>CAUDMG010001635.1:1992500-3357500 GCA_958450375.1 Homarus gammarus | reverse complement strand
TCGACTTACGACTACCCGCACCTACGACCTGCCTCAGTCAGTACCAAATTTTTTTGAAATGACGCACGTATTTTCTAGACCAAAACGTTTCCATCCCGTACGAGAGCATCACATGGGCTGGGTCGCCTCGTGGCTACAGCACCCAAGACGTAGAGCGCTTAGTTGGTGTTTGACTGTCGTTGTTGTCGATTGTGATCTCGCCGTGTACTGACAATATTTTCGTTTCTAATTCACTTTGGAATGACTAGCAAGCTTAGAAGTGAGAGTGCTGGTGGTGCTCAGAAGAAAAGGAGAGTCAAATACTTTTGAGACAAAAATTTAGATAATAATGCATTATGAAAATGGAAAAACGGTAGAAACCATTTCACGCGACCTAGGCTTCTCGCACTCGACCATATCGACAATTTTGAAGGACAATGAACGTATTCGTGAGGTAGTAAAAGGATCAGCACCTATAAAGGGAACAATAAAAAAAAAAAAAGACAAGGTCCTACTCATGAGATGGAAAAATTACAAAAGCATGTACCCTTAAGCCTTCTAACCCTACAAGCTACGACAAGAAGCCTTTTTGAAAGCCTGAAGGAGCAGGCAGGAGATGAGTCCGACCAAACCTTCACAGCAAGTCATGGTTGGTTCCAAAGGTTTAAGAACCGCTACAGTTTGCATAGTGAGTGGAGAGGCAGCAAATGCTGATGTGGGTGCTGCCGAAGCTTTTAAGGAGGAGCTAGATCATGTCATGGTGGAGGGAAATTATTTGCATGAGCAAATATTTAATGTGGATGAAACTGGCTTATCATGGAAGCGCATGCCAGAACGGACATACATCCACAAAGAGCTGAAAACAATGCCAGGATTCAAGGAATTCAAGACCGAATCACACTTCTGTTGGGTGGGGATTGTAGCTGGTTTCAAGATAAAGCCCTTCATGATATATCATTCAGAGAACCCCAAGGGCTTTTAAACATGTCACCAAGTACACACTGCCAGTGTTTTATCACAGCAACAAGAAAGCAAGGATGACCATAGTGCTGTTTGAGGATTGGTTCCTGACTTGTTTCATTCCACAAGCCAAGGAGTATTGTCTGCAACAAGGGATTGCATTCAAGATTTTGTTAATTTGGGATAATGCTCCGGGACACCCTATACTGCCCGATATCCCACCACACCTGTACGACCTGCATGTTAAGGTAGTCTACATTCCACCTAACACTATCTCTATCATTCAACCCATGGATCAAGGTGCTATTGCTGCTTTTAAAGTGAATTATTTACGTACGACCTTTGCTCAGGCTGTTGCTGCTACTGAAGGTGAGAAAATGCTCAGAGAGTGTTGGAAGGACTACAACATTTTGAAATGTATAAAGAACAGAGGCAGCATGGGATGAGGTTACAGATCAGTGCATGAATGGAATATGGAAGAAAGTCCTGAAAAGATATGTGAACAGTTTCAGAGGATTTAATGAAGATGAAAAAATTTCTGCGATTAGTAACAAGATAGTGGAGCTGGGTAAACAGCTGGAGTTACAAATTGATAATGAAGATATTGAGCAGTTGGTTAAAAGTGTAGCAGAAGAGCTAAGTAACGAGGATCTTATTGAACTGGATGCACAGAAAATTGCAGAGGAAGAGTCAAAATGTAGAAGAACCTGCACCCCCCAAAAATTTTTCAGTGAAACAAATGGAAGAGGCATTTGCTACAATTAATAAAGGGGGATGCAAATGTTTGACGGAATGGATAAAAATGTTGAGCGTTTTGCAAAAGTTGACAGAATGATCCAAGATGCACTTGCTTGGTACAGGAAGATTTACAATGAAAAGAAAAAGCAAACTGTGCAGTCTAAATTGGACATCTATTTTAAGAAGTCCCCCATTGCTGTCTCCTCACGCCCCACCAGTGCTGCCTCTTCACTCCCTAAAGATGTTCCAATACCTTCAACAAGGAAGTTTCCCCTATATGTTAACCTGTCTGAAGAAAGCGACATTGATGACCCACCCAGTCCCGTCTCCTCCTCTGCTTCATCCAGTTAATGTAGTCTCCATGTATAATTAAAAAATTATGGGGGCCCCATGTGCATTCAGCTGACTACATTAAAGGAAAGTGCACAGTAACACTATTCATTCTTCATTATTGATTACTTTTACTGTACAGTACAGTATAGTCTCGATTTACGCGGATTTCGTTTATGCGTTTGGTCATTTACGCGGCACCTTGCCAGACCGACAATTTTTATTTATGCGGTATTTTCCATCATTTACGTGGGAAGCGGCACGGGCAGGGTGCGCACAAAGTCCCCCAGTCAACAAAACAGTGATAGTGAGAATATGGACTTTGGGGGGTTTGACAAAGAGGCCCTGCAAGCCTCTGTGGTGGATAGTGATACAGGTGATACAAATGATACAGGTGAGGGCCAATAATCTGCCCCCTGCCTCAGAACCAACCCCCCATCCCCATGTACCCAGCCATTTCTTCTACTAACTTAAGTGTTAAAAAACCTAATATTATTGATATTACTCTTAAATATTAATTATGTGTGCATACCATCAAAAAATTAAGATGTTATTTTTACTACAACGTAGTACTTATTGTGTCTGGAAAAGTATAATGTGTTTATTTTCTTGAGATATTTGTTTTCAGCTCATAAAATTCATATAAATTACCTGGCCAGAATATAATTTACATTGCTGGAATTCTTATAAGATAGTGATTAATTTTAATATTAACAAGCAAGATGTTACCTCCAGTGAAAACAGAGAGAGACTAACTCCTGTTTGCTGTGTTAAGAGGCCGGATGCCGCGCATTAAACTAGTCACTTTACCTTCAATTATGTTCAACAATTGATAAAATGACTAAAAAATTGAATATTAAACTTTTAAAATTATTGAATAGTATAAACTTCTTGATATTATCAAAAATAGTAAGGAATTTAAGCCCTAGAACCGATTAATGCATTGGCAGACTGATACTAAAGCTGGTTGCCCGGTCAGTGCAAGCGAAAACATGTTGAGGTCGATTCGTAAGAACTTCGTTAACCGAATTTTTTTTCGTTAACCGAATTGAAGATCCTTATGGAAGGCAGTTCGTTAATCGAAATTACGTTAACCGAGGTGTTCGTTAAATGAGGGGTCACTGTACTGTACCGTAGTAAGGAGAGTTTTCTGTACAGTATTCAAATTGTGTGTGTCTAAAACCATTCATTTTTTTCTGTGCCGTATCTCTATAATCTAATTTTGTAGACTATTATTTGGGCAATTAAAATACAACTCACCTCAGTGTTGATTTCTGGGAGCGAAATCGCTCTTGCTGGTGTTGGAAGACCCCGAGTCTGTGTGACTTTGGAGTATCGTTGATGTCACTGGATGTACCTGGGCTGGCTGGGATGAAATCTGGAGAACTGTCGGCACTGGCGCTGCTCATGGTATTCGAAACACTGGAACTTGTATCCGACATTCTTCCTACAAATATCAAGAAATAACTGTACAGTACTGTATATAGACAGCTGCATGTTAACAGTGCTATTATTATCCACTCTGTATCTATGTTTTTCTGGCTTAATAAACTGTTTCAATTCAAGTACATGTTTATATTAGAATACAAACCAATATCTTAAATTCAATGTCCATAGGACCTAAACCATTCTGTTGGCCAAAATTTTCTGCCATTAGCTAGTTCCAGTAGTGTAATGATTGTCTATCAGACCAAAGCATACAGCCCAGAGAAGAACAACACATATTACAGCAATTAGATGAGCAGTTGTACACCCACTCAAGTCGACTCACCCTACAGTAATTAAAGGAGGTCAAGACCTGACCCAACCAAGATCACAAAGTTCCCGCCACCGTGTGATGAGAGACCAGGCGACATGACCTTGTTAATAAAAAACTGCCTCCAACCAGTAAACTGACACCTGGCCAGACACCCAGGGTGGTAGTGATTGGGGAATATTACCAACTGGCATACCACGTTAAGTGACACGACCCTGTGACCCACCAAGCATCGCGCACCTGATCAAACACCTGTCTAGACCCACCCAGATAAGTGATAATTAAGAGACAACACCTGCCGGCCTGAGACCTCCAATAAAAGAGGCCAACAACTCCTTCCCAGTGGTTAGACAGGGAGAGACATACCACGATAAGCACACCACATCCTGTGACCCCGAACCACCGTACACCTGAGAAAACACACCTGTTCAGACTCGCCCAGATTAGTGATAAATAGGAGACGAGATCTGTCGGCCTGAGACCTCCAATAAATGGGGCCTACAACTCCTTCCAGGGGTTAGACAGGGAGAAACAGAACCCAGAGCCAGATGGAGTCACACTCAGTCACAAGTCGAGGTCAGGAGGGGGGCTTCCTAGCACCAAGTCCCCAGCTTGCAGAGTCTCCCACAGGAGTACAGCGCCCGCCGAGACCACTCTCTCCATGAGTACCTGACCCTGCAGTCAAGAGTCCCCAGCTGCTGGGCCTTCCTCAGGTCACAGGCGAGTCATTGTCAGAGCAATCCATAGGGTGAGTCACTGTCTAGTAATGTCATTATATTGATCTATTAGTGCCCATGCCATTCATTTAACTAATAAATAATTGTACTTGGAATTGTTGTCTAGAAGACTTCCCCTAAGACTACACTATATATATTAACGGTCAAATAACTAATCAGCCACGCTACCAACTTTCTTCACTTTACAATCCTATTACTATAAATTCCTCCAACCTTCTTAATGAGAATCTTTGCCTCATTACAGCAGGTATGGTTAGGTTTTCAAAAAAAAAAAAATTAATACAATACTCTGTATAATTAAACTAAAAAAAATAATTGTATATATTATAGGTATATTCTATGAGAACCACTTTCATTGGTACAATAGCCTGCACTTATTCCCATTTCAGTGGCTGGCGGGTTTTGCGAGACTTCATAGTACAGTCGGCCCTTAACATACGCGGGTTTAGCATACACGGATTTGCAAATACGCAGATTGCCCCGCCGGAGGAATATTCTGCACATTGAAGTAATTGAAGTACATTCAAATCGCGCGCCATTCAACTCGCGCGCGGCACCGAACACGGGACACCGCCCGCTCCCGCAACCTCACACACACGCATAGCTCTCCCTCACTCAGTCAGTCTCGCTGTAACCACACTTGTGTTGGCATCAGCATTATAGGTGCAAAAATATTACATTTCCGTGACTGTATTATATCAAGCACAGTATGAATAGAATATCACTAATATAAGAGTATTTTAACCGAAAACTATTAAAAAAACGAGTAACATCTCTTGAACATTGGAAGGTTAGGTAAAGTCTTTTGTTTTCGTCATGTATTTTATCCTATTTTACATTGAAATACATCACGTTTCAGCAAAACTACTATTTATTTCTGAGAATATATTCATTCAGGCACAGTTTAGGTAAAATATACATGTGCTGTAACATTTTTTTAATTGAAAACGATTCGAAAAACATGTACCCTCTAGCCCTGTTGAAGGAGAAGATTGGGAGGAGCTGTTTGGTGCTTAAGACGATGACAAGGAAAATGATTTTGATGGATTTTAATGAAAATATTCAGAAATACCCTGGCACTGTCAAGGAAAGTGGCTGCTGAAGGCTTCCAGGACATGGCAGAGGACGAGATTAGGGAGCTAATTGAAGAGCATGACACTGAGCTGACCGAGGAGGATCTACAGGAGTTCGTAGACTCAGGCAAGGAAGAGGAAGCGAAAGGGAAAGAGAAAGAGGAAGAGCACCAAGAAATAACGTTGGAGAAGTTGGGGGAGATGACCAGGAATATTGAGGCACTGAAAAACCTGGCCTATACTATGGACCCCTCCATGGTGCATGCCCTGAAATTCATGCGAGGGATGGATGAAGTTTTTGCTCCATACAAAAACATCATGGAAGAAATGAAAAGAAAGAGACGACAACTCTCCATCACCATGTTCTTTGATCACCGAAGGAGAGATTTAACACCATCAATCACTGGCGGCAGTGAGGAAGCAGCTGAATCCACCGTCGCCCCCACTTCACCACCCGTTATGGAACTGAGTGACGATGAGCCCGATGACCCCCGTCCTGTCGCCGAGGATAGGTACAGTACAGTAAAGTGAAATTTTTATCTCTTATTTTTAATAGCTTTTCTTGCCATGTTTATTGTTTGTAAAAATGCACAGCACAATACAGTTCAGTACTGTACATAGGAAGTGGAGGTGCAGTTATTCACAAAACATTTGTGTTTGTTGTCGGCAGTAGTAACAGTGAGGAGGCGGAGGAGGGAGCGAGTTGGGAGGAGTGGTGACCTTGGACACAGGAGGAGGGACGAGTGGAGATGCCAGCCAGTACATTACAGGTGTATTAATTGTTTTTACAGTGGTCCCTCGGTTAACGAGCACAATTCGTTCCAGCAGGTTGCTCGTTAACCGAAACCATTGTTTCAATGGGTTTTTGGGTAATTAGTTCCAACTCACCGAAAATTGCCTAAATTCAACAAAAAAGGTAGAAAAGTACACTTACTTTGAGGTGTGTATGTAGAAGGCTCCTGGATGATGATGATGATGAGAATTAAAATGGGGGTGGAGAAGGGAGAAGAGAAGGCATTGGGGTGGAAGAGAAGTCACCCCATGGCACCATTTCACCCATAAAATTTTAGTTCTCTTGGTGTGATTCAAGATTATTTTCTTTAAATCAACACTGCACTGCATTATATATTGTCAATATGTAAAATAAATTTCAAAATTACCAATAATTTGCTTGGAAACACAGAAAAAAAGCATTTAGTTGAAGAGAGTCTCAAGCAAGATGTTACCTCCACTGAAAACAGAGAGAGACTAACGCCTGTCTGGTGTGTTAACAGGCTGGATGACATGCCAGAAACTAGTTTCTTTACCTTCAATTATGTTCAATAATTGTTAAAATGATTAAAAAAGTTAATAGTAAACTTTTAAAATTATTGAATAGTATAAACTTCTTGATATTTACTAAAATAGTAAGGAATTTAAGCCCTAAAACCGATTACTGTATTGGCGGACTAATACAAAAGCTGGTGGACCACCAAATGCAAGCGAAAACATGTTGAAGTCGGCCCGTAAAAAACTCATTAATCGAGGGATTGCTAGTTAACCGAAGTTAAGAATCTTATGGAAGGTAAATCGTTAACCGAAATCTCGTTAACCGAGGGAACACTGTATAGCTATTTTTGCATTTAAATATTAAATACTGTACATTACGTTTCAACAAAACTACCATTTACTTCTGAGAACATGGAAATGTAATATTTTTGCTTAAATGATGTAAGTATTAGTGGAAAGTGGGATAAAATTGTGAAGAAAGCAATGGCTTTCTCTTTCTTTCGTTCAAAAGATGTTACCGTAATCGCTTTTCGAATGGTTTTCAGTTGTGGGATTATAAGGCTAATGATAGGATAGAATATTATTGTAATACAGTACGAGTACGACAGTTTTTTAACAGAAAACCATTCGAAAAGCGATTACGGTAAAAAATTTTGAATAACGAAAGAAAGCGAAAGTCATTGTTTTCTTCATGATTTATTCCCACTTTCCACTGTAATATGTACGTCATTCCAGCAAAAATATTATATTTCCATATTTATTTCTGAGAATACGTATATTCATTCAGTCACAGTTAAGGTAAAATATACTTGTGATGTAATATTTTAATGAAAATACGGTATCGTAGTTTTCGTTTGTTTCAAAATTAATTAACAAAGATTGATGTTTCAAATGTAATGAACAAAAATTTATGTCCAGTATCTATAAATAAACTTTAATAAATGAATACTTTATGTTTTACATCATCCTGTGCTACCATACCATGGATTTGGCTACTTTGGGCTTGCTATGATGACGCAAGAGATCTGCCCTGGCAACTGTACCGACACTCACAGCTGGTGGTGCGTTGGTGCATCATTTCCATTGTTTACTGGCAAATATTTTTCAACCTAATGAAACTATTACCCGTTTAGAGGTCAACCCCCAATTTTTTGCCAAATAATTTGGTCTTAAAAACTCAAACTACACACAGGTATATACAGTAAATAAGGACATTGGGGGGGGGGGGGGGGGGAGGCGGGGGCGGCGGCCAGCAAAAATATGCGGATTTTTAACATCCACGGGTATCTCTGTTACGTAACTCCCGCGTATGTTAAGGGCCGACTGTATTGTATATTGAGGTGAATGGGCAGAACCAACCTCTTTATAGACATCCGATAACAGTGTTAAGAAAGCCTTTTTTCCTCTACTTAAGAATGCCAATAATGTACTTTACGTATGGCTACAGATTACAATCTGATCACCGAATACAGTACTGTAGCCTATAGCAGGGTGTCTACTGGCCACACAAAACAAAACTCCCTGGGTTTTTCAGGTTTTCCTGGTGTAAAGTTGAAAAATTTCAGGTACTGTACACGAACACGATATTTTTGCACTAGATGTGACAAAAAATGCTAAATCTAGAGCAAAAAGCACCAAGTTGGCAGATTTCAGATTTGCCCCCGAGGGGGCTAGTTTATTGGGCACCCCCTTACATCCTGTGCAAGGTGAAGCGCAGAAGCATTTACAGCGCCCAACAGGGAAGTATGAAAAGTTCATACTTGCCTTTATGACTCATACATTAAGGGCGTAAAAGCCTGAAGGGTCATAGGTTCTGTCAAGTTACATAAAGTGAGAGAATGATGAGTGTGTGGGGGGAAAGTTCCCGGTACATTTTATCTGTTTATGGCAAAGTGTGGCAGGTCCCTAATAATGTCAAATGCCAGGCCTGTGACTAGGAGGAGGGATATCTGGTCTGGGAGGGAAGAGGTGTTGGTAACGGCTGGGGACCAATAGGAGGAGGTCATAGGGCAAGTGAGGATGTAGTGAGAGAGGGTGTGAGAGTCGGGTTGGCCACAAAGTTTACAAACAGTGCGGTGAGGCTCAGGGTTGCCAATGTACTCCCATAGGTACCTGTACCCTAGGCGCAGTCTCGTGTACATAAACTGTTGAGATCGAGTCAGGGATTGATATTCTTTGTAGTGGCGGTTGTCGTCACCGGTTACAGCGTCATAGTGGCATAGTATGACGCTACCCCGTTGTTTCAGGTGTGTCCAATTTTCGTTGAATGCCTCTCGTTGTGTGGCGTGTATGCGAGATTTGAGATGATTCAGGGAGAGGGCGAGAGTGGCTTCAATATCTTCTTCTTGTGTAGCTTCTTTGGCAAGCCGATCAACAGTGCCACAGGCAGTTATTCCTATATGTGACGGGATCCAAAGAAACTTGACACGGATGTCATCAGTTTGTTCTAGCCTGGCAACGGCGGCTAGGGTGTGTTGGGCGGCATAGGAGGAGGGGGAGGGTAATTTGAGCCTCGCTAGCGCAGAAGTGGTCACTGATTATAAGGAGGTTCCGGCGTTCAGTGCGAGCATAGGTCGCCCCCTCATGAATGCCCGCGAGGATGGCTATGCTTTCAGCATCAGTGGAGGAGGCCCAGTCGTGGACCCTGATTTTCCTGCAGGAATGGCGCTCAGGAATCCACACAGCTGCCCCAGCGCTGCCCAGCGTGGTAACAGACCAATCACAGTAGACGAGGATAGGAGGTCTTTAGAGAGGAAGCGACATCATTAATCTGCTCAAGGCAGTTAAGTTTGAGCTTATACCTCAGTTGGGTGGATTTACGACCAGGGAAGGTGTGGACGACAACATCAACACACGGGGAAGTCCACGGCGGTAGAGGCGGATGAGTGTACTCGGGAGGGAGAGAGGTCGAGGGGGTGTAGAGGTGATAACGCAGGATGTCAGCAGCAGTGTGGACGGGCCAGAGTTGAGAGGGAGGGGGAAAAGTAATGGAGACGGGCCGGCACAGGAGGGTGTTAAGATGTGAGTTCAGTGAGCGCGACAGGGGAGTCGGTTGCTCACTGCAAAGAAGTTTAACACCAAGGATGGCATTGAGAGCAGTAATTCGATCACAGACGGGAAGCAGGATTAGTTCGCGCTGCATGACTTCTATTCTGGTGGTCATAGGGCAGCCGAGGATGAGTCTCATTGCTCTGTTTTGGATTTTCTCTATGCTTTGTTTCTCGCGCTGGGAGGCAACTACAAGGACAGGAGAGGCATAATCTATGACAGCTCTGACGATGGCAATGTACATGAGACGTAGGACCCTGACAGAGGCTCCTTTGAGGCCGTGAGTGAGGGACTGGAGGGGCCTCGTTCGTTGGCGGCACTGGGAGATGACGTGGGCGGCGACAGCGGAGGTCGTGGCTCTGGTAGTGGCTCGCACAGGTAGACCAAGGTACCTGTAGGTGCGTACTTGATCGATGTCTTGTCCTTGCAGAATCAGTGGTGTCTGACGCCGGAAGCGTGAGATGAACTTCGTTTTAGTGTGTGAGATGACTAGCCCAAGTGTTTGACAGGTCCGGGCGAACGTGGAGAGTATAGGTTGTTCATGTTGCACTGTAGTAATTTGGAGGAGGATATCATCAGCGTAGCTTATGATGTGACCACCAAGTTGGCAATCCTGAATAACACCAGCCCCATCCACTGGCGGCTCGAGTCACTGCTTCGGTCGACTGTCTGCCCAGCTCTAAATTTAAACAGCCGATTCTCTCAGATCTCAATATTGTAAGTCACTTGCTCATCATTTTTGTTTTATTGCAACTGGCTACCGGACTGACTATTTCATTTAACCAGCTATGATCAGGATACCGTAATCATTACGCCTATAGCGCGTTTTTTCACAGCAGAGAAAAGATGCCACGCTCCCTCCTCAAAATTTACAGCTGATCGACTGTTGCAAACCTGTCCGATTTTGTCCTGAAGTAACGATGTATTTCTAAATGAGTTTATTCATAATCATTGGGATGACCACTTCTGACGAGAAAGATATTTAGCTAAATTATATAAAGATACATACTTTCATTATTTCAAACATGAGCAAGTAGGAAGTTTATCAGAAGTATTATACATGAATTAACTTAAAATACGGTGTTCATGAAGAAATTTCCACGCTTCTCCATTTTTACCGTAATAATCGATGTGAAATCTGACAATGGTTTGAAAGTACCTGTAATTCATCTCAGCCACTGCACAAGGCAGACAACTAGGAACTAAATTCAAATTCAAGCGGGTAGCGGTTGGGCCTAGTATACCAAGATGTGATTGGTTGATCCAAAATCACACCCACCAATCAACAACCAAAGAACAACTGCACATGCATCAGACTCTAGCACATGCGTAATGCAATACAGTAACCAATAAGCAAACACACAGGAGCTCTTTGAAATGTTGGTAACAAACAAAAACTTAGAAAAACTACAACGATTTTCCAACAATTTATTGCCAATTTCTCGGAAAGTAATCAGTTGCAGAAGAAATGCTACAGAATAAATAAGTCTTAGAATTGTCTAACCTCCTTATTCCAAAATATGAAATCCTAAAATTCGCTGCATGATCAAAGCGATAATACAGTAATACCGAAGAAACCTCACGTCCCTTTTAAGCTCACTAAAAAAGAAGGTGATATTAACCTTAATTTTTTCTACTGCGAATGATTTTATGTATTCCACTTCTGTTCCTCCTGATTTTTGCATAAACACTTTCGAACAAAAGAAAATCTTCATCAGACGAGCTAGACATCTTGGTTCTGTATTATTACTTTTAAATGCCCCATAACTTTTTTCTAATATACCTATCATGTATTTTAGGTTATGTTAGGTATGGCCAAAAAAAAAAAAAAAAAAAAAAAAAATCCAGACATTTTATTGTAAAATAGCTGGATCACAACTCGTAGATAAACCTGCATCCTCTGTGTTCACCTACCAGCGCTGACTGTCGGCACTGGAAACCGGCAAACAGGTAACCTGCTTTCTTTGTGTTCTCACCCTAAGGTAAGAAAACAGGGGGCCCGCTGCAGGTGCAATGTTAGGTTAGGTTTAGTTTGGTTGTTTTCAGAGCCAACTTCAGTTATTTGTATCATATATCACTTGTTTTTCCGGTATTATTTCACTTGTTACCACTGAATGAATCTCGGGAATTTTATAGTTGCAATCAGTAGTTTTGACAATTCTAAGACATTTTTCATCCACGACAAGTCTGGGGCAAATTACGTATGTATATAAGCAAGATATTTAACATTTTATTATGCATGAAAATTTACCTTTCACTTGTTACCACTAAACAATTCTCACAATATTTATAGCTGCAACCAGTAATTTTGACAATTCTAAGACACCTTTCCTTAATGTCATTTTTTAGTACAAAATTACCTTTAAGCGAGATATTTAACATCATATTACATAAGTTCCTATGGAGTCTGCCCATTTCGTCACCAACCCTTTTCGTCATCACTGTTGTCAAATACAGTGGGGTATGCTATAACGAACGGATCCTACTACGAATATTCCTATAACAAACGGTTTTACCTATAAAATTGAGAATGCTATAACGAACGAAACTCCTACAACGAACATTATTTATTTATTTATTTATTTTATTTATTTTTTTTTTTACTAATTTATTTTTTTATTACAAGTATTAATGATACTCATTATTTCAGGGGTTTAGATGCATATTTATGCACTTTTTTACAATTTTTACAATTTTATATTATATTTTTCAGTGTTAAGTGGTTGTATTTGGGGGCCTGGAACGGATTAATCCTATAACGAACGAATGCTATAACGAACAAGGTTCTAGAACCAATTAGATTCGTTATAGCATACCCCACTGTAGTTTCATCACCATTGCTTTGCCCGTTTTGTCACATCGTTCATTCCCATCAATATATACACGAAAATAACTGTTGCTTGGGACAGAAGATATTAAAAAACACTAAGACAATTGGTTAATATATAGGACTAACCCGCCAGGGCTGCATAACGCCAATGCGGCCGTATCATCTCGCATCCAGAAAATGCCTCAAATTTTACCATATCATCATAAGCTCTTTCTGTTTAATATACCGGGGAAGTTAGGTAAGGTTAGGTAGGTTTGTTTGGTTAGGTCTCTTCTTCATGCCCACAAATGTTAAGTAGCGTTTATTTAAAAAATATCCAGCTTTTAACATATTTCCACAAACTACAACAGTGTCCACTATAATATAACAATGAAAATCTGACATTTTTATAATTGTTTTCAAGCAATTTCGCTAACCGGTTAGTCCTATATAATTACCAGACAATTTATTAATAATGAAAAAAAAAATTTAATACGCCTGCAATTATCAAACTTAAACAATGTGTGAAAGACTAAAATTTACTCATGCAAGCTTGGCAGAAGGCAATGACAATAATTTTTAGGAAATTAGAAGTGATGATATTTTTTCTTCATATTCATCTCACAGCTTCCAGAGATGAACTCATTTGTCCTAATTTGCTTTTTTTGTGCATGATTTTAGTTTCTGCTCAGCAACTAGTCTGTAATCATTTCACTTAAACAATAATCAATATATACACAAAAATAACTGTTGCTTGGGATAGAAAATAACAAAAAACCACAGACTATTTACAGTATTAGAGATGAAAATATTAAATAAAAACAATGTTAATACGCCTGCAATCATCTCACTGCTCGGTGGTTTATGCGCTGGTGGCAAATCACCTTCGTTTGTTCTGCATTTTGTCTATTTACCTATGTTGAATAGTTTTCTTTATTAAACAATTAATATTCATGTACAATAATAACACAATACTTCTCGAGTCATCTGTATACTTGTGTAATTTCTATTCTTGTAAGGTAATAACTTACAATTTGTCATTAAACCAGCGACTGTTAGTTGTGACGAAACGGATTTGATATTGGTGATGAAATGAGGTTTTGGCGACGAACCGGGTCAGTGACGAAATGGGGTGTATCCGTTCCTACGTACTGATACACACACAGAACATCGAACAACTGAGGGGGCTACCTGGTTAGGTTAGGTTAGGTTGGTAAAGTTAGTTTCAAAACTGCTTTTTCGATGGTTTTCAGTGTGTTTTGAACACTTTTTGGTAATTACTCATAAACCACCCATCACATTTCTACAACATTTATCTTACTATTTAATAGATCACTTAGAGACACTAAAGAATATACTTGAATTTAGCAGGGCACTAAAAAAAAAAAAAGAGATATTCGCATTATATTTGTTGTAATAACCACAAATTTTTCTAAGTCCCAATTTGATGTTATGGTGACACGTAACGTCGCTCTCGTTCGTTAGGTTAGGTTAGGTAAGGTTAGGTTAGGTTAGTACATAGACCTAGTATAGTTTTAACCTTTTATTCCCCCAAAAAATATATTTTTCCGCTAGTTTTCTCGGTGTTTTAGATGATTCTGACATTTATTTTGGTGACAATCACTCGTTTTCAGTCCCCCCCCCCCTACCTAACACCCCATATTCCCAACGCCGCCCCCTACATTGTTAGGGAGGAAGAGGGAGGGGGGGGGGGAGGGGTGATAACTATAAAAAAAAGTGATTTGCCCCAAAGATAAATGTCAGAATCATCGAAAACATCAACACTAGCGAAAATTTATCTTGTTTTCATGTGAAAAAAGGTGATGGTCGATAAAAGAAAAATTACCCACTTTTTACCTTGATTTTTACGATATAACAAATATCTAGTTATGTCAGATTCTGTGATAGGAGCCGGGGGGGGGGGGGGGCTAACTATTGACTTGCCCCAGAAATAAAGGTCAAATTCGTTCATAACTTCAAAAATCATCGGAAAAACAGTTTCAACTTGGATTTCGTATAGTGACAAGTGAAAAGAAAATTACTGTATTTTTCCTTTCCCCCATTAAAAAACATTAACAAATCCCGCCAGTTTCCCCAAAATGGCTCATACCCGATACAATTCGTGGTCAAAATCGTCCAAACACATCAAACCAAAGGGCAAAACATTCTTTCAACCTTATAAATAGGTGAGCGTTCACTTGCAAAAATTTACCCAAAATTAAACAATTTTATTAACTCCTCCTGGTGACAACCGTTTCTTCCACTTTTATCGGACCTTACATATGTCACTAGCCTCCTTTCCTCAACATCGTCGTTTCTAGTGTTGTGGCCATTAAGTAAATGAGGTTAACAAGATACTTCCACATTAAGTACTAGTTGGTCAGTTAGCATAATTCTGTGGGTTTAAAATGACTCAACTAACAATAGTCGTCACAGAAAATTGCCCCCAACATCAGACAAAACAGATATAATTTAATTCCGACTCACGTTTAGAGACAATGTGTATTATGGTAACTTTCTCTGTTTGAACTGTTGTGTTTTGGCTCCACACCTCGCCAGTCGTCACTTCTCTCCACCAATCACAGCAGTCTCACGTTAACAGGTGAGTGGCGGAAGGCGCATTGCACTCCGCACAAGAACTCAACTTTACATTTTGATTAATTACATTGTTTCATACTTTGTTCTTCCAATTTATCGTTATTCTTCCTTAATTATTTAAAAAGGTTGTCATTCATATTATGGCACTCTTTGGTCAAATAGCCTTACTATTTACCATTGCTGTATGAGTGTATGTCTCCCTGCACCTGTACCGTACAGTCCATTCTTTTCTTTTATCCTCTTCACCACTGATCGGCTCGTTAGCCGCTTGGGCGATCGGTCACGATGAATATCAATGAATAAATTATATACATGCGTATCCATGCCAATAGTCCGTAACAGAGACTGTAGTTTAACAAATTTATTGACAAAACTTGGAGTACAGTTTGCCTATTGTGAGTACAGTGTAGTGGAATTCTCCCCTACAAACGCTGTTTGTCGCTGCCTAGCCGACCCCACCAATTCCCCAGTGTATGCCTCGTGGTCTAGGTCAACCAGCGCCGCCATACACCGCGGAGCGGGGGTCAACTGCTAAGCCACGCCTACCCCCGCTATTTAAGACCTGACCACAGGAGCACAAAACCAAACTAGGCACAGAAGAAACCGTCATGGAAATAGACCCTATCACCCAAGAAGTCACACCACACCGCAAATCATCAGACTCCACAACTCAGCAAACAGAGAAATCACAATCTGCAAAAGTTGATCCAACCAAAGCAAAATTAAGAAAAGAATCCCACTCTGGCCATCGTGCCCCCCCATCTTCACCAAGCGATGTGCAGCCAGCAGACCTAGGCAATGAGATCGGCATCCGCTTTTACTCAGTCAACACACCACCTACAATATCAAATGACAGACTTCTGCAGGAAATCAAGGAAGGCACTGTAAAATTCACCTACGAAGACGATAGGGTAGAAGAAACTTATATAGACCAATTGATAACTGCAGGACTTTTAAATACCAAATATAATAGAATCGAAAGAGTGGATGTAACCAAATTTAAGAAAATCAGAACGGGACTGAAGGAGGAAAGGAGTAGACACTTGTGGGGTTTGAGATGTTTGGTGTTCGCACTCAGGATGGAATGGAGAAAGGAAACTCACAATGTGCTCTCTATATACATGTTGTATTGAATGTACAATGCAGCTTGGTGCTGGGAAGGCAGCGTGGTTACAAGCGTGATGTAGAGAGAGCTGGTTGGTGAGGATGCTCACAGGAGGACAGCTTGTGGGTCGCCATGCTCGCCAGCGGGAGAGAGGACCGCCAGGCAGGCAGAGGAGCGAGGCCCGCCGGGCAGCGGCAGAGGAGGTGGTGTTGCTGGCTGTGGCTGTATGTAGAGAGTCAGCGAGAGAGCGAGAGGCAGATCACCGCGAGGTCAGGTCTTAAATAGCGGGGGTAGGCGTGGCTTAGTAGTTGACCCCCGCTCCGTGGTGTATGGCGGCGCTGGTTGACCTAGGTCACGAGGCATACACTGGGGAATAGGTGGGGTCGGCTAGGTAGCGACAAACAGCGTTTGTAGGGGAGAATTCCACTACAGTACTCCCCCTTCCCTCCAGGCTGTGTAGGAGACTTGTTGTCTGCAGAGTTGCATAGCACATGTGAGGCAGAACGGGCGGTGCGTGCCTCATGTGAGACAACGGCGATGGCGTCGATGAGCCGGTCGCTGGCGACAACTGTCTAGATACACAATATCTGTGGGAGTAGAGAGGGAGAATAAGTGTGTGTGGAGGCGATGAATGTTGTGCTTCCCTCACAGCAGGTACAGAGTCGCCAGATGCGCCTGCTGGGGTGTGTGTGGGCCTGGGTCAGTAGCAGGGGCTGTGTCAGCAGCAGCGGATAAGGGCTCGTGACAGCAGCTGGGTCCACGACAGCAGCAGGGTGCAGGACATTAGCAGGGAGTACCTGAGGAAGAAAAGAGGGGTGTGTGTGTCCGCACTCAGGAACAGAGGCCGCATCAGGGGCGGCAGGGGTTACTGCTGGGCCGGGGTCGGCGTCTGAGGCAGGACGGGTGTGCTGGGGTCGGTAGGACGTGGTGCTTGGGGCAGGAAGAGGAGCTGGTGTCTGCTTAGAGTAGCAGAGCTGCTCTAGGGTGTCTGACCTGCGGTGTAGAAACTGTAGTTGTAGAGTCGATAACAGCTGCTTCTGGGTGGATAAGCCAGTCTTCCATGTTGCTTGAAGACTGGGAGCGTGATCAGTTTCTCCTCCATCCTGTGTGAGTGCGAATCTCCGGGAGTCACCATTTGTGGGGTATGAGATTGTTTGGTTCACTCAGGATGGAATGGAGAAAGGAAACTCACAATGTGCTCTCTATATACATGTTGTATTGAATGTACAATGCAGCTTGGTGCTGGGAAGGCAGCGTGGTTACAAGCGTGATGTAGAGAGAGCTGGTTGGTGAGGATGCTCACAGGAGGACAGCTTGTGGGTCGCCATGCTCGCCAGCGGGAGAGAGGACGGCCAGGCAGGCAGAGGAGCGAGGCCCGCCGGGCAGCGGCAGAGGAGGTGGTGTTGCTGGCTGTGGCTGTATGTAGAGAGTCAGCGAGAGAGCGAGAGGCAGATCACCGCGAGGTCAGGTCTTAAATAGCGGGGGTAGGCGTGGCTTAGTAGTTGACCCCCGCTCCGTGGTGTATGGCGGCGCTGGTTGACCTAGGTCACGAGGCATACACTGGGGAATAGGTGGGGTCGGCTAGGTAGCGACAAACAGCGTTTGTAGGGGAGAATTCCACTACACACTCACCAGGAGATACACGAGCCAGCAAACACCCTACACCAAGTTCTCGGGATCCACGATTACACAAAATAAATTATTAAAGATAATCCAGCACAACGTCCTTGCCTGGAATCTGACGAGGAAATCAGAACTCACCAACATATACAGCACAATAGACCCAGACATCATTCTTATCAACGCACATGGTCGGAAAAAAGGTGACAAAATCAAGATCTTTAACTACCATGTACATCAAATGAACATACACGATGAACCACACGACGGCATAGCAATAGCTATAAAACGCAACATACAATATAAAATCATAGACAACTTTCATAGCAATTTTCTTGCAGCCGAAGTAAACACAACCAGAGACCCAATATTAATCGGAACGTCTTATTTAACATTCAGAAGGCCAATATTCCCTACAGGGGATATTTTAAAACTAATGAGGCAAAACAATCCAGCATACTTTATAGGAGACCTCAATGCAAAACACACAACCTTAGGAAATAATATCAGAAACCCAGGAGGAAAAATTCTACATGCTCTCATCGAACACGGGACAATAACTCACCTTGGGCCCGACTTCGCAACTTACGTATCAGCCGGTAACACTGGGAAACCTGACATTGTTTTAACCAATAGGCATCACCATCTAAATGTACATCTAAAAGCTGGACCCACAACAACCAGTGATCATTTACCCATAATAGCAACTTTATCCACATCCCCGATACAAATTCCATCAATCCCAAGATTTTCACTTAATAGAGCAAATTGGGAAAAATTTAAATTGGATCTCAGCAAAAACGAACCAACACTCCTACACAATAAAGACACAACTGAGATTGACAAATCGCTGGACAAATGGTACAATGAAGTAACAACAGCAATGCAAAACAATATCCCCAAAACAACATACCGTACACTACCACATGCACAATTAACACATGAAGAGAAAATGATACAAACTAGATTCACCAATCTATATGAATACACCAAAACACACGGGTGGAACAATGACATCAGAATATTATACAGGAATATAAAAGAAGAACTGAAAGAAATAAGTAAGAACAAACACAATGAAACATGGAACAAGCTGATTCAGGATACACAAGCAGATCACAGAAACCCAAAAGCATTCTGGAAAAAAATTAAAAACCTAATGGGAATTAATTCGGAAGAAACGAGCTATATTAAGGACAAAAACGGTAGAAAAGCAACAGAACCACACGAAAAAGAACCAATATTTAGAGAATTCTGGAAAAACATATTCACAATCAACGACGAAGATAATAGAAGCTTCTGCCAAGAAACAGAACAGGCAACTAGAACATATTTGAACCAGAACACAGAGAAATGGAAACCCACCGTAAAAATTAACCTCAACTCTTTAAACATCAACAACCCAATAATTGCTCCTCTAACTCAAAATGATATTGTAAAAACAATAGCAAGTTTCAAGAATAAAGCACCTGGCATAAGCCAAATTAATAAAATCGTATTACAAAACATTCCTCAGACTATAATCGAACAGCTCAAAAATATATACAATGCCTCACTTGCAACTGGCTTTTTCCCTACCAAATTTAAATTAGCCAAAATCAGACTCATCCCGAAAGCAGGAAAGAACCATACCCAAGCAGAAAACTACAGACCCATCTCACTACTGGAAACACCCGGTAAAATATTGGAAAAAATAATTAACCACAGACTCAGAAATTTTCTAGACCAAGAAAACAAATATAACCCGAGAAAGCACGGCTTTCGAAAAAACAGAGGAACCAATACAGCAATAGCACTAATATACGAATCAATCGCAAATGCTGCAAGTAACAAAGAACAATGTAATATAATTCTAAGAGATGTTTCAAAGGCATTTGATAAAGTCTGGCATGAAGGAATGAAGTATAAAATAATCAAATTGGACATGCCTACCAACATCACAGCAATACTATGTAATTTCTTAGATAACAGAAAGGCCAAACTAATCATTGACAACCATCTAGGACAAACCTTCAACCTTTATAGCTGAGTTCCCCAAGGCAGCAATATATCACCAACGTTATACACTGTATATACGGCAGATATGCCGCAACCACGGCAATCAGAATATATAGCATACGCAGATGATGTTACACAGATAATCAGGTACCCGGGAAAATCCAAACAAATGATGGCCATTAGAACATGCAGAGAAATAGAGTTAATAAACAACTATGAACGAAAATGGAAGATAAAAACCAATGTCCAAAAACTCCAAATAATTCACATCGCAAAAACGAACCCATGCCCTATTATTATCAACAATCAACAAATACCATATGTTGCCAAGGGAAAAACATTAGGACTCAAGATATCCAGAAGCGGAATAATCCCTCACATCAATGAAAGAATAGCTATGGCAAGATCACAACTTACAAAACTCAGAAGATTCCTCCAACTGGACACCAACACGCAATTGCACCTATACAAAGCACTGATCAGACCACACTTAGAATACCCTCCGATACCTCTGAACACAATCGTAAGAACTAATCAACTTAAATATCAAGCAGTGCAAAATATAGCCCTCAAAAGAGCGGCGAAACACCAACCGCCATATACACAAACAGTACAAGACATACACACAGAACATGGCATAGATCCACTCAACATCAGAATACACACCCAAGCAAATGCAATATGGGAAAAAATCCAGCAAGAACAGGATCCCATACTAAACAAATTAATCGAGGAAAACAACAACACATCACACAGATGGTGGCCTAGAAGCAGGAAAAATGATAATGAAGAACCAGAGCCTCTATATACACAATAACAACAAAATAACAACAAAAAATAACAACAAATAAGAACCAAAAGATGGGCACAACTCTCCAGTCACACAAGGACCTGGAGGGACCCACAAATAAACAAAGACCTAAATAGTTCACAAAAAAAAAAAAAAAAAAAAAAAAGATGGGGATCATCCCTACAGTGCCACAAGGACCTGGAGGGACCCCCCCCCCCCCCCCACCCTAAGATAATATGCCCCAAGGACAACTCAGAATAACTTAGCTCAGCTTGGCTGAGACCGGCCGTCCCTAACCCCATGAACCTCTAATGCAGCACAGTTACGGAAGACAAAAAAACCCGTCTCCGCAAGGCGGATAGCCCACCTGCTGTTAACCTTCTCCTTTACTTCCCACTTCTGAACTTTACCTTGTACTTTACCCTTCTCCCACTCTCAGAGCTACTGCTCTCTTCTCTCCGTACAACCAACCAACCGATCTATCTCTCTTTCTACCTACAGCCGCAGCCAGCAACACCTCCTCCTCCGCCGCTGCCTGACGGCCCTTCGCTCCTCCGCCTGCCTGGCGGTCCTCTCTCCCGCTGGCGAGCATGGCGACCCACAAGCTGGTCCTTCTCTGAGCGTCCTCACCAACCAGCTCTCTCTACATCACGCTTGTAACCATGCTGCCTTCCCAGCACCAAGCTGCATTGTACATCCAATACAACATGTACTGTATATAGAGAGCACATTGTGAGTTTCCTTTCTCCATTCCATCCTGAGTGTGAACCAAATATCCTGAACCCCACAAATGGTGACTCCCGGAGATTCGCACTCACACAGGATGGAGGAGAAACTGATCACGCTCCCAGTCTTCAAGCAACATGGAAGACTGGCTTATCCACCCAGAAGCAGCTCTCATCGGCTCTACAGCTACTGTCTCTACACCGCAGGTCAGACACCCTAGAGCAGCTCTGCTACTCTAAGCAGACAGTCGCTCCTCTTCCGACCCCAGCACACCCGTCCTGCCTCAGACGCCGACCCCAGCCCAGCAGTAACCCCTGCCGCCCCTGACGCGGCCTCTGTTCCTGAGTGCGGACCCACACACCCCTCTTTTCTCCCTCAGGTACTCCCTGCTAATGTCCTGCACCCTGCTGCTGTCGTGGACCCAGCTGCTGTCACGAGCCCTCATCCGCTTCTGCTGACGCAGCCCCTGCTCCTGACCCAGGCCCACACACCCCAGCAGGCGCATCTGACGACTCTGTACCTGACGTGAGGGAAGCACAACATTCATCGCCTCCACACACCCTTTTTCTCCCTCTCTTCTCCCACAGATAGTGTGTATCTAGACAGTTGTCCCCAGCGACCGGCTCATCCACGCCATCGCCATTGTCTCACATGAGGCATGCACCGCCCGTTCTGCCTCACATGTGCTATGCAACCCTGCAGACAACAAGTCTCCTACACCGCCTGGAGGGAAGGGGGAGTATTGTAGTGGAATTCTCCCCTACAAACGCTGTTTGTCGCTGCCTAGCCGACCCCACCAATTCCCCAGTGTATGCCTCGTGGTCTAGGTCAACCAGCGCCGCCATACACCGCGGAGTGGGGGTCAACTGCTAAGCCACGCCTACCCCCGCTATTTAAGACCTGACCTCGTGGTGATCTATCTCTCTTTCTACCTACAGCCGCAGCCAGCAACACCTCCTCCTCCGCCGCTGCCTGGCGGCCCTTCGCTCCTCCGCCTGCCTGGCGATCCTCTCTCCCGCTGGCGAGCATGGCGATCCACAAGCTGGTCCTTCTCTGAGCGTCCTCACCAACCAGCTCTCTCTACATCACGCTTGTAACCATGCTGCCTTCCCAGCACCAAGCTGCATTGTACATCCAATACAACATGTATATAGAGAGCACATTGTGAGTTTCCTTTCTCCATTCCATCCTGAGTGTGAACCAAATATCCTGAACCCCACAACAGTATGTGACCAGTTGTCAATTCTCTTTAGTTGTCTATTGTCTCTTTGTATGGGCACACAAACGTACGTACATGTAGATATCTCACACTCAGGAATGAGGTAGAACAGAAACTCACAATGCGTTTTCTGTATATATATATATATATATATATATATATATATATATATATATATATATATATATATATATATATATATATATATATATATATATATATGTAACCGGTCGGAATTTACTGGACTTTAATTTCTCACTTGACTTGGGGTTTATTAAAAATTAATAGATGGTAATGGCAGTGGAAGCGCCCCTTTGAGAAAAATCCCGAACCAGCACAAGAACACTTAAAACTACTAAACAAATGAATTGTCCGTGACCCGTGGAAGGATAGCGTCTGTGACTGGGATGAATGAGACACACTGTAAAATTTAGACACTTATATTCCCTCCAACACTACAAACACAATCAAATAATTGTACACCAATATGCGCACCTCTTAACTTAAACTTAAACACTACTCTGGGGAATAAAAGTTATACAGGATATAGAAATTATTAGAAACTCAGGCAACAATAAATTTGAAGTATTAAGAAATGTTGCTTGCACACATGAAACAGGCCTTAAGGGCTTTCACACAATAATATCAGTCACTTAGGAAATGGTATTAAAAAATAAGAAATTAACTACTCAACAATGAATAGGCCTTAAGGGCTTCCAACAAAATAATATCAGTCACTGAGGAAATGGTAATAAAAAATAAGAAATTAAATACTCTACAATGAATAGGCCTTAAGGGCTTTCAACAAAATAATATCAGTCACTGAGGAAATGGTAATAAAAATTAAGAAATTAAATACTCTACAATGAATAGGCCTTAAGGGCACTCAACAAAATTATATCACCCCAACAGATGCACTCTTCCGAACCTAACTTAAACACTACTCTGGGGAACAAAAGTTAAACCTGATATCAGAATTATGGAGAAAATTTAGATGCACTAAAAGAATCAAATCACAGTATCACTCTGGTTCCACTTAATGACACAAACATTCAAAAAACACTACTATCAAAATTATTTAAGAAATATTAAACTACACACGTCAAGATAATATCAGTAGCTGAGAAATGGTATTAACTACACCCGTAATAAGGGAGATAAAATGTTCCTCTCGGTATCTCCTAGAGTCCTAGACTCATGGTCTCAGTGTGTGACCATTAATTTACTCAGATAGCCTCAGTGTACCCCCAGTGCGTCCATGGGCAGGAAGGGAGTGAGCCAATCAGACCTTGTGCAGTTGAGAGAAGCTTTAGCTTCCCGTTAGCAAGAGGGTTTCACTAAGCGGCTCGGGACATGTGGTGTTGTGAGCCGACGTCAGCTGGGCACCCAGACAGCTAGATTCTCTCAAGAGATCCTTTGGTACCCCGCTAAACAGTGACAGGCCTACTCTGATCGGTCCAATGGCGACAATCGCCACCCTCAATCATCAACGGCAGTCTCAAACGGCAGTCAATCTCTCGAAGTCAAACTCCGGTCAACTCCAGTCAAGTGGGTTCTGACGGAAACCCTGAAATGAACTCACTGTTAGCTCTAGTTAACTTTACCACTGCCCTATCTAACCCTGTCTGAGATTGAATGAGACTTACTTGTTATACTGCAATAGCGCAGCACAGGTGACTAGGCCACGTGACTATTTCTGTGACGGACGCGCAGGGGACGTCTTGTATGTTTGACTGCTCCCCGCGACTGAGAGAGAGCCAGCGTCGCGTCCTCTCAAGGCGTTAGCTTAGGCCTACGTGACATATTTTACGCCTAACTAATAACTCTTTGGGACACCCGTAACATTATTCAGACTGATAAACGATCTATCATAATTTCAAATTCAATAATAGTCCCTTACTTCATGAATCGCTGCTAGGTCTTCGTCGTTCTCTTGAGCCGCAGCGAACTGCCCATAATCAATGGGTGGAGATAAGGGAAGAATGTTGGATATACAACGAGAGAGGGCGTCGGCGATCTCGTTGTGGCTGCCTTTAATGTGTTGGACGTCGCTGGAGAACTCCGAGATGTAAGCCAAGTGGCGAAGGACACGAGGTGTATGTGACTGGAAGGCTGAAGCAAAGGCGTGGACGAGGGGCTTGTGATCAGTGAAGATGGTGAACTGACGAGCCTCGGGGAAGTGCTGGAAATGTTTGACAGCCAGGTATATGGCCAGTTCTCTATCAAAGGCGCTGTACTTGAGGTGTGGTTCGTGCACAAAGAAATACATCATATTCATTGACAGTATATATATATATATATATATATATATATATATATATAATATATATATATATATATATATATATATATATATATGTAACCGGTCGGAATTTACTGGACTTTAATTTCTCACTTGACTTGGGGTTTATTTAAAATTAATAGATGGTAATGGCAGTGGAAGCGCCCCTTTGAGAAAAATCCCGAACCAGCACAAGAACACTTAACTCTACTAAACAAATGAATTGTCCGTGACCCGTGGAAGGATAGCGTCTGTGACTGGGATGAATGAGACACACTGTAAAATTTAGACACTTATATTCCCTCCAACACTACAAACACAATCAAATAATGGTACACCAATATGCGCACCTCTCAACTTGAACTTAAAACACTACTCTGGGGAATAAAAGTTATACCTGATATAAAAATTATTAGAACCTCAGGCAACAATAAATTTGAAGTATTAAGAACTGTTGCGTGCACACATGAAACAGGCCTTAAAGGCTTTCACACAATAACATCAGTCACTTAGGTATTAAAAAAAGAAATTAACTACTCTACAATGAATAGGCCTTAAGGGCACTCAACAAAATTATATGTCACTGAGGAATGGTAATAAAAATGAGAAATTAAATACTCTACAATGAATAGGCCTTAAGGGCACTCAACCAAATTATAGCACCCCAACAGATGCACACTTCCTAACCTAACCTAACCACTACTCTGGGGAACAAGGTTATACCTGAGATCAGAATTATGAAGAACAATCAGAGGCATTAAAAGAATCAAATCACAGTATCACTCTGGTTCCACTTGATGGCACAAACATTCAAAACAATATTATCAAAATTATCTAGAAACTATTAAACTACACCCGTAATAAGGGAAGGAAAATGTTCCTCCAGGTATCTCCTAGAGGCCTAGACTCACGGTCTCAGTGTGTGACCATTAGTCCATAAAGCGGACGGGAGTGAGCCAATCAGACCTTGTACAGTTGAGAGAAGCTTTAGCGTCCCGTTAGCAAGAGGGTTTCGCTAGCAGCTCGGGACACGTGGTGATGTGCCCGGAGTGGTAAGAACTGATCACCCACTGCTGGTCCCGGGTCGTTTAGTTGTCGGGAGCACTCGTTCACTCAAGAGATCCTTTGCTACCCCGCTAAACAGTGGCAGGCCTACTTTGCTCGGTCCAATGGCGACAATCGCCACCCTCAGTCTCAAACGGCAGTCAATCTCTCGCAGTCAACTCCGGGTCAACTCCAGTCAAGTGGGTTCTCACGGAAACCCTGAAATGAACTCACTGTTAGCTCTAGTTTACTTTATCACTGCCCTATCTAACCCTGTCTGAGATCGAATGAGACTTACTTGTTACTCTGCAATAATGCAACACAGGTGACTAGGCCACGTGACTATTCCTGGGACAAGCGCGCAGAGACGTCTTGTCTCTGTGAATGCTCTCCGGGACTGGGGGAGAGGCCTCGTCGCATTCTCTCAAGGCGTGAGCTTAGGCCTACGTGACTTATTTTCCGCCTAACTAATAACTCCTTGGGACACCCGTAACATCATTCAGACTGCTAAACGATCTATAATAATCTCAAATTCAATAATAGTCCCTTAACTTCATGAATCACATCATTATTAATTCGGCAAATTACATTAAATATCATATAGGCCTAGTTCCACAAACTCCCACTATGTGCGGGGAGCGCTCTCTTCCCTCAGACGACCTTGAACGCTCAGTATCGCTAATGGCGGGGCATTCGAAATTACTCTGAAATTTCTGAATATTACATATATATATATATATATATATATATATATATATATATATATATATATATATATATACATATCTATATATATATATATATATACACAGGTAGACCCCGACTTACGACCGTCGGGACTTACGACCGCCGCAGATTTTTTATTAAAAATTTTGTTGTTTTTTTCCAAATGACACACGCATTTTCTATACCGAAACGTTTCCAGTTAATGTAGTCTCCATGTATAATTAGAAAATTATGGGGGCCCCATGTGCATTCAGCTGACTACATTAAAGGTAAGTGCTCAGTCACACTGTATCCATTCCTTATTATTCATTACTTTCACTGTACTGTATCCATTCCTCATTATTTATTACTTTTACTGTATTGTATTTCATTGTAGATTTTTTATTAAATTTTTTTTTTTTTTTTTTTTTTTTTATCTATGTCGGGCTTACGACCTGGATTTGGTTCCCTAACTCTGTCGTACGTCGGGGTCTAGCTGTGTATATATATACAGTACAGTATATATATATATATATATATATATATATATATATATATATATATATATATATATATATATACACACATACGAGCCGATCAGTGGCGTAAAGGATAAAAGTAAAAAGTAAAAGCTAAATATTCGAAACACCTGCAGGTCCCAACAGGATGAAGAAACTGCACTATTCGAGACTGGTGCCTGCACTTCGGCACCTTAGCTACCCTGAGAGATTGGAGCGCCTGAACTTGCCTAGCTTATACTACAGACGGGCAAGGGGTGACCTAATTGAGGTGTATAAGCATCTCAAGGGGCACTACTCAGTCGAGTGTCCTTACTTGTGAACTCTTGGAACAATCTACCAGAAAATGTTGTGACGGTGTGGGGTACGGGTTATTTGGTTCACACTCAGGATGGGATGGAGAAAGGAAACTCACAATGTGCTCTCTGTATACATATTGTATTGGATGTACAATGCAGCTTGGTGCTGGGAAGGGGCAGCGTGGTTACAAGCGTGATGTAGAGAGAGCTGGTTGGTGAGGATGCTCAGAGGAGGACCAGCTTGTGGGTCGCCATGCTCGCCGGCAGGAGCGAAGGCCGCCAGGCAGGAGGAAGAGGAGGTGTTGCTTGCTGGTTGGTGTAGGTAGAAAAGATAGGTAGGTCACCACGAGGTCAGGTCTTATATAGCGGAAGTAGGCGTGGCTTAATAGTTGACCTCCGTCATGTAAGGCAGCGCTGGTTGACCTAGACCACGAGGCATACACTGGGGAATTCGCGGGGTCTGCTACTCAGCGACAAACAGAGTTTGTAGGGGAGGAATCCACTACAATACTCCCCCTTCCCTCCAGGCGGTGTAGGAGACTTGTTGTCTGCAGGGTTGCATGGCACATGTCAGGCAGAATGGGCGGTGCATGCCACATGTGAGACATAACGGCGAGGGCGTGGATGAGCCGGCCGCTGGGGGGGGGGGGGGGCAACTCTGTCTAGATACACGAGATCTGTGGGAGAAAAGAGGGAAAAGAGGGTTGTGGAGGCGATGAATGTTGTGCTTCCCTCGCGACAGGTACAGAGTCCTCAGATGCGCCTGCTGGGGTGTGTGGGCCTGGGTTTAGGAGCAGGGGCTGCATCAGGAAGTGTGTCCATGACAGCAGCAGGTTGCATGACAGCAGCAGGGTGCATGACAGCAGCAGGGTCCACGACAGCAGCAGGGTGCAGGACAGTAGAGTACCTGAGGGAAAAAAAAGGGTGTGTGGGGCCGCACTCAGGCGCATGGGCCATGCCGGGAGCAGGGCTGCCAGGCAGGAGCGGAGGAGGGGATTTTCAGTTCAGACTCTTGGAAAACTCCCCAGCACAGAGAAACATTCTGAGGATGTGGGCTGGTGTTTGTCTGTGCAAGATGCATAGTTAGATACTCAGAAAATTTTTTCCAGTAGCCGGAAATATTTCCGGGGATGGGGGATTTTTCCGCTTTGGAGAAAGTCGTATGGTTAGCTGGAAATCTCTCATGCCCGGAAGTGCTCTGCACCATTTGTTCTGGCTAATGGGGATATCACTGTACTACCGCCACCTCACCACCCGCTTCCCGGCCACACGCCACCTCCCTGTAGCGCGCCTCTCCACCATCCGCCTCTACCAACCACTATTGCATCACCCTCTTCCAGCAGTGATCCTGATGATTCCCCTATGCTTCAGTAACCAGATGTCTCTCTATGTACAGTGCACCACACTATCAAGCTCCACACTCCCACATATGAATGTAAGTATTGGTGACTTGAGTTTCTCATACACAGTATAGATATATATATTAGTGCACTAAGGTATTATATAAGTGGCTATTTGTGGTTTTTCCAATTCACACACATTTCTTGGAACCTATCCCTTGCGAATGGCAAGTGTTTACTGTAATTGAGGACTGCCTGTGAAAGGGCAATTTTGGTTGTACAGTATTTAAAAAATCAGCAAAGTTGTGAACTGGAAATTACTATCTGTGAAACTATGGGGTACAGTATACGATACAAGAAAGCCCCTGTATGAGAAATAATTAGGAAATAGAACAACTTAAATTGTTTGTTTATTTAATTGGCATTTTCACTGAGTATATAAGTTACATGAATTTGATGATAAAGGGAAACAGTGGCATACTCTCAGAATGTTTTCATAAAAAATTCATATCTGTGCAAAATATTACTCTATACAAATACTGTACTAATATCAGTCAAGCTAAACAGAGTTCCTTGTCTTTCATTCACGAAGGCTTCAAATTGCATTTTTTCCACTTCATATTGTCACTTTTCCATTTTCTTCATAAAAAAAATAAAGTATCCTGTACTTCATAATCTTGGTCCTTAATAAACACATTGTCTAACCCTAAACAGGTATGAACTTTAATGTTGTTACACTGTACACTTATTTCATTAAATTTAATATTTTTTTTTTACAAGCGCTACTAGCATTCTTCTTTTTAAAATCAGAATATCACATTTGTCCACACTGAGAAATAATCACTGGAATTTTTGGTTTATTGTTTGGTCCTGTTGGAACATTTTCTATTTTACGCATCACCAGGAGGCCATCAATCACTCTTCCAAACACCACGTGCTTCCCATCTAAGAAGTCACACTTAGAGCAGGTGATGAAGAACTGGCAACCATTAGTATCCTTTCCACTATTGGCCTGAGGGAATATAGAAGTTTAAAATATTTTAAAATATAAATTTCATATCCTATACCATCTTGATTAAATAAGTATTAATATTCCCAGTTTGGGATAGAGGCCCTTAAGTCATACTTCACTGTACTAAATATATTTCTGAGAACTCTTATTTGAAAATTGCTCACCAATATTGTAGTTGTCTTACTGGTTTTCACTTACAAGCTAAAGTTACAGTAGGAACAGAAAGACTGTATGTAACAAAATAGTAAAAATAATTAATTCTTACCAGTGATAATAATCCAGGACCATCATGCTTAAGGATGAAATTTTCGTCTGGAAAGCTTGGACCATATATGCTCTGTGTACCTGTCCCATCACCCTACAGATTAAAGTAAAGGAAAACATTAATAACTGAAGAAATGAAATTATCTTTCAACACCAGAAAGAAGAGTCCTCCTTTGATTGTCTAATTACTGTATCAAGTAAGATAACAAAAAGTATTAGTAGAATGTTCTTTATTCTTCTGTAGATACCCTTGTAATATACAGCATAAACACCTATACTGAAGTTAAAATAAATAGGTTCATGCAGGTTCTTCTTCAACACCAGTCAAAACATATTTCTGCTTGGTGATATCCACATCCATAGCCAAGGACATGATTGGGGGATTCATATTAACACACTTCGCATACCACCTTATTTATAACAAATGCCCCTTCAACGCACAGGTTACCATATTTTACGGCATATAAGACACTTTTTTGTCTGATAAATGCCTAAAAAAAATCAGCCTGCATCCTATATGTGAAATTGCGATCTCCCTCAAGCTAATGAATCCCCCACCCCCCCTGTTGCTGTCTCCAGTTGACTAAATTCTACTTACACCAACTCCAGAATTAAATATATGTTATTGTTTACTTAAATTACTAATTAAAAAATAAATATAAAATAATTATAAAAGGTCAATCTATAACTACTCTGTACTGTACTGATGATGATAACCTGAGACGATTAACGTCTGTACAGCTGACACCCAACTCTTCAGCAGTAGCTAAGCAGTAACCATTTGTGAACTTTTACAAGCATTACAATTTATTAATGCCATACCTGCAACATTTATTTTAAATCTACAAATACCTGATAAAAATGAAGATTTACAAATAACTTTCTTTTCACATTTACATCTGTTAACATCGCTGACAGCATTGTAGCCAGGCTAGTCTCGTCACTGTAACCACCAGGCTACTGGGCCAGCTGTTGCTTTTCAACTCGTATTTTCAAGTAGATACATGTAACTTTCTCCATTTATTTTTACTGTTACATGCACACACCATCCTACACACATATTGTGAAAAGTAAAAGAAATAATTGTCTTAAGGGCAAACACATAAAATTAATATACAGTGGGGTATGCTATAACGAACGGATCCTACTACGAATATTCCTATAACGAACGGTTTTACCTATAAAATTGAGAATGCTATAACGAACGAAACTCCTACAACGAACATTATTTAAAAAAAAAAAAAAAAAAAAAAAAAAAAAAAAAAAAAAAAAATTTTCTTTAATAATTTATTGTTTTTTTATTACAAGTATTAATGATATTGGTTATTTCAGGGGTTTAGATGCTTATTTATGCACTTTTTTAAAATTTTTACAATTTTATATTATATTTTTCAGTGTTAAGTGGTTGTATTTGGGGGCCTGGAATGGATTAATCCTATAACGAACGAATGCTATAACGAACAAGGTTCTAGAACCAATTAGATTCGTTATAGCATACCCCACTGTAGTATATTTCTTTGCACACGAGTTAGCTGGCTTAGCAGGGAAGCGGGAGGATGGCTTGGTGGGGGGGGGGGGAGCATTGCTAGGGAATTGGCAGAGGTAGCATAGCCATTGCTATGGTGAACAGGGAGTACAGATGTACAGTATATGCAAATGGCTTTTATTTATTGGTTTGGCAATACAGTATTTTTAGGGGTAATTTATTTATTGGTATTATTTTTATTCATTCCTCACATTTACTGGTACTGTATAGTATATTGTTTTAAGAAAACTCTGGCTACAGGAGAAAAATACACACAAAAGTTTTTCTTAAATACTCCCTGTTAAAATGGCCGTGCATCTTATAAAGTATGCCATAAAATATGGTAGCTGTGACCTTCTTGCACAGAAGAGCCACAGAACCTGTATCTATTTTACCTTTGGTTAGATTTTCCAGTAACTGGTTCATTTTTTCATATAAAACCAACAACAGGTTTCTCCCTATTTATGATGGGGTTAGATTCCTGAAAATCCCATCACTATGTAAAATATCGTAGATCAGGATCATTATAACATGGGGATCAAATGGATATGTTTCCAGCCAGACCAACATTAACATGTATCAATGAGAAAAAAATTCCAATGCAAATATTATACATAAAACAATTAAACAACACACACTACAACATTAAGAACACTGCTCACTACAATCACAAAAACAAAGTGAAAGAACTGTCACATAACATAAATATACAGGTACTCCTTGACTCATGACCTACTCGACTTACGACCACCCGGATATACGACCGCGATAGTCATATAAAATATTTTTCAAATTATGTATTTTCGAGTCCCGACGTTAGTGATCGCACTGTGTACTGACAAAAAAATTTTTTTAATTCCCTTTAAAATGGCTGGTAAGCGTAAAAGTGAGAGTTCTCATGGTGCTGAGAAGAAAAGGAGACACCCAGAAATTTATGTAAATCTACCCAAAAATACAGTTGAAAAATTTTTACATTAATAAAATGTACAATGTACTAAAATTTTTATCTCTTGTGCAAAATAAATGACATTTATATTCAAATTAATCACTATCTTATAAGAATTCCAGCAATGTAAATTATATTTTCGCCGGTCACTTCTATGACATTTTATAAGCAAAAAACATAAACTCAATCTAAAGGACATAAATAAACAAATAAATACTTCACTCGACCTTTGGCGCCAACTCTCAAACATGTTACTGTCTCCTCCCCTTCCTCCCTCCCCAGACTAAAGTTAGGGGAATATAATTTGCATTGCTGGAATCCTTGCAAGGCAGCGAATAATTTGAATATAAACATCATATATTTTCCACAACAGATAAAAATTAATCACCTGTTTCACATTACAGTACAGTGGTCCCTCGGTTAACAAAATTTAGGTTAACATTTACCTTCCATAAGAATCTTCAATTCAGTTAACGAACAAAAATTCGATTAACGAAATCCTTACGAACATCACGTTTTGTTGTGAGCATCAGATGGTGGGCTAGTCTGCCAATTCAGTAATTCAGTAATCTGTTCTATGTTTACATTCGTTTCCAGTGGAGTAAATATCAAGAAAATTGTGCTCTTTACTATTTGTGCATTTTTTATATTAAAATTATTAGTCATTCTAAAATTTAGCCGTCCAAGCTCTGTCTACATAAAGTTTTTCAACTATTATTTTTAGCTCAATATATGTAACTTTATTCATTTATTGAAACTCATTTACATGCATACACTGTCCTAAGGGCAAAGCTGTATGTACATGTAATCAAAATAATGTACAAAATGAAAACTAAAATCTTAAGTCTAGTGCAAACTATTGCATGTTTACATTCAAATTAATCACTATCCTATAAGAATTCATCAATGTAAGTTATATTCTCCCCGGTCACTTCTATGAAATTTTATAAGCAAAAACAAAATCTCAATCTAAAGGACATAAATAAACAAATTAATCCTTCACTAGACCTTCGAAGCTAACTGTCAAACATGTCACTGTCACCCCCCCCCCCCTTCCAGAAAAGGCTTGGTGGTTTTCAGTAGGCTTTAAGTTTTTATCTTATATAATATCACAGACTAAAGTTAGGAGAATATACAGTGGTCCCTTGGTTAACGAGCGCCTCGGTTAACGAGATTTCGGTTAACGATTTACCTTCCATAAGATTCTTAACTTCGGTTAACGAGCAATCCCTCGATTAACGAGTTTTTTACGAGCCAACTTCAACATGTTTTCGCTTGCATTTGGCGGTCCACCAGCTGTAGTATTAGTCCGCCAATACAGTAATCGGTTTTAGGGCTTAAATTCCTTACTATTTTAGTAAATATCAAGAAGTTTATACTATTCAATAATTTAAAAAGTTTAATATTAACTTTTATAGTCATTTTAACAATTATTGAACATAATTGAAGGTAAAGAAACTAGCTTCTGGCGTGCCATCCAGCCTGTTAACACACCAGACAGGCGTTAGTCTCTCTCTGTTTTCATTGGAGGTAACATCTTGCTTGAGACTCTCTTCAACTAAACGCTTTTTTTCTGTGTTTCCAGTCAAATTATTAGTCATTTTGAAATATATTTAACATATTGATAATATATAGCCCAGTGCAGTGTTGATTTAAAGAAAATAATCTTGAAATACACCAAGAGAACTAAAATTTTAAGGGTGAAATGGTGCCATGGGGTGACTTCTCTTCCACACCAATGCCTTCTCTTCTTCCTTCTCCTCCACCCCCATTCTAATTCCCATCATCATCACCATCATCCAGGAGCCTTCTACATTCACACCTCAAAGTAAGTGTATTTTTCTACCTTTTTTGTTGAATTTAGGCAATTTTCGGTGAGCTGGAACCAATTACCCAAAAACCCATTGAAACAATGGTTTCGGTTAACGAGCAACCTGCTGGAACGGATTATGCTCATTAACCGAGGGACCACTGTAATTTGCATTGCTGGAATCCTTGCAAGACAGTGAATAATTTGAATATAAACGTCATATATTTTGCACAAGAGATAAAAATGTTAGTACACTAGTGTACAGTACGGCAGTACATTTTATACTGTAAAGTTTTTCAACTGTATTTTTGGGTAGATTTACATAAATTTCTTCATTTATTTTCATTCATTTACATGAACACACCATACTAAAAGAAAGGTAAAAAGAAATAAATTACTTAAGTGCGAACCTGTACTGTACATGTACTAAATGATAACGGTACTAAAATTGTTACGTCTAGTGCAAATTATAGCTTGTTTATATTCAAATTAATCACTACTATCTTACAAAATCCAGGTAGTAAGTTGAAATGGTCGTAAGTCGGAAATGCTAAAATATTACATAGAAAATCGAAAATGGGTGTCACTTTTTCTTCTTAGCACCACAAAACACTTACTTTTAAGCTTGCCAGCCATTTCAAAGTGCATTACATACGAAAATTTTGTCTGTGTACCGACTTTGGGACTCGAAAATACGTAATTTTACCAAATTTTGGTACGACTGAGGCAGGTTGTAAGTGCGGGTGGTCGTAAGACGAGTAGGTCGTAATTCGGGGAGGATCTGTATACTGTATATATTATTTGGAGACGCTAAAACCGGGTACCAATTAGTCGCTAAACTTCAGATGCTACTGAACTGTAGTCAAAGATTGTACAAAAACAGATAAATGACTGCTTTTTAAACAATTACCATACAAACACTTTGTAGGCTAATATTGCTGCACAGAGGGGGGCACAAATGTGTGGGGTGGATATCAAGATAAAATTTAAAGGGCTCACTCACTCAGCCTTCTAGCTTCACTGCTTTGACAATACTGATGTCTTATGATCGGCATGCTAAGGATTGTTGCCTAACCAATTAGTGATGGATTATCATGAGAGGAAGCCTACCAAAATTTTATGCATCAATCAAATTACCTGTATTTGTTATTTTTTTCTCTTCAATGATGCTTTGGGGTGTCAGTGCCAAATGGACAAACTTATCATTGATGCCTATATGCATCACTGTGTACAAGTGTTAACTCTCAAGTTATAATTACAAAGGCTACTCAAAACATCAAATACAAATGCAGGAATGACCAGTTTAGTGGCCTTTTTTTCTATGTTATGAGCTCATGATGCAGCCAAGTGTTCACTCATATCAATAAAGATTAATCAAGAGATGAGAAAGAACTGAGAAGAAAATCAGGAATGCTGTCCCCAGTCATCTCCAAATATTCAAATCACGGCAGTGAGGAAAGAAAACTTTTTCTTATCCCTACATCATTATCTATAGAATATGTGAAGGTCATGAGCATGGCCATAGATTCTGAGTGGGGATGAGGGGGATGCATTCCATCCTACAATCAAGGTGGGAGATTTCCTATATAATCATCCCCCCCTACAATTCAGATAATTAAAAAAAAATGTGAGAATTTTTTTTCTCATCATTTTGCTGTTTAAGAATCATTCTGAGTGATAGGGTGGTTTGAGGTAAATGTTCAGTGTTATTTTAAAATTTAATCCTGATAGTGAGGTCAGCTAAGGTCAACCTTCTTGCATGTCAGCAACACTTGTCAACTCAGTCATCATCAATCCCCTCCTCTGAAATGTGACAGCTAGTAACATTATGGTCAACCTGCCTCAGGTCACAAAGGCTGACACAACAATGTTGTTAATGCTGACACCATGAGTCAGCCTTTCAGGATATATAATAGGGTAGCCCCAGCAAGTTGTATCAGTTTTAGGAGACACATCATAACGGGAACTTGTTTATTTACCTACTTCACTGGAAAACTTCAGATTATAAGGTATGAAATAATCAAAATAATTCTGTAAAAAGCATTATACCTTTTAAAATAGTGTAGATGATGTATTTATTTATCAATAATTTAGTGGACCATTTCTACAAGTCTCAAAAATCATCCCCAGTTCAGTCACAATGGCCATGAAGGAAAGAGGCATTTGCCATATAGTTGCGTAGGGACTATCTGTTATGTAGCTTGGTTAAACAACAAACAGGAGAATAGATATAATCATTGGTTTATCATAAAAATACCTTTCTTAAAACTAACAAAAATTTCAAATAAGAAAATTTTAAGTTTTCACACAACTATTACTCTTTTTTTTTTATGTTGATATACTTAAGTGACATAGATTGCCACTGATAATATGTACAGGTACTGTCCCTAAAATGAGTTACAAAATAAAAAAACTTACCCTCATAAAGTCTCCTCCTTGAATCATGAAGTCCTTGATAACACGATGGAAACAAGCACCCTTATATCCTATGGGAACTCCATCCTTACGGTACTCTCCAGTACAAAACTGGCGGAAATTCTCGCTTGTCTTGGGACAAACATCTGCGTACAGTTCCATTATCATTCGTCCAATTTCCTGAAATTAATTTGTATTTTAATAAACAACTGTCAAAAACAAAATACAAAATACCAATCAGTGATTGAGGGGAAATCCCATTTTATGACAAAAGGAAAATGTTAAAAATCCAGTAGCTATTTACACCATTTCAAAAACTTGAGGATATTTCACCATAGAAAATATATGCTTTCTTACCTCGTGAAAAGCCCAGAAGTGAACGAAAAAAATGTTTTGTAAAGTGCTGTATTATTTATTACAACTGTCTCCATCCTTAATATTTTTCTACAATTGGGAGATTGGAGCAACACCACCACACATATTTTGCTTAATATAATAATAATAATAATAATACAGTAATAATACAGTAAAAATAATAATAATAATACTTATTCAGTTAAACTGCCATACATGTTTACAACGGGATCAGCATCTTTATAAACAATGCAGTTATACAGCTCAGCATGAACACACAGGAGTACTGTACTGTACTGTACTGTACCAGCATACTTGAAACACCTCATCAGTTACATATAGTAGCAGAGATACAGTCCTGTATCTCACAGACTCCTTACAGTCCAGTAAATTTCCCATACTCAAAATTGATTTACAGGGTCTGAAAGCAGTTCGTAACTTTGGTGTTTACCCTGTAAATTTAGTTCTCTTGTCCGAAGGTAGATGGCGTTGCAAGAACTTTTTGGCCAATCGTCGTTCAGTTGACAAAATCATCAACTGATCACAAGAGAAGAAGAAATCAGCTGATATCGACACATGTGATAGTTGCTAGACATACACACTGCAAGGTCATTAGTGAAGATGGAATTATGTTTAAGTAATACTTGAGGACAATGATTAACAAATGACATAAAAAAAAAAAATTAAATATATATACAGTGACCCCTCCTTTAACGAACACCTCCGTTAACGTAATTTCGATTAACGAACTGCCTTCCATAAGGATCTTCAATTCGGTTAACGAAAAAAAATTCGGTTAACGAAGTTCTTACGAACCGACCTCAACATGTTTTCGCTTGCACTGACCGGGCAACCAGCTTTAGTATCAGTCCGCCAATACATTAATTGGTTCTAGGGCTTAAATTCCTTACTATTTTAGTAAATATCAAGAAGTATATACCATTCAATAATTTTTAAAGTTTAATATTCAATTTTTTAGTCATTTTAACAATTATTGAACATAATTGAAGGTAAAGTGACTAGTTTAATGCGCGGCATCCAGCCTCTTAACACAGCAAACAGGAGTTAGTCTCTCTCTCTGTTTTCACTGGAGGTAACATCTTGCTTGAGACTCTCTTCAACTAAACGCTTTTTTTCTGTGTTTCCAAGCAAATTATTGGTCATTTTGAAATATATTTTACATATTGACAATATATAATGCAGTGCCGTGTTGATATAAAGAAAATAATCTTGAAATACATCAAGAGAACTAAAATTTTATGGATGAAATGGTGCCATGGGGTGACTTCTCTTCCACCCCAATGCCTTTTCTTCTTCCTTCTCCTCCACCCCCATTCTAATTCCCATCATCATCATCATCCAGGAGCCTTCTACATACACACCTCAAAGTAAGTGAACTTTTCTACCATTTTTGTTGAATTTAGGAAATTTTCGGTGAGCTGGAACCAATTACCCAAAAACCCATTGAAACAATGGTTTCGGTTAACGAACGACCTTCTGGAACGGATTGAGTTCGTTAATGGAGGGGTCACTGTGTGTGTGTATATATATATATATATATATATATGCTAATAACCACAAGGAAAAAGAAAACACGAAATTTCGGTTAACGAATTACCTTCCATAAGAATCTTCATTTCGGTTAACGAACAAAAACTCTGTTAACGAAATTCATACGAAAATGTTTCGACATGCTTTGGCTTGCTCACCAGCTGGAAGATTGGTCTGCCAATACAGAAATCGGTTCTGGGGCTTACATTCGTTAAAATTGAAGTAAATATCAAGAAGGTTGTACTATTCAATAATTTTCCAAGTTTTATATTAAAATTTTTAGTCATTTTAACACATATTTAACATAATTGCAGTACAGGGAACTAGTTTTTGATGTGCCCATCAGCCACTTCAATGACCCACCAAGGCCTCAATTTGTATCTCTGTTCAGTGGAGGAAACATCTTGCTTGTGGGTCTCTTGAACACAGAGTATTTTTACATTTTTGCAGTACAATTATAGGTCACTCTGAAATTTATTTAACATATTGACAATATATAGTGCAGTGCAGTGTTGATTTAAAGAAAATAATCTTGAATTGCACCTAGTGAACTTAAAATTTTATGGGTGAAATGATGGCATCAAGCATGGGGTGATTTCTTTTCCACCCACACTTCCTTCTCTTGTCCCTTCTTCTCCACCCCCACTTCTAATTCCCATCATCATCATCATCATCAACCAGCTCACCGAAAATTACATACAAATTAAAAAAATGCAGTAAAGTACACTTACTTTGAGGTGTGCATTTAGAAGGCTCCTGGTTGATGATGATGATGGGAATTAGAATGGGGGTGGAGGAGAAGGGAGAAGTCACCCCATGCTGCCATTTCACCCTTAAAATTTTAGTTCACTTGGTGTAATTCAAGATTATTTTCTTTAAATCAACACTGCACTGGGCTATATATTATCAATATGTAAAATATATTTCAAAATGACCAATAATTTGACTGGAAACACAGAAAAAAGCATTTATGTTGAAGAATCTTAAACAAGAAGTTCCTTCCTCTGAACCTGTAAACTAACTGACGCCAAGCTTGGTGTGTTGAGTGGCTGTACTTCAATTATGTTCAATAATTGTTAAAATGACTAAAGAATTTAATATAAAACTTTTAAAATGATTGAATAGTACAACCTTCTTGATATATACTAAAATGGTATGGAATTTAAGCCCTAGAACCGGATTAATACGACAGCTAGTGAGCAAGCGAAAACATGTTGAGGGGCGCTCGTAAGGAATTCGTTAATCGAGGGATTGCTCGTTAACTGAAGTGAAGAATCTTATGAAAGGTAATTTGTTAACCGAAATTTTGTTAACTGAGGCGCTCGTTAACCAAGGGATCACTGTGTGTATATATATATATATATATATATATATATATATATATATATATATATATATATATATATATATATATATATATATTTATATATATATGCAAGTAAATCACTGTAGGTGCACGTGATCTAGGTACAGTGAGTTTTGCTATAACGCGTGTTTTGATAACGCGAATTTGCTCTAACGCGATTTATGAATTAGGAACGATATTTGTATAACGCGAACGCTTGTTTGCTATAACGCGATTTTTGCTTACTATTTCTCCAATTTTGTGGTATTAACTGTGAATATGGTAAAGAAGAATATCTCCAAGAAGCGTTCTGGTGATAGAATTCCCGGTGATGATCGTAAAAGAAAGGATATAACACTTGAAGAGAAGCTCAATGTTATCAACCTCAAAATCATCCTTCTCCCCCATCAAGTTACATTCATATTTTTTCAAGGTAAAGTGTTACATTTACTGTATGATTTCATTATTAGATATGAATGTAACATTTATTTAGACTGTGCTATCCTTTGTGTTAGGCTAACTACTAAATTTTTTCGATTTCGAGTAATCTGCATCTAACCCTATTTTCTCCATAAGCCCTGTTATTTCTATTACGCGATTTTCTATAACACGATATTTTACAAGAACACAATTATCGCGTTATAGCAGAACTACCTGTATATGCTGCTAACCACAAGGAAAGAAGAAAACACGAAGTTCCCAAGCGCTTTTGTGTAATTCACATCTTCAGGGGAGAGTACAGACTAAGGAGAAGTACAAAACAAGGTGTACATATACAGAGGAGGGTGAGATCAGGTCCACAATGGTCAGGTATTAGGAAATGACCCTACTAATCTTTAAAAGGCACCGCAACGGTCGGTAGTCAGGTCAGAGGGTAAGGTGACCCAACCTTCTCACCTGGTTACAAATCTTCATAATTACAAAATTGTCCAGTTTGTACATGCCATTACTCAAATTCATGTTGACTGCTTCAGTATGTTTAATGAGTCAACATGAATTTGAGTTTACACTCCTAATTAAAAAATATAAAAGTAAAAATTGCTGGATAACCAAAACGATAATAATAATAATCAATGACAACTGACCGGCAGCCGATTTTTCATAGAAAATTACTGTATTATAAAAATGCCGTAATTTCACTGTGTTTTATAGTGGGCACTGTAGTAGTTTGTGCAAATGCGTTAAAAAGTTGGTTATTTCTAGATTAAACCTAACCTAACCTCAGTTAATATGAAAAACAAGCAGCAGATGCACTGTTAGAAGACCTCACCTACTTAACCAAAAAAACCTACCTAACCGTACCTAACTTGCTAACCTGACCCTGGCATATGAAACAGAAAGAAACTACTATGATGTGGTGCAATTTTACGTTTTTTTTTTAACATGAGAGCAGCCGTCTGTACCAAACGGTTCTTAACCCTTAGGCCCCAGGTGACGTTCCAGAATGTCCGCCTATTCCCACCACTTTAAATGCCCAGCGCAGGTTACCAGGTTCCAGTGTGACTATTTGCCTGTCACATCATACGCTGGGCCACAGGGAAGCTTCCTGAACATAATTACCCACTTTTGTTTGTTTCAGTTTCATTGTTTGTAATTTTATCATGCTGTATCAAAGTAATATTGCTAAAAGTAGTGGAGTTGTATTGTACTGTAGTGTAGTATTACTGTAAAACAATGCTATGATTATGTTATAAATGTATTTATTTGTGGAATTATTAATATTTTATGCATTACTTGCTCTACCAAACACAAAGACAGCCAGGCAGACTGGCGACAGACTGCGTGAGTGTTGCCAAGCACTTTTTATGAAAAATAATGCAAATAAAATATTCTAAATGAATTATTTAAAGCAAATTATTATTAAGTTCAGTAAATACATACATTATTGGCCACCTCGGACACAAAGGCGAGCTAAACATAGCTGCTAAGTGAGTATGGACCACGAGTGTCAGCTATCAAACCAACACTGTCTCCTTATCTCCCCCCCTCCTCCCTCCCTCTGCGCGGCCAGGGAAGTTTCCAAAGGGTCAATATATAGTTTTTCTTACTTATTTTTTATTGTTTTATAATTTAAAAAAGTGAACAAAATTTTTTGGGAAAAGTTGATTTTCCTCGATTTATCCCCGCGGGAGGGGGAGGGGTACTGCCAGCGGCATCCTAACCCGGGGCTTAGGGTTAAGCATCACTGAGCATCTGCGTTGATCAAGCCCGGACGGCAGTGTTTTTTGAAATGTGGAAATATGGTTGGCTGTTTACATCTGGGATGAAACGTTACCTCCGCATTACCACCGAGAAGACAATTTAATGAGCGCCTTAGGTACCTAATTATCTCCCAAACGAAGCACTTGCACAAGAAATGATTATCTTATCAGAACTCACTGATGAAAATAAACTAAGAAAATAAACAGCAAAGCAAATAACTCATCCATGGGTCACTCCTCAATATTAACCATAATAATACCTAAAAAAAAAAAAGGAAAAATACATTGCTCAACTAAAAAAAATCTAACCTAGCATAGAATGAATGGTAAAATTGTAGATTACAGCAACCAAAGAAGTTTAAGTTTATATAAAAAAAAGGGGTCAATTTATAGTATCACAAGGGTCTTTATTTCGATATTAAAAATAGGTTTTTGCCCAATGTATTTTGATGAGTTTGGAACGAATTTGATATTCATTTACACCGGAAATCACGTGGTTTTTTTTTAGATCTCCGCCCGCCCGCCCCCCCCACCAACAATCATAACGGAAAAAGTTAGTTTTTTTTTTTAGAATAAATAGCAAATTATTTTGCCAACCAACCAAGAAAACCTAGACTAACCTAACCTAACCTAACCAGGACCCCCAGTTGGAGGCCTGGAGCTATGTGTGAGCAGGGGATCAGACCACCTCCACCATAAGTAAACAAATTATGGCAAAACTTGTGACTGAGCAAAAGTAATAATCTTGAAAAATTAATACCTCGGTTATCCTTAATTTCCGGCAGATATATCATAGAAGAAAAGTGTCTTAGAATTGTGTAAACATTACGAGATACATATTTTTATTAATAAGGAAATAAAGACCGGTGTGATACTATAAATTCACCAAAAAATGTTTTACCTAACCTTATGTAATATAAGAAAATGATAGAAAAATAGTTCTATCGAATGGGTGTTGTGAATTTCTGGAATTCTGTGGTTGCTGTTTATTGCAATATCACCGAATGAATACCTTAATTAGCAGTGGACTCCAGGGGGGTATTGTTGCACTTTCAACTAATATGTAGCAGAAGATTTTTGAATGGAAAAATGAATAGATCTCGTCGAGAGCTACCTTCTGAACCCTACCGGTACATTTACTTGTCAATAGCTCTCGACTAGATCTATTAATTTTTCCAGTCAAAAACCTTCGGCTACATATTAGTTGAAAATACACAATACCCACATTTGCATTTGTCAGTATTAAAAGGGTTACTAGATTAAAAAAAATAAAAAAAACTTATTCTGAGCAGAGAGAGAAACCTGTACACAAGGGGAAAACGTTTAATGAAAAACGTTCAAGTTCAGGCATTACTACCGTTACGTTTCTTAAAACAAATGTTGGTATTATTATACATTACCGTTTGTCCAACTGTTATATCAAAGAATACAACAGGATTATTAGCATGCCTTAGCTGCTGCTGAATCTGATTCCATGTGGGCATTCTGGGAGGTGATTACTTGAAAATGTTATAATTTATGTTCACACAAGTTTAAAGTGTACGCGAGGTTCTCGTTGGTGTTGAGCAGTCAGCTGTCCAGTGTCAACAGCAGTGTTGCCATCAACAAATTTACATTTCCGCTGTATAAAACTCCAAAGCTCGCTAGATTTGACCCCTAACTGCTAGATTGTACCTGTACAGATAATAGCATGTGTTACCATCTTTATATATACCGTATATAGATATATAGACAATTAAACTGATATATATATATATATATATATATATATATATATATATATATATATATATATATATATATATATATATAATATATATATATATATATATATATATATATATATATATATATATATATATATATATATATATATATATATAAATTATGGTACATAGAAGTACTGTATAGCTAATTAACACACCGGTGGGCATTATATCACAAAAATAATATTTTTACTTTTTCTTTTATCCTCTTCACCAAATGATCGGCTCGTTAGCCGCTTGGGCGATCGGTCACGTTGTAGTGGATTCCTTCCCTACAAGCAGCGAACCTTCTCGAATTCCCCAGCCTACGCCTCTTTTCTCCCTCAGGTACCCCCTGCTACTGTCCTGCACCCTGCTGCTGTCGTGACCCTGCTGCTGTCATGCACCCTGCTGCTGTCATGGACACTCTTCCTAACGCAGCCCCTGCTCCTGACCCAGGCCCACACACCCCAGCAGGCGCATCTGAGGACTCTGTACCTGTCGCGAGGGAAGCGCAACATTCATCGCCTCCACAACCCTCTTTCTCCCTCTTTTCTCCCACAGATCTCGTGTATCTACAGTACAGTAGACAGAGTTGCCACCCCCCCTAGCGGCCGGCTCATCCAAGCCCTAGCCGTTATGTCCCATATGTGGCATGCACCGCCCGTTCTGCCTCACATGTGACACGCAACTCTGCCAACCTCCAGCCTCCCGCCGCGCCCGGAGGGAAAGGGGAGTATTGTAGTGGATTCCTCCTCTACAAGCACCGAACCTTCTCGAATTCCCCAGCTTACGCCTCCAGCGCCGCCCACGGAGCGGGAGACGACTATCTACTCACGCCTATCCTTGCCTTATAAGGCCTGACACCGCTGTGACCAGCCTCTTTCTACTCAGTGCCACAGCCAAGCAACACCCCCTCCTCCGCGCCAGCCTGGCGGCTCCCGCACCCTCGCCACCTTGGCGTCCCTCAAGTCGCGTGCCCTCTTCTGGCACCCTCACCAACCAGCTCTCTCTACTCAACGCTTGTAACCATGCTGCCTACCCAGCAACAAGCTGCATTGTACATCCAATACAATATGTATACAGAGAGCACATTGTGAGTTTCCTTTCTCCATCCCATCCTGAGTGTGAACCAATATCTCATACCCCCACAACGTCTCTGTTACGTACTGTTGGCAAGTACTGGGAATGCACCGGCTCCTGAATGTACCTGAACCTGCTCCAGTGTTGGTAAAATCTGGTCTTGAAAGAGCTCTCACTCGGTGCCGACACAGCACTTTCTGGTAGATTGTTCCAAGAGTTCACAACTCTCACTCCGAAAAAGTCTGCCCTCATAGTTTTCTGGACCTTTTTTACTTTACTTTTATCCTCTTCACCACTGATCGGCTCGTTAGCCGCTTGGGCGATCGGTCACGTCTCTGTTACTTTTCCTTTTATTTTATCCTCTTCACCAAATGACCGACTCGTTAACCGCTTGGGCGATCGGTCACGTCTCTGTTACGCACTATTGGCAAGTCCTGGGAATGCACCGGCTCCTGAATGTACCTGAACCTGCTCCAGTGTTGGCCAAGGCTTGTCTTGAAAGAGCTCACATTCTGTGCCGTTGTAGTTGATTCTTCCCCTACAAACGCTGTTTGTCGCTGAGTAGCCGATCCCGCGAATTCCCCAGTGTTTGCCTTGTGGTCTAGGTCAACCAGCGCCGCCTTACATGACGGAGGTCAACTATTAAGCCACGCCTACCTCCGCTATATAAGACCTGACCTCGTGGTGACCTACCTCTCTTTTCTACCTACACCAACCAGCAAGCAACACCTCCTCCTGCGTGGCGGCCCTCGCTCCTGCCTGGCGGCACTCGCTCCCGCCGGTGAGCATGGCGACCCACAAGCTGGTCCTCCTCTGAGCATCCTCACCAACCAGCTCTCTCTACATCACGCTTGTAACCACGCTGCCACTTCCCAGCACCAAGCTGCACTGTACATCCAATACAATATGTATACAGAGAGCACATTGTGAGTTTCCTTTCTCCATCCCATCCTGAGTGTGAACAAATATCTCATTACCCCACAGGCTAATCCCCGTATAAGAAAAAAAAATGTCACATTGCACTTTGTTTGCTTATCAAACTTGTTACTTTACTAACAACTGATTATGAATTTGCTTACTTTGAAGGTTGTTTGGTTAGTTATTTGGTTACTATATCAATAATTATTTTCTTTTGTAATATATTATATTGGTAAAGTTGTTTGGATTAATAACTTGTAAGAATGATAATATTGTTTGTTGTTTGTTAACTTATCTTATATTTTTTTATTAAATTGACAATGTGTTCTGATTCACCTGTTTAGCTAGTTAGTTAATAAGCTCTTCCTCCCTATTACCAGTAACATACGTAGCGAGTGTTACTGGGCGTTTACACTCCTCTGCCAACCACATGTATAATCAAACACCGGGTGGTTAAACTCCTCTGCCAACCACAAGGACTGTAAACATATAGGGTGAGATTTTTGTACACATGACATCCACTAGAGGTGATTGGACTGTAGTGGATCTCTCCCAGACAACTGCGTATCCGTATTCCAATGCATTCCAATACGACAGTATCCTAGCAACCAGCGAGCTGCTGGGGGGGGGGGGGGGGTCGCCACCTGCTACGTCTACCCTAGCAACGGAGTCAAGCAACCGGCGAGTTCCCACGGGTTTACTTCCGGCTGCTATGTATATAAGCTCTCAGTCTCTCCATTGAGATGCATTCTGCCCTAAGTTCCTGAACACGCAACACCACCTCTGAGCAAGCTCCTTGCTGACCAGCTCTCATTCTACCCTACGCTCCTGAACACGCAACACCTCCTCCGAGCAAGCTCCTCGTTGTCCTCCAGCTCTCATTCAACCTGGAGTACAGCAACACGCAACATCTCCTCTAACGAAGCTCCTGCACAGATACCTCCTCAAGCACGCTACTCACTGAACGTGTCTCTTGAGCAAGCTTCTCGCCACACGCATCTCCAGCACCAGACTGTCTTGTATATAATATATTTTATATAAGAAAACCACCACCAAGATTTTCCTTCCAGCCATCCTGAATGCTAGACAACATAATATCACGTAACCCTTCAGGACCATCAGGAGACTGTTAGTCACACCCAGGTTCTCTCTGTGGCAAATGATAAGAAAACTCTGATACGGTTGTTGATTTTAGATTCAGCATTTCAGTTTTTAAATTTTCACTGGAAACTCACACACCCTCCCTCACTCTAACACCCATCTCATTATTCCCCTCCACCCTTCATCCACACACCCTCCCTCACTCTACTATCCATCTCATTATTTCCTTCCATTCTTTATTCACACACACCCCCTCACTCTACCATCCATCTCATTATTTGAAATAATGAGGGTGGGTGAGAGGATGGAGAGAAATAAATTTCCCTCCATCCTCTCACCCACACACCCTCCCTCACTCTACCATCCTTCTCATTCTCAGCCTTCATCCTCCCATTGTGATGGGATCTAGGTAGTTAGCTCTTTCAAGAAAATTATTTAATATATGTTTGTTCATTCTTTTTCATCTTATATGTGTTATGTTATGTTTGTATTATGTTTGTTTGTGATATGTATTGTTGTACTGTCGGTTATATAGTGTATTGGTGTATTGTAAATAATGTATTGCTTGTGTCAATGTTTACATCCTTGTAGTGAGTAATAAACAAACTGACAACTCTGTTTGGTTAGTTGGTAGGCCTACCAGTAGCAGTCACTCACCCCCCTGGCTTCCTGATGTGCTGTTGTTCCTGACTGTCTCTGACCTGCGCTATGTTATACTGCCAGATTCTGGGGTCACTAATTCTAAGGGGACAGTATGTAGCTCGTTAGGTAGCGGGCTGAGTTAGCTAGGCATTGGATTGAGTTTTCCATTGACCAAATCGATAGTGGGAAGAAGGGTGAAACATCAAGCATGTCTTAACTAATTTATTCCTTACAAAACATATTGCATCCCGTCAAAATACAAGAAGAGTTGGCCTTCCTCAGGAGCACAATTATGATTTACGTTATACTGTACTGCACAACAACACACGTCTTACATCAACTGCGTGTCATTAACATACCCATACTTCATAACAATCACTGACCTTACCTCGGTCATTCCTTCTCACTATAACACCAAATACATCAGACTGCACCACCTGTTAGAGTATAACATCACCTGTTACATTACAAAAAGAGTTGGCCTTCATCAGAAGAACAACTATTATTTTCATTACACTTCTCTTGATGAGCAGATGGGATACTTCCCAGGTAATCATACCAGTATTGGTTCCACGCCTGGTATTAGGAAGTCGCTCCACATAGTGACCGCGAAACCTCAAGTATACAATGATTTTCTCCTATCCTGGGTGGTGATATGTAGGGTATCCACAGATTCACAGTGGAGGTGCATGACCACTGTGAGCAGACGCACCCCACATGGTGCATTCCTCACTGGTGGTCCTGGCTGACGCTCGTGTGGGACCTGTGCTGGTGAGAGGGCTGGCGTCACTGAGAATAATGCCTGAGGGGCTTTCATCACCACACACTAGTACACTATGACTTCACTTTATAACATCAGGCAAGGTTTTATGATGTAAAAACTGCTAGATAAGTCTTTTTAGGGCTGAATAAAGCACGATGAAGGGCACCAAACTGGTGCCTGCACTTCGGCACCTCAGCTACCCTGAGAGATTGGAGCGCCTGAACTTGCCTAGCTTATACTACAGACGGGCAAGGGGGGACCTAGTTGAGGTGTATAAGCATCTCAGGGGGCACTACTCAGTTGAGTGTCCTTACTTGGAGCTGGCGGACGCTCGCCCCACAAGGGGTCACAGCTCAAGACTGAAGAAGCTGAAAAGTCCAGAAAACCGCGAGGGCAAACTTTTTCGGAGTGAGGGTTGTAAACTCTTGGGACTATCTACCAGAGAGTGTTGTGACGGCACCGAGTGTGAGCTCTTTCAAGACAAGACTTGACCAACACTGGAGCGGGTTCAGGTACATTCAGGAGCCGGTGCATGCCCAGTATTTGCCAACAGTGCCTGACAGACGTGACCGATCGCCCGGGCTGCTAGCGAGCCGATCTTTTGGTGAAGAAGATAAATGAAAAGGAAAAGTTGGTGAGAGGGCGGGCGTCACTGAGGGCGATGTCCCGCGCCTCTCACTGACTTAGGCCTACAGTTTCCAATCTTTAATTTTCACTTTGATTTCTTATGGTTCTCACATGAACACTTTCCTATTTATTGTGACCTTATGCCTTATAAATACATATCCTAATCCTAAATTACACACTAAGGTAAGGATCTGGTTAGACAGTTCCTGGGGAAATTAATTAGGCGATATCATTAACTCAAAACTGTAGTCCGGAGCGGAATGGACATCACATCGAACAAAACCTAGTATCGTATTTTCATGTCGTGGGTATGTCCACTTCACTTCAATCTTATTTAGGAATCCTCACATGTTGCAATCGTTGAACACATGAGATTATCTGATCATTGCATTGTTCGTAGTTATGATCACTAATCGTACAGACGTAAATAGAATCACTAGTCCATATCAATTGGACCTTCCCAATCATCCTATAGATACCTTGAGTTCTTCTTAATGTTATGAGTACATACACTTAATATTATATGACCGCACCTGGGTACGATTCGTATAGAACTAACATCAACATTCAGTAGGTGAGTCATCCTTTATCAACGTTTCCCGTTTTCTGAGATTCTACATGTGCGGTGGATTTGAATGTTATGTGGCGTAAAATGAATTAAAGAGTTTTTAGGGATGACAATGATGTGCGCAGTACAGTGTATGCACATCCGGCGTCTCTGAGGGTTTTGTGTTTGTGCCACTGAGTGGTCACTTCACAGCTAAGTTTAGTTTTTGCATATTGTGATAGGTAACACATATTCTATGTGTTAATTGTAAGATTAGAGGTTCTTGTCTTTTTGTCCCTGGTGTTGTTTCTCAGTTGCAGTTAATGTACCTTAATTTTCACCTTTCTGTATAGTGTAAATATGTTTAATACTAAATATATTATAGCAGTTTCTAGCATATTATGAATATTCCCGTTCTACGTTTATCTTCCCTTGTGTTTTCATGTTGTGGAACATTATAATAATCCCTAGACCAGTACGGCCAATAGCACCATCCAGACCCCCTCCCCTTTCACTCAACCATCCATCTCATTTTCTACCATCATCCTGCCATCCACTCTTTCCCACTCAACCATCCATCTCATTTTCAGCCTCCATCCTCTTACCCACACACACTCCCAACACAACCCCCCCTCTCACTCTACTTCCATCATTCTCAGCCTCCATCCTCGTGCCCACACTCCCTCCCTCACTCTACTTCTATCATTTTCAGCCTCCACCCTCCCACTCACACACCCTCCTTCAATCTACCATCTTATCTTATTCTCACCTTCTATCTATCTAATAACTAGAAACAAAAGAGTGATTGTTCTACTCTGAACGAAGACCAAGTTGACAAAAATTGAATCATACTACTTGACCACGATTTATATTTCACTCCAGTAACTCCAAGTGATACACCAGTTTTAAGTTTGGTGGGTAGGACGTTCTTTATGGGCTAAGGGACAGGCATACAGGTGTTTTGAATTATATTAAGGGAGGAGCTGAAAATGAACTATAAACACTTCATTCCCTTACGGACTCGAAGGTACACGACTGTAAGTATAAATCACACATATACAACACACTCAGGTAATATCTCACAAGCTATTCATTCACTTCTACGTACACCATGTCCTTCCTCCTCAGAGCTACACTATAAGACAGTGGAGCAATATCCCATCCCCAAAGTCAAGGGTCCAGGTTGAAACACACATCCTAACACATCTCAACTATCATCTTAACACACATCTTCACTATCATCCTAACACATCTTCACTATTATCCGAACACACGTCTACACTATCATCCTGACACATCTTTACTATGATCCTAACACATCTTTACTATCATCCTAACACATCTTCACTATCATCCTAACACATCTCAACTATCATCCTAACATCTTCACTATCATCCTAACACATCTCAACTATCATCCTAACACATCTTCACTATCATCCTAACACATCTCAACTATCATCCTAACATCTTCACTGTCTTCTTAACACACATCTTCACTATCATCCTAACACATCTTCACTATCATCCTAACACATCTTCACTGTCATCCTAACATCTTCAATCTCATCCTAACACATCTTCACTATCATCCTAACACATCTTTACTGTCATCCTAACATCTTTACTATCATCCTAACATCTTCACTGTCATCCTAACATCTTTACTGTCATCCTAACATCTTCACTGTCATCCTAACATCTTCACTGTCATCCTAACATCTTTACTGTCATCCTAACATCTTCACTGTCATCCTAACATCTTCACTGTCATCCTAACATCTTCACTGTCATCCCAACATCTTCACTGTCATCCTAACATCTTCACTGTCATCCTAACATCTTCACTGTCATCCTAACATCTTCACTGTCATCCCAACATCTTCACTGTCATCCTAACATCATCACTGTCATCCCAACATCTTCACTGTCATCCTAACATCTTCACTGTCATCCTAACATCTTCACTGTCATCCTAACATCTTTACTGTCATCCTAACATCTTTACTGTCATCCTAATATCTTCACTGTCATCCAAACATCTTCACTGTCATCCTAGCATCTTCACTGTCATCCTAACATCTTCACTGTCATCCTAACATCTTCACTGTCATCCTAACATCTTTACTGTCATCCTAACATCTTTACTGTCATCCTAACATCTTCACTGTCATCCTAACATCTTTACTGTCATCCTAATATCTTCACTGTCATCCTAACATCTTCACTGTCATCCTAGCATCTTCACTGTCATCCTAACATCTTCACTGTCATCCTAACATCATTACTATTACCCAAATAAATCCTTACTATCACCCTAATAACCCTCTTCACTATCTCCCTCACTATCACCCTGACAACCATCTTCACTCCTCACTCACTATTACCCCAGCAAACCTTCATTATCACCTTAACAACCATCTTCACTATCACTCACTATTACCCCAGCAAACCTTCATTATCACCCTAACAACCATCTTCACTATCACCCTAAGAACCATCTTCACTATTCCTCTAACAACCATCTTCACTATCATCCTCACTATATCTTCACTATCACCCTAACGACCATCCTCACTATCACCCTAACAACCATATTCACTATCACTCACTATAACCCTAACAAATTTTCACTCTTACCCTAACAGCCATCTTCCTATCACCCTCACTATCACCCTAACAAATTTTCATTCTTACCCTAACAACCATCTTCGCTATCACCCTCATTATAGGTCCACTATCACCCTAACAACCATCCTCACTATTGCCCTAACAAATCTTCACTATTAGAACTAACAACCATCATCACTATCTTCCTAACACATATTCACTATCATCCTAACACATGTTCACTATCATCCTATCACACATGTTCACTATCATCTTAATGTAGATCCTCACTATCAGCCACACACAACACTATCATATCATGCAATGTTAATACTTTACAAAATTCCAACTTCACTTTTTTCATTAGGTAAACGTCAATAAATAAGATTGATAGACGAACAATTTGAGTTGTGGACAAAACGGATAGTGTAAAATATATAAACATAAGTAGGAATACTAGTGTCTCACTACTAACCCAGCCTCCACAGTCGCAGGATCTCGTTGACGGCCAACTTGAGGGACCTAGTGACCCACTCACCAAGGTGCTTCGCCAAGATGTGTTTAGTAATCCCAGCTTTCTTTTTACAGAAGGAGGACGAAGTCGCCACCAGAGCGACCTGAAAGTGGTTTCCGTGGTCGAAGACCTTGTAGCCGAGATGCCAGCAGGAAAAGGCGTGGAACCCTGAAATTTCCATGGAGATGAAGACGCCGCTGCAGTTTTGCAGTTATACTCCCAGCCAGAGCCAGTGATTGATCCCACCATCAGTTTCATCTATTAAAATTAAAATTTTATTATGAACGCTTCATGCTATTTTTAAGTATGTTTTCTTTTCTTTGTTTAGTTTTGTTTTTAATTTGCATTATCTAATTTCTTCTATCTCAACTTTCAGCATGCTTTCCTGGTGGCGGAGTCAAGGATCGAAGCTAGCCCCCAGAAATGGGTCGTTCCCGTCCCTGGAGAGAGCGAACTTGTCATTGACCGATGCCATCCCCCAGAAAGGGTTCCTTCCCGGCGCCGGAGCGAGCAAGCCGGTTATTGGCCAACGCAGTCCCCCAGAATGGGTTCCTACCCGGCGCCGGAGCGAGCAAGCCGGTTATTGGCCGACGCAGTCCCCCAGAATGGGTTCCTACCCGGCGCCGGAGCGAGTTAATTATCTCTGTCCATTGTATAGTTTCAGTCTTCGGGTAGCTGAACGTTTTTCAATAAACAGTTATTTATTATTAATTATTATCATTATTATTATTATTATTACAGTATTATTACACACACACACACACACACACACGCACACACACACATGCACCTCACACACAAACAAACACCTCTTGCCCGACGTTCACCTGATGAATAGTAAATGTAATGCTGGAGGGCACCTAAAAAGGAATAAGGATAGTCTTAAGACAAACCTGTAAAGGTGCCAAATCGCATCCCTCACCTGGGAGTTGATTACTCCACATTGTAACGCTTGGAGGAGCACCACACAAGAAGGTGTCAATACTTTCCACTTAGCTCGACTGCAAACCGAGGCAGATAGGCATTAACGCCGATAAGACACTGCCACCGCCCCTGCTGCACTAGATGTGCAACTCATGTGAACGACTCTGCCGGTTCTGTATCGTCTTCTTTAGTCACCTCAAAACTCACCAATGAAGGTGACATCCCTCATAACTCATATCATTGTATCATATTCAATTCTGAGTGACAGAAAATTAGTAGTAGTAGTAGTAGTGTGTGTGTGTGTGAAATAATTAATAATAATAATAATTGATAATAAATAATGGTTTATTGAAAACGTTCTGCAGAACGAAAGCTGAAAATATACATTAGACAAAAATAACTTATTACATACAAAGACATGGGGTGGTGGGTTGTTTTACAAATGCTTCCATTACTGAAAGGAGAAGGAACATGAATTGAAAAAACAAATTATTACAGTTTGCAGTTAATGGCCGGTGCTGGTCTCTTGTCATACTGTGTGAGATACGTAGGCCACATGGTTCAGTAACTCGTCTGGAGATGTTAACATGAAGGACCTCACAACATGAAGGACCTCACGTGGTCATGGAGACACCGGGTGGTGTGGCGTTGATGCGGTGCAGTAACTCGTTCGTAGGTGTTGATATGAAGGGCATCTCGGTCATGGAGACACCGGGTGGTGTAGTGTTCACGCGGTATAGTGACTCGACCTAGGGTATGGCGGGGTATTATAGGAGAATCTGCCCTAACTTTTCTGATGTTGCTCGACCATTAATTGATTTAGTTAGTCCTAAAGGAGATTTTGTGTGGACGGAAAGTTGTCAAGAAGCATTTGACAAAATTGTGCAATTTTGATGTCAAAACCATTTGTTGTACAAGTAGATGTAAGTGACGTAGCAGCTGGGGCAGTTTTATTGCAAGCAGGTAATAATGATGTTTTGCACACGGTATCTAACATGTCTACTAAATTTAAGCCTCTTCAAAGAAATTACTCTACCATTGAGAAAGAAACAGCTGCATTGTTAATGACGCTATATAAATTTGATGTATACCTTGGGAACAGCAACCATAAAATCATTGCATATAGTGACCACAACCCCTTGCAATTTGATACGTGCAGGAAGAACAAAAATCAATGTTTAATTCGCTAGTGTTTGGCGCTTCAACCGTAAAAATATTGAAATTAGACATATCAAGCGTAAGGATAACATTATTGCTGATACCCTGTTTAGCCTATATTAAGCAGATCTTATAATTGTGTGTTGCCAATGTAAAATTTTAAGGAGGGGGTATTTATGCATGGCCTAATGCACAGTAATGCATTGCATTATGCATAGTGAATTTTTTTATGCTCGTTACCCTCCCCTTCCGTTATGGTGTTGGCGTTGGTGATAATGTAAAACATTTTGTATAATTGTTTGTCAGCAAAACTGGTACTCCATAGGTAAAAATTTTCCTAAGATGAATGTTTGTATGTTTAACCATTTTTGCAGCTTAGTGGAGTTGTTTTCTATTTGTGCTGTTAGGCTTGTAGCCTACCAGTACACAGGGTTTTGTCAGTCACCGCTGGGCTTTGGAAGGGAGGGGACGTCTGAGTTTAGTTGAGTATTATATATTCAGTGCTGCTCTTTTATTATTATGTGTTGTGTGTAAAGTGCAATAAATTATTGTGTTATAAGGTGCTTTATGGTTTATATACTGTGCACATATTAGTTGTTTATTAAGGATTGAAAACCAAGTGTAGTTTAACTTTGTAAGAAGTCATTGCCTATGATGTTTTGTCCTATTGTCCTATGTTAAATATTTTAAAAGTTAGTGATTATTTATTACTTATTCTCTTTACTTAATTTATCCGTAACCTGCACATTTATTGTGGAAAACTTATTGAAATTTAAATCTTTTGTGACGTGTTTAATTGCAAACCTTTACTCCTGAACTGTTGATAAAGTAAGAGGGCTGTTATTGAACCCATGATGCACAATTTTTTCCTTAAGCTTGTTTGTAGCTTTTGCATTTAACATCGTTTGTCGTGCATTGAAGTAACATTAATTTTAAGTGATAAATGTTAAGGACAAAGTTGTGCCGAGTTTCCAATTTGTTGTTGTTGTGCCATATGTGTCCTCATTATTATATTAATTTTTAATGTAATTCAAGTTCCTAAGTCTAGGCATAACACATCCCAGCGAGTTCTTAAGTCATCGATAAGATATTAGTCCTAGTTAGTCCTTGTCATCACATAGTAATGGAGATCCGTTTTAACGTATTAAGGCCGATTCACACGACCCGTTTCTGTCCCGACCGTCAGGCCGTTGGCTAGACGCCGTCAATATTTCTTAAATGCATTTTAATGTAACTGTTCATACGACCCGTCATGCTGACGGTGGCAGGCGGCCGACAGCCGACCGACACGTCTCGGAATTCTTCTCGAGAAATCCTGGCCGGTTTGACGGCATCTAACTGCAACTTTTTCTTTTGGGGGTACTGCTTTTTGGCAGTTGGTGTTCATCTTTGCCAGGTCTATTTCGATTTTTTCTAGTAAATAATTAAACTTAGCCTTGGACATTCTGAAGTATTGGTAGAATTTTTCTTCATCATCTGCCAGTCCTTTATAGAGGGTCCAGAATTCTCCATCGCACTTTCTCTTTTTCAGTGACTGATGTACCCATAACCTTTTCCTCTTTCCACGAACTTTTTCTTCCTCCTCTTCTTCTAGCAGAAGAGCAATTGCCGCCAAATTCTTAAGAGACCGACCGGCCATGATCCTCACACAACACGAGTTATGTAAGCACTGAATGACGGTATCAGACGGACCGGGAACGTGTCGTGTGAATACACAACATTCTGACGGCGCCAAGCCGATGGTCTGACGGTCGGAACAGAAACGGGTCGTGTGAATCGGCCTTATGTGAACCAATAAGACGTAGTGGCGTAGAGTATAGGTAATGCAGCACAGGTAAGGTAAGCAGGGCCGGATTTACCAATAGGCCAAGTAGGCCATTGGCCTAGGGCCCATGGTATCTGGGGGCCCACCGAAACTAATTTGTCGCGCAGCGTGTCATCGTATAACCTTGTTTCAAGTGTACACTGAGTATTTCATTATATAATATATTCACAACCATAAGGGTCCCAGTACAATAAGTATAGGGCCCGGAGTATGGGGCCCCTGTACAATAAGTATATATTCGCAGTGGTCTTCAACTGGTGGGCCACGGAATAGGCCCTATAGTAAAATGAAGAAAATAAGATAAAATAAGATAATAAAAAAATACATGTATATATACATTTTTTAAATGTCCGTGTCCCACCATCGATCTATCTATCTATCTATTTATCTATCTATCTATACATACATATATACTGGAGAGAGAGAGAGAGAGAGAGAGAGAGAGAATAAAGTTCAAGAAACCTTCAGCGCCTTGATATGTGAAGGACAGGATCGTTTCACGTTCAGTACGTGTCAGGGTTACCGTTGGTTTGCTGACAGCTCGCTCAGCCAGGCAGTATCTTCTCAGCCTCAGCTCAGTGATATTTTATATTGTGTAGCGGCACTCATTATTTACTAATGATATTTTACATGTTGCATTAAATGGACTTCAGTGTTATATTACGTGTGTTTTTGTGTCTATTTCTTGTGATATTGGTATCTCTTATAGACTTACACTATTTTTTTGCATACAGGTTATTCTTGGGGATTCTCATGAGATAAATATGTCGTCCCTGAAAAAATATCTGAGTGGCCCACAAAAGAGAAAGTTAAAAGCAGCCAAAGCTGCACAACTGCAATCAGTTCCAAAGCTGACAACATTTTTTAAACCAAAAGGAGATTCAGAGCCAATTACCAGTGACAGTAAACTCCCAGGGAATGACACAGTAGATGTTCACTTTCATGATTCAGATGACGAAGCGAGGTCAGCTGAGTCACAGAGATTAAATAAATCAGCACCTACAGCAATGGAAGTACCACCTGTGACTGAAGCTTCATCCGATTCATCACAGTTGCCTTATAAGAAACATTCTGTGGAACAAGCTGTCAGTGTTGATTTGTGTGTATCAAGTGATCCAGCTGACTGGCTGACAATTGATGATAAACTGATTGAGTATGCACTAAACTATCCTCTTGATCTAAATTGTGAACAAGGTGACTTCTCAAGATCTGCAAGAAGTGAAAATGTGGGTGAAAAGGAAAGAGTTCGATATGTGCCCAAATCCTTGTGTACACGTCAAATGGCAAATGATGAAAAAGTTAAAAAGGAATGGCTTGTGTATTCTCCAAAAACTGGAGTTGTATTTTGTGTTCCATGCAAGCTATTTAGCAAGCAAGTCTCATTGTTTACTAGTGGGTTTAGCGACTGGAAAAACTGCCAGCGTAGAGTTGCTGAACATGAAAGTAGCAAAGAGCATAAAATCTCAGTTACTACTTGGGGTGTGAGGGCAATTACAGCAAGGCGAATTGATTCCACTTTGGCTTTGCAAGTAGAATTGGAGAGAAAATACTGGAAAGAAGTTCTAATGCGCATAGTTGAAACACTAAAATTTTTAACATCACGAGGTCTTCCTCTCAGAGGTAGTGATGAAATAATAGGCTCTAGCAACAATGGGATTTACCTTGGAGTACTGGAACTCCTGGCAAAATTTGATCCTTTTCTTGCACAGCATCTGGAGAAGTATGGTGCTGTAAGTAGTGGAAAGACTTCATTTCTCTCAAAAACGATTTGTGAGGAAATGGTCAATCTGATGGCTGAAGAAATTCACTCAATAATCATAAGTGAAGTGAAACAAGCCAAATATTATTCAGTTAGTGTAGATTCTACACCGGATGTTAGTCATGCTGACCAACTTACATTCATAGTTCGTTATGTCAAACCTGATGGCAAACCTGTTGAGCGATTTCTAAACTTCATAGACATACATGACCATGGTGCAGAGAGCATAGCCTCAACTGTTGTACAGTTAATTAAAGATGTTGGTCTTGATTTGAGTGACGTGAGAGGGCAGAGTTATGACAATGCTGCCAATATGTCAGGCATTTACACTGGTCTCCAAGCCAGAATAAAGGCTATGAATCGCCTGGCATATTATGTCCCTTGTGCAGGTCACTCCTTGAACCTTGTAGGAACATCAGCTGCCAGCAGTTGCCTTGGGTCTGTTTCATATTCCAGATTTTTGCAAGCCTTGTACAACTTCTTCTCAGCCTCCACATATAGATGGGATCACTTGAAAGCTGTACTACCTGCTGAAGGGATTGTAGTGAAATCCCTTTCAGAAACTCGCTGGAGTGCGAGGGCTGATGCTGTTAAAGCAGTGTTTTTACATTACCTTGAGATAAAGTCAGCACTGGAGAACATATGTTCTGACAGTAGAGAAACTGAGGCTACAAAGCTTGAAGGTGAAGGCCTCATAAGACAAATGGAAGCATTTGAAACAGCACTTCTTACTGTAATATGTTATAAAATCTTAACAAGGATTAATGCAACCAGCTTATCACTTCAAAAAGTTGAGACCTACCTTCTGTCAGTTGTGAAACTGTATGAGAGTTTGATCTCCTTCGTCTCAGAAATGAGACAGGGTCAGTTTGATGAAATAGAAGATCAGGCTAGGGCCTTTGCTGAGCCTGTCTACACAGACACAACAAAAAGAACAAAAAAGAGAAAACATTTCTTTGATGAATCAGTTGGCACTGAAACTCAACTTGATGCACGTGAGAAGTTCAAGGTGGACAATTTCTACACCATATTAGATTGCCTTAGGAATGAATTAGAGCACAGAGTGAATGCCTACTCAGAAATAAAGAAGCTGTTTAGCTTCTTAACGGAGTATGACAGTATGAAATGTGATGATCTCAAAGCCCAACTGGAATTGGTTGTCAGTACCTATCCAGTGACCTAGAAGCATCTGTTCTAGATGAGTTTTTGCAATTTAAAGACATTTTGTCTTCTGAATCTAACAGGTCAGTGACAAACATCTCCACTTTGCTGAGGTCCAAAGATGGTATTTTGACAACTGCCTTTCCAAACATTAGTATCTTGGTGAGAATTTTCCTTACCATCCCCATTACAAATTGTGAAGGAGAGAGGTCTTTCTCTACTCTATCTAGGGTGAAAAATCACCTGAGGTCTACCATGGGACAAACCAGATTAAACTTACTTTCATTATTATGCGTTGAATCTGACACGAAGAATTTATTTTGAAATTCACACAGTTTGCTGTACTTCATGTGCTTGCAAAATTGATTATGCTTCAAGTTAATTGTATTTCTTTCATTATTCCCATATATAAGATGTACTATCATGCACAAAAATCGTGTCCACTACCCAGCCACAGTGAGGTTTCGAAAAGCCTTGAGTCTGAAGTTTCGAAACAGCTGGGGGAAATGCTATGGTCGGCCAACAGATGTCGCCCACTGTAGTGTGTGTGGGGAATAGAGGAGGTGGGGGTTAGTCTAGTAACAGGCTGTGTGTAGGTGGAGCATAACATCGTGAATTCCGCAATCACTGATAACAATAAGAATGTCATGAAGATAGTTAATATTATTAAGCATGGTGAGAGATGTGTAACGGGTAAATAAAAGCACTACTACGATCATATCTCTGCCGTTCATGGCTACGACGGTGCGAATGATGGGCACACAAGTAATTAAATCTCCGTGACTACCAGTAATGGTAGTCACGGAGAATACACAAGTTGTTACCAAAGTTGGCGCCACCCACACCAGGGGAAGGAAGTGATGTCGAACACTAAAACATGTCGAGGTCTCATTCCTACCATCGTCGTCACCAACAGGTAAGTCATATTAATTTGTCAGCATAGCCCATGTTGTCCTTATACTATTGCAGGGTGTCCCATGAGTGACAGCAGATTTATCGAGGTGAAAGAATATGTGATATTGAGTTGAAAATCTTCTATACACATAAGCATTTTTCGGCTGGCAAAAGTCCTGGGAAAATGAACCAAGTCATAAGCTAAACATGATCAAATCATCAGTTGATCCTTGGTCACCATCAAAACAATCCTCTCGACATCACGAAACTATTCTGAATTGTCTAGGAATTGGGCATAAGCGATTGACACATGGCCAACTCATGTCTTCCCCTAATGGAGCCCCACCTATATGCCTCCAACTGACAAACACAAATAACAGTCCAACATATTCTCATTGAATGCCCTATTTATAATCGGTATCGAACAATGTGCTTCACTAACCCTACAATGTAAGATATTTTAGCAGAGACCCCAAAATTTTCCCTAAGTTCAGTTTTGACCTTTTTGAAATACTGTAATCTCCTCCAAACAATATAACACTAAATTATAGAAACACAAATATATGTTAACTAATCCCTCTGGCCAGCCCTAGGAGAGACTCAGATGGGTGTCAGTGGTCTGGTTAAACTAAAACTTGATGATGATGATTATCGGCGAATGTTCACTCTACAGTCGCAGGGGTGGTGGTGGAGGTTTGGGGGGGGGGGGATTCACTTGCAGTTCACTATGAATACATGAAATAGAAAGGGTTTCTTGGGTAGTTGATCCAAAAAGATTTACCAAAACGTTATGTCAGAGTAATAATACTTAACCTAGGTGTTACTAATACCATTAATTTACTCTAGTATATAAAAGACTGCATCAGTTACCACAACATAATATTACTCTGCCATTTCAGATATGCCTGCAGGACGAGCAAATTCGTCGGCAGTGATTGCTGAGCGAGGCCAAATCATCGGGACGTGGAGAGCCGGGGCAACTGTGTGGAACATTGCTCTCGAAGTGGGAAGTAGCACCAAGACGATTAGGAGGTGGATCCGCCGGTGGGAGGAAGATGGCTCAGTGGAGACGAAACCTTGAAGCTGGAGGCCACGAGTAACGTCGGCAAGGATGGACGCCATGATCGTGGCAGCTGCAACGGCATATCCAATGCGAACATCAGTGGAGCATACAAGAAATCTGGGCCTCAACTGCCATCACATGACGATGAGACGCCGACTTCATGAAGCCGGGATCGACTGCCATATTCCAGCTCACAAAGGGTGGCTAACACCTACTCACAAGGAGTGTCGACTCGGCTTTGCATTGGAACACCTTCCACACAGAGAAGAATACTGAAGAACCATTATATATACCGATGAAACGGTGTTCAGGTCAGTGGGAGCCGAAGCATTCAACATCCCGCAGTGAGTGATAGGGTGTCATTGTCATTCTGGGGGTGGATGTGGGCACATGGGCCAGGTGAACTGGTCAAGATCAATGGCCGTTTCACTGGTGAGCAGTATGTAGACATCCTGGAGCAAGTGCTAATTCCTACAGTCCGGGCTATGGCAGTTCCAGCCCCCACACTATCAGGCTGGTTCATGACAACAGTCCCATTCATACCAGCAACATAGTGAAGGACTACCTCCAGGATCACCCTGAAATTGAGGTCATAGACTGGCCAACACTAGGATGTGATATTAATCAGATTGAACATATTTGGGCCATGATGAAACGTGATTGGGCTATTGGGGAGCAGCGAACCTGTACAGCAATAGAGGCCAAAGCTTACGACGTGTGGGAGAGTATACGTCGACGACCAGGGGTGTGCCTGAAGCTGGTCGATTCCATCCCTAATCGCCTTGATGAAGTCCTGAATGCAATGGGTGGCTGGACCAAATACTAAGATGTGTGTATTGGTGTATTGTTTGGATTTTAGTATTGTTTGTAAATACAATCAATATATATTAACTCACTTACAGTGTTATCTTAAATCCATGTCCTTAATGACGTCTTAAACTATATCTCATGGAAATTCATAACAAAGTAACTTAACAGCCACAAATTATGTATTGTGTGGTATACAATGATCTGTATGACACGTCGTGGAATGTGCTGTCTTATAACACAATATAATTATATAGTTACAATTGCTACCATCATTGAAATGTTCATGATGTTCAGCACACATTATTAACGGTAACTGAGCACACTCCAAAATATATGAAGCTTGCATATTGTGGTGGGGTGTTTAAACACTGGAACTTGGAAGAATTGGGACAGTCACCTAGATTAAGTCTGAATACTATTTTACAATACTGATAACTTTTTCACTCCACTCTTTTTAACATAAGTATATAATTATATAATAATGCATATTATCACAAATATTTATTAAGCAAAGGATGGGTGGAATATAAATAAATGTTACCATAATCTCTGTTAGAATAACAAAAAAAATTGTGACGTGGTCGCTGAGTAGAACTAGCTGACCAAGGCCCTTCACCCTGATCCTTGCACATTTCACTTTTATCCTTAATATATTCCATTCTTTAAAGTATCATTGTGACCTGAGCGGCAATAAGCACCCAGGGCACTGCACCTGGTCCATGAATTCCTAACCATAAAGAAACAACTGCAAAGGCCCGTCCACACGATCGAGCAGTGCCCGGTGGGCACGCGCTAAATGCCTGTTATCGAGCAAAATTGGCGGGCAAACTAGCGGTGTGCGCATGCCCGTCGTTGAGAGAAACCATGGTCGGCCTGCCTGGTGGTTTGCTGCCGGATATGGCAGCAGTGTAGATCATTGGCTTGACAATAAACGGGAGATTGTTTATGTATTATGTAATGAGGACATTCGTGTGTGTTATTCGTTCCTGCCACTCTCCTCACTCTAGTTCCATAGCTTCCTGTCTATGCATATCATAATTCTAATATTATTCAATGAATTTTTATGTACTACAAATCTCACCTGCAAGTAATCTTCCTTGAGTACTTCACACATGGCTTGACAAGTTGCAGGTATTATGCAAGACAAACTTTGTTTTGATATCCTCGTTCTATACTGAAGTGACGTGTAGGTGCACCCAGTTGAAAGATATATGAGTGTTGCCTCTAGACGAGCCTCTGCAGATATACTCTCCCTCATATTGGTATCCTGTTTTTTTATATATGGTTCCACTTTCGCTAGAAGTTTGTAAAAGGTGTTGGGGTCCATTCTCATGTAATTGGTGAAGTCTTGCTCATGTCCATCTTGCAGTTCACATAAAACCGTGGTATAACTACCCAATACTTTTCTTTGACCTAACCACTCTTTGCACCATTCCCTTTTCTGCATTTGGTTCTTCTTTTTGCATATAGCAGCAATTATTATAGTACACAACGCTATGCTCTTCGCTTTAACTGTCCGGCGATTATTCCTGCGACACACCATGGTGATCGTACCGCTCCGGCCACTGCCGACTTCCTACTAGCTACCGGCGCCCGACTATGACTGCCGCCAACCACCCCCGTGTGTACAACAACATACAGGCTTTGCCAGGTAAACGTGCAAAGCCCGCCTGGCACTGCTAGATCGTGTGGACGGGGCTTTAAGACCCGTCCACACGTATCTTGCATTGCAGGCTTGTCTAATGTTGAATATTAATGACAATATTATAGGAATGTCGGTTTTCTGGTTTTATCGTTTGTCTGGCAGAATCGTCGTTCCATATCAGGCAGCAAACCACCAGGCAGGCCGACCATGATTTCGCTCAACGACGGGCACGGGCATTCCACTGGTCTGCCAGCCAATTTTGCCTGATAACAGGCATTTAGAGCGTGCCCGCCGGGCACTGTTCAATCCTGTGGGCGGGCCTTAATAGTTAAATTAGGAACTTGAGCCAATGGAATCAATCTGAAGATTTAAATTTAATGCAAAATGCTGATGAGAAGGGAAGGTCTTCCGTGAACTACAGATTATTTCACAGTAATCCGGAGCCTTATAATAACCATCCACACGATGGGTGTGAGAGTCGGGTTGGCCACAAAGTTTATAAACAGTACGGCCAGGCTCAGGGTTGCCAATGTACTCCCATAGGTACCTGTACCCTAGGCGCAGTCTCATGTATATAATCTGTTGAGATCGAGTCAGGGATTTATGCTCTTATAAGGGCCTGGACCTTTTATAACATTTATTCTTTACGTTAATACTTATAACCATTGGTAGCGTGACGAGAGGAGGCTCGTGAGTATATGTAATGATAGTATCAAGTAATAGGGAAGAAATAACGGTAGATACTGTAGGTAAATAATAGACACAATATACAAATACAATATTTATTTAAACATTAAAATGGAGGTCGAAGAAGAATATATGTACCAACAGACGAAACCTGGTACTATGCCCTCAGGCTCAACATACTCACACCACTACTGGGTGGACATACTCAATAACACATAAACTCTTATAGTAACTTAGCACCATTAAGACCAGGGGCAACTGCCACTACAACACTCAGACGTCAGGAGTGATACTCAAGCAACTGTCATGGGGTCTTGCCACCATGGGGTACTTTCCAACGAACTCTGAAGATCCCAGTGGAATAACCCCACCACACAAATAGCCCTACTGAGTTAGACACTCATCCACCAATGATGGGGGCTGTTAGCTGTGTGTGGCTTGGTGATCCGGGGTCACCTCGCGGGCCGAGCGTTAGGGTCAGACGGGCCAGCGATGGGGCCCATAGGTAGTCTGAAGTGTCTGACGGTCGGGTCTCACGAAGATAACTGATCCTACTGGACCTCGGACATCTCTCCAGACATCGTGGATACAACATCCACGCTACAGACACGGCCAAGGCTGCGTTAGGGACCTGTATGGGTGAAGGGGCGAGCACTTACTAACCGTGACAACGACATCACGTTTCAGGGGACATTAAAGACGTAAATATTACTTCACTCAAAGCAAATCAACTACGTTACTGTAACACTTGCACAATCAACTATTAATTGGGTCAAATCACTTAAAGAAGGGCGAATTTCGACACGGAGTGGAATTACCTACCTGTATGGGCGAAGGGGCGAGCACTTACTAACGGTTGAAATGCCCGAGGCACCCTCACTCAAAATAGGTCAGGGAGTCCACCTACTTCTATTTCGAAGAATTATTTTACTGTACACTCTGACGTTGAAACTGAGACTATGAACTCAGTTTCATTCCCTACTATTATCTTCACTAACAATGCTCTGACTGAGCTATCAAGAGCAAAAATCAAATTGATTACAAAGGGTTGGATGGCAACAGGTCCCAACATACAGAGTCTTACTTCGAAATCCGCGAATTATATTCAAAGTTTCCTTCAGACAAAGACGGCCTCTCGATGACGTCATCAAGGAAACAGAGAAAACAGGGGACGTTTCCACTGGGGGACCCAGAAGGTATTGTGGACGTTTGAGTGTAATATGAATCCTTAAGGTTTTAGGTTAGCCGTCATTACGATCATGACACTCTTTGTAGTGACGGTTGTCGTCACCGGTTACAGCGTCATAGTGGCATAGTGTGATGCCTCTCGTTGTGTGGCGTGTATGCGAGATTTGAGATGATTCAGGGAGAGGGCGAGAGTGGCTTCAATATCTTCTTCCTGTGTAGCTTCTTTGGCAAGCCGATCAACAGTGTCACAGGCAGTTATTCCTATATGTGACGGGATCCAAAGAAACTTGACACGGATGTCATCAGTTTGTTCTAGCCCGGCAACGGCGGCTAGGGTGTGTTGGGCGGCAGGGGAGGAGGGGGAGGGTAATTTGAGCCTCGCTAGCGCAGAAGTGCTGTCACTGATTATAAGGAGGTTCCGGCGTTCAGTGCGAGCATAGGTCGCCCCCTCATGAATGCCCGCGAGGATGGCTATGCTTTCAGCATCAGTGGAAGAGGCCCAGTCGTGGACCCTGATTTTCCTGCAGGCCTGGCGCTCAGGAATCCACGCAGCTGCCCCAGCGCTGCCCAGCGTGGTAACAGACCCATCACAGTAGACGAGGATAGGAGGGTGGGAGGTCTTTAGAGAGGAAGCGACGTCATTAATCTGCTCAAGGCAGTTAAGTTTGAGCATATACCTCAGTTGGGTGGATTTACGACCAGGGAAGGTGTGGACGACAACATCAGCACACGGGGAGGTCCACGGCGGTAGAGGCGGATGAGTGTACTCGGGAGGGAGAGAGGTCGAGGGGGTGTAGAGGTGATAACGCAGGATGTCAGCAGCAGTGTGGACGGGCCAGAGTTGAGAGGGAGGGGGGAAAGTAATGGGGACAGGCCGGCGCAGGAGGGTGTTAAGATGTGAGCTCAGTGAGCGCGACAGGGGAGTCGGTTGCTCACTGCGAAGAAGTTTAACACCAAGGATGGCATTGAGAGCAGTAATTCGATCGCAGACGGGAAGCAGGATTAGTTCGCGCTGCATGACTTCTATTCTGGTGGTCATAGGGCAGCCGAGGATGAGTCTCATCGCTCTGTTTTGGATTTTCTCTATGCTCTGTTTCTCGCGCTGGGAGGCAACTACAAGGACAGGAGAGGCATAATCTATGACAGCTCTGACGATGGCAATGTACATAAGACGTAGGACCCTGACAGAGGCTCCTTTGAGGCCGTGAGTGAGGGACTGGAGGGGCCTCGTTCGTTGGCGGCACTGGGAGATGACGTGGGCGGCGACAGCGGAGGTCGTGGCTCTGGTAGTGGCTCGCACAGGTAGACCAAGGTACCTGTAGGTGCTTACTTGATCGATGTCTTGTCCTTGCAGAATCAGTGGTGTCTGACGCCGGAAGCGTGAGATGAACTTCGTTTTAGTGTGTGAGATGACTAGCCCGAGTGTTTGACAGGTCCGGGCGAACGTGGAGAGTATAGGTTGTTCATGTTGCACTGTAGTAATTTGGAGGAGAATATCATCAGCGTAGCTTATGATGTGACGGTCTAGGGCGCGCTCAGCAAAGATGACGTTGAGACGGCAGATGGAGTTCATGAGAACATTGAAGAGTGTAGGGCTGAGTACACCTCCCTGAGGCGTGCCAAGATCAAGGTCCCTGATCTTAGAGTAGTGGCCCTGAAAATGGACACGGGCCTGTCGATGGGAGAGGTAGTCAGCAATCCACGTGAGGAGTTTGCCCTTCACATCCATGTGAGTGAGGCCCTCAAGGATCACTTCACTGTTGGCTTTATCAAAAGCACCCTTGAAGTCGACGAAGAGGGAGGTTTTGGCGGAGGTGTTTGCCTTGTAGTGAGCGATGCAGTGAGCAGTACTCTTTCCGGGGCGGAAACCATAGAGGTCAGGGTGCAGGTGGGCTTCAATTTTCCAGTGGAGGCGAAGGCGTATCATGTGCTCCATCATCTTTGAGAAACAGGAGATGAGGGATATTGGACGATATTCATCTTGTCTGCTTGGTTTAGGGACTGGGATGGTGGTGGCAGTCTTCCATGAGTGAGGCAGCTGACCAGTATCAAAAGAGAGGTTAAATAGACAGAGGAGGGGGTTACCAGGGGTGGCAATAAGAGCATTTAACACTTCATATGTGACGCCGTCATTGCCTGGGGCGGTGGACCGACCACGCTTAACAGCATTGAGTAGTTCACACTGTGTGAAAGGCACGTCAGTGTCTGCAGATAGGTCTTGGTACTCGAAGATGCGCTGTCGGCGTTGTGGTTGCAGTGCGAGGGTGAGGTCTCGTACAGCGGGTGGTAGCGCATCAATGGAGGCGGCCTCCTGCCACGTCTGGGAGAGCTCCTCAGCTTGGGCAGCTGGTCTGGGGTGGAGTGTTTCCCCGGTAATGTCGATGTATACTGAGTATATTAAAATTAAAGTCACGCACATCTTCGATGTCAGCGTATAGGGGGAATCGTTTCACTAGGATGTGGCAACATTCATCAGCGTCTGCTGGAGGGGCCACTAGGACAACCCCGTCAAAGCCAACAGTACTAAGGGTTTTATAGACTTCAGGAGTCTGACACTTGATAAAGTTCCGGTTCTTGCCTTGTCGGAATTGAATGTTGGGACCATGCTGTCGGCAGTACTTCATCATCCAATTAAACCGATCCTCGACAGATTTTAATGAATCCTTGGGAAAGTGGAGATTCAGCTTACTTGTTTGTTTGGCAGAGGGCAGGGTGATAGGATCCATGACATTGCTGTTTCCACTGTGGCTAGTGCTTCCCATAGAAACATTACCGTCACTGTCATAATCACTGGGGTCTGACTCTTGAAGGGTGTTGGATTCAGTCAACACCTGCTGTGTTTTATTCCCAGTTGAATTCTTTGTGTGTGTGTCGTCCTTTTCTTCCTATCACTCATGATCTCATCACTGTCGCTTCCTTCACTTTTCTTCGCCTCCTCTCGCCTCCTCTTCTTTTCTTTCTTACTAATCACCTCTTGAAAATTGTCTATCACTTCTATTGTTGTTGGAGCGGATTGTCTGCTTGTGATTCACTACTTGAAAGCCTCAGGTCGTCTTCTAAGTTGTTCAGTAGGGCAATCTCTTCTTCTTTAGCCAAAGCCTTCATAGGTTTCTGCCCACCACTCTCTCCAGGCATTGTGCAATGCTTGTGTTCGGTCACAGGCGAGATGGAGAGGCAACGACGTCATTTCCACGTCATACAACGTCACGCTCTTCGCACTGCGCATGCGCAGATGCGAATATAACCGACCAGAGGGTCCAGGCAGAAAGTCCAGATATTTTATCTAAAATATTGTCTAAGTCCAGCAACTATAAATTTCACAAGCGACACTGTGCTTACAACTGGGCTCCACTGTAATTCTCTAAACAGATTAAAGGTAGTCGTCTCACTAAATTCATCAGAATTGGGAATTATAGAGAGATCACTCACAGCTTTTGTTAACGTTTCACGGTGCGCATGTGAAAGGTGTAGTATACACAGTTATTCAATTTTGACGGTCACGAGAGGTTCCCATGGTAACACATGTCTTGTTATGTGATATAGTAGGCTTAGTAGGGTTTCCGGTTTTATCGATTATTAATGAAAATAACACTGTTTTCGTAAAAGGGGATAACCCTCCATACACATGATACAGCTGTTTAGGACACATGTGTAGGGGTATCGAGATATTAAAGTTGTCTAGCACTCAGGATGGAAGGAAACTCTAATGTGGTTTTCTTGTATAATATAGAAGTTATATGATAGACAGTCTGGTGCTGGAGGCGCTGTGTGGTGAGGGGCTGCTTGGTAGAGACGTGCGGTGAGTAGCTTGTCGAAGGAGGTATGTGTGCAGGAGCTCCGTTAGAGAAGATGTTGCCTGTTGCTGGCCTCCTGGTTGAATGAAATGTTAACAGTGTGGAGCTTGCTGGAGGAGATGTTGCTTGTTCAAGAAGATTGGTCAGAATCAGAGTTGGTTGGTGAGGAAGCTCAGAGAAGGACATGCTCGCTGGCAGGAGCGAGGACCGCCAGGCAGGCGGAGGAGAGGCGAGGGTCGCCAGGCAGCGGCAGAGGAGGAGGTGTTGCTTGTTCAAGAAGATTGGTCAGACTGAATCTCAAGGGAGAGACAGAGCTTATATACACCCAGCAGCGGCTATGAGTCATGGTGGAAAAACCCGAGAAGTAGCCGGTGACTAGTTCCGTTGCTAAGATACGGCGGGCAATGGAATGCGGATACGCTTGGTTGCTAGGGAAGACGGTAACAGGTGGTGGCGTGGCTACGCAGTTAGGCAGTTGTAGGGGAGAAGTCCACTACACATGGTTGCTTCCAAAACGCTATAGACAACTTATTATACACTGTATTTAACATAATTACATACTCCCTAGCGTATGTAGTCTTAAATCAAATATCTGAAGTCCCCACTCCAAACAATAAAGACATGTAAACCAAACCAACATGCATATTCGTCAATAAAAATAAAATACTAGAGCATGTTTTAACAACAGTTATCACTGTTTGCCACTAATGACGCATCGATAGTTATAATAAGTCCGCGTATCCAACACCCTCATTCAATAAATGACCCTTACATAATAGTCGTTGAGGAGGAAAGCCTACCTAGTTTCCCCAGATAAAGGATCTAAACAAGTTTCTGAGCATGTACTTTATTTTCACCGCTCATCTGTCGAAGATCGTGAGCAACAACCTGACCAAAATCACTGTCTGCATCACTTATAATATTTTCGGAGGAAGATAATGACTGCAGGTGGTGGAGGGCCTCTTTCAGAGTATTATCATCATTGTCAGAAACCCTTTTGGTCGGTCGTTTACTTGTTAACGATGTGGGTGAGGGTTCACGAGTATTCGATTCTGCAGCCGAACGACACACAGTCGGCGTAGCCCTACGAGAGACGGTGGGCGTGGCCGAACCAGTGACAGTGGCTGGTGGATTATCATCAAGTCCCAGCAGTAGCGGATCGTTGAATATCTATAAATAAACAAAAATATACACAAGCCCTTTGTTAATAGACACAAAAATATATATACATATATATTACGTACAATACAGAGAGAACGCTTGCATACGTACCTCGTGATCAGAATGTACCTCAGACATCTTCTGTAGAGTGAGTATCCATGTTTGACAGATTGTTGAATTGTGACACCATCAATGAGGAAGTGCAGTGCGACAAAGCACCATAATGTGGGAATATAAAAGTCCTCAGTTCCAGACTATTTTTATTTTTGCTTCTTTCTTAGTTTCCGTCTATGCGGATTTCGAAGCGATTCAATTTTTCTCTTCACATCACTTGTGGTAACTGTAGTCCCGCTACTATTCACGTCCTCTGTAATCTGTCAGTGCCGCTGCACGTTTGTCCCTATCCCTGTTCATGTCCACTTTGACATTCCATAGACAAGGGTGGTGACGATAGAGTTCAATCAACACCATGGTCTCTTCTCTTGACCAATGAAGGTTTCCTTGGTCTGTCGCGGACGGAGGAACAGACATTTTCCAGGAGTGACTTGTGGCGAGACTGAAGAACTGGCAGCCAGGGTTCCAAGGTTAACTTCGTTTGTCTGGCAGGTCGTCCATCCATACCGGGCAGCAAACGGTCAAACCACCACGCAGACGACCTTACCTGGCGATTTCCCTCGACTACGGGCACTCCTTTGGTTTGCCCTCAATTTTGCCCGAACAACGGGCATTAAGCGAGTGCCCGTCGGACAGTGCTCAATCGTGTGGACGAGGCTTAAGACAAAAGTAAGCTCGAAATTACGGAGGTATAAATAAACCTGCCTCCCCCCACCCCCTACAGTGGGCGACATCTGTTGGTCGACCATAGCATTTCCACCAGCTGTTTCGAAACCTCACTGTGGCTGGGTAGTGGACACGACTTTTGTGCACGATAGTACATGAAGGTACGGCAGGTCAGGTCATGGAATTAGTAGAGATGCACCGGAACTTGCCGGAATAAAATAAAAAATCTGGCCGGAACCTTAATTTTTTTTTTCCATTGTTTAAACAACACTTTTTAAAGTTAAGTTTCACGACTCAGAAATGCTAATACGATATTATTGGTCTGTCTCGGTTTTTAAACTAGCTTCTAAAACTAAAGCCGTGAAATGAAGTTCAAGTAGGCCACGGTTTAATATCCTTTACTGCCAAGTTTTTTTTTTTTTTTTTTATATATAGGAATACAACAATGCTTTAAGGCAAAATTCACCTTGTATAGTATTTTTTCCCAAACGGTCATATCACGTAATATATAATCGGTTTAGCATTCAAATGTTTGTTTAAGTACATGGAAAAAAAATATGTAAAGAAAAATTCGGTTTATGGGAAGCCAAGAGTCCGACAGGTACAGTAGGTTTCATGACCTCCAGTCATGCAGCCATCAGGACGACGCGTCCAGTACTTACTTAGTTTAACACTAGTCTGCTCACCCAGCTGCCTCCGTGCTCACACAACCGTCTCCCTGAATAGTAGCCGAGGTGGACGTTAGGAGGCAGAGGCATTTAGTGGACATTCTCTACTGAACCAATATCACAAAGTTCCGGTCAGTAATTTTTCCAAAGTTTCGGCCGGAAACGGAATTTCATAAAAAAAAAAAAATTGAGGTGCCAGCCGAAAATAGGTACCGGTGCAACCCTAGTAATAAGGAAAAAAAAAAAAAAGTAGTCTGTTACCTTCATAAATCCATGGCCGGTAGAGTACCATGTGAACCGAGCCGAGAGAACATTATAAAAATGCGTTCACCTTGTTCAAGATCCCCTACTCAGGATTACACAAACAGCATCCAAGTTTAGACAGACAGGGAGACGGCTATTTAGGTTTTTTGGTAAATTATTTTCTTGGTGGCCAGTACAAGTAGATGGGAAGATAGAAATGTACCAACAAAAAATGTCCGTTCTCCCCAAAACTATCGATATTTTGAATGCCTGAACATTCCTCAAGTTTCCCAGCATATTTACTCGCCACGATAGTTTTAGCATCAATAACGTAGTTTGTTTGGTCGAAAAAAAATAAGAAATTGCAAAATATATGTAAAAATAATTTACTGGTTGAATTAGGATACAGTTCGTTGCAAATGAGGAAACTTTATCAAATCCATTTCCTCAAAATTTTAAGGCGGGATAAATTCCCTACAAGTGTGGGGATACAGCTCAAGAGTAACTTCGTCTTATACTACATGAAATTTGTAATATACAGTAATGTCTTAATATAAATATTGTCAGCAGATTACAGCATCTATAAGTGGTTGTAGACAGAGGGAACGAAGACGGTGTCAGTGATGGTGTGGAAGTCTGTGAAGATGGTCCTCTGTGTGTCGATGATGGTGCGGACCAGCGTGGAGGTGTAGGTCAGCCTGCCGGGGTCAACAACACGTTACACACGGGACAAAACACCTAACGATGTAAAATTCTATGCTCGTTTAATAGTTAAGACGATAATATCAACTATCTTGTTAATGACTTAATAGCAGTACTCCAATCTGCTAATGTAAATAGTTCTGTTAGTAAAATTAAATTCATGTATTATGCAAAGCTTAACTAGCAAACTTTTACCGCACAAGTATTTGTTAGCCAAGTACCGCTAAGGATAGCAGGAGTTCATCATATAAAATGGCTTTATGGAGGAATAACCTCAATAGAATTACGAAGATCATTTACATCATTAAAAAAGCCTAAGCAATGCAGTTTGAAGGAGGATATATTAACCAAGGATAGTGATCGGTGGCTTTTCTGTGCAGTGCTGCTCGTAAACAAACGTGTTATTGAAGAAGCGGACACGTTGAACATCATGGAAAACGAAACCACAACCCCATGAAAGAAGAAAAGGCCAACTGGACCAAAGACCAGACTTTAATATTGGTGGATGCCATTGTAGAGGAAAGTTAATTTAATGGCCGCTTCAAGCCTTCCATGAACAAAGACAAAAATAACGGGTTATTTTTCGTTTTCCACCCATCACCTTTCCACGGTTTTTGTTTCATAAAATTTAGTATATCTCATCAAGCAACGAAAGAATATTTGAATTTAGCAGTGCATTAAAAAAGAATACCTCGATATTCGCGAATTATTAGTTGTAAAAATCATGAATTTTGCCAAGTCCCAATTATGGTGACAAGTAGCCTCGCTCTCGTTACCCACACGAAAAATATTTTTTTTGCCGTTTTAGACGATTCCGATATTTATGTCTGGGGCAAGTTTTATTTATTTATGTCTGGGGCAAGTTTTATTTATTTATGTCTGGGGCAAGTTTTATTTATTTATGTCTGGGGCAAGTTTTATTTATTTATGTCTGGGGCAAGTTTTATTTATTTATGTCTGGGGCAAGTTTTATTTATTTATGTCTGGGGCAAGTTTTATTTATTTATGTCTGGGGCAAGTTTTATTTATTTATGTCTGGGGCAAGTTTTATTTATTTATGTCTGGGGCAAGTTTTATTTATTTTTTTGTGAAATCAAGACGTGGCCTGTAAGGTCAGGTTACGTAACTTAAGAAAGTAACTTCCCCAAAGATAAAAAAAGTCAGAATCAACTAAAACAAGGAAACTAGCTAAAAAATATATATTTTTCCATGGGGGGGGGGGGGGGGGGAAATATGGAGGATAACAAAAAATTAACCAAACGGGGTGTGGCGAGACACGCTGGTTCTTAGTACTATCCAAGTCAAGAAATAAGATCCCTGCTACAAAGACGGAATACACACAATATATACATTAAATATATCATTCGTTTCCCGATAAGTGCGTTGCCGCCGCCGATTGGTTCGCCATGGTATCAACTAACAGATGACTATTACGGGACTTAAAGTGCTCTAGGGGTCTTTTAACTTAACAGAACCTTTAAGGCTCTTAAAAAGTTTCATGCTTAACAGGAAAAAGTCAATCTTAACAACGGTTTGTTAGCACTTAAAAGTTGTGTATACCGGCCATGAACTCTACTAGGTTTATAATTATACAGTTTTCAGAGATGATGTAGAAGCCAAATTAGTCGAGAATACTAACCAAAACTTTTAGTTTCACACAAACTATACTGAACATTCAAGGGAGGTAGAAGTTAAACTAGCTCACGGCTTAAGAGTTTTCATTATGGTTTTAATAAGATCTCTTCGAACCTAACAGGTTTAGATTTCTGCACAAGTTAATTTAAAATCCGTGACTTATTTTGACTCCTTAAATTTTCTTACAGTGGGGAAGTTACTGTACTTAAGAAAATAAACTAAGTTTTAAACCAGTCACTATAACTCTCGCTTAGAAGTAATGGAACACCTGCACCCCCCGGGTTTAATTTACTCCTATTGCACAGATAATTTGGAGTTAAATCTACTTACGCCTGCGTGACGAGGGTGGTGACGGTGGTCTGACGGATGACGTAGGAGGTGTGGGTGATGGTGACGTGGTCTACCGCCACCTCAGTCACCACCCTGAAATCGGACTTTTCGCAGGTGACGGTGACCGACGTGGGCCTGACAACTACCGTGGTCTGGAGGGCGACGCGGTCGTCGACGGGAGTTTGTACCACCTGTAGACGACAACATTAGTGGCCACCTATATTGTAAACAGATAATATTAATGCCAAACCTATGCTATATTACTTAGTTATGAAAAAGTTCACTTTACTTACATCAAAGTTAGTAACTGTGACGGTCTCTACTCGGAGTTCAGTCAGGGTCACAGCCACACTGTGAAAAGCCAAGTCAGTCAAGGTCACGAACCTATCCACAGTGATTGTCTGTGTGACAGTGGGCGTGATCAAAGCCTCCACTTTCCTGACCTGACCACTGCCGAGTCCTGAGCCAAACACGTTGCCGGCAAAGACCCCACTTAAGCCAATGGTGCTTCCCTGTCCTCCAGTAGGGCCCTGACCAGTGCCAAAGGTGGAACCTTGTCCTCCGGTAGATCCCCGACCAGTGCCAAAGTTGGAACCTTGTCCTCCGGTAGATCCCCGACCAGTGCCAAAGTTGGAACCTTGTCCTCCGGTAGATCCCCGACCAGGGCCAAAGGTGGAACCCTGTCCCCCAGCAGTGCCCTGATCAATGCCGAAAGAGGAATCCTGTCCTCCGGTAGATCCCTGACCAGTGCCAAAAGTAGAACCCTGTCCGGTAGATCCCCGACCAGTGCCAAAAGATGAACCCTGTCCCCCGGTAGCGCCCTGATCAGTGCCGAAAGTGGAACCCTGTCCTCCGGTAGATCCCTGACCAGTGCCAAAAGTAGAACCCTGTCCTCCGGTAGATCCCCGACCGGTGCCAAAAGAAGAACCCTGTCCCGCGGTAGTGCCCTGATCAGTGCCGAAATTTGAACCCTGTCCTCCGGTAGATCCCTGACCAGTACCGAAAGTAGAGCCCTGGGTTCCAGTAGTGGTTGTAGGGACAACATTAACTCTGCCGCCTGTAGTGGTGCCGGTAACTCCACCTCTTTGTCTCTGCTGTGGAGAAGAGAGCAGTTAAAATGTACTCGGCAAGATAATACAAGACTTTAAATAGGTTACCAATCCGATAATATTTCTATAATTATCGGACGACTTAGTTAATTAAGAAGTTAAAGCATACCAAAGTTTTTTTTTATATCTGGTCTAATATGCAATTCATAGGGATATTTAATATACGTAGATCAGGTTAACGTGTTAACTTACGATTCTATCTCCAGCCAAGGTCTGGGTTGTTAGTAAGGCCACAGCCAGGCACACCGTTGTCCAAGACATCTGAAATTAAGGTATAAAGCAGTTGAAAAGCTGGAATGTTTGGGTTTTTGAAAGTTAAGGTTAGTTAATTTATAATAACCTATTGGTTAAATTGCTTAATTTAAGTGAATAACACTGCAAAAGTCTCACTACACTTCCAGAATATTCTTAACTGATTAGGTTAAATTGAAAGTTAAGAGAACTTAACTCTATCTAGTCAAGGATTAAAACAAAAACCTTTGTATTTACTTGTAACGAGCTGATCAAGATATTCTGCGTCATAAGCTAGTTCTCCCACTTTGTTTAATAGTTACATACATTTGAGTAGTAAGGTTTATTTACGTTAATATTCACATTAAGGTAAATAATACTTACTTTTTTAATATTAGCCCAATAATATATCAGAAACATTTCCTACTAGTATAGTATGATGAGAAACATGAACCAACCAAAACTACAATAAAAACCACATTACCTTTACAAAGAAAACTTTATAGTTAAGTGGGGCTGAAGAAATAATGGTGATAAGCACACTGACGTCGTTGACCCGGTGCCCCCGCCTTTTATACCCACACATCCCTCTACCTCCCCCCCCCCCACCCAACCCCCCATAACCCCCACCTCTTCTCCCCCCCTCTCTCCCTCACGTCTCCAAACACCCTTAACCAGTCATAAGTCAATTATATTCTCCATAGCCTAACCAAGTTACATTTATTACTGTAAAGAATGATTCACATATTTTTATATAAATGACTATAAGAGTAAAAGTATTAAACAGTATATTTTATACCTCTGATGTAACGACCAACTCAAACCTAACAACCAAGCAAAGGTACCACTGACATAATTCAATTTCCGTATATCAACTTGGTGCCATAATAGTCCTGTATCTCACCCCATCTTAGACGCAAATCTCTTATAGTTATTTATATTTACTGTATGATCTAAGAGGAAATATATTTATAAAGACTTTAGATGATATATAGTACAAGTCACGAATGATTGAAATTAAAATTTAAATAATTTATTAACAATAAAACTACTACATCAAAAGGACTGGGTAGTATACTACTCCCACCCTCACCTTTGACATCCCCTTCTGGGGCTTACAAAAAGTTATAAATGTTAATACAATAATTATTTTTACATCAGATAATGTAATCCTACACAAAATTAAATGACATATCCTTGGGGAAAATTTTTTTTATACATTGCAAGAATTACTTTAATTTTTCCATTATTAATCAACCAACAAACTTGTTTCTTTAAAGAAGTGATCTCACTGTTCCTGTATGGTTGGATTTTTTCACATCCTAATACATAATGTTATAGTGTACTGTATGTGCAGCCCTAAGATGACACGGTTGACAAGGTGCTCGTGCTGTGCCTGACGGAGATAACTTCAGAGTTCAACTTCGGTTTCTCGTTTTATTATTTTAATTTTGAGATTAGATTTAGTGAGGAAAACTTTTTCATGCAGTTAAACGACCAGAGGACTAGACACTCCTTTAGAGTCCAACCTCGTTCCCCTCCAGAGTCCAGTCACGCCGTTTGAGTCCAGGAAAGACCTTCATTCTCCGTAACTTATTAAATGTCTAACTGTCATTGTGAAGGAATTACCCTGTTTTGTTTTGCATCTTGCTTGAATTCGAAACTAGGGATTCATTTTACACGAGCTGTTGTGAGAGGCCGGCAAGGCAGGCCACGTCACTTAGAGGGACTTGCCTCGCCGCTGACACCTGTCCACTCTGTTGTAAGTAAAAAATAAAAATAAATAAAAATAATATATAAATATATATATAAATAAATAAATGGATACATAGATAAATACATAGATAAATAATAAAAAAAAAATATATAATATATATATATATATATATATATATATATATATATATATATATATATATATATATATATATATATATAATAGTGTATTTAGAATAGAAGAGGCATACTTAACTGGTGTTACAAGTAAATAGTTTAGTTAGTACGAAACTAAGGACATGTTCCATCCTTCAGTTTTTTATGTATGGCGTGGAGGAGCAGCTGCAGTGTGGTGGTGTGGTGACCTGTGTGGCCAGCCGCTAGCGACCTCGGTAGCTGGTCTAACTTGTTATTTCCCGAGGATTTGTGTGTACCACTAGCGCACTACAGCAACTTTTCAACAGTGTTCACACCCTCGTTGATGGATGCGGCCTCCAGTGTAACCCTATGTACATGAAGTCCAGTTGGCCCGAGTCTTCAAGTGACACCAGGCCCCACCTCTACCGGCCATGATTCATATTTTGTATGGTCTCCTTAATAGGCTGCCACTATTCTTAATTTATTATTGTTAATTCATTTTTGTTTTTATACGCCTTTTTATTTTTCCTTTGGTACAATAATTCATAGTTGAGGGATAAATTCAGAGATAATCATAATTGGTGTGAAGATTTAACAACCTTTAACGCTCTAACAACTTTTAACGAATACCTTGACAGCCGTAGTACCGAATATAACCAATTAACCAGCCTTTTCAGACCATTATTCAAGTAAGCAACATTCAACTCCGTCTAGGTAGGTTCTGCCAAGAGCCTTAACTGTTACACCAACACAACATTCAGTACGGTTCTGTGTCTAACTGCATTATCTAAGTACCGATTAAACTTTAATTTTACTTTTAATTAAGCGAACAAATAAAGATTGGTTATTCAGTGTTCATTTTGCTAGTTCACTAACCTGTAATGTGCAATATAAGACCCTAAGTGTTGAAGTTATAGCGAAGCATTGCACAAGCTATAGCGAAGTATTGCACAAGCTATAGCGAAGTATTGCACAAGCTATAGCGAAGTATTGCACAAGCTAAAGCAAAGCATTGCACAAGCTGTAGCGAAGCATTGCACAAGCTAAAAGCGAAGCATTGCATAAGAGGGCGAAGCGTTGCACAAGCTAAAAGCGAAGCATTGCATAAGAGGGCGAAGCGTTGCACAAGCTAAAAGCGAAGCATTGCACAAGCCAATGGGGTTAAAGAATGAATGGAAGGCAAAAATAAAGGCCGTATTTCGCGTTTGATTACTCGACCATTTTAGTAATGTGCTCACGCAACAGATGGCAGCACCATCGTTTATATATGGCATATCCCTGAAAAAACTTTTAATGTTAAATATAGTAATTATATTTTGTCTTTAGTAAATAAGAACTAAAGATAAGTTGTCCATGAATAAAATGATTGTAGGGTGAAATAACTGAATGTATAAATATTTCGATATATGATCCCCTTCAACCTTCCCAAAGGAGCAACAGAGTGAGTGTAATGAGGAGAATAAACGGTATTGTTGTGTTTTGAACCACATTATTTTTATCTTGTGCATCATTCATATGAGGTAAGGTTAGGGCCTACCTACTAATAGGACAAGGATAGATTTAGTTTAGTTTAGTAAATTGTCGTCGCGAGATAGTTCCATAGCAGTTAGCCTGTTGGGAAGGCAGCCCCAGTGAATTAGCTTATTTAGAAGGGTGTTGAATCATGATTTACGCCAGAAATAATGTATTATTAGAGAGTTTGCCCCTAATTTTCGCCCCCCCCCCCCCAAGGCCCTGATGTGGGTCATTACCTGTGCCCGGGTGGGCTAATCCCCGTAAAAAAACAAAATCACAGACCGTTCTGTGTGTTCTTTCATATTCTTGGCTCAAAATAGGGAGAATGGTATTATTGCAGTTTTTCACAACCATAGAATCGATAATTTTTTATTTGTGTAGCATACTGAAAAGGCTATTACAAAAAACCTTTCTTCTATACCATTTTCGTTGCAAATGCATAATAGCATCATAAATTAAATAATGTATTTATGTAAACACGGTTATAGTATTAAAAAACTAGTTTTTAATAACGTAATGACTTAGGGTCAAACGCTCTATTTTTACACAGCAATGAAGGTCAAAATCGTTTGATATCCATAAAAACACCCCCAAAATTTCCATGTTGAAAGAGGTGTGTGGCTGAAAATGCAGTTTTACCCAATAAAATAACAATGAAGAACATCCTTGCGATAGTTTAATTAGATTTCTCTTTAATGGCGCTTTCCCCTCCTTGTAGATGTGAAAAGTGGTTACAGGTAGCACAAGTGTGTTTAAATAAGCCACTCTCATAACTCAACAGCAGTTTTGTTCTATGCAGCCAACACTTTACCTCGGATTCATTCAAACCACACAGCTCTCCTCCAAAACTGAAACATTTGAATGGTTACTTCATGACTGTGTTAAATAGTTGTGCTTATCTGACACGTCTTATAATAAAAATAAATATTCGTATACTACTGTTTTTAACTTAAATTCCATTATAATGTATTCCCCCCCATACATTTTTTTATGGTTATGCAGTGCAAGCAAACTAATTTGTCAGTATAACGGGGACACAAGATTTTCAGTTATGTACTTTGAATGATTGTGGACTCACAAAGGATGTATTAGCCCCCTAGTCTTTCTATAAATGTGGGATAGTACGTAAAGCTTATATATATGCATATCACCCCCGTAACTTCCCACTAGCTATGAGGTGATATGGTCACATCACGTGATGGGTAAGTTCCACCCTTGAGGTGAGGCCCTAAAATGCTAGGTCAGATAATAGAAGCCAGCTAGACCGGGCATTATCACCACAACTCTCACACAAACCGGACGTATTTAGTAGAGCTAATCTATGTTAGTCTCTGTCCTCATTTAACGCTCTTAGCTATAGTAAATAAGTTTGGTGATATACACTTTGAACTGTATATAATATATTTTCCTAAATAAAAGAAGAAAAGGACAACTCACCAAGAATCAATGGTTAAGGGCCAGAACACAAGGTGGCAGCTTAATGGGATCAACCTTAAATTACAAGAACCAAGTATATAACTTTCCCAAGAACAAGTCATAAGAGTTTTATAAAAAAAGAAAAACCGTGACTTGCTATACTCCTCCAAAGTGCATTGATTTACCCCGTAGTGAGACATTACATGTTGAGTGATATTCATTTTCTCATCCAAGATGATGTACAATTTTTTTTTATCAATAACACTTACTAAATGAGTTCTGATCCACATACCTATACTAGGGCAACGCAAATTTAATGCATAGCATTTGGAACCATTCATTTTGTATTTTAATGGCACGGTTTACTCTGGATAGACCAAAGGAAATTTTGCTAATTAATGAAGATTACTGTTAGCATTGGATGATCCTCTGGTACTATCACGGTGTAAAGCGTCATATTTACATTTACACGTATGTCCAGCAAATGTATTCGCATTTATACCTGCTACAGAAGGAATATGTGAACTCGCAGTCAAACAAACTAACGTAGGCACAGCCCTAATACAATGTAATTATACACCGATTTCTAGGAAAAATCCGTTTCATGCGCATCTACATACAGTGCAGCATTTTTCCTTTCCTGATGAAACTAACGTCATTTTAAGGCTGCCAAGATGGTGGTAAGCCGTTGGTTGTGAAAGGTTATTATAAGGCTCCGGATTACTGTGAAATAATCTGTAGTTCACGGAAGACCTTCCCTTCTCATCAGCATTTTGCATTAAATTTAAATATTCAGATTGATTCCATTGGCTCAAGTTCCTAATTTAACCATTAAGGCCTGTCCACACGATCGAGTAGTGCCCGGCGGGCACGCGCTAAATGCCCATTATCAGGCAAAATTGGCGGGCAAACCAGCGGAGTGCCCGTGCCCGTAGTTGAGCGAAATCATGGTCCGCCTGCCTGGTGGTTTGCTGCCGGATATGGAGTGACGACTGCAAATGTGATACGTATATGCTCCCCTCTGGGTCCAGATGTATAACCAAATAAGCTTATGCAGTGTACATTATTGGCGTGACAATAAACGGGAGATTGTTTATGTTAGGGTTGCCATATCTGAACATTCAAAAAAGAGGACGTTCCCGAAGACATCCCCCCCCACCGCCCGGCACACACTTTGGCTCTATGTAACCTTGAAGCAGTCGTGACAAATAATTTTGCATATTTGCATAGCATTAATATATATATATATATATATATATATATATATATATATATATATATATATATATATATATATATATATATATACCAGTATCGGTGTACTGTATTGCATTGTGTTTTTAATGTAGGCTAATATACAACATACATGTTATAGAAACCTTAAAAATAAAAAATTACCTTTGCTTAAGGCTGAATATCTTCTTTAGCTGCAGTCTTCTTCCCCCACTGTGTGTGTATGACTTGATGTGTGACTGCAAGGTGTTACTCGGAAGTTGTACTGTACGGTCAGAATGCCTTTCATTGTTTCAACACTCAATTTGTTCCTTTCCTTTGTCCATTAACTTTGCATCGGTGAAAAAACTCTTTCTGCATTTGCAAAGAAGAATTGTGCAATTCTTAGCAATTCTGAGTGGCATTCAAGGTTCTTTGATTTTTCAAAGTATCTGGTCCACTCTTTATGTGTTGGCAGATTACTAAATTCTTCATCACTTGTAATATTCCACAAACTGCTTCAGGTTACTAACTTGGTCAAAACACATTACATCATCAACTTCTACCCCCTTATCAATCAAATATTTGACAGCTAAGTTGACAACACCGTACAGGCGTACACCTGACTTAACAGCTGACGAAAACTGAACGAGATCTCTACGGTTTCCACCTCCCCACTCTCTGTCGCTCTCTCCCGTCATTACAGTTACATGTTTTTTTTTTTTCCGCGGAGAAAATGGTGGAAGCTGAAATTCCGGACTTTTGAAGAATTTAAAAAATTACTTCCGGATGAAGATTTCGAGACCTAAATGGAGGACATGTCCGGGAAAATAGGGACGTATGGCAACCCTAGTTTATGTAATGACATTCGTGTGTGTTCTTCGTTCCTGCCGCTCTCCTCACTCTAGTCCCATAGCTTCCTGTCTACGCATATCATAATTCTAGCATTATTCAATGAATTTTTATGTATTACAAATCTCACCTGCAGGTAATCTTCCTTGAGTACTTCACACATGGCTTGACAAGTTGCAGGTATTATGCGAGACAAACTTTGTTTTGATATCCTCGTTCTATACTGAAGTGACGTGTAGGTGCACCTAGTTGAAAGACATATGAGCAGTGACTCGAGACGAGCCTCTGCAGATATATTCTCCTTCCTTCTGGTATCCTGTTATCTTTTATATATGGTTCCACTTTCGCTACAAGTTTGTAAAAGGTGTTGGGTCCATTCTCATGTAATTGGTGAAGTCTAGCTCATGTCCATCTTGCAGTTCACGTAAAATCGTGGCATGACTTCACAATACTTTTCTTCGACCTAACCACTCTTTGCACCATTCCTTTTTCTGCATTTGGTTCTTCTTTTTGCATATAGCAGCAATTATTTTAGTACACAACGCTATGCTCTTCGCTTTAACTGTCCGGCGATTATTCCTGCGACACACTGTGAGGGGGCGGGTTCCCTCTCTGTTTCTACACCACCCTCATCTTACTTACTTCTCTTAAGTCTTACTCTTACTCAGTTCCGTCACCTATTCTTTGGTAGCGTGGACATTCTTTTGGTAGCATGGTCGAGGGTCTAGGCACGTGAGCATAATAATGCTGGCATCAAGTCACTTGGATGGAAATAAAGGTAAAATACTGTGGGAGAAAGGAATACACCTAAAGTACTCTAAAAACAAATTTAATTATATGCAATCAATGGGGAAAGATATTGTATTAATCATATAGTTACCAGGCTCAACTCCTGGGCTTAGTGCAAACTCAATTCCTTCTTTACTCTTACTCACAACATTACTGGTGTTACATTACATGGCACACATTGTAGATTATCTTACTCAGCATATACGTTAATAATTAAACTAGCATATACAGGGTCCAATACCCAACATGGGATAATTATTTCCATCTAATTATCCCTAACATACATGTTACAACCCTCTCTGTGGACGTACACTTCCAAGGAGTAACCCAGGGTAGAGTACTGGGGCTCCTGTTGTTATTGTGGGGTAGCCAGACACATGGCGGGTCTGGGGTCTGGCCCAACGAAGCCGTGGGGAACATTAATCAGGCCGCATCTGTGCCATCTACTACATCCGATGCCGTTGTTGGATGGTAGAGCGATTCAAGAATCACCAGGCTCTGGAGACAAACGGGAGAGCAGACGTCAGGGGACGGGGAAACAAGACAACACAACCAACTCCCTTGTCTAGACGACAGAGGTATTTACGTTATATTACTTCTACACTGGGTGAATGACAATTCAACTGTTAAATCATGAACACTGGTGAACACTGATATTCCCTACAATTGACTAAATCAAACTGAATGGCTAGGGAACACAGAACATACCTGGAGACAAACGGGAGAACAGACGTCAGGGGACGCTGTCGGATGGTTGGTTGTACGGAGAGAAGTATAGCATAGCTCTAAGAGTGGGAGAAGGGGGGACGCTGTCTCGAATCGAAGATGCTAGTGACAGGGGGGAAAGAGGTTCAGAGGAAGAATAAAGAGAGGATGGAAGTGAATTTTAGGAGGAGAGAACAGGTGCAGTAGCTAGACACCGCTTGCGTGAGGGGTTCAGGGGTGGGGGCAGACGGGAGGCGACAAGACAAAGCCAGGCTGGCGTCAGGTCAAGCGTCAGGTGCAGCGTGTTGGGTTGGGCAGTGGATGTTCAGTGCTTGGGCGGCTTGAATGAGTTTTTGGTTTCTTGTGTGGAGATGTCTTGGTCTTCTTAGCTTGAGGTCGGTTTTCTTCTCACTCTCCTCCTCTTCTTGCTTTCTTGAATTGTCCATTCGTTTGTGTTTGGGTCTTGTTGTTCGTCTTCCTCGTGAGGTAGGTTCTCATAGGTGTGGAAGAATTCAGAGAGGGTGAGGGCGTCCGCGCGGGCTTCAGCTCCACGGGCCACGTGGTGTTCTTGGTTTGGGGCTTCGGCTCCATGGACCACGTGGTGTTCTTGGTTCAGTGTGGAAGGCGACTTCTTGAGAGTTTTCTTTTCTTGGTTTTTCTTTTTTTGGTTTTTCTTTTCTGCTGGTTTTTTCTTTTCTTGAGAGCGTACAGCAAGGAGGGCCTCTTTGTAGCTCAGTTTCTTCTCGAGGCGGACTTTGGCTACCTTGCACTCCTCCTTCCATCTGGGGCAGTTCCGGTCGGCGGAGGAGTGTGGGCCACCACAAGCAGCGCATTTCTTATCTTCGTTGGGGCAGACCGTGTAGCGGTGTCCAGGGCTGCCACACTTGGAGCAGGTGTCCTCCTGCGCTTCACACTTGTTTACAGTGTGTCCATAGTGCTGGCATTTGTAACACCGATTCGGTTTGCAGTAGGGCTTGACTGGCACAGTTACCCACGCCAGTTGAGCCTCCTCGGGTAAGGTGGAGTGGTGTCCGATGAGGGCAGTGGTGTCGGATAGCTTCTTTACAACTTGGAGTTGCCCCTGGAGGAGCTCACTTAGTTTTTCTTGGTCCACGTGGGCAATTTCGGCGTGGGAGATTACTCCCAGCTTCAAGTTGTCCCACATGTAGGCAATCATCTTGAATGGGATGCCGTTGATGTCAGGAATCTCCGCGAGCTGGGCGGGCATGCCCTTTTCGGCGAAGGTGATCCTGATGTCTCCATGGAGCTTTAGTCGCTCCACCTTGGTGACTCCCTCGATCCCATTAGCTTCAAAGAACTTCTGGAGAACTAGGAGATTTAGTTTCTTGGGGCAGGTCGGCGTGTCCGGACGAATCCGCGCCACGCTGTCAAACTCGTAACCGTTCATGGTGAGAGTGGAATAAACAACGAATTGATAACAAGTACGCTCCTTGTAGTGAAACTTGATACACGGGAGTCTCCGAACTGACTTACCCAGATTGTTATCTGATGCGGGGGGTGTACTGTGCGGGTCGATACTGCTACCGTTTCGGAAGTAGCGAACTTTTATCCACGATAGTACATTATACGAGTGAAGGAAACACTACAGTATCTGAATGTGTAAATCATTTAAACGAGAATGCATGGCCTGTATCCATCGATTTCCAGCATGCCAAATGGTATAGTACATATTGAAACGAAATATTCTAACATTAAGCAGGCAAGTATTAAAAATAAAGTCTCATACTGAAGGCATTATAGGCGAGGAATAGGGTCACGAGTTTTGAGGCAGTTACTCCCGAAACTTTTTCCAATTTAGTACCGTGCTCACTAACTAGATGGCGGAGTTTACCCGGGGTAAGAAACGTACTGATAAAGGGCAATTGGTCACCCTCAGAGTGCGCCCTGAATACCATTTAAGAGCGCTGTGATTTCCTCGTTCTTTAACCCTCATTGGCGCGAGTTACAGCGAAGCATGGAAAAGCTATAGCGAGTTACTATACTAGAGCCCTAGACAATATTTACCAACTAGCTTAAGCAAGTTTGAGACCATAGATTTTTCTACATGTACCAAATAAGGTCATCGAGAGTGAAGTTTGTTCAGGAGACCTTTCCCAGAATCACTGAACTTACGACAAGAGTTACCAGGAAACAATTTCATAATGTCAGAAATGTTTGGGCATAAGTTTGAAGTGTTTTCAGCACGAATTGGAAGGGTTTAATTTTCGCCAAATCTGCTTTACGTGGTTATATAACCAACTTCAGGGTTGCTTGTAATCTACAAGTCTAGTGCAGACACTTGCGTCATGTAATTAGTTTAATGGTTTTAACCGTGTAAAGTTAATAGAAACTTTATGCTATAACCTTCAATAAACTATTTTAATGAGATCATTAAAGCCGATAAAAAGCATAGTCGTAGAGTAATAATGGTATTAAAATATTGTGACAATAAAAGTTTTATTTAATAATGCTCAAGTGTATACAATGCAAGATAATGATTGGAAGTGCTGGTGTACAAGGGACTAGTTAATAAAGGCTGGCATTAGTGGACGCCGTGAGGGCACTAGACGGCGGCGGGAGTACCGTAGGTGCCCTGCACGAACATGGTGTCATACACTGTCCGGAGGTCAGTCAAGGTTGTCCTTTGAGTGTTTATGATCGTCCGTACCAGTGTGGAGGTGTAGGTCAGGCTGTGGAAGAAACCAGTTTACCATCAGTACCTGAACCAATATATTCAGTTTTATACCAAGTTAAGAGTCCTAAAACCTGGCTGGTTACGGTTAAACTAGGGCAACAGACAGTTTATACATACGCCTGTGTGACGAGGGTGGTGACGGTGATCTGATTGATGACGTAGGAGGTGTGGGTGATTGTGACGTGGTCTACCACCACTTCAGTCACCATCCTGAAGTCAGACTTCAGGCAGTTGACGGTGACCGACGTGGGCCTGACAACTACCGTGGTCTGGAGAGCGACGCGGTCGTCGACTGGTGTTTGTACCACCTGTAGACAACATTAGTGATTACCTATTTTGATAAACTGTTACATTAACAACCAGTGCTATGATATGTGACAACCTATACAGTAATGTGTAGCAACCTATATAGTATCAACAGCTAGAAGTTTAAGCTAGTTAATGTTAAGAATACTCGTTAAACTAGGGTTATATCAACCTGTGTTGGTGGTTTTTCAACCTGCACCGAATTACATTCTCCAGGTTCGCTTAAAACGGCGATCTACATTTACCTACCGCGTGCGTTCCGGCCGTGATGGTTTGTAGTCTAAGGGAAGTCAGAGTCACTGCTACGCTGTGGAAAGCCAGGTCAGTCAAGGTCACGAACCTGTCCAGTGTGACTGTCTGGGTGACAGTGGGCGTGATTAAGGACTCCACCCGCCTGACCTGACCACTGCCGACGCCAGAGCCAAAGACGGGACCACTGCCGACGCCAGAGCCAAAGACGGGGCCACTGCCGACGCCAGAGCCAAAGACGGGGCCACTGCCGACGCCAGAGCCAAAGACGGGGCCACTGCCGACGCCAGAGCCAAAGACGGGGCCACTGCCGACGCCAGAGCCAAAGACGGGGCCAGAGCCGAAGACGGGGCCAGAGCCGACGCCGGGGCCACTGCCGACGCCAGAGCCAAAGACGGGGCCACTGCCGACGCCAGAGCCAAAGACGGGGCCACTGCCGACGCCAGAGCCACTGCCGACGCCAGAGCCAAAGACGGGGTCACTGCCGACGCCAGAGCCGACGCCAGAGCCAAAGACGAAGCCACTGCTACCTTGGCCGGTGTTGCCTTGACCCAAAACGGTGTTATCGCCTACGAGAGTAACAATGGGACCTCTTCTCTGTTCTTGGGTCAGAATTATGTTTGCATTCTGTGGAAAACATTTCAGGCTTTAATTTGTATCAAACAATACGTATCGTAAGAAATTAAGTCAACAAGTGACCAAATTTGACACGGAGTAATATTTCATAAAAAAAATTATATATATTTTTAGTTAAGAACGAGAGATATTAACCGGTCTTCGAAGATAATCACCAGCCTGTGCAGGGGAAACGGCCAGGATGGCTAGAGCCAGAGTTAGTGCTATGAGCGTCCACATCTGGGAAGAAATATAAAAATTTATTACAATTCTTCATTAGTGTACATAATGTTGGATGAAAACGAATGATTTTAATACTAGTTTTTAGGCACACGATTAAGCAGTATCATTTTACGGGTTTTTTTTTCCCCGAGGCAAGAAAAGTGACAAGACGTCATGCAAGTATTTAGAAATAAAATTTTACATACTAATAAATACCCCCGATGTTAACATAAATTAATTACATAACGTAGACTCTATAAGATGCATTGACAAAGTAATCCATAGTTCCAACGATATTCAATCCCAATTTGACAGCGATTATCAAGTTTATCGAGACGCAATAATACTTATTCAACCAGCCCATTAAATAAACACCAACCATTATCAATAATAAAGAAAATACCCCGTTAACTCGCATTATAAAATTTAAAACAGAACACTTGAAGTACTTAACCTTAACAATGACTATACAGTTAAGTGCTCATCAAGAGCAAGCTGAAGACAGATTGACATTCCAGGCGACCTACCCTCCCTCTTTGCCTTCCTCAACCTCCATACCCCCTCTTTCACTCCCTTCACCTACCTCACCCCCCATACCCCCTTCTCACAGGCGATATTCGTCAACAAAAGAAGTGTCATTACCTCGCTTATCCTTCAGTACAAATATTTCTTTAAGTAATATTCATAACTTCTGTGATATTAACTAACCGTTGGAATATTACTAGAAATTTATTGACTGAAATAACCTTTCAATTTATTATCTTTGGATCGTAGCAACAGGGGTGGAACACGTAACGAGGTTAACTACCATCGTTATAATTTGTCCTAGTCCTTCGCTCCTGCTTAATGGACGAGTTGACAGTTCTGAGTAAACACAAGAAATACACTCCGTCACGTTCGTAGAGTGATGCGGTATATATAATTTGTAATAAAAGTTTAAAGTCCTGCTATAATAGTCGAGATAAGTTTATTTCTCTAAAAACAGGGCCGCCAGTCACCACCTACCCTGCAGATGACGATCTCTATCAAACTCACATTAATAGTACAAAGGTGACCTCTTTAGACCCCAAATGCCACGTTCAGGTAAGTCTAAAGGGTGTTTTTTTTATGGTCTAAGTCATGGACATTTCGTAAGTGAAAAAATGTGCCGTGGAGAGCAGCTTCAAACATAGATTGGATGGATATATGAGCTATAGGGGTTGGGTGTTAATGGGACTGCAGTTTCCTCCATTCTTATGTTCTTATGGACATAAACAACTCCCATGTTCACACCAGCTCAGCTATCATGTAATCTTACCTGGTAGACTTTCTCTTCTTTTTTTCGAGTGCATTTACAGAGTATATCAGTACTAGTGGAGATACAAGTAAATTTAGAAGTAATGACATTGTCTGGACTTTGTTTTGAGAATGCCTGATGACATGACAACATAGTCCATTTTTTGTTTTGATGATTCACTAATGAATCAATGGGATATATCATTTACAGGTATATTAATTAATGGGTAAATTTTTACTTAAACTGCTATAAGGATTTGGATGCTTAGATTCGAGATAGGCTATATTGGGTAAATTTTAAGTTTTGGTCATCCTTGTACTTCGACAGACTATGTTATTTTTCTGATGGTTTGCGATGTGTTATGAACGATTTAAACCTTCTTTTTTATCGGAAATCACTGGTTTTGAGTTACTACCCCTCCTTACCGATGTACTGTATGTTAAGCTAACCTTATAACTCATCATACCCTAACCCAACATATCTGTATTTTCTTGTGATCGAAAAATGTTTTGCGACAGAAATCCAGTAGAGATAATGTGTCTTATTGTTTAAAGAACTTAATCCCCCAGTTAGAATCTTAAGGTTCCCCAGATGACCAAAACCAAAATAATACCAATATTGTTTGGAATGTTTATACTTTCAAATTTGTAGTAGGGGCAGCTAATATCAATTAAATTAGTTAATGTGCTTAGTAATATTTATATATTTAATATAGCATTACGGTGTTGCACAGTAAAGCACAATTAATTATCTAATAATATTTATTTACAGAGCCGATCAGCCGAAAGGTTGCACATCTACTTCCAGGGTTCCTCAAAGAGATGAAAGAAATTTACCAAAAGTAGATGTCATTATGATAAAGAGTATTATCAAGAACTCCGCCATCCAGCTATGAAGCACGTTAAATTACATAAGACATCTGATCATCTCAAGCCCATTCCCTGGCCATGGTCGTCCCTAGTCCTTCCACAATATTGAATATAGACACCAGTGACGAAACTTACATTTTCCAGACATGAAATAGAAAAGTGATGAAAACTTTCATAGTGGAGTTATCGGTCTTTTGCATCATTCTGGCAGCCCAGCAAGTAAATACACATGATGATACTTGAGCAGTTATTTATTTTAACCCAAAGTAAGGTATGTCTGTGTATATCAACACTGTATATGGCCACAAGTCCTGTATTTCTGCTGGTAACAACACATACACCACAGCTGGCTGGGCGGCTCACACTAGTCAGTAACGTCACAACCAAACCCAGAGCTTTTCGCAGTCACGTGACTTTGTAGCAACTTTAACCTTCATTTTTTTTCACTTTTTGGCTAAATTTATTTAAAAACTTCATTACCATAGTGAACTTAAGCGTTTTCTTTATCTATTGATCTGCCATCTAACGAAAAAATTCCGACCGTCATCTCGTCGATTGTCAAAACTTGTCTTCCACACTTGACTAAAACTCGGAACATGAAGGAACAACTCCACAAGCTTATCAAACATTATTACGGATTCCAGGAAAGAGTCAGAAAAAAGGCACGGAAAAAACTTAACCTAACCTACGTGCAATGCCATCATATATATATTGTGTTGTCAATGTGTACAAGTCCTGTGAATTTTTTTCCTGTGACTTTCCGTTCACATTACGAGGTACAAGTTATTGCTTCAGCTGTAATAAACCAGTCAGTCAGTCAGTTGGTAAAGTCAGTCAGTCAGTAAAGTCAGTCAGTCGGCCAGTCAGCCAGCCAGTCAGTAAAGTAAGTCAGTCGGTCGGTCAGTAAGTCAGAAAAGTCATTTAAGTCAGTAAAATCCGTCCGCGTAAAACCAAACCACCTATCACCCGAGCCATTTCCATTTCAATTGTTTATTCCTTGATAGAGGAAGCGGGATCCTAGTGCTGTCACTAGGTACCCCTGTACAATAACACCAGAAGCATCTGGCAAGTGTGACAAGTATATACAGTATAAATATTATAAAGGGGCTTACTAAAGCCTAAGGAAGGAAGGATATTCCTTTAACACATAATCAATGTTATTTACATAGTATCTGGCCAGTATGGGGAGGATCATCGTGTCTCCGTCAGGGGGTCGCGGAGTGGTGGTCCAGCAGGCGTCACGGAAGCGTTGTGTGTGGGGACATCTTAGGAGGTAGTGGATAAGGGTGCGGCTGTCGGGTCTTCTGCATAATGCACAAGAGCGTTGCTCAGGGGATGCGGGGATACCAATCTCCCAAGCAGTCATACCCAATGATGATACGGGCAGCAATCACGTCCCCTTTCCGCGACCCTTTCCCATAGACGTACGAGAGGTCAGGAAGTTTACGGAGGACACCGTACCAGGTGGGCGGGGAGTCCAGGGGGATGGTTGCTTCCCGAGCTTCTCTGTTTGCGGCGAATTTGGATTCTAAGCTGTAAAAGTGTTCGAGGAACAACGTCGCCAGGTGTGGCCTTGTTGCAGCCAGTCTTGGCACCCGAGCCATTACAAGAGACTTTCAGTATATATTAAATTACAAGATAAAACAGTCATCATAAATACATAAAATAAATACATAACATGAAATACAAAAATTAGTTACTTAAATACAAGATACACTTTAGAAAAATATTAAGACTTAATTAGATAAAATATTCAAGCTAACTGAATATCTTGTTCAGTAATAGAGCCATTAAGTTACTCAATTACCTTTTATTTATAATATCTTAAGACGTAATAAACAGGAACCTAACCTAACTTAAAAACCAACAGGAACAAATTCTAATCACGAATAGTCTTTACAGTAATTATTTTTTTTAACTAAAAATATTATTCCATGCTAATGAAAAACTTTATAATTAGCCTCACCATATCTATACCAGTAAATGTAAATACAATTCAATTATTTATATATACCATCTCACGAGGCTGCATATATTAATTAACTAAACTCCTTATTAAGTAGGTGTACCTTGGCGGTAGATTCTTTTTGCTGGAGTTTAATTACACAACTAAAATTTGGTTGCGAAGTTAATTAACGGGGATAATCTAGGATTTGTCGAATTATTTATTGAAGAGGGTTTGCGAGTCAGTGAACGGCCGTACACACACACGTGCTGTTGTATATTCCATGTGGTAATACTATGAATATACTCCCTCTGGTATCATTAGAATTTTCACTGATATATTAACCTGTTTTTAATGGACAAGTCTTAACAATTCCACTGTGGTAATACCAGTTAATTTTTATCGAGTAATTCTATAGTTAAACATTATGGTAATACTATAATAATCGCTTAAAATAAATACGCCCTTCTGGTAATACTCCAAATAGTTAGGTTATTAAAGTCAAGGGTGTCGTTCGGTGGATATGCGTTTAATTAAGATAATGGGTACACAGCAAATATTTGAATACACAGCACCATGGCAAATAATTAGGAATAAACACTACCCAAGTACATTAAACCCATAACAATCATACTTTTTTTTCTTAAACAATGCCATAGTTCGATAATTTAATATATCCAGTAAAAAAAAAAAGTTACTCCTGCCAAGATCTTCTTTAGCTCAGTTCAACATACAATGAAGTGTCGAAGGAAAAAAAGAAATCCAAAATTACAGAAGAACATCAAGAGACAAAGTTTACAAACTCTCAAGTACTCATGTTACAAAGAATCTTCTGCATGTGTTATCAAGTATTATTGTATGCGACTAGTGTTTAAAATGATCAGTTTCTTATTGTACGAAGTTTCAAGTCCATCCTCAATTAACTCGGATCACTGCCGACCACGTAATGAACGTTTAGCCGTCTGCCTCCACAAGAACTATCGTAAACGTTACATAAACCGATCAACTAACACCACAAGTTACCATATTTTTATCCATGTTTTGGAAACTTAATTTTGAGCACTAAGAAAGTGAAATCAGTTCTAACCTCAACAGTTAGTTGGGATACGAGAAACCAAGGCATTAATATTCAATACGTTTAAGTTTTGGCATCATCGTTAATATCTAGATAGTTTGTGTCAAGGTTAACGCTTTAAGTAATTTAATATCCATTCATAGTATAGAGATTAGATTGAACGTTTGGAAGCAACATACAGGACCAGGTCTCGATACTACAAATTGGAAGGGCTCCGTTTCCTATAAGTCTGCTCGTGTAGAGGAAAAACCATCAGAAATTTTCCTTCTAATTTTCTGCCAATTTAAACTATTATTGTAGGTCAACTTAATCTGGTAAGTTTATTTAATGTTATGGATAAGAGCTAAAGGTTATATTATGGCATACAGAATTTGACCTTTTAGGGCATCTTAATTAAAATCCAGTGATGCAGGCAAGTTTCATTTAATAAAATTTCTTCATTACAAGGTTACATTAATTATTTCCATATCGGGTGGCGGAGGTGACGGTAACGGTGACGAACTCTGTGAGAGAAGAGACGATTTCCTGCACCAGCTCTTGAGTACTGACCACGGGTACTGTGTGCACCTGCGGAAGTGGGAGGCAAGTTACAGCAGGTTAAAATCTGATCAACTTTATCCCATAGCTATTATATTATTGTCCTCGTTTTATAATTTAAACGCCTTTGAAGAAGTTATTGAGGTGTGCTATTTCAGTTATTCAGGGCTGCTATTTAACTGAAAATGGAGCTATTAAAACATACCAGGCAAGTTAATCAATATGGCGTTCATAGTTGAATAAGTTTACGTAGATTCTATTAAACTAATTAGAACTAGCTATAAGGAATCGAGCAATAGAAGAATTAGAAGTTGAATAGCAATTGTACTCCCAAGATGTCTTGAACATACTCCAAAGGAAAGTTTGTTTTGTATAGGAAGTTAACTCACAAGAATTTACGAGAGTCTTTAACCATTTACCTGGTGCATTACAGACACGTGGGTGATGCTCTGCCACAACTCTACTACATTCGTTGTGGTGAAGAACGACGTGAATTCAGAGACCATGGTACGTTGGGGGTAGACGATGCTGGTAGCAGTCACGAAAGAAACCTGTAAGGGAAGTGACCGTTTGTGTTGAGAATTTTTCCGAGAATGCAAAAACTATATTTACTTCAGTATTCAAAGTTACCGACGTAGATTAAAGTGGTATAAACTATATAAAATCAGCGGGTTTTGCCAAGCGTGAAGTAAATTTACATAAAAAATCTCGTAGTAAGCACGAGTCCAAGGGGTCTTTCAGTGAGCACGAGTCCAGATACAAAGGGTCTCTTAGTAAAGGAGATACTCACGGGAGTTGTTGTGATCTTTATAACGGAGGTCTTAGTGGATGGGTGGGAGGGCACGAAGCTCCAGTCAGTGGTGGTGGCTGTGAGGGTCTCCGTCACAGTGGTCTGGTCGGTGATCCACACGTCGGAGGTGGTCGTCTCCCTCAGAGTGTGGGTGATCGTATCCTGTCAGTATGTTATGGTTAACTCATGCGTTTGACAAATGAAGGTTTTGTTATAGGACAACAAATAAGTTAAACTTGCTGTAGTGGTTAATTAAACATGAGAAACTACCTTGCATGCTCGAGTAGTTAAATGAGTTTGTCAAGAGTCAATAACCTATAGTTAAAGAACTGGATTGGTTTAAATTTTAAGGATTATCACTTATGCTTTGAACACCGTTAACCACCATACGATAACACTAATGTTACTGTGGTAAATTACAGGATATCACTAACTGGAGCGATACTACAAGTCTACATACCGTTACAAACAAGGTTACAGTAACTGGGGTGATGGTCACAGGTCGGTGGGTCTCGTAGTGTTGACAATTAACCTGTAAAAGATGGGATGGTTTCAAATATGCGTTTTGATTATTATGTATAAGACCAAGGTTATAGTTAAAGAAACCGTGTATAACATTTTAGAGATTTTGGTCATTACGAATAAAACTACTTAACTACAGAAGTGGTACCTGGGAAGCCGCCAAAAGGAGCAGGAGCGTAGATACAAAACGTGCCATCTGAGAAGGAATATGCCGCGTATTAGTCTAATCACAAGGTTTCCATTTATATATTCTACTACATTGTTACAACAACTCTAAGCACGAGTAATAATATAAAAAAAAAAACAACTCATAATACACAAAATAAACTACCTTGTTATTAGTTAAGATTAAATAAGAAATTCGTTTTAACTAAATATAAATTCAAAAATATATTTCTCAAAAATACTAAAACTAATGTCTCACACAACCTCAAATCACACTTTAACTAATAATGCCGTTTACTGCAATGAACACCGGTTGGTCAGAAGCGATGTTGCTGAACTACTGCTGACCTCGACCAGTCAGCCGCGCTATTTAAAGGCCACTTTTGGCGGGAAGCCCGTTCGAATGTAAGACAGAGCTTTGACTTCGTCTTCAGTGACTCACTAATTCTTTTCTAAATATCAATTGTTTATTCGTGATAAAATAATATAAGTGCAACAAAAACACGCATTTATTACAAAATATTAATGATTAATATTTATGAATAAATATTATACAATAATTAAGAAAATAACTTCAACGTTAGACAGCGACAAGACGTTCGAACACTAATATGGCTGTTATGGTACTTGACTGTTGCTTTAGAAGCCCTCTGTGTAACCCACGTATTGAATTGTTGTTGTATTTTGTAAGTAAAGTTAGTTATGACGTTGTTGTTATGTAGAGGAAAATATTAACATAGAAATAACTAAATAAAAAAAAGAGGGAATATTACGTTGATTTATGGTGAAGTACAACACACCATTGAATCCAAGAAAAAACTCAGAAAAAGGCACGAAAAAAACCTAACCTAACCTACAGTACGTGCAATGCCATCACAACATAAGAACATAAGAATAGAGGAAACTGCAGCGGGCCTATTGGCTCATACTGGGCAGTCCCGTTTACAACCAACCCCTATTGCTCATATGAGCATCCAACCTATGTTTGAAGCAATTCAGCGTATTCGAGTTAATGATGATATTTGGCAACTTGTTCCATTCATCCACTACTCTGTTTCCAAACCAGTGTTTACCTATTTCACGCCTAAATCTAAATTTGTCTAATTTAAAACCATTCTTACGAGTTCGCTCCTGGTTGGATAGTTTGAGTACCTTTGTAATGTCCCCTTTGTTTAGCCCTGACTTCCACTTATACACCTCTATCAGGTCGCCCCTCGCTCTACGTCTCTCGAGGGAGTGCAAATTAAGATGCTTTAACCTGTCTCTATACTCAAGGTTCCTAATGCCCGGGATTATTCTTGTCATTCTCCTCTGAATTCTTTCCAATGATTCTATATCCATTCTGTAATACGGTGACCAGAACCGAACTGCGTAATCCAGGTGTGGTCTCACAAGAGCAAGATACAGTTTTAGGATGACCTCGCTAGTCTTGTAACTAACACTCCTTTGTATGAACCCAAGTACTTTATTAGCCTTGTTACGAGCAAAAACACATTGTTTACTTGGCTTAAGGTTCCTACTTATCATTACTCCTAAATCTCTCTAGCAGTCGGATTTCTCTATGGCATCGTTGTTCATCTGGTATCTGGTTTCCCTGTTTACATTTCCTATACTGAGTGCTTTATATTTGTCCAAGTTGAATCTCATCTGCCATTTTTCAGAACATTCGAAAAATTTGTTTAGATCTTCCTGTAGTTTTGCTGAGTCCTCGTCAGATTTAATAACACGTCCTATTTTAGTATCATCAGCAAATTTACTTATGTTGCTGTCTATGCCCATATCTCTGTCGTTTATGTATATAATAAATAATAATGGTCCAAGGACTGTGCCTTGGGGAACTCCACTTGTGACGTTGCTCCAATGGGACTTAGTGCCGTTAATGCTCACTGGCTGTTTCCTGTCCTGTAATCACGCCCTAATCCATTTAAGGATGTTACCTTTGATGCCATGAGCTTCTACCTTTCTAATTAGTCTTTCGTGGGGGACTCTGTCGAAGGCTTTGCTTAAGTCGAGATATACCACATCATAATTGTGCCCCTCGTCCATCGATTCGAAAACTGATGAAAAGAATGTTAATAGAACGTCCGCTTGTGAAGCCATGCTGAGAATCATTGATCAATCTGTGCTTCTCCAGGTGATTTCGAATAGTTTGAAATGATTGCTTCCAGTAATTTGCCTACTATTGATGTTAGACTGATTGGGCGATAGTTAGAGGATAGTGATCTATCCCCCTTCTTGAAAATCGGTATTACATTCGTTATCCTCCAGGATTCTGGTACTACACCTGTTTTTAAGGACATGTTAAACAACTTAGCTAAGGGCATACTAAGCTCTTCCTTACATTCCTTTAATACTCTGGCAAATATCTCATCGGGACCAGGTGACTTATTAGGCTTTAGTTTCTCTATTTGCTTACTAACATCGTTACTAGTCACTACTATCTCGCTTAATTTGTTTTCTTCACTATCTCTGAATATATATATATATATATATATATATATATATATGTATATATATATATATGTATATATATATATATATATATCATGTATATCCACAATGAAAACGTGGATAAGATAAATCTTGATAAAATCATACAGGGAAAAGGGAAACAATGGAGCACCTTAGTTTTCGTCTTTATTTTCAAGACATCTTCAGAGGCAACTGAATTACTTAGACAGAGAGAGGCTAAGTACACAGAGTGACCTTACTAAACATGAGGTCAGGTCATAAACATGACATCCACCAATCCGGACACCAACACCACTACACACGCAGAGGAGCTTAAAAGAAAGGGCGACGTGACTAGTCAAGTTAAGTCAGGTCAAAAATATGGGACCTACTAATCATCTATCCTATATTTACCTTCAATGCTTTAAAAGCATTTTTAACCTTGGGCCACTGACAAATAAATTTGTGTAACACATTATCAGTTTTGTACTGACCATCATTAAGGTTTATAGAATTCAATTCCCTAATCAAACTAGCTTCAACCAGAAGTCTGTCTGTGACACATGATGATTTGTACACCTCTAAGCTGTTTTCCCAATCCATGGGATGATTATTGTTCCTAACATGAACGAACAGTGCACTGCGCACTGTGCAATACATTTTTTACTTTAATTTGTTTTTCTCTTGTCATCTATTGTTTTGTTTATTCATTTGTTTTTATATCTCTTTATTCTCGTTTTCATGTCCCCAGTACAAAGAATAACTGAAGTACTGTACGTCAGACTAGAGAGTGTGTACCTCAGTCATATGAATTCGACTCGTAAACGACACATGTATTATGATACGTGCCGCTATTGGGTGTCATTAATTTTTTCTTCAACTGCCTGTGATTAGAACCTGCCTAACTGCCTATTAGTGGCGTAGGACGAGAACCTGCACTGACCTTCACACGCTACTTTATGCTGCCTCGATCGATTAAACATATTGCAGAGAGTAATTTTTTTATTGTTTGGAGTCGACATGGAAAGGACCTGTGAGTTGTGTTCAATTAATTATATATCAGTCTTTTTAGTCCTGTCTCATGCGCGCACACACGCACGCATACGGATACACTCACCCACTCCCGAGAATCTACTTTCACGCGCGCTCACATAAACACACACACGTGCACACAAGAACATATAATAAAAATAATAATAATAATAACAATAATAATAATAATAACAATAATAATAATAATAATAATTAACGATTTATTGGCAAAGTTATGCAGGCCGAAGGCTGAAAATACACATTAGACAAAAATGACTTATTACATACAAAGACATAAGAACATAAGAAAATAAGGAGTCTGCAATAGGCCGGTTGGCCTGTGCATGGGTGAGTCGTTTAACAAAAGCTTTCATGACTAAAAGGTGTTGATAAAGGACCTCACGTTGTCATGAACTCCATCTGCCGTCTCAACGTCATCTTTGCTGAGCGCGCCCTAGACGGTCACATCATAAGCTACGCTGATGATATCCTCCTCCAAATTACTACAGTGCAACATGAACAACCTATACTCTCCACGTTCGCCCGGACCTGTCAAACACTCGGGCTAGTCATCTCACACACTAAAACCAAGTTCATCTCACGCTTCCGGCGTCAGACACCACTGATTCTGCAAGGACAAGACATCGATCAAGTACGCACCTACAGGTACCTTGGTCTACCTGTGCGAGCCACTACCAGAGCCACGACCTCCGCTGTCGCCGCCCACGTCATCTCCCAGTGCCGCCAACGAACGAGGCCCCTCCAGTCCCTCACTCACGGCCTCAAAGGAGCCTCTGTCAGGGTCCTACGTCTCATGTACATTGCCATCGTCAGAGCTGTCATAGATTATGCCTCTCCTGTCCTTGTAGTTGCCTCCCAGCGCGAGAAACAAAGCATAGAGAAGATCCAAAACAGAGCGATGAGACTCATCCTCGGCTGCCCTATGACCACCAGAAAAGAAGTCATGCAGCGCGAACTAATCCTGCTTCCCGTCTGCAATCGAATTACTGCTCTCAATGCCATCCTTGGTGTTAAACTTCTTCGCAGTGAGCAACCGACTCCCCTGTCGCGCTCACTGAACTCACATCTTAACACCCTCCTGCGCCGGCCTGTCCCCATTACTTTCCCCCCTCCCTCTCAACTCTGGCCCGTCCACACTGCTGCTGACATCCTGCGTTATCACCTCTACACCCCCTCGACCTCTCTCCCTCCCGAGTACACTCATCCGCCTCTACCGCCGTGGACCTCCCCGTGTGCTGATGTTGTCGTCCACACCCTCCCTGGTCGTAAATCCACCCAACTGAGGTATATGCTCAAACTTAACTGCCTTGAGCAGATTAATGATGTCGCTTCCTCTCTAAAGACCTCCCACCCTCCTATCCTCGTCTACTGTGATGTGATGGGTCTGTTACCACGCTGGGCAGCGCTGGGGCAGCTGTGTGGATTCCTGAGCGCCAGGCCTGCAGGAAAATCAGGGTCCACGACTGGGCCTCCTCCACTGATGCTGAAAGCATAGCCATCCTCGCGGGCATTCATGAGGGGGCGACCTATGCTCTCACTGAACGCCGGAACCTCCTTATAATCAGTGACAGCACTTCTGCGCTAGCTAGGCTCAAATTACCCTCCCCTTCCTCCCCTGCCGCCCAACACACCCTAGCCGCCGTTGCCGGGCTAGAATAAACTGATGACATCCGTGTCAAGTTTCTGTGGATCCCGTCACATATAGGAATAACTGCCTGTGACACTGTGGATCGGCTTGCCAAAGAAGCTATACAAGAAGAAGATACTGAAGCCACTCTCGCCCTCTCCCTGAATCAGCTCAAATCTCGCATACACGCCACACAACGAGAGGCATTCAACGAAAATTGGACACACCTGAAACAACAGGGTAGCGTCACACTATGCCACTATGACGCTGTAACCGGTGACGACAACCGCCACTGCAAAGAATATCAATCCCTGACTCGATCTCAACAGATTATATACATGAGACTGCGCCTAGGGTACAGGTACCTATGGGAGTACATTGGCAACCCTGAGCCTCACCGCACTGTTTGTAAACCTTGTGGTCAACCCGACTCTCACACCTTCTCCCACTACATCCTCACTTGCCCTAAGACCTCCTCCTACAGGTCCCCAGCCGTTACCAACACCTCTTCCCTCCCAGACCAGATATCCCTCCTCCTAGTCACAGGCCTGGCATTTGACATTATTAGGGACCTGCCACTCTTTGCCATTAACAGATAAAATGTACCGGGAACTTTCTCCCCACACACTCATCATTCTCTCACTTTATGTAACTTGACAGAACCTATGACCCTTCAGGCTTTTACGCCCTTAATGTACGAGTCATAAAGGCAAGTATGAACTTTTCATACTTCCCTGTTGGGCGCTGTAAACGCTTCTGCGCTTCACCTTGCGCAGGATGTAAGGGGTGCCCAATAAACTAGCCCCCTCGGGGGCAAATCTGAATCTGATGCGTGAAACTCACATTTTGAGAGATGATTTTGAGACCTGCTTTATGAAGTTTTTGAAAGATATCTCTCAGTTTGATGAGATGTCTTTCAACATCTTTGCTCCCAATGATCGGATCATCTTTTTTTTTTGTACGAGATTAGCCCACCAGAGTACAGGTCAATGACCCACATCCGGGCCAGAGAGGGAAAATATAATACTACTACTACAACTCTAACTAATAATAATAATAATAATAATAATAATAATAATTATTATTATTAATATTATTATTATTATTATTATTATTATTATTATTCAAAATTAATAATAAATCATAGAAATATAATAATACTAATAATAATAATAACAATAATAATAAAGAAATATAAAAGTAAAAAATAAAGATCAATAGTGAGAAACGATATATGTATGTTGCGTTATCAAAGTAAGAGAAACAATTGAAACCCTGCAATTGTGTGTAATAGTGGGGCAGATAAATGCAATTTTTCAAGAGAATCATGCAAATGGTGATGCAAGCACCAAATTTGGCATGGTAATTCTCCAGTGGTTACTAGTCAGGTCTGCCTAATTGGTCATTTGAAAATCCAAGTTGGCGGCCATTTTTCAAGATGGCCGCCATATTGACCTTCAAAAGTTTATTTTTTCTTATAGAAATTGATGTAGTTGGTCAATCTGAGTGATCTTGGTGTCGATATGTATGTTTTCAGGCATGTTCAGATGATTTTTTTATAGTTTTAAGTCCATTGTAACATTTTTATCCACATAAAATAACACCTTTAGTAAAAAATATAACAAAAAAGAACTTATTAAAAAAAAGTACTCACTATTAGCACTGGTTCCTGTAACTTCTCCTGAGAGTACATCTTTGTGCATTTACTGCTGTTCACATACAGTATGCAGCTGCAAAGTGCTGTGCAGGAAAGTCCAGAACAAAAGCATTTGCATCTCTGGTTGCAGTCTTTCTTACAGGAACATTTGGTCAGCTCCTGACAGCATGTCACAATCGGAGGAAGAGTCGTCCAACGTATCTGCCATGCCTCTCCCTTCTGCGTCCATCCCCAGTTGACAGGACTGCTGGCTTCTGAATTGGAGATTGTTGCCTGGCCCCAGATGATACCAGCCCGGTAGGCAGCCCGCTTTGCATGTTCCTTGAGGGCTGCCGGGTTGGTGGAAAGGAGTCATACAGACTCTGCTTGCGGGAAAAGAGGTTTAGTCTTGCCTCATCTACACCAGTGGCTGCACTAGATCTGTCGCACATGAGGACAACAAATCTTTCCAGCTTCTGCAGGTCAACATCAGCTACTGTTGTTGGACATTAACTGAGTTTGGTGAATGTTTCTGAAACTTCATCACAGACATTCCATGTCTGCCATGCAGATTTCTTTCCTTTCCCACGGAAGCCAGACACAACGTCACAGCCAGTGAAAGCATGAAAGTTAGGATCCCACTTGCTTTCTCAGGCCCTATCGCAGAAACTACATCATGAACTGGAATCCATCGATGACTGGCTCCTTGGCCAAACGCAATCCACATGTTATCAAGACCAAGCTCCTTTAGTGATGGCAGTACAGATACTGCTAAGACAACCATGTCACTGTCATTGGCTTTGATGATGAAGCACTTGCTACCTCCCATTGCTGCATCCCTAGCATGCACAAATATTCGTGTGTCTGCTTCCTCATGACAGCATGGAGCCACAGCTTCTAGGGACTTCTCTGTGTTGCTAAAGGCATCTTCTCCCTTTGTCACAACCACCGTGCTTGTCGTCTGTGCTTCACACATTTTCTCCGCGAGAAAATGGAATAGTTCTGTCTTGTTTTTGTCATCTCGCAGAAAGCTTCTCCAGTTTTGGGGAGTCTTACTGGTTCCTGTAACTCTTCTCCTGATACCCTGTCCTCGTTTCGACCTGGCTTCAGACTTCAGACTTGACTTTTTGTACACATCAAACACGACATCCACCCTATTGTATTTAGCACCATAGAATTCCACTTTGGGCAGGATGCTTTCTCTGGCATAGACATCAAAAGTCTGTGCGTGGAGGCAGGGCATTGATCAGTGCTGAGCCATCTATGATGATAGCATCTCCATGGTGTTCTCTTTCTGCAGCATTCACTTGTGCTTGAAGAATTTCAGCCAGCTGTGACTTCTGACATGTATGAAGCTTGCCATTGTCACCGAGGGAGGCAGGAGCTGACTGGTTCTTATGCTTGAAAAATTCTTGCAAGTCATACTGTCTGTTCTGACTGGAGATGAAGAGTCGCGAGAACAACTGACAGTCATCTTTCAGTACCTTCTCTTTGGATCTGTTTTTCTTGATTGGATGGTAGAACAGGCTTTTACCTTCATTCTTTAGTCCCTCTAAGAATGACTGGAATTGCTCTTTTCCTCTGTCATGGTGTGCACCGGCCATTTTAGCAATATCTGGATCTATAATGTTTTTTGTGTCTAACACCAGAAGGTCAGATGACTCTTCTTGGAAAGGGTTGCCCTTCTCCCACAGCACCTTGGAATGTGCTTCCACCTTCTCAAAGAAAGATTTCTGTGCACTCAGGGTCTGCTCATGATGTCTGCTGGTGGTGGTGGTGGTTCCATCTTTTGCACCTGATGCAGCTTCATATCCAGCAACAAGACGACTCACTTCAGGTCTAGCCACCATCCACCTACGAAGTGCTGCTGGGTCCTCAGTCAACCCAATTGCTCCTCCATCGCCTTTAATCACTGCATTGTTTTGTTCATGGGTTTGATCAATAGCAATGGCAGAGAACTCTCTTCCTGACTTGTGGGCAACAAAGTTCCCCTTGTAGAACTCCCTCGCTACCTATGGATGTTGTTGCTCAAGGCACATCATGTCTCGAAGGTGAATTGGAAGCCATCTGGCATAATTAACATTGTTGTTCGCAAAGAAGTAGGGGATCAGCTCTGAGAGTGCTTCAAGGTAGGGTTTGAAATTGCCTTCCCTGAATGAGCGGATCAACATGAAGATGGTGAGCTCCATGTCCAGCACAAGGTTCCAGAATTGGAACTGTGAACTCTCAAGCCTCCGTTGTTTACACCAGTCTTCAAAGCTCAAAGTTGACCTTTCAGACTCATCAGAGCAATAGTCCTGGTATGCCTCCTTCATCAGTTTGTACAAGCTGCATGCTGTGACTTGATGTGCTAGTCTTGTCTTAGTTACACTTGACACAGACAGAAAAGACTCTGCTGTACCAGATGAAGCCACTCCTGCTTCAACAAGGGAACCGGTCCAACCACTGTCTTGTAGTAGCGATCCTAGTGATCTCAGTGCAGCCACCTCTATGAGAAGTACCCTGAACATAATAAATTAATAACATACCTGTCTTTTCCATACGCAGGCCAATGCCATTGGATTTGTTTTGCCAGGGCATACAGTGGCTGGTCAGCAGCTATGACTGGGATCTGACCCGGGTTCAGAAATGCCACTATATCACGAACCTTTTCCATGACATGCTTGATGGTTGACACAGAGTGTGCCTGATCTCGAAGCAGGGGAAGCAGGGACGTAATGCTCACTTCAAATGGCTGACTCCTCTTCTGTGCTGCATGGTGAGCTGCCCACGTGATGCAGACTTCATCAGCCACATCCTCAGTGAGCAAGACCTCTTCCAGCCATGCATACTCTTCCTGCAGGTGTGACTGGATTGACTCAGGTGCTGGCAATGACTGAGGTGCTACCAAGGGAGGATTGGGAGTCTTCATAACATAAGCTGGTCGGACATTGGTGAATGCCTCTGGAAGCTCACGAGCTTTCTTGACCACCGTATCTGCATTCTGTCTGAGTGGCTCACGCTCCTCACCAGCCTGCTCAGGGCTTGGATGTTGGAAGATGGACACACTGGTCAAATGGAAGGACGTTTTGGTCCGTAGTCGCAGTGGGGTTGTGGTCAATGTTGTCCATTGCTGAAGTCGTGAACAACTGCTTCCTCAAGATTGGTGGACACACCACTCCATCTTCCACGTACTGGCATACAACTGCTTCTCCTAGCTGGGCTGATAATTGTAGAACTCTGCCATATGAAATGCTGACCCCATTTTCATGCAGCATGTCGATGAGCTGCCTCTTTCTTGTCTTAGCAAACACAGACATGCCGACGTAGATAGCAAAAGGTGTCTCATGGTCCTTTTAGTGTCTGTAGATTTGTGTTCCTACTTTGTAGTTGGCAAAGCAGTTGTACTGTAAGAGCTGTGACATAGCAAGGTCAGACTTCGATGCGCCATGCTGGAGTTGGGATTTGATATCTGCACCATGTTCGATCATGCATACAAATTGAAGCAGTGATGGTGGAACAGCCTGTTCAATGCAGCCTTCATGAACTGTACTGCTGAAGTGTGACTTGTGCTGAAGCATGTCCCGTCGTATCATCCCAGCAGCCTTGGCCAGATGGATCGCGTCACCGTATTTGCTCGCTTGTGCCAGGATTGAGCCAACATCCTTCTCCAAGGCCAGTAGGATATCTCTTCCTTGGTGATGAGCTTGCAGCTAGGGGATGTGAAAAAGCAGCTGGTCCTTCAGTCGAGTAGCATGAACATAGGGCGATCCAACACCCAGCTACTCAAGTCTCTGTCTGTAGAGTGTGACCAGGTCAGCAAGTCTGAAAATGGATGGTTCAGTACCTTCACTAGAAGCTTTCATCTGAGTGATGTAAGTGACCAGTTCAGAGAAAGCAGTTGGGTATGCGTCCTTGTTCGGATGAAGCTCTTGTGCTTCTTCTTGCTCATGAGCATTTCGGTGTGTTCTTTCTCGGTTGTACAGGTCTGCCAGGCAGCGAGGGTGATACTTCAGTTCTTGTGCCACAACATCTCCTGCACTTAGTTTGGCAGGGAGTTTTCCATTGCTAAGTGTCTTCGCACAATCATTCAATCTTTTATTAAGTTTCATTGTCATTGCATGTCTTGTGTCATCTCTGAAGCTTCTTCCTCACATAGAAAGCATTCTGTTGCTTTGGGGTCTCTGACCATTCGTGGTATCTTGCTACTGCTGCTCTCTTCTGTACCAACTGCAGAGGTTCGCCTTTTCTGAGCTCTATTAAACTTTGTGTTGTTGAACAGAAGTCTGCAACTCTCATGATACTGTATCTTGTTCTTCCTCAAGATCTCCTCTATCCCATCATCTTCAACAAGTCTTGCAGGGTCAAGCTTGGTTGGCAGTGCATTGATTGAATGAAATAGAGGAATATTCCTTGCCAAGCTCTTGTAACCGTCATCTCTTTTTTTGGCAGGATTTGCATATGGAGACTTAAGATCTTATTCTGTTGACAAAGACAACACTTTGCCCAGTCAGTGAGGAATGATTTGTTGGTAGATTTTGGGTCCATGACTATTTTTGATCTTCAGGGCCGAGGGTTTATCCTTTTACCACCCTCATGAGCACTTTCTTGTATGGGATACAACTAGGTTCATGCCTTTTGCCCTACACCTAGTCTATCGTTCATCCAGTGTCATTAGTCCCGTGCGATCTGTACACCATCCAGATAGCTAAAACCCCGTTATCTGAAGTATGGATTTACGTGGGTTGGATATTCAGCAGCGCCAAGACCTGAGTGCCTCAGCTGCAGAGAAAAAATTTCAAATGAAGCGATGGTTCCAAGTAAGTTAAGGAGTCATCCTGCTACTAAGCACTCATCTCTACTTGGAAAGGACATTAGTTATTTTCAGCGATTGCGAGAGTAAAACAAAAAGCCAAGTTCACTCATGACCAGATGTGCTATAATATCTGATCGAGAACAAGAGGCTAGATTAGTTGCCAAAACAAGAAGTGCGCATTCTATCGGTGAAACTCTCATTCCACCGTCTTGCAGAGAAATTGTCCATGCTTTGCTTGGGCCTGAGGCAGTAAAGGAAGTTGACAAGGTTCCGCTTTCGGGTGACACTATCAGAAGGCGAATTCATGATACGTCAGGTGATATAGAAACGAGAGTGGTAAAGAAGTTGAAGGTTAGTGGAGAGTTTTCACTTCAAATTGAAGAGTCGAGAGACATCAGTAATTATGCACAGCTTATAGCCCTTATGCACTTTGTTGATGGGGAATGTATTAGAAATCACTTTTGGTTTTGTAAAGAACTTCCTCATCGTGCCACAGGCACAAGTATTTGTACAAATGGTGCAGCTGCTATGACAGGCAATGTACAAAAAGAAAACCAAAGTGTCCAAATTACACACTGTTTTTTCCACCGGGAAAATCTCATGGCAAACAACCTTCCAGACGATCTGAAAAGTGTTTAGGCTGAAGCCGTGAAAATAGTAAACTTCATAAAAAGCAAACCACTCAAATCTCGGAGAAGGGAGCAGATCATCACCCATTGCTTCTCCATACAGAAGTACCTAGGCTCTCTCGAGGCAAAGTGCTGTCAAAAATTTTTGAGCTAAAGCATGATTTACTGTACACCAGTTCATGGTGATGCACAATGAACTGCAATATGCTAATTTGCTGCAAGACCCAATTTGGGTGAAAAAATTGGCATATTATAGGACCGACATTTTTTAATATATAAATTAACTGAATCTACGACTGCAAGGTCGCAAAGAGAATGCTCTTACATGTACAAACAAAGTTATTGGGTACAAACACAAATTGGAGCTGTGGCTAGGAGAACTACAGCATGGTTCACAAGAAATGTTCAAGAGAACCAGTAACACACATCCTGAAGAGAACATAATGAATGTGATTACAAAACATCTGGATATGCTTTATGACAGATTTCAGCATTACTTCAAATCAACATATATGGAACAGTATGACTGGGTTCGTGATCCTTTTGCTTCAACAGCTGAAACCAGTTGGTGATCTCTCCTTGAAGGCACAAGAAGAACTTGTGGCTGTCAAGTTTGATCGTAGCCTCAATCTTAGATTCAGTGAAGTACCTTAGCTCAGAAGGGTGGGGGTAAGTTGTTTCACACCGTCACACCATGATATTTTATGGATGTTTGGGATTGAGAGGAGCTCTTGGGGGTGGTCTTAGTAGCTCTGGGTGTCTTGCTTTTTTTGCTCTCTTTTTGCTGACCGTCGACAACTTAGGTCATTACAGCCGAAGTTGGGTGTCTAAGTTATACCTTTGATTATTATGGAACTGGAAATAATTATTTTCAATCAAGTGATTAAATGATTATAGAGCACAGCAGTAGGTGTTTAGCGAATTATTCGTTACTGTGATTATTTATTTATTTTTTTTAAGTAGGATATTGTCTGTACAACTCTTTCTGGACAGTGACTAGGGATTGTGCTGTAGTGGTGCCGGAGGCCCCCATAGAGTATGACAGTGATCAAGTGTTGGTGGACAAGATCATAATAGATTTCTTTCAGCGCTGTAAGAATGAGTGCCTGACGAGTGTGATGCAGGTTACCGCACTGTTTATTGATTTTACTGTGAATGGCGTGTGTGTGGTTTCTCCAGTTTACTTCTAAACCTTGTATTGTCTTTAGACATAGGCTATACCTAAGTTATAATAGGGTTAATAAGCTATTTCTTGGACTAGTTTTGTTGATCTGTGCCTCATTCATTTCAAATAGTTTAACATGACATCGTAGGTAGGTATACAGTTGAATTTGCATATATACAATGCCGGTATACAGTTCAACATGCATACATTCCTATGCGAGGGCAACATCAATTTAATGCATGGCATTTAGAACCCTTCCCCTGGTTTGTTAACGACACACTGTATACTCTGGATAGGCCTAAAGAACTCTTCCTAATAGATGAAGATTGTTCTTTAATGTCAATAGAGGATCCTAAGGTACTGTCACAGTGTAAGTCGTCTTATCTACGCCTACACGTATGTCCAGCCTACATGTTCGCGTTTATTCCTGCTGCAGAGGGAATATGTGAATTGGCAGTCATACAAACCAATGTGCGCACAGCACTTGCGCAATGCAGTTATAGGCCAGTTAGTCTCAACACTGTGTTTCACGCTCATCTTCACAAGGCACGGTACTTATTTGTTTTTTCCAAATCTTACTACTGTACTGTTATTTTAAAATGCCATGATGGTGTTAAGCAGCTAATTGTGAAAGGGCATTACAAGGCTCCGGATTACTGTGAAATCACTTGTGGTACATTTTTGGACCTTGCCTGCTCATCAGCACTTTGCTTTAAATATAAAACTCAAGTCTGCTTTAATTCAACTTCCTGTCATGAATTTCACGATACAGTTGGTCCCCGTATTACGCGGTTAATGTAACCCGGAGGGTCCCGCGGAAAGTGAGGAACGCGTAAAGTGAACAACATAACATATGAGATTAATTGAAATGGAGTCCAGGCCGATCCCCAAACTCCACTTTTTGACGACACACAACTATGTTGTAGTAAAAATTTTATCTTAACTTTATGATGGTATGAAAAAAAAAGTAATATAGAAGAGGTTAGGTTAGGAAAGATAAAGATTAACATAGGAAAATTAAAGGTTAGGTTAGAAAACTAAAAATTTTGTGTAACACTTACGGTAGTAGAAGAGATGGGTCGGCATACGGGGATGGAGGCTGGTTCCGAGGCAGAGGGCAGATTACTGGCCCTCAGGTGAATCACCATTACTAGGTGAATCATCATCACTGTCACTTACAGTTGTCAGGGCTTCCCTGACAAATCCCTCAAAGTCAACTTCACTGTCACTATCACTGGCTTGGGCTGACTGTGGTGGGTTGCGGGTGAAGAAATCTGTTATGCTTTGCTGACGGCTGGCGTTGATGTTGTCGTGATACACCTTGATGTACGGCTCCATAGCCTGCACCAGCCGGTTATGGAAGACTTCATAGCGGTCATCGTCATTGTCGCGGGAAAGGAAGGACTTCATCTTCTCTGCACACTCCATGGCACCCTTAATATCACTATGACTTAAATTGTGTTCTTCGGAGACTGCCGCACCTTCTTCCTCCTCTTCACTGGCGTGTTCTTCTTCCAACATCTCGTCGGCAGTCACTTCAGGATTTCTGATCACCTCCAAGATGTCGTCGTTGGTTGTCTCGGAGAAGCCTGGAACTGTAACAGTCTGAGCAGCTTCTCTGGCAAGGTCCACTGCTACTGCAACAGTCTGAACCTCACCAGTCACAGATTGACTCCTCCTCTCACCTGGTATTCCATGCAACACATGTCTCCATGCGTGACGAATTGCAGCAATAGACAGCTGATCCCATGACTCCACCAAGATGTCCACAGCTTTCTTGATGTTAAATACTCTCCAGAATTGTTTGAAGAGTATTTTTTGCTGTTCTAACCGTTGTTCCTCATCTTCGTCGCTCTTGCTATCGGTGGTGGTGTCACTCAGGTCACGCAACTCTTCCCTGGTGTTGGTGTAGTCGTTCAGGAGCTGGAAATTTTTTCTTGAGAATGCAGCTTTCACATTGCAAATCAACTCCTGGTCCATGGGCTGGATTAAAGACGTAGTGTTGGGAGGAAGGAAGACCACTTTTATGTTGGGGTGATGATCTAACAGTAGGGGCGAGTGTCCTGGTGCGTTGTCCAGCAGCAACAAAATATTAAATGGGACATTCTGTTGCTCACAGAATTTCTTTACATCGGGAACAAAACAGTCATCAAACCAGGAGAGGGACAGTGTAGAGAACATCCATGCCTTACGTGCTGTCAGCCAGTGGACATTTAGCTTGGTCATGTCCATGCTCTTGTAGGCGTGCGGCTTGCGGGCTGTGTGGATCACTGATAACTTGAGCTTACAGGTACCGGAGGCATTGGTGGTAAACAGGACGGTGATGCGTTCCTTCTGCATTTTCCGGCCCCGAATCCTGCTGGCATTCTTCACAATGTAGGACTTGGAAGGTAGTTTTCTCCAGAAAAGACCAGATTCGTCCATGTTAAACACCTGGTCGTCGGTGTACTGTCCTTCCTCCATAATCTCACGTAAAAACGGAGGAAATTCCCGAGCCGCAGCACGATCAGCACTCGCTTCTTCACCACCAATGTTTATATTGGTGATGTTGTTCCGGATCTTAAACCTCTGTAACCACCCAGAGGAAGCATTAAAGGGTTTGGGCTCTGTAATTCCCATCTTTCGTGCCACTGCGATGTACAATTCACGTGCGTAGTCCTTCACAGAGCGCGTGTCGACCGCCATGTTCCGTCGCGCCTGACGCACCAAGTACCTCACAAGTAATTTTTCTGTCTTGAGAAGCACCTGGTTGTGAAAATACTTGATCATAGAAGCACCTGTAGACTTTGTGATCTTCATGTGCTCCTTTATCTTGGCTGAATCCTTCTTTATAGTCCGGATCGTAGATTCGTTCACGCCATGCTGGCGCGCCAAATCAACCTGCCTTGTTCCTTTCTCCAACTCTTGGATGATGGTATACTTCACCTAGTAGCTTAAGGAATGTCGTGTCTTCTTTGGTTTAGTGCCGCTGGGTCGGGGTAAGGAAAGGTTTTTCTCTGGGGGTGGTGGTCCGGCGGAAGCTATTTTACGGAACACTGGATGTGCGTTTACACGGAGTGGCCTTGAGGGATGAAACTGCTGCGGCTAGGTCAAGCGTCGTCTCTCCTCCCTCCCTCCCTCCCTCCCTCCCCCTGGTGGACACGTCATAATACTTTAAGCCAATTACAGCTAGCGGCAGAGGGGGTAGGGATGCATGGCCAATCACAGGTCTGATACGTCATATGACGTCAGTGATAACGCAACAAAGACACACACTGCGCAACCTTACCGCGCCACTTGCCCAAGTGGAGGGAGGAGGAGGGAGAGGCAGGTAGGCTGGCGGGTGGCGCGTGGGTGACGCGTGGGGCAAATCTAAAAATAGCGTCGCGCCGGACACTCTCCGCGCAATGGCGTAAACGACCGCGGAATGTAAGGATGTTAGGTTCTGGCAAGGCACCGCGTTAATGGTGAAACGCGGATTGTGGGACCGCGTAATAAGAGGACCAACTGTAATGGATATTCAAAATGTTTCAGAGAAATCAAAAGTTCTAGCATTCTTGAAAGAGACACATTTTGCTGATTTGAGTAATAATTTGCCATTTTATCTATCACGGGAATTTGCCATACCAAGCCTTACAATTCCCTCAATTATGTTAATTTTGGCAAATATGTTTCTGTTCTGTTATTATAAGGCAGTCATCCAAAATGAACGATGTTCATAACATATTGACCCTTAAGACACTAAAGTTTAGGCCCCCTGTAGTAGCTAATACCCCTACAGTAGTAGAATCCCCAGCTTAGTGTCTACACATCTGTTTATAACACGGTTAGGGTTGTCTAGGATGTACTGTACTCTGTGAGCTTATTTAGGCCTCACGGAGCTGGGCTGGTAGGTGACTGAGCAATGTAATGGCCCCTATCTCATCAACAAAACATATTATATAAATGGGTTCTTACATCTGATATTATATTCAGATTTCACCACCCTGTAGCTTTCCACTGTCTATGAGTAAGACATGAGTTGAACACGAGAACGGTAGCTTTCCCAAGAGGGAGAAGCCCATATGTCAGCATCTACATAAGCGCGCACCAGAGGCAACACTCTGAAGCCCAGTCACTCACATCAACTAATATCGAACGGACGTGATCAACGTTTATATTCATAAACACCGTCCTCTTTCTCGTTCACTCATAAATAGTGGAACTTACGGTTGATCTACACTCAGGAATTATAGACATAATCCTTTTGTAATAAGACAAGGAACTTCAATTGGGTTTCGTTACTAAAACCCCAATACAGGTATCTAATATATGTGAACAACCCGGTTAATTGGGGGATTAACCAATGGGAATTCTTGTTCTGGCAGGGTACCGCGTAAATGTAGAAACACGTAAAACTGAAATGCGTAAAGCGGGGTATTACTGTATAGGTAATCTCAATAAAAAGATTAATCTATAAGTAAGCATGACTATAACACAAATTAATGCGTGGCTGCCACTCAAGCGCCCAAACGTGAATATTCCTCGCTGAAAGTTTAAACATTTTTTACCAAAATTATACATAATGTGTTTATAAAGGCTTTTTATTTTCGAAATTCCCATGAAATAATAATTGTAAATAGTAATATCTCAGTAAGCAGGAACCCCTCAAACCCGGAACTCTCCGATAGCCGGAATTTAAATTTTCTCGGAAAATCATTCCCAAACCCGGAATTTTCCTGAAAATTTCGGCTTTGGGTACGATTTTCCAAGGAGCACATTTTCTAGAAAAATTAAATGAAAATCAGGCACATTTTCTGGATATTCCCCCAAAAAATTTCTGGTATCTGGAAAATTCCGGGGATGGAAGCTATTTCTCCGGGTTCGAAAGATGATGCAATGCATCATTCTAGAACTTCCAAGAACATTTTTTTGTTACCCGGAAAATTCCGGGGATGGAAGATATTTTTCCCAGTTCGAGAGATGATGTAATGCATCATTTTGGAACTTCCAAGAATATTTTTTCCCTCCTCTGTGACCCACAGTGCTGTACTTAGCCTGAACAAGGTTACTAAATCTAGTTTTAGTAAGAGTAAGGGTAGTGCGCACTTATAAAGGATATGAGTGGCCATCAGGTAAGCCACACTGCAATAGCTGAGATACCACAGGTGCAGCATAGTTTTTTTTTTTATTTTTAGCCACAACAACATGCTGGGCAGTTCCTTTCACACTAGGACTGCTTGTTGAAGGGCCAGACAACCTATCACTTGCACTAGAAGGGTCAGGGACACTGGGAGAGGCCTCAGGAGGCACCACACTATTACCACATGGTGCAATCTTGTACTTTAAGTACAAGTCACAAGTCATGAAAAAATGGTGGGAAATGTAGGACCAGGTTACGTCTTGTCTTTGAACCACAAAGGATGACTGGCGTGGTCACTCATGTAGCTTTAGAGGCAATCAACAGAGGTGCCAGATCACACCAACATTGTCAAATGTGCATCTTGCGTATCTAGCATTCATACACAAACATAAAATTAATTTATTGTAACTTTTGAGTTCATACACAAATTTGCACATGAAAACCCTAAAGCGATAATTTAGATCACAAACAAATTTCCATCTGTAACTCCTGAGAGTGTTAAGATGGATTTAAAAAAAAAATAAAACTTCACAATGAAACTCTTAAGTATTTTAATAAAAACTTCAGCTATAAATCATACCTACATAATGACTTCAACAACCTATCTAGTACTGTACTGGTCTTTACATACAGCTCTGCCAGTCTAGACAATTGGTATATATGAATCCTAAATCATCACTCAAGTAAAAATTTTAAATATTGAAAAAATTTCAAACTAATTTTTAATATTATGCACACCTCTTATTCTGCATGTCCCACAAAGAGCTCTTACTAACTATGTCTCTCTTTGAATTGTGAATGATTTTTTATAAAAACTGTAAAAGTCCATTTTGCTAATATAGATTACAATTACCGATAACGCTATAACCATAATGAGAAATAATGATTGTTTTGTACATCTCACTTATTAAACTTCTCAAGAAAAAAAATGGATACATAAAAGGAGTTAACAATCAACATGTTAGCAATGATTAACAACCGTAGCTAGGATGGCTGACTGGGAAATTTGGGAAATTATTTGTTTCCTCACACCACCATGTTATGTACTGCACTGACTTACTTTTAAACCTGTTAGTGACAATGAGTTAATTCAGTTTATCAAAATATATTATTACTAATCTACATGTAAGCAAATATATAATTATTTCTTCTTCCTCAATTATACAGTAACTTACACTCCAAATTAATAACATTACAATAAAACAATTGATGTCACTAGCAAATGGTACAATCTTGAATACAGGTAGTCGTCGACTTACGACCTAGATTGGTTACGGCCGCCTGGTCGTAAGTTGATCTGGTCGTAAGTCGGCATATGTTATAATTACCTTACGTATATTATAATGTGTAATGATAATATAATCATCTTTAAGTCATATTTTATCAACATTTTCTTTGTTCATTATTGTTACGGTCGTCAGGTTTAAGTAAATCACTGCATACTACAGTACAATTGATTTATTATTTACACAACATGCAAAAAAAAAAAAATACAGGTGCAAAACATATAAAACATTTTAGTTGCAAAACATACAAACACACAAAAAACATCTTATTGGCCGCTGGTGCTTGGCTGTGGATCGTCGATGTCGTCAGCTGGGGCAGTCTTTGGGGTAGCCGGAGGAGTTGTTTTTTCATGAACATGGTGAGCTTTGTCTGAATTGTTCGTTTCTTCTTCTCCTCGTAAATTTCTTGATACGGACGAAACGAATTGCGTGCCATCCGCTCAATCCTTGCAAATCGTTCGATGTTTGGGTCCATTCCTTCAAAATGGGCAAGAAGTTTATTCAGTAGAGATAAACCTTCTGATAATCCCTTAGTGGCAGGTTGAGGAGTAGATGAAGACAGTTTCCTCTTGGTAGACATCTTGGGGGGGTGGTGGTTCAAGAAAAATTTCCATGACAAAAGAAAGGCACAAGGCAAACAGACACGGAGGGAAGTGTGCTGTACCAGCGAGCGTGTTTGTAATTGAGCGCGGGGATGCGCGCGGCTCCAGCTCCCGGCAGCGCCAGGAGGCTGGGGCCAAAACTGTCGTACCGCCGGTCGTAAAGTCGAACAGACGTAAGTCGCATAGGTCGTAAGTCGACGACTACCTGTACTGTTAATCTCTTTTTTTAATTAAAGAGCTTGCTGGAAATGTGTAACATAAAACAAGCTACAGTAAAGCCTCGAATAACAATGGTTCAGCTAACAAAGATTCAAATCTAAGACCCTGGTTAATTTAGGACCTAATTCAATTAACGCCATTATTTTCTTCGTATTTACGATGAATTTAAAAAATATATATTGCATTTTCGTATAAATAATAACTAAATCCCGATATTATAAAAAAAAGACCACGCCTTGTGCACGGAGAGTGCCGGGCTTGTTAGTGGCAATGCCAGCATCACTAGTATAAGCAATCGCAGCTGGCGGGCCCTTTGTTTTCACGCATCTGAACAGAAAAAAAGGAAAAACTTTCTAAGGTTTCTTACAGCAATTTTGCTTCCCTATTCAGCATGAGCAAGAGAGCAAGTGATGGTAGTGCTGGTTCAAAAGTTAAAGAAAGTGTATACCGGTAAGCTCAGCCAAGAAACTAGATGTGTTAAAATGATACGAAAAAGGTGAGAGGTTTGTGGGTATTATATGGAGCAAGCAATGAACATATTTCCTGAAGTGGATCCATTAACAGAACAAAGCATTAAAATTTAAATAAATGCAAATGGCCTCTACATAAAGATGTATAATGAGAAAAGAAAGCAGCTGTGCAAGGTTCTTTCGACAGCTTTATTATTTGAAGGCCTAAACCATCAACTTCAGCTAAACCATCAAATTCAGCATCATAAGCAACTTCAACAACAACTTTAGGTTCAGTAAAAGTTTTGGCAACAGCTTTATGGAAAGCTACAGCTTCAGCCAGAGTTGAACTTGATGACTTCGTCATCTGAGTAAAAACTCGCACATCATTGGCTGTTCTTATGTTTTAGACTTTACTACTATTGGTGAGTAGAATTTTTGTTTTACATTACTAAATATTATTTAAAGCATATATGAACAGTAAATAAGTGTTGCTTTCATATTCAAATGTAGAGAAATGACGATATGTTTTCACATGTACACACTTACTGTACATACGTTGGCGTTCCCAATTGTCTCGCTTTATTCCTTTACCATTAGTGGTTAGCTACTTCTAGTGTTCCATTTATTAACATTAAATAACATTACTTAAAACATACATACAGGTATTCAATTTTTTTACATTAAGTTCACTACAGCTACAACCAGGGTCTTATTTTCTTCAGTTTCTTATGCAGAAACATCGCCACTCACGAAAACATTGCCATCTTGTCTCCTCTTGTGTGTTACAATAATCTATGTATTATTAATGAATTGCATTGTTGATTTTGCATATATAAAGATTAATTCAATCAAATACATATTCACTAATAAACAGTAATGAATCTTTTGTACATATTCTTAATATAAATGACTGTTTCCTTGAGTGCGCACGTGTACATTGGCGTTCCACTATCAGTCTCATTTTTTTCTTTAATATCAGTGGTCACTTCTACTGTACATTAAATAACATTGGGTAATCAAAACATGCATATTTTTTACATTATTTTTACTACAACAACAACCAGGGTCTTATTTTCTTCAGTTTCAGGTAGATAACTGAAATTATGGGTGTAAACACTGACAACAATAATCCGTGTCTAATTCTCTTGTGTGTTTTAATATTCTACGTATTATTAATGAATTGTATTGTTCATTTCGCACATATAAAGATTAATTCAATCAAATATATATTCTTTAATAAACAACAATGAATCTTTTGTACATTTTCTTAATAAGATAAATGACACTTGTTTCCTTAAATGCGCACGTATATGTTGCCGTTCCCAATCCATCTCACGTTTTTCTTTGCCACTAGTGGTTAGCACTCACAAAAAAAATGGCGTTCCATCTCCTCTTGTGTGACCATATTATTATTCATTTATATTGTATAAGGTGCATTCAGAAACATTATTTAAAGAATATAGTTTGCAATTTTCATTAATTGTATTGTTTTGGGGAGAAAAGGGGGTAAGAAGCCACACAAAAGATATGAAAAGGTCACACTTGGGAATGCATCTCATTATTATCGCTGTATTTTAATGGTAATTAATGATTCGCGATACAATGATTCACCTTTCACTGTAATATTGGAGGACACATTACAGTCGTTATTTGAGGCTTTACTGTACTTAACCTCCTACTAAATCAGTTTTGATTAACACAAATCAATATTTAACATACCATGTTTTTTTGTTTGCTTTTATGACAGCATTACTGTATGTAAAAAAAAATTGAGGTAATGAGGGAATCTGATACAGTATGTATGTCAGTCTTATGAACCTAAATCATATCCTGACTGAACTGGTAACACCTGTACTGTATGTCTTCTTACACTGCTTTTGGGTGTGAAATACAAGACACATTTACTGTACTGACCACCTACTATAAAAATATATAGACCTTCAACACCCGGTATTAACATTCTCCTAATCTTCTTGCTAGTATATGCTTCATAGTCAATTTTGTATTCTTATGAATTACTTGATAAAGCAGGACCAGTTATGTATATTAAAGCTTTAATCTAGCTGTCAGTGATGCAGATAGCTACAAAACTTATGCATTTTATTCTAATATGTATGCAATTTACAATTACTGTACAGTAATACAGTATGCTGCATAAATATCTTTTCATGAAGGAATTCATGTAAAAGCCACAGAGAACAGTGAATAAACTTAACAAGATTAATATTGTAAGTACTTGGAAACTCTTGACTAATACAGAGTAGACATTCAGAGTCCCAATTTATGACAGTTCAATTTACGAAAATACCAAGTTACAGAAAAAAATTGATAATTTTGGTTCATGATTCAATTTACATTCATAAATTCTGAAGCCACAATTATTTTTTTTTCAATTTTTTGTAATTATTTCCGAAGTAATAATGAAAATATGCATTTTATAAAATATATATTTTTATTACCAATATACTTACTTATTTCACTCACTTACTTCATTGTCCTATAACACTCACAATGTTATTAAGTCTACAAAAGAGATTTCAATGTATCATAATTCTCCTACAATCACCATATAACTTACTCCTCAAATTCATTGAAGGTAAGCAGACTTGTCTCTACCAGCACAGTCACTCAGGCAGTGGCCTCTTTGTCCAATTTCTCCCCAATTACTCTTGTAATATGTGACATATCAAATACAGTAACAGTAAATTAGTGTCTTCTTAAATTTTATATGCTAATTATGTACTGTACAGTTGTGGCCAAAAAGAATTCAGCAAGCTGTAAATAACTCAATGCTGTACAGTACGCACACCAAAACAACCACAGAAGTGCTGAAAATTTTTAATGTTCGAGGAGACTTTTCATTAACTACACCCCTACCCTCCCATACACCACCTCCCTGCCTGCTGAATTATTTTAGTTCACAACTGTAGACTTGAATCAGTACATTAGAAAAAGTGTGAAATTTGGAGTTAACAAAAGTTTGGAGGTGTGGATACTGGCAACACATGACACATTGTGAGCATAGTATCAGCTGACTGACAGCAGCATTCACACCATGTAAACAAAACAGCAGAAATTTAAGAAGATGAAAACTAATCAGGAGCTGAGCATAGGACTTTTTTTGGAGGGGCTGAGTTGTGCCAGACTTGTGGAAACAGGCAAATGTAGTACCTATATTCAAAAAGGGAGACAGAGCATCAGCGTCAAATTACCGGCCGTTCAGTTTGACGTCAGTAGTGGGGAAATTTCTTGAATCAATTATAGCAGATAGCATCCGATCGCATCTAGAGAAAAGCAAATTAATCTACAACTCTCAACATGGGTTTACAAAGGGAAAATCTTGTCTAACAAATCTGCTAACATTTTTTAGGAAAGTCTTCGAGGTAGTAGATAATGACGAAAATTACGATGTTATTTACTTAGACTTTAGCAAAGCATTTGACAAAGTACCGCATCAGAGGCTTCTGAGAAAAATTAAGGATCATGGTATCGAGGGGAAAAGTTTTAAATTGGATAAAATCATGGCTCACCGATAGAACGCAGAGGGTCAGCGTAGATGGTGTTAAATCTGAGTGGGGCCGTGTAACCAGTGGGGTTCCCCAGGGGTCAGTACTAGGCCCACTCTTGTTCATAATCTACATAAACGATCTAGATACTGGGATCAGCAGTGACATAAGCAAGTTTGTGGATGACACCAAAATAGAGCGGCAAATTAATTCAGGGCAGGATGCAAATGCATTACAGGAGGATCAAAATAAACTGCAGGGGTGGTCTGAAAAATGGCAAATGAAATTCAACACCAGCAAGTGCAGCGTACTAAATATTGGAAGAACAAATACTTATAATGTATACAGCCTTAACAACATCAACCTAGAGAAGTCGACTTGTGAAAGAGACCTAGGGGTACTTGTAAGCCCGGACCTACTGCCTAGAAAACAGTGCGTTAATGTTCGAAATAAGGCAAACAGAGTATTGGGTTTTATATCTAGAAGTGTAAGTATCAAGAGTGCAGAGGCCTTGTTGCAACTATATCTTGCGCTAGTCAGGCCTCACCTCGATTATGCGGTTCAGTTCTGGTGCCCCTATTATAGAATGGATATAAATTCACTAGAGTCGGTGCAGCGAAGAATGACAAAAATTATTCCGGGACTTAGAAACCTTCCATATGAGGATAGGCTAAAGAAACTTAACTTGCATTCCCTAGAAAGACGAAGAGTGCGGGGAGATATGATAGAAGTATTTAAGTGGGTGAAAGGAATCAATAAAGGGGATATAGATAAAGTTCTTATAATATCCGAGCAGGATAGGACTCGGAGCAACGGATTCAAGTTGGATAAGTTTAGGTTTAGGAGGGAGATAGGAAGAAACTGGTTCACAAAAAGGGTGGTGGGCGAGTGGAACAAGCTTAGCAACTTTGTAGTAAGTGCTGGAACTCTGGAAAGTTTCAAAAGGAGGCTAGATAGATTCATGGATGATAGAGAGTGGTAGTAACTCTCGACAGGAGCTGCCATGCACAGGCCAACCGGCCTATTGCAGACTCCTTATTTTCTTATGTTCTTATGTTATGTTCTAATGTATCCTAAATTACATTAATATATTCATTATAGATCTTGGCTTAGCATTCCTTGCTGTTCACTTGTTTCTAATATTATCCAGTTTCTCATAAGTATAGGTATAAAATCTATTTCTCTATTGCATACTGTACAACATATATCACACTTAATATGCATATACTCATTGTGTACACCAAAACTTTTTAATTTTTTTTGAGGAATGTATCTGTTTTTCTAATGGGAGTGAGTCTATGGGAAAATATGATCAATTTACTAAAGAAATTTAGAACAGAATATTTTTTTTTAAATTGGGAATGCCTGTATTTACAATTAAAGAAACCAGGCATCATTAAATGTCTTAGCTAGTAGAGTACTGTATTCATAATCATCCCTCACCATAGAAGGAAAGTGGTTAAATACCTGTAATTATTTAATTTATCCAAGTAACACTTCATAAATTTGCTTGACCAGTGTTTTCAAGTTTTCAGAACTGTGTACGATTTAAAGGTATTTTCTGAACTAAACCAATTAATTCTTAAATGGCAACGTCCCTAATATAAGACTACAGTATTTATATAACTGCAACTGGAAACAGCAATTTATTTAAATTGTACCATTATTGGTACAGGTTGGACCTCACTAATCCGGGAAGCTTGGGACCAGACTGGTTCTGGATTAGCGAAAATTCAAAACCATCAAAGCTGAGGTTAAAAAAAGGCAAAATAATGCATAAAATGTACTATTACTGGTACAGTACCAATACAACTTACATCAGTATAAATTTTGCCCAGGCTTACTGGACCTCTGTATAACAAAGTGTTAATGTTATGGCACAAGTTTACTGTACACTGGACCCTTGCTTTATGCACATTCACTAAATGGGAATTAGCATATATGTACAGAACTAAACAAACAATTTATTTGAAATACTCTGTGACAGTCCATGCCATAATATCCTGACCACTGGGGTTAGTTATACAGATTTTTCTTCGTGAAAAAGCCATAATTTTGATAAACATATTACTGTACTTACTTTGTACTCAAATGTACTAAGCTAGAGGACTAAAAATTTTATGTCTAGTGTAAATTATGAGATGCTTACATACTCAAATTAATTGCTATCTTGCAAGGATTACAGCAATGCAAGTTATATTCTGCTAAGTCAAGTCAGTGACATTTTATAAGAGAAAAACTTTAAGCCTAAAACCACCTTCACCCTCTAAAATCCTTATTGTTCTGGCTGGGAGGAGGTGGGGGGGGGGGGGGGGGGGAGGTAAGGCGTTGACAGCCAGGAGAGGAGATTACCGGGTGCATAGTTATCAGTGGAGGGAGGAGGGGTCAGGGACTCGGGGTTATAGTACAATAGAGGGAGATTAAATTTTCCACTTATAAAATGTCACCGACTTAACTTAGCAGAATATAACTTGCATTGCTGTAATCCTTGCAAGATAGCAATTAATTTGAGTATAAACATCCATATAAAAATTTTAGTACTGTAATTATATAAGTACATTTGAGTACAGGTTGTTGTAATTATAATGATTTTTCCACAACTTTTACAGCATTACTGTTGACTTTAGTAGCTGTGGAACATATCCTAATTTTTCCCATTAGATTAATTATTCACTGTATATGTGTCCTGAACCATCAAGCTGCTGGACTATTGGGTCCAGGATTAGCAGGGTCCAACCTGTATTAATAAAGTGTATCACATGTTCCAGTAGACCTCCTCACATATCCACACCTCAGTCATTCTAGAACATGCAGGTTCTTTGGTGTTAGTGGCTGTCTGCCAGAGCTCCACCCCCCCCCCCCCTTCCCCTTAGTAGCTTGGCCCCACACACTCATCTAAACACTACCACAACAAATCAAATGTAAGTGGCAGGCAGTCCCTGATTTCCAAAAGAGTTCTGTACAGTAATGTGAAAACCTTTTGTAAATTGGATCCTATTTTCCCACTCACATTATAAATACTGAGAAGTTTCTATGGGAAAAAATCCTCAAAATGTCTGAAAATGCTACAAAACATGTCTTTAATGACTGTTTTATGTACTTAATGGTTATGTCAATAAAAAACATAATAAATGAAAAGGTATGCAGTACAGTACACTAATAATTTTGTTCTTATAAGAAATTGTAGTGCAAGACTGAGGCCCAACCAGATGAATGGTTTCAATTTTGTAGTGAAACACCAACAGTAAGTGTATGGATATACACCTTTACGTGAATATGTGTTGTTTACACTTGATTCTACTCTTTATAAAATGGTCATTATTATCCAGTGCTTTACATGATTAGCGTCATTTGTCTTGATATACATAATAATTAGTGAAAGAGAAAAAGTATACTGTAGGTGAATTTGTCTGAAACCACAAATTCATTCGTGACTTCGACGGCAAACATTCTTTATTTCAAACTCCTATTCCACTCATATTTTGAAATTTAATGTTTCCAAGCAGTTATAGCTTTATAGACATTAAATTCAGTATTCACGTAAACCAGAACTTGGAATTCTTAACAGTTATATATGGATTTATTTTTGCTATATTAATGTTAATTAAACATTAAACATTATGTATGAAGGGGGGAGAGGGGCATCTTTGCCAATTACCATCAGGAAAAAAAAGAAAAAAAAGAAAATCACTATAGTACAGTACCATTATTTTACTAAGAGATAAACACACATAAAAAATATTAACATGTTTTCCTTGAATTTTCATCTCACCTACAAATAAAAGCACCTGAGTTCTTTTGGTTATATGCAAAGAAATGTGGTTTTGGCACCTAACCTAAATTAACTCAATTGTTCTTCCTTTAAGATCCAATACAAACATACATTTTGGTCATTTCTACAGAAGACTTCTGAGAATATTGTTAATAACCTAAATTTTAATTTTAAAACATAACATAAAATTAAACTGTTCACAATTGGGTCGTTGTATTAATAATTAGTAATAATACACAATTGGGTACTCAGGAAGGAAAAATTTTGGGTATGTCAAAGAAAATCACAAATATTTCATTCAAATACTTTAAGTGCAAGTTTTCTTATTAGAGCAGCCCTAAAAATTACAAGTACTGTACAGTACAGTATTAAACTAATGATCAATGTAATATTAAGTGTGACCACTTCTCCAAATTGCCTATATGGAATGGCATTTTTTCTTAAGTTCTTTTACCATAATAAGGCACATCACATGAAAGGTTGATAAGCTTGATGGCTCATTCATAGAAGAAATCAATAAATTTTAGAGTACAACAAATCGTATGTCTACCATACAATATATATATATATATATATATATAATATATATATATATATATATATATATATATATATATATATATACCTCTTGTCTACCTCTTGTCTCCAACATAAAAGATTCATAAATTAAAAATTTCAAGCCATGATCAATAAGTAAAAGACACATCAAAACTTCACCAAACTGTAATTCATAAACCATGATTTATATTTCAAGCAGTGTAACATATAATTAGTCTCTCTCTCTTTCTCTTGAGTACACAGGCTTAAAAGCTAATGTTTCTGACTTAGATGAAAGTATCCGAGCTACTGTGTCAATCAATAGGCACTGTTGGGAACTGAAGGCAGGTCGGAGACTAGTGGGTGGGGCCCAACATCTGGTGGAGACTCCCAACTGTAAGTGATGCGACCAATCATAGGACGGCCAGATGCTCGTTGCAGATGCTGCAGTAATACCAAATAATTTTAGCATCTATTACATGATTAGGGTATTGTCATTAGTGCTCAGACAATCATTAGTGCTTGGGTAAGAGGCCTAATAAATTTCCAGGGATGAATAAATAGAAAAAATCATTTGAAATTTGGTAAAAATACTGCAAAAGGAATGTTTTTTAATTACAGTATTTAAATTTTCTATTATTAATCTTTTTGATATCTTAAAAAAGTTTGCATGGTATTTTTACCTTTGCCGAAATACTTGAATTTTTATTATGGAAAATATCTTCATATATGTTTTCTAAAACAGCAGAATTGACATGCCCCCTTATAAGCAAATTAATTTTTACTGTAGTATATAAAGTGGTCCCTCGGTTAACGAACGCCTCGGTTAACAAAATTTCGGTTAACGAATTACCTTCCATTAGAATATTGAATTCGGTTAATGAACAAAAATTCGGTTAACAAAATTCTTACAAAAACGTTTCGACATGCTTTGGCTTGCTCACCAGCTGGAAGATTAGTCCGCTAATAAAGAAATCGGTTCTAGGGCTTAAATTCATTAAAATTGGAGTAAATATCAAGAAGGTTGTACTATTCAATAATTTTCCAAGTTTTACATTATATTTTTTAGTTATTTTAACACTTATTTAACATAATTGCAGTACAGGGAACTAGTTTTTGGTGTGTCCATCAGCCACTTCACTCACCCATCAAAGCCTCAGTTTGTGTCTCTGTTCAGTGGAGGAAACATCTTGCTTATGGGTCTCTTGAACACAGAGTATTTTTACATTTTTACAGTACAATTATTGGTCATTCTGAAATTTATTTAACATATTGACAATATATAGTGCAGTGCAGTATTTAAAGAAAATAATCTCGAATTACACCTAATGAACTTAAAATCTTATGGGTGAAGTGACGGTATGAAGCACGGGGTGATTTCTCTTCCACCTCCACTTCCTTCTCTTCTACCTTCTCCTCCACCTCCATTTCTAACTCCCATCATCATCATCATCATCATCAACTAGGAGCCTTCTACATACACACCTCAAAGTAAGTGTACTTACTGCATTTTTTTTTACTTTGTATGTAACTTTCGGTGAGCTGGAACCAATTACCCAAAATCCCATTGAAACAATGGTTTCGGTTAACGAATGATCTTCTGGAACGAATTGTGTTCGTTAACCGAGGGACCACTGTACTCGTGCAAAAACTGACCTCATATACAGTTGATAGTTCGACCCCAAGATTTCTTTTATAAGAAAGCTGGATTTTTCTACAGGGAAACCACTTAATTTCTGGCAATCACTGGTCCGGACAGTTTTACAGTGATGGAATTTCAAATTTATCATGCATTTATGGTGAACAATGCTCGCAGTAAGCTAACCTTACAGGGTTGTGAGGTGTTTTGGTTATTTTTTAACTTACAATTTCAGGTAGATACACATAACTTTTTTATTCAGTTACATGCACACACAATCTTACATACAGAATGTGCAAAAACAAATTTATCATAAAGTAAAAAACATAAAAGGAAATAAACTTTCTTCACATGTTAAGAGTTCATGCTGAGTGGGGGAGGATGGAGTGAGGGATCTCAGCTGTTTCTTGTGTGTAGGCAAATGATTAACAAATTTCGTCTCAGGCTAGTATCGACGGGAACAGAATGGTCCCTGAAGATATAGAAGTTCAAGAGTCTAGTGAGGAGGTTTGGGACTCCACAAATGGATCGCTTTGTCTCACAAAACAATCACAAGATGCCAACTTATGCATCTCTGGAACGATCGAATCTTTTAGGAAATGCTCTACTCATAGACGGGAACCGTTGGAATTCAATCTATGTTCCACCTGTGAAAATGTTGCCCAAAGTGGTTAAAAAACTCAGATCCTTCCAGGGAAAGGTCCTCTTAATTGCACCATATTGAATCCTACAACCGTGGTGTCTGGATCTGTTGAAATCCACTACGATTACAACAAGGATGTCTAGACCAGGTACTGCACCCTCAGTTCGAGATATCCTTGGCACTTCACGCTTGGAGTTTCTCAAAAGATGTTTAAATAGATTGTTGGGTAATACCAATATAGTTAACCAAGTGATAGCAGGTCATAGACCCCAAACTTCTATGCAATATGAGAAAACTTGGAAACTTTTTCCACAATTTATCAGGTTAACGACTCCAATCACAGTGTCGGGAACAGTGGTGTTAGAATTTTTAGATTTTCTGTTTGGAGGTAAAGGCCTTCAAGAATCTACAATTGCACCTTATAAATCAGCGTTGGCTGACCCTCTGGCATGGGGTTTTAATATTACTTTGAACCCAAGAATTTATCAAATGCTCAGATCGTCCTTTTTCATTCAGCGACCCCCTCGGCCTAAGAGAATCCCACCTTGGTCTCTAGATAAAGTTACTAAATTTCTTATGGGGCCTAATTACAATATAAATCTGAACCGGGACAGATTGCTCCAGAAGGCAGCCTTCCTTCTAGCAATAGCAACAGATATGAGAATCAGTGAGCTGATTTCAATTTCCAATAATCCATCATTATTGGTATTTTCTGAGGAAGATGTCACCCTTTTTCCTACGGAGATTCTAAGAAAAAATGAAAGGGAGGATTTTCAAGCTCAACCTATCAGGATAAAACAGCTAATGAATGAGACGAGGGTTCCTCATATATTGTGCCCAGTTAAGATTCTTCAAGAATGGTTAACCAGATTCCCTAATCGAGGCTCCTATGTATTCTCATCACAGGATGGTAAGAAATTGTCTCCTAGTCAAATGATAAAATAATTATCTCAGTTAGTGAGTCAAGCAGATCCTGGCAAAAATTTTGGGCACATGACACCAGGAAATATGCAGGGTCTGTGGTCTTTCTGCAGCATATGAGCCTCAGTCATATCAAAGAAGTGGGCTTTTGGAAATCTTCAAAAACCTTTCAAAACAGTTGTCTTCATCTATCTCTGAAAGATGCTTCACATGTGGTGTTACTGGGGTCCCCTCCCCCACCTAGTCAATCTCCACAACTGTCTTCATCAGAATAAAGTGAGTATCCTAATTGGGATATGTAAATTAACATTTTACCTTCCAGTAAATGTTCCTAATATTGGAAAATGTTCCAAACAGGTTTATAATTATAATCTGGACCTAAGCTAGCGGAGCCTTATATGCAATGTCACCTCCCTCTCCGCCTCCTGCTTGGGTAATCAAAGCTTGACGTCGCATTCTAAATTGAACAAAATGCCGTTTTTTTCTATAAACCAGTTTTTGTGATATAGTCCAGAATGCGACGTCGACATCCCACCCATCTCCACCCCTCGCGAGTTGACATTTGTTTACTGCTCGCTCTCGGGCAAGAGATGACGGTAGCAATGCGTGTGATGGAGGGTGCGGGAGGAGGTTTTGAGAATTGCAATTAAATGCCAGGTAACGACGTGTCCTCCTAATATTACATATTTAAGTAATTATTCGGTTTTAAATGCCTGTATGTTGGCCTGGCGAGTTAATGCTAGGCATTTAAATACCTAGGTATAAAGCTAGACGTCGCATTCTGGACTATATCACAAAAACTGGTTTTTAGAAAAAAACGAATTTTTCGTACTTACTTTATCTATTATTATTAGATTCCTCACATTTACTGGTATTGTATATAATATATTATCTTATTCTTCAAAGGAGTTGGTAACTAGTGAGAATTATGTTGCAGAGTTGGTAATACTGTTCATATGGTCAGCTGTTGTGGTGGTGGTCACGGCCAAGACTTATTCGTGTGAATCTGGTGTGTTGTTACAAATTATGTGTACTATTTTACCTATACCTATTCCCTCGTTAATTTGGATCGTTGTACAGTACAGTAATTTGTATTTCGGCTTAATTTGTTTTTAATTTTTTATCCCCCCCAAATGAATTAAACAATTTTAATTCAGAATGAATCTAAAATAAGCGAGTGGTTCTGAAAAGTTGATTACGTATTATAATAGGATATTATGAAATAGATTAAGGTGAATGAATCATAAGAATAGAATATGAATTATTTTAAAATACTACGTATACAAAACTGCGTTTGGTGTGTAGCCGAGGAGAGGAAGGACAACTCACTACCTCCCACCCGGCAGCCAGTGATCCCTTTATAACAACAGTATGTAATACACCATAATTCCCATATTACTTAGGTTCATTTGGTGCTGGATTAATAAAACATTAAAAATTATTAATTTTCCCCCAAAAATCAATCACAGATGAGCTATTCCAGTACCAAATAAACCTAAATAATAAGAGAATTATGGTGAAATTGCATGATGTTGTATTAATGCGGTTGGAGGTGTGCGGTTGGCTTGAGAAGGAGGTAAGACGAGGGGATGGGAGGCTCAGGCCACCACCCAACTGTTCTGTCTCCCACAAACAATTCAGGAATTCAAGAACACAAATTATTGAGACTCCACTGTACTCTGAATTTTTAAAATAAGGATAACTGTAGTCATATTTACCTCAGCAAATTCTGCCATCACCATTGGTCTGTAGGAAGCAGTGCCATGTGAAAGAGAAAATTATTAACCATACATGGAAGCTAAGAGAGTCAACAGGATAGGATACATACATGGAAAACACAAATTACATTCAAAACAATGCAAGACAACACACTCTAGTATGTGTACCTTTGCTGTGCCAAATATTGTAGTTTCAACAACAGTGTCTTTAACATAGTTTACCCTAAATACTGTAGTTCCTTCTACATACAAATTCTATGCAGATTAAATCTTATATCATTTTAAGGCCCAAATTTAATATATGTAGCCTCAGTTCTATATAATAAAACCCCCAAAACTCAGCATCCAATAACTTAGCAATGGATATGATATAAAAAAATTTGTAGTCGGCAAATTGGCGCTAAGTCGACAGGAGCAGAGTCACATGCAAGAACTCAGCACGCTAGTCACACTGAGCCAGAATTGGTAGCCCACTAGCATCAGTTTATGTGGGTCTCTTATCATGGGTAGACCTTCTGACAGTGATTAGGTGCCTGTGAAGTGTTACTGTACATATAGTGTTAAGTGTTATGTTTAAAATGAGGCCAGCGCAGTAGTAAGGGCACAAGTGTAATTTTTTTAAAAATAGAGAAAAAGGCAATTAAAGTTTGGTAAACATTGAAACATGAATATCTTTGGAACCAACCATACGATTTTCATCTACAGTCTTTCCACGCTAATCTGGCCTGTAAGCCACGCCCCTTTTCTATACTAATAGCTGATTGGTTCATAGAAAATTCAAACTAAATGTGTTTACAATTGGTAAGCAGACCTGTTATTATCTAAAATAATGTTAAATAATTATCTGAACTTTCAAAATGCAAATGATTTCAAGGCATTAGCACTTCAGAGAGGATGTTAGAAAATTTTAAACATTTATCATAAAAGGTCGATATAAATACAGTAATATCTCCATTAGCCAGAATCCCTCAAACCCGGAAATATCCGACAGCCGGGTCACCCTTTCTTGGGTGGGGAATTAGTGATCTCATGACCTGATGATGTCTTGGATAAACACAAAACCTAAAGCATTTTTAGGGAGCTTGTGATAAGTATAAGTATAAATGAGCAAAGTTGTATCCCTTCAACATTACATTACATAACATTTTAAAATATGGAGTGAGAAAGCAGAAAGGTGTGGGTGATTAGACAGATGGAGTGGAAAGGAGTGGTAACATGCACCAGTGTTGCCAAGCGATAAGCTCCTCAACAGCTGATCTTTTAATTCGCTTCCATGCAGTCACACAACAAGACCCTCACTGGATGCTTGTTGTCTTAATTCCCATGTGTGAGTGTGTGTGTGTGTGTGTTTTTTTTTTTTTTTTTAGCCTGCCAAGAACCTTGTAGGATTTGAAGAAGTTGATGAAGAATTTGTTCAGGAGTCAGGTGGTGAGGTGACATGCCAAGACACTTACTTACACAGCACACACATTAACAGCACTACTAAACCATTGTCGTATAACATTTTACATTATAATTTCCATTTTAAAATTAATTGATACATGATGGCTTGACAGGGCTACATTTGCACTTAGACAACTGATCAATGAAATAACCAGGGCATATTGAGGCGCATATGTCCTGGACACACTAGTGAAGTCACGAAGCTTCAAAACTGCAACCACAACTTCTGAGCAACCTCAAATTATCACAACCTGTACTCAAATGTACTAAGTTAATTATTAAAATAATTGTGTCTGGTGTAAACTAAGGGATGTTTATACTCAAATTAATTGCTATCTTACAAGAATTCCAGCAATGCAAGTTATATTATCCTAAGTCACGTCAGTGACATTTTATAAGCGAAAAAATTAAACCCCCTGCCTTTTGTAATCCTTGAGTAAGTGTTAATCTCCCCTTCTGGCTGTCAACACCCCACCTCCCAGCCAGCAGTGGGGGGGAGCAGACGGGTTGATAACGATTAATGGGATGAATTTTGTTTTAGGCTTAAAGTTTTCTCTTATAAAATGTCACTGACTTAAGAGAATATAACTTGCATTGCTGGAGTCCTTGCAAGATAGCGATATATTTGAGTATAAACATGTCACAATTTGCACAAGAGATAAATTTTTTAGTCCTTTAGCATAGTACATTTAGTACAAAATGAGTACAGTAATATGCTGCACAAAATTGTGGCTTCGTCACAGGGATAACTGGTCAGGATATTATGGTATTGAATGTTATGGAGTATTTCAAATAAATTCTTCTACCAGTAACCTTCACATACAGTAAAATACTTCTAATTCAGCTTGTCATTTAAGGATATGATATTGGAAACGTCTCATAGAGGATCATTATGGTATCAAATTCATCTCTTTAACACAAATACAATGAAGATTATGATGTTTGTTGTGAACTCGGCAGGAAGAGGGGGTAAAAGTGACTGTGCCAACCCCCTCCCCCAAAGGGTCGCCTCACTGCTTGTCTACTGTACTGACTCATTCATGATACATTATTGTTTATTTGTTTTTCATTAATTAGTAAGGATACGTTACAGCATATTAATACCTGTACCCTTTATATACAATACAGTAAAGTACTATGTATATACCTCATAGGTAAAAAATGTCATTCAAGACATCTTCAGGTACTAAGACTCACTAATCCCCCACCCAACACTGGGTGACCTGAAATTGCATCAGGTCAGGTTAGTAACGTGACCCAATAATCTTCCACCCAACCTTCATCACAATTGAGTGAAGTGTCTGCCTATTCTAGGTTAAAGATGACAGGATCTGCTGGAGTACAATTTATACAGTACACAAGAGAACTTGCCAACAGTGCGTAACAGAGACGTGACCGATCGCCCAAGCAACTAACGAGCCAATCAGTGGCGAAGATGATAAAAGTAACAACTCTATTAATGCCCGTATCATATCGAGCTTTTGTTTTTTAAATATATTTACTTTACCAAACTTTTAGATAAAGTATTCAGGATCATATTGATAAAAAAATGGTGTGTAACGAAATTAGAACTGATTTTACTGACTCCGGTATCAACATTTCTTACTTTTTTTTTTTTTTTTTATAAAAGAATGGAATTTCCATCACTATATCATATACGGTATAGTCTCGGTTTACACAGTCAATTAAACCCGTGGAGGTCCGCGTAAAACGAGAAACGCGTAAACGAAATATGAGAACATATGGGATTAATTGAAACAGAGACTGGGCCGACCCCCAGACTACCCTTTTTCCGACACAATACGTACGTTGTAGTAAAAATAACATCTTAATTTTATAATGGTATGCACACACAATTAATATTTAAGAGAAATATCAATAATATTAGGTTTTTTAACACTTGCATTAGTAGAAGAGATGGCTGGGCACACGGGGATAGTGGGTTGGTTCCGAGGCAGAAGGCAGATCACCGGTCAACACAATTTTTCTGGCACAAGGTTTTTAAACGGATTTTAAGTAAATTTGGGGTGCAGAATCCAAATATGACTTTGGTTTTTGTCTATCACATCAGGTTTTTGAGATATACCATATTGCACTTTTGCTGGGAAACGTAAACTTTTGGATCAAAATTGGTGGTTTAAACATGTATACATAAATTTTTTCAGCATTATAATTTGTATTTTTCTATAACCAAAAATTGTCAATATCAAATTGGAAAGTTAATGCACATATAATATTTAAATGTAACATTGAAGGGTGAAAAAAACAACAATTAATGTACGGTAGAAATAGTGCAAGTATTAAGATCAAGTTACAGTTACATAAACTTCCTCTTTATGGCCGATCTCTTATGTACAGCTTCTGGAATGTCTCTCATCTAACTCCAGCAGTAGTCCGCCATCATGTTCGAGTCCCATCGACCTTGGTAACGTTCTTCCATTACTTTAATGTCTTGATGAAAGCGCTCCCCTTGCTCCTCGCTCACTTCTCCCAGATTTTCTGGAAACTCGTCCAAGTGACTGTGTAAGTAGTGAACCTTGATACTCATTCTGCATCCAAGTGCTTGTAAACTCAAGAGCAGCTCTTCCACAATTTCTTGATAGTTGTCCGCTTTCTTGTTCCCTAAGAAGTTCTGCACCACATTAGAGAAAGCATTCCAAGTTCTTGCCTGTGCCTCAGTCATTGTTGCAAGGAAGTGTGGATCTCTGAGTAGTGTTCTTATTTGAGGTCCATCAAAAATCCCTGCCTTTTTCTTCTCGTCGCTAAGACTTGGGAAGGTTGAGCATATATATCTGAAACACTCTCCACTATGATCAAGAGCCTTGACGAATTGCTTCATGATACCAAGTTTTATGTGCAGAGGAGGAAGGACAATGTTTTTCCTGTCAACCAGAGGATCGTTAATGATATTCTTGTCACCAGGCGTCAAACTATGTCTTGGTGGCCAATTCTTTTTCACCCAATGGTCTGCTGTAGCCCTGCTGTCCCAGTAGCACAGAAAACAGGGGTATTTTGTGTACCCTCCTTGCTGGCCCAATAGAAAGTTTACCATTTTCAAGTCCACACAAATTAACCATTCATGAGCATGGTATTGCAACCTCTCTAGAACAGTCTTAATGTTTCATACTTTTCTTTAATTTGTACAGAATGTCCGATTGGAATTGAACCATACTTGTTTCCGTTATGAAGAAGAACACATTTCAAGCTCCTTTTAGAACTGTCAATATAAAGTCTCCAATCCTTACTATCATATGCTGGTAGTCCCATGGAGAGAAGTCCTTCCACATCATTACAAAAAACAAGCTGGTCATATGAATGAAAGTACTTCCGCAGTTGCTCTTCTCTGTTGCGATAAAAGGAGACACTCGTGCCAGGTTTTAAGAGTCGTTTCTCTTGAAGCCTGGAAGCTAACAATTCAGCAGACTGTTTTGGCAAATTTAGATCTCTGACCAGATCATTCAATTCTGACTGAGTAAACAACGTTGGCTTTTCACAATCTTCACCAGATGGCTTGAAAAGATCAGTCTCTTCATCTTCATCAGTAGAAACAGGTGAATTCCGGTCTATATCCTCAATCTCTGGTAGCTCAGTAAATTCTGGCACGTTACGTGACGGAGCAAATCTGAGATCAGATTTGGATTCAGCACCTTAAAGTTAGTAAAAAACAGTTAAAAGGTTTCATGCCAGAAAAAAAAAATATTTTTTTGTAGACCAGTGTTGGCCCTCACCTGTATCACTTGTATCACTATCCACTACAGAGGCTTGCAGGGCCTTTTTGTCAAACCCCTCTAAGTCCATATCCTCACTATCACTATCACTGACTTGGGCTGGCTGTGGTGGGTGGCGGGTGAAGAACTCGGTAATGTTTTGTTGACTGGGCGACCTAGTGCGCACCCCGCCAGCGCCGCTTCCCGCATAACTAATAATTGCCGGTCTGGCCAGGTTCCGCATAAATCGAGACTATACTGTAGAAATATTTTGTTTAAGGATATCTTATTGAGTGAGGAAGGAGGGGCTAACCATGCAACCCTACCCCCTAAAAAGGTTTGCTTCCGTCAACACACACCAACACCACCCACACATCACACATACACCCCTACATCACACACAAACACACCCTCCAAATACCACCCACACACACCCTCCAACAACCACACACACACACAAATTCCAACACCACTCACACACCCCCAGCAAGGGAATTAAGACAGCAATCATAAGGAGTGAAGGTCTTATTGTGTGACACATCTGTGAGGTGTGTGACTGCATGGTAGCGAGTTAAATATCAGCTGTTAAGGAGCGCTTGGCAACACTCATTTCCACTCCATCTCTCTATTTACCCACACCCTTCTGCTTTCTCGCTCCATATTTTAAAGTGTTATGTAACGTAATGTTGAAGGGATACAACTTTGCTCATTTATACTTATATCTGTACTTACCGCAACCTCTCTAAAAATACTTAAGGTTTCGTGTTTATTCAAGACATTTTCAGATCACGAGATCCACTAATCCCCCACCCAGGAAAGGGTAACCTGACATTTCATCAGATCAGTAATATGAGACCACTAATCCCCCACCCTACCTCCACCTGACATTGCATCAGGTCAGGTCAGTTAAACGAGACCCACTAATCCCCTACAGCTCCATGGGAGTGGAAAATAAGTCCTTCCTGTGACACACAGCTTCATTCATGTCCATATCCTGTAGATTTTTAATTTTTAAATATGTTTATTTAACCAAACTTTTAGATAAACTATTCTGGATTATTATAGTAAAGAAATGATATTTCTAGCTTAATTAGAACTGTATTTGTGGATTCCAGTAGTGGGCTTGTGTGCGTCTGTGCAAGAGGTCTAGAAACTTTTCCCAGTAACCGGTAAAGGTTCCGGGGATAAGGAATTTTGGGAGGTTTGAGAAAGTTGTCTTGTTCTGCAGAAATCTCTCATCCCCGGAATTGCTCTGCACCAATTGTTCCAGCTAATGGGGATATCACTGTATGCGCTTGTACCTGCGCAGTCCGGGGGGAGGTAAGACGCTCAGGGGAACCAATCAGCTACAAGTATTTGTAGCTATAGACGAGGGGGGGGGGGGGGCTTATGGGCCAGGTTAGAGTTGCGTCATTTTAAAGGAAATTTATCCCTCTATTACCTGTCAAAAATAAATTTCTGTATTTTTACCTATGTCGAGGTTATTTTTCTAAAATTTTGACTGTTTTACCTCTGAAATAAAAATTTATTCATCTGCAGCATAATAACATCATGTAAAATCATAAGACCTCATAATAATGGCATACATAGAATATTGTAAAATACTGTAAGTTCGACTGTTTTACTGCTGAAATCAAAGTCTATCCACTTGTACCCTTACTACAGCAGTGGCCTCAAATGTAGTCTGAAGTGTAATCGTAAAATTGTCAGGGAAATTATTTACAGTGCCTCCAGTGTTACTGTACAGGGAGTCCCCTCACTTACGAACGCCCGTCGATAGGAACGGGGTTAAACTTGAAATTTACAGTGTTTTATTTACCTTCTGACTTATTTTTTACTTTCATTTCTTGCAATTTGTCAACCTATTTCTTCTTTTGTCTTAAATTAAGTGGGATTTTAAACATTGTTCTGTAAATACGGTATGCACATAGCATGTGTTCCAACTTACGTACAAATCCGATTTATGAATGTCCTCAGGAACGGAACCCATCGTAACACGGGGATCACCTGTACATACAGTGGGGTATGCTATAACGAACGGATCCTACTACGAATATTCCTATAACGAACGGTTTTACCTATAAAATTGAGAATGCTATAACGAACGAAACTCCTACAACGAACATTATTTAATTTTTTTTTTCTAATTTATTGTTTTTTTATTACAAATATTAATGATATTGGTTATTTCAAGGGGTTTAGATGCATATTTATGCACTTTTTTACAATTTTTACAATTTTATATTATATTTTTCAGTGTTAAGTGGTTGTATTTGGGGGCCTGGAATGGATTAATCCTATAACGAACGAATGCTATAATGAACAAGGTTCTAGAACCAATTAGATTCGTTATAGCATACTCCACTGTATAGTGCTAAGTGTTATGTATGAAGTGCAGTCTTAAGTTTGTCAGAACAATTATTTACAATGCCTATGAAGTGTTTCTGTTATATAATAAATGTACAGTACAGTAGAGTACAGTACAGTACAGTACATAGAATAGCGTTAAGTTCATGAGAACAATTTAGTGCACTATACACTGCCTGTGAAGTGTTGCACACAATACAGTACAGTTCATCTGCCTCTTATAAGCTCATCAATAAATTGTCCCTTGCTGTTGGTAAGTACCAAATACAAATCTGGTTTTATTTCATTATATACATAGACTCAATACTGATAAGTAGACAAATTAGATTACTCAGCATATGTGCTGAGTTATGGTGGTTAAGATGCAAAAAGATTATGGGAAATAATGTACTGAATATAAATGGTTTCAGGCATGATGTTGATCTGCAGCATTTATTGTGCCTTCCAATGTGCAGGTACTCTTAGATAAATAACTGAAACACATGACCTATGTTTTACTTAATACAAATTGTGGTACAGTATGATAAATTACAAAAACCACATACTGTACATATATTATACAAGAAAGAAGCCCCTGTAAAAGAAAATATGGGAATAAATAAATAAGATTCACTGTCTGATTAAAAAAAATACTCCTGCCTGAACTTCTACCACATCATGTCCATTTCACAGAGCATTCCTTGTTGACTATACATGTACCCTGTATTGTACTCAATCATATTAATGTCAACTACAGAGACAACGGCTTCAAACCAAATCAAAATATCTTCCTGGCCTATTACATCTATTTCTCAGACCAAGAGGAAGCAATTTGCCAACACCATCAAATGATAAAAATGTAAATTCTATATGATATAAGAGCATTAGCTAAGATGAGTTCCAAATTACACCCGAGTATGGGATGTTACCATTACTGTATAATTATAGTGAAACCTTTATCTAACAGACCTCAATCTAGTAGGTATTACATCAATCAAGCATGGCCACTGTGTTTGACAACATGTTAGTCAGTCAGTGACAGCCAATCAGTGGGGAGCTCCTGCCATTCTTTTCCTTCATCATCATCTTCTTTACTTTTGTTTTACTATTTATTTTCTTATCACTGTTTCTTCATTTTACTGTTTCATCTTATTATTATTAATTTTTCTTAATGTTTCATCTCTTTACGGTTTCATCTTCATTTTCATCTTTTATTTTTCTTCCTTTTGCGGAATACTATCAATTGTTCTTTCCATTGTTAAATATTTTACTTAAGAAAGTTCATATGAAAACCTGTAGTTGTGAGTAAAGTGGACTGAACAGGACCAATTCACATTTATCTTGGTTACTTCCTTTCATGGGGGACAGGTACACGTGTTGCCAGTATCCTAATTTACTATAATTTATTTGTCTTCCATGATTAGTTTGTAAAAATCCACCCTTGCAAATAATGGAAAGTGAATAAGCATAAATGGTACAGAATGTAGTGCACTGTAGTGTTTACCAAATTTTTTGTTAATTTTCTTTTATTTGTGTTAATATGGATGAATATGCTTTTATTCTCAACCTAAAATAATTTTGGAACCAACAGACTATCCTCCCCCCACATAGATGGAGGCTTCACTGTAGAGTATTGGTGTTTAAAATATTACAGTGCAATCATACACAAACAAATACAGTTATCCCTCATTTAACGATTGTTCACTTAGCGATTTTTCAGTTAATTGGCTTAAAATTTTTAACACCCTTTCTCATTTAAAGATCATCAATTATTGGTTTAGCAATCTTTGACTCACTGGGAAAATTTCAGGAGGGAAGTTGGAAAAACTGGTTATTTTGTGCTACAAGTACACATCACAACAATACTCTAATGTGGCTTGGAAATAAGGAAAATGACATAAAACTATAAAATAAGAAAAATGAAGAGCACGGGTGTGTATGTGGGGGAAGTAAACATATGTATAGAGGGGCAGTGAGCTGTAACTGCGGTCAGCTGCACTCTCCCTCGCCCTATGTGACATCACGGCATACAGGCAGCAGCCAGACAAGTATTTTGAGTCAGCTTGGTGATTGCCTGGGTGAACTGTATCATGTGTATACTGTACCAGTACTGTAAATGTGAGGAATAAATGAAAATAAGGATCTCATTTTATGCAGGTTTCACATGTGCGGTTACACGATTGGTTGAAATGTGACCATAGTTATAGCTTGTGCAGAAAGCTATAGGTAGTGCAGGAAGTGGTATAGCATTAATTTACAGGTTGGGTATCCCTTATCCGAAATTCCCAAGTCCCAAATACTCTGAAATCCGAGTCTATTTCATTATATTTATGGTAGATAATACACACTATGGCATACATCACAATCTTTACTTGGGTAAACATGTATGTGTAATGAATAAAGGTAAGACACAGGCTGCTTAGTGCCTCAGAGTCAGGTATCATGGCGATGCTAAACAGATGGTAGTGATTGCTTACCTTTCTGTACATCTTATCATATATTTTATAGCCAAAATGATTAAAATATATTTCATGAAACTACCAGCAAGAATATATGCATCCATATACTGTAAATGAAATATAAATGAATTTTGTGCATTGACTTGGGCCCCATCCCTGCTGGGTGACCTACTGCATTATACAGGTTCTGTATACAGGATATATGTAATCCAAAATCCAAAAATATCCCAAACCCAAGACCCTTAAGGCCCCAAGTATTTTGGATAAGGGATACCCAACCTGTAGTGATCTTTTGCTTATTTATTTACAGTGACCCCTCCATTAACGAGCTCAATCCATTCCAGAAGGTCGTTCGTTAACCGAAAAGTTCGTTAACCGAAACCATTGTTTCAATGGGTTTTTGGGTAATTGGTTCCAGCTCACCGAAAATTTCCTAAATTCAACAAAAATGGTAGAAAAGTTCACTTACTTTGAGGTGTGTATGTAGAAGGCTCCTGGATGATGATGATGATGATGATGATGATGATGATGGGAATTAGAATGGGGGTGGAGGAGAAGGAAGAAGAAAAGGCATTGGGGTGGAAGAGAAGTCACCCCATGGCACCATTTCATCCATAAAATTTTAGTTCTCTTGGTGTATTTCAAGATTATTTTCTTTATATCAACACGGCACTGCATTATATATTGTCAATATGTAAAATATATTTCAAAATGACCAATAATTTGCTTGGAAACACAGAAAAAAAGCGTTTAGTTGAAGAGAGTCTCAAGCAAGATGTTACCTCCAGTGAAAACAGAGAGAGACTAACTCCTGTTTACTGTGTTAAGAGGCTGGATGCCGCACATTAAACTAGTCACTTTACCTTCAATTATGTTCAATAATTGTTAAAATGACTAAAAAATTTAATATTAAACTTTTAAAATTATTGAATAGTATAAACTTCTTGATATTTACTAAAATAGTAAGGAATTTAAGCCCTAGAACCGATTAATGTATTGGCGGACTGATACTAAAGCTGGTTGCCCGGTCAGTGAAAGCGAAAACATGTTGAGGTCGGTTCGGAAGAACTTCGTTAACCGAATTTTTTTTCGTTAATAGAATTGAAGATCCTTATGGAAAGCAGTTCGTTAATCGAAATTACGTTAACCGAGGTGTTCATTAAACGAGGGGTCACTGTATTTATCTATTTTTTAATGGGGATTAGCCAACCCAGGCACAGGTCACTGACTCAGTAACCCAAATCAGGGCCTGGGGGTAATAATAATAATAATAATAATAATAATAATAATAATAATAATAATAATATAATAATAATAATAATAATAATAATAATAATAATAATAATTCATAAAAAATCAATAAAAATTAAAATTATAATTTACGTTAATTCAACAAAATAGGGGTTCTGGGTCACTCAAATTACCGACAATCTGGTGCTTAAGAGATGGTGAGTGCTGGCAACATAGCTCATCTGGGAATTATATACAGTATTACCCCGCCTAACGCGGTTTCACTTAGCGCGTTTTACCGTATACGCGGTGCCTCGCCAGAGCTGAGCTTTCACTTAACACGGATTTTTTCCACGTATACGCGGTGAGTGTCCGGCTCGAGACGCTCTTTTTAGATTTGCCCCACGCGCCACCCGCCCGCCTGCCTGCCTGTGATCCTCGCCTCTCCCTCCTCCTCCCTCCGCTTGGGCAAGCCGCGCGGTAAGGTTGCGCAGTGTGTGTCTTTGTTGCGTTATCACTGACGTCATATGACGTATCGAACTGTGATTGGCCATGCATCCCTACCCCCCTCTGCTGCTAGCTGTAATTGGCTTAAAGTATTATGACGTGACCACCCGGGGGAGGGAGGGAGGGAGGGAGGGAAGACGACGCTTGACCTAGCCGTGGCAGTTTCATCCCTCAAGGCCACACCGTGTAAACGCGCATCCATTGTTCCGTAAAATGGCTTCCGCCGGACCACCACCGCCACCAGAGAGAGACCTTTCCTTACTTGGACCCAGCAGCACTAAGCCAAAGAAGACACGACGTTCCTTAAGCTACGAGGTGAAGTACCAAATTATTCAAGATTTGGAGAAAGGAACACGGCAAGTTGATCTCGCGCGCCAGCATGGCGTCAACGAATCTACGATTCGCACGATCAAGAAGGATGCAGCCAAGATCAAAGAGCACATGAAAATCACAAAGTCTGCAGGTGCTTCATCTATCAGGTATTGCCAGAACAGGGTGCTGGCAAAAGTGGAAAATTTGCTGGTGAGTTATTTGATTCGTCAGGCGCGACGCAACATGGTGGTGGACACGTGCTCAGTGCAGGAGTACGCACGTGAGCTATACGCAGCAGTGTCACGTAAGCCAGGAATTGCAGAGCCCAAACCCTTCAATGCTTCCTCTGGTTGGCTGCATAGGTTTAAGAAGAGGAACAAGATCACCAACATCAACATTGGTGGTGAGGAAGCGAGTGCTGACCGTGTGGCGGCTAGAGATTTTCCTCCGTTCTTACGTGAGATTATGGAGGAAGGACAGTACACTGACGACCAGGTGTTTAACATGGACGAATCTGGTCTTTTCTGGAAAAAGCTACCTTCAAAGACCTTCGTTGTCCAGTCTGCCAGCAAGGTAAGGGGTCGGAGGTTGCAGAAGGAACGTATCACCGTCCTGTTTACCACCAATGCCTCCGGTACCTGTAAACCAAAGTTATCGGTGATTCACACAGCCCGCAAGCCGCACGCCTACAAGAATATGGACATGAACAAGCTTAATGTCCACTGGCTAACCGCACGTAAGGCGTGGATGTCCTCTTCTCTGTCCCTCTTCTGGTTTGACAACTGTTTTGTTCCTGACGTGAAGAAATTCTGTGAGCAACAGAATGTTCCATTCAATATTTTGTTGCTCCTTGACAACGCACCTGGACACTCGCCCCTACTTATAGATCGTCACCCCATCGTAAAAGTGGTCTTCCTTCCTCCCAACACTACGTCATTAATCCAGCCCATGGACCAGGAGTTGATTTGCAATGTGAAAGCTGGGTACTCTGCAAAGAAGTTCAAGCTCCTGAACGACTCTACCAACACCAAGGATGAGTTGCGTATGCTGGGTGACACCGACAGCGAGAGCAAAAGCGACGAGGACAAGGAACAAGAGGTGGCGACTCAAGAACTTCTCGTCAAACAATTTTGGAAGAAGTTTAACGTCAAACAAGCTGTAGACTTCTTGGTGGAGGCATGGGATCTGCTGACTATTGCTACGATTCGTCACACATGGAGACATGTGTTGCATGGCATACCAGCTGAGAAGAGGAGTGAACCTGTGACTGGTGAGGTTCAGACTGTTGCAGTAGCAGTGGACCTTGCCAGAGAAGCTGTGCTCAATATTACAGCTGAAGGCTTCTCCGAGACCACCAACGAAGACATCCTGGAGGTGATCAGAGATCCTGAAGTGACTGCCGACGAGATGTTGGAAGAAGATCACGTCAGTGAAGAGGAGGAAGAAGGTGCGTCATTCTCTGAAGAACACAGTTTAAGTCATAGTGATATTAAGTGTGCCATAGTGTGTGCAGAGAAAATGAAGTCCGTCCTTTCCCGCGACAATGACGATGACCGCTATGAAGTCTTCCATACCCAGCTGGTGCAGGCTATGGAGCCGTACATCACGGTGTACCAAGACAACATAAACACCAGCCGTCAAAAAAGCATAACCGAGTTCTTCGCCCGCAACCCACCACAGCCAGCCCAAGCCAGTGATAGTGACAGAGGTAGAGACAGTGAAGATGACGTTGAGGGATTTGTCAGGGAGGCCATAACAACTGTGGGTGACAATGATAGTGACTCACCTGAGGGCCAGTAGCCTGCCCTCTGCCTCGGAACCAGCCTCCATCCCCGTACGCCGACCCATCTCTTCTACTACCGTAAGTGTTCCACCTAACTTTTAGTTTCTCTAACCTAACCTTTATTTTTCCTATGTTAACCTTTATTTTTCCTAACCAAACCTCTTCTATATTACTTGTTTTTTCATACCATCATAAAGTTAGGATAAAATTTTTGCTACAACATAGTTATTTGTCGTCAAAAAGTGGAGTTTGGGGGTCTGGCCGGTTTCTATTGGAATTAATCCCATATGTTCTGTTGTTCACTTAACGCGGTTTTCACTTAACACGGTACCCTCTGGGTTTTATTGACCGCGTTAAGTGGGGTACAACTGTAGTAGTTTTTAAAGGATCACGAACTGTCAGGCGGGAGGTGGTGAGTTGTCCTCCCTCCCTTTTTCCTCTGCCACTCCTCACCTATGCTCCCAAACGTAGTTTTATATAAATAAAATTCACAGTTTATTCCTAAAATTTATTCATCTTAATCTATTTCAATATATATTCCTATAACAATAATCGACTTTTCGTAATCGCATGGTTATTTCAGATTCATTCAGAATTCAAATTGTTTAATTCATTTTTTAAGAAAAAACATACGAATTAGGCTGAGATCTGAATTAATGAGGGCACAGTCTACTGTATAATACTTTCACCTATATTCAAGACATCTTTAGGTCATGAGACCCACTAATTCCCCACCCTGACAATGCATCAATTCGGTAATGAGGCCACTAATCCCTTACCCCATCTTCACCGATTCTTTAATTATTCTATTTCTTTACATGATTTCTCTTACCATATCTCTTATTCTTGTTGTTATTTACTTAATGAGAGCCCACTGTACAATTAACAATAAGCACGTTGGCTAGGCTGGCGAGTCGTAGACGTCGCCCACCACTTACACTTCTCACACACATACACACTCGTGCTCTTCATTTTTTTTATTTTATGGTTTTATATTACATTTTCTTTACTTCTAAGCTACTTCTAAGCCACATCATTTATATAGAGCGGAATAGTTGTTAAATAAATCTTTTTCTGAGACATGCACAGGGAGTCAGCTGGCACAGCCATCTTGGGGAGAGCGCGCAGACTGCCCTCCCATAAGGTAATGTACCAAAGTTAAACAGTATTTTTTTCATGTGTTAGGTAGTAAATTATAGTAGTTGTGTAATATTTATTATTAGCAAGATAGGTTTTGTTCTTGTATGTGAACCAATTTTGTGTTTTTGGGGTATAATATTGGAGTATTTTTGTCATTGGGGAACCGAACCTTATTTTTCCTATATGTTCTCTTATACTTGATACGAAAATTCACCTAATGAGTGCTTTTTTTTCTTTCTTTTTTTAACTTAACCCATTTGTATCTCAAGGGATGCCTGTATGTACCTACAATTGTCATTTTTGGCATGATATTTTTGGGTTCAGACATCATAAAGTCTGAGTGTGTACCAAATAGGAACTCACTGCCCCACTAGCTTCCTTCTTTGCCTTCTCAGTGGGAAGTCTAATAACAAGGAAGCCAGTTTTTGTCTACCTGCACCTGCAGCTATCAACAGGATTGGATTTGTTTTCTCAGCAGCAGCAGCAGCAGCAGCAATACCCTCCTTTAGCCTGAGTAGGAGTACCTGCTGGGTGTGGACTGTACTATCCCTGCCCAAATCATTGATCTTGATACTCACTCCTTTAGCACCACTCTGATCTTTTTTCAACTCCTTCAGTTCCTCTTCAACAATGTTTGCAAAAGATTGAAGAGACTCATGATAGGCCACTCCCAAAGCATCAATCTTGTCTTCCAGTGTTTTCAACCTCTAAGTCACCTCCTGCTCAAAGTTCTCCATAACACTCGTCATGAGTGATCCTACCATATTAAGGTTGTTTGCCGCATGTTACAGAGTAAGGTGATTTCCTTTTTGTCTGACTTCCCTGATTTTAATTTGTATTATGCTGGGTTGCCTAACCAAGAGATTCTGTAAGTTTAACAGAGATTGATCAAATACGGTATATATTGAGGGAAAAAATAATAGTAAGAAATTTTACGAAAAAGTTTACCATTCTATAATTGCACTTTGTCCTTATTTTCTATCATATATGTTTGAAAACTGGTCCCTGTAATGACCAAACCCACACCTACATTTTATATTACCAACATTTGACCTTGGCGTTTTCGTTGTTGTGGCAAACAAGCACTAAATAGGGGCAAAAAATATTGGGAAATTTGAAAATGAAAAATTCTCACTCCATACTTAATCAAGGTATCACAAATTTTGCCAATACAAAAAAAAATGCCTTTTATTCCTCTTTATAAAGCTATCTTCATTTTCAATAATGGTTGAAAAATAATGGAGTAGTGCACTTTCAAATGCTGACAACTTTAGTTTTGAGATACAGCCCATTTTCTCTGAAAGTGTGGTTCTAGTACGTATACTTGTCAGATTGACAATGTTATTGCAAATACAGTTATTCTAAGGATATAAACATAAGCTTTATTGTTTTATTAAAATTTTCTGCAGTAGTTAGGGTATACAATTTATTGAATTGGCACCTGTGTCACACGTGGCACCGAGGTAGCACCATCATGGACTAGTGTGCTGCAGAGGTGAGGGTGGTAATGCCTGGTCTTTCTACAGCACTCTTTGTCTTTCTTTATGTTTCCGTTCATGCCTCATCAACTCCCGTCGAAAAGACATCTTCTCAGAACACTTGCTTGTACAACAAAGCAATAGGAAAAATAGCCAGAGATAGGCAAGGGACTCAAGAGCAGAGGCGCGCAGGTCAACTCCCACTGACAGTCAAAAAGACACTGATCTGCTTCTCCTCATTGCCAACCAGCAAAGCCGGGGAGATGTTGCCATTCAGTCTAGATAGTTATATTTTACGTATTAAAAAAAAAAGAAAAAAAAAGGAAGAATTGTAACAGCACCATTTGTATTATATAAAGATTCACCCAAATGTATAAAACTTAAATGTATAATACCAAATTATTCACTAAGTTATTCAACAATGACTCGGTAGTTGTTCATGTCATACATGATGAGGTCTATAAATTCATCAGAGGTTGAGCCAGGTCAAGCTGATTTTGCAAATACCTGGCCCACTCCTCCTTGACTCTCACGCTCTGAGCGAGAGGATGGAGCAGGCAGACTTATATCACTTGTTACCCAGTGAACATCTCACTAAACTGTTCTCATATATAAGTGCACTCAAGACACTTCCTCTAGTAGAGAAGGTACAATATAATCTCAACCGAACTCGGTACCTGTGAAACTAAATTTTTCTACAATAAAGAAAAACCAGCAAAGTGTTTACTTAGCCCAGCCACTAACTAGTTCCAGAACTATAATATATATATATATATATATATATATATATATATATATATATATATATATATATACACACACTATTACCCCGCTTAACGCGGTTTCGCTTAGCGCGTTTTACCGTATAGGCGGTGCCTCACCAGAGCCTAACTTTCACTTAACGCGGGTTTTTTCCACATATATGCAGTGAGTGTCCGGCTGGAGAGCTATTTTTAGATTCGCCCCACCCCCTACCCGCCACCCTGCCTGACTGCCTGTTTTAGCTCATAAAATTCATACAAATTACCCGGCCAGAATATAATTTACATTGCTGGAATTCTTACAATATGATGATCATTTTGAATATAAACATCATAGATTTTGCATTAGACATACAAATTTTAGATATAATGTTTACTCTGAGTAAATATGTTATTTTTTGTGCAAAATATATGACATTTGTATTCAAAATATTCCTAGTCTTACAAGGAATCCAGCAATGTCAATTATATTATCCTAACTTTAGTTTGAGGTATTATTTATTACTAAAAAGGTAAATATTCTGGTTTTCCCACACATCTGGTAGGGACAAGGTTGGTGGGGGGTGGGGGGGAGGGAGGGACGGACCGACCATCTGTTACTGTGAGAAGAATATTTTTTTTTTTTTTTATTAACTGAAGATATTTGTTTTAGCTCATAAAATTCATACAAATTACCCGGTCAGAATATAATTTACATTGCTGGAATTCTTACAATTTGGTGATCATTTTGAATATAAACATCATAGATTTTGCATTAGACATACAAATTTTAGATATAATGTTTACTCTGAGTAAATGTTATTTTTTGTGCAAAATATATGACATTTGTATTCAAAATATTCCTGGTCTTTCAAGGAATCCAGCAATGTCAATTATATTATCCTAACTTTAATCTGAGGTATTATTTAATACAAAATGTTAAAATTTAGTTTTTTCACCCAACATCTCTTGAAGGGAGGATTGGTGGGGGGTGGGGGGGAGGGTTGGGACTGACCGCGAGGGGGGAGGCAAGGTGGAGTACTTTGATTGACAGATAGTGTCTTGAAGAATATTTTTTTTTTTATTAACTGAAGATATTTGTTTTAGCTCATAAAATTCATGCAAATTACCCGGCCAGAATATAATTTACATTGCTGGAATTCTTACAATTTGGTGATCATTTTGAATATAAACATCATAGATTTTGCATTAGACATACAAATTTTAGATATAATGTTTACTCAGTAAATATGTTATCTTTTGTGCAAAATATATGACATTTATATTCAAAATATTCCTGGTCTTACAAGGAATCCAGCAATGTCAATTGTATTATCCTAACTTTAGTTTGAGGTATTATTTATTAAAATTTAGTGGTTTTCCCCCCAAAATTTCTCAGAGAGGGAAGAGCCAGCAGTGTAGTGTGAGAAGAGGGGGAGGGAGTTGAGTCCATTATTTGAATGGACATTAACTTGGCGACTGTATTTCTCTATTTCTCTTAAGTATTAATTGTGTGCATGTACCATCATAAAATTAAGATGTTATTTTTACTAGAACATAGGTATTGTGTCGGAAAAAGTGGAGTTTGGGGATCGGGCCAATTTCTATTGGAATTAATCCCATATGTTCTGTTGTTCACTTAGCGCGGTTTTCACTTAATACGGTACCCTGTGGGTTTTATTGACCGCGTTAAGTGGGGTACTACTGTATATATTATATTATATTATATATATATATATATATATATATATATATATATATATATATATATATATATATATATATATATATATATATATATATACACAGTATTACCCCGCTTTACGCGGTTTCACTTTCCGCGATTTCGCATTTAAAGGTAACTTGCCAAAACCGGCTTTTCACTTTACGCAGTGCATCTACTCATATACGCGGGAAGCGGCGCGGGCAGGATGCGCACAAGGTCGTCCAGTCATCAAAACATTACTGAGTTCTTCACCCGCCACCCACCACAGCCGGCCCAAGTCAGTGATAGTGAGTGAGAATATGGACTTATATGGACTTTGAGGGGTTTGACAAAGAGGCCCTGCAAGCCTCTGTGGTGGATAGTGATACAATTGATACAAGTGATACAGGTGAGGGCCAATAATCTGCCCTCTGCCTCAGAACCAACCGCCCATCCCCGTGTGCCCAGCCATCTTTTCTACTAATGTAAGTGTTAAAAAACCTAATATTATTGATATTTCTCTTAATTATTAATTGTGTGTGCATGCCATCATAAAGTTAAGATAATATTTTTACTACAACATAGTTGTGTGTCGTCAAAAAGTGGAGTTTGGGGATCGGCCCGGACTCCATTTCAATTAATCCCATATGTTATGTTATTCACTTTACGCGTTTCTCACTTTCCGCGGTACCCTCCGGGTTACATTAACCGCGTAATACGAGGACCAACTGTATAAAAATATATTATTTTGATTGGGAAAAAATTGCCATATGACAACCAAACTTTCACAAAGCATGGAGGTGACATAAGGCCAGACTTGTACTTTTCTGCATTAAAAAAAAATCGTTTTATGCAGGATACGCCCTTAACTATTTAAGATTTAAGATTTGATTTGACTGTGCTCAGGATGTCATTCACTTTGTCTTCACAACCTGCACAAAACCATCTGAAGCCAGGTCTTCTCTTGGTCATGAAGTTGTAATCTTCCTCATCAAGGTCGCCACAAGCAGTGTAGTACCAAGCACTGCAATACCAGTTCCTTAGAGCCTGAGCTGTCTTGGTCACTGTCTTCCTGCATCCAGGGCATTCCCTTTTGTTTGACATTATGGAAGCACAAAAGAAACCAAACAAAAGAAAAAAGGAAATGCTAACAAACAGTCTGGGAAACCCCAGACAGCACTAAAAAACACCAAACAAAATAAATAGTTGAAAGAGACAGATCAGAAAAACAAAAACAAACTGCTGGATGTTAAGTAGCACCCTCCCCGTTGGTTCCATTTGAACACACACAAAGTGTACTAATGGTGCACACTGCGAGAAGGTGGGGAAAGGCTACCTTACCTCCTAAGAATAAGGGTAGGGTTGATTACTAGATAAACTTTTCCCAATAATATCATATAGTCGAGCTTTACGCAATAACAAACTTCGAATTAACCTCATTGGTTACAATACTGCCACTGGGTTTTAAATCAAATAAATTTAGAGCTGGCAACTTCTCTTCTCTGACAAACTTTCTAATTTATAATGTTAGCACTTACTAGGTGTCAACACATATGAAAATAATCTAATGTCACCCTGGTGATCAGAAAGAGGAATGGGCAAGATGTAGATAATTATAGCTCAAATATTTTAATATCTGTTATAGGTAATATCATATAGCATAAAATTTGGGAGATATGCAATCAGCAGTTTGACCCATTAACCAAACCGCTGACCTTAAAAACAATATCAAAATATATTGCTAAAAGAAATCACTAAATGTTCTGTACTGTATCTAGATTTTGAGGAAGCTTCTGATAAAATTCATTGAAAAAGTTAAATTGGGAGCTCATAGGAATAGGAAAAAAATGCACAGAAGCAAAGAATACAGAAAATAAAGTTTTAGGAATTTTAGTGAGATATTTTACAGTAAGTTCAAAACAAAAGAAAGAATGTGTAGACTGTACTATTCATTTGTTGACTCTCAATTAGAATATGCATCCCAGATACAGTATACAGTAGTCACCCTTTCTTCAAAGGAATATCAACAGTCTAGTACAGTACAATGTTGTACAGTACAACTAAACTCTTCCCTAGTTTGAAAAATATATCACAGGAACCAAATGAAGTGAAAGCTGACATGACTGAACTAAGAAAATCTTAATAGGGAAGAATATATAGAGGAAAACAAATTTCTTACTTAAATCTTTATCAAAACACCAGAACAAATGTTTTAAATTATAAGGTGAGCATTTCTATACCAACACAAAAAAGGTTATCTCTCATAAATATATCTGTAGAAGAATGGAATAAGCTGCTAGATCCTGTAGTCTACACCACTTTCTAGACTGTTTGAAAACTGTACAAAGTATACTACATACTGTATAAATTTGATACAAGTTTATAGCCTTGAGTAACATGTTAAAAACAGTTGTCAGATGCCTTTAAAAATTTGAGGACAAAATTTGGTAAGTTCTTTGTTATTTACCACCATGGTGGTGATGGATTTTTTGTTTGACGATGACTTTCATCCTATAAGCCTGTAAAATTATATGTCAGAATTTTGGTTGGAGTAACTTAACTCTTAATGGGCGGCAGACATCATAATATGAAGTTTGAGAGGAAATGCATTAAAGAGCAGCGGACTTCATATGATGTTTAGATTTTTCACACCATTACTTAGGTGTGCTCGTGGCTGTGTTGTTGTCTGATTACTATGACGATGCTGGCGGTTCGCTCCAAAGCCAGGAAAACATGTACTGGGAGAACTGGGAGTTCAACTTGTGATTCCTCCAAGAAATTATTATTTCTCGTATTTATTAACTAAATATGAAATTGTTGAAAGAAGATTCAGCTTATAAATAGTGGTGAAAAAAACAACAACAATCATAGGATATGTTCTAGGCCTTTTAAGGGTTAAAATTGGTCAACAGATTTGTTGCTACTCATTATTCAAATGTAATCATTTATAATCAGGTAAATGCCATAAAATCAACATTAAACATGATAAAACAAAAAACCTTTACTTCCTTAAATTCAATTAGTTCTGGAGAATATTTAAGACGTTCATCAGCCAATAAAAGGCTGATTATGCCGAGACTCTTTCAAATATGCAAGACTAATAAATGAGGTGAGTTCTTCCTTATGGACAGAAGATTCCTAATGGTTTTAACTCTCACTTAATCTTTCACTGTATTATCTAATTTCTCACACATGTAATACTAACTTTCCCTTATCTTCGTCACTAAGTTTAAGATAACTTTTAAATTTTCTCTGTAATAGCCTTTTACCTAAAACCTCCTTACCTCAACCATTTTCCCAATTATCACACAAATCATCAGTCCATCACTTTTTATTTCAACCAACATCTTTTCAGAACCTTCATCATAAACACATTTAAAATCTTACCACCATATTCCTCTTACCTCCTCTGGCACTTGTGTGCCTAATTTTTTCTTCACCTCCTCCTCAATCATCAGAGAATTTATCTCCTCCACTTCCCCTGTCCTCACCTCCCTTTTCTTGTCTTGCATTGCACCAACTGGGGGTTTTTCATCCAGAGGACACAGCAAGTCATCAAACTCTAAGTCAGATTTAGATTTCTTGCGCTTGAGAGAAAACTGCGATTTTTTGGGCATCTGAAATACAATTTAGAAAGGACTGTAAAACATACTTTGTTCTATTGGCTCATGAAAATTAAAGTTACATTTACATAAATTTATTTCTTTTAATTAAGAATTAAAGGGTTAATTCTAAAATGTTATTTTATTGTCAAACCTTGAGCGAGGCAGTTCAAGTATAACATACCCATTAAGCCCTTGATGTGAACCCAAGAGAACTAATTTAAAAGAAATTAACCTGTTCATGATTATACCCAGGAAAGCCTGAGTGACCCCCAAGGTTACTAAAAATTTGAATTTTTTAATTGCTTAAACAGAGGGTTTGGGTGAGTAAATAATGAAAAACTTAAAATCTTGTTTTTTTTATGGCCCAAACTTGGTGACATCATTTTTGGTGGGGATTCCCGGGGGCAGCTGCTCACAGCTGGTCAGCCGCCACATTAACAGTTAAACCCCCACCAACACACCTTCTTGCCACAATTGCCTCATATTTTGTAGATGTCCTTACAGATTACACTTATTTATTACTCATAATACTTTGGATTATTATATTATAGTAGTTATCATTGAACAACACTCAACAGATATTGTTTACATAAAGATTTGGCTACAAGCCATGTGGACTCAAGATCATATACGTGCCAAGTGAGGCAAGAGTGAAGATTGTTTATCTTAAAAATATAAGTTTCTTTGTAATACTGTATAACTTATTATAAACATTTATATGAATATTTACATCATGTAAAGCATGTTCAGTGCATTTTAGTTTACTCCTGCAACTGGTGGTACAGTATCTGGCAGAGCAGGCACAAGGCAACGCCACAACCCTCAGACTGATACCTTGTATCACGACACTTTTTTGCCTGTACAGTAATTGAATGTATAAACAAACATGGCATCATTTCTGGGCAAATTTCTTTCCATTGATGGGTGAAAGAGATTTGGGGAAGTGGCTGCAGGTTGTCATGGGAGGCCTCACATGGGTGGCAGTGTGGTGGCAGGCAACTATGACCCCCTCTCCCGTGCTCTTGTCTCACATCGACCATGCTTTCTTTCACCTTCAGTTTCTTTTGTCCTTAATTCTACACCTCCTTTCATGTGGTGTCACCCACAAAGGGCCTGCACAGCTCTATCAGCAGGAGAGACAATGAAAGCCAGCAGGGGAGGTTGTGTGTGAACCAAGACTCATATGTCTCCGGCCACATAAAGTTTGACTCACTATAATATCTTCATCCTCCCCAAAAGCGCTTTTCTCATACTCTGGATCATCAGGATCAAACACCTCCTCACTCCCACTATGTCAATAGTAGGAGTTTGGAGTGGCCATAACCTTGACATCGCCACAAAAATTGGGTGACTGATGTCTCCAGCACTCTGCCGGCAGTTTGAAACAATGTAAGAGGCCTCAACATGACTACAGTAACCTCACCATTAGCCAGAATCCCCAATCCCCAGAACTCCCAAATAGCCTGAATTGAAATTGGCTGGAAAATTTTCGGGAAAACTTTCTCCATTCTAGGTGTGCTAACAAGTTTCCTAGGATGAAAATCAGGAGCATTTTCCAGAAAAAAATTTGGAGAAGTTTCCAAGAAAATCTCTCCAAACCTCTCCTTTCTGGGCCTGGGAACAAAATTTCCAGAAGTTCCATGAGATTGCATCATGCTCCAATGCATCCCTACGTCCCAGGAGCATGGGTGGCCTAGATGCTTTGATCGCTTTGCTCATATTCTGCTGCCATTGTAGAAGGATGTTCGTTGTTCCCTCGCTAGCTGACGTTTTTACATACATTTTGTGTTGTGCAATGTTGTACTGTACATTATTGTACCAGAACAAAATCAGCCAAGAATACAGTGTTAAAGCAGTGTTAAGATGGTAAAAAGTGAATACAGTTATGTATACTATACTGTGCATTCAGTAAGTGGGAAACACTATAGCACCTTACCTTTCATCTTTATTCAAGACATCTTCAGGTCATGAACCCACTTATCTCCCACCCCTACAATGGGTGACCTGATATTGCATCAGGTCAGGTCAGTAACATGACCCAATAATCTCCCACCCAACCTCCTTCGCAAGCGTTAAGACGTGACTATAATTAAGTACAGTCGACCCTCGTTAATTCGGACCCCTTTAATCCGGATTTCGGATAATTCGGACAAAATCTGAACTATTTTTTTTTTTTTGTAGGAATATTACCTATGCGGACTTTAAGCTAAAATGCTGGTCCACCCACTGCTGGGATAAAACACCAGCGTCTTTTTGGTTAAATGTAACATCTCCACCATTAGTGTGGGAGGGGGGGGATGCAACTTTTAGCTTCAGACATGAAAAATATTTACCATTTACTGCCAGTAAACAATGGAAACGTAAAATATGCACCAATTAGCAATGAAAAGTTGTGCAGTTCCTTCAGCAAATGAAGCTCACCAACTTACAATAGGCTAAATTACCTTACAACGTGTTTTCAGTAGTCTATGTTGAAGTTCTTAGCACAGGCTAACTTATCATATCATATACGGTATCACAGTTCTCATTGATCTACAAAAAAATACCGGTAATAAAAACCTTTTCGATATTTCACACTAATATAATACCCAGTAATCTACTTCAACCTCCTATTGTTTACAACGACGCATGACGCACCACCAGCTGTTGAGTATATCAGCTAGACGGCACACGTGTTTTTCGAATCGTTTTCAGTTAAAAAACTGTTACAGAGTTGGCAGAGATGCTAACATTTGGCAGGGAACCAAAGGGAGAAATCGACTAAGCAAGTATAATCCCAACGGCCTACTCCTCCTCAGCAAGTGTGCTGCACAGAACCTCGCTATCACCAATACCTTGTTTAGGCAGGCCGAGAAGTTCAAGGGTTAGTGGCAACACCCACGATCCAAACACTGGCATCTCATTGACTACATCATTATCAGAGAAAAAGATCGCCGATATGTCCTCATCACCCGTGCCATGCGTGGCTCAGACCACTGTGACACTAATCATCGACTGTCAGATCCAAACTCTCACTTCATGTTGCCCCAAAATGACGACGGCAGCGAGCCTCCAGAAGAGGTTTTAATACTAAGCGTGGTAGCACATGCCTTCAGAGAGCAGCTCAAACATGGGCTTATAAACAACCCAACAGCAAACAACGTGAATCCCAGTGCCGAATGGGATACACTTAATACTGTTATGACATAAACCTGCAGAGAGACCATTGGCCAGATCAAAAAAATGCACCAGGACTGGTTTATGAAAATGACCTGGCAATCAAAGTACTCATCAATGATAAATGTGCTGCTTTTACTGACTGGCAGAACAGCCCCCAATCTTGGACCAAAGATGATACCTCCCGCAAGAAAAAAGAGGCAGCCAGCGGGAACTTTGCAATCTGAAGAATGACTGGCTTAAAAATAAAGAATGTGAAGCACCAAAACTTGCAGATCAGCTCAAGAAGCGCAAATTTTTCATTTCCACTAAAGCATTTTATGGGCCAGTCACTCGTGGCGCAGACCCCTTTCCGCTCATCTGACAGTAACCTGCAGAATCATGCTCGACGCAAAATACTCCGGCTACACCAAAGCTCTCTCTCCAACCTGGAAATGCCATCCCTCAGTGACATCCACCACCAAGCACTGGAAAGGTTTGGCCGTGGACTACTGCACCACCCTCGCCATCGCCACCTCCTGCCACCTGCAGCCCCCCACCCAACTCGCGCAGTCCGCCACTACAACAAAATACAGCCCATAAGAGCCCGCATCGATAGATATAAGAACAGCACCATCCCATCTATTGTTAAAATAATAAACAACTCTTGATTTATGTACTGTACAGCCCTGTAAATGTATTCAATGCATATTATATCATTATGTCTAAATCAAATGTAAGTCTGTATATTTTCAGCCACCGGCTGCAACTCTATTAATAAACTGTTTATTATTATTATTATTATTATTAATTAAAGACGATAAAGGCTTCCTTCAGCACTGGAAAGAGCACTACCATTCACTGCTCCCCCGAAACACTAATGTGGATGTCCTGACTACCCAGCAGGTCCCTCAGCATCCAGAGCTGACCCACCTCAGCTATCCTCCATCCCTGGATGAGGTAGCTATTGCCATCAAACAGATGAAAAATAACAAAGCCTCAGGGCATGATGGAATCCCAGCCAAGGTGTATAAAGCAGTAGAACCTCTGCTTACCAGCCGTCTCCACTCTCTCCTGGAGAATATATGGGAAAAGGAGGAAATCCCCCAAGCTCTTAAAGATGCCTCCATTGTCAATATTTATAAGAACAAGGGAGACCGGTCAGACTGTGTTAACTATCGTGGGATCTCGCTGCTCTCCGTAGCTGGCAAGATTATCGCCCGAGTCCTCCTAAACAGACTTCTTCCTGAGGCGGAAAACTTCCTCCCAGAATGTCAATGTGGTTTTAGACCATCACGTGGCACCACTGACATGATCTTTGCTGCCCGCCAGATACAGGAAAAATGCAGAAGTGCAGAGAACAACATCGTGACCTGTACATGGCTTTCATCGATCTAGCCAAGGCCTTCGACTCGGTCAACAGGGAAGCCCTCTGGTGAACCCTCAGCCGTTTTGGATGCCCACCAAAATTCATTGCCATTATGAGGCAACTCCATGATGGCATGAACGGCAGTGTCCTGCACAATTGCACCCAGTCAGAGTTCTTCCCCATCCAAACAGGGGTTAAACAAGGGTGTGTTACTGGCACCAACTCTCTTTTCCATCTTCTTGGCTGCCTTCCTTACTCATGCCAGTGCCAATTTAGCCAGCGGGGCGAACATCGAGTACCGGGTAAAAGGGGGGGGGGGGGTCGTTTCAACATAAAACGACTCCAGGCAAGAAGAAAGGTGTTGGCAGCTTCCATTACTGAGCTTCAGTATGCAGATGACCTCACCCTTGTCGCCTACAGATCCTTAACACCTACGCAGATGCGTATGCACACTTCAGCCTTGGGGTGAATGTACGTAAGACTCAGATTCTCTTTCAGCATGCCCCTGGTTCAGCCACACCTCCAACATTCATCCAGCTTAACGGTACTACCCTATCTAATGTTGCCCACTATCGGTATCTCGGCTCCCACCTGTCCACCACCACAGACATCGATGAAGAGATTTAGCATTGGATCAGATGTGCATCTCAAGCCTTTGGCAGACTCTGAAATCGTGTCTTCAGCTGTACGGAGCTGAAATTATCTACAAAGCTGCACGTATATTGAGCAGTGGTCTTCCCCACCCTGCTATATGGCAGTGAGACATGGGTCACATACAGGAGGCAACTCAAGGCACTTGAAAAGTTTCACCAACGTAGTCTACGTTCCATCCTCTGAGTTCGCTGGGAAGACAAAAGAACAAATGCAAGCATTCTTGCTGACACCAACTGTAGGAGCATCGAGGCTACCCACATGGACGACAGTAGACTGCCAAAGCAGCTACTTTACAGTCACCTAACGAATAGTAAACATAATGCTGGCGGGCAATTGGAAAGGTATTAGGATAGTCTTAAGACAAACCTGAAAAGTACCAAATCGACCCCCTCACCTGGGAGTCGATTACTCCACATCGTAACGCTTGGAGGAGCACTGCACGAGAAGGTGTCAATGCTTTCAAGTTAGCCAGACTGCAAACCGAGGCAGACAAGTGCCAATGCCGGAAAGACTGCCCCTCCTGCAGTAGATGCAGCCCTCCACATGTGCAACGAATGTGAACGATGCTGCCGGTCCCGTATCGGTCCCTTTAATTGCCTCAAAACTTACCAACCTCGGCAACATCCCTAATAACTCATATCATTCCACCATAACTGGATGATCGTCATACTCGAGTCTGAGTGTCAGTAAAGTAGTACAGGTTGTACTTCTCTAGTCCGGCAACCTCGGGACCTGACCGGTGCTGGACCATGGAAATTTCCGGACCATGGAAATTCACCCTTTTCAGGATAGATAGTGATTTGTGCTTATGCTTGGAAGCAATAGCACCACTTTCACTGCTTCGTGGTCTCTTTGAAGACATGTTGAAAGGTTAAATGTTGTACAGTAGGTTCTCAAATTTCGCGAGTTTTTAATTCAACGTTTTTTATTTGGACACAAAAAACACTACAGAATTTAAAATTTTGATGGGTTTAAGCAGCCCGTCAACGTTCAGACGTGCACAATCGTGTAAACCGTCATTTCTCTTATGTCCAAAAGATTCATTATTGTTTATTACAGAATGTCTTTTTGATTGAATTAATGTTTATGTGTGCAAAATGAACAATACAATTCATTAATAATATGTAGAATATTAAAACACGGGAGGAAATGAGACAGCATTGTTTTAGTTAATTACAAAACCAGTGACTGACTGGTTCTACATATAAAACTGAAGAAAATAAGACCCTGGTTGAAGCTGTAGTAAAATTAATATAAAAAAAATTAATATGGTTGTTTTAAGTAATGTTATTTAATGTTAATAAATAGAACAATATAAGTAGCTAACCATTAATGGTAAAGAGAAAAAGTGAGACCGCGTATGTAAGTGCGCACATGTGAAAACATATCGTCATTACTATACATAAGAATATGAAAGCAATACTTATTTACTGTTCATATATATTTTAATTAATGTTTCTGAATTTAAAACAAAAATTCTTCCCACCAGTGGTGGTAAAGTTGAAAACATAAGGACAGCCAATGTTGTTGTGTGTGTTTTTACTTGGATGACGAAGTTGCCAAGTCATCAGGTTCAACTCTAGCTGAAGGTGTAGAATATAAAAACTTTTTCTGTGTTGTTTTCAGTTTTTATTTAACTTTATCTGTGTTATATTTGTTGGTTTATTAGGATGTTGCTTTATTACAGGTATTAATCTGCCCCCAAAATAGGGTAAATAAGGCAAAATTTAGCCAAACATTGAAAGTACCAGACTCAAATTAATTTTCTCCATCGGCAAACTAAAATCGTTCCGGACCACAGAATGCCAGACTAGAGAGGTACAACCTGTAGTCGTAAATGTTTAGATCAAGCCAAGTGACCCATGTTGGGTCTAGTTCTAGATCAATGCTTTAAAGAGTGAATTTTAATAAGACCACCTCATTTGTGGGTGCTTGACCATAAATATATTATTGACACGAGAAAATGTATATAAAATAATTTTTAAGTTTTACCATGTGAGAGAATAGAAAAAGGAATGAGTAAAATAAATAAAACTATATACTGTACACTAAAGAATATACCTATATAACCAAATTTTTATTTAATAAGACAAATTATAAAGATCAAACCTTGACTTTAGCTGAGGTGGAGAGTGGAGTGTAACCTGATGCAGCCTCTAATTCTCTTTTCTCTTGGACCACAGAACGGCCAACAAGCTCCTTGAAATGAGTGTTGAGGTGTCGTCTGAGAAGTGTTTTACCACATGGAATTGAGAGAAGCGATGCAAGAAGCTCAGAAGTGAAGCGCACTTCATAAACCATAAGTGCTCCATGGACACCTGTTAAGGAAAACAGAAATCTTGTAGGCAGGCTAAATCACTTCTATTTTTCAAGTGCTAAATTTAACATAATTATATGTGTACATTTTTATTGTTCACATAACTTCACGAACTCCTCTTGAAGGGTTCCATTCTCCTAACACCCTCAACAGACCCTTCCCTTAGGTACTCCTGCATTTGTTTTCATCTTTCATGTTAACAACTTACAGTCACTTATAGTTCCCTTTGATTAAGAGAAGTGGAATGTAACTTACAGTCTTACAGGGCTAATACAAGCAACGATAAGAAAATATAAGTACTGTATGGTGAGAAAACAAGTAGAAAAATCTACTGGAAGTTAAGGGAAGCCAACATTCTTATTTACATACAGTATGTGAATATTGAACAGTAAGATAAGAAAGCTTCGTGGTGAGCAACAAATTGAAACAAATTATCTACAATATGATTTAATAAGAGTAAAAAAGATGAATTCATACTATGAACAGGATAGTGTCATGATATAAAACAGTATACAGAAGATAACATGGAATATAAAGCTGCAAACTGCCAAAAGTGTGCTGTGAAAAGAACCATACATATAGTTGACTAAATGGTGTGCTGTATACATGGGCATATACATGTAAAGTTAATACAGAAAATATATGAAAAAGTTTGGAAGTAAGGTGACAGTTCAAAATGAATTTTTTATTTCATTAATTTTTGGTGGGGGGGGGGGGGGGGGTGTAGCTCACCCAGGCACAGGTCACTGACCTACATCAGGGCCTGGGGGACAAAAATATAATAATACTGTACTGTAATAATAATAATAATAATAATAATAATAATAATAATAATAATAATAATAATAATAATAATAATAATAATAATTATATAGAAAAATTTATAAAAATAATAACAAATACAGTACTAAACATTAAAAAAAAATTGAGTGAGAAACGATATACTGTATGTATGTTGTGTTGCCAATAGTAAGAGAAACAATTGAGACTTTGCAATTGTGTGTAAATGAGGCAGAAAGTCAGATCAGCAACCTGGGACTTGGTCACAATTTTCATGATGCAACATGGCAGCAGGGACTACCATTAGAGTTTAGACATTATGCTTGCAATATCTTCCCAGATGGTAATACCTCCCTGTTTGGTAGCTGCCTACTACCGACTACACAGGTATATGTGTAGGAGAAGGTTACCCATAAAGAAGAATTGCCCCCCAAAAAATGATATGGAACTCCATGACCGAAAATAATATTTGTCTTAAATTTGAAGTAATTCAGAAGAGACATTGCAAAAATATACAGCATCCATATAGTAAGTCACAAAATGAAAAAAAATCTAATATTTTACATTTTTTCAATTACAATAAATTTTGAGAACAAAATCTAAAGAAACTAGAAGTACAGTCACAAACAAAAGTTCACTCCCTCCAAAATAAGATAAAACTGCACACTTGCACCAGATGACAGAGTACTGGTAAGTCAATTTTAAGATTCGTTCCGCTGACTCACGCCTGGAGTTTTAATCACCCTCTTCCGTTGAAGAGGGTCTTCGTGTTTCAGCCCGAGTTTTAAAAACAACAATGAGTCCTGAAGGACACCGTAGTACTGTACTTGATGGGGTGGAATGGCAGTAAAACTAACTAATTACAATATCATAAATTAAAACTCGGGTTGAAACACGATGACCGTCAACAGAAGAGGGAAATTGCAGTCAAATCTCAGGTAAATTAGGCAAAACAATGTTGATATACACTGTAGTATTATCTAGAAACAAATACTCATTAACTCTTTAGGTGGCATGAGTTTCTATTACCCGAACAAAATTTGTCTGGGTATTAGCCAGAATAAAATACCTAAGGGCTACACTGCCCTCTAAAGAGTTAAAAATAAATAAAATTAGTTTTCAAAGTGTCCACCAGGTGCCATATCACCTCACAATAATGGGGACACTTCATAATTTACATTCAAATGTGGAGAAGATTCATTGAGTCTTTCTTAAATAGATATTCTGGAAATTGATGGAATAATTACAGAAGCATAGAAAATTGTCTTGATGAAGAATACATAATGAGAGCCAACATACACAAGTTAGATTCCCATTATGTGATCCCATACCAACTACGGAGGTTAATTTTTAGAATCCTCCTGTGATTGGCAAAATTGTAGTTGGCAAAGGATGGGTGTAATGGGAAATTGTGGTTAGGGGAAGTGACCCTTTAAAGACATACCTAAGGTTATAACTAAGTTTTAGTAAGTCCTCACCAACTGCTCAGTTTTGAGTATCCAAATTTTATATTTTGTATTGTATCCAGTTGTAAAGGCCATATATATTTTTTTTAATTAAAATTGTCCTCTGAGCAGCAGCCAGTGTAGAAAAGTTACCACTCTACTATGCCATTATCAGCCAACTAAGCACCCACATATGGAATACTGCTGTACTAATGTTTTGTTTTGTTTTACATTAATAATTGTGAATATACAGTACAGTAGAACCTCGATAAAACGGACTAATTGGGGCAGACCTCAGTCTGAAAATGCAAAAGTCCGAGAAAAGCAAATACAGTGGGGGTATGCTATAACGAACGGATTCTACTACGAATATTCCTAAAACGAACGGTTTTACCTATAAAATTGAGAATGCTATAACGAACGAAACTCCTACAACGAACATTAATTATTATTTTTGTTTTGTTTATTACAAGTATTAATGATATTCTTTATTTCAGGAGTTTAGATGCATATTAAAACACTTTTTACAATTTTACAATTTTATATTATATTTTTCAGTGGTTGTACAGTATTTGGGGGCCTGGAACGGATTAATCCTATAACGAACGAATGCTATAACGAACAAGGTTCTAGAACCAATTAGATTCGTTATAGCCTGTGGGGCGGGAGGGAGTTGGAGATAACACTGCTTGTCTGAACTGTTTAAAGAAAATCAGTTGTTGTTATGTTATTACTGCACTTCAACAACTAAGGTCTTTAAGTGTATAACAAGGTTATTAAAAGAATATATTACATCAACAATAAAAAAAATATGAAACAGAACTCTCTCTGGGTTGAAAATCAGACATATAAGTCAGGTTGTCAACGAGGTGATTGTTATTTACTGTAAAGTCTTGTATGTAAGTAACCCCAGAATTTGTCTTGTGAATAAAGAGAAAACTGTATACTGTACAGTACTATAATGATAAAAATAAGAACAAATAAGTGTAAGGGGATATTGTATGTGGATGATGAGTGTTTATCTAGAAGCAGCAGGCAGAGGGGTGGGGAGAGGGGTAGCACAGGAGGATGGCACCTTCCCCCTGTCCCCCAAGATTCCTTTAACAAATCTTCATACAATTTCACCATAATTCTTTATCATTTAGGTTCATTTGGTTCCAGGTTGATAAAATATTATCCTAAAAAAATCAACTCTCCTGATAAAAGAATCCCACACTCAACACCATGAATCGTTTGTTTACAAAGGTCAAACAGCTGATAAGCTTAGCTCCTTCACTCATGCTTACCTCACTTGTCTTCAACATTTAGTAAATTTGTACAGTACAGTAGTGTATTTATCATCACTAAATAAATACTATTGTAGTGTATTTATCATCACTTAATAAGTAATATTGTAGTGTAAAAAATTATGCATCTGCATATACCCTGGTTTCTTCATTAATAATTTGTCTAAATACAAGTAGCCAAACTGAGTCATCATATAACAGCCAAAGGCAGTAAATAACGTTTTTAAGAAGGTATCTTCATATCAAATACTATACAGTGTGTTATAGTGACCCCTGTTGTAAGCTTATTTGCTGAAAGCTCTCACACGAACGCATCCTGGGTGAATGCCTTCCGATACAGTTTATTCTTTTATTTTCAAGTAAAATTACAAATCACATATTGTATTTTTATTTTTCTCTAATACTGAAGATGTTATATTAATCATGATGAACCATACATCATAAGAGGCTGATCATATGAAAATATTATACATAACTGAATCAATAAATAAACCTGACATGTGGTAATGTCGATTCAGCCCCCCCCCCCTTCTCTGCAGCCCTCAGCCTGCTTACATACACAGTGTCTTAGCTCTTGTTAGGCCAATGGTAAATTTGATTAGACCACTGTACAGTATTCAGTGAGCAAGTGTTGTTCTTTTCATAACTTTTCTTTTTAATTTTATCCATTTCTTGAAATATGTGCAGCAAAAACCTCGATAACTTGGCACATATGGGGCTCTGACCTTGTAGAGTTATCCCAATATCCCAAATTTCGACTTATTGAGGCACTCCCTCCCACCCCCCTCCACAAAAATACAATAAAATATTATCAGCCCTATAAGTACTGTATACATGTAACAACTAATTCTACAAGAGCAACACTTACCAGCACTGCAAGCGAAGAATGAAGCATTGTAGTAGGTGAGAGGCATAGTACATAATGCAGGGAGGAATGGTAGATGACGCGGGTGATGGAGAGGAACGCTACATGTAAGTACTGAAATTTGGTCACTTATACAAAATAAAGAATAAATTTAAAAATATATATTTGTTTTCTTTACATATGATTCAAGTCTCAGTATGTAAATAAACATGAACTTATCACTAAAGATATTATAGTCCACCCTAGTAACACCGTTTTCTTTATTACAGAAAAAAGGAGTAAAAATTTTAATATTCTAATGTGGTTTAGAAATAAAGAAAATATAATATAAATCTACAAAATATGAAAAAGTAAGAGCATGTGAGTGAGTGTGTGTGTGTGTGTGTGTGTGTGTGTGTGTGTGTGTGTGTGTGTGTGTGTGTGTGTAATAATAATACAGGTTGTACCTCTCTAGTCCGGCAACCTCGGGACCTGACCGGTGCCAGACCATGGAAATTTCCGGACCATGGAAATTCACCCTTTTCCTGGATTGATAGTGACTTGTGCTTATGCTTGGAAGCACTAGCACCACTTCCTCTGCTTCATGGTTTCTTTGAAGACATATTGAAGAGTTAAATGTCGTACAGTAGCTTCTCAAATTTCACGAGTTTTTAATTCAACGTTTTTTATTTGAACACACAAAAAAACAAAACAATTTAAAATTTTGACGGAGGAAAATCGAATTTCGACGTGTTTGAACGGCCCACCAACGTTCAGACGACGTGCACAACCGTGTAAACAGCGTCATTTTGTTATGTACAAAAGATTCATTATTGTTTATTACTGAATGTCTTTTTATTGAATTAATGTTTATGTGTGCAAAATGGGCAATACAATTCATTTATAATATGTAGAATATTAAAACACACAAGGATATGAGACAGCATTGTTTTCGTTGATTACAAAACCAGTGACTGACTGGTTCTACATATAAAACTGAAGAAAATAAGACCCTGGTTGTAGCTGTAGTAAAATTAATATGGTTGTTTTAAGTAATGTTATTTAATGTTAATAAATGGAACAATAGAAGTAGCTAATGATAAAATAATGGTAAAGAAAAAGAGAGATCGCGTATGTAAGTGCGCACATGTGAAAACATATCGTCATTACTCTATACAGTAGTACCCCGAATTACGTGGTCAATTGAACCCACAGGGTACCGCGGAAAGTGAAAACCGCGTAAAGTGAACAACAGAACATATGGGATTAATTCCAATAGAGACTGGCCCGACCCCCAAACCCCACTTTTTCCGACACAATACCTATGTTGTAGTAAAAATAACATCTAAATTTTATGATGGTATGCTCACACAATTAAAATTTAAGAGAAATACAGTTGCCAGGTTAATGTCCATTCAAATAATGGACTCAAATCCCCCCCCCCCCTCTTTCCAGCTCACTAGCTCCTACCTCTCTGAGAAATGTGTGGGTGAAAACACTAGATTTTAACATTTAGTAATAAATAATACCTCAGACTAAAGTTAGGATAATATAATTGACATTTCTGGATTCCTTAAAGGTCAGGGAATATTTTGAATGTAAACTTCATATATTTTGCACAAAAGATAAAATATTTGCTTTGTGTAAACCAAATTATTACTTTAGATCTAAAATTTGTATGTCTAATGCAAAATCCATGATGTTTATATTCAAACTGATCATCATATTGTAGAATTCCAGCAATGTAAATTATATTCTGGCCAGGTAATTTGTATGAATTTTATGAGCTAAAACATATATCTTCAGTAAATAAACAAAAAAATATTCTTCAAGACACTATCTGTCAATCAAAATACTCCGCCCTAGCTGGGTCCCTCCCTCCCTCCCCACCCCCCACCTTCCCTCCCTACCAGAGAAGGTTTGGGAAAAAATAGTATATTTACATTTTTAGTAATAAATAATAACTCAGACTAAAGTTAGGATAATATAATTGACATTTCTGGATTCCTTGCAGGTCAGGGAATATTTTGAATGTAAACTTCATATATTCTGCACAAACGATAAACTATTTGCTTTGTGTAAACCAAATTATTACATTAGATCGAAAATTTTTGTCTAATGCAAAATCCATGATGTTTATATTCAAAATGATCATCATATTGCAAGAATTCCAGCAATGTAAATTATATTCTGGCCGGGTAATTTGTATGAATTTTATGAGCTAAAAAAAAAAAAAAAAAAAAGAAAAAAAAAAAAAGAAAAATTATACTTCACCGCGTATATGAGTAGATGCACCACGGAAAGTGAAAGTCCGGTTCTGGCAAGGTACCGCGTAATTGAGAAATCAGAAATCGGAAAGTAAAACCGTGTAAAGTGGGGTAATACTGTATAAGAATATGAAAGCAACACTAATTTACCATTCATATATATTTTAATTAATGTTTCTGAATTTTTTTTATTGAATTAATGTTTGTGTGTGCAAAATGAACAATACAATTCATTAATAATACATGGAATATTAACACGAGGAGACGAGACGGCTACCGGCATTGTTTTCGTTAATGTTTACAAAACCAGTGACTGATTGGTTCTACATATAAAACTGAAGAAAATAAGACCCTAATTGTAGCTGCAGTGAAATTAATGTAAAAAAATTAATATGCTTGTTTGAAGTACCTGTAATGTTATTTAATGTAATAAATGGAACAATAGAAGTAGCTAACCATTAATGGTAAAGAAAAAGGTGAGACTGCGTGTATGTAAATGCGCACATGTGAAAACATATCGTCATTACTCTATATAAGAATATGAAAGCAACACTTATTTACTGCTCATATATACTGAAGGGTTAAATGTTGTACTCTGTATAGACAAGCAGAGAGAGAGAGCAGCCGAATTGAAGGATGTAAACAAACCTTATTTTTTTTTTATGGGGATTAGCCCACCCGAGCATAGGTCACTGACCCACATTGGGGCTTGAGGGGCAAAAATTTAATACTCCTGTAACAACAACAACAACAACAACACCAACAACAACAACAACAACAATAATAATAATAATAATAATAATAATAATAACAATAATAATAATAATAACAATAATAATAATAATAATAATAATAATAATAAAATAATAATAATAATAATAATAATAATAATAATAATAATAATAAAATAATAATAATAATAATAATAATAATAATAATAATAATGCAGATAAGTATAAAAAAAAAAAAAAAAAAAAAAAGTGCCTATGTACTTATTGGACTAAAATCGTTCCGAACCACGGGAGTTTCCGGACCACAGAATGCCGGACTGTAGAGGTACAACCTATAATAATAATAATAATAATAATAATAATAATAATAATAATAATAATAATAATAATAATAATAATAATAAACGGTTTATTAATAGAGTTGCAGCCGGTGGCTGAAAATATACAAACTTACATATGATTTTGACATAATAATATACGTTCAATACATTTACAGGGCTGTACAGAATGTGTGTGTGTGTGTGTGTGTGTGTGTGTGTGTGGCAGCATTATGTTAGTGTTAAGGTGCAAGCACTACTTGTTTCCTCTCTCTTTCAGCTACCACCGCTGGCTAGCCCTCGTGGCGAACAGGGAAGCAACTTGCATAAGTCTTCACCTGCCAGTACAAAGCCTCTTCACCATAAAGACTCCTGCTGTGCCTCCTCATAGCAACACACGGAAACTGGGTGCCTCGTAGTGTAACGACCATGGTCATACACGTCAGTTAACGCCAAAATCAAATGATTCATATTTCGCTCAATAGACCACAAAACATGTACCTCTGCTTTTATTTTGAGTCCTCCATCTGAGGAGTCCGTTTTCTCATCGCTTCAAGATGCCTCAGTCCTCCGTTATCCCATTTTCTCTGACTTACTGAAACCAACCTCTCTATAAAATGAATTTGAATGTGAGAGAGAACACCCTTGTCTTGAGTCAACTTAGATATGTCTGTTACAGTTGGAACATTCAAGATCCATTGTGAGTGGTGTTGAACGCTTCAACTGCCCTTATTGTTAGTAAGACGTGTCAAGTAAGCGAGTGTTGAGTTTGCCAGCTAGAGTGGCGTATTTTATGTCGTCCGTGGGGATACCCATGGGTTTCTAATCGCTACTGAAGTTAAATTGTTTTGTGGCCCCGACATCAGAGAATCTGATGTTCATAGTTTAGTTAGTGTCAGTTGTCTATTTAAGAAAGTCATTAATCTTCTGAACAGTTCCTGTCAAACTCAAAATTCTCCAAGACTTAACGGCCGTCTGACCTGGGATGTGGTTTGCGGTCAGGCCAATAGAGCTGCGAACGCATATATAACTCCATTTCACCTCTTTACTGACAAACTCAATCTCTGATTAAATCATAAATATAGATGTAGAAAATTAGCCTGATCTGTGACACTGACGGTCACAGCTAGGTGTCCAATGACTACTTTGAATAGAGGGCCTATTGTTAGTAAAATTAGTCTTTCTAATAGGAATATGCCCTCAGGCCCGTATGTATGCAGACGAGCGAGGAAAAATCATTCCCGTCTCCAGGTATGTTCACGTGTGTTCCACGCCGCCATATTAACTCAGTTTAACTTAGTCATTTTTGTGAATATCAGTGTTCATGTTTTAACATAGTACCTTCAGTGCCAATTGAGTCAAGTAAAGTAGAGTTCTAGCTATAGTCTGAACCGGTGCCAGACGTATGTTTTGTATAGTGAAGTTAAATATTCACGCCTTCTGTGATTCCTCCACGTCTCCAGACGCTGTTGTGGGGGTTAGCAACACTCCTGAGGTTCGGGAGCCGCCTATGGGCACAATGTCTCTCGAAAGACGTCTTTAAGGTGGCGAGATTAGAATCCCAGGGCGAGATTCCTTGGCAGACGCCACGGCCCACCGCCACGAGTCAACTTTTCCTGGGCCAAGCGCTCCGAGCTAGCGAGCGAGCCTGTAAACAACTCTGGCCCACTGACTCCGTCATATGATCATGGTCTATCTACTGTTCTTGGTCATATGTATGGAGCCGTATTAATATCCATGCTTAGGGATGACTAGCAGAAATATAGTCATCCCAGGTTAAGTATTGAATCCCTAAATGAGAGTTCAAGGTACCAGGTGGTTCCTTGTGAAATGATAAGAAATATGGTATGTTACTAATTGTGGAATTGCCCAGTGTGTTATGTATTCATCTGTAGTACCCATGAAAGAATAACCTGAGAGTATCATGCTCTAATCAAGAAGTGGAGAGGTAATTTGTTACTTGTTAAAGTAAGACCTGAGGGTCCAGTGATGGCTTGTGAATAATAGTACGGAATCTCATGTATCAAGGTAATGATATCCCAATTGTCTAATAAAGTAATGAGTATTTGGAGGAGATGAATGAGGTAATAAGTTCTTGAAGGGTTTGATGACGTAATAAGTTAATTGCGGTTCTGTTTAGCCTGAGTGAATCTAAGATGCATCTTCTCCACTCACTTGTTAATAAATATTGAACTAGTAAACTACGAGTATCACCACTCTACTCCTTCTACACATTGGTTCCCAGAAAATAATACTTACTTACGTGCCTAGACATCTACCACACTACCCAAGAACTTTCCATGAGTTATGTTATATAATGAAAAGTCTGGGTGGTGGCAGCTACCCTTTGTAAGTATAAAAAGTGTTGTCCAAAGAATAACATGGTTCCCCAGACGAACCCACGTATAAGAAAGACATAAAACAAAGTATACTTCCGAAAGGTAAGAACATTGAAACTGAGAATAAAATATATATATGAAAGGAAATGAAAAGAAAGAACATTAACTTGGAAAACATAAGCAGAGAAGCATAAGAGTTACTTATATAAGAATATATAAGAATATAAGGTATATAGAGATAAAGAACATGTAAGAATATAAGCAAGAATATATAAGAATAAGTACAGTTGTACCCCACTTAACGCGGTCAATAGAACCCAGAGGGTCCCGCGTTAAGTGAAATCCGAATTAAGTGAACAACAGAACATATGGGATTAATTCCAATAGAAACCGGCCCGACCCCCAAACTCCACTTTTTGACGACACATAACTATGTTGTAGTAAAAATAACATCTTAATTTTATGATGGTACATGCACACAATTAATACTTAAGAGAAATAGAGAAATACAGTCGCCAAGTTAATGTCCATTCAAATAATGGACTCAACTCCCTCCCCCTCTTCTCACACTACACTGCTGGCTCTTCACTCTCTGAGAAATTTTTGGGGGAAAACCACTAAATTTTAATAAATAATACCTCAAACTAAAGTTAGGATAATACAATTGACATTGCTGGATTCCTTGTAAGACCAGGAATATTTTGAATATAAATGTCATATATTTTGCACAAAAGATAACATAGTTACTCAGAGAAAATATTTTATCTAAAATTTGTATGTCTAATGCAAAATATATGATGTTTATATTCAAAATGATCACCAAATTATAAGAATTCCAGCAATGTAAATTATATTCTGGCCGGGTAATTTGTATGAATTTTATGAGCTAAAACAAATATCTTCAGTTAATAAAAAAAAAAAATATTCTTCACGACACTATCTGTCAATCAAAGTACCCCACCTTGCCTCCCCCCTCTTCCAACCGCGCGGTCAGTCCCAACCCTCCCCCCCACCCCCCACCAATCCTCTCTTCAAGAGATGTTGGGTGAAAAAAATAAATTTTAACATTTTGTATTAAATAATACCTCAGATTAAAGTTAGGATAATATAATTGACATTGCTGGATTCCTTGTAAGACCAGGAATATTTTGAAGTATAAATGTCATATATTTTGCACAAAAGAGAACATATCTACTCAGAGAAAACATTTTATCTAAAATTTGTATGTCTAATGCAAAATATATGATGTTTATATTCAAAATGATCATCAAATTATAAGAATTCCAACAATGTAAATTATATTCTGACCGGGTAATTTGTATGAATTTTATGAGCTAAAACAAATATCTTCAGTTAATAAAAAAAAAAAAAATATTCTTCACAGGGTAACAGATGGTCGGTCGGTCCCTCCCTCCCCCCCACCCCCCACCAACCGTCCCAAGGAGATGTGTGGGAAAACCAGAATATTTAACTTTAGTAATAAATAATACCTCAAACTAAAGTTAGGATAATATAATTGACATTGCTGGATTCCTTGTAAGACCAGGAATATTTTGAATATAAATGTCATATATTTTGCACAAAAGAGAACATATCTACTCAGAGAAAACATTTTATCTAAAATTTGTATGGCTAATGCAAAATATATGATGTTTATATTCAAAATGATCACCAAATTATAAGAATTCCAGCAATGTAAATTATATTCTGGCCGGGTAATTTGTATGAATTTTATGAGCTAAAACAGGCAGTCAGGCAAGGTGGCGGGTGGGGCAAATCTAAAAATAGCGTCTCGAGCCGGACACTCACCGCATATATGTGGAAAAAATCCGTGTTAAGTGAAAGTTCAGCTCTGGCGAGGCACCGCGTATATGAAAAAACGCGTTAAGTGAAACCGCGTTAGGCGGGGTAATACTGTATATATATATGTAAAGAATTAAAGAAGGATAAGTATATAAAACAGGATACTCATTGGAAAGAATGCTACACAGAACAAATAAGTATATGAATAAATAGAATACTAACAGAAAAGAATAGCTGGATGGTAAATTATTGAAAAGAGAAAACTCGGCCCGTTACAGTAGGCCCAGGCTAGACCAGCAGGATATCTCGGAATAGCAGTGGGCCCCAGATGGACAGCGCATACCGTATATCTCGGCTTATAAGACGAAATTTGAACATTAAAAAAATCTGCCCAAAGTTAGGGGGTCGTCTTAAGCAACAAATATAAAATTCTTACATCTTAAATATTGTGTCAAGAGTGGTGATGGAAACATCGTAAGCCACTCACAAAGTCCTACCAGTAATTATTTTATACTGAAACTTACGTTTGGCAAGCTGGATTCAAATTAAGATTACCGGTATATTAAAATTATAAAAATGTATTATAAACCTGTCTAACATACCCTGTAATAAACACAGCTGCTATCATCACACACCCCTCCCCACGCCCCCCCCCCCCCCACCCCATTTGCCAGTGAGGAGACAAGAAAGGGAAAGTGACCGCGAGATTGGGCTATTTTTAGCCGTGGAGGTGGTCAGTAATGCATACCGGTATCGGTATATTTACTCATAATAATATTTATCTCCTATAAATAATTGATTTAAATTTTATTTTTTTTACAAAGAATATTCAGTAAATGAGTGCATTAATTCTTGAAACTATCGACGGTTAATTACAGACGCTTAAGTGACGTCACTAGTGTTTACACTACACCAGCGGGTAACATTTGATGCCATTACTTGAAGTGAATTGGCCTTATTTTAAGTAACTAACTATAAATAAATACAAAAATTAAAAAAAAAGATCAAAACTGAGAAATAATATACTGTATGTATGTTGTGTTGTCAAAGTAAGAGGAACAATTGAAACTGCAATTGTGTGTAAATGAGGCAGAAAGTATATATGTATGTATGTATGTGTGTATATATATTTGTATATATATATGTATATATGTATATATATATATATATGTATATATATATATATATACATATATATATATGTATATATATGTATGTATGTATGTATATATATATATTTATGTATATATATATATATATATATATATATATATATATATATATATATATATATATATATATATATATACATGTTTGTGTAATAAATGTATGTAGTAAGTACGTAATATTTTTTCACTCAAATCCTAATGAAACACTACTGGAGAACATTCCTTTCTCGCAAAACAGTTTATAAATTTAAGAAAATAATTACAGTGTGTTTAATATATTACAGTATATTATAAATAAATAAATAAACAAATAATTCGGTAAATCTATTTCAAGTAAATGGAAAATAAGCAAACAAATGTTATTTACCAAGACCCTTCCGTCTGGCTCAGGGTGAGATGGAGGGGAGATAACAAGGCTATTTATAGTCCGTCTGAAGTGGCCAGTACCCTAATGCATCATAAATAATTCATTGAACATTCATTTGTTGTACATAGTATATATATATATATATATATATATATATATATATATATATATATATATATATATATATATATATATATATATATATATATATATATATATATATATATATATATATATATATATACAGCCTACATATATATATATATATATATATATATATATATATATATATATATATATATATATATATATATATATATATATATATATATATATATACTGAATATACTATGTACAACAAATGAATGTTCAATGAATTATTTATGATGCATTAGGGTACTGGCCACTTCAGACGGGCTATAAATAAATGTATGTAGTGAGAACATACCGGTAACCTTTTTCGCTCAAATCTTAATGAAACACCACAATTAGAATACGGTGGTTGCTGTTGAACCACCTGTTGTATAAATAGCCGGAACACAGTCACACCACGGAGACGAGGGAACACTCCCACCACCGATCGTCCGTATAAATGAAAGAAAATACTTGCAGTGTGTTTAATATGTTACAATATATTATAAATAAATAAATAAACAAATAAATCGGTAAATCCATTTCAAGTAAATGGAAAAATTTTACTCGACACCGACATTAGTTCCAGTTACCGGTATATAGCAGACACTTCAGTGATGTCACTAGTGTTTACACTACACCAGCGGGTAACATTTGATGACATTACTTGAAGTGAATTGGCCTTATTTTAAAAAACCAAGGATGGTTGGTAAAGGACTACTGAGTCAGTGGGAAAGTGTCACATTTGGGGGACTGGTCTTATACAGCAAATAGAGCTCAAAAGCTACTTTTTAAATGGAAATTTGGGGGGGCCGTCTTATGCACCCCGACGCCTTATAGGCTGAGATATACGGTAGGCCCATTGGCCTGTGGACACAACCTGGCACCTACCAACCATTGCCCCGCTGTCTTGCGGAATAACCTTGGTAGGTATAAGGCTACGGGAGAAAACCCCGAACAAAAATTTGCGGGTGGAGCCCCGCATCAGGCAGACATGCTCACAGAGCTCCAATATGACCCCAACGGCAGTATAGGTGGAAGAGGTGACTACCATGGGAACCCAACAACTACACCGGCAGATGAAGGCAATGCATAATGGACAGGCTACCCAACAAACTGGGCTATCGGCAGTTCATTGCGACTCTCCCTCTCCCCAGTCATTGCAACACTTGCACCACTGGATCAGGAAAAGGCACATACGAGGCTCTGACCTTGCCGAGTTATCCCAAATTACTACTTATCGAGGCACTTCCCCCCCCCCCTCCTACAAAATTGAAACAATAAAAAATTATACCCATATATGTGTACATGTAATTACTAAATGTAAAAAAGTAACACTTAACAGCACTGTAGATGAAGAATGAAGCATCATAGTAGGTGACACAGAGGCATGGTAGGCGATGCAGGTGGCCAGATATGCCGAGATTTTCCCAGATAGTTTTATATAACCCGGCATTTCCAGAATTATACTAATACATTCCAAGACCAAATCCATGCCGAGTTATATGAAATTCCGAGTTATCAAATGCTGAGTTATGGAGGGTATACTGTAAATCAACTAATGCACAGCCATCATCCAGCTCATCATACTCCTTCTCATCATCAAACCCCTATACCTCAAAGTCCTATGGTGACGGACAAGTGGCAACAGGGACAGGGGACAGGCAGAGATGACTGCCGGGAGTCTCTAGTCACAACTCTGCACATGGGCGGCACAGATAAGATGGTCGTTTATGTACTGGGATCTAGGCAGCAGTGTAATTCGGTCCTGTCTGTGCGACTGAGCAGCCTTTTCGAGGAGCCCTAAACATAGCCTGCCTAAAAAACCCAACCTGACTGGGCAACCACACAATTATAATCCCAGATTAAAACAAAAACAAACTATACAACCTTTTATGGTCGCTGCATGGAATCTCAGGACCCTTCCGGATACTGGCACAAATGAGCATCCTGAAAGAAGAACTGCCCTTGTGGCAAAAGAGCTGGCCAGATATAACATGAACATAGCAGCCATTAGTGAGTCCCAGCTCGCAGACGAGGGTCAACTCACAGAACAGGGGTCTAGCTATACCTATTTCTGGAAGGGTAAACCTGCTGCGGAGCGAAACCGTATTTACGGAGTTGGCTTTGCCAACCGCCAACGCATCCTACACAGGCTAACTGAAATGCCTATTGAAATCAACGAGTGCCTCATGACGCTCCGAGTCCCACTGAATCATTCACGTCATGCCTTTTTCATCAGTGCATATGCCCCAACACTGGATGCAGAGGATGATAGCAAAGAGGCCTTTTACGTCGACCTTGACTTCAATGCCAGAGTTGGCAGAGATACTGACATTTGGCAGGGAACCATAGGACTAGGCAAGTGTAATCCCAACTGCCTACTCCTCCTCAGTGAGTATGCTGCACGCAGCCTCACCATCACCAATACCTTGTTTAGGCAGGCTGACAAGTTCAAGGGTTTGGGGCAACACCCATAATCCAAACACTGGCATCTCATTGACTACATCACTGTCAGAGAAAGAGATCACCGAGATGTCCTCGTCACCCGTGCCATGCGTGGCTCAGACCACTGTGACTCTGATGATCAGCTCGACAGAGCCAAGCTCTCACTTCACGTCACCCCAATACGGCAAAGGCAACAAGCCTCCAGAATAGGTTTTAACACAAAACATCTGGAGGGTCTAGCTGTAATGCATGCTTTCAGAGCGCACTTCGAACATGGGCTGATAAATAACCCGACAACAAACAACCCAAATCCCAGTGCCGAATGGGGTATTCTCGACACTGTCATGACAAAAACCTGGAGAGACCCTAGGCCAGATCAAAAGAAAATGACCCGGCAATCAATGTACTCGTTGATGATAAACGTGCTGCTTTAACTGACTGACAGAACAACCCTCAGACTCAGATCAGAGCTGATACCTTCCACAAGAAGAAAGCGGCGGCCCAGCGTGAACTTCGCAATCTAATGAACGACTGGTTTGAAAATAAAGCATTTGAAACGCAAAAACTAAGCGTACCGATCAGCACAAGATGCACGAATTTTTCAATTCCACTAAAACATTTTATGAGTCAATCACTCGTGGCATAGCCCCCCTTCGCTCATCCGACAGCAACTCCCTAATTAAAGACGAAGAAGGCCGACTTCAGTGCTGGAAAGAGCACTACCATTCACTGCTCAACTGAAACACTGATGTGGATGTCCTGACTACCCAGGAGGTCCCTCAGCATCCAGAGCTGACCCATCTCAGCTATCCTCCATCCTTGGGTGAGGTAACTACTGCCATCAAACAGATGAAAACTAACAAAGCCTCAATGCCTGATGGAATCCTAGACGAGGTGTATAAAGCAGGAGGACCTCTGCTCACTAGCCTTCTCCACTCCTTCCTGGAGAATACAGTGATATCTCCATTAGCCGAAACAATTGGTGCAGAGCATTTCTGGGAATGAGAGATTTTCAGGGAAACAAGACAACTCTCTCAAAGCCGGAAAAAAAATCCCTCATCCCCGGAACTTCCGGGTAATGGAAAAATGTTCTCAGAGGTTCCAGAAAATGTGCCTGCTTTTCATCTCTCTAACCCAGAAAAAACTCCCTCATCCCCGGAATTTTCTGGAAAATGTGCTCATCAGAAAATCGTTCCCAAAGCCGGAATTTTCTGGAAAATTCCAGCTTTGGGAACGATTTTCCGAGAAACTTTAATTCCGGCTAACGGAGATATTACTGTACAGTCATGCGCCGGTTAACGTCCTAGATACGTTCTTGGAAACGAGACGTTAACCGAAATGGACGTTGTCCGGTCATCACATAAACTTTGTATTTATACGTACGTGTATGTGGAATACTATGTACGTACATATACACTTTTACTCTTAAATCTCTACTGTAATGTGATACAGGTGATTAATTTTTATCTCTTGTGCAAAATACATGATGTCTATATTAAAATTATTCACTGTTTTACTAGGATTCCAGCAACGCTGGGCAGATGGGGGAGAGGGAGGGAGGGAGGGAGGGAGGGGAGGTAGTACGTTTGACAGTTGGCACAGGCCCAGGTCTAACGCGTGTATATTTATCAGTTCTTAAGTGACTAAGCTTCTCTCTTATAAAAAGCCAGTGAAATGACCTGGGAGAATATAATTAACATTGCTAGGATTCTTGTAAGATACTGATTAATTTGAATATAAACATGCTATAATTTGCACTGGACATAACAATTTTAGTACCGTAATCAAATTAGTACATGTGCACTCCGGCTTTGCACTAAGGTCATTTATTTCTTTTATGTTTCTTTTAGTATGGTGTGTGCATGTAAATGGGTGAAAATAAATGAAGAAATTTATGTAAATCTACCCAAAAATACAGGTGAAAAACTTTATATTATAAAATGTACTACAGTATTATACACTTATGTACCACAATTTTTACATCTTGAGCAAAATGTATGACGTTTATATTCAAATTATTGGCTGTCTTGCAAGGATTCCAGCAATGCAAATTATAATCTCCTAACTTTAGTCAGAGATATCATATAAAATAAACACCTTAAAGAATAAAGTTATCACCAATCTTTTATCTGGGAACACAAGGAGGGAGGTAGCCAGCGAGTGTGGGAAGAGGGCGGCCGGGGGGGGGACAGAGTGTCTGGTGTGTGTTTATTTGAGATAAGATTTGACAGTTGGCGCTGAAGGCCTGCCTGCGTGTTTATTTATGATTACTTAAGAGTGACTAAACTCTTCTCATAATTTGCCACCCAAATGACCTGGATGAATATAACTTACATTGCTGGGATTCTTGTAAGATAGTGATTTATTTGAATACCTGTTAAAACAATCTATATTTGCAATAGACATAACAACTTAAGTACAGTAAAAGTCCACAAATCCGGATGCCAGAAATCCGGACCACCCGAGAATCCGGACTTTTTGAAAACTAATTTTTTTTTTTTTTTTTTAGCGGACTTTTGTGTGTATGTGCGCATGCGCCACAGCTGCACAGCGACAACAAGCGACCACGTGGTCGCCACTTTAAAACGAGCAATCAAACTGTGACAACATACCATATATACTCGTCTATAAGCCCCCCTCGTTTATCGGTCAACCCTGATTTTTTGACCAAGAAATCGTTAATTTATGATATTCCTCGTTTATAGTTCGACCCACGTTTTTGAGGGTAATGGAACAACAAAACCTTCAGTAAAAACGTTCTACGTCCTATAAACTGAGGCTCGCCATGCCTGAAACATGAGTGCCGAAGATAAATTGTTTACCATTTATTATTACGACACTTTACACTGAAACGCGGGTAGTTTCACCAAAAATATTGTATATTTCCATTCAAGTATTTATTCAAGTCAATTAGGAAGGAATGTTATTGTAATACAACAGTTTTTAACTAAACCATTCGAAAGGCGATTACGGTAACATCTTTTGAACGAAAGAAAGCGAAAGTAATTGTTTTCGTCACGATTTATCCCACTTTCCACTGTAATATGTACGTAATTTCAGCAAAAATATTACATTTCCATGAATGTATTATATCAAGCACAGTATGAATAGAATATCATAGTGATATAACAGAATTTTAACCGAAAACTATTAAAAAAACGAGTAACATCTCAAGAACATCGGAAGCTTAGGTAAAGTCTTTTGTTTTCGTCGTGTATTTTATCCTAGTTTACATTGAAATACATCACGTTTCAGCAAAACTACTATTTATTTCTGAGAATATATTCATTCAGGCGCAGTTTAGGTAAAATATACGTGATGTAATAGTTTTTTAACTGAAAACGATTCGAAAAACAAACGTACCCTCTAGCCCTGTTCAAGGAGAAGACTGGGAGAAGCTGTTTGGTGCTGCAGACGATGACAAGGAAAATGATTTGGATGGATTTTAATGAAAATATTCAGAAATATGGTATCGTAGTATTTATTCAATTCAATTAGGATAAAACATTATTGTAATCCAACAGTTTTTTAACTGAAAACCATTCGAAAAGCGATTACGGTAACATCTTTTGAGCGAAAGAAAGCGAAAGTCATTGTTTTCGTCACGATTTTATCCCACTTTCCACTGTAATACGCACGTCATTTCAGCAAAAATATTACATTTCCGTGAATGCATTATATCAAGCACGGTATGAATAGAATACCATTGTAATATAACAATATTTTGAGTCCTACTCTTTCCATTTACAGAGTACTGTACAAACCCATAATAATGGCTCCTAAAGTAGATAAACTTCGTTGTGTGAAGAGAAAGAAGAACACGTTGAAATTGAGTGACAAACTTGAAATAATTAAGAAACTAGAATGTGGTGTTAGCAATACTGTTCTAATGGAAACATACGAGATTGGAAAGTCGACAATTTATGATATAAAAAAGGCAAAGAATAAAATTCTAGAATTCACAGCTTTTTCATTAAAACTGCTCGTTTTGATAAATGAAGCATGTTATATTTGCTAATGAATAAACTATCAAAATGTACCGGTTCATCTCTTCTTTGTTCTTCCTTAAATTTGAATTTTAAAAGTACTGCCTGAGAATCCGGAAAATCCGAGAATCCGGAAAATCCGAAAATCCGGACCGACCCAATCCCCAAGCAGTCCGGATTTTTGGACTTCTACTGTACCGTAATCATGTACAGTACAGGTTTGTTCCATTGTTAACCGAGGGACCACTGTATTGCAGTGTACAGTACTTGTACCGTACAATAATGACTAAATTCACTAGATAACGTACACAACTAATGGTTGGTAAAACTTGTCAAGTAAGTGAGTGTCAAGTCTGTCAGTGTGAGTGCTTGTGTCCCCCATCATAGGAGTCCGTTTTCTCTCGCTTCAGGACGCCTGAGTCAGTTTTCTCTTAATCTTAGAGTGCAGTGCACCAGAGACTTCGTTATTCCTTAGTAATGACACAGAATTTGAAATTACAACCCAATTGCAACTGGGGTTGCAATTATTGAGGCAACTAAATATGTCTGATTACTGCAAATGTGTTATTTTGTCAATTTGGAGGTGAAAGATTTTATCCTCAATAGATGTAGGTTAACATTACACCTGGAGGCAAATGCTTACTAAAGACTAAGGAAGGATATTCCTTTAAAACACAATATCTGGCCAGTATGGGAAGGATCATCGTGTCTCCGTCAGGGGGTCAGGGGGTCATGGAGTGGTGGTCCAGCAGGCGTCACGGAAGTATTTTTTTTTTTTTTGGGGGGGGGGGGGGGGGGGGGGGGGGGGGGTGGGGGGGGGCCCATGGACGTATATGCAATAGGACGTTGTTCGGTTGGACGTTACCTGGCGCATGACTGTATATGGGAAAAGGAGGAAATCCCCCAAGCTCTTAAAGATGCCTCCATTATCAATATTTATAAGAACAAGGGATACTGATCAGACTGTGGCAACTACTGCGGGATCCTGCTGCTGTCCGTAGCTGGCAAGATTATCCTAAACAGATTTCTTTCTGAGCGGAAAACTTCCTCCCAGAAACTCAATGTGGCTTTAGACCTTCACGTGGCACCACTGACATGATCTTTGCTGCCTGCATCACACACACACACACACACATACACCCACCAACAACCATCCCCACACACCCCAACATCTCACACACACACAACACAGGAATTAAGACAGCAAGAATGAAGAGTGAGGGTCTTATTGTATGAAAAATTTGCTGTGTGTGACTGCGTGGTAGTGAGTAAAATATCAGCTGTTGAGAAGCGCTTGGCACTCCTTTCCACTCCATCTCTCTAATCACCCACACCGTTCTGCTTTCTCACTCCATATTTTAAAATGTTATGTAAAGCAATATATTTCACTATCTTCCTAAAAATACTTTATGTTTCGTGTTTATTCCAGACATCTTCAGGTCATGAGACCCACTAATCCTCCAGCCAAGAAAGGTGACCTGACATCCATCAGAAAATCAGTAATATGGGACAACTAATCCCCAACCCTACCTCCACCTGACATTGAGTGAGGTCAGGTCACTTACATGAGACCCACTAATCCTCCACAGCTCCAAGGCAGTGGAAAATACCAGTTTTTGCTGTAACAATGCTTCATTCATGCCTGTATCATATAGATTTTTAATTTTTAAATATATTTATTTACCCAAACTTTTAGATAAACTATTCTGAATTATTATAGTAAATAAAAAGAGTTTCTAACTTAATTAGAATTGCTTTTATGGATTTCAGTAGTTTAGACTCAAAGAAAACATCCCAGCACCCAGAAACATTCTGGGGAAGTGGGCTAGTATCCGTCTGTACAAGATGTCTAGTTTAGACACCTGGAAACTTTTCCCAGTAACTGGAAAAGATTTTGGGGATAAGGAATTTTTCCCAGTTCGAGGAAGTCGTCTGGTTTGCCGAAAATCTCTCATCCCCGGAAGTGCTCTGTACCAATTGTTCCGGCCAACAGGGATATCACTGTATACATATAAAGGTAAGACTCAGACTGAGACTCTGAGACAGTGACACACGTGCCACACGAAACCCACTCACAGACGTTCAACCACATAATTATACGAACACACAAACCGTCTGGACTGATGCTGGATTTTCCAGAGTTTTTAAAAATATTTCTGGTGAATAGAGGAATGGTCCAGAGCACCTCAGAGAGTTCAAAATATGCAAATTCTGATATATTGAAGTCCAATTTATAGAGATTTTACTGTATTGAGAATATGAGAAACAGTAAAATAATACTGACTTAAAGCCTGACAATGTGAAGTAATATAAATAATTGAGAATATTTACAAATGAAGTAATGTTGAAAATTACAATAATACGTACAAAATAAAAAATGAAATTAAAAAATAAATAAAGAATTAAGAAAAAGATTACTTTAAAGAATAAGTAAAAAACTCCATTATTATACTAAACTAATAAATGCTGTTAACCTGACTATGAGAAGGTTCTTGCACTTTGAAATAAGGAACATTAAGCAACTTACCTGAGCCTCTTAGATTGGGAGCATATTCTGAGAGGTCAACAGTTCTTAGCCATTCCATGACCCGATGGTTTGTCCACAGTGCAACTTCAGCTGCTGTTCTAGTTCTTTGACCCTCATCTGGCACTGAACGTCGCTTCAGCACAGAGGGATCAAAGTTGTGTTCTCTCAACACCTTTAAGGAATCATTAGAAATAAATCATCACAAAATCACTTACTTTATGTTACAATTATCCCAAAATTCTAAAGATGAACCTCCATTTTATGATCAAGAAGAAATTAGTGTCCTTTGAGAAACAAACTACGAGATGCCTCCAGGCAAAACCCATCTGCTGTTTAATGACAAGCTCATTATCCAGGTAGAAAATACCAGAGGATAGTTTTTACTGAATAAAATTTTCTCACCTAGATGGTTCAGGGTGAAATCGATCCCATTAGAATCATTAAAAGTCTCAAAGTCTAATGAAGATTCAGGTTAAAATGTTGGAAACCATACAGTAGCTTTCAAGCACTTATAACCACTCTGGCCCATAAGAGAAAGTTCATACACAAATCCTCACAGTATCTGTGAATTTTTAATCCCATCTGTTAACATGGGCATTATTTGCTATGGAAACAGCCTAAGCAAAAAACCTGTGACTTAGAATTTTACAGGATATTCAAATCATGTGAAGTTTGCAGAGTATTCTAATCACTGCATCATTATATCACCACTACATTAAGCGTTAAAATGTAAATGAAAATATAAATATATATAAATACAGTGTACCTTTTCTTCTATTGATATACTGTATTTGTAATTTACTAACCTGAATACCTCTTTTGAGAGATGTCACATGTAAGAGGTTTGAGAGGCGTAGAAAAGACAAATCATCATATGTCAAACAGTTGAGAACTCTCCCATCAATACGAGCTTCACTGAAAGCATCTTTATATTGTGGTAGGCCAACATCATCCAGCCAACGCAGTACCCAGGAATGGTCCAATCGAGCAAGTGGAGTGTTAAGTTGGTCCCCAGATAATCTTGCTGCAACTGCTAACTGTAATTTCTTTCGATGCAATGGATGACGAATACCAAGTTCTCGCTCCAGTTGTTGTGGTGTGGCTCGAGACAGGTGATGACCTGATGATGACCAAGCACGGACAGCTGAGCAGTACTGATTCAACCCAAGTGCACCTAACCATGCTTCCATAGTTTCAATGTTCCACCCGACAAAGCCAGCACTTGGCCTGCAAAAAATAAATAAATAAAATAAAATAAATTATACTGTACATACTATATATACATACAGCACTGTTCTGTACTGCCTTGGCCAAAATGTTGGTCCTACCTCCCATCCCCCCCCCCCCACCCGTACCCCTCCTCGTCACTGTGATATCAACAAAATCCCACCAGAATAATCAGGGTTAAACAATAACAGCCAAGGGTTGGGGCCAAGCTGACCTTCACATCCACCAAAAAGGTTCTACTGTATGATACCATGTGAGAAGTGACTGTGAGAACCAACAAATCCTGCTGACTATGACTATGTGACGAGCACTAATCCAGTCCACACTGGGATTTGTTGAGGGTATAGCAAATGTTGACCGCCACACCAAACTGTAATATCCCATAAAAACACATGACAGTAAGCAAAGTACTGCAACACTAAACCATGCAGTGTACCCATGGCACTATGACACTGTGATGCCACATAATGAATGAGTACCTGTGACACCTCAGCGCACTATCCTTATACCTCTTACGTTGCCCACCAGCATTACGTTTACCATATGTTAGGTGACTGTAAAGTAGCTACTTTGGCAGCCTACTGTCGTCCATGCGGGTAACACGGCCAGTCCAATGTAGTTGCTCATGCATAATGGTAGCCTCGATGCTCCTACCGTTGGTGTCTTCCCAGTGAATTCAGTGAAACTTTTCAAGTGCCTTGAGGTGTCTCCTGTATGTGACCCATGTCTCGATATACGTGCAACTTTCTATATACTTTCAGCTCCCTACAGCTGAAGACACAGGTATGGAGTATGGCAAAGGCTTGAGATGCACATCTGATCCGATATTGAATTTCTTCATTGATGTCCGCGGTGGTGGACAGGTGGGAGCCAAGATTCTGAAAGTGGATAACATTGTAGAGAATAGTACCATTAACCTGGATGGATGGTGGAGGTGTGGCTGAACCAGGGGCAGGCTGAAAGAGTATCCGAGTCTTAGGCACATTCACCTCAAGGCTGAAGTGTGCACACGAATCCGTGTAGGTGTTCAGGATCTCCTGTAGGTCGCATTCAGTTTGAGCAGCGAGAGTGAGGTTATCTGCATACTGAAGTTCAGTAACGGAAGTTGCTGACACCTTTGTTCCTGCCTGGAGTAGTCTTACGTTGAGAAGTCCCTTCATCTGGTACTGGATGTCCACCCCGTCGGCTAAATTGGCACTGGCACGAGTAAGGAAGGCAGCCAAGAATATGGAAAAGAGAGTTGGTGCCAGTACCCATCCTTGTTTTACCCCCATTTAGATGGGGAAGAACTCAGACTGTGTGCAATTGTGCAGGACACTGCTGTTCATACTGTTGTGGAGTTGCCTCACAATGGTGATGAATTTTGGTGGGCAGTAAACACGACTGAGGGTCTGCCAGAGGGCTTCCCTGTTGACCAAGTCGAAGGCCTTAGTAAGGCCAATAAAGGTCATGCACAAGACAAGATGCTGTTTTCTGCACTTTTCCTGTGTCTAGCGGGTTGCAAAGATCATGTCAGTGGTGCCAAGTGATGGTCTGAAGCTCCATTGAGATTCTGGGAAGAAGTTTTCCACCTCAGGAAGAAACTGGTTTCGGAGGACTCAGGCGATAATCTTGCCAGCTACGGACAGCAGCAAGATCCTGCGGTAGTTGCCACAGTCTGACCAGTTTCCCTTGTTCTTATAAATATTGATGATGGAGGCGTCTCCCATATTATTCTCCAGGAAAATGGTAGAGATGGCTGGTAAGCAGAGGTCCTCCTGCTTTATACAACTCGGCTGGGATTCCATCAGGCCCTGTGGCTTTGTTATTCTTCATCTGCTTAATGGCTGGAGCTACCTCATCTAGGGATGGAGGACAGCTGAAGTGGGTCAGCTCTGGGTGTTGAGGGATCTGCTGGGAAGTAAAGACATCCACAGCTGTGTTTCAGTTGAGTAGCAGATGGTTGTGCTTCTTTGTTTTTAATTAGGGAGTTACCGTTGGATGAGGAGCAGGGGCCGTTCCATGAGTAATTGGGCCATACATTATTTGAGAGGAATTTAAAAATTCACGCATCTTGTGTTGATCTGTAATTTTTTTGCATTTCACACGCTTTACTTTTCCACCAGTCGTTCTTTAGATTGTGAAGTTCGCACTGGGCCTCCGCTCTTTTCTTGTGGAAGGTATCAGCTTTGGTCTAAGGCTGAGGGTTGTTCTGCCAATCAGTGAAAGTAGCATGTTTACCACTGACGAGTATGTTGATTTCATGGTTATTTTCATCGATGCAATCCTGGTGTTTACTTTCAATGTGGCCAGGGTCTCGTTTTAGGTTTTCTGATGACGGCATTGAGGATAACACACATACACACACACACACACACACAGACAACAGTAAATCCTCCCAATACTGGACTAATTCATGCAAGCTCTGCCTGTTATTGGGAGGTTTCTGTTAGTGGGAGGGTTTCCTTTTCCTCTCATTCCTAACCATCAAAATGCACATCTTGTATGGTAAAGAATACAGTAATGTACAGCATACAAAAATTCAAAGAACCTTTATTTCCTCTTGGTACCTTTTATTAAAAAAAATATTTATATTCAGGTATCCCTTGTTTAACATTCATTCACAATGAATGTTTAATGATAAGTCAAAATTTGATTTAGCGATGTAAAAAACTTGGGAGGAAAGTCAGAAAAAATTGGGGATTTTGTACTCCTAGTTCGCACCATTACAATACAGTAAGTCCTCGCTTAACGTCTGGGTTACGTTCCTAAAAATGCGAAGTTATATGAAACAAAGTAAAGTGGATCAAATTTCCCCCATAAGAAATAGATAAAATATGGGAGTTACGTTCCTGAGCCTCCCTTTGCCCCATGAAATACATTACATAAACAGAAAATCATTGACATTTCAATAGAAAATAGTGCATACATATACAACTACGTACAGTACTAACTTTGTATTGATACTCACCAATGGGCGGAGGTGGGAGAGCGAGTGTGTGGTGGGTAGTGAAGCAGAGTAGGCAAGTGGCGGGAGGGGAGGAGTATGGAGGAAGCGGAGGAGGAGGGTGGGAAGAAAGGAGGGCAGTAGAGGAGGAGGGTGGCGGGAAGGGGGGAGGAGGGTGGGAGCGAAGGGGGACAGTAGAGGAGGAGGGTGGTGAATCACTGAGACTCTGCGCCAAGCCGTGAGAGAGCGTAGCGGGGCCAGACGCGAAAGGGTAATGCGCCGTAGAAAGTAGTCCGTGAAGACGCAAAACGGCGTAGTATTGGATCACCAGGACGTTAAACGAATTTTTGGTCTCTAAAGTTTAGCGACATAGTACCAAAACAAGATCAAGCGAAATGACGTTAAGTGCGGACATTAAGGGGCAGGGAAAAAACACTTTTATTTGAGTTGCAGGCTGCACTTTTCAGGCATCGTTTGTATGGCTGTAACAAACACCTGTGCAAAATTTCATGCCATTTCATGCATACTTACCCTGCCACATCGCGAACGACTTTTTGTCAACTTTTAGTGTATACCAAAAATTAGGTGTCATTTAATGTTTTCCAGGATAATGATAAATTTTACATGGGTGACATTGATTTAATTCACATGTTATTTTACAGGTACACCGTATAAAAAATCATTACAAGTTCATATTGAAATTCTTTTTTGTGCGGAACCTTGGCATCATTTTCCTAGACAATAATCTTTGCCTAATATATCCATCTCTCGATTAGTATCCCGTCACTTCAGTGCAAGCTTCAGTCATCACTTTTATGCCTCTCTCGACCGCCTGAGTGCTGTTTGGCCACTTGGGCCCCACTGATGGTGTCTCAAGAATGTCATTAACCTGTAGATTTGACAGAGAAGCAATGTAAGGAGGCTAAGTCTTGAGTTCATTCCTCCAGTTAATCATGGAATGATAGTTTTTTGCTTGCCACTTTAGTTTCGGAGTCACCACCTTTCTCATGTTGACTACAGGAGGCACAATGGCACATCCTCATTCCCATCTCCATCTTTACCCTCCTCATCAGTATAGTTTAACAAATTCTCGTCAACAGCAGCATCAGAATCTTCCTCCTCCTCTTCAGATCTGCCAGTGCATTCTTCCTTTTGCTGATTCTCCTCTCTAATTTTTCTTATCATTGAGACAGCTTTTTCTCTAACAGTCATGTCCTCATCTGCACACATACCAAGAAGAAGTTCATCTGTGTGGGCGAAGTGTGCATTTCTCTGGACAGCCTTCTTCACTATCGTCTCCTCCTCACTATTCAGGTGTTTCATATATAGCAGGGACTGGAATACGTTCCTTGAGCCGTGTGTTACGTAAGGGTGTATCTTGATGTAAAACCACATTGGAGCACTGAACTTTATTATTGTAATGACAATTCTTTTCAACTCATGGCTGGGTCTTGATGTTGCTACATACAGCCTGAGGATTCTACTCCATAAGGTGTTCCACCTTGACACACAGGGAGGACCTGGCTCAATAGCAGCCAAGTCATCTTCAACAACACCTGTGATAACTCCTTTACAAATCCTATACAGGTATTTCTGATCCCAGGACAGATCTTTCTCCACTTCATCATTAAACACAGGGAAATCAGGAAACTGACTGGCTGGAAGGCGACAACTGGAAGCTCAGACAAAGACTCCTTGATCTGCTTTCCAATGGGACCACGCCAATGCTCAGGACCACTTGGTTTACCATCAGTGATAAAAAACTGCGCGGAAAGGCAGCTCATTTCCGTGAAGCTGACATATGAAATAATGGAGCGGGTGACCAAGTAACATTTCAAGATGATGAATGACTCCATTTTCTGATCCTACATTTACATTGGTTCCATCACAACCAACACACACAATGGGCTGCTGGGTTAGATTTTTCTCCACCAGAAACTCGTGAATAGTTTTGGCAATCTGCTTTCTGTGTCCAGTCTTGGGAGTCACATGTGTGAGATATTCATTGCCAGGCTCAACCATGATGACATAATGATCTTTCACCATCATCCTCGAACTCCATTTCTCGGTCTTCTCATTCTTTATCATCACACGAGTGGCGGTCTTCTTACCATCAAAATAGAGTGACGTCAAATTATCTAAACTAGCCATCTCAATTTCTTGCCTCTTAAATCGGTATTTTTGTCTCGCATCCCGCAGCTTATGTGGTCCAATAACCTGACTCTTGTCATCCTTTGTGATAATGCCATAGTCAGTTAAGGTGGCAGTAGCAATGGCAGCTCCAGCATAATCACTAATCAAGTATCGGTCACAAGCGGCAGCCAGTGTTGGGAGTCTTGTCCGGTTCTGTGAACTGGTGTCTGTCAGAGCCCTTGGATCAGGGACAAAATCAGCATCAGTATTGACGAGAGGAATATCTCTTGAATCATCTGAATTATCCTCAACATAAGGAATATCTCCAGCTACCAGATATTTATGTTTTTGCTCAAGCTGTCTTCTAACTCTGTCCGCATCATGCTTCTCTCTTGCCGTCACTCTGTCCCACATCTTCGTCACTTTCATGTCAACCCCTGCAATCTTCATCTTCCTATCACCTCGCTGGTCAAGGAGAAACTGCACCTCACATTTGGGAACTTTTATAACACAATTACATGCCAGGTGATATCCGTCACACTCCTTAACTATGCACCTCACATCCTGACAGGAGGCACGGGGAAAATAACAGCTCCAGATATCAAACAACTCTTTCATTTCTACTTGAAATGCAGCTTTTTTGCCTACATTCTTGTTCTTATTTAGTTCAATTCCTCTACTGTACAATTTTCTCAACCTTTCCTCAATATTTTTTTGGCTAAGAAGAGGAACATTCTGCCTATCTCCAATTGCTTTTTCCCATATTTCTGAACAGTCCTGGGCGGCCATCTTTATAATCATTGAGACATCTGCTTATGGGTGACTGAGGAAGCACGTGGTGATCCTGCGGTGTGAACTGCTTAACGGTAACTATTTGAATAATTTCAAGTGCGCCAACTTACCCAGGTCTCCCCTACATTACAGTACAGTAACACAACATTGAGAAATGAAATGAGAAAAGGCTGATAATCAATATAGACATAGCACCATACTCATCTGCAACAAGACAACTTAAATGAAATAAGAGATATGAAAAAAAAGTTGATAAACACTGAACAGAACATTGCACCGCCACAGCGGCTGTTCGGCTAGAACTGTAGGTAAATTTAAAAATTTCAGTAGAAAATGCGGCAGACTAAACCTCGACATATCAGCTTCAAATTTGGCATGGAGTCTTAGATATGTATAAGGAACAATGCCTGAAGAGTGCAGCTTTGAGCAAAATTTCACTGCCCCCTACTGTACAGTATTGATCGTACCATTTTCATCACTTTGTAATAAACCTAGCCATGCCTATGTGTGTTTATGATATTTACCATAACATTATATATTTAGTGGGTCTAAATGGTCGTAAAATGGGAAACTTGGGGTTGGGTGCCTGGAACCAATTAGAATAAATCCCATAGGTTTATGTAATTTCGGACAACGTCCATTTCGGTTAACATCACGTTTACAAGAACGTATCTAGGTTGTTAACTGGCGCATGACTGTATTTATTTACCATTTGAGTTATTTAGACATTATTTAATCTTTATAGCAGCAGGATATAAACCTTATCTGGGCTCTTCATGATCTCATGAAAAGAATCAATTTTTCCCCAAAAGTTATTAATATCGATACAAGATTGATCACTTAATGATTCCTGTACAGTATATACGGGTATTATTTTATGTCAAGAGAATAGCTTCTTCCACGCACAAACTATCCTCTGGGCGAGTGACACAATTGAAATGCTCAGCATGAGAGTCATTTGGGACAGGCAGAGCCTACCATGCATCCCACATGAGTCGCACAAGTTACGCCATTTTGAGATTGCATCATCATATCACGGAATATTGCTTTATTGCAAATCACATTTTCATAGCAGTGACAATATGGGAAAAGCATTTGGGTAATGGCCATCATAAAACTGATCTTAGCCATCGCATAGCAGTAAATGGTGTTAATTTTTTTAACATCATAAAACTGACCGACCATGTAGAGATCCATCGTGTAACGGTCAACACCTGTATTAAATCTTGTTTCTATCATTCATACCAGTGTTCATCCTTGCTGAACCACCTTTCCACCTTGTTTCTTGCACATTGCAGACATCAGGCTTTCATAACTCAATATCTTATCAATCTACTTACAGTCAGACTAGCAGCTCCTGAACCCAACTATGTCAGGTTCCTTCATTTTGATTACATGCAGTTTCTTGTGTCTTTCTGCGTGTAATCAAAATAAGAGAACTTGACCTGTGTATACAACTCAAATGCTTATGATCGAAATGGCACTACTTAAACCCCTAGTAACATTAAAATAAGCTTGATGATTGACTGTACATAGGTAAACAAACTTTGTTTGGATCTTTGGATCAAAATTCAAACTTTACTTTCAGTACAATCTCATACTAAACATATATAAATACATAAAAATTACAAACTCACTCATTAAAGGCAGTGCTGGGCGATGTCCATCCAAGGCGCGCTGAAGCTGTGGCTCTCATTCCTCCTCGTCGGAAATCTCCTTCGCCCAAATCACTGTCAAGATGGCCTGAACTACTACGCCGTAACCTGTTTAGAGGCAACAGCATGGAAAACATTTAATCATGCAAACTTTAAAACCATATCACTGAGTACAAATCTTGACAATGAGTGAAGATACTGGTAAAAGTGAATGACTTTATGCTTAAAATTAACTATGAATACTGTACAGGTAAAAGAAATCAAAGACCACTAATTGCAACCTTATGCAACATGCCCCCCCCCCCCCCACCCCCTTCTGACTCACATCATTATAATATGTCAATGAACCTAAAATGGAAGATTGATCTTGAACTATATTTTCTTGTAAAAGTCATTAGCCGCACAACACTCTGTAATAGTGGGCAACTTTGTGGGGTTCCTGTAGCTGGGCCACCTGGGTCTGTCAGGATTGGTTCATTCATTATTATCTTACCAATCACCCTTTCTGAACAGCCCATCTCATATGAGGGGCACTTATGAAGAGATTGGCCTTTTCCTGTAAGTGGGGGAGGGGAGAAGACTGCAAGTCTCCTTTGAGTCAGTCTCTAACTACTCACCAACAACCACACTGATCCCACCCTCCTTACAGATGTCCAAATTTGGATTTCATCTCCGAAAGTACAGTGGGGTCTCATTTTTGTGTGGGTATATCGTATTGGCGCACGTCTGTGCATCGGAAATCCATGCAAGCTATGCCTTTTACATGTGTTAGAATCACTATATTGTACTGGACTCACCAGACCTTTACTCTAGAATGAGACTGGGTAAGTAACTTAATCTTCCCAAAAAGACACATAATGTCACATAAACTGCTTCTACATTATTAAATACAAGGTCAGCTCTAGCTTCTTAAGGGCCCTGTGCAAGAAAATGGTAGGGGGCCCCCATTCCTAAGACAACCTTCCTATGGCTTCACTTTCATTGTTCCCAGTCCCTCACCCACAACCATTACCACTATACCATGCAATAATAATTTGATTGATTTCTAAGTAAATATATCTAGGTGTATTTTCTTTATTGGTAAGTCAACCTCAATTTCATATCATATTTCATTTCCAAACATTGAAATGTTTTCTATGGAAACCAACAACCTGTATTTCATACAGGAGCTCTCATGGCAAGAATTCACTCCATGCCACCGCCCGCCAAATTCAAAACAGCTCAGCCACTCTTCCCCCGATCATCGAATCTGCGGAGTATCAACGAAACTTGCGGAGTATTTCCCCTCTATGTTATCGTTGATTATGCAAATCGGAGGTTTATGAGTCATCGGTTTTCGGGGTATACCTGTCCCCCAAAACCGACGACCTATTAACTGTCACTTCGCATAACTAACGATTGCATATTGGGGAAATACCCCACAAGTTTCGTTGATATACCATTGATCCGATGATTGGGGGAGGAGAGGCAGAGCTCTTTTGATTTTGGCAGGCGGTAGCGTGGAGCAAATTCTTGCCACGAGAGGGCTCTACCCATCGCCTCCGACTCATCCCATCTCGTCTTCACTCGCTTATACTCATCATATGTCTCCGGCTTCATGTTTTTCGTTCTTACGCAATCATGCCTAAATGCCCCAATGATAGTTCCTCTTGAGATGCCCCTAAGAGGGACAGCTTGATGTGAGGTGTTAAGGCATAACAAGAGTGGTGATGGACCCGCAAAGAGTGGTAGAGACTTGAACTTGCTACCCTAGAATGTCGCTACTATCCTCAACACAGGTAAATAAGTCTCAATTTATGCTTTACATTCCTTATTTAATGCTTATTATGCTTTGTTTATTTGTCTGCTTTATTTCCTTGCATGACAGTGCACATAACAGAGATATATCAAGTGTAGGTGGGAGCTTCTGGGGGATGGTAGGTCCCTAACCTTCCGAATTTGTCATTTTTTATGGGATTAATTGCCTTGATAAGCGTTGATCACAGTTCTCATATGCTTCGGTTATCAGGGTATATCTGTAAGTATATTTGTGAGCTACTTTAGAGCTGTACAATGTTTTTTTAATTTTGGTTTGGTTTGGAGGGGGGGGGGGGGTGGTCCACATGATGCATCCCCTATCTCCCCTTGATGTAATGGGCTCACTCTACACTAATTCGCTCTACACATATTGGTGAGAGTTAAGCGCATTACCGCCGTAAGAACTAATACATAATAAAAACACTGTATGCTTGACTTATTCACTTTCTTTGGCTTACTTAGTGTAGTTCTGCAGCTTTTACCACTTTCAAAACTTCTTAGTATCTCCAACTTAGTTTCTAGCGTTAACATCTGAAATAACTTAATAAGGGATACTTTTCTTGTAGTATAACTTAAAGAATGCTTGAAAGAGCTATTATCAATGGCATAAACATAAAATCAAGTCCACAAGTACCATAGAACAAATATCTTTACAAAACAAGTTTCAAGTGTCTCCTGGCATACAAATGTTTTATTTTTATGCATTATATGATGAAAAGATAAAAAGTGCATTGTGCAATCACATATGAACAAATCTTAGCTTGGAATAAAAAAAATTTGTGGGTACAAAGTAAAATGCATACATTTGAATCTGATTGTATCAGCTTCTTGGCAAGGATAGGATTGTCAATATGCACTTAATGCTGTTAGATTTCATAATGTACTCAATGAGCACCCACAAACCATACAGCATACAAAACAAGCTAACCTGGTAAAAATCTTCTTGATGCCTGTAGCTTTGTGGTGCGTGGGTGGGGACCTGTGGCCAGTGAGTGTGTTACTCCTTGGGGAGGATGATATAGATGTAATGGCCCCATCTCCTTGTTGGTAGTACTCCCCCTCAGGAAGGTCATCTATCATCTGCATTTCTGTCTCTGCTGTGGAATAAAACACATCCATCTTCTCATTTCAAAGACTATTTCATACAACAATCACATACAAAATTTAACACAAAAACTATAAAAAAAAGTGCTCACTCATTGTGTCATGAATTACTTTTTAGAAGAATGGACATGTCAAAATATATATACAGTACCCTGTATTTCCTCTATAATTAAAAACTGAAATGAATGGTTAAACATTTAAATCCTATTTTATGGGTAAAGGCTGAGGTGAAAAACCCATGATTTTCCAGTGAACCAAATCTAGCACGATAAGAGTATACCTTGGCAAAATAAGATAAACAGCTACATAAACATTATTATAAACAATACCATTACTGTGCAGTTGCTCACCCACTCATGCAGTGGTTGCTTCCAATGGTTAGAGAGTCATTGGGCCATGAGACACAGTTGTCCCAATAGTCCCTGTACCGCTCATAGTCCTTGTCCACAGAAAATTAATGTTCCCCAAGGCAATAGTAAATACTCACTTCTAGTTGCTTTCTTTTCAAAACCCTACAAAGAGGGAGGGCATCCAGTCCATTGATTTCAAACCTCAGTCATAAAAAGGATTTGATTTCACAATTCAGCTCTCCATTTACACCCTCACCTTGCAAATTTGTGCTAATTGGTATCCCGTGGCCAATTTTCCGAAAGTCATGGATTAGCAGAGTAAGCATTAAAAATACAGTTAACCCTCACTTTACGCGGTTAATGTAACCCGGAGGGTCCCGCGTAAAGTGAGAAACGCGTAAAGTGAATAACATAACATATGGGATTAATTGAAATGGAGTCCGGGCCGATCCCCAAACTCCACTTTTTGACAACACACAACTATGTTGTAGTAAAAATATTATCTTAACTTTATGATGGTATGCACACACAATTAATAATTAAGAGAAATATCAATAATAATGGGTTTTTTAACACTTACATTAGTAGAAAAAATGGCTGGGCACACGGGGATGGGCGGTTGGTTCCGAGGCAGAGGGCAGATTATTGGCCCTCACCTGTGTCACTTGTATCAATTGTATCACTATCCACCACAGAGGCTTGCAGGGCCTCTTTGTCAAACTCCCCAAAGTCCATATAAGTCCATATCCTCACCATAATTATCACTATCACTGACTTGGGCCGGCTGTGGTGGGTGGCGGGTGAAGAACTGGTAATGTTTTGATGACTGGGCGACCTTGTGCGCACCATGTTCGCGTCGCTTACACAACATGGCGGATGGCGGGAGGTTTGGATCCAAAAATGGCGCGGCTCGCCAGCCGCTCTCCGCGTAAAGGGGTACACGCACCACGGAATGCGAGCATCCTGGGTTCCGGCAGGGCACCGCGTAAACGTGGAAACGCGGAATGTGGGACCGCGTAAAGTGAGGGTTAACTGTATATGATAATTTACTAAAAAAAATTAATCTAAGGTGCAACATAAGTCTTTATTGTTACATAAGCATTAAAAACACTTATAAATATGTATACACTATGTATGAGTTAAAAATAAATTCATAAATCAAAGAGTGCTTAATATTGATGAATATTCCGTGAGCTCAGCACCACTGTACAGTATCACTCTGAAGGTAAACAAACACATGATGGGAGCTGTGGCATCATAAGAGGGCTATGGGTTATAAGCTAAACCCAATCTAATACTACTACTGAATATTGGATTTATTAAGCTGTCATAATGATTGCAATAACTTTCTTTAAATTTCAGAACAATTACACTATGCAGCCATTAATTCGACAAAAAAGGAGCTCTGGGCCACTCGAATTACCGAATAATTCAGTGCTTGAGAGAGGGTGAGTGCTGGCAACATTGTAAGGGAAAAGAGGAATGATAAGCTAATACCACTCTGTAAACAAGATTCAGTCTCTCCTCGACTTACGACGGGGTTCCAGACCGACGACCAGGTCGTAAGTCGAAAAGGCGAAAATTATACATAGAAAATCTAAAATGGGTGTCTCTTTTTATTCTCAGCACCACGAGAACTCTCACTTTTACGCTTGCCAGCCATTTTAACGGGAATTACAAAAAAAAATTTTGTCAGTACAAAGCGCGATCACTAACGTCGGGACTTGAAAATACGTAATTTGAAAAATATTTTATACGACTGAGGCGGTCGTATGTCTGGGTGGTCGCAAGTCGAGTAGGTCATAAGTCGAGGAGTACCTGTACCAGGAATATACTACGGTGCAATAGCTCAACTGGGATTAAGTGTGGGATTTTTTTTTTAAATTCATTATTTTTTGATAATGTTTTATTAACCTGGCACCAAGTAAACCTAAATAATATGGGAACTATGGTGAAATGGCTTGCTGTCTTTATTAAGGGAACGCTTCCTGACGAATGGCAGGTGAGGTCTAAACAGCACTCCCTCACCACCTATGCACCCAGACGTAGTTTTGTATCTTAATATAGTTCACATTTTAGTCCTTTACACAGTCCATACTTCACTTTAATGACTTATTAGTACCACGGAAATGGTCAATGAAGTGAAAATCATTAATGTGGTGAGTATAGTTCACATGTTAAATGGGTCAATTGGTACCAGTCCTCAGACACTTTCACCCCCTATAAACCCCACAAAAAATTACAAACACTTATTCACACACATTAATACTGAATGTAGAGTTAATAACCAATACTAACTAACCTTTACACACTCATTGAACTGCCTAATGCTGCCCTCACACTTTCACACTGCGCTGCTTCCCTAGCACCACCGCCAACTGATCCTTCAGTCTCAAAGCCAGTGAAGTCTAGTGGTAAATAATCTAATGGATCACACACAGGTAAATCTTGAACATTATCAACAGTGCCTCAACTGGTAGAGTGGTTACACAAAATGGTAACAGATAAGCGAGGAGGTTACACCACACCACCTGTTCACACGCTGTGATTAAAACAAACCATCCCGCTCGCTGACATCATCAAGATGGAACACCTAGAGTATCTATCAACTTGTGCTACTGATCATTATTGTGTTGAAATGTATCGTTAATGTATTGAGGTGTCACATTTCATTACTGCCATTATTGTGATGAACAGTTAATGTGAAACTCGTTAAAGTGAAATATGTACAGTACAGTAATTCAGTCATCTTAATCTATTTCATAATATACTGTACTCCTATAATAATAATTGACTTTTGGAACCCTACGCTTATTTCAGATTCATTCCGAATTCAAATTGTTTATTAAAAAACAAACATACGAATTAACCCGGAGTCCAAATTATAATAATCCAAATTAACGAGGGTACAGTTTATCGCAATATTTTTTCACAGCTACAAAGATTTTTTTCTTCTAAAATGAGCACGAATACAGTAATTATGCAAAGGTCAGAAAAATGCACAGATTTGCTGAATAACGGATGTCTAAAACACGAATTTGGGGGGTCAGGGTTTATTATCTAAGGCCCTTCAGCTTGTTGATTCAAATATTGTTTACTAAGCCTGGGAGGTTAGAACCCAAGGAGACCTTAAACATTAATCACTGAGCAGTATCTATTTATTACATTTATTGTCTCTTATAACTACCTCATGATTAGTTCTTCCTCTCATCACAGATATGTCCCATAAAAAATTAGATCTGGAAACAAAGGTCACTATCAAAGGAAGAAAGTGCAGTTATGGTGTTACACTAGAGTGCACACACACCCACCTCTCAGCTGTTATGGATCACACGTCTTGGATTCAGGTCAGTATTCACTTACTAATCACTCCTTGCTTTCAGCAGATGCATCTGCCAACAGTTACCTTGTGATACTTGGAACTCAGTGTCACAGCCCCATTATTTAGCTATGGGGGAGGTGAGCTGTGCCTGGTCATTCCATCACAGCTGTGGTAGCAGGCGATTAACAACTTGCTCACAGGCCATCAGGGACTCATTTCTCTGGCATGCAGGACATGCAAAACCCACACCCCCTCTCATGCAACTCAGCATGCCACCAGAGTTCCCCTTCCAGCAGGTTGCTGCAGACCTTTTCCAGCTGAACAGGCACATATACATTGCCATCGCTGACCACCTCAATGGTTGGCTTAAGACCACCCATTTACCCCACGGTGCTACCTCTGCACACCTTATCCCAAACCTGTGAAAACACTTTATGCGGTTTGGCATCCCTTAGCATCCTTTAGAACTGTCTACCGACAGCAGAATGAATTTCGCCAGTGGCAAGTGTGTAATTCGGGAGAATGCTGGCCCCAGTGGATCTCTCCACACTGAAAGTGCTGCCACAGTCATTCTACAGTACCTCAATATACCCATGCAAGGCTTCAACAGTTCCCCTGTGCAATTGAGACTCAATCCTTATTGCCAGGCAGGCTTACCAAGTGGAGCATGTATGAAGTTGTACCCTTTGGAGGAGGGAAGCCCATGTCTCATCATGAGACAAGCACTCACACTTGCTGACGATGCCACGACTCTCGTGGCATTGGCAGCATATCTGAGTGCTCAATAAAACCACTAGACAACTAGCGGGGATGAGCAAAGGCCAGGCTTTGAACCTTCGGAATCCCAAGACTGGGGTCTGTGATTGGAGTGACATGATCATCGAGCAGACCAACAGACATCAGTATGCAATCCACATGGATGGCAGTGGATGAATATCCTGTAGCTATAGGTGCTACCTGTGGTCAGTCATGCTAGAAGTATCCCTACCCCTAGCCTGCCCTGGCAGAACCACAAGCAAGGTCACCCAGCCCAACACATCATGGAGTGACACAGGAAACACCACGTAGGATGAGATGGATAGTCAGAAGGCCTCGCTACCTGAAGGACTATGTTTAATTCACAAGGCTTGGACCCTTACGGTCTATACTTCTCATGTAGGTTCTTAATTTTGTGGTAGTATATTTTGTTAAGACAGGTTTTTTTTTGTGTGTGTAAAGAGGACACTGTTGTCAACTTAGGAACTGGCAACTCATCGAGGGTTTGGCAACATCGGGCATTCCTGCAGCATTACGGCAGAGAGGTTCAGACCCTGGTGAAGTAAGGATGATGTTCTGCTCCAACAAATGCCAACCCATGAGAAGAGTGCTTCCTGCCCTTCCTGTAGCCCCACCAGTCAGTCAGTAAGTAAACTCCATGAATTGTATGGTTCAGGAACCAAAATTTATGGGTTAAAGAAGAAAAGTGAAAACTACTTAATTTTATGTTGATAGCAAATTAGATAAGCCCATGTGTACAAAAGTAAAAACCCAGTAGAGTCAAAGTAGCCAATATGGATAAACTATTTTAAGAGCATGGTTATTCAAACAGTAGGAGTCACCAGGATCATATTTTGCTTTGAGATGCATACAATACACCAGCCAGCTGACTCCACCCTTCATTACTTCTTCCTACTGTTCATCTTTCAACTCTTTAGCATATATGAATCTATAATAATAAAAGAGCCTTTGTGTGTGTGTGTCAGTGCAGTAGATCCAAGACCACAAAACTTTGCATGCATACTAAGGGTACCCTGGGGGTGTGGCCTCATTGTTACTCCTTTAGATTTGGCTCGTTAAGTTACGATGAGATCCAGCAGTATTAGTGTTTGTTCCCTTCTATAGTGAGTCAGATCATTAACATGTTGGAATAGGAAATTGTCCCTCAGAGTTTCTACAAAAAGAGTTGAAGGATTATCACGGTTATAGTTAAGTCCTCAAGACAAGGAGGTGGCTAGAGTTGAGCACTGTTGAATTGTCTATTAAGGCTCATAAATTCCTATGGTTTAATAAACTGCAATTCAGGGAACTAAGAATACAACCAACAATGAGTAAACCTCTCTCCTTCAGCTTAACTTTACACCATTTCGATTCTTCAAAATCATCTTCCCTGCACCCTCACTTGGATGACTCCTAAGGACATCATAAACAACCACACCCGTCCTACGGGTTGCCTGAGAAATGCTCATAAATTAACTTGCAATCCTCCAGGATGATCCTACTGTTCCAAAACACTAACCGATGAGTCTTAACCTCTTGTACAAAAACTGCTACAAATTTACCTGAAGGTGAAAAGAACAATTTAATAAATGACTAATGTAGTGAGCACAATATTCAGTATAATTGGGTCCCTCACGAAAGTTATGTTGACTGGATTAATGACAGCTAGTCAACACTTCATTATTTTGTCAAAAGATTTTTGTTTACCAAAGAGTTAAACATGCTTCAGTCCTCTTAGATACTATATTATGTAACATAGCGAAGAAAACAAAAAGTGCTTATATTAAGTTATATGTGGCTGTTGTGCATGATTGTGGTAGGACTTGCAGATGTACTGTAGTTATTACCCATTCAGGAAAGCCACACAGAGCTCCATAATATGCATGCACACACACACATCTACCACTGTATATATGAGTTTCAAGGGACTGGGGACACATGCATACACTCACGCATATAAAGTTTTCTCGTTAAAATAAACGTGTGTGTGTGTGTGTGTGTGTGTGTGTGTGTGTGTGTGTGTGTGTGTGTGTGTAATAATAATAATAATAAACGGTTTATTAATAGAGTTGCAGCCGGTGGCTGAAATATACAAACTTACATGTGATTTTGACATAATAATATACATTCAATACATTTACAGGGCTGTACAGTACATAAATCAGGAACTGTTTATTATTTTAACAATAGATGGGACGGTTCTATTCTTATATCTATCAGTTCGGTCTCTTATAGGCTGAATTTTCTTGTAGTGGCGGACTGCAGGTTGCCAGTGTGTGTGGTGATGATGTGCACACAGGGTGGTGAAATGCATCTACAGTGGCAGCATTATAATAGTGTTAAGGTGCAAGCACTTCTTGCTCCCTCTCGCTTCCAGCTGCTGCCGCTGGCTTGCCCTCGTGGTGAACAGGGAAGCAACTTGCTTAAGTCTTCCCCTGCCAGTACACAGCCTCCTCACTATCACGACTCCTGCTGTGTCTCCTCGTGGCAACACTCGGTAACTGGGTGCCTCGTGTCCCCAGGCTAGATAGACAGGGGATCTCGGAGTAGCAGTGGGCCCCAAAGGGACGGCACATAGGCCTACTGGCATGTGGACACGTCCTGGCGCCTACCAACCACTGCCCTATTGCCTTGCAGATTAACCTTGGTAGGTATAAGGCTACGGGAGTAAACCCTGAACGAAAAATCTGCGGTGGAGCTCCGCATCAGGCAGACATGCTTACAGAGCTCCAACAAGACCCAAACGGCGGTATAGGCGGAAGAGGTGACCACCAAGGAACCAAACAACTACACCTGCGGACGAAGTCAATGCATGATGGACAGTCTACTATGGGGAACCCAATAAACTGGGCTATCGGCAGACCATTGCAACTCTCCCAGTCGTTGCAACACTTGCACTACTGGATCAGGAAAAGGGAGAGCCAAGATGTGTGGTTGCAGCCTGCGCTCCTGCCTCACCACATAAATCAACTGATGCGCAGCCATCATCCAGCTCATCATACCTCTCATTATCATCAAAACCCCTATACCCTAAAAAGTCCTATGGCGACAGACAAGTGGCGAGGGGGACAGGCAGAGATGACTGCCGGGAGTCTCTAGCCACAACTCTGCACATGGGCGGTACAGATAAGATGATCGTTAATGCACTGGGATCTAGGCAGCAGTGCAATCCGGTCCTGTCTGCACGACTAAGCAGCCCTTTCGAGGAGCCACTATTGGTCACCTCAAATGGGGAGGGGGCTAGAAAAGGTGCCCTAAACATAGCCTGCCTAAAAACCCAACCTGACTGGGCAACTGCATCCAGTAAGGTCATCCTTATGGGGTCGAAAACACAACCAAAATCACAGATCCAAACAAAAACAAACCATACAACCTCTTATGGTCGCTGCATAGAATGTCAGGATCCTTCTGGATACTGGCACAAATACGCATCCTGAAAGAAGAACTGCCCTTGTGGCAAAAGGGCTGGCTAGGTATAACACCGACATAGCAGCCATCAGTGAGTCCCAGCTCGCAGGTGAGGGCCAACTCACAGAACGGGGGTCTGGCTACACCTTCTTCTGGAAAGGGCAAGCCTGCTGCGAAGAGAAACTGCATTTGTGAAGTTGGCTTTGCCATCCGCCAATACATCCTACACAGGCTAACTGAAATGCCTATTGGGATCAACGAGCGCCTCATGACGCTTTGAGTCCCACTAAATCACGCACGTCACGCCTTCTTCAACAGTGCATACGCCCCAACACTGGATGCAGAAGATGACATCAAGGAGGCCTTTCACACTGACCTCGACAGAGTGCTAAAGCTATATTCCCAGAGAAGACAAGGTTGTGCTCATTGGCTACTTCAATGCCAGAGTTGGCAGAGATGTTAACATTTGGCAGGAAACCATAGGGAGAAATGGACTAGGCAAATGTAATCCCAACGGCCTACTCCTCCTCAGCAAGTGTGCTGCTTCGCCAGTAGAGAGAGGTCGGGGTAAATGGGAGTCAAAACACAAGTAGGTCTTGGGGAGTAAAATTGGTTACTCAGGACAAGGGGTAAAACAGAACCAGGAAAGGGTAGGTTTAAATGTATACTATACAAACAGTAGGAGCGTAAGAAATAAAATAGACTTGCTGAGAGCGGTTGTATGTACCGAGAATGTAGACGTCATAGCAATCACCGAAACTTGGATGAATCTGGTGAGGAAGAACTTTTTATAAGAGTATCATATAGAAGGGTACAACCTTTTTCACAAGGGCAGGGAAGGTAGGAAGGGGGAAGGGGGTCGCACTCTTCGTCAGGGATACAATAAAATGTTGTATTAATAATTCAATAAAGGGTGAAATAGGAACCGATTCCGTATGGGTAGAAATTGCGGAAGGAAGAGAAAAACTAATTATGGTAGTGAATTACAGGCCCCCAAGTCTTGGGAAAGAAGCAGCTCAGCCCATATGGCAGGAAATGAGTAGGGCAGCAAAATACAACAACCTGTGCATTATGGGGGATTTCAACTTCAGAAATATTGACTGGGACGACATTATAGGTGACTATGAATCTGAAGACTTCCTAGACGCAGTACAGGACAATTTTTTTAAAATAACTAATTACAGAACCTACTAGAGGTGACAATATATTAGACCTAGTATTAACAAGTAAAGAAAATATTATCAGAGATATCACAATAGGGGAAGAACTAAGGAACAGTGATCACAGAGAAATCAGGTTCACCCTAAATTGGGTAACGAAAAACAATGAAAATATGGTCAGAGTCCCAAACTTTCGATCGGCGGATTATGCGGGGTTAAGAAGGTACCTAGGTGAGGTCACCAGGGAAGTCAGGTCAGTCCCCGGTAGGAACAGGTGAGGTTACCGGCGACACAACAGTTGATCATGACTATAATATACTCACTAGTATACTACATAAAGCACAAGAACAAAATATACCATACAGAAAAATTCGGTCAAATATGAATGAGCCAAGGTGGATGACCAAAAAACTTACACATGACATTGGAAAAAAGAAAGGAATTTATAAGAAATTAAAGGGAGGGAAGGAGCAGCTCAGAAATAGGTATAATGAACTATCTAGGAATGTTAAGAAAACGGTAAGAAGGGCAAAGAGGGACTAAGAAAACAGGATAGCAAGAGAGTCCAAGGCAAATCCCAAGGGATTTTTCGAGGTATATAGGACAAAGGTCAAGGACAATGTGGGACCTTTAAAGTCAGAGAGAGGGGAAGTGACCTTTAGACACGGGAGTTGTGCCAGACTTGTGGAAACAGGCAAATGTAGTACCCATATTCAAAAAGGGAGACAGAGCATCAGCGTCAAATTACCGGCCGAATAGTTTGATGTCAGTAGTGGGGAAATTTCTTGAATCAATTATAGCAAACAGCATTCAATTGCATTTAGAGAAAAACAAATTAGTCTACGACTCTCAACATGGGTTTACAAAGGGAAAATCTTGTCTAACAAATGTGCTGACATTTTTTAGGAAAGTCTTTGAGGTAGTAGAAAATGACGAAATTGATGATGTTATTTATTTAGACTTTAGCAAAGCGTTTGACAGAGTACCGCATCAGAGGCTTCTGAAAAAAGTTAAGGCTCATGGTATCATCGGGAAAGTTTTAAATTGGATAAAATCATGGCACACCAATAGAACACAGAGGATGAGCGTAGATGGTGTTAAATCTGAGTGGGGCTCTGTAACAAGTGGGATTCCCCAGGGGTCAGTACTGGACCCACTCTTGTTCATAATCTACATAAACGATCTAGATACTGGGATCTGCAGTGACATAAGCAAGTTTGCGGATGATACCAAAATAGGGCGGCAGATTAATTCAGGGCAGGATGCAAATGCACTACAGGAGGATTTCAATAAACTGCAGGAGTGGTCAGAAAAATGGCAAATGAAATTCAACACCAGCAAGTGCAGCGTACTTAATATTGGAAGAACAAATACTGTCAATGTATACAGCCTTAACAACATCAACCTTGAGAAGTCGACTTGTGAAAGAGACTTTGGGGTACTTGTAAGCCCAAACCTAGAAAACAGTGCGTTAATGTTCAAAATAAGGCAAACAGAGCATTAGGTCTTATATCTAGAAGTGTAAGTAATAAAGAGTGCAGAGGTCTTGTTGCAACTACAGTCTCTCCTCGACTTACGATATATTCAACTTACGACAACCCGGACATACAACGGCCATGGTCGTAAAAAATATTTTTCACATTACGTATTTTCGAGTCCCGACGTTAGTGATCGTGCTGTGTACTGACAAAATTTTCATTTGTAATTCCCTTTAAAATGACTGGCAAGCGTAAAAGTGAGAGTTCTCGTGGTGCTGAGAAGAAAAAGCGACACCCAATTTAGAATTTCTATGTATTATTTTCGCCTTTTCGACTTACGACCTGGTCATCGGGACGGAACCCAGTCGTAAGTCGAGGAGAGACTGTATATCTTGCGCTAATCAGGCCGCACCTCGATTATGCGGTTCAGTTCTGGTGCCCTTATTATAGAATGGATATCAATTCACTAGAGTCGGTGCAGCGAAGAATGACGAAAATGATTCCGGGACTTAGAAACCTTCCATATCAGGATAGGTTAAAGAAACTAAACTTGCATTCCCTAGAAAGAGAAAGAGTGCAGGGAGATATGATAGAAGTATTTAAGTGGGTGAAAGGAATCAATAAAGGAGATATAGATAAAGTTCTTATAATATCCGAGCAGGATAGGACTCATAGCAATGGATTTAAGTTGGATAAGTTTAGGTTTAGGAGGGAGATAGGAAGTAACTGGTTCACAAATAGAGTGGTGGACGAGTGGAACAAGCTTAGCAACTTTGTAGTAAGTGCTGGAACGCTGGAAAGTTTTAAAAGGAGGCTAGATAGATTCATGGATGATAGAGAGTGGTAGTAACTCTCGACAGGAGCTGCCATGCACAGGCCAACCGGCCTATTGCAGACTCCTTATTTTCTTATGTTATAAATATTTTACAGTGGCCATTTCTCATCCAATGTCACGGCCAGAAAGTCAGTTTTTGCTGGGATCCAGCCCGTGTGGTGGAGAAGGGGAATAAGCGTGCTGATGCTGTGGCAAAAGAAGGTGCTTCTTGCCCTGTGGCACATCATCTCCCTCTACTTGCCTCTGATATGAAGCCAGTCATAAGAGCTGCCATCTGCTCGAGTAGGCAATGCAGGTGGGATGCTGTCGAAGCAAACAAGTTCTGAAACATCCACCCTGCACTGGGTGCCTGGGGATATCAGGGACTGTCACGCTACCAGGAGACTGCTTTAGCCCGCCTTCATATTGGCCACACACGGCCAACTCATGGTTTTTTAAGGAGAGGGTGCTGGGGGGAGGGGGGAGAGGTAGCGTGGGAGGGGACATCCTCTCCTTCATGTGGAGGAAGCCGGCCTTGTGTACAAGCTTTGAGTTTTATCTATTAACATTTAAATGTTTTGTTACAAGAGTTCTGTGTTATTTTATTTTAGTCTTTTAAGCCTTTCTTTTAATTTGGCAACACATGACCTACGTTGTTGCATCGCCAGGGCTGTAATTACCACAATCAATTAATCAATCAATCCACACAGCACAACACCCCTAAAGCACCTCACACACTAACACCACCACACATTCCCTCTTTGACATTCCAATCTACACACACCCACTCAGCGCCTCAACTGCACTAACTCCACAGCTACTCACCTGCACTGATCAGACACCATCTCTCAAACCACAAGCCACCTTCCCACATAGCACCTAACATGCCAAGTCACATGTCATATTTAGCTGTATATAACTATGCTAAAGTAACTTTATCTAGCATACAGTTTTTAGTACTGTGGGTGTCAATGCATATTTAGGAGGTCCTTCTTGGCTGACTTTATACCAAGTAGTAGAAGGTTGAGAATGTTGACAGAATATTAGTTTATAAAAGTTTTCATGCATAAAATCATGCTTAATCTTCTTTTTCAAGTTATAATAAATTTTAAGGAAGGTATTTTACTAACCATTAACGAAAAAATGGGGCGAGTTGACACTTTACTATTTTTTCACGACAAGCCAGGCGCCTGATGTCATGCTAACATTTACTATTCAGCCTTTTACTTTGTGATGGAGTGCCTTTATAATTATCAATTAAGAAAATCCAAGGATGTTATTAGTTGTAATGTATAATGAAAAATTTGTTATATCATCATTTTCTATCATGCTAATTCTTGGCCAAGGGAGGGCAGGGAGAGTTCCAGGGTTGCACTCATGCATGATCACCACCGTCACCTAAATTAGGGGCTGAAGTGCTCCGTTTTCCCGCCACACGGAATGGAAGGAAGTGAAATCCTTTACCGAACATGACGCCCTTAGCTCGTCCTGCAGCCGATGTCCCATGATTGTTTTCTCCATAGACTCCTGCTTCTCGCTGGCGGGGTACTGTGCCAAACTGATCAATTTTTCGTCTGGCATTTGGTGGGGGGGTCTGTAAAATACAAACATTTAATCATATTAACTTAATTGTGATAATTATAAGATTAAGTTACACTTCATCTTGGTAAACCTAAAGGTATTCCTTATGGTGAGATATGTTAGTTAATCTTGGCAGGTGATTATATCAGTACACTAAAGCACTGGGTTTACTATGGTATACTTGCTGCAGCCACACCAAGGGCCCCACAAATTACAACAGAAACAAATCCAATCTATGAAAAATTATAATACCTGTACTATAATGACAAACATTAGAATAATGGAAATGGTAATACAGAGAAGTTATAAGAATACTCTGAGAGCTGGTAGGAATCATCTAGGTGGCAAAATTAGCATCATATTGTTGGTATCGTTCATAAGTTCCCAAAGTACAGAAGTGACTGTAACCCATTTATTTTCATTGTATGTGTATATTCGCATGCACGCAAGTCTTCAATGTGGATGAGACTGATCTCCTTTGGAAGAGAATGCCTGAGAGGACCTATATATCCAAGGAGGAGAAAAGAGCGCCAGGTTTTAAAGCGGCAAAAGACCGTTTGAAGCTGCTGCTTGGTGCGAAGGCTGCCGGGGACTTCAACATGAAGCCTATGCTGATGTTGCGCACTGCCAACCCACGGGCCCTGAACGGTTACTTTAAGGATCATCTTCCTGTAATCTACAAGGCAAATAAGAAGGCATGGATAACCGGCGGCATATTTAGCCAGTGGTTGCATGTGTACGCCGTCCCTGCAATGAAGGAATACTGTGCCAAGGAGAACCTTGAATAAAAAAGTCTTCTGATCGTTGACAATGCTCCAGCTCTTCCTCCCAATCTCGACGACTTGCATGAGTGTAAAAGTTGTATTCCTGCCTCCTAACACGACAGCACTGATGCAGCCTATGGACCAAGGCGTCATCGCCGCATTCAAGGCACATTATTTACGCTGTGCCATGGCCCAGCTGCTCAAGGCTACAGATGGAGAAAATAAACCAACGATCCGAGAATATTGGCGCGGCTTCAACATTCTTCATGCAATTGACAATATTGGCAAGGCATGGGAAGAGATTTCAGAAAGTTGCCTGAATGGTGTGTGGCATAAACTGTGGCCCGAGTGCGTCAACAGTTTTACGGGATTCACGGACTTAGTCCCAGCTGTGAATAGGGATATCCTCAGCTTGGCTAGACAGGCAGGCTTTGATGAGCTGGAATCAGAGGATATTGAGGACGTCCTGGCATCCCATACAGAAGAGCTCACCAATGAAGATCTGCAAAAATTAATAGAACACAGTCCCGTTGAAGACGACGAAGAAAAACCTCAACGAACGCCAGCTTCCAAGAGGATGACAGAAGCGTTCAACATGCCTCAGCAAGGAATGTAAATCCTTAAAGAAAACAACCCCAACAGAGAACGTAGCTCAAAGGTTCAACGCAGCATTGATGACAGTCTTGGTTGTTACACTGAAATCTATAAGGAGAACAAGAAGAGTAGCACCAAGCAGTCAACACTGGATTAATTTTTTCGTCGCGGGACGGCAGAAGGAGCTTCGTCACAACAGAGGGCAGACAAGGAGGAGCATACAGCAGCCGAGAAGCAGCAAACAACAATGGAGGAGGAGCAAACAGCGGCAGAGGAACCCCAGTCAGAACAATAGGAAGAGTAGGCAGCCGCAGAATCTCAGTGACTCACAACCCTCCTCCTTTTCCGCACTCCTCCGCTCCCACCCTCTTCCTCCACTCCCGCCATACTCCTCCCTTCCCGCCATCTGCTTACTCTGCTTCACTACCCACCACACACTCACTCTCCCACCTCTGCCCATCGGTGAGTACCAATACAAACTTAGTACAGTAGTTGTTTATGTATGCACTATTTTCTATAGAAATGTCAATGATTTTCTGTATATGTAATGTATTTCATGGGGCAAAGGGAGGCTCAGGAATGTAGCTCCAGTACTTTATCTATTTCTTACGGGGAAAATTTATCAGGAACGTAACCCTAACATTAAGTGAGGATTAAATGTAACTTCAACTCCCTACAGCTGAAGTCATGAGTACAGAGTCTTCCAGAGGCTTGAGATGCACATCTGATCCGATGTTGAATCTCTTCATTGATGTTCGCGGTGGTGGACAGGTGGGAGCCAAGATACCAAAAGTGGGTAACATTAGAGAGGGTAGTACAGTTAAGCTGGATGGATGGTGGAGGTGTGTCTGAACCAGGGGCAGGCTGAAAAAGAATCTGAGTCTTACGTACATTCACCTCAAGGTCGAAGTGTGCATACGCGTCTGCATAGGTGTTCAGGATCTCCTGTAGGTCGCATTCAGTGTGAGCGACAAGGGTGAGGTCGTCTGCATACTGAAGTTCACAAATGGAATTTGCCGACACCTTTGTTCTTGCCCACAAGGGCAGTTCTTCTTTCAGGACGCTCATTTGTGCCAGTATCCAGAAGGGTCCTGACATTGCATGCAGCGACCATAAGAGGTTGTATAGTTTGTTTTTTGTTTTGGTCTGTGATTATGGTTGTGTTTTCGATCGCATAAGGATGACCTTACTGGGTGCGGTTGCCAAATCAGGTTGGTTCTTTGGGCAGACTATGTTTAGGGCACCTTTTCTAGCCCCCTCCCCCTGTGGGGTGAGAGGAGTGGCTCCTCGAAAGGGCTGCTTAGTCGTGCAGACAGGACTGGATTGCAGTGCTGCCTAGATCCCACTGCATAAACGACCATCTTATCTGTGCCGCCCATGTGCAGAGTTGTGACTAGAGACTCCCGGCAGTCATCTCTGCCTGTCCCCGTCGCCACTCGTATGTCGCCATAGGACTTTTGGGGGTATAGGGGTTTTGATGATGATGAGAGGTATGATGAGCTGGACGATGGCTGCGGGTAAGTTGATTTATGTGGTGAGGCAGGAGCGCAGGCTGATCCAGTGGTGCAACGACTGGGGAGAGGGAGAGTTGCAATGGACTGTCGAAAGCCCAGTTTGTTGGGTTTCAGCTTAGTAGCCTGTCCATCATGCATTGCCTATGTCTGCCGGTGTAATCGTTGGGTTCCCGTGTTGGTCACCTGTACTGCCGTTGGGGGTCTTGTTGGAGCTCTGTAAGCATGTCTGCCTGATGCGGGGCTCCACTACAGATTTTTAGTTTGGGGATTTCTCCCATAGCCTTATACCTACCAAGGTTAATTCGCAAGACAGCTGGGCAGTGGTTGGTAGGTACCAGGACGTGTCCACATGCCAGTGGGCCTATGCACCGTCCCTCTGGGACCCTACTGGTCTAGCCTGGGCCCACAAAGCAAGCAAACATACATGCATGTATTAGCCCCTTAGTCTTTACATAAATGTCAGGGAGGTACAGTGGCTTTATATTACCATATCACCCCTTGTAACTTTCCACTGGCTATAAGGTGACATGGTCATATCACTCGATGGGTCCCTACTCATTAGCATTGTTACTCAACACTTCACACCAACCGGACATATTTAGCAGAGCTATTTAACATAGCCTCCGTCCTGCTCTTAACACTCATAGCTACAGTGATAAGTTACGGTGATATACACTTGGAACTGTATCTGAGATAGTTCCTAAATAAATAGATAACAGACAATTGGGTTTAGCTACTAAAACCCTATAATTATAATATACATGTTCCAGCCTCATTAACCCAGACGGAATCAACGGTTAAAGGACCTAGAACACGCACGCACGCACACACACACGTTCATTATGTCTGGTTTTATTTATGCCTACTTCACACATGCGTTTTTGTCCCTTGCAGAAGAAGGCATGTAAATTAACGGTTTATTGAAAAGTTCAGCAGCCCGAAGGCTGAAAATATACATTGGACAGAAAGGACTTATTGCATACAAAGACATGGGGTGGGTGGGTTGTTTAACAAATGCTTTCAATATTAAAAGGAGAAGGAACATGAATTGAACTTACAAATTATAATTTAACACTGATGGCAGGGGCTGGTATCTTGCCCTACTGTGTCATGTAGGTCATGTAGTGCATTAACTCGTCCGTAGGTGTTGATATAAAGGACCTCACGTGGAGATGGAGACACCGGGTGTTGCAGTACTTCACTCTCTGCAGAGTGGTGATGTGTTATCTTGTGATCAGGTGTAGAGTCAACCAATGGTTGTTCCCAGGGTGGACTGATTAACACTATACTACCAGTTCCGGGTGCTTATCACTGGGTAGGGACATAACTGGTCGGTCACAGTTCTTGGTGGTACTGTCTTGTGCTGAATTCAATGGCTTAAACAGTGTTCATTACTGTTCAACACTGACCCCACTTCTTTCCGAAATGACATTGTCACTCTTGGCAGGATTACGATGACATCCCGGTGGGGCGGAGGGGTTGAGAGAAGGGACTTGGGGCATGGGCCAACATTGGTTGGGGCACCTACTGCAGCAGGAGCAGCACCTGATAGGTCTTGACTCTCCAGTCAACAAGGGCTTGTTTTTCACGCTTCAGTTAGCTTGCATCTGACAAAAATAATCACAGGAACTTCCAGCCCCTACCATAAATGCACCACAACTGATGCGCAGGAAAACATACTCATCATATGAGGAATTCTAGAAAGCTTGGCGTATTTTTTCACTGATGGGTCCGTACATGCGGAAAAAACGCTCGTGAATGAAGAGGGCCTTACATCGGAATATAAGAGCTGTGGCTAGCCCGCCTAGTTTGAAATATTACAGCAGAGCTTCATAATTTTTAATTTGTGAATAAGTGGGGTATGCTTTGTGAATACCGAATAGGGGTGTTAAAATATCAATTGCGGATAAGCGGGGTTGCAATTTTCGGGGTTGCAAATAGCGAGGTACTGTACATTAAATACAGTACAGCCGGATAGATATACAGTGCACTTCTAAATTCAACCTTTACAAAACCTTAACTTTACACTGTACAGTAATTTTATATTCTTTGCTGAAGCAACAGCCTCATCACTGAGCTCATGTTAAGTTTGCTCTGTTTATCTTATACTAGAGTTAATTTACCTAAAACATAATTAGGGCACTGAAGACATCCAAGTCCATTTTCAATATGTTAAGATGTAAAGGTATTCAGCAGGTCTAAGCATAACTTTACAATAAGGAAGTCAGGGTTATATATTGCTAAATTTAATGGGTTGGGTAGCTGGGAATTCATGGGTGAGAATGCACCTCATTTTCCTCATGTTATTAATTTTCAATTCTGTCAATCTGATAACTGCACCATTCACCATGGGTGTAAATCCAATAGAAATCAAGAGCTAACTATATAGCAGTGTCAACCTAAATAACATTTATGCTGTAAAGTTCAGCTGGTTATTCAAGTACAGTACAATAGTATATATAACAGCTCCTCCCCGACTTACGACCGTGTACTGTTCCAAGCGTATAATCATTGGAGTTTGTGTACTAGTATATGTGTGAGATGGTGTAGCCTATGTGTGTTAATTTCTGTTCTGTACATTTCAGGTATTGGTGCCTTCTGTATTGAGACAATAAACACCAACAAAATCAAACAGTATATTACTGACCGACAGCACATACAGTAAATTGGCGACGAGGATCAAGCACATACATCTATTCACAACATGGCCACTGCTATACCAACACTACAACCTCTAGAGCTAGAGGAGACTGACCAAACACAAGCATGGACTGACTGGATAGAGCATGCTGAAGATGCCTTCATTGCATTCAACATAACTGAAGATGCCAAAAGACTAGCACTCATCAGATTCTATGGAGGAAAGAAACTGAAGGAAATCATGAAGACATAGCGCCCAGCGATACCGACAGACAAAAAAGAACCAACGTACAAAACAATGAGAAAAGCACTTGATGAATACTTCAGTGAGAAAACAAACGAAGTATTTGAACGACACAAGTTCCGGATGCTGGCACAGGAGGTCGGGGAAAGTACACACAACTACGTAACCCGCCTACGTACACAAGGGGCCAAGTGCAACTTCGACAACTACAACCTTGACCAAGCCATCATCGACCAGTTGACGGAGAAATGTACTTCACATAAGATGCGTCGTGCATACCTGAAGGACACAGACATAACAGTACAGAAAGCTCTACAAATCGCTTACACTTATGAATCAACTGAAGCCCAAGCTTGCCAGATGGAACAAGATGAAGAAGGCACCAATGTGAACAAAGTAAACACAAGATACAAACAACAACAGCAGCGGGACTGGGAAAACAATCGAAGACAACACAGTAAGGATATACCACGCGACCCAAAACTGAACTGTCTCGGGTGTAATGGCACTGGCCATCGACATGGACAGAGACAATGTCCTGCATTTGGAAAAAATTGCAACTACTGTGGAATCGTCAACCACTTTGCCACCGCAAGCAGGAAAAAACAAAACTGACAAGAGAGGGTCAGACAACTGACGGAGGACAGTTTGACGGGTAACGACGACAATCACGTACACCAGGTGTCGTCCAAGAGCACAAAAGAATCTGACGATGGCCATACCTATGTGTTCAGAGTGACATCAGACGACACTGCAGAGGAAAAGGTGATGATAGAAGACGTACCGGTCGGGATGTTGATTGACTCAGGGGCAACGTCAATCTAATTGACGGGGGCACATTCGAACACATCATCAAAATACGACCGAACATAGTACTGAAGGAAACGAATATCCAACCTAAAGCGTATGGAAACATTCCAATCCCACTCTGAGGAGAGTTCTTTGCAACACTGTCAAATGGATCGAAGAGAGTCGCACACAAAATCCTGATAACAACAGCGAAACAGGGAGGGAATATTCTGAGTAAGCGGGCCAGCTTGGATCTTGGCCTTCTCAGTAACCACCAGAATAACCGGATTACGACCACTGGGATGCCTCGACACAAGAAAACAAGCCAATCCGGTGAATATGTCTGAGATGAAGGGGCCGTGGGAGGTAATCCACGTGGACATATGTGGACCTTTCCCTAGTGGTGACTATGTACTGGGAATCATCGATGCAGGATCCCGGTGGCCAGAAGCCTTTGTGGTCAAAACTATCAACACCGATACCGTTACGACCCTGATCGAAGGATGCATCACTACACACGGCATCCCAGCGGTCATCGTGTCAGATAACGGACCACAGTTCAGAGCCAAGGAGTTTGCACAGTTCTGTGAAGAATGGGGAATAAAACACCACAAAGTGAGACCATATCATCCCCAAGCAAATGGGGAAATCGAGCGGTTCTTCGCGACCATGTTGAAAGCACTCTGAGGGATGCATACTGAGGGGAAAGATTGGAGACGGCAACTCGGTAAATTCTTGATGCACTACAGGAACACTCCACACTTGATGACGGGAGAGACGCCAGCCAAACTCCTCATGGGAAGGAACATCAAGGTGAAACTCCCCCAAGTGAGTCATGACTTAGAAGACACACAAGTGACATGTTGGGATGTGGCACGCAAGAGAGATAAAAGAAAAAAGGAGAAACTGTAACTCCGGACCGACAACCGGAATAAGTCCAAACTAGCGGAATTGAGACCAACTGATCAAGTGCTCCTGAAACAAAACAAGAAAGACAAGCTCTCAACTAATTATGATCCTAAACCATGGACGGTAAGTGAAAGGCGAGGCAATTCAGCTATTCTACAGCGAGGACCCAAGAAGATATTACGCAGCACATCCCAGATGAGAAGAGTTCCAGGGAGATGCCTAGGAGGAAATGACGGCAGCGGAGACAGTGACACAGACGGAAGCCACAAAACGGCCGAGAGAACCGACAACACCCATCGAAACCGGGAAAACAACCAAGCTGCCAACACGCCAAGGACAAGGACGGACGAGTCCAGGCAGGACGGGAACAGCGAGGAGGAACCACTCGCTGCTAGGCGACCACGTCGTACTATAGTAAAACCGAAGAAATACCAGGATGGAGCTGAAGACTTCGGAACGGATGGAAGTGAAAGCTCTGGAACGGATGAAGTTGATGACTCCGAAATGGATGGAGAGACAAGCGACGAATATAAACCTGGCCGTTCATGGAACTAAAGAGAACGGCAATACAGAACGGTCATCATGAATAAAAGGGAGGGGAAGATGTACTGTTCCAAGTGTATAGTCATTGGAGTTTGTGTACTAGTATATGTGTGAGATGGTGTAGCCTATGTGTGTTAATTCCTGTTCTGTACATTTCAGGTATTGGTGCCTTCTGTATTGAGACAATAAACACCAACAAAATCAAAGAGTATATTACTGACCGACGGTGCATACAGTAAACACCAACTCAACTTACGACCACCCGCACTTACGACCTGCCTCTGTCGTACCAAAATTTGGTCAAATTACGTATTTTCGAGTCCCAAAGTCAGTACACAGACAAAATTTTCGTTTGTAATTCACTATAAAATGGCTGGCAAGCTTAAGAGTGAGTGTTTTGTGGTGCTGAGAAGAAAAAGAAACACCCATTTTAGATTTTCTATGTATTATTTAAGCATTTCCGACTTACGACCTGGATATCCGTCCCTAGCCCCGTCGTAAGTCGGGGAGGAGCTGTAATTAATAATAAATTGCAAAAATAAGTCTTTTCTTTCCACTTTTGTCATACAGTACTGCATCAAGATAAACCTAAAGTTTTCATTGTGAGCTTTGGTAATGATACTCTAATTCATGCCAAAATTTTTCTTATAAGTACAGGAACTTAATTAAATTTGTGATCTTTTTAAAATCACACACTTCAATGAGAAAGTACAGCACTGAGAATCATTTGTTTCTGACCAATCCAGACAACTATGGGTTTAAACCTCATTTTCTGGTACAAATTGAACATACTTAAGCAAACAAAATCAGTCCAAAATATCAATTCTTTGTATTAATGGGCTATGTACATGTGCATCTTACCCTTGGAGGCATGAACTCTCGAGCTTCATGCGAGGATACTGGTGATGAAGCAGGTGTAGCAGTGATGGGTTGAGTGGGGGACTTGTTGGGTGAGGAGGCTGGGATAGTGGACAGGGTAGAGATGCTACTTGGTGAGGAGTAGTTGGTCAGCTGGGCTGCAAGCTGAATATACATCTAATATTAGTAGTATGCCAAGGTAAGATATTATTGGTACACTCTTTATGTCAGTGTTAATAATATACCTATTCTTTGCCTTATATCCTCTCCCACTTTTATGTGGGCTGGATCAAAGGATACAAAGGCTTCAAAGAAGCAGAATGGCAGGGATGAATGGTCTAAGACTAGAGTAAAATGTGACAGGAAAGGACTAAAACAAGCAGAAATAATCTACATACACACACACATATGCCCTCAACTTCTATAGTTAGTAGTCTATACAAAATGAAACTTTAACCTTCACATTAATTCCCACTGTATTCTAAATTGACACACGAGTCAATAATGTCACTGTACTACCAAAGAATCAGTTTTATTAAGCTTCACTAAGTTCCTAGAATGTTCAATTATATATATATATATATATATATATATATATATATATATATATATATATATATATATATATATATATATATATATATATATATATATATATATATATACAGTGACCCCTCGTTTAACGAACACCTCGGTTAACGTAATTTTGATTAACGAACTGCCTTCAATAAGGATCTTCAATTCGGTTAACGAAAAAAATTTCGCTTAACGAAGTTCTTACGAACCGACCTCAACATGTTTTCGCTTGCACTGACCGGGCAACCAGCTTTAGTATCAGTCCGCCAATACATTAATCGGTTCCAGGGCTTAAATTCCTTACTATTTTAGTAAATATCAAGAAGTTTATACTATTCAATAATTTTTAAAGTTTAATATTCAATTTTTTAGTCATTTTAACAATTATTGAACAAAATTGAAGGTAAAGCGACTAGTTTAATGCGCGGCATCCAGCCTCTTAACACAGCAAACAGGCGTTAGTCTCTCTCTGTTTTCACTGGAGGTAACATCTTGCTTGAGACTCTCTTCAACTAAACGCTTTTTTTCTGTGTTTCCAAGCAAATTATTGGTCATTTTGAAAATTATTTTACATATTGACAATATATACTGTAGTGCAGTGCAGTGTTATTTTAAAGAAAATATTCTTTATTTACAGCTAGTTTAACTTTGAAAAATACGTGTTGCCATTGTTTGAATCCAGCATGGGGCCTAAGAGATCAAGAAAAGCAATTTCAATCCAAATGAAGCAGGAAATAATAAAAAAACACGAACAAGGCATTAAATCAAATGCGCTATGCAAAGAATATGGCATGTCGGCATCAACTGTGTCGACAATTCTTGCACAAAAAGGCAAATTTAAGGAAGTGAACGTGAGAGACAAATCTACAAGAGTGTTTAAAAGTAGATCCCTAATCGTAGAAACTGAGAGGTTACTTATCATCTGGATTAGGGAAAAACAGATGAAAGGTGATTCAGTTTCTGGTGATTTCATTTGTGAAAGAGCCAGGGAGATTTATGAACATTTAAAGGCAGATCAACCTGGTTCTTCAGGAACAGAATCTGAAGATTTTCGGGCTAGCAAAGGCTGGTTCGAAAAATTTAAGAAAAGAAGTGACATTTTAAGTGTTGTTAGGCATGGTGAAGCTGCTAGTGCTGATAAAGAAGGGGCAGCAAAGTTTTTAGTTGAATTTAAAAAACTGATGGAAGAAGAAAATTATCTTCCACAGCAAGTGTTAAATGTAGACAAAACTGGGCTGTTCTGGAAAAAGATGCCCAAAAGAACATTCATCACCAAAGATGAAGCCTCTTTACCTGGGCATAAACCCATGAAAGACCGTCTCACTCCATTGCTTGGTGCCAATGCTTCAGGGGATTTCCAACTGAAGCCTATGCTTGTCTACCACTCTGAAAACCCCAGGGTGTTCAAGCAACAGAAAGTGGTAAGAACAAAGCCTGGAGTTTATTGGAAGTCCAACCGTAAGGCATGGGTGACAAGACAGTTCTTTAATGAATGGGCTGTTGATGTGTTTTGCCCCTCTGTCAAGAGCTACCTAACCACCAATAAACTTCCTTTAAAGGCTCTTCTCCTCATGGATAATGCTCCTGGTCATGACCCTGACCTTGCCAGCAATTTGGAGTATCAATTTGACTTTGTGAAAGTGTTGTTTTTGCCTCCAAACACTACATCACTCATACAGCCATTGGACCAGAATGTAATCAGCAACTTCAAGAAGTTGTACATGAAGAAAATGTTTAGGAGGTGTCATCAGGCAACTTCCACTGATCCTGAACTAACACTGAAACAGTTCTGGAAGACACAATTCAACGTCCTGGAGGCTGTAAAATTGATTGTGTCATCATGGCAAGAAGTCTCCAATAGAACCCTCAATTCTTCATGGAAAGCACTGTGGCCATCAGTAGTCCATGATTTTGAGGGATTTGAGGAGGACACAGAGTTGGACCAGGAGATTGTGTCCATTGGTCAGTCATTGGGCCTTGAAGTGGAGGAGAAGGATGTGGAAGAGCTTGTGATGTCTCATGAGGAGGAACTTACTCCTGATGACTTGAAGCAACTGGATGAGATGTTACGGGTAGAGGCTGACAGTGGTGAGGAGGAAATTGAAAGTGATGACCATATGTCAGCTAAACAGTTGAAAGATGTGATTTACCACTGGGAGAAGTTCAGGGAACTGGCTTCAAAGCACCCAGAAGTGGAAAAAACTGAACTAACTTTGTGTCATGTTGAGGACTCAGTGGTCTCCTTCTTTAAACATAAGTTAATGGTGAGCAGGACAGGTGTCCCACAGACCACAATTGACACTTTCTTCAGTAAAAGGCAGAGGGAACAAGATGCTAGCCCTCAGCCTTCCACTTCAAGAAGGAGAGAGGATGATGCTCGCCCTCAGCCTTCCACTTCAAGAAGGAGAAAGGATGTTCATGGTGGAGAATGTGTCAGTCCAGAGGTTCCTGACATTTTCATGGAAGGTGATTCACCTTCCAAGAAGCAGTAAAATGCTTCTCCTCCACCTCCACCTCTTCTCCCTTCTCCTCCTCCACCTCCCACTTCAAATGCACATCATCATCATCATCCAGGAGCCTTCTACATACACACCTCAAAGTAAGAAAATTTTTCTACCATTTTTGTTGAAGTTAGGAAATTTTCGGTGAGCTGGAACCAATTACCCAAAAACCCATTGAAACAATGGTTTCGGTTAACGAACGACCTTCTGGAACGGATTGAGTTCGTTAACGGAGGGGTCACTGTATATATATATACGAAAGCGCTTGGGAACTTCGTGTTTTCTTCTTTCCTTGTGGTTATCAGCATATACCTAGATCACACGCAACTACAGTGATTTACTTGCACATATATATATATATATATATATATATATATATATATATATATATATATATATATATATATATATATATATATATATATATATATATATATATATATATATATATTGATAAAATCACACGGGAAAAGGGAAACAACGGAGCACCTTAGCTTTCGTCTTTATTCAAGACATCTTCAGAGGCAACTGAATTACATGGACAGAGAGAGGCTTAAATATTCAGGGTGACCTTATTAAACATGAGGTCAGGTCATAATGATGTCATCCACTAATCCCCACACCAACACACACGTAGAGGAGCTTAAGAGAAGGGGGTGACGTGACTAGTCAGGTCAGGTCACAAATAAGGGACCCACTAAATAATTATCATACATCTAGATCAAAGGTTTTCAAAGCATTTTTAACCTTGGGCCACTGACAAATAAATTTATGTAACATATTATCAGTTTTGAACTGACCATCACTAAGGTTTATTGATTTTAATTCCTTAATCAAACTAGTTTCAACCAGAAGTCTTTCTGTGACACAAGATGATTTAAATACTTCTAAGCTTTTTTCCCAAGCAATGGGATGATTATTATTCCTAACATGAACGAACAGGGCACTGCTTTCAGATGCTGTTCTGATATTGTACTTATGTTGTTTGATTCTGAGCTGCGGTGTTTTTCCTGTCTGTCCTACATAATTACAATTACATTTGCTACAGGGAATACAATAAACACTTCCATTTACATTCAAACTTGGGCTATTTCTTATTAACATATTGGTAATGGTTGAGTCATACTTGAAAAAAACATTAATATTTAGTAGCTTGAGGGACCGAACTAACGGGACAAATTCATTACGATAGGGCAGAGTCAAAATATTCTTAAGTGTAGGAATTTGCCTGGTTTGAGAGGAATGAAAGGATTTTTTAGCCCTTTTAAAACAACGATCAACAAACACAGAAGGGTACCCAAGTTTTTGTGCAGTGAAACGAATGTGTTTCAATTCATCGTCAATAAATTCAGAGTCACAAATACGCAGACATCTTAAGAACATAGCAGAAAAAAACTGACATTTTGGTAGACTCCAGGTGATTCGATAAAAAGTGTATGAAACTGTCTACCTGTGTGGGCTTTCTGTATACTTTAAATTTGTAGTTTTGGCCATTTCTCATGATAAGTATATCAAGGAATGGAAGGGCTCCATTTATTTCTCTTTCAATTTTGAATGTGATACTTAGGACAATATCATTAAGCTTGTCTAAAAATTCCAATGGGTCACTGTTTCTAGGCCAAAGACAAAGAACATCATCTACATACCTATACCATGGAGGAATAAAGTCCACTATATTGGGTAGTAATCTAGACTCAAAAAACTCTATATAAATACAGGCTAGAGGAGCAGAAAGACAATTACTCATGCTCATGCCAAATATTTGCTTGTAGAACTTCCCATTTGCTGTAAACACATTGTCAGTTACGCATAACTCTTTCAATTTGAGGAAAGTATCATGTTCAATAGTTAAATCTAACAGTTGTAATTTATCTTTAAGAAATGAAAGTAGGTCGTTCACAGGTACTCTAGTGAACAGTGAATTTACATCAAAACTTATTAATTCGTAAGGTTCATTGTGTTTCTTGAGTTAATCAATTAAATTACTGCTATTGTGTATATGTGAATTAGATATTTGGCCTGTAAGAGGGGATAGCATCTTTACCAGCCACTTGGATAATTTATAAGTAACAGAACCCACAGAACTCACGATAGGACGTAATGGATTGTTAAGCTTGTGTGTTTTGATCAATCCATACATATAAGGTAAAGTGGGATTGATTTGAGAGAGCTGTTTGATGAGATTGGAGTTCTTTTTCAATAACATCTTCATTTTGGAATAACATAACTTATTAATATTTTCCAGGGGATCTTATCCACGTTTTCATTGTGGATCTACATGAAATATATATATATATAATATATATATATATATATATATATATATATATATATATAATATAATATATATATAATATATATATATATATATATATATATATACTTGATAAAATCACACGGGAAAATGGAAACAACGGAGTACCATTTTCCCGTGTGATTTTATCAAGATTTATGTTATCCACGTTTTCATTGTGGATTTTCATAAAATATATATATATATATATATATATATATATATATATATATATATATATATATATATATATATATATATAATATATATATATATATACACACACACACAGTCATGCGCCGGTTAACGTCCGACCGAACAACGTCCGAGATCGCATATACGTCCGTGGCCCCCCCTCCCCCCCCCCCCCCCCCAAAAAAAAAATTTGTGACGCCTGCTGGACCACCACTCCACGACCCCCTGACAGAAACACGATGATCCTCCCCATACTGGTCAGATATTATGTGTTAAAGGAATATGCTTCCTTGATTAGGCTTTCTTTAACCATTTGCCTGCAGGTGTAATGTTAACCTACAGCTATTGAGGATAAAATCTTTCACCCACAAATTGACAATAACACATTTGCTGTAATCAGACATATCTAGTTGCCTAAACAATTGAAACTCCAGTTGCAATTGGGGTTGCAATTTCAAATTCTGTGTCATTACTACGGAATAAAGAAGAATCTGGTGTACTGCACTCTAAGATTAAGAGAAAACGGACGACTCAGGCGTCCTGAAGTGAGAGAAAACAGACTCCTATGACGAGGCACTCAAATAAAGAGACATGGCTAAATGTTTTGTGGACTACCCACTTTACAGTAACCTTTTCATCACTTTGTAATAAACCTAGTTATGCCTATGTGTGTTTCTGATAATTACCATAACATTATATATTTATATATTTTGCGGTTGTACAAACACAAGAATTCACACATGCCACTCAGGCTGACAGACTTGACAAGTTTTACCAACCATAAAGACAGTTGAAGCTTTAAACATCACTCACAATGGATCTTGAATATTCCAACTGTAATCAGACATATCTAAGTTGCCTCAACAATTGCAACCCCAGTTGCAATATCAAATTCTGTGTCATTACTAAGGAATAACGAAGTCTCTGGTGCACTGCACTCTAAGATAAAGAGAAAACGGACGACTCAGGCATCCTGAAGTGAGTGAAAACGGACTCCTATGACGGGGCACTCAAATAAAGAGACATGGCTACATGTTTTGTGGACTACCCACTGTACAGTATTGATCGTACAATTTTCATCACTATGTAATAAACCTAGTCATGCCTATGTGTGTTTATGATATTTACCATAACATTATATATATATATTTAGTGGGTCTATATGGTTGTAAAATGGGAAACTTGGGGTTAGGTGCCTGGAACCCCATTAGAATAAATCCGATAGGTTTATGTAATTTCGGACAACATCCATTTCGGTTAACATCACGTTTCCAAGAACGTATCTAGGACGTTAACCGGCACATGTATGTATGTATGTGTGTGTGTGTGTGTGTGTGTGTGTGTGTGTGTGTATATATATATATACTGTATATATATTTCATTAGCCCAATAAAGCACGCGGACTTCTACATACAATCAACACCTCAACCCGCCAGGATTCGAACCCACGGCCCACAAGCCTATGACTATGACCGGGGAACGCTAACCGCTAGACCACCAGGATACTAAAAGCAGTCCTAGACTTTGTTATATTTCACACAAGGCCTGTTCAACGAGCTTATGGCGCCGTGAACCTCTAAGAAGTCCGCGTGCTTTATTGGGCTAATGAAATATATATGGATCCTCGTGTTTCGAAGCCGGATTTGGTAAAACGTTACTCTGACCACCTAAGTGGTACGGGTGGTCCCCATTAGAGGTTCACGGCGCCATAAGCTCGTTGAACAGGCTTTGTGTGAAATATAACAAAGTCTAGGACTGCTTTTAGTATCCTGGTGGTCTAGCGGTTAGCGTTCCCCGGTCATAGTCATAGGCTTGTGGGCCGTGGGTTCGAATCCTGGCGGGTTGAGGTGTTGATTGTATGTAGAAGTCCGCGTGCTTTATTGGGCTAATGAAATATATATGGATCCTCGTGTTTCGAAGCCGGATTTGGTAAAACGTTACTCTGACCACCTAAGTGGTACGGGTGGTCCCCATTAGAGGTTCACGGCGCCATAAGCTCGTTGAACAGGCTTTGTGTGAAATATAACAAAGTCTAGGACTGCTTTTAGTATCCTGGTGGTCTAGCGGTTAGCGTTCCCCGGTCATAGTCATAGGCTTGTGGGCCGTGGGTTCGAATCCTGGCGGGTTGAGGTGTTGATTGTATGTAGAAGTCCGCGTGCTTTATTGGGCTAATGAAATATATATGGATCCTCGTGTTTCGAAGCCGGATTTGGTAAAACGTTACTCTGACCACCTAAGTGGTACGGGTGGTCCCCATTAGAGGTTCACGGCGCCATAAGCTCGTTGAACAGGCTTTGTGTGAAATATAACAAAGTCTAGGACTGCTTTTAGTATCCTGGTGGTCTAGCGGTTAGCGTTCCCCGGTCATAGTCATAGGCTTGTGGGCCGTGGGTTCGAATCCTGGCGGGTTGAGGTGTTGATTGTATGTAGAAGTCCGCGTGCTTTATTGGGCTAATGAAATATATATGGATCCTCGTGTTTCGAAGCCGGATTTGGTAAAACGTTACTCTGACCACCTAAGTGGTACGGGTGGTCCCCATTAGAGGTTCACGGCGCCATAAGCTCGTTGAACAGGCTTTGTGTGAAATATAACAAAGTCTAGGACTGCTTTTAGTATCCTGGTGGTCTAGCGGTTAGCGTTCCCCGGTCATAGTCATAGGCTTGTGGGCCGTGGGTTCGAATCCTGGCGGGTTGAGGTGTTGATTGTATGTAGAAGTCCGCGTGCTTTATTGGGCTAATGAAATATATATGGATCCTCGTGTTTCGAAGCCGGATTTGGTAAAACGTTACTCTGACCACCTAAGTGGTACGGGTGGTCCCCATTAGAGGTTCACGGCGCCATAAGCTCGTTGAACAGGCTTTGTGTGAAATATAACAAAGTCTAGGACTGCTTTTAGTATCCTGGTGGTCTAGCGGTTAGCGTTCCCCGGTCATAGTCATAGGCTTGTGGGCCGTGGGTTCGAATCCTGGCGGGTTGAGGTGTTGATTGTATGTAGAAGTCCGCGTGCTTTATTGGGCTAATGAAATATATATGGATCCTCGTGTTTCGAAGCCGGATTTGGTAAAACGTTACTCTGACCACCTAAGTGGTACGGGTGGTCCCCATTAGAGGTTCACGGCGCCATAAGCTCGTTGAACAGGCTTTGTGTGAAATATAACAAAGTCTAGGACTGCTTTTAGTATCCTGGTGGTCTAGCGGTTAGCGTTCCCCGGTCATAGTCATAGGCTTGTGGGCCGTGGGTTCGAATCCTGGCGGGTTGAGGTGTTGATTGTATGTAGAAGTCCGCGTGCTTTATTGGGCTAATGAAATATATATGGATCCTCGTGTTTCGAAGCCGGATTTGGTAAAACGTTACTCTGACCACCTAAGTGGTACGGGTGGTCCCCATTAGAGGTTCACGGCGCCATAAGCTCGTTGAACAGGCTTTGTGTGAAATATAACAAAGTGTAGGACTGCTTTTAGTATCCTGGTGGTCTAGCGGTTAGCGTTCCCCGGTCATAGTCATAGGCTTGTGGGCCGTGGGTTCGAATCCTGGCGGGTTGAGGTGTTGATTGTGTGTATGTATATATATATTATATATATATATATATATATATACAGTCATGCGCCGGTTAACGTCCGACCGAACAACACCCGATCGCATATACATCCGTGCCCCCCCCCCCCAAAAAGTGACGTCTGCTCGACCACCACTCCACGATCCCCTGACGGAGACACGATAATCCTCCCCATACTGGTCAGATATTATGTGTTAAAGGAATATGCTTCCTCACTTTGGCTTTTTTTAAGCATTTGCCTACAGGTGAAATGTTAACCTACATCTATTGAGGATAAAATCTTTCACCTACAAATTGACAATAACACATTTGCTGTAATCAGATATATCTAGTTGCCTCAACTATTGCAACCCCAGTTGCAATTGGGGTTGCAATTTCAAATTCTGTGGCATTACTAAAAATAGTAAAGTTTCTAGTGCACTCTAAGATTAAGAGAGAAAACGGAGGACTCAGGCGTCCTGATGTGAGAGAAAACGGACTCGTATGACGGGGGACCAAATAAAAAAAGCATAGCTACATGTTTTGTGGACTACCCACTTTACATTATCCTTTTCATCACTTTGTAATAAACCTAGGCATGCTTATGTGTGTTTATGATATTTACCATAACATTATACAGTTGGTCCTCATATTATGCGGTTAATGTAACCCGGAGGGTACCACGGAAAGTGAGAAACGCGTAAAGTGAATAACATAACATATGGGATTAATTGAAATGGAGTCCGGGCCGATCCCCAAACTCCACTTTTTGACGACACACAACTATGTTGTTGTAAAAATATTATCTTAACTTTATGATGGCATGCACACACAATTAATAATTAAGAGAAATATCAATAATATTAGGTTTTTTAACACTTAAATTAGTAGAAAAGATGGCTGGGCACACGGGGATGGGCGGTTGGTTCCGAGGCAGAGGGCAGATTATTGGCCCTCACCTGTATCACTTGTATCAATTGTATCACTATCCACCACAGAGGCTTGCAGGGCCTCTTTGTCAAACCCCCCAAAGTTCATATAAGTCCATATCCTCACTATAATTATCACTATCACTGACTTGGGCCGGCTGTAGTGGGTGGCGGGTGAAGAACTCGGTAATGTTTTGATGATTGGGCGACCTTGTGCGCACCATTTTCACGCCTCTTACACAACATGGCGGATGGCGGGAGGTTTGGATCCAAAAATGGCGCGGCTTGCCAGCCGCTCTCCGCGTAATGGGGTTCACGACCGCGGAATGTGAAAATGTTAGGTTCTGGCAAGGCACCGCGTTAACGGTGAAACGCGGATTGTGGGACCGCGTAATAGGAGGACCAACTGTATATATATTTAGTGGGTCTAAATTCTAAATGGTCGTAAAATGGGAAACTTGGGGTTGGGTCTTGGGTGCCTAAGCCAATTAGAATAAATCCCATAGGTTCTGTACTTTTGTTATCGGCGGGGTCCCAATTAGGCGCGATAACCGAGGGATGACTGTACTGTACTGTATATACTTGTGACACTGGCCAGTTGCTTCTGGTGTTATGGTACAGGGGTACCAAGTGACAGCACTAGGATCCTGCTTCCTCTATCAAGGAATAAACAATTAAAATTTAAATTGAAAAAAAAAAAAAACATTCAAATAAATTACTATCTTACAAGAATCCCTCCAGTGTAAGTTATATTCACCCAGGTCATTTGGGTGGAAAATTATGAGAAGAGCTTAGTCACTCTTAAGTAATGATAAATAAACTAGCAGGCAGGCCTTCAGCGCCAACTGTGAAACTGTGAAATCTTATCTCAAATAAACAAAAAAACAAACGCCAGACATTCTGTCCCCCCCCGCCGTCTTCCCACCACCCCCGTGTTCCCAGACAAAAGATTGGTGATTTCTTTATGTTTATTTTATATAATATCTCAGACTAAAGTTGGGATAATATAATTTGCATTGCTGAAATCCTTGCAAGACAGAGATTAATTTGAATATAAGCGTCATATATTTTGCTCAAGATATAAAAAATGTAGTACATTAGTGTACAATACTGTAGTACATATTATAAAAAGTTTTTCAACTGTATTTTTGGGTAGATGTACATAAATTTCTTCATTTATTTTCATCCATTTACATGCACATACCATACTAAAAGAAACGTAAAATAAATAAATGACCTTGGTGCAAAGCTGGAGTGCACAGGTACTAATTTGATTACGGTACTAAAATTGTTATGTCTAGTGCGAATTACAACATGTTTAAATTCAAATAAATCAGTATCTTACAAGGATGCCAGCTATGTTGATTATATTCTCCTAGGTCATATCACTGGCATTTTAAAATGAGAGAAGCTTAGTAGGACTGTTAAATTAACACACAGAGACCTTCGCCTCAAACTTATCACCTCAACCCCCCCACCCCCCCACCCCAACTCCTCGCTGGGTGGCGTGGCTGGCTCCGTCAGTCCCCCCCCCCAGCCAGGCTTTTAGGCTTACAGTTTTTGTCTTATATAATATGTCAAACTAAAGTTTGGAGATTATAATTTGCATTGCTGGAATCCTTGCAAGACAGCCAATAATTTGAATATAAAGGTCATATATTTTGCTCAAGAGATAAAAATTGTTGTACATTAGTGTACAGTACTGTAGTACATTTTATAAAAAAGTTTTTCAACTGTATTTTTGGGTAGATTTACATAGATTTCTTCATTTATGTTCATCCATTTACATGCACACACCATACTAAAAGAAACCTGATAGAAATAAATGACCTTAGTGCAAAGCTGGAGTGCATATGTACTAATTTGATTACGGTACTAAAATTGTTTTGTCTAGTGCAAATTATAGCATGTTTATATTCAAATTAATCAGTATGTTAAAAGAATCCCAGCTATGTTAATTATATTCACCCAGGTCATTTCACTGGCTTTTTACAAGAGAGAAGCTTAGTCACCGAAGAACTGATAAATATACTCGCGTTAGACCTGGGCCTGTGCCAACTGTCAAATGTACTACCTCCCCTTCCCCCACGCCCCCTCAATCGCTCCCACCCTCTCTCTCCCCCATCTGCTCAGCGTTACTGGAATCCTTGTAAAACAGTGAATAATTTTATTATAAATGTCATGTATTTTGCACAAGAGATAAAACTTAATCACCTGTATCACATTACAGTAGTGATTTAAGAGTAAAATTGTATATGTACGTATATAGTATTCCACATACACGTAAGTATAAATAAAAAGTTTATGTGATGATCGGACAACGTCCATTTCGATTAACGTCACGTCTCCAAGAACGTATCTAAGACGTTAACCGGCGCATGACTGTATATATATACAGCTAGACCCCGACTTACAACGGGGTTAGGGACCCAAATCCAGGTCATAAGTCCAACATGGTCGTAAGTCCGACATAGATAATATTTTTTTTTTTTTTTTTTTTTAATAAAAAATCTACAATGAAAAACAGTACAGTAAAAATAATGAATAATGAGGAATGGATACAGTACAGTGAAAGTAATAAATAATAAGGAATGGATACAGTGTGACTGAGCACTTAACCATTAATGTAGTCAGCTGAATGCACATGGGGCCCCCATAATTTTCTAATTATACATGGAAACTACATTAACTGGAAACGTTTCGGTATAGAAAATGCGTGTGTCATTTGGAGAAGAAGAAAAAAAAAAAAATAATAATAATAATAAAAAATCTGTGGCGGTCATAAGTCCCGACGGTCGTAAGTCGTAGCAGTCGTAAGTCGGGGTCTAGCTGTGTGTGTGTATATATATATATATATATATACAGAGTGATCCCTCAGTTAACGATTTATCTTCATAAGATTCTTAACTTCGGTTAACGAGCAATCCCTTGATTAACGAGTTTTCTACGAGCCGACCTGAACATGTTTTCGCTTGCATTTGGCGGTCCACCAGCTGTAGTATTAGTCCGCCAATACAGTAATCGGTTCTAGGGCTTAAATTCCATACTATTTTAGTAAATATCAAGACATTTATACTATTCAATAATTTTAAAAGTTTAATATTAATTTTTTTAGTCATTTTAACAATTATTGAACATAATTGAAGTACAGGAAACTAGTTTTATGTGCGCCGAACAGCCTGTCAACACAGCAAACAGGCGTCAGTTTCTGTGTCTTTTCAGTGGAGGTAACATCTTGCTTCAGACTCTCTTCAACTAAACGCTTTTTTTCTGTGTTTCCAAGCAAATTATTGGTCATTTTGAAATTTATTTTACATATTGACAATATATAATGCAGTGCAGTGTTGATTTAAAGAAAGTAATCTTGAATTACACCAAGAGAACTAAAATTTTATGGGTGAAATGGCGCCATGGGGTGACTTCTCTTCCACCCCAATGCCTTCTCTTCTCCCTTCTCCTCCACCCTCATTCTAATTCCCATCATCATCATCAACCAGGAGCCTTCTACATACACACCTCAAAGTAAGTGTACTTTACTGCATTTATTTTTAGTTTGTATGTAATTTTCAGTGAGCTGGAACCAATTACCCAAAATCCCATTGAAACAATGGTTTCGGTTAACAAAATTTTTGGTTAACGAACTACCTTCTGGAACGAATTGTGTTCGTTAACCGAGGGACCACTGTAGTAAGAATTTTAATGAAAATTTGTTCTAACATTTACATTGAATGATGGGTGGGATGGCATGAGGGAACTAGTGGTGGTGGAGGAAAGGTGGGGGGTTACTGGGGGAGGGAGTCATCTGAATCAAATGACAGAGCAAGTGATGGGGGAGAAGTGGAAGCTTTCAAGATGCCAGATGTCGATGGCTGAGGTTCAGGTGATGTTACTTTTTTACTTTTTTGTAAGGTAGGAAAGCAAAAAGGTAATGAACTACACTGCCTGGCACAATGAAACTTTTTTTCAAAACCGTGCTATTTAAAAAAAGCTTTTGTGTTATTTCAAAACTAGGTACTAACTTAATACCAATGTTATTTAAAAAATGTGCTGATTAAATCCGTGTAAATCGAGAGGTGACTGTACTGTACTCACGAGCCCAGTTATGTTCTCCCGCCCTCTTGATCCTCCCTCCCAACTCTCCCCCTGGTACATCACAGCAGATGATGATGAATGAATGATGATTAATCTGTGGCGAACTGTTGATCCGTTCATCCCATATGCTCTAGCACATGCAACAGAGCTCATGCCGCTCTGAAGTTGCTTTATTATTTTGACTTTATTGACTAATGTAAACACTTTGTTAGCTCTCTTAGGCTTCTTTAGTGCATTATCACCTTTATTACCACCTTTAGAAGGACGTTTTGGGGCCATTATGTGATTTACAAGCAAACACACGGGTCGCAGTAATATGTATACAGAGTATGGCGGGGGATGCGAGTGAGACAGAGGGGAGGTGAGAAGCTGTGCTCTGTGGGTTTCTTGCTTAAACTCATTCGCGCGCACAATTCAACCGCATATGAAATCAGTAATACATGTTGCAATGAAAACATATTTCTGACGAAAATCTGTGAATAGTTGAAATTGCAAATAAAAAAATCGGCTAAAAACGAGGGTGCACTGCATTGCAAATGGTATGTTATTCAGTATCACTTAATCAAGGATGAAGTTTGTTTCTTAAATGCTGACTTGACTGGACAAAAGGCTATCTATAGCATAATTTAGCATAATTTTTTTTGGGGGGGCCAGTGATTCTATCTCAGAATGCAGATGGCCAATTGAAAAAGGCAGGTATCACCAGGGGATTCTTTGGTCATGTAATTTTGCTGGCCACTTGATGAATAACACTGTGGCCATTAAATTTGTTGTGATAGATACAGTATAGCACAAGAGACATGAAATACAAGACATAATGGTACCTACCTGTGCTTTGACATGATCTGACTGCTGATCTGACCGTCGAATCTTTTCTCGAAGATCAATATTTTCTCGTTCGTACGCTGTTTGATGAAGCTTCAAATTACTAATTTCGCTAAATAGTTCTAGACGCTGCGTCTCTAAGCTCGACCTTGTCATCAATTCCTAGAACAAACATTAATCAAATATATCAAAAGGGAGATATTAGAATGCACTGAACAGTACAGTATTATGGATATCAATCACAGATTTAGTATAGCTAAATTATCATCCTTATCAGGGCAGGTAATGCTGTCCCCTCCATTCTCTTAACTGGTAAAGTCAATACAGTACATTACTGCAAACACTCACCAACCATGGTTGGCAAGGGCTTTGTCTAATGGGGAATATGGGAAAGTGATCCCTGAGAAACATTGCTAAAGTTCTATAATATACAGGGAAAGGTTTAAAGTAAGCAGAGGATGTACAATATGATGTAATATAAATTAAAAAAAACATTATTGTAAAAAATTACGATCCAGTCAATTTTCCGTTTAGTAAACCCCTCGATAACTTAGCACATATGGGGCTCTGGTCTTGCCTAGTTATCCCAAATTCCGACTTATCTAGGCACCCCCCCCCCCCCTTTACCAAAAATAAAAACAAAACAAAATTTTTGACCCATATATGTATACATAGAATTACCAAATGGAAAAAAGTAACACTTAGCAGCACTGTAGGTGAAGAATGAAGCATCATAGTAAGTGACACAGAGGAATGGTAGGTGACGATGGAGGCACTTTTGTACTGTACTGTACTACTGTACAGTAATTTGTTCATGCGTATTGTTTACATCATAAATAGGGGGTGGTCTTAATACATCACCATTGTTAAAGTGGAATATCATAAATTGGGAGATCGTAAATTGGGGGACACCTGTACTGTACATATTTAAACAAAACAAAAATAGTGAATACAGTACAGCGTCACACGACTCAACTGTCATGAAGCCAGATGTACTAAATCCAAATCAATTAATCATGTCAAGGCATTCAATCACAAATGATACCAAACATCGGATACATAATTAGAGAGGTTTAAATAGTAATTTGTTAAAATCTCATTAGTCACTAGAGTAATATATAAAGTGAATTATGGTGGCCATTGAAGTAAGCTAATCACTGGAGTGAGGTGGTCTGTCGGAATAAAGTTCTCTCTGAAGTAACTGGTGTATGCTTAGTTAGAATCAAATTATTTACTAAAGTAAAGTGATCTCTGCAGCAAGATGGTCACAGAAATTAGGTGGTGAATCACTGGTATAAAGTTTTCTCTGGTGTCTGGTGGTCACCTGAGTAAAATGGTCTCTAGATAAAAGTTGGTCATGATAATTAAACTACAGTAGTTGTTGGTAAAGGTAGTCATGAGTTTGTTGGAAAACAGAAAAAGGTGATCACTTTCAATTGTGAAAATATCAAAATTATTTTTTTCCCACCACTTACCTGCTTACTACCCATTTGGCTGTTTGGTTTGTTCTTTATTATGAAATTTATTGTTCAGTTTTTGTACATGAGGAAACCAGAGCACCTGGAGGAAACCTACCAAGTTTGGGAGTCACATTGGATAACATCCTTCTTGCTTTTGTCCCAAGTCAGGGATTGAATCCAGGACACAAGATTGAGAGATACATATGATACTGCTGTATCATTAAGTTCTGTTAGGTGGTTACTGGACTAAGGTGGTCACAGGAGAAAGATACTTTCATTCACCTTACAGTAACCTAAAACTATAGATAAAATACTGTACATGAATAAGATGTAACTTTACAGTACCCATACTTAAAATTGTTTAAAAATAATTGTGCTCTATATGCTGGAATGCTTATCATATTTTACGGCATATAAGACGCACTTTCTTACCAAACAAATAGCTAAAAAAAATCACCCTGCATCCAATAGGTGAAGTTGTAGGTCTCCCGCAGACTAATGAATCCCCCAGATGCTGTCACCAGAAAACAAAATTTACCTGGATAACCCAATAGAATTATCATCCATACGTATGGCACCCAGCTATTCAGAGCTAAGCAGTAACTGTTTCTGAACTCTTACAAGCATCACTATCTATTAAATCTCATACCTGCAACATTTATCTTTTTACAGGTTGTACTTTGCCAATCCGGGAAGCTTGGGACCAGACTGGTTCTGGATTAGTGAAAATTCCAAACTATCAAAGACGAGGTTAAAAAAAAAAAAGGCAAAATAATGCATAAATGTGAACTATTACTGGTACCAATACAACTTACATCAGCATAGATCTAGACCAAGCTTAAAAGACCTCTTTATGACAAAGTGTTAGTGTTATGGCACTAGTTTACTGTACTGTAATGTGACACAGAAATAAGTAGATGGTGGTGCCGCAACTGGCGAAGCAGTAGTCTTGGAAACTAACGACAGCCAGATTCAAATACCGTTCCGAACCATCGAAGCTGCCGAACTATCGGGTCCCAACCTGTACTTTTATAGGGAAACATCTCTTAGCTTTTGAAAGAAACTTGAAATTATGATAATATTGGCGAATAATGCAGAGAACCATCACCAGCGTGTGACGAAGACTACTAGAATTTCATTGGCATTTCATGTTTTTGCAGTACTTGCTGTAGTATGAACACCTTAGTACAACGAGTACCGGTAACTATCATAACAACAACAACTTGCTAATAACACATCAACAAGGACGCTGCTAACACGCTGAGTTTACGGTATTTTACCCTCATTCTAAGAACACCATAGCCATAGGAGGGAATTATTATTATTATTTATTTATTTATTTCATTTATACAGACTTACTGTATCATGTTCCATATTAGTAGGAGTAAACCCAAGAGTGTTAATTGATAGTACATGTAATCTGTCAAAACTTAACTCAGTCCACGACAAAGTCACCCAATGTTGCTCTGCTCCTTATCTTACCGTCAAACATCCCAACTTACCTTCTGTAACTGTTCCTCAGTCGTTTGCAATTGTTCTTTTTTCTGCTCTAGTAAGTTCTCCAAGTCTAATATTTTCTCTGTTTGTGCCTCAACTTGTTCACTGAGGACTGTCACCTGAAGCTGCAGAGAATCCTTGTCCCCCTCCAGTCGGATGACACGGTCCTCAAGAGAGCCACCCTGTAATAAGTACTCACACAGTTGACAACAGAGAAAACATTATAAGTACTGTATACAAAACATGTATTGTACTATTAACCAGTACAAATACACAACTACTGTATTTTAATCTGAATAATTTAACCGTTTCACAGCGTGTCACGCACTTGCCATTTTATTCTGGCTACCGCCACACGATTTTATTCAGCTTAGGGTAACCACCCGCTGTGAAAGGGTTAACCAATAAGAGTACTGTACAGTATTTATTTTATCATAAATCTTATTACAAATTAATCAATGCAGAAACAATAACTACAGGACAAATAAGCTAAGCCTTGTTCTAGTAAGCATGTATAATGCTGTATCAGCATAGAAATTGTGAGTGACATTCAGCTTTCCTCAATCAGTAACTTTTTTCTAACTTTACAAAGGACTACTGGCGGAGGTACACACAATAAAAAAAAGTCTTTAAAAATTTGTGTTAAACAATGAATGAAGGATTTTGACAACCCTACCGAAACAACAGAGGTTGCAGTGTTCATTTTGAAATTCCTCATACCCATTTATAAAGATACTTTTTGACTGTGTGTACACATGACTGTGTATCGCCTGGAGGGAACACAAATGACACGTGACACATTCGCATACTAGGGTGGTGAATTATAAATAAAAAAGAAGAAAATGGAATATTAAACTGTACAAGAAAAATTAAATGTATGCCACACATTTTTAGAATTGTAAGTTGTTTGAGAATGGAAAGATATCAAAGAGAAAGGAGTTCCATTAGCAAGAAGTGCATGGACTGAAAGAGAAAGAATAATGATTAAATTCAACTATAAATGGAACTTGGAAAGCATAAGGGTGGCATGACAATGAATAATGTGTATCATGAGGGGATAAAGCACTGGATTTCATTGGTGCACAGACCATGGAAACAACAGTAAAAAGAGAAAGTGATAAGACAGATTGTCTGGCATAAGATGAGGTAAGGAGGAGGTTGTGGGACTGGTCAGTAATGATGTGAATGTTTTAGATTGAAATTATAAAGAAAAATAGGACTGTGATGTATTACTCCATATGAAAATACTACAGGTATTCAATGAAAGGATGGACATGGAAATTGTAAAAAAAAATAAGGAGTTGTGTGGAGGTCAAGATTAGCCTAAAATGGATACTTTAAATTTTTGGATGCATTCTTTGTAATTTTAGACAGGCGGTAATTCAAAGATAATTATTGGTTACAATAAGACCACAGATACAGTGTATACTGACATCAATGGTTGGTACAATATGGGTGTTACTGAATATAAACTGTATGTAAGGAAAAAATTATCACAATTATCAAAGACAATGAAAATTTTTATCTAGGATGCATCAAATGTAATTGTGCTACAGTACTTGTGTCCCAATGAGTTATGGGCTCAGTATCTGTGTTAAAGGAAACTGTTGCATTTAAGTGACCTTCTGGGAAAGCTTACAAAATGAGGACACTGAGGCAGTAGTACAGTATAATATACTGCAAATGTTTCAGGATGGGTTGGAGAAGAGGTCACTAAAAATGGATTTTGGGCACTCCAACATGGGCGGTGGTTGGAGAGATAGATTTGGAAATCTACAAAAATCAGGGAGAAAACAAAGTTTGGCAAAACAAAATTTGGTGACATATCAAGCTGCCAAGAGCATATTTAAGGTTATGAGTACAGTAAGTATGTAATGGTTATTGTTGGAACAAAACTTATACAGGTGGTGTTCTTCCAGGTGTCTGTAGTTGTATGTTCATGAAAAATTCCATGAAGACTTTAGTGATGATTGGGGTGATAGCTTTGGGTTGACAGTTGAAAGAAGAGGATAGATCACCTTTCCAAGTATAGGCTGGACAATTTTTTTTTTTTCCAAGATGAGAGCACAGTTTGAGAAGTGCTAGAAAGAATAGTGTCATAATAACATATTGTACACAGCTGTTGCACAACTAAATACAGTACAGTACAGTATACTCAAGTTGAAATTAGTCCAATGTAAGTTAAGAAGCTTATAGTAAGTACATTTTGGTGGGTTCCATCAATGACTGAGTGAAAAACAAGCATACGATGCAAGCACAATTAAAAATAGCATACCCTCATCCTGGATAACAAGCACACTACATATACATGTTCAGCCATCACACAAATAAATTATTCACAGCCTGCATTAGCAATTGTACATTAAACACAATAAGATAATTAATAACATCTTCCGATATGGTAACACTTCATGCGTCCTACCTTAAATTGAAACATAATGCAGATGTAAATAATGAATAACATGACATACAAAGTTCAGGAGTAGAATGAGCATACAGTAAACACCTCAAAAGCCCAGAAAACAATGTTCAGAGGGGCCCATTCTCATTGGGCCCTTAATCTTTAGGGCCTGTATCACACCCATGCACCTTTAATCTTTGGGTTTTTTGTCACCCCCTGCACCCTTAATGTTTAGGCTCTTATAGCCCCCTGGGCACTTGTCACTCTCCTAGTCCCTTAGTCATTGGTGCACTTGTTGCCCATCTTGACTCTTACTCATTAGGCACCTAACAAGGACCCCTTTATCCCACCCTGGGCCCTTAATCCACAACTGCAACATACAGCCCTCTGTTGCTTCTTCCTTTTTAGGGGCCCACTGAGGCAAGATCAGGGGGGGGAGGCCAACTGGGCACTTGTCTGAGTACACTAAATGCCACTCCACCCCTGAAATTGGCACATTAAAGCAATAAAAATACTTGCATAGACACACTAATTTCAGCTTTGTGCATGCTCATAAGGTTGTGTTATTAAAATTACTGTACCTACTGTACATAAATTTGTTTCCAAATGTTCACATAAAACAATATTTAAACTGACAATACACACTCCCAAACATTCATGTGTTATTATCATATCTGTTATATTTAAAACAAGAATGTATGAAGTGTTATTTATGGATATTAGTGAGGACACACATGACAACGGTAAACTTTTTGTGGTAAGCCTCTAATTCAGTGGACCTCAACCTATGGGTGGTTTTCACTGGGTAATGCAATTTCAGTAAATGCCATCCACATTAGTAAATTTCAAATAATTCTCCAATTTTCCATTCATTTCAATTTCATATGGTGAGGAATCAAGGTTTATAATAATAGACAAAAAAAAATTAGTAGGCTGAAAAAGACAGTTCTCCCATTGCTCAATACTGGAGCAGGCAAAATAGTTTCTGGTCTGATGTTATGCGACCAACTCTGGTTTGATTATGACTGGACTGGTGCGGCAGTGGATAACAAAGACCTGAAGAAGGCAGCAAATGGGGGTAATAAGCTGAAAAAGGTTGAGAACCACTGCAGTCTAATTCATACAAAATAAAAATTTGCATAAAATACCAATACGTACTGTACAGTGATATCTAGTGAAGTAAATGGTTTTTTCCCGAGGAATAAAACTTATTTCGGTAAAAAAACACCAAGATAAAAAAAAAAAATTTTTAATAAGATTGACAAAATCTCTCTCTCTCTCTCTCTCTCTCTCTCAACTGTGTAATTGGATTACATTATTCTTTTCCTGAAACTGTGTTTTCCTTAGTAATAATGATAGATTATTTTATACATAAAGTACAGTACAGTATACAGGTACAGTATTTTGAAATTATCAAAATACTTTACTCAAGAGTATAGAAAATATACAGTATCTTAAAATATTGCTAATGATTGTACAATACCTTTGCAGAGTACAGTACTTTCCAGTACTACTTTTGACAATAGTCAATGTAAATGAATGAAAATAAATGTGTAAATTATCTAATAACACTATAATGATGGAAGCGACTCAAAATGTACATTGACGAGGGGCTATAAAAATACCGGAAAATTTCTGAAAAAAAAACAACTTTTCTACCCTCTCTCTTTTTTTTTTTTTTTTTTTTTTCTCCAGTGATATCCCCATTAGTCGGAATAATTGGTGCAAAGCTCTTCCGGGGATGAGAGATTTCTGGGTAACGCGACAACTCTCATACTGGAAAAATCCCACATCCCCAAAATTTTCCGGGTACTGGGGCAAAGTGTCCATGAGTCTGAACAACAATATGTATCTCGCACAGACAGACACTATCACACATCCTTAGAATGTTTTCAGGTTCTGGGGAAAGTTTTCCAAGTTTTTAAACTATGCATCAGTGCTGAGGAAAGTTTTCCATGAGTCAAAACTATGCGTCTTGCACAGACAGACACAAAACAGTACAGTTGGTCCTCATATTACGCGGTTAATGTAACCCAGAGGGTACCGCGGAAAGTGAGAAACGAGTAAAGTGAATAACATAACATATGGGATTAATTGAAATGGAGTCCAGGCCGATCCCCAAACTCCACTTTTTGACGACACACAACTATGTTGTAGTAAAAATATTATCTTAACTTTATGATGGCATGCACACACAATTAATAATTAAGAGAAATATCAATAATATTAGGTTTTTTAACATTTACATTAGTAGAAAAGATGGCTGGGCACACGGGGATGGGCGGTTGGTTCCGAGGCAGAGGGCAGATTATTGGCCCTCACCTGTATCACTTGTATCAATTGTATCACTATCCACCACAGAGGCTTGCAGGGCCTCTTTGTCAAACCCCCCAAAGTTCATATAAGTCCATATCCTCACTATAATTATCACTATCACTGACTTGGGCCGGCTGTAGTGGGTGGCGGGTGAAGAACTCGGTAATGTTCTGATGACTGGGCGACCTTGTGCGCACCATTTTCACGCCTCTTACACGACATGGCGGATGGCGGGAGGTTTGGATCCAAAAATGGCGCGGCTTGCCAGCCGCTCTCCGCGTAATGGGGTTCACGACCGCGGAATGTGAAAATGTTAGGTTCTGGCAAGGCACCGCGTTAACGGTGAAACGCGGAATGCGGGACCGCGTAATAAGAGGACCAACTGTATATTTATTTATACAAACACCACTGTACACATACAATATATTGTAAATACAGTAATGTAAACAAAAAACATTACACAATATAAATAAATAAAATAAAGTGTATAGAGTATTTGCCAGCAGATGCTGTTGCTTTGAGCTTGTGATGCAGGCAGACCAAAGGAGATGTGAACTGTCAATGTCCTCTCTCGCCATGGAGGACAGAGGCAAATCAAGAGTGATATGTCTTAAGCCTGCTTTAACACTGTATTCTTGGCGGAATGTGTCCTGGTACAGTAATGTATAGTACACAAACACTCTCCACTGATATGTGCAGTAGTGTGTGTATGGTGTTCATACTAACAATGTTAATTTAGAGTAAAATTACACACTGTAATCACTGTTTATGTCTTAACATTGTATTCTTGGTTGATTGTGTCCTGGACAGCAATGTACAGTAATGCATCAGCCTATCACAGGCATCCCATGAGGTCACATGACAGCATTAGCCAATAAAAGTGTTCCCACCCATGCACCCAGCCAGTGAGGACCCTAGAATATGATGCAATCTTACGTCACTCCCTGAAAACCATTGTCCCCAAGCCTGGAGCAGAATACTGTACTGAAATTTGGAGTTTTTCACACCATTTTCTCAGAATATTTCCAGAAATTGCACATTATTTCAGGCTCGGAATTTGTTCCCAAACCCGGAATAGTAAAATTGGAAGAGATTGTCCGGAATTTTCTTGGAATTTTCCAGATTTACGCATTATTTCATCCAGGAAAAAGCATTAGGAGAGATTTTTACAGAATTTTCTCAGAAATTGCAGCTGATCTTGAACCTCAGAAACTCGTTCACAGACCCGGAATGGAGAGAGGTGTCCCGGAAAAATTTAGAGCTGATTTCAATTCCAGGTACTTTTGGAGAGTTTCGGCTAACGAGGATTACAGCTAATGGAAAGTTTACTTTACATAATTATGAAAGTACAGTATCTAGTTTTCTATGGTGATATTATGCCTGCTTCTCCCCTCATAAATAAATAAATACCTATTGCCCCACATAAACATTAGAGAGAAGAAGAAAACATACAAAAAGAAATGTAAGTAGTGAGTAGACACAAAGTTTCACTACATTACACCACAAGAAGTTTAATAAAAAAAAAGTTCAAATGCCATGATATTAATTACTCTAAACTCATTTGATTGGTTAAATATGACACACTACTACAGTACAGTATATGAAGAACACATTTCACTCAAAGGGTTAAAACTTTTTGGTTACACACACAAAACAAAAAGTTGAGTTAATTACATGTGGAAGAGCCACTAGAGAACAGCCCATCCCCCAACAGAGAGCTCGCCGAGTAACTGTCCGCCTCAGTTGACACCTCATCGTTAGTGCCACAATAATATACTTTACAGTACTCATTCATGCTGCTACTGACAACATACAGGCCCAACAATATTCATATCAGTACAATAATATTTTTCCTTAATAGAGTAGTGAGTGTAATGGATCTTCTCTAGATTTAATTATTTATCAATTGATAAAGACTAAAATTAATATATTTTTTTAATTTCATCCCACTGCTATCATGTTGCAAAATAGAATATTCATTTGTTTTTAAGAAAATATATGAACTGGAGCTAGGAGAGTTTAACAGCTAAGTGCAAAATACTGCATTCAACATTAATCTCACACACAGTTGCCATTGCCCATACATACCACACACCATATGATCAGCATTACCCACATTAAACTGATGTAACCTTAATGTTTGTGCCCCTCAACAAAATTTCTTTGCAAACTAATGATCTGGTTCTGTCAATATTGTGCAACATTTTTTGTCAATATTCATCAAATTTAAGAAATTCGAAAGGATGTGGAACAAGTGTTAAGGTAGTATGAGCATCAGTGTGTGGGCATCATTGTGGGTGGCACATACCGGCGGGGAATGGCAGCTCCACAATGTGATGTAGTCTGAGTCGAGGCGACGGTGTCGGCGGCTCCCCTGGGGGGTGAGGAGGACTCCACCCACCTTGGTTGTGCACGGCAGAGCTAGGCGGTTGTTGGTGCAGAAGTCATGACTCGAGAGTGAACTTAATGAACCAAGATGATGACAGTGTCTACAACAGCATGGTGATGACCTTCCACTGTCACCAGACCCCTGGCCCCTATTCCGTCGTTCACGTACAGACTGCTGATGATGATGAGTCTTAAGTTGATGCAAGTGGGCATGGTGAAGACCTTCGTGGTAACTGTGACGATGGTGGTGATGACGTTCATCACAGGAATCATAACCTGGTTCTTCATCATCACACCAGTAAGAGGGGCACTCACACCCATTTTGAGGGAGGTGGGAAGTGATGTGATGGTGATGGTGACCGTGCTGATGAAGGCTCGAAACAGATCCCCGTTCGCAAGAAGAATCTCTCCCACTCCGCTCTACTGACGAATCTCGGGATCGTCTATGGCCAGTCAGATCTCGTGATGGGGAATACAGACGATCTTGAATCCCATCCCTAGAGTCTCGAAGCCCATCTCTGAGGGCATCTCTTATTGGTCTGTGAGGAACTAAGTCTCCCGCTTCAAGTGTTCGAGGTCGGGGTACTGGAGGAGGGCGGTTATACTGGCGATGGCGGTGTGCTGGCCCTCCACTGCCCTCCTCACTAGATTCTGGGGGTGTGGCCAAACTGGATCTTGTGGAGTGAACACGGTGGTCTGGAGGAGTGGCCAGGCGTGTGACATGACCTTCCAGAAGGCCAGTCAACATTGGGGAAGCTCGCACCCATTCAAAGTCCTCATTCCCAGATACTGATGCTTCACCTGAAGGAAGGTACCACATCAGCACTGTGTGTATGTGTGTGTGTGCAATAATGTTTATGATGATGATGACAGACTGCAGCTTGCCTTTCAATGATTTGTGTTATTGTCTTTATATGAACAATGTAAGGCAAGTACAGTACAGTACTGTTGCAGGATAAAATATATACAGTATCTGCATAGAAATCAAAGCCCCAGGAGCCAGAACCTTGCCAAAAATTAACACAAAAGTTATAGTTAGTCATATGACCCTGACAGCCTGTTTAGGATAGTGTGGACAGACCACACTGTAGGCAAACCCCCTTTTGGCATACAGTACAAGTGTAGCTGGCACTGCCCTTGACTGCTTTCACTCCCCCAACTTTAAGCTGAGGTACCCGTTTACACCTATGTGAACTGGATGGTTAAGTGAACCAATGACCCTTAGGACAGGAGACAAGTGCTGTATCCACTCAGTCACTGCAACCTCCCCCCACAAAAAATAATAATGTAGCTACTGTATCAATGCTGAAATGAAATATACTGTAATCACTTGAAATCATGACAATTAACCATGATAAATAAAAAAAAAAAAAAATTAAATACTGTACTTTACTGTAAATACAGTATATTCTGTCAAACACTTGGCATCATTGTAAGTAAATGCCAATTACTTGGTGTCATTATGTGCACTTATGATTCAATTTGGTATCTTTATACAAACCTTTGGAGTCATTTGACGTAACTTGTGTATTGGCAATATCCTAAGTACTCGTGAAAACTGTACCCAGCCGTTGTAAAACACCTGGTTTTACAATGAGCACCCATGGGGCAACTGGTGTCATTAAATCTTGGAGTTAAATGAGATCAATAGTACAGTACAGTACAGTACTTGTGAGGCACAAGGTATTATTATAAAATCTGTCTGGCACTTGGTGCCTCTGGTATCATTAGAAGCATTTGTGAAATATCTGGGGTCATTTTGAGCTTGGATGATACGGTACTGCTGAAATCATTATGAGATGTAATATAACATGAGGCCTTATCGCTTAAATAACAGCCATCATCAGTGGAAGTTAACTGTCGGGACAGTGGCCATCATAGTGGATGTTTCGCGTACCTTACATTCCATTTTTGCACATGTGGAGAGGTGGAGTAGAGAAAGCTTAGCCACCAGGTAAGGGTTAATGTTCAAGACGACCTTTCACTAATATTAGCTACTGGGTAATACCTGTGAGATCCTAGTACAGTACTGTATTGTATTATCGTAAGCAGTAATGATCCAATTTACATCAACATTTGAAGCATCTGTGGAAATGTGTGAGATGCAGAGAGAGTCCTTAACACATTGAGCAGAAGAATACTGTCAAAAGAGGCCCATAATGAGATCTAAGAAAGATGATAAACTCCCCAAGTAAAAGAAACTATCCAAAAACTTTTCTAATTACTAAACGAATATCAAATCAATTCCCTGAAACATGTAAAATTAAAAGTGTTATGAAGTTTGTGATATAATGTACAGAATTAAAGAATGACAATATGTTCCCCTGTGCCAACACCACCGTGGCAATTATCCTCCATGCCATGTTTGACTTAATATACCCTCCAAATATATGTTTACCAAGATAAGATTTCTATAACTCTAATCTTGGTATTCAAGTTTTTTCTTTTAGTTGAATGAGTGAAAATTAAGAAAACCAATGTCCTCACTACAGTATATAACTACTTCTTCATCATCCTCTACAACTGATAATTTGCAATATAATTGAACCATAAACAATTTAAATTTTTAAACAGATGGAAGGTTGAGTTTGTAAAGTAATATTTAGTTGTATGTAGTGGTAAACAAATGTACATACAGTACATTATATGAATTTTTTTTAAGGAGCTGACCAGTACTGTAGAGCAACTAAAATAAACAAATGGTGTAACTTAGGAAACAATATACAGTATGTGATGGTGTTCTGCAGAGTACTGTATAAAAATTATGGAATCTGTGATCATATTGTGACTACTTATGAACAAGGGAATTATGTATGAATGTTGTGAGGAGTTACGAATGATGAAATAGTGTACAGTATGTTGTGATACAATCTGAATACTATATTGAATTATGTAACAGTGCTGGGAGGAGACACAGGCAATAAAATATTAGACAATACTATGATGAGTTATGAATGATTAAATGTGAGAGTTGTGATGAGTAAAGAATGATTAAATGTGAGAGTTGTGATGAGTAAAGAATGATTAAATGTGAGAGTTGTGATGAGTAAAGAATGATTAAATGTGAGAGTTGTGATGAGTAAAGAATGATTAAATGTGAGAGTTGTGATGAGTAAAGAATGATTAAATGTGAGTTGTGATGAGTAAAGAATGATTAAATGTGAGAGTTGTGATGAGTAAAGAATGATTAAATGTGAGAGTTGTGATGAGTAAAGAATGATTAAATGTGAGAGTTGTGATGAGTAAAGAATGATTAAATGTGCCAGTTGTGATGAGTCAATGAACTGAATATTGTCGCCAGTGCTAATATAATACGCACAGGACAATTTAGTTTGGGTTACGGTTTTGGTCATAATATTTTAGGTGGTGTAAAATAATCCTCGAAGTAGAACATATAGTATTAGGACTACTGTACTGTACATTCAACACCGTCCAGTAACGGTTAGCAACACGGTTAAAATTTACTTTAGATTCTTCATTATTTGCTTATACAGTACCAGGGAAATCCACTGAATCAGTGCATAGACTATTGTTTTAATAATTAGTTAGAAAAAGTAATTAAATTCCAGAAGATTTGATAGTGTGGCAGTGATGAAATTATTTAACTGTGGTACAGTAGGCCTCATCTTTTTACCTTTGCATATTTATATGTACAGTAGTCATAGTAGCTTCACTAATAAGTCATTTAGGCATAAATCACTATTCCAGTTCCTTTTTCATACAGTAGTTTTGTAATGTCAATTTACAGTCACTTTTTAATTCAAAAGTGAATTTGATCAAGGGGGCTAAGTTGTTAAGTAGTAGCCAAAAACTTATTACTGTACATCATCACAAGGCCACAAGCACTGTTTTTAAAATGTGAGAAACAAGCCCCTTAAGTTTTTCGTTTGTTACTCCATAACCACAAACCAATCTATGTCAGTGCTATTTTCGACCATGTGAGAGTAACACAAAGCCACAAATCCAAGCTCCATAAGACAGAACTAAACTTAGAAAATAAGTTGGTATATACCAATACTGCAACTCCATTTTCCCCATGGTGGCACTTGCGGCCTTATGCTACTGAGGCCCTCATATACTGTATAAACCAAACGGCAGAAGGTGGTAAACTATTACTAAGTTTAATCTCTTCTAAAAATAATTCCATGTATAAGTTGCTCAACACTGGTGAAAGAGGATTACCCATCATTATACCTTTTTCAACATAATATTCTCCATTGAATTCAAATTAATAATCCTTAATAAACAGTTAAATTTAATAAAAACACTGTTTGCACAGGGCAAGGAAATATTTTCCAGGGAATCTGCGAGGAAACCAAACAAATCATCAACTGGGACCTTTGTAAACAATGACACAGTACTGTATTACATCAAAACTAACCAGTTTAAAATTACTTTATATATATATATATATATATATATATATATATATATATATATATATATATATATATATATATATATATATATATATGAGAGAGAGACTGTTTTGATGTGCCACAATGATACTGTACAGGTATTACATTATGTGGCAATGTTGTGACGAGCTATGAATGATGATATACTGTAAGTACTGGATGAAAGTTGAGTTGGGTTGTGAATGATGATGATACACAAGTCATGATGTTTTGTCACGAGTAATGAGCAGTACTTCATATGAGTGTTGCGCGATTGGTTGTGAAAGATGAATATACAGTACTAGAGTATATTGTGAACGATCATGATCGGTGATACTTGTCTACAGTAATGTATGGCATAACACAACATTTTGAGACACATTCAAGCATAAGACAATCATGCTGAGAGGGACGGGGCGAGGAGATGGTAGTTGGGTGATGAGGGTTCTGAAGCAAGGGCCCAGGTGATGTGGGACGAGTGATGGGTCCAGGGTTATGAAACAAGGGCCCAGGTGATGAGGGATGAGTGATGGGTCCAGGGTTATGAAACAAGGGCCCAGGTGATGAGGGATGAGTGATGGGTCCAGGGTTATGAAACAAGGGCCCAGGTGATGAGGGCTGAGTGATGGGTCCAGGTTGTGAAACAAGGGTCCAGGTTGTGAAACAAGGGCCCAGGTTGTGAAACAAGGGCCCAGGTGATGAGGGCTGAGTGATGGGCACAGGGTTATGAAACAAGGGCCCAGGTGATGAGGGCTGAGTGATGGGCACAGGGTTATGAAACAAGGGCCCAGGTGATGAGGGCTGAGTGATGAGTCCAGGTTGTGAAACAAGGGCCCAGGTGATGGGCACTGAGTGATGGGTCCAGGGTTATGAAACAAGGGCCCAGGTGATGAGGGCTGAGTGATGAGTCCAGGTTGTGAAACAAGTGCCCAGGTGATGAGGGCTGAGTGATGGGTCCAGGTTGTGAAACAAGGGCCCAGGTGATGAGGACTGAGTGATGGGTCCAGGGTTGTGAAATGGGAGCTCCAGTACGGGGGCTGGGGGAACAGGAACTAGGGGATGGAGTCTAGATGGCTGGCTGGAAGTCGAAGAACGTAGGCATGGGGACTACAGCTGGGAAATGGGGCTGGGGACTGGGCTGGGCGTAGGGGGAGGGGAATATGGGGCTAGGGGGAGGGGAATATGGGGCTGGGAAGGGGGGAAGGGGAAACATGGGGTGAAAAGGATGGGCAACGGGATGGAGAAGGAGAACAGGACTAGATGACGTAGGATGGAGGACGGCAAGTTGGTGTCGGGGGCTGAGGGGAAGGAGACAGGGACTGGGTTTGGATAACGGGGCTGAGGATTGTGAAACTGGGGCTGCGGGACAATTGTTGAGGAATGGAGAATATGCTGGGGGACAGAGGATTTAGGTTACAGTGACTTTGGTGGTGTGGACAAGCTAGGGAATGAGGTTGACGAATGGTGGATGGAGACAGGCCTGGGGAGCGGGAGGTCGAACACGGTCTATCACCTTTTATAGGTTGTGCCGAGCGCCGCCGTCTGCGTCTGGCGGAGTCTTCTGAAGTGGCACCAGAGGACACGTCAGACAGGTCCTCGGAGTCCTCGTGTCGAGATGATGATGTAGCAGCACCACCACCTGCATAAGATCCGTACCCTGACGATGCCGAGGAGGCAAGAGCTGTGTAAGAGCTGCTGAGCCTGGGAAGAGGAAGGCCACCATAACTTGGTACAGCATCCACCCCGCTCAGACGTGATGTACACCCACTCACCCCACTTGTCGTCGACAGCAGACGGGGCATGGGCGAGGTGGCCGTGGTCAGTGTTGCTGCTTGGCGAGGGTGTATGGAGCTACCAGGCCCACTCACCCCACATATACCCTCACCTGTGTATGCAGTAACTGTCACAATCCACTCTCTTCATTATACAACAGAAACTTCACTTGGTAGTTTAATATAGTGTGTGAGTGTGTGTGTGAGTGAGTGTGTGTGTGTGTGTGTGTGTGTGTGTGTGTGTGTGTGTGTGTGTGTGTGTGTGTGTGTGTGTGTGTGTGTGTGTTCAAGGCTAGTCGGCCATAAGGTCACCTCTATAAGTGTGACTTTAAGGAGTAAAAGCTATTGCCAACACAACCACAACAACTACACCCTAAGTTAAAGAGCTGTATGACAAAGTGTCAAGGGATAATCTCAGAAGATCAGACAGTTCGCCAACTACACCTCCGAACACTACTGGATGTAACACAAGACTAATACGCCTCCGTACACTACTGGACGTGCTTCAACCCTTGTCTCATCTTCACAACCACCATGATACTGATGGTATAACTGCTGACGTCTGCTAACAGTATGTTACTTAACCCCTTCATGCATAATGTTTCCGAAAACAGACCCATAGAAAAGAATAAGCGAAGTCAAAGGTTTCATTAATGATTGTGACTTCGATTGTTTACACACAGAAGTTGGATTATGAATCCATTTATTGCAAAAATGTCAGAAAAAACAATATTAACAATTCACCATACCAAATGACCTCACAACATTTCCCAACTGGTGGACAAAGGTGGTAGATATTTAGACTACTGTACATATCACGATACACGTCTCCACCAAGGCCGTTTCTTGGTGTGCTCAACATGTAAGTTTTGGTTTTTTTTTGTAGCGGTGTTGTAAAGGTCAGTGTATGAGGCAGGTTAGCATTCGCTGCCTCAGTAGTGCCAACACGACTAGCGGCTTGTGGCCACTTCCACACTCACACTGAGCCTTGCCTCTGCCTCACTCCCAACCTACACCAAAGTGTTGGCACCACACCTACCAGCACACATCTAAAATTAGCTCAATACCCTTCTCTTAGGTGGGCCTCGGGGCCATCCCAGGCTCTTCGAGGACAACTTCGCTCCAAACCCTCCACTTATTGACATCTCTCTTAAGTCTTACTTGGGTGGATAACCCATTTCTCCTGCAGTATCGTATCCTCTCAATAGTATCCCTCTACCCCAGGCCTTAACCCTCTACCCTGAGCCTTAACCATGTACCCCGGACCTTAACCCTCCACACTTAAGTACCAATATCATAGTTTATATATGCATATTTATATTCTTTGTTCATACTGATACTGTAGATAATTGATATTGAAATAGTTAATTTAGCGAGAAACAGTGAACAATACTGACGTGGCTGAGCCTGAGTACAGTACTCCTAGATATATACATGTTAAAAATAATAATGCTTATCTCAGTGACTTATTATATACCATTAAGCATCATCTGGAAGACCACACGTTAGTAAACACAAACTATAATGTTTACACCTGTAGCACATCTTTGTTAAAGTTACCACGTTTATCAGAGTTGTTGTTTTTTCTTCATTTGTTTTCATAGACACAAGTGTATGATATTAATAAATACTTCGCTCAACCGAATATTGATATATTATACGTAGACCTGAGGTGGAGCAGTGTATGAGACTGTGAGGTGAAGCAGTGTATGAGACTGTGAGGTGAAGCAGTGTATGAGACTGTGAGGTGGAGCAGTGTATGAGACTGTGAGATGAAGCAGTGTATGAGACTGTGAGGTGGAGCAGTGTATGAGACTGTGAGGTGGAGCAGTGTATGAGACTGTGAGGTGAAGCAGTGTATGAGACTGTGAGGTGGAGCAGTGTATGAGACTGTGAGGTGAAGCAGTGTATGAGACTGTGAGGTGGAGCAGTGTATGAGACTGTGAGGTGAAGCAGTGTATGAGACTGTGAGGTGAAGCAGTGTATGAGACTGTGAGGTGGAGCAGTGTATGAGACTGTGAGGTGGAGCAGTGTATGAGACTGTGAGGTGGAGCAGTGTATGAGACTGTGAGGTAAAGCAGTGTATGAGACTGTGAGGTGGAGCAGTGTATGAGACTGTGAGGTGGAGCAGTGTATGAGACTGTGAGGTGAAGCAGTGTATGAGACTGTGAGGTGGAGCAGTGTATGAGACTGTGAGGTGGAGCAGTGAACAAGGATGTGGGGTGGAGCAGTGTATGAGACTGAGGTGGAGCAGTGTATGAGACTGTGAGGTGAAGCAGTGTATGAGACTGTGAGGTGGAGCAGTGTATGAGACTGTGAGGTGGAGCAGTGTATGAGACTGTGAGGTGGAGCAGTGTATGAGACTGAGGTGGAGCAGTGTATGAGACTGTGAGGTGGAGCAGTGTATGAGACTGAGGTGGAGCAGTGTATGAGACTGTGAGGTGAAGCAGTGTATGAGACTGAGGTGGAGCAGTGTATGAGACTGTGAGGTGGAGCAGTGTATGAGACTGAGGTGGAGCAGTGTATGAGACTGTGAGGTGAAGCAGTGTATGAGACTGTGAGGTGGAGCAGTGTATGAGACTGTGAGGTGGAGCAGTGAACAAGGATGTGGGGTGGAGCAGTGTATGAGACTGAGGTGGAGCAGTGTATGAGACTGTGAGGTGAAGCAGTGTATGAGACTGTGAGGTGGAGCAGTGTATGAGACTGTGAGGTGGAGCAGTGTATGAGACTGTGAGGTGGAGCAGTGTATGAGACTGAGGTGGAGCAGTGTATGAGACTGTGAGGTGGAGCAGTGTATGAGACTGAGGTGGAGCAGTGTATGAGACTGTGAGGTGAAGCAGTGTATGAGACTGTGAGGTGGAGCAGTGTATGAGACTGTGAGGTGAAGCAGTGTATGAGACTGTGAGGTGAAGCAGTGTATGAGACTGTGAAGTGGAGCAGTGAACAAGGATGTGGGGTGGGATGAGGTGGCACCTAGCGTCCACCTCCCCAGCTGCCCTCCAGTCCCCCTGCCCGTATGGGTCAACCAGGCCATGGAGTGTCGAGTTACGTGTGTTTGGATGTGTTTACGTGACTTGCCCGGTTCGAGCTCTAACACCTGCTTCCCCAACTATGTAGTTAAAGAGGTACTGATATTGATATTAGTATTCCCAAGTATGACTCATTTAAACATTTATTAAAAAAAAAACCTAAGTTATGGCAAAGTCCCCCCTTTATTTTATGTTTCACCATTATGCAACTCCAGTACAAGACACTTCATAAAAGATAATCAAGACCTAAAATATAAGCACATGAATTCCTATAACAGACTGTATTTTATTTCTAACTCAACATCCCCAAGTTATTGACCTTTCATACCTAGCGTGTGATCACTCGCCCCTGAACCTTCCTCACCTCATGTTTCGCCCACGATGCCCAATAACTGGCCCCACGTTTAATAAATCTGCCCTGACTGTCCCTTCCTCAGCTTAATATACTGTATCTTATAATAAACAAGTAAAGAAATACACTGAAGTTATACTGCACCAGGAATTAAGCTTGGCGCACTTTGAGGTTTAGTACTGTACAAGACTGGGGTGGAGTAGTGTACAAGAGTGAGGTGGAATAGTGTATCAGAGTGAGGTGGAGTAGTGTACAAGACCGGGGTGGAGTGGTGTACAAGACTGGGGTGGAGTAGTGTACAAGACTGAGGTGGAGTGGTGTACAAGACTGGGGTGGAGTAGTGTACAAGACTGGGGTGGAGTGGTGTACAAGACGGGTGGAGTAGTGTACAAGACTGGGGAGGAGTGGTGTACAAGACTGGGGTGGAGTGGTGTACAAGACTGGGGTGGAGTAGTGTACAAGACTGGGGTGGAGTAGTGTACAAGACTGGGGTGGAGTAGTGTACAAGACTGGGGTGGAGTAGTGTACAAGACTGGGGTGGAGTAGTGTACAAGACTGGGGTAGAGTGGTGTACAAAACTGGGGTGGAGTAGTGTACAAGATTGGGGTGGAGTGGTGTACAAGACTGGGGTGGAGTGGTGTACAAGACTGGGGTGGAGTGGTGTACAAGACTGGGGTGGAGTAGGGTACAAGACTGGGGTGGAGTAGTGTACAAGACTGGGGTGGAGTAGTGTACAAGACTGGGGTGGAGTGGTGTACAAGACTGGGGTGGAGTGGTGTACAAGACTGGGGTGGAGTGGTGTACAAGACTGGGGTGGAGTGGTGTACAAGACTGGGGTGGAGTGGTGTACAAGACTGGGGTGGAGTAGTGTACAAGACTGGGGTGGAGTAGTGTACAAGACTGGGGTGGAGTGGTGACAGGAGTGAGGCGGAGTGGTGTACAAGACTGGGGTGGAGTGGTGTACAAGACTGAGTTGGAGTAGTGTACATAAATGGGGTGGGGTAGTGTACAAGACTGGGGTGGAGTAGTGTACAAGACTGGGGTGGAGTGGTGTACAAGACTGAGTTGGAGTAGTGTACAAGACTGGGGTGGAGTAGTGTACAAGACTGGGGTGGAGTAGTGTACAAGACTGGGGTGGAGTAGTGTACAAGACAGGGGTGGAGTAGTGTACAAGACTGGGGTGGAATAGTGTACAGCCATGTGAGGTGATCAGCATACAGAATATATGGATGAAGTTAAAATTGATGTAAAGTGACGTGTTGTACAAATATATGAGGTGTACACAAGGATGTACGGTGGATTATAGTACAGTGTGTGAGGTAGAGTCCTGAATAAGTACATGAAGAAGGGTACAGTACAAAAATCTGAGATGAATTAGAGGTTGTGTAGTGTACAGGGATGTGTAGTGTACAGTGATGTGAGGTTGTGTAGTGTACAAGGGTGTGTGGTTGTGTAGTGTACAAGGGTGTGAGGTTGTGTAGTGTACAAGGGTGTGTGGTTGTGTAGTGTACAAGGGTGTGAGGTTGTGCACAGGGATGTGAGGTTGTGTAGTGCACAGGGATGTGAGGTTGTGTAGTGTACAGGGATGTGAGGTTGTGTAGTGTACAGGGATGTGAGGTTGTGTAGTGTACAGGGATGTGAGGTTGTGTAGTGTACAGGGATGTGATGTTGTGTACAGGGATGTGAGGTTGTGTAGTGTACAGGGATGTGAGGTTGTGTAGTGTACAGGGATGTGAGGTTGTGTAGTGTACAGGGATGTGAGGTTGTGTAGTGTACAGGGATGAGGTTGTGTAGTGTACAGGGATGTGAGGTTGTGTAGTGTACAGTGATGTGAGGTTGTGTAGTGTACAGGGATGTGATGTTGTGTAGTGTACAGGGATGTGAGGTTGTGTAGTGTACAGTGATGTGAGGTTGTGTAGTGTACAGTGATGTGAGGTTGTGTAGTGTACAGGGATGTGATGTTGTGTACAGGGATGTGAGGTTGTGTAGTGTACAGGGATGTGAGGTCGTGTAGTGTACAGGGATGTGATGTTGTGTAGTGTACAGGGATGTGAGGTTGTGTAGTGTACAGGGATGAGGTTGTGTAGTGTACAGGGATGTGAGGTTGTGTAGGGTACAGGGATGTGATGTGTGCAGGGATGTGAGGTTATGTAGTGTACAGTGATGTGAGGTTGTGTAGTGTACAGGGATGTGAGGTTGTGTAGGGTACAGGGATGTGAGGTTGTGTAGTGTACAGGGATGTGAGGTTGTGTTGTGTACAGGGATGTGAGGTTGTGTAGTGTACAGGGATGTGAGGTTGTGTTGTGTACAGGGATGTGAGGTTGTGTTGTGTACAGGGATGTGAGGTTGTGTTGTGTACAGGGATGTGAGGTTGTGTAGTGTACAGGGATGTGAGGTTGTGTTGTGTACAGGGATGTGAGGTTGTGTAGTGTACAGGGATGTGAGGTTGTGTAGTGTACAGTGATGTGAGGTTATGTAGTGTACAGTGATGTGAGGTTGTGTAGTGTACAGGGATGTGATATTGTGTACAGGGATGTGAGGTTATGTAGTGTACAGTGATGTGAGGTTGTGTTGTGTACAGGGATGGAGAGAAGAATAGTGAACAGATAACATGCTGAGCCGTGTGAGGTGGAGTACAAGACGAGTGTGAGGTGGAGTACAAGACGAGTGTGAGGTGGAGTACAAGACGAGTGTGAGGTGGAGTACAAGACAAGTGTGAGGTGGAGTACAAGACAAGTGTGAGGTGGAGTACAAGACGAGTGTGAGGTGGAGTACAAGACAAGTGTGAGGTGGAGTACAAGACAAGTGTGAGGTGGAGTACAAGACGAGTGTGAGGTGGAGTACAAGACGAGTGTGAGGTGGAGTACAAGACGAGTGTGAGGTGGAGTACAAGACGAGTGTGAGGTGGAGTACAAGACGAGTGTGAGGTGGAGTACAAGACAAGTGTGAGGTGGAGTACAAGACGAGTGTGAGGTGGAGTACAAGACAAGTGTGAGGTGGAGTACAAGACAAGTGTGAGGTGGAGTACAAGACGAGTGTGAGGTGGAGTACAAGACGAGTGTGAGGTGGAGTACAAGACAAGTGTGAGGTGGAGTACAAGACAAGTGTGAGGTGGAGTACAAGACGAGTGTGAGGTGGAGTACAAGACGAGTGTGAGGTGGAGTACAAGACGAGTGTGAGGTGGAGTACAAGACGAGTGTGAGGTGGAGTACAAGACGAGTGTGAGGTGGAGTACAAGACGAGTGTGAGGTGGAGTACAAGACAAGTGTGAGGTGGAGTACAAGACAAGTGTGAGGTGGAGTACAAGACGAGTGTGAGGTGGAGTACAAGACGAGTGTGAGGTGGAGTACAAGACGAGTGTGAGGTGGAGTACAAGACGAGTGTGAGGTGGAGTACAAGACAAGTGTGAGGTGGAGTACAAGACGAGTGTGAGGTGGAGTACAAGACGAGTGTGAGGTGGAGTACAAGACAAGTGTGAGGTGGAGTACAAGACAAGTGTGAGGTGGAGTACAAGACGAGTGTGAGGTGGAGTACAAGACGAGTGTGAGGTGGAGTACAAGACAAGTGTGAGGTGGAGTACAAGACAAGTGTGAGGTGGAGTACAAGACGAGTGTGAGGTGGAGTACAAGACAAGTGTGAGGTGGAGTACAAGACAAGTGTGAGGTGGAGTACAAGACGAGTGTGAGGTGGAGTACAAGACAAGTGTGAGGTGGAGTACAAGACGAGTGTGAGGTGGAGTACAAGACGAGTGGTGGTGGGTGACGGCGGTGGTAATGGCTGTTATGGTGGTGATGTAAGTGGAAGTGGTGGTGTTGGTGATAGAGGTGGTGGTGATAGTGGTGGTGGTGGTGGTGATAGAGGTGGTGGTGGTGGTGATAGAGGTGGTGGTGGTGGTGGTGGTGGTGATAGGTGAAAGAGGTGGTAATGGTGACAATCAATCTAGTAGCCTCACCCCCCCCCCCCGCCCCACCCTGTTCAATCACTGCTTCATCTTCCCCTCTTGACCTCAGCTGTTGGTGTCCCTCCCCTTCACACTTACTGCCCCTAACACATGCCTAACACTTACTGCCTCTAATAACCAACCAGCCGACACCTTCACCCAGACAATACAAATTACAGACACTCAAACAAGACCACCAGACACAATCTAATGTCCATTAACCTCTAACCTTACACACACTCACCCTGCACCTTATACCCTTGATAACTTGACAGTAGTTAACACAATTCTGCATGCATCATTCACTAGTAAACTATCCTACATGCATCCAACACTAACGGACATACAGTTAACATTAACACTAGTACTGTATATGCCATACATGTACTGTACTTCAAATAAAGGGCTGTTATACATTTCTACAGGATATTCCTACATACATCAAAAGTTAGCCCAGTCAATCCTACATACAGTACACGTAACACGAGTAAACACAATGTTAAAACAAAACAAAAAACATAAACCAGTAAAGCCAATCCTAAACATATTTAACAGTGAATAAATTATGTAATACCACAACAATTATAACATTAAATCTTACGTAGAAGAATATAAAACACAAAATCAAGCGAGGTTTCGGTGATATTTAACATTAATAAACATAATCCTCTATACGGCTAACACTAATAAACATACGGTAGGCCTTTGTACACGTAACACTACAAAATTATACCTGTATCAATACACACTGAAGGGATGGTGTGGTAACGAGGACTTAAAACAAACCTGAGGTCAGTGATAGGATACACCGAGTACAGTACTTCAAGCGAGAACTACATAGTTGTGGCATAAGAATGATTGATGTGAATACTTGTGGGAAAATTGAAATAGTATAGAAGGAGAATCAATGTAGAGAGAGAAATATGGTACGTGTGTGAGAGTGGGAGGGAAGGACGGGCGCAGGGTGAGGAGAGTGGCTACAGGGCGCGGGGCGAGGTGAGTGGTTACAGCGCATGATAAACAAAGCCTGAGTGACGACGTTCAAGCACTAGTAAACAAACCTTAGCTGTGGCGTCACCTTATCTGAAGACGAAAATCAATACAGAGCACTTATTGAAAACACTTGATTAAAACAATGTGCATATGGTTTGAACATCACGTTTATTCCTGCTCTTTTAGTGTATATCTCTAGGTACCCTACCCTGTTCATTTAAACAGTATTAATAAACGTATTCTTTGGTGCGAGATAAGACTGAGAAGAGCAAATGGTACTGAGAGAACAAGTCAAGAAGTTCCCTGCCTCTCCTCTACAACGGCAATGTCACACTCCCAGACTCCCAGCCATTCGCGGCACTCCCAATCTTGCTCCCCTACCCACGCCTGACAAACCCATTACATCTCTCACCCCTCATTCAGTTTTTCACATATTTACTCTCAAATTTGCTCTTATGAACACAATTCCTACCAAAGTAACCTCAGTGATAACGGGTTAATTTACCAATATCAAAGTTATGGATACAATAAAGAGAATGTGGAGGAGGTGGATATGAATCAAAAGATGTGTGGAGGAGCATGGGGTGGAGGTATCAAAAGTGCATCACATCACCTCTACATGGCAACTGTGTCCTCGCCCGTCCCGTATCTCCACTATAAGAACCTTACTTCACTACCACACCATTATTTCCACTTAACAACAACTGTACATCAAGTAACATGGATTACTAAGAATTCGTCATAAATGGCGTTGTGAAAGAGGTAACCTGCTAAACTCAGCAAGTCCTTCAGCATCCAGAGCTGGTCTCCCTCGACCACCCTCCATTTAGTGATGAGCTAGCCAAAATAACAAGGCCTCCATGGTCCTGGTGAAATTTTAGGCAAGATATATAAACCAGGATGACTCCTCCTGTCTCCTGACCCACCTGGTTCCACTCAGTACAGGAACCTATATGGGGGTCAGGAAGGAGTCTCCCTAAAACCTCAAAGATGCCACCATCAAGATCTTGCTGCTGTCCACAACTGGCAAAATTCTCGAGCGTATCTTCTTAGACAGACTGCTCCCAGAGTCACAATATGGTTCCCGACCATTTCCAGCCATCGACGACATGATATTTGCTCCTCAACAGATACAGTAGGAAAGTATCAAATGGAGCCGTGACCAGTACACAGTTTCTATCAACCTTAATGTGATTTTTTGCTTCATTAACAGAGAAGCCCTTTGAAGAACCTCAAGTTCCTCTGGCTGCACAACAGAGTTCATTACTGTTGTTAGAGAACTCCATTATGGAGTAAGCATTAGTGTCCTTCACAGTGGCATCCATTTAAAGTTGTTCTCCATCCAAATGGGAGTGAAACAAGATTGTGTAATGATAATGACCCTCCTTCTTGGCTGCCTTCCTTACCTGAGCCAATTTCAATCTGCCGGTGGGGTGGACTTCCAATACTAGATATATGAATCTTTAACATATGTCGAATCCAAGCAGATGACCCCACTCCGATCGTTCACATGGATCCTGAACACCTATAATCCTATACCGATGTGGCTGCACATTTTGGCCTCAAAATGAATGAACACAAGACACAAAATCTGTTCCAGATCGCCACTACTTCAGTGTAATAAAAGTTTATTATTCCGTTTTATTTTATTCCTTATTTCTCTTAATTCTATTTATTAATTTACTTTTACTCTCTTATTCTCTAATTGTTTTCTTACTCTTTGCTTAGGCAAGTGAAGGAGGGAGAAAGGGAGGAGGTCGATGGTTGAGGAAGGTGGGGGTCTGCCTGTGGTCACTCGGCCCGGTAACCGATACGAGAGGAGAGGGAGGGAGAATGGAAGTAGACGAGGATAACTGGGAATAGGGGTAACCTGTGATAACTGAGACACTAGGGGACACAGGTGATAGTTATGTTATTACTCAAGAGTCACTGTATACCACCAAGACACTCATAATAAATCAACTTTTCTCAATAACAGGAGGGATGAATGATAACACTTATTAACGGTTACTGTATGTATTGAACACTGTCTTTTAAGATTGTCGTTTATACTTCAAAGCAATACCCTACACTCCTAACTAGCTTCAAAATATAACATCGCGTAAAGGGAGTTTATCATAGGGTAAACTTATATATTTCTCCATGTTGATCCACCGACCCAAACACACATGTCTACAATTAAACAACTCCAAACACAGACTCTTAGTTTTAAAATTGAGCGCACTCCAAGCTGGGTACTGCCCTTTTGCCTCCAGCCAATCAGCACAGTTACAGAGGGTATACCTATGATGTCACACTTACAGGTCACTGTGATTGGCTAATGCCTCAGGCACTGTCAGCTTGGCGGGAATACGAGTATTTTCTCTAAAGCAAAACATAATTTACTCTAAACTCATGGCACTGTTACATCAGCCCCCCCCCCCCATCCAGGTTAGCGTGAGCTTTCTTTCAACATTAACCAGTAATGTGACTCCCATCACTTAACGGTACTGGCGCACCTAAACCACTACTATTAGCTTGAAGACAACTTATTTCTTACCTCTAAAAGTCAGGAATAAGGATGAGGAAGTGTAGTTTTTATTTTATTTTGCAGGAACTTTTCGTCCTGTTAGTTGTAGCACTTGTGAGTACGTTACCCCCCCCCCTCCCCCTCCCCCTCCCCACTATTATAACTTTCTTTGAACTTCCTTTTTCACACCTCAGTGACCCTGAGTTTTTGTTGTTCCTTAATCAGTACCAATATTCATACACTGACGATGCTAGTGTCGTTCCTTTTGATGTACTGGATCGTATGTGTTACACCTCCTTCACCCAGTGTCGACACAATACTAACTCATATTGATCCTGATGCCTTTCTACACAACTCATTGGGTTACACCAACCCCAATTGTACCTATTACTTTCCTGACTCTCCCATAACATCAGCAGTATTCCCCTTCATCTAGATACCTTTTTAGATCAGTGTTTATCTTCTATTGCCCACAAATTTGATGTACTTGGGTTCTGTGAGACCAAACTCACTAACGATATTGACCATTTGTATAACATTCCTAATTATAATAGACACTGCGTCAACACGTCACGACACAGTGGTGGTGTCGCCCTATATGTTGATATCAAATATAACACTTCTGTAAGAGATGATTTAAAGGTTCAGGAGTTCATGGAGAGTGTTTTCATTGAATTACGTAACGGCACACGAAATATCCTAGTAGGAGTAATCTACAGAAGACCCCACACTAATGAAAGGAATTGATAAATTTTCAGAGTTTACCTCTATCATAAGTTCAGACAGGAAAGACTGCTACATTACAGGATATTTCAACCTTGATCTATTAAAATCAGAAACCGACACCTCAGTATTAGACCTTCTTGCTACCTGTCATTCTAAACTCTTCTTCAACACTATAACCCAGGGGTTCTCAACCGGGGGGGAATTTCCCCCCTCAGGTTTTCAGGGGGGGGAAAACTGATACTAATATGGAAAAAATAAAGGATTTTCAGTATTATATGCATAGTATTTGGAATGCACTTTTTGAGGCAGACAATCTTGGAAAGGAGGGGGAATGACATTCTGACATATGGTGAAAGGGGTTTATGGGGCAAACAAGGTTGAGAACCACTGCTATAACCAAACCCACTAGAGTAACTGCCACCTCTGCCACTGTGATAGATCATATCTGGACTAGCAACACTCCTAACAACCTAGCAAGTGGAATTATTTATAACAATATCCCAGTTGTTGCCATGTATAAATCAGCCACAAGGTCTGAAAGGTCTAGTAGAGTCCCAATAAAATATATTACGCCGACAACATGCTCCTGTTTGAAAACAACTTAATGAATGCTAAGTGAAATCTTGTCTATGCCTCCGACAACCCTAATGCGAGCTGCTGCAACTTCTCTTGCATCTTCAATGCTTGCTTTGATAAACGCTTTCCCCTCAAGAATAAGTCAGTGAAAACTGTATCTATCTCCAAGCCCTATATTACGAGTGAAATCAAGGCAATGATAAAAGAAAACACAAACTCCAAAGGAAATTTGCAAAAAGACCCATAACTTATCGCTGATGCTTATCGAAGTGTCAGAAATAAGAGTAACACAGGCTGTTAGAAATGCCAGACTTAGCTATTATACAAATAAGTTCCAGTCAGCATCAGACAACATTAAGAAAACCTGGAATATCATCAATTCTATTCGGAACAGGAACACCCAACCTTCGGCCCCCCACTCAGCTTTTATGATAAATGATTCAGTTGTAACGAAACCCTCCCTCATTACCAACCACTTCAATTACTATTTTATCAATGTTGACAAAAATCTTGCAGAGATCATCCCTAATCACAATGAGGAATTTGGAGCCTACCTGCAAAACAGAGAGCAAAATGTGCTGTTCTTATCCCCCGTCACAGCAGATAAATTATTATTGACCATCATAAAAATGTCCAAAGATGCAGCAGCAGGCGACGACAATATACCAATGAGCATCATTAAGAAAGTAGCTCACCTATTACTACCTGTTCTCCTCCACATTTGTAACTCCTCCTTCACTAGTGGTGTCTTTCTGGATAAACTGAAAATTGCTAAAGTTCACCCAGCATATAAAAAATCTGGGGACAAAGGTCTCTTCAATAATTACCGCCCCATATCAGTCCTCCCAGAATTAAGTAAGATACTGGAGAAGCTGGCATGTAGTAGACTAAATTCCTTTTGCAGTGTCAATAACATCCTTACAGACTCTCAGTTTGGATTTAGAGCCAGAAGATCAACTGAGAGTGCTCTGCTATCCTTTACTAATGACATCTTAAACTCCTTTGATGACAGTCAGTTCACAGTCGGTATATTAGGTTAGTAGGTATTTGGAAGCTACCAAACAGGGAGGTACTACCGCCTGGGAAGATATTGGAAGCATAATATGTTGTCTATGGTAGACCCTGCTGCTATATGGCATCACAAAAATTGTGACCAAGTCCCAGGTTGCTGATCTGACTTTCTGCCTCATTTACACACAATTACAGGGTCTCAATTGTTTCACTTACTATTGACAACATACATATATTGTTTCTCACTTTTGATCTTTTTTTCATTTTTGTATTTCTTTATGGTTCTTTATTATTATTAATATTATTATTCTTATTATTATTATTATTATTATTTTTATTATTTTATTATTATTACATTTTCGCCCCCCAGGCCCTGATGTGGGTCAGTGACCTGTGCCCGGGTGGGCTAATCCCCGTAAAAAAAAAAAAAAAAACATTCTCGGACCTCTCTAAAGCCTTTGAGACTGTCGACCATACCATCCTCCTTTCAAAGCTTGAACATTACGGCGTTAGGGGCTCATCTCACAATTGGTTTACCTCAGAGCTGTCTAATAGGAAGCAGTATGTCTGCTATAATAATCATCAATCTGACTCCTCACCTATTTTGTATGGCGTCCCCCAAGGCACCATTCACGGTCCAATACTGTTCTTGTTGTACATAAACGATATAGTCCACTCCAGCACACTCATAAAATATAACTTATTTGCAGACGATAGTAATCTCTGTGCCAGCACCTCAGATCTTCATTCCTTGATGAGAACTATGAACACTGAATTGACTAAAGTCAGGACCTGGGTAACACGTAATAAACTGACCTTAAACCTTGAAAAAACGCACTACACAATCTTTCACAGAAGGAAAAACTTACCCCTAGATTTGGGCCCCCTGTACCTTGGTAATAAAGTCCTCAAACGCGAACAAAATACTAAATTCTTTGGGTTTATTGTTGATGAGAAACTTAATCGGAAGAACCACATACAGGCCATTCACAGTAAAGTCAATAAACAGTGCGGTATCATATATCTCGCTCGACAGTCACTCACTCTTCCAGCAATGAAAGAAATCTATCATGATCTTGTTTACCAACTCTTGATACACGTCACACACTATGGGAGGCCTCTGGCTTTTCAAAAACAAAACCCCTGATTACTGCACAAAAGAGAGTTGTGCGGAAAATGACCTACTTGAAAAGAACTGATCACACTAACGAACAATTTGCAAAATTGAAAATGGTAAAATTCAAGGATATTAATACCTACTGCTGTGCCCTATTTGTTTACAAATCTGTGAATCACTTGCTTGACAATAATTATTTCCAGTTCCGGAATAATCAAAGATACAACTCAAGACACCCAGACCTACTAAGACCACCCCCCATGCGCTCCTCTCAGTCCCAGACCTCCATAAAATATCATGGTGTGAAGGTGTGGAACAACTCCCCCCCCCCCCCCCCCCCCCCTCCAGTCCGAGCAAAGACTACGCTCCCTTCATTTAAATCATCTCTTAAAAAATATCTATTGTCTAAGTATTAATAGTTTTTGTAATACCTAATTTATATTCCTGCTTTTATTGTCCCACCAAAACCGTTTTATCATAAATTATCATGTCGATAGATATAAATTACCATTGCAATAAATATATTTGCCAACTAGACATGATACTGGCAGCTTTGTCCTCTTGTTCCACCCATGTTGTTCTGCTTCCCTCCCTTATCATATTTATGTATATCAACTCCACTGTAAAGTATATATATACTTATAATGTAAATATATATATATATATATATATATATATATATATATACAACCAACACCTCAACCCGCCAGGATTCGAACCCACGGCCCACAAGCCTATGACTATGACTGGGGAACGCTAACCACTGGACCACCAGGATACAAAAGCAGTCCTAGACTTTGTTATATTTCACACAAAGCCTGTTCAACGAGCTTATGGCGCCGTGAACAGGCTTTGTGTGAAATATAACAAAGTCTAGGACTGCTTTTGTATCCTGGTGGTCCAGCGGTTAGCGTTCCCCGGTCATAGTCATAGGCTTGTGGGCCGTGGGTTCGAATCCTGGCGGGTTGAGGTGTTGATTGTATGTAGAAGTCCGCGTGCTTTATTGGGCTAATGAAATATATATATATATATATATATATAAACAAATAAAATAAATAAAATAAATAAATATCGAAGTGATAACCGTGATAACATTGATATATTCTTACTACCACCATGCTATGTGTACGATTCCAGATGACACTAAATGTTACTTATACTTCCTTGAGATAAATATACAGTATATATCAGGTGCCTTCAAGAGAGCTCAGGCTCTCACTGGCTCAGCCATGTTAATATTATTATTTATTTTCGACTCTGCATCTATGTTCTTCTGGATCAATAAACTGTTTCAATATGAATATCACAAATCTACGCATACCGTGAAGTCCCACTGATACCATTTGGCTTGTTTACATTGAATCGCTTCCAGCGACCATTTCATACACAGAAGCACTTTATTAGCTGGAGGAAAAGGTTGATGCTAGGGAGGTGGAGGGAGCATGTTGAGCCTTGGTAAGTGGAGGAGCAGAGTGATGCTAGGGAGGCGGAGGGAGCATGTTGAGCCTTGGTAAGTGGAGGAGCAGAGTGATGCTAGGGAGGTGGAGGGAGCATGTTGAGCCTTGGTAAGTGGAGGAGCAGAGTGATGCTAGGGAGGCGGAGGGAGCATGTTGAGCCTTGGTAAGTGGAGGAGCAGAGTGATGCTAGGGAGGTGGAGGGAGCATGTTGAGCCTTGGTAAGTGGAGGAGCAGAGTGATGCTAGGGAGGTGGAGGGAGCATGTTGAACCTAGGTAAGTGGAGGAGCAGAGTGATGCTAGGGAGGTGGAGGGAGCATGTTGAACCTTGGTAAGTGGAGGAGCAGAGTGATGCTACGGAGTGGCGGGAGCATGTTGAGCCTTGGTAAGTGAAGGAGCAGAGTGATGCTAGGGAGGTGGAGGGAGCATGTTGAGCCTTGGTAAGTGAAGGAGCAGAGTGATGCTAGGGAGGTGGAGGGAGCATGTTGAGCCTTGGTAAGTGGAGGAGCAGAGTGATGCTAGGGAGGTGGAGGGAGCATGTTGAACCTAGGTAAGTGGAGGAGCAGAGTGATGCTAGGGAGGTGGAGGGGGCATGTTGAGCCTTGGTAAGTGGAGGAGCAGAGTGATGCTAGGGAGGCGGAGGGAGCATGTTGAACCTAGGTAAGTGGAGGAGCAGAGTGATGCTAGGGAGGTGGAGGGAGCATGTTGAACCTAGGTAAGTGGAGGAGCATAGTGATGCTACGGAGTGGAGGGAGCATGTTGAGCCTTGGTAAGTGGAGGAGCAGAGTGATGCTAGGGAGGTGGAGGGAGCATGTTGAGCCTTGGTAAGTGGAGGAGCAGAGTGATGCTAGGGAGGTGGAGGGAGCATGTTGAGCCTTGGTAAGTGGGGAGCTGTTGACACTGTAGGTGGGGAGCTGTTGACACTATGTAGGTGGGGAGCTGTTGACACTATGTAGGTGGGGAGCTGTTGACACTGTAGGTGGGGAGCTGTTGACACTATGTAGGTGGGGAGCTGTTGACACTATGTAAGTGGGGAGCTGTTGACACTATGTAGGTGGGGAGCTGTTGACACTGTAGGTGGGGAGCTGTTGACACTGTAGGTGGGGAGCTGTTGACACTATGTAGTGGGAGCTGTTGACACTATGTAGTGGGGAGCTGTTGACACTGTAGGTGGGGAGCTGTTGACACTATGTAGGTGGGGAGCTGTTGACACTATGTAGGGGAGCTGTTAACACTATGTAGTGGGGAGCTGTTGACACTGTAGGTGGGGAGCTGTTGACACTATGTAGGTGGGGAGCTGTTGACACTATGTAGGTGGGGAGCTGTTGACACTATGTAGGTGGGGAGCTGTTGACATTATGTAGGTGGGGAGCTGTTGACACTATGTAGGTGGGGAGCTGTTGACACTATGTAGGGGGAGCTGTTGACAATATGTAGGTGGGAAGCTGTTGACACTGTAGGTGGGGAGCTGTTGACACTATGTAGGTGGGGAGCTGTTGACACTGTAAGGGGAGCTGTTGACACTATGTAGGGGGAGCTGTTGACAATATGTAGGTGGGGAGCTGTTGACACTGTAGGGGGAGCTGCTGACACTATGTAGGGGGAGCTGTTGACACTATGTAGGGGGAGCTGTTGACGCTATGTAGGTGGGTAGCTGTTGACACTATGTAGGTGGGGAGCTGTTGACACTATGTAGGGGGAGTTGTTGACACTGTAGGGGGAGCTGTTGACACTGTAGGGGGAGCTGCTGACACTGTAGGGGGAGCTGTTGACACTATGTAGGGGGAGCTGTTGACACTATGTAGGGGGAGCTGTTGACACTATGTAGGTGGGGAGCTGTTGACACTATGTAGGGGGAGCTGTTGACACTATGTAGGGGGAGCTGTTGACACTATGTAGGTGGGGAGCTGTTGACACTATGTAGGTGGGGAGCTGTTGACACTATGTAGGTGGGGAGCTGTTGACACTATGTAGGGGGAGCTGTTGACAATATGTAGGTGGGAAGCTGTTGACACTATGTAGGGGGAGCTGTTGACACTATGTAGGGGGAGCTGCTGACACTATGTAGGTGGGGAGCTGTTGACACTATGTAGGTGGGGAGCTGTTGACACTATGTAGGGGGCGCTGTTGACACTGTAGGTGGGGAGCTGTTGACACTATGTAGGGGGAGCTGTTGACTCTATATAGGTGGGGAGCTGTTGACACTGTAGGTGGGGAGCTGTTGACACTGTAGGTGGGGAGCTGTTGACACTGTAGGTGGGGAGCTGTTGACACTAGACAGCAGAAGGGGCATGCGGATATAAGGAGGGTGGAGCAGCGTGTTGACAGTGGTGCAGCAGACAGCCTCACCTTGCTCGCTGGGCACTATGGTTGAGAGCCCTAGGCCGGTGAGGCAGGTTGGGTACAGGGCATAGTCACTGAGGCTGTGGTACATTCTCCTGAAGGCGCTAAGCTCGGGATGGCATACCCGACGTATCGCGCTGTCGTCACTGTGGTAGGGGCGAGTGAACGACACACAGTTGTCAGTGAGAAACATGTTGTTGGAGGGCACCTCTCCATCGCCGCGACACTGTAATACCTTCCTGTAGCTGTTGTCGCCGTGACGGATATCAATGTCACTTATTTCATTTCTATGTGGACACAGCTTGGTGGGCGTGGGCGGCATACCAGTGTGCTTCATCTTAAGTCAAATTTGTGAAAATGTTCATGCACTGAAAATCCGGCGACGCCAGGTATAACAGTACCATCAGTGAATTATCTTTAATGTACTTATATAGTCACACCAAACAACATCTAAATACCAAGAAAAGTGCGAATATGTTTTTAATTGAAACCAAAATATTTTAAACATTCCATACTTACAGTATATCTCTCAGTGTGTGCGACACACATTGTCTGTGTCTCATCATGGTGCTTAAGTCGTTAAAGGTCATCATCAAGTACGACGCTCTCATCATTTCAAAGACAGTCACTCAGTGGAAGCGCTCGTTATAAACACGTGTGTGTGTGTGTGTGTGTTAAGGTAACGCTCACTCCCACAACAATCCACACTATAACTCTCTAGTCTAAACCACACCAAGTACCACTTTCAACACTTATGAAGCTCTGGATATATGTTGTAAAGGCAGTTGCTTTAATACCGAAAAGTTATTTAAGAAGTCCTGGATATGAAGGCCCGAATTCATCTACGATGGACATTATTAAATATCGTTCTGTATAAATATTATCAACATCACAGGTCACTGCAGCACATGTTTTCAGAGCTGCACTACACGAAACACCACAAAAATTAACACTGTTTACTCGATTTATTCCTTAACATTTTTGGCTAAATTGGAGTAAGTGAAACACAAGCTATGGAGAGGAGAAAGCGAAGGTGAATAAAGACCGTGAAAAGTAAGTAAATGAGGACGTGGCTCGTGTAAGCGTCCCCGGGCAGTGGAGTCCAGAGCGGCACTGAGGGAGCGAGGGGCAGGGCCGCAGGCCCGCATGGGCCAAGGTCTGGCACTCCTCGTCGTATTCACATACAGTACACTCGCGCACAATCCTAGCATTTTTAACTTAGTCTAAGAATCTACACCACTTACACACATGGATCTAATAATTACCCTTAATTTCTTGTCTTACTTTAGTATCAACATACACACTACCAATACAAACGAAAGTTTGTTACCGACTTTTGCCACAGTGCGCACGTATACATAGTGTAGATGGAAGGGTCGAGAAAGGCTATTTCTAGTAGCGTCAGGTCAGAGATCAGGGGGATCTTGGGCCTAGCGTTTACGACCCATCACATCCTTCAGCGGCAACATCACCCAAAACACCTACGACTAAAAATAGCAGAGGCTGGTGTTCGGTGGGCCAACGCCTGCACCATGGTCACCTCCATAATCATGGTCCACTACACCACCATTAGGACATAGGCGAGGGTAACAGAGTGTGTCAGTCTTCGTCGCTGACTTTTAAGTTGTGCAAAAATGGTGAGACACGAGTTGTTCAAGATGCTCCCTCCCACACACAAAGATGAGATAAAACAACTGTTCGCTGCACACTGTGGACGTACGGGACAGCTTACTGGAGCAGGTGGTCAGATCCTTAAACGTATTAACATCCCAGAAAAAAAATGGACAAACACTGAGTAGATTAAGATGTGTTTAAGACAAAGCCCTTGAGAATAGGCTACGTTACGAAGCCATCAGCCAGTCCACTACAGCATGGAATGGAACAAAACACAATGATCATAGTAACCAAGAGAACTTTCGTTGAATAGTCTACACACAGAATGTATACTGTTCAAACAGGTATACTGTAGTATACCTGTGCACGAGCACGATTTTTTTCTCAGGGGGGTGGGGTGGGGGGCAAACATATTAATGGACCTTGGCAAATACACTGGGTGTTCGTGATAGAACAAATTTAATTTTGTAAAATATAAGTCATAGGTAAATAAGACTGGAGCCATGTGTGGGTAATTAATTATGAGAATAGTGAAATAGTTAACAAAGAGTACAGTATTTGGCGACCTATTACAGTGTGCTAACGACCGCTTTATGTAAAAAATAAAAATATTGACAAGGATAACTTATTTGAGCCTAATGTCGTTGTTGAATTATACCAAATAATTCATTTTTTCATGTGACAATTATAAGAGGTTAATGTTAACTGCATAGTTTGAGAAATAAGAACTGGACTGTACGTTTCAAAACATTATGTGTGTTTGCTTATATGTTTATTGACAAAGTTTGTATCTTAAATGTGTTGTGTCTATCTTGCTATATACTGTATATCAATAAGTGCATTGTGTTGTTCCCGTTTAGTGACAAGGTCTGGGCCTTGTTAAGATGTTCATGACATGTTCAGTTCTCCTTAGGTGTGTTGGTACAATGTATAATATCGATAAAAACACTATAACAATTTGTAGATCATTACAACGGGTGGGCCTTGTTACATATAGCTCATGACAACGGGTGGGCCTTGTTACATATAGCTCATGACAACGGGTGGGCCTTGTACTATGTTTGGTGACAATGAGGTTTTTTCTTGTTATCTATTGCATGAAAATATTTGGTTCCTGTTACATATATAGTTATGATAATATTTGTATCATGTTATATTTGTTTCATGACCATGTGAGGATCTTGTGGCACATGTTTCATGATGAAAGACAACAAGTAGTTACAGTTGGCGCGTAATTACCACAGTACTGTCGATGCATTTCACTATCTGGATAAATTTATTAAGCTGTAGACAACACGATTTGTAATTACAGCGAAAGTAAGATCCACGCACATGGAAGCAACTTATATGGATCTTTTAAGGTATGAATTACGTGTCATCATTTCCTCCAAGCATTTCTAAAAGTGTGTTGTATTGAGTAAACACTAATGTTATACTCATCAACATCCTATGGCACGCTTGTATGTATTGCTTTCTGGTGCTGTTTGTTTGCCTGACATTTAGTCTGTCTGAGAATTGGTTAGCAGATTTTCGCCAAACACTGAAGTTTTGATGACAATGTGCCAAGGTCCACATTATAACATTTGTTTTCTTTGTTTGTCAAGATAACGTTTGGCAGTGACAACAGAAGGGGTATTTCGGGAGTTAAAAGAAAACGATACAAATTTTCTAGGTAAAACAAAAACAAAAACCGATTACATGAACGTCTCCAGCAGTGACTACAGTATATTAAATTACAATAACAATCAGGAGTTCCACATTTCCCGTGTGTTTGTAACGTGCATTTGCATCCGTTTGATTCCTATCGGCCTATACAGTACTGTACTTCCTTACTTTAAAACGTGAGCTGGCTGTGTTGTGCTTGATTACGTAGGAGTTTTTGTATAAAATTTACCAGAGACATTTTAAAAATTGTATGAGCGTCTAAGGCCTGGCCTTACCTGGTACACTAATTTTTTTTTTTTTTTTTACGGGATTAGCCCACTCGGGCACTGGTTACTGACCCACACATCAGGGCCTGGGGGGCGAAAATATTATTATTATGATACTAATACTACTACTACTACTACTACTACTACTACTAACAATAATAATAATAATAATAATAATAATAATAATAATAATAATAATAATAATAATAATAATAATAATAATAATAATAATAATAATAATAATTAATAGATAAAAAATTATAATAAAAAAAAGAATAATAATTATAATAATAATATTAATAGCCATAAATAAATACTGTACAAAAATGAAACAATAAATCAAGAGTGAGAAACGATGTACTGTACAGTACGGTGTGTCCTGTATGTTGTGTTGTCAATAGTAAGAGAAACAATTGAGACCCTGTAATTGTGTGTAAATGAGGCAGAAAGTCAGATCAGATCAGCAACCTGGAACTTGGTCACAATATTTGAGATGCCATATGGCAGCAGAGTCTACCATTAGACAATAAATTATGCTTCCAATATCTTCCCAGGCGGTAGTACCTCCCTGTTTGATAAGCTGCCTACTACCTACTACACTTGCTTAATCTCCCCATTGTTTCTATGATTATATTACTCGTGGGTCCAGTGTTAGTGTTATGACTCCGTGTAACAACATTAGGTATTCATAATATGTCCTCAGTTATTGTTATATATTAAAGGTTAAAACAATTATGCAAATGTCAATGAGGGAAATGCAAGGGGCGCGAGTAGGTGGCTGCCACACTGGTTGGCCGTATATACTGTACAGTACATACAACACAAACACTGTTACAGCACACGCGCAGTTCCATACACCCTCATGAAAAATACACAAATAATTACGTGTGTTGCTGCTGCCCTCGCCGCCGGTGTCCTTCCTATTGTTGGTAAACACTCGCAGGTTGTGTCGTCGAATATCCTGTTGTTGATGGTTTGTACTAAGTTGATACTTTAATTGTTGTTGTTGAGACAGATGATGCCGTGACTGGTGTTGGTGGTGGAGATGTACCTGAGGCCGCTCATGATGTACAAGTGAATTGCACACCTCTCCCACACTGCTAGTACTTGTGCTGTGATGGGATACACAGATGCTGCTTAACCCGTCACCAGGGACCTGCTGCGATTCCTGGTGGAGAGCTTGACGCTGGACCTCCCCCACACTACCATGGACCTGGTTTAAAGACATAGACTGAGGGTGGTGATTGCCCGTAGTGGCCTCACAGTTCGAAATAGGAAGATCCTTGTGTGTCCTGGGGTCCCAAGTTTCACGTAATTGAGTCACACGAGAGTGAGCACCCATTTCTTTATGAAGGAGACTTTGTGAACACTGGGGACGACGATTCTGGGAAGGCTGGGAGGAGTGATCATCTCTGCTGTAGCCAACTTGGTCCCGCTCACAAGTCTGCACCGGTCCACTTGAGTGTTTCACCTTCTCTTTACTTCGCTCAATGCCATGTTTAGCCTCAACTATTTCAGAGATAGTATCTTGAAATTCAGTAGAGGTAACAGTGTGCTGTAATTTGGCTGAGCAGGACTTTTGCGTTAAAGGTTCGAGACATGAAGAGGAATCATGGGTTTCTTTAGAATCTTGCCTAGGATAGCCGCTGAGGCAAAACACACCAGCCCGGAAACCCTCACGCTGAGTAGCGCACCATTCCCCTTCAGGGGGCTTAAGTCTTACCGACGTCATGCTTGGCTCCTCCACGATCTTCTGCACATCCTGGAAATTGTCAAGAGCAGGCGTGGTGGTGGGTGGGGGAACAGTCGTGCTAGGTGAGCCCCGAGAATCAGACGCACACCCTAATAAGACAGCCCCAACATCCTGGTCGCGAGGTGGTGACACCGTATCTCGGTCATCGAAGCTAAGGTCTCCGCTAACAGTACTGAGTGTGTCATTGTGGTCTTCCTCACACGTCTTGCCTCCCTCACCCAAGGCCTCCACGTTTCCAGTAATTGCACCTGGTCTCGCTCGCACTGTGCTCTCTGTTTCATCACTCTCACTATCATCATCATCGTCATCTTCATCACTCTCATCCTGGTCCTCACTTTCTACATCACTTATTTCGGATTCTTTATTTTCAACAGTAATGTGAATACGATAATGTCCGTCACCTGGCATACCCTCCTCGTTTTCACAAGCACCACTGTCACTTTGTTTTAACCCTTCAACAGACTGACCTTGAGCAGAATTCTTTTTACTTCTCTCAGAGTGTGGCTGTTGGTAGTGGTCCTCTTGGTCCTCAGTAATAGTATAGTGGGAGTAGTCTGCTTGTTGTCCACTTACCTTTACCTCATATTCGTCTTCAGATGTGTCACATGAATCCCCCGACCCTTGCTCACTATCAGTATCGGTGGCCGAAGTTCCTGCTGTGGGCGATATCCGAGGATTCTTTCCACTAGCGTTTTTCCCTTGACCACCCAGGGCATGCATATTGGCCAGCACTTGTGCCCTACTGGCGGCCCAGGGGCACGAAGAGACCAGCTTTCCACCTCGTGCTAAAGAGTGTGAATCACTACAAAGAATGTTTCCAACTGCAGGTTCTTGGTGACGAGGCCGAGGGAACGGCCCAGGGGAATGGTCCGCTCCCGGAAGGTGATCTCGCATGTTGAGCCACCACTCTCACCTTGAATTCTTAGAGGACCGTCTACTCTTCTTGTTAAAACACATCTCCCACCAAAGTTGTAGTAATATATATATATATTATTGGGGGCTATAATGGCGTGAGAGGAGAACTGATGGTAGCGCGCAGTGCAGACGTCACCCAGGAACTGACTGCTGCCCGAGAACTGTGGTGTCGGAGTGCTGGGGCAGCCAGGCACATGTCCCCCCACCCCACATCCCCTTCGACTGCCTCCCTCACCACCACCACACCGCACCCAGGGATCTGAAATACGGCAAGAGGTTCGTTCATCGCCACTCCCACTACATCGTCTTATAACACCCACCCTAAAAACAATTCTATGATAACAACAACTGTCTTTTAGAGTGCAGTGGTGAAGGTAACAGAGGATAGCGAGACATCTACCACCACTACCCTGTACCTCCTTCCACTGCCTTGTTCTTCTCCTTATGTCTTCTCTCCTCGTAATACATTGTCCTTCCTCCACTTTACCTTACGTTAACATGTCCTCCTCCCCTTCACCCTGTCCTGCCCTCCTTCCATATAACCCATCCTGCCCTATACTCTCTTCCGCCTATCTAGCCTTCCCTTCCTCCCCTGCCCTGCGCTTCCTTCCCTTTGTACTGCCCTGCCTCCTCATAACAAACCTACCTTGCACTACCCTCATTCCATTCACCTTACCATCCTCTTGCCTCCCTCTATCGGCGTGAGACATACTGTACATATTTTACGGGAAGACTTAGGCCACACTCGCAACCCACAGATCACATTTATATTACATGTAATGCTAAAAGAAGTAAGGAGGTAGAGGAAGAGGGAGTAGCAACCAGAAGCAATACCTACATGATCATAACATAAAGTGAGAGCCAAGACCTGAACCTACACTCACAACAGACCTACACAACAACAACCCATAAATACACTAACAAATACACTATAGACATACAGTGTATTCTCGAGGATAAACAAACCATTCGTATCACTATCAAGTATATAATGTTATCTCAATAATGATTTAGTTAACGATATAATTGCATCTCTTGCCTGTGACGCAGCATAAGACTAGAACTGCTAAATTGTTGGTTGTAATATTTAGGAAAATTTAACACAAGAGAGTCTAGGCAGCGTATAGGGGCAAGGGGAGCTGTGTTTACGCCGAGACATATTTTTACCGTAGACCAACACCAACCAGCTTCAGCTATTATTACTGAAACACCACCCCACTACCTCCACCCCCTACAACCACCCCACTACCTCCACCCCCTACAACCACCCCACTACCTCCACCCCCTACAACCACCCCACTACCTCCACCCCCTACAACCACCCCACTACCTCCACCCCCTACAACCACCCCACTACCTCCACCCCCTACAACCACCCCACTACCTCCACCCCCTACAACCACCCCACTACCTCCACTCTCTACAACCACCCCACTACCTCCACTCCCTACAACCACCCCACTACCTCCACCCCCTACAACCACCCCACTACCTCCACCCCCTACAACCACCCCACTACCTCCACTCCCTACAACCACCCCACTACCTCCACTCTCTACAACCACCCCACTACCTCCACCCCCTACAACCACCCCACTACCTCCACCCCCTACAACCACCCCACTACCTCCACCCCCTACAACCACCCCACTACCTCCACCCCTACAACCACCCCACTACCTCCACCCCCTACAACCACCCCACTACCTCCACCCCCTACAACCACCCCACTACCTCCACCCCCTACAACCACCCCACTACCTCCACCCCCTACAACCACCCCACTACCTCTACCCCCTACAACCACCCCACTACCTCCACCCCCTACAACCACCCCACTACCTCCACCCCTACAACCACCCCACTACCTCCACCCCCTACAACCACCCCACTACCTCCACCCCCTACAACCACCCCACTACCTCCACCCCCTACAACCACCCCACTACCTCCACCCCCTACAACCACCCCACTACCTCCACTCCCTACAACCACCCCACTAACTCCACCCCCTACAACCACCCCACTACCTCCACTCCCTACAACCACCCCACTAACTCCACCCCCTACAACCACCCCACTACCTCCACCCTTACAACCACCACCACCACCACCCACAGTACCCCCACCCCCACCACCCACAGTAACCCCACCCACAGTATCCCCACCCACACCACCCACAGAACCCCTACCCACACCACCCACAGTACCCCCACCCACACCACGCACAGTACCCCACCTCCTCCCCCACAGTACCCCCACCACCCATAGTACCTCCACCCCCACCACCCACACCCCCACCACCCATAGAACCCCCACCCTCACCACCCACAGTACCCCCACTCCCCAGATTTCCCCCAACCCACACCACCCCCACCCATAACACCCACAGTACCCCCACCCCCACCACCCATAGTACCCCCACCACCCACAGTACCCCTACCCCCACCACCCACAGTACCCCCGCCCCCACCACCTACAGTACCCCCACCCCCACGACCCACAGTACCCCCACCACCCACAGTACCCCCACCTCCACCACCCACAGTACCCCCACCACCCACAGTACCCCCACCCTCACCACCCACAGTACCCCTACCCCCACCATCCACAGTACCTCCACCCCCACCACCCACAGTACCACCTCCCCCACCACTCACAGTACCACCTCCCCCACCACTCACAGTACCCCCTACCCCACCACCCACAGAGGCTTCTGAGAAAAGTTAAGGCTCATGGTATCGAGGGGAAAGTTTTAAATTGGATCAGCGTAGATGGTGTTAAATCTGAGTGGGGCCGTGTAACCAGTGGGGTTACCCAGGGGTCAGTACTAGGCCCACTCTTGTTCATAATCTACATAAACGATCTAGATACTGGGATCAGCAGTGACATAAGCAAGTTTGCGGATGACACCAAAATAGGGCGGCAGATTAATTCAGGGCAGGATGCAAATGCATTACAAGAGGATCTAAATAAACTGCAGGGCTGGTCTCAAAAAATGGCAAATGAAATTCAACAACAGCAAGTGCAGCGTACTTAATATTGGAAGAACAAATACTGTCAATGTATACAGCCTTAACAACGTCAACCTAGAAAAGTCGACTTGTGAAAGAGACCTAGGGGTACCTGTAAGCCCGGACCTACGGCCTAGAAAACAGTGCGTTAATGTTCGAAATAGGGCAAACAGAGTATTGGGTTTTATATCTAGAAATGTAAGTAATAAGAGTGCAGAGGTCTTATTGCAACTATAACTTGCGCTAGTCAGGCCGCACCTCGATTATGCGGTTCAGTTCTGGTGCCCTTATTATAGAATGGATATCAATTCACTAGAGTCGGTGTAGCGAAGAATGACGAAAATGATTCCGGGACTTAGAAACCTTCCATATCAGGATAGGTTAAAGAAACTAAACTTGCATTCCCTAGAAAGACGAAGAGTGCGGGGAGATATGATAGAAGTATTTAAGTGAGTGAAAGGAATCAATAAAGGAGATATAGATAAAGTTCTTATAATATCCGAGCAGGATAGGACTCGTAGCAACTGATTTAAATTGGATAAGTTTAGATTTAGGAGGGAGATAGGAAGGAACTGGTTCACAAATACGGTGGTGGACGAGTGGAACAAGCTTAGCAACTTTGTAATAAGTGCTGGAATGCTGGAAAATTTTAAAAGGAGGCTAGATAGACTCATGGATGATAGAAAGTGGTAGTAACTCTCGACAGGAGCTGCCATGCACAGGCCAACCGGCCTATTGCAGACTCCTTATTTTCTCATGTTCTTATGTGTAATACCCCCTCCCCCACCACCCACAGTACCCCCTCCCCCACCACCCACAGTACCCCCTCCCCCACCACCCACAGTACCCCCTCCCCCACTACCCACACTACCCCCTCCCCCACCACCTACAATACCCCCTCCCCCACCACCCACAGTACCCCCTCCCCAACCACCTACAGCACCCCCTCCCCCACCCACAGTACCCCCTCCCCCACCACCCACAGTACCCCCTCCCCCACCACCCACAGTACCCCCTCCCCCACCACCCACAGTACCCCCTCCTCCACCACCCACAGTACCCCCTCCCCCACCACCCACAGTACCCCCTCCCCCACCACCCACAGTACCCCCTCCCCCACCACCCACAGTACCCCCTCCCCCACCACCCACAGTACCCCCTCCCCCACCACTCACAGTACCTCCTCCCCACCACCCACAGTACCCCCTCCCCCACCACCCACAGTACCTCCTCCCCCACCACCCACAGTACCCCCTCCCCCACCACCCACAGTACCCCCTACCCCACCACCCACAGTACCCCCTCCCCCACCACCCACAGTACCCCCTCCCCCACCACCCACAGTACCCCTTCCCCAACCACCCACAGTACCCCCTCCCCAACCACCCACGGTACCCCCTCCCCACCACCAACGGTACCCCCTCCCCCACCACCCACAGTACCCCCTCCCCCACCACCCACAGTACCGCCTCCCCCACCACCCACAGTACCACCTCCCCCACCACCTACAGTACCCCCTCCCCCTCCACCCACAGTACCCCTTCCCCAACCACCCACGGTACCCCCTCCCCCACCACCCACAGTACCCCCTCCCCACCACCCACAGTACCCCCTACCCCACCACCCACAGTACCCCCTCCCCCACCACCCACAGTACCCCCTCCCCCACCACCCACAGTACCCCCTCCCCCACCACCCACAGTACCCCCTCCCCCACCACCCACAGTACCGCCACCCCCACCACCCACAGTACCACCTCCCCCACCACCCACAGTACCCCCGCCCCCACCACCCACCGTACCCCCTTCCCCACCACCCACAGTACCCCCTCCCCCACCACCCACAGTACCCCCTCCCCCACCACCCACGGTACCCCCTCCCCCACCCCCCACGGTACCCCCTCCCCCACCACCCACAGTACCCCCTCCCCACCACCCACAGTACCCCCTCCCCCACCACCCACAGTACCCCCTCCCCAACCACCCACGGTACCCCCTGAATCTACGCATCTACATGACAGACCACATCAACGAGGACTGTACACGTGATGAAGTCGCTAAAGGAGTAATTGAATCCAAGATGAAATGGATGTAGTGCCAGCCCATATCCGAGGCGGACATCCACGAGGCCATTAAACAAAAACAGGTCGATTTAACAAACTGCATCAAAAAGTCATCCGTTCGGATGATAACAAAATTGAGGAATGGACGCACAGAGAACAAACCACGAATCCGAGGGATCCCCCCCAGAACCAAAAACAAGATACAATGGACTCGCTACGTAAGGCAGTGAAAATAATGCAACATATTGTCCTCCACTGGAGAACTAATAAATTCAGTTTGTCCAGCCAATACAACCAAGTTGACGCACATGTTAAACTCATAAACTCACACGGCCAAAAGGCGGCTGAGGAACTGAAAATATTTGGTTACAGGATCCATAAAACAAATCTTTCAAAGGAGCCAAATGACGGGGTGGCCATCGCCATAAAAAGAGATGTCCACCACAGAATCATAGACGACTTCACCTCTGAAACTCTCGCTGTTCAAATGAACTTGACCACAGGGCCAATCATAATAGCCACAACCTACCTCCCACCACTACCTGCCTTACGGGGACTTCCACAGACTCCTATTATACCACCACCCAACCTACATCATTGGAGACATGAACGCCAGACATCCTCTACTAGATGGTAAGAGGACAACTAACAATGTTGGAAGAGGCCTCGGTGGCTTCATAACAGACAAAAAAAGTCCATCTAATAGGCCCGGACTTCCCCACGTTCTACAGTAGGAACTAAGCCAGATATAGCAATAACAAACGGCAGATGCTTCCACGACTATCTCTTTGAACAAGGCTCTGTAACCTCCAGCGACCACCTACCTATAATCATGACCATCTCAGCAACACCAATAACTATACCAGCTCCACCACGGAGGATCGCCAAGCAGACCGACTGTGAACTATTCAACGAAAAAGCTACAGCCGAACTTGAGGCCAAGGACATGACAATCCTGCAGACCATAGACAATCAGCCGGTGAACAAAACAGACGAAGAAATCAACACATGGTGTGAAACCATAGGAACAGCCTACTAGGAGGCCACGCCTCTCAAACGCAACAGAACTCTCCCACACCCACAACAGACTCCAGAACTCATAGCCCTCACAAACCAGTTCCAACTGCTACAACAGAGAGCCGAGACCCATGGTTGGGACATCGTAAGCTACAATACATACAGAGGAATACGGGAGGAAATAAAAACAAGATCTCTGGAACAAAGCAACCTTAAATGGGCCGAAATAGTTGAACAACTCTCACATACATACAACGATCCAGGAGAGTTCTGGCGTCGAGTTAAGAGACTAAAAGGTTGCAGCCGTAACGAGTCATCATATATAACTGACCACGCAGGAAGTAAAATATATGACGACCAAGACAAAGAACCCATATTCAGGGACATAAGGAGGAACAGCTTCCGAATCACAAATGAAGAGAACAGGGGATTTGATGGTACCCACGAGGAGCTCGTCCTTGATGAACTAACTCCGGGGCCAGACACACCGCACTCAGCCTTCCCCTGAAATCATATGGGAGGGTCTGAGAGTGGACAGCCCACTGTCCAAACCAATCACCTCGGAATAAACTCAACACAGCCATCTCCAATACCAAAAATAAAGCCCCTGGTTATTCAGGCATCACCAAGGAGATCCTCAGCCACATAAACAACCCGGCCATGGAGAGACTGAGAACCACAATGAACGCTTGCCTGGCCTCGGGTTACTCCCCAACTAAATTCAAAGAGGCCATTATTACCCTAACACCAAAACAAGGTAAGAACCCCGCCGTCCCACTAAACTACAGGCCGATCTCCCTCCTCGAAGTACCTGGAAAAATCCTAGAAAAAAAATCATCAATAACCATCTGAGAAATCACCTGGAAACAACAAACAGAGTCAACTGCAAACAATTCGGGTTCAGGAGAGGGAAGTCCACCACAACAGTGATAGCCCTGGCATGTGAAAACATAGCCAGAGCCGCGGTGAGTGGTAGACAATGTAATCTAACTCTCCGGGATGTAGCGAAGGCATTTGACAAAGTCAGGCATGACTGTCTAAAATATAAGATCCTCCAACTCGGACTTCCCACCAACATTGAAAAGTTGCTTTGCAACTTTCTTGACGGCAGAAATACCAGACTGAGGGTAGGACAACACACAGGAGACCTTCCCACTCATGAGCGGAGTCCCTCAGGGGAGCGTCCTCTCCCCCACCCTATATATTATCTACACAAGTGACACCCCGCCTCCCACTAGAATAGGTAACGAAGATATTATGTATGCAGATGACATCACTCAAATAACAACACAACAAGGAAAATCGCGAGCGTTACAGGCCGACACCAGGCGGGAATTAGAAAGGGTAAATAATTACGAAAAACAATGGAAAATCCAAACCGGTCTCCCCAAATTCACAGTGATACCCTTATGCAGAAGGAAAACCCATCCATTAGTAACCAATAATGCCCAGATAGAATACAAAAGCAGAGGCACCCTCCTGGGCCTGCATATATCCACGACAGGTTACTCCCATCATGTCCACACCAGGAAGGAAAAGGCAAGAAGAGAGCTGAGAAAACAATAACGCTTTAAAGCGCTTCCTGAGAAAATAAAACGCCGCCTGGTGACATCATTTATCACGCCGATATTAACTTACCCAGCAGTACCTCTTCATACTATGAGCACCACTCAAATATTAAAATTACAGGTGGTCCAAAATGAAGCCCTAAGATTCGTCACAGGTGAAAGACAACAACCATACATGATTCCCAAAAAGTTACCATATCTCAAAAGGTCCATTACCACCCCCGATCTACACGGCCAGGCAATAGACAACCTCCCTAGACCAGCATCCGCCAGTAGGGTCGACGGAATGTGAAATAAGGCCCTCAAAACACCCATATATGGAACAGGGTAGGCTGTCTAGTGCCTGTACCGAGAAGAAAATAACTAACCCATGACACAACCCTAACACACTATTAGCTTAGCTAGGCGGTCAGCCCACCCTTTCTTACCTCCTCCTAAATTTCTTCAATTTCCGAACTATAACTTCCTTCCTCCACCTCTAATCTTCCTTCACCCTTCCTTTCTCTACAAAAAAACATCCATCCATAGTACCACCACGCCCCATCTACATTACTACCACCCCCACATTCCATATTACCCCACATCCCTGCTATCCACACTACCATCCTCTCAGCAGCCAACCCTCCACCCACACTATCACTAGTCCAAAAATCACAGTGCAACCTTCACTAACACCCACACTCAATTCACCCCGTCATCCACACTACAACATTTTCTACAGTCTACACTCCATACTGCTACCAACCACACCATGAACACTAAATCCATCTTTCCTCCATCCTACCATCAATCCCACCATCACCCAGCCATCCTCACTCCCACACTCACTCCCTCCATCACTCTCGTTCACACTTGTAATGTTCCCATAGTATAGTCCCCTCATCACCCACCACTACCACCCATCACCCATAGTCCTTTACTCACACAACTACTACCTCCATCACCAACACAATTACCACCATCGTCATCCACACAACCACTACCCCCCGTTACCACCCATACCACTCGTCACTAAGTGGAGGTGGGCGTGCAGGCAAGATGTACCTCTGCCCACGAGCGGGCCTGAGTGCCTAGGGTCGGTGCCTCAATCAGACCCTACTTCCCGTTTAGTTCACTCACCTAAAAATATAATTATGAAGTTGCCTTGAATCATGAATTTTGACAAAATTAATATTCCACATTAATTCAAGTAGAGTAACGATGCGTTCCTCGCAGAAGGTAACGTCTGAGCACGAGAACACTGGCAACCTCATCAGGGTGTGTGACGCGCCTGATCTAAGGCAGCACCACAACCATCCTCCTTTTGGGTGCTGGTCGTTTGTTCGCGGGAATAGTGGTTATTTCGTACACAGGTTGCGGTTCGTTATGTTCACAAGATTAAAATTAAATTTCATTTACTATCACATGTGACTTATGGTCCATTACACATTAGTACCGTATGACATAAGAAAGACACACTAAAAATATTGACAGTGGCCATGCGTAAACACGATAGGTGAACCTGACTGTGACTGAAAGTGTATACAGTGGTACTTGAAGGCTGAGGCAATGTGTTGGATCACCTTCACAATCTCAGCTGGGTATAGTAGATAGGGGTGTCATGGGACCAGGAGGAGGCAGCTACGATTTTTGAGGTTAGGTTAGGCTAGGCTAATGTCAAACGGTTTTATTCAGTTGAGAGAAACCCCAACCACTTACTGGGTAGACCAACATTAGATTGGATAAACCCAAGTTAATTAGATTAGTCCATGTTAGATTTGATTACTCAAACTGGTTAAGTTGTTTAGGTTAGGTCAGGGTAGTTAAGGCAGATTATTTATGTTTGTTTTGTTAAGTAAATCAGGTTACATAATCTGGTTGGTTAAGTTTAGTTAGGTAAGGACAGTAAGTTAATGTTTGTAAATACAAATTTTCTGTTATTTTCTCTGATTATATTCTTATAAGATATAGTTTCTAATTACTCTAGCATATATATATATATATATATATATATATATATATATATATATATATATATATATATATATATATATATATATACATATATGTGTGTGTGTGTGTGTGTGTGTTTGTGTGTGTGTACGTGTGATTCATGTGACCCCTGGTTAGCTAGCTAGAAAGATAGGTTATTGTTTTGAAGTGTAACTGTTCATTTTGAGTAACATCGTTAATAAACGAAGAACCGTTATGATTAGTTCTCAATTCCCTTATGTTGAGTAAAACACTGCCATGCATGTCTTTGGTATTATACAGTGATACAGTGGGCCATAAAAAATAACATAATACTATCTCAGCCTTCCTCTACCTATTTGCCTCCTCACTCTCCCCTTGGTGTGAGGGCCTACATTCCCTAACAACCTTCAGCCAAAACCACAAAACATAACAAGCCTCCCAGTCTCCTTCCAGCCTAACCACATCATCTCATAAGTATACAGAGAACGAAATAAATAATTAAGAAAGAGAATAAAGAAAAAGAATAGAAAAGGAATAATAAAACTAATTTTTGTATTATAATAATAATAATAATAATAATAATAATAATAATTAACGGTTTATTGAAAGAGCTTGGCAGCCAGAAGGCTGAAAATATACAGTTACATATTTGGGGAGTGGGTTACGAATTACAAATAATATACAAGTAACATAAGTGACACAAATAAGACATATAATAACTTAGATGGGGAAAAGCTCAAACTACAGTTCAATTCAACATAGTGACAGTGTTACAGTATTACAAGTTATTGATAATTTTTACAATGGTTGGGACTGGGCTGTTCTTATAGCGATTATTGTCACGTGTGTGTGTGTGTGTGTACAAAATGACCATCAAAGAGAACCATCTGTGTTGCACCAAATGAACTGACTGTGTATGAACGGTTTTTTATACAAAAAGGTCCGTACTACTATCATGCAATATAATGAATGATATAAGTGACAATAAACCAACAACAAAAGGAAAGATTCATCACACACGACGCACCTGGGTGTGGGGGGGCGTCCTGACCCCGTTCCCCTACACAGCACACGTACCCGAGAAATTAAATGCAAGCATGAACTGTGTATGGTTCACTGTTGGGCGCTGTAGTGTGTTTGTGCTTCACACTGTATCAACTGCAAGAGGAGTCATGGTGATACATAAAGACTATGCCAGCATTTCCACTCTTCACCAACAACCACTGACTCACATAACAATAAACATGTTGCCCCTAGTAGCACCCGATACACCCACCCAAAGCGGCACCAAGGGTAACCCAAAGGCACTGTGGAGCCCTTTATTTTGGGGTCGGGGTAAATGGATCCACCAGCCAGAGGGATTCCAGACCGAGGGCCACTCACCACCTGAGATTTTCAACACTGGATATTAAGAATTAAACGGACAGTACTGTGTATAGCCAGAAAAGTAGCTGATAAATTTAAGAAAAATCAACATAAATTAAAACAGGTGATTATTGCATTTCAATATACATCAAGCAGTGTCATCGCATCTAGCATCAGTAGTTATGGCCACCCTATCTACTGTCACTACACTAGTTAATGAGACGCGTGTTGGCCTCTGCATCATTTTACCCAGCAGGGACAGCGTATCCACTTGATGATGTCACCGGTAGATCCCACCCCAACGGGCTCTTACTCTCTCCCTCGCTGCCAAATATTCACAGTGCCACGCTGAAACAATTATCTTTAACCATTTCAACTTGAGAACAAGTCAAAAATAATCTCACACTGTATAATGCCGGGGCAACACTGAGCTAATATCAACCAAACAAAAGAACTATTTTCTCCGTTCAATAAAAAACACATATATTGACACACGTCAATGTCTGCCTACTGCTAGCCTTCATTAAGATTTAATCATACAATACTGTGTAATGTCTTCTAGAATGAATCGATGATGAGTAAGGGACCTTGGGCATGTGCAGAGCACTAAGCTTTAAACTTTGGTCCCCCCTACAATAACGCCTCCGTTCCGCCTTTCCCCTTACCTTCCTCCCCCAACTTGTCAACCGTATTAATAGCTCACCCGTTCCTCCCTCCTCCCATGTCCTCCTAACCTCCTCTCTCTCCCACATGCCACGCCCAGTAGCCACAACCTGACGTCACACACTCAAACAGACCACAACCTGTCATTCATTAACCATATAAGTGTTCTCTTCCCATATATATATATATATATATATATATATATATATATATATATATATATATATATATATATATATATATATATATATATATCTTGATAAAATCACACGGGAAAAGGGAAACAACGGAGCTCCGTTGTTTCCCTTTTCCCGTGTGATTTTATCAAGATTTATCTTATCCACGTTTTCATTGTGGATCTACATTTTATATATATATATATATATATATATATATATATATATATATATATATATATATATATATACACTGTCATGGTGGTGGTGGTTGTTTACTCTCTCCATCAGGTGGTGGTAGTGGTTGTTTACAGCATCATGTTCGTTGTTTACTCCCTCCATCAAGGTGGTGGTAGTAGGTTACTCCCTCCATCATGGTGGTGGTAGTCGTTGTTTACTCCCTCCATCATGGTGGTGGTAGTCATTTACTCCCTCCATCATGGTGGTGGTAGTCGATATTTACTCCCTCCATCATGGTGGTTGTTTATTCCCTCCATCAAGGTGGTGGTAGTGGTTGTTGACTCCCTCCATCATGGTGGTTGTTTATTCCCTCCATCAAGGTGGTGGTAGTGGTTGTTTACTCCCTCCATCATGGAGGTGCTAGTCGTTATTTACTCCCTCCATCATGGTGGTGGTAGTGGCTGTTTACTCCCTCCATCACGTTCGTTGTTTACTCCCTCTGTAATGGTGGTGGTAGTGGTTGTTTACACCCTCCATCATGTTCGTTATTTACTCCCTCCATTATGGTGGTTGTTTACTCCCTCCATCAAGGTGGTGGTAGTGGTTGTTTACTCCCTCCATCAAGGTGGTGGTAGTGGTTGTTTACTCCCTCCATCATGGTCGTTGTTTACTCCCTCTATCATGGTGGTGATAGTCGATATTTACTCCCTCCATCATGGTGGTTGTTTACTCCCTCCATCAAGGTGGTGGTAGTGGTTGTTTACTCCCTCCATCATGGTGGTTGTTTACTCCCTCCATCAAGGTGGTGGTAGTGGTTGTTTACTCCCTCCATCACGTTCATTATTTACTCCCTCCATCAAGGTGGTGGTAGTGGTTGTTTACACCCTCCATCATGTTCGTTATTTACTCCCTCCATCATGGTGGTGGTAGTGGTTGTTTACTCCCTCCATCACGTTCATTATTTACTCCCTCCATCAAGGTGGTGGTAGTGGTTGTTTACACCCTCCATCATGTTCGTTATTTACTCCCTCCATCATGGTGGTGGTAGTGGTTGTTTACACCCTCCATCATGTTCGTTATTTACTCCCTCCATCATGGTGGTGCTGATTTACTCCCTCCATCACGTTCATTATTTACTCCCTCCATCAAGGTGGTGGTAGTGGTTGTTTACTCCCTCCATCACGTTCATTATTTACTCCCTCCATCAAGGTGGTGGTAGTGGTTGTTTACTCCCTCCATCATGGTGGTGGTGGTGATGGTTGCTTACGCCCTCCATCATGTTCGTTGTTAACTTCCTCCATCATGGTGGCTGTTTACTCCCTCCATCACGTTCATTATTTACTCCCTCCATCATGGTGGTTGTTTACTCCCTCCATCATGGTGGTTGTTTACTCCCTAAATCATGGTAGTTGTTTATTTCCTCCATCATGGTGGTGGTGATCTACTCCCTCCATCATGGTGGTGGTGGTGATGGTTGCTTACGCCCTCCATCATTTTCGTTGTAACTTCCTCCATCATGGTGGTGGTGGTAGTGGTTGTTTACTCCCTCCATCATGTTCGTTGTAACTTCCTCCATCATGGTGGTGGTGGTAGTGGTTGTTTACTCCCTCCATCAAGGTGGTGGTAGTGGTTGTTTACTCCCTCCATCACGTTCATTGTTTACTCCCTCCATCAAGGTAGTGGTAGTCGTTGTTTACTCCCTCCCAATGGTGGTGGTAGTGGTTGTTTACTCCGACCATTATGGTGGTGGTACTGGTTGTTTACTCCCTCCATCAAGGTGGTGGTAGTGGGCATTTACTCCTCCCATCGTGTTCGTTGTTTACTCCCTCCTTATGGTGGTGGTAGTGGTTGTTTACTCTCGTCCATCATGGTGGTGGTGATGGGTGTTTACTCCCTCCATCATGTTCTTGTTTACTCCCTCCATAATGGTGGTGGTAGTGGTTGTTTACTCCGTCCATCATGTTCTTGTTTACTCCCTCCATAATGGTGGTGGTAGTGGTTGTTTACTCCGTCCATCATGTTCTTGTTTACTCCCTCCATAATGGTGGTGGTAGTGGTTGTTTAATCCGTCCATCATGTTCTTGTTTACTCCCTCCATAATGGTGGTGGTAGTGGTTGTTTAATCCGTCCATCATGTTCTTGTTTACTCCCTCCATAATGGTGGTGGTAGTGGTTGTTTACTCCCTCCATCATGTAAAGTTCTCATTTTAGTGTAATGTATACAATGATAGACTCCATCACTACTGTACACTAGCATAGGGGTGGAACAGTTGTACACAATGAGGAACTATTGCCAGGACTCACACCGGGAGACTTAATACAACACACTATAAAAACTTTAATTACATGGATAAGACTTTTTCTCTCCCCGCCGCGCCAGAGAAGATGGAGGCGACTATTCACAGACTCTCCGTCTATTAATGTGGATCTCTCCCTCCATGTAGCTGGGTAGGTACGTCACTCTCACTAGCTACGGGGCGCCCCTTTCGACTAATATATTTCATTGGCTAATTGCACAGTACATTATTAACACATTACTCGAGTAATGATTCGCCATTGCCCCCCCACCCATCCCTCACCTTAAGTCAAAGTTCATTTTACTATAAACATTCTCGTGGGCCAGCTAGGACACTATACTACAATTATATGACGATAGTTTTCCCACTACGGACTGGTCGTAAATTTGGTTTCGAAACCGCTAGTGCACAGTACAGTGCCCTTACACCCACACACCTATGTTGTGTTCCTTCACCCTGTTGGTGTTGTTCCTTCACTATATTGGTGTTATGTTGTGTCCCTTCACCATGTTGGTGTTGTTCCTTCACCATGTTGGTGCTATGTTGTGTTCCTTCAACATGTTGGTGTTATGTTGTGTTCCTTCACCATGTTGGTGGTATGTTCTGTTCCTTCACCATGTTGGTGATATGTTGTACCTTCACCATGTTGGTGTTGTTCCTCCACCATGTTGGTGTTATGTTCTGTTCCTTCAACATGTTGGTGTTATGTTGTGTTCCTTCACCATGTTGGTGTTATGTTGTGTTCCTTCACCATGTTGGTGTTACGTTGTGTTCCTTCGCGTTGGTGATATATTGTGTTCCTTCACCATGTTGGTGATATGTTCTGTTCCTTCACCATGTTGGTGATATGTTGTACCTTCACCATGTTGGTGTTGTTCCTCCACCATGTTGGTGTTATGTTGTGTTCCTTCACCTTGTTGGTGTTATGTTGTGTTCCTTCACCATGTTGGTGTTATGTTGTGTTCCTTCACCATGTTGGTGTTATGTTGTTCCTTCACCATGTTGGGGTTATGTTGTGTTCCTTCACTATGTTGGTGATATGTTGTGTTCCTTCACCATGTTGGTGTTATGTTGTGTTCCTTCACCATGCTGGTGTTATGTTGTTCCTTCACCATGTTGGGGTTATGTTGTGTTCCTTCACCATATTGGTGTTGTTCCTTCACCATGTTGGTGATATGTTGTGTTCCTTCACCATGTTGGTGATATGCTGTGTTCCTTCACCATGTTGGTGTTATGTTGTGTTCCTTCACCATGTTGGTGTTGTTCCTTCACCACGTTGGTGTTATGTTGTGTTCCTTCACCATGTTGGTGTTATGTTGTGTTCCTTCACCATGTTAGTGATGTTGTGTTCCTTCACCATGTTGGTGTCGTTCTTTCACCATGTTGGTGTTGTTCCTTCACCATGTTGGTGATGTTCCTTCACTACGCTGGTGTTATGTTGTGTTCCTTCACCATGTTGGTGTTATGTTGTGTTCCTTCAACATGTTGGTGTTGTTCCTTCACCATGTTGGTGTTGTTCCTTCACCATGTTGGTGTTATGTTGTGTTCCTTCACCATGTTGGTGTTGTTGTGTTCCTTCACCATGTTGGTGTTATGTTGTGTCCCTTCACCATGTTGGTGTCATATTGTGTTCCTTCACCATGTTGGTGTTGTTCCTTCACCATGTTGGTGTTAAGTTGTGTTCCTTCACCATGTTGGTGTTGTTCCTTCACGGATATATAGTGTTCCTTCAACATATTGGTGTTGCTCCTTCACCTTGTTGGTGTTAAGGTGCAGCCACACGTGTCAGAAACATGCATTGGCAACACGGCGGTGACAAGGTGGGCAACGAGTTGTTAACTTGTAACCAACACAAAGTCTCGAACATGTTAGTACCACTGTGTCGGCGATATGTTGGTGACTGTGGTGTGGACGAGGCGATGTTGCGGCGCAGGTATCCGGGTAGGGACAGACACACACAACAGCTGCATCAGGGCGGACTTACCCATCGCTCTGTCTATAATTTTGGGGATGGAGTGGACCCGGGAGCAAACTATTTTGTTAATAGAACTTTACCACTCCCACAGAGTACTATGGGACCCAACATATGTGAATTACAAGAATAAGATCAAGAGAGCAGACGCATGGAGAAACATCGCCGATGCACTGCACGATATTGCCTTTCTCTTGTTCGTGTCCTGTTTAGCGATGTGCGGGCCAACCATATTCAACAGATGTTCAAAGTCCGACTTGGACATTCGGAAAAAGTTATGAAACATTCCACTGTCCCGTACTTGTGATGGCAAAAGCCCGTCATCATCACGTTCATTATCACGAAAGAGACCATACTCTCCCGTAATGTTTCTCTGAAGTGATGGACGCACCCAGAATCGGCGACGTCGTCTCCTCCGACGGCCACCTATTACTGCAAATGCAGCGGCTGCCAGCAAGGCGTCCTCACTCTCCGACATGACGTTCGTGTCTGCAGACACGTGTGGACGGCCTTTTGGCTTCACCTGTTACCAACATATTACCGACATATAACCGACATGTTTACTAACAGTGTTGCCTACATTGTCGCAAATATGTATCCAACATGTCGACAGCGATGATGCCGGCAGTGTTTCCGATATGTCGGAGGACACGTGTGGCCACACCATTATGTTGTGCCCCTTCACCATGTTGGTGTTATGTTGTGTTCCTTCACCATGTTGGTGTTACGTTGTGTTCCTTCACCATGTTGTTGTTCCTTCACCGTGTTAGTTTTATGTTGTGTTGTGTTCCTTCACCATGTTGGTGTTACGATGTGTTCCTTCACCATGTTGTTGTTCCTTCACCGTGTTAGTTTTATGTTGTGTTGTGTTCCTTCACCATGTTGGTGTTACGTTGTGTTCCTTCAACATGTTGGTGTTGTTCCTTCACCATGTTGGTGTTGTTCCTTCACCATGTTGGTGTTACGTTGTGTTCCTTCACCATGTTGTTGTTCCTTCACCGTGTTGGTTTTATGTTGTGTTGTGTTCCTTCACCATGTTGGTGTTGTTCCTTCACAATGTTGGTGTTATGTTGTGTCCCTTCACCATGTTGGTGTTATATTGTGTCCCTTCACCATGTTGGTATTATGTTGTGTTCCTTCACCATGTTGGTGTTATGTTGTGTTCCTTCACCATGTTGGTGTTATGTTGTGTTCCTTCACCATGTTGATGCTATGTTGTGTTCCTTCACCATGTTGGTGTTGTTCCCTCACCATGTTGGTGTTATGTTGTGTTCCTTCACCATATTGGTGTTGTTCCTTCACCATGTTGTTGTTCCTTCACGGTGTTAGTTTTATGTTGTGTTGTGTTCCTTCACCATGTTGGTGTTATGTTGTGTTCCTTCACCATGTTGGTGTTATGTTGTGTTCCTTCACCATGTTGGTGTTACGTTGTGTTCCTTCACCATGTTGTTGTTCCTTCACCGTGTTAGTTTTATGTTGTGTTGTGTTCCTTCACCATGTTGGTGTTATGTTGTGTTCCTCCACCATGTTGGTGTTATGTTGTGTTCCTTCACCATATTGGTGTTGTTCCTTCACCATGTTGATGTTATGTTGTGTTCCTTCACCATGTTGATGTTATGTTCCCTCACCATGTTGGTGCTATGTTGTGTTCCTTCACCATGTTGATGTTATGTTGTGTTCCTTCACCATGTTGGTGATATGTTGTGTTCCTTCACCATGTTGGTGTTGAGTTATGTACCTTCACCATGTTGATATGTTGTGCGACACAGTTTTCCTGAAAGAACCAAAGATAAGTGAATGATTTGCTAAATATGAGTAAATTGAGGTAATGTGTCGAACGCCCGTCGCTAGGGCGCAGCACCTTACCGCCGTGCCATCACTGTTCACAAGAGATATATTTTACCTTTATAAATTCTTGGTTACCATCTCAATTACACAGAGGAGAGAGATGTATTTGCTATTTTCTCTTAAATTCACATATTCAGTTCATATTTATTTTTAAATATAATAAAAATAAGCAAAGTAAAGTCAAAATAATATTATAGTATTAGTGTATTACGTATTGTTATAGTTCGTAATGCCAATCACATTTCGCACAAGTATCTATTACAGTGTGCGCATCTTGTTGACTAACACATGCCAGATTTTCTTTATACTTTCGTCTTTGTTTATAATTCCTAACTAAAGACCTCCCTAAATGTTTAATTGTTATCTAGTGTATGATGCGACTTCATTTGTGTTTAATGACGTTGGTTACTACCGTACACAAATACATACAATATCAACCAGAATCCATTACAGGAGTACAGTAAACGTGCTGAGAGCAATGGCTAGCGGAGGATGTAATAACAACTTACAAGTAAGTTAAAGTATAGCACACACACACACACACACACACACACACACACTCTCTCTCTCTTTTAAGCTAATTTTAAAATTTGTTATACTAAACTTGTTTCCCATACCAAACTCCATTTTCTGTGGCCAAACAAGTCAAAAAACGTACGGTATAACATAAACAATAACTTAGCTATACTTTTTCCTTTACTGTTTTCAATAATATTTTATTTGGTGTTTTGACGGGAAAGGAAGCCGTTTCAGCCCCCACATACGATGTCGATATCATTAACAATTTCTTGAATATGTTATGCAACAACAGCTATGGTCATACGAATAAAAATATGGCTATGAACTGATATACCACTTCCACTCAAGCTATGTCAAACTACATGTTTTAAAGGGGGATCACCTGAAGATTATTGCACCAGCTTATTTCACATTAAAACTAAACGCCCTAATGCTAACCTAACCTTGCTTAACCTAACCTAACCTAACCTAACCTTGCTTAACCTAACCTAACTTCCCCCAGGCAGCAATTGCGTGTTTAATCATCAGGTGAAATAAGTCGGTGAGCTAATCTTCAGGTGATCCTTAAATACACGTGAAATCATTTTATGTAGTAACCCAGACGATCTAAATGATGTTTTTTAACTTGTAGTCCTATTGTGCTTTATTTCAACTTGTTGCTGCAGTTATTTGGAAAATGTTCATGGCGACTACACAGGAAAGAAGTGTTCCTAATACTTAATGGGTTACCCTCGGTTAGGGTGGCCATTTCCAAATTTCCAAAAAGGACATTTTTTTAATTTTTACGACACTTATTTTTAACCTAAAATAAACATGTTTAATGATGAGTTGAAATATAAAAAGTTGTATAAAATATACAACATATACTTAGAAGCGTTGATGTGTCAAATGTCACTATAACGTAATGAAGGTATTTTGTGGGTTTTTTCTAAAATTTCATTTTTTTTAACGCACTGTATATGTTTCAAACAGTATAAATAAAGAACTGAAAGAAATGAATATTTATTTTTACTCTTGCTGGAACAACATACTGTATGCTAACCAAATTAACTTACTTCACAAACTAAAGGAAGTAGCCTATGTGGCCTTCAGTTCCCACTGTTTTAGTATACGTAAGGTAATTTATATAATTCTTTTTAGACAGGCCCAAAAGAGAAGGACAAATTAACGTCCTGCTTGAGGTGGCGCAGGAAGGAGGACAGAGTGCTCAAAAGCAGGACGTCTGGCCAGCCTACCCTCGGTGCATGTTTATAACTGTATATGCAAGCAGTTTTACCCAATAATTTTAAATTAAACTAAATAGCAGGTTAAATGAATAACTGATATTAAACACATAAATCAAGTGATAATTGTTTTGAGGTATCAAGCGCCACAATGCAAGAGTCACAGCTTTAAGCTCACCATGCTGTCATGCGAAACGAATACAAAAAAGTGCTTCCTCACGCAGAAGGCGGTACACCATTGGAACAGTCTAGCAGCTGAAGTCGTGGAACAAGTAGAGTACTGGGTTTACCTACAGCCCTGAACAACACTTTCCAGAACAATGAGCGAATCTTACACAGGCTATAGGCCTCCTTCCGCCTTCATGACCACCTCTAGTCGTGGTGGCTGTTACATACATATACTGCATGGTACGTTTGCTAAAGTAGAAAAACAACTCATGTGGACGTGATTCTGGACAGAACTGATATACTCCAAAGACTATGAGTGATTGGCGTCGCATTTTCAACGGTATTTGCCCAACATCAACAAAGAGGGTGGTCACGACGGGGAGTCTTAAAGCTCCAGCGGTCAGGCGGATACCAGCATGATGGATGTCATCTAATATTTTTAAACGAGCCGTTGTTGTTGAAGATTAAACCTTGCGTCCATTGTCAATCTTTGGCCCCGCTAACACCATGGCTAATCGGAGGAGGGTAGCACGATCAGTTCTCTATGAAATGTGAGCCAACGCCCGGAGGTCACAGCCTTGAGAGACCGAAGGTGAGAAGCCCAAGCGAGTTTTATATTTAAGATCACCCCAATGAAGCGCGTCTCTTTCACAGTCGGAATCCAGTGTCCGAAATGAAATGGGTAAGAACACGGACGGAGACCTCCTAAGTGACCGAAGTGCATGGTCACGGTTTTCGTGTAAGAAAAGCGGTAACCACACCTCTCTGTCTATTGGAGGTACCCTGTCCAGCGACAACCCAACACCATCGACATCCTTGATGCAGCAATTAATATCGATAGATAAAGGTTACTCGAAACATCAGGAGGAAGAACATCAGAACATCTACAATCGCACTTACAGCAATAATTGTAAACAAGATAACACTGAACACACTACCCAGTGGGACGCCCTTCTCCTGGCACTTCGGGGCAGAGAAAGTGTTCCCTACCCGAACGAGAAAACAAAGATCCGCTACAAAACACTATTAAATGAGCCATCCTCCCTCGTTACCCAAACTCTTGGAAAACGAGATGTCATATAAGACTGAAAAAGACTGTTTTAAGAATGAGAAGCAACCATCTTGTGTTTCACTCGTTTGAGAGATCAGAGGAAATGGGAGTTGAGACAAACCTTACGCCCTCGGGGAGCCTGTTTCTGGAGATGAGTATCACTGTAACAGATTACAATCAGTAACCAACCCCAGCCGATATAGTTGAAATGTGTTCAAATAAGGCTATCAAATGAATGAAAGTGAATTAACTAAATTTATAATAAACTTAATTCAATGCAATTTAATTACCTAATGGCTACCCCAATTAGAAGTGGCCACGCTAAGAGAAGGAGGCCAATACCCTGTGCTAGGATCCTTCCTTATCTTGATAAGTTTTGTCAAGGGCGAATTAAAGTCCAGTAGTATTCTCACTTCCACGAGTTGAGCTGGTACACTGTCCCATAGATCACGTCATATATATATATATATATATATATATATATATATATATATATATATATATATATATATATATATATATATATATATATATATATATATATAGATAGATAGATAGATAGATAGATAGATAGATAGATAGATAGATAGATAGATAGATAGATAGATAGATATATATATATATATATATATATATATATATATATATATATATATATATATATATATATATATAAATTTCAAAAATGAAAATATAGTTACGGTATTTATGATTGAAGAAAACAGTCTTTACACAATATAATTTTATTAAATTTAAAAACACACGGTAAAAAGCCTCTCCCAGTTAAGAAATCGACGAATATGAGCAAGAACGAAGAGCTACTATCCATATTATAAGGTGACACCAGGCCAGGCATCAATCACCTGAGCTTAATGTTATCAGTCATCCACCCACTGCCATGACCAATTTTTGTACAGTCGGTTTATCTTAACTACAGCACAGTTTGTGGCTACTATTACATATTAATAAAACTCTGGTGCATATTAACAAATATCCAATAATTGGGAGAAACATTACAAAATGTATTATATAATGACATATTCGCCATCACAACAGATGGTAAACAGTAACCGACTGGACATTTCGGGTACTGTACTTTGACAGAGTACAATATACAGTGCAGTATATTCTTATAATGTGGGAAGCCTAACTTGGGTGATATTATGTAGAAAATCTTCACAGTTTTAATTTAGATTGTAAAGGGGGATTATAGTGCATGTTAACATTCAAGTAAAAGATTGTGGCATTATTAAGTACGTGTCCACGAATAATTGTGTCAACAGATCGTAAAATATTTGAACATAACCTAAAATAAGCATAGTTCACTCATAGAAAACAGTAATCTTTTAAACTTCAGTGCTTAACATTATATACTGTACTGTCTTGGTCAGTTTGGTTATTATATTTACTAACTATTTATGAAAAACCAGGCAGGAGTGGCGGTGCAAGATGCCAACCAAGGTGGATGAAGATGTCATCGGCTTGGGGAAGTTTTGAGTGCTCAACATACTGTGTGGAAGGAAGTTCACCAACAGTTTTGTGAAGCATTAATCATAGGAAGTTTTCATTATTTGTAAAGGTTTTTACTAGAAAATAGTTGTCCCTTGGGAATGGACGAGTTGACGGTTCTGGGTAAACACAAGAAATACGCTCTGCCACGTTCGTAGTGATACGGTATATATAATTTGTAATAAAAGTTTAAAGTCCTGCTATAACAGTCGAGATAAGTTTATTTCTCTAGAAACAGGGCCGCCATTTACCATGACGTCACTAGGTTCAAACTCATCGCTGCAGTCGGAGGTACTAGAAAGGATGGCCTCTTCAGACCTCAAATGCCACGTTCAGATAACTTTTAAGGTTTTCTTTTTTTTTTATGGCCTAAGTCATGGACATTTCGTAAGTGAAGAAATGTGCCATGAAAAGCAGCTTCAAACATAGGTTGGATAGATACATGAGCGATAGGGGTTGGGTGTAAATGGGACTGCCCTAGTATGGGCCAATAGGCCCACTGCAATTTCCTCCATTCTTACGTTCTTTAGGACATTAAAAAAATCCCATGTTCACATCAGCTCATCTGTCAGGTATTCTTACCTGGTAGACTTTCTCTTTATTTTCAGTGCACTTACAGAGTATATCAGTACTAGATAGACCAGTAAATTTAAAAGAAGTGACATTCTCTGGACTTTGTTTTGAGAATGCCCTATACGTGGTAAACATGACAACATAGTGCTGTTATTTTTTTGATGATTCACTAATGAACCACTAGGATACATCATCATTTATATTAATTAATGGGTAAAATTTTACTATAACTACCATAAGTATTTTGATGTTTAAACTCGAGATAGGCTATATTGGGCAAATTTTAAGTTTTGGTCATCCCTGTACTTAGACATTCAGATTGTTTTTATTTTTTTTATGGTTTGCGATGTGTTATGAACGATTTAGACCTTCATTTCTATCGGAAATCACTGGTTTTGACTTACTACCCCACCCTTACCGATGTACTGTATGTTAAGCTAACCTTATAACTCATCATACTCTAACCTAACCTAACCGAACCTATGATCTGTATTTTCTTATGTGATCGAAAAATGTTTTGCGATAGAAATCTTGTAGATATAATGTGTCTTATTGTTTAAAGTACTTAATCCCCCAGTTAGAATATTAAGGTTCCCCAGATGACCAAAACCAAAATAATATCAATATTGTTTGGAATGTTTATGCTATGAAATTTGTTATATGGGCAGCTAATATCAATTGAATTAGTTAATGTGCTTAGTAATATTTATATATTCAAAATAGTGTTACTGTGTTGCACAATAAAGCACAATTAATTATCTAATAATATTTATTTACTGAGCCGATCAGCCGAGAAGGTTGGACTACAGCTGGCTGACCTCCGCTGAGCTCACCCCCAACCAGTGACGTCACAACCAATCACAGAGCTTTTCGCAGTCACGTGACTTTTTAGCAACTTTAGCCCTTATTTTTGACACTTATGGGCCCAATTTATTTTAAAATATCATTATGTTCATTACCATAGTGAGCTTAAGCGTTTCTTTACCCATTGACCTGCCATCTTAGGAAAAAATTCCGACCGTCAACTCGTCTATTCTGCTTAACAATCTAGTTATCTTGATGGGTTCATTGAGTAAACATTCATTTCTACTATTTCAAACAAAAACAAACCCGTTTCCAACTAATTAATAACAATTTTGTTGAGTGAAGGCTCTTATGTTGCCTGGGTACCTGTAGGTGCGCGTGATCCAGGTATATGCTGATAACCACAAGGAAAGAAGAAAACATGAAGTTCCCAAGCGCTTTCGTGTAATTCACATCTTCACCCCTGAAGATGTGAATTACACGAAAGCGCTTGGGAACTTCGTGTTTTCTTCTTTCCTGGTGGTTATCAGCATATACCTAGATCACGCGCACCTACAGTGATTTACTTGCATATATATATATATATATATATATATAATCAACGACCTCACCAGCAAGGAATCGAACCCTTGCTGGTGAGGTCGTTGATTATATGTTCAAAGTCCGCGTGTTAAATGGACTAAAAATGAAGTATATATATGTACCTCGCGTTTCATACCAGCTGGATTCGGTAAAATGCTACTGACACCACATAAGCGGCACGGGCAGTTTCCCAATGAGGTTCACGGCGCCATCAGCTCGATGAACAGGCTTTGTGTGAAATATAACAGAGTCTAGAACTGCTTTTAGTGTCCTTGTGGGCTAGCCGGTAAGCGTTCCCTAGGGCCACCCAGTAGGTCGAGGGTTCGATTCCTTATATATATATATATATATATATATATATATATTATATATATATATATATATATATATATATATATAAAAGGATCCTGTAATGTCTAATGTGAGGTGGTCAAGTCAGTGTGTGTCATCGCCCGTAACAACCGCTTCCACGGGCTGGAGTGGCCCACCAAAGTTGTTTTAAGTGGGAAAACTGTAGTAGAGTACTGTACAGTACATGGTCAGTCGTTTACGTTAGGGATCTACTGATATCTGCAAGTGACCAACGACGAATAAACCATATGTTAATGTGTACATTAAAAACTAGGTAGAATCACATTTTTCACTCAATAATTGGCTTAACTATAGCTATCAACTAAACAAACAATTTCCAAATTTCTGAAGATAATAAGACACTTGACAACGTGACTGAACCGATAGGTCGCTCATAACATGATGGAGATACAGAACAGTACAGTACAGTACAGTACAGTACAGTACAGAACAGAACAGCACAGCACAGTACAGTACAGTACAGTACAGTACAGTATATAGTAAGCGATTCACAAGTAAACTGTAGCACATCCACGTTCTATTTAATTCCTGATGGACGACATAAATTCACTTTATCACGAGATATGATAAATAACATTTCTCAAACAGTTTCCTTTGTTTACCAATTTTCAAAGTACATTACGGTAGTTGTAAAGAGCTTCGAGTAAGATGTATGATACATTCATACTAGTTTCGGATTTTCAATACATCATCATTATACAGTAATCAAACACACCAACAAGAGGTCAATATTTTCAAACAACTCCAGTAAAAAACATAAATATTCCTCCACCTTATATTTCAAATAACACTTGCAATTATTAATATAAAGGTGTTACTTAATATATATTTTCTGTTGAACGAAAAATATATTTTAGCCATTAATAACGGCAATGCTGACTGAGGCTATTACAAAACATGGTTTACCATAACCACCAAGGAGGCAGAGTCGTGCTCTCCGAGGTGCTGGTGGGCGGCCTCAGAGAAAACTGTGTTCATGCAGCAGACTACTTACTGTACCGGCCTCAGAAGATTTTTCATGCACTTGTATAAGGAGGACTTGTACGTTACCTTGTGCTTTGAGGCTTCTGCCTGTTCTTGTTTACCGAACACGGGTGAGGGTGAGGAGCCATACGCTGCGAAGGTAGGTGGTGCAGGAGACGAGGAGGATTTTACTGAAGAATTCTCACATTCATCTCCAAGTTTATGGTTCTGCTCAGGAATTATATTAGTGTAAAGATTAAGTTGCTGCCTTGCGTGAATGTATGTATCATTGGTGGGTATATCATGGTAGTCAACAGCCTGCATACACAACTGCCTGGCTGGTGGAATCCGAGAAGTGGGTGGAGAAGGCAGATGTGCGCGAGGTTGCAGAGGCATAGTTGTGGAGTCCGTCTGCACCACACCTGTGATGCCCGTGGTGGATGACGGGTGAACAGCAAGGCCCAGGAAACCTACTTCCACTGTCTTGGACTTCCTATGTGGTGGACGTCTAGGACGTGGAGGCCGGCCATTACTACACTCTGGGGAAGGGGACTGCCGGTGACCGACAGGAGAGGCCGATCCTCCCCGCCAAGGCGAAGCTGATCGTCGACCGTTGAGGTGAGAAGGTGGTGGGGACTGTCGAGCAGGGAGGCGATCACAACTATGGCTCCGGCCTTCATGAATTAATCGCCCAGGCAATCCATTGTGAATATAAGCAGGGAACACATGAGTGCCGCCTGCTTGGCATAACTGTGGTGAGGATCCCCACATGGGGACCCAACATCCGCCATAATGTGGATTTAAAGTCGGGTAGTCGGGGCAGTAATGGGGACTACCAGGCCTGTCAGGGCAGTAATGGGGACTGCCCAGCCTGTCAGGTGGCTTCCATCCTGATGAGTGCGTTGGGGAGCGGGAGGCTCGGCGCTGTGTGGTTGGAGACGGAGGTTTTCCTATTAGTGGTGAATGGCTGACCCTTCGAGTGGGAGTGGAGGGGGTTGTCTGAAGGCGATAACTAGTGTTGGGGAGTGGGTGGGGGATGGTGGCGGGCAGAATATTAGCTGTGGGTGTAGTTCTCGAAGTGGCAGCAGCCATGGGAGAGTATCGTACCATTAAGTTATCGTAGATACTGTCAGGGTCTGAGTGACGCACAGCAGCCTGAGGGACAGGCCGAACCCCTAAGCTTGGCGACGGGCTGCGGCTGGCAGGTTGACCCATCTCACTCACCGGTACACCTACAATGTTCCATGCCTGGCGCGTATCTCGGGTAGACGGTGACACAACACCCTGGACTCGGGCAGATGCTTGTCCACGATGTGTACGCGAAGTTGGCGAGTGGGAAGAGGATAAACAACGTGTAGTGATGGATGGGTCAAAGGCGTCATCCAACACTGTACTGATTGAATGTGTATTTTGTGAAACTCTAGATTTTTTCTCCAGCATAGCCGGTTGTTTAGCTGTCATAGATAAGGGTGTAGCTGTGGGCGCCTGATGGGCTACTGGGTTTGGTTTGTATTGGTTCACTGAAGGGGAGGCGTCAGCGTAGCACGTGTATGGGCGGTTCTCAATATTGGTGAAATCTCTGTGAAATGAATTCACTCTCTGGCTGCTATCAGCCCTAAAATTGTTGGGCAAAGGCGACTGTGTCGGCGAAAGCGAATCCAGAGAACGGACCATTGTGGCCCACTCTCCGTCGTCGACCAACACGGCACTGTTGGAGACCCGTGCGGTGCTGACGGTGGTCGTGATACCACTGTTGCTGCTGCTGGGAGTACGCGCAAACTTAGGAGAGGGAGGCTGAAATGGCCGCTGACTGTGGCACATTTTGGATCCTTCTTGAGGGAGACTCCTACTACTGTTACTTTTAACACTGATGCTCCTCCCGCCACTGTTAAGGTCGCAACCAGTTATTAGTAAAGCGGCTGGAGCAGTATTGGAGCTGTTGGTACTTGTACGTACTAACGGGGCCCGAGTACCTTGTGTATAGCTGTGACTGGATGTGAGAACATCGAGAGCGTTGGAAGTGACGAGATCCGACAAATAATCGTAGTTATGGGGCGTCGTGGGCGTAGAAGGATCATCTAAATTTGAGTAGTCACCAAAGCAGTAAGCAGTGGGGAGAGGAGGCCTTTCGGGCAGATGCTCCTCTACAGGAGGTGTGGCTGAGGTAGTGAAGTCAGGCACTGTGTTCTCCCGCAAGTGTGGCGGCAGAAGCTCAATCAGCTCTGGCGGCAACGGAGTGGCCTTGGCCCGGGTTGTGGTGGCGCTGGAGAAGGTGGGCCATGTCCGTGGCACCGAGGTGGTCGATGTGTACATTTGGTCCAAGCTGGTGGGAATAGGCTGGTTGAGGCGTGGGTGAGAGCGGCGCCGCGGAGTGACAAACACGGGGGCGGGTCCTTCATTATAAGACTGAGCCGCTGGCTCTTTGTTGCCCATAAACACAAACTCGTGGTTGGCAGAGTCCTCTGATGAGCGCATGGTGGCTGAGGCGCCTTACACGATTAATATACTGACTAAGATCCCCTAACACCTCATAATGATCCATTAGTGAATTGGTTCACTTTTATTCCATTGTATCTATAAAAAATCCACAGAAGTAACACTACTCACTAAGTCACTATCACGTGATAACTAAATCACTCTGTAAAGAGGACCTGGAAAGAAAATTGCTCATTAAGACAAATAAAAAATTACGAGACATAAGGGTGTATCAGAGAACATACTTGGCAGTTGAACAAGTCGCCCCAAAGATATTATGAGTGAAGATCCACCACCCCGTGATCTGTCTGCTGAACAGACCTTGTAACAAAAGGTGTGTTTCTGTGGGGGTTTTATTAAGAAAGAATAGAGAGAAGGTGATGCAGAAGGTACACTTGACCTGGACGGTGGCGGGGACGGCGCGGCGGCCAGGAGAGAGGGATAAGCTTTCCCTCACTTGAGTGAAGAGAAAGGGTGAAGGGAGATTAGAGAGTGAAAAAGTATGAAGAGGAAATGGGGAAAACACCAATAACAGAGAGGAGAGATGAGCAGCACTAACAGGACAAAACTATTAATTAGATACATTGGGAAACAATGTACAAATCGATAATTAGTGTATGTATACTGTACCAACATTACATTACAGCACTTCCTGAATGGTTCTTTTCTACATTCAAGGAATCTGTCTATCCAATATCACTCGCAAAGTAATTACATTTCAGGGAAGTAGGAATACTGTATACAGAAAAGTTTTCGGCCTTCCCTAATTTATCGAAAATAGATCTTATTACTAACAGGGATGCCAGGCATAAATCAACCGTCTTGAGGTAGACATCAGGGAGGACATACAAGATTCAACGGCAACTAAGTAACTCACTCACGTACTGTACAAGCAGACCCACACGGACGTTTGCCCCAGCCGACCCCACACCATCACCTACAAGCCAAGCCAAACATGAGGTCTAATTGTAAGGATGTGCACCAAGGTAGTGGTCCCTGAACAATCATATGGCTATGAGATGAGAGGGCGCGGGATGGCCCACGTGCAGTGTGTTGATGCCTACACGTGGGCGGGACGCTGGGTGTTATACATTTTGGAGGGAATGTTGACACTTCATTAAATTTATCATTAGTGAACTGACAGGCACAGTGCCATGTGATGTAAATGGAAACGACTCTCCTATTGTATACTTCCCGCGTGTGTAGCAGTAAACAACACGGCTATTACTGGAGATTTCGTAGAGAAACCTGGTGCTTCACCTAACACATGCCAGGGGTGGACTAATGATTTCGTAGTGCCTATTTAAAACACTCCAGCTGTGGGAGAGCACGTGGGGAAGGGGGCCCACTATAATATAATAACTTGAAGGAGCTCTGTGTCAGATGAACACCATAAACGTCATACAGGACAATGACTGATATGCTGCACCCATACTCACGCTACATACTGTACATACTATTTTATGAAGGTTTTAAAACAATTATTTTTATTATTAAAAATAAACCTATTGAAACTAAATATATATAAATATGAACAAAAACAAAAGGAGCAGAAATTGTATCTAATTATATATATATATATATATATATATATATATATATATATATATATATATATATATATATATATATATATATATATATATATATATACACGTGTGGTAGTGTGATATAATTTCATCTTTATTTTAGACATTATATACTGTACAGTACCACCATAACCTAACCCAACTAATACTAAATTAGTTGAGGTAAGGTTGGGTTAGCAATGGTACTATTAACGCATAGTTATATTGTGATTTCCTACTTTGCAATTTTCCCTATTCAGCGAGATATATACAGTATACATACAAGGGGTGACTGTAAATGATCTTCACGCGTTATGACATTTATTAAGACAAACTACCAACAAGTATACGAATAAAAAAGCGATACTGTTCTCCTCCATACACTGTGGCATATCCTGCTCAACTTTTTAACACCATTTCCTATCATTTTCTTAAAATTTTCCATAGTTGTTGGCTTTGGAGGAACACAAACATCGTTTTCAACACAGCCCTAAGCAGCTGTGTTAGTTTATTCATAACATTGTTAAAAACTGTTAAGGTAATCTGTAATCACCCGGTGTACAGTATATTGTTTACCACGATGACTCTTCCCTCACTCTACCCTGAGGAATGTTAACGCGCAGTGGCAGGTGTGACCAGCATTGACCAGCGAGTCACCACCTGTACCACACAGCACAGCTTAGTGGTAGGTGTGACCAGAGGTGAGCAGCGAGTCAGCCACCTGTACCACATAACAAAGCTGTGTTAGACACGTGTGTTACAATACTTCTATCACCACCAGCAATGCGGAACATTAATATAAACACCAAGGACATGACTGCCCAAACTTACACACGACGACGTACAATACATCTGGCATCAACGGTGTCAAAGAATGACTCACAAGAACTTTTAAATAAGTTATTTAGGCTAAATGTGATGACGGTGGTATTGTGGTATTTTTGGGTGTGGCGGGGTGGTGGTGGAGAGATCAGGTGCTTAACTGTCACCTCGCCCCCGAACCTACACTACCATGACATAGAAATAATTATCTTACACTATCACTCCAGTCTTTGCCAAGCACATTCACAGTAACAGAGCACACCAGCATCTACGACACAGTTTACAGTTTGGTATACAGTTTACAAAAGCATTTCCACTAGTGGTGATGCAAATCACATGAAAGTTGTCGTTAACATTAGTGTTTAATACACGGCATTGTCACTAACAATACTGTACAATATGCAGCTGAAGATGAGCCACTCAGTGCCTACTTCCTCTCCACCAAGGGGTTAGTCCACGACTAGAGTTCTTGAACACTCAACTCACACGCTCACCAAGAAACCACTTATGCCCCAAACACGTTTGGATATTTTCCCAAAAAGGCACATATTTGTAAGACGTTATATCATACAGAAACGTATCTAAAAAAATATGTAAACAACACGATGTTTTCCATGTCAATTACAGAAGTTCCGTATGTGGTGGTGGTGACGCGGCACAATGGTGTAGTGAGTGGACCAGTGAGGCAGTAGAGCGTGTGTGTGTGTGTGTGTGTGTAGCACCAAGTCAACGCTGGGTGGCTGCCACCACTGTGGCACTGTCTGGCCGCGCCACATCCCCCCCCCCTACAAGTGCCACGTTCACGTTATGCAGTATTTATTTCCCGTGAATACACACACACACCTTGGACACACTCACAACACTCTCTAGTACTATTACACACACATTCATAAATTCTTTGCTGCGGTACATCTCATCAACACAACTGTATTCCCTGAGTAAACCATCCCGGGGAGTATGTGGGTGGGGAAGGAGGAGCCTGGTGGGCGGCGCGGCGGGTCATGTGCCAACTCCTCCACCAATATGTTTGAGGAGGCCCATGAAGACCTCCTTACCCCGACTCACACACGCGCGCGGCAGCCCTGCTTTGCTTTGCCCAGGCGACACTCGCCAGCTACAGTACTTACAACACTGTCTTTACACCGAATCTAAGTATCATTAACTACTGAATTAGTATTACTGATGATGAAACATTAGTACAAATGCAGTATACTGTAATGTAATGTACTGTGCTGTACTGTACTGTTCCAATATCGGAAATGAATCATTTAGAAAATGTAGACTAAATGTACCATAACTGTTATACATACAGTACATGTACATTACCTGCAACACATACTGTTTTGTGTTAATTACACACACACACACACACACACACACACACACACACACACACACACACACTTTGTGTCATACAATGTGTAAGTTATCCATTAGTGTCATACACACAGTGTATGTATGATATCATGGGTGTCATATACGCAGTGTCTACATGTTAATTGTGACAGAATTGGTCTCATTATCTCTACTAAGAAAGGTAAAGGAAAATGTTCAACAAGATGATAACCGCATATGGAAATATCAAAGCTTAGACAGACAACAACTGTGTCCTTTTTTCAGTACTGTACATACCTTGGTGTCTCTATCCCCTACCTACCTATACAGTGCCAGACCTGACAAATGATAACCTGTACAAACAGACTAAGGTTCCTTAGAACCAGGCAGGGTTGGTACCAAAGTGAGTGACCCGGTTTTCCATACTTGGATTAAAAAATGAAAAACCCCCCTTTACTAGTTTCTTATTTTTTTTTCAAATACCGTACATGTTTTAATAGAAAAAATCAGGATAATTTTAACTTAATTATACATAAAACCTATAATTATTTAATAATACCTAGCAGTAAATGAACAAGAAAATGGGAGTTATTCATACTTCGTGGCGTGAGGCTCTCACCAGTTACAAGTTTAAACAGGTCCAACAGTTTAACGGACCAGTGACCAGCTCAGTCAAAGCCAAGAGTTTGAACAAGGTTTTTCTAAAATCCTGTACATTATGTTATTGCACTGGTGTATTTACTTCAATTGATTCATAATTGCATGTGAGTGCTGGTTATGATTTTTACTCAGCTGAATGCCCCCCCCCCCCCCCTTTTTTTCTTTTTTTTGTAACATTTCACAAAATTATGTAGATTTGGTCAGACCTGCATCATGGACTACAAGGCTGATCATACAGTACTGTTCTTCACTATAAATTATAATGTATCATAATAGGTTATAAACCATATATGCTGGTAATGCAGTACAGCATTATTAACGAATTTGCCTTATAAAGGGATTTTAAGTCTAATTTGTAAAAAAGAATACTTTTTTGTAATGCATATTATTTATAGTAATTGGATATACTGTAATACTATTATACGATGCTTATTTGAAGAAAAAGTTTTACCCGAGTTTATGTGAAAACCCCGAAAAAACAGGCCTTTTCAAGATAAGTGGGTGTTTTGTCAACCCTACTTAGAACCGCACAAGGATAAAATCCAAAATATGCTTCAAATATCAAAATTTGTAAAACAATGCATGTATGTTATAGTATTGACAAACCTAAAACCATTATTTGAGGATGTTCCATGAGCGCTGAAGTACAGTACTTAACATGAAGAAAATTCAAGGGAATGCCCAGTGTCAAAGATAGTTGGAAGTCAACTTGAGAAGAGCCCCAAGGCTCTTGCTTGGTGATCCAGATAACACCATGTCCATGAAACAGCGAGCTAGAGCAAGTGTCATGGCAGAGGTGGATCCAAATCACATCTACACATAAGATGATGATGGGACAAGATCAGCTATACACAGCCGACACTTCCTGCCATCCTACCAGACTGTTACGTCAACTTCACTACACCCAAATACCAGCCTGAACAAGTGACAATGTAATGTCCTTACCTCCAACACATTGCCTAAATGGTTGCTATTTAACACATCCCACTGCCTGTGGGGTGGCTGGAAGTACTGCTGTCCTGACTAGCCCACGGGTAACAAAACAGAAAAGGGAATCAGAATAAATAACTAAGTATCTTCTCTACAAACTGAAGTATTAGCAACACGCATTGTCCTGAAACTTAAATAAATCACTTACGAAGACATTCTCATCATCACTGATCCATAACTTCATTAATTGCTCTTAACACATAGAGTGTCACACACATACAGTATACCTGAAGTCACAATGTGTGAGCCTTGCTGCCGAGGATATCAGAATCAGTCGGGCTGCTGTCGGTCTACTCCCACATAAGATGCGGGTTCGTGTCCAAACTAAACTTTCCTCTAATAAGGAACTGCTGAATATAATCTACAGTACTCAATTAGAACCCCCAAACCACAGTTAGACCAGAACTTCCAATGAATTCTAAGCAAGCAGGCAAGATTAAACAAGCACTATACTCTGCCTGCTGTCATGAGATATATCAATCATGGAGTGCTAAACTTATGTTAGGTTATAAGTACCTCTGGCAGCTATACAGATGTGAACAATACAAAATATAAAGTGTGTGGCCAAACACGTGAACACTACGTCCTAGACTGTGAGAAAATAGAACATTTTACAGACAGGACCAAGAGTATAGTGCAAAGACACGGTCGGGTCAATCAATCAATCAAAAGTGCCATCATAGCAACAAACAACACTTTCCCTAGCAACAAACACCTTACCTAGCAACATACAACACTTCACCTAGCAACACGACACAACACCTTATTTAGCAACAGGCCACAACACTTTACCTAGCAACACACAACACCTTACCTAGAGAAGACGAAGTCACCTACAGCATCGTTAGACTACTAAGGCTTGTGCCGGCCGTTGTACAATATGAGTCACGCCGAGGGTCAACTACCCGCATCACGGACCAACACTAATGTTGTACCAATACCGAAACCAGGACAGCCAGATGCTTTTCGTCCCATATCACTAACCAGCTGCCTGTGTAAAACCTTTGAGAGGATGGTTCTGGCAGACTCTTATATAGAATCAGAGAACACATGTCTCCTAACATAAATGGCTTCAACCATGGTAAAGGTGTACATAATTGCATCACCACATTCCTAACTGTGCATGGTGATGAAAGGCACAGATACACCACATTTTTTTACCTAAAAGCTGCATTTGATATTGCCAATAGGCAACTGATATTGTACGAAATAGCCAAAATGGATATAGGAGGTCGGCTGTTACACTGGATAAGTGGTTACCTACCCAACAGAAGGGCTGCTGCACTGTTTCAGGGTTACAAAAGTGAAGTTAAAGATATGCAACTTGGTACCCCTCAAGGTGGAGTAAATAGCCCCACTTTGTTCAATGTTCTTATGAATGCATTATTAAATATCATACCAGACAACCCCAGCAATATCACAATCAGCTTTGCTGATGATATTCTTATACATACTAAAACTCATCGTGAAATGCAAACCACCCTGAACCAATATACGCAGCCTGTGAGAACCTCATTCTTATTATCTCCACTGAGAAAACTAAGGTGTTCAAAAAACAAGCTGGAAACCGCAAACGCGGCCCAGCCAAGTTCAAGATAGGTAACAACACTATTGACTATGTTTCTTCGTTTAAATATCTTGGTGTTTCCGTCCCTTGTACCTTACCGGCCATACAACAGCTTACCCGCCAATGTACTGACAGATTGAAACCTCTTAGAAGTGTAGCGGGGTACAGCCCACATTATGGTGCTAATATTAGAATTGTTAAAACAATGTACCTAGGCTATATAAGATCCCTGGTCCTTCGTGACGGGAAAGGCGTTGACAAGCGCGAGAAAATGCAAAATAAAGCTCTCAGAATTATCCTAGGATGTCCCATGAGCTCTAAAGTACTTAATATTAGGAAAGAACTAGGTATACCCAGTGTCAAAGATAGAATAATTGAAGTCAACCTCGTGATAGCCCAGAGGCTTCTACGTGGTGATCCAGATAACACTGCTTCTAAGAAACTGCTAGAATATATGAGTCATAAAACTGGTGAATCTAAATGGATCCAAACTACAGCCACACATATGAAGATGTTTGGACTAGACCATCTGTACAAAGTTGAGACACAACAGCGCTTCCTGCCACCCTGGCGGACAGTTCCCTTCGATATCACAATACCGACATATCCGCCTAAAAAATTAATTATACAAAGTATTTATCTCCAACACACTGCCAAAGTGAGAGCTCTTGAACACACACACACTCTACAGACTGGTATCACACAGACCATCTACAATGATGGATCTCTTTAACACCGCCTGTGGGAGGGCTGGAAGTGCTATCGTTGTGACTCAACGGTGATACAATTGAGAAAGGAGTTAGAATTAACAACTGGGCATCCACTCTACAAACTGAATTAGTTGCCATACTCACAGCTATTAAATTCATTGAAACCACTGTTACTGACAGTCTCATCATCACTGACTCTCTATCCTCACTACTTGCCCTTGACACCCTCGACTCAGGTTGTCACGCTTTTGTCTCTGCTGCCAGACACAAATATGCGTACCTTGTTGACCGGGGTGTCAAGATTAAACTGTTGTGGATCCCCTCTCACTTAGGCCTCAAAGAACATAACAGAGTTGATGCCCCCGCCAAACTCGCGTCTAACAAAGACACTGTTGAATACAATCTGGGTCTGTCAAAAAGAACCCTTAAAACTGTAATTAGGAAGGAACGTATTAATGAATTTGACACAAGTAGACAAGTGCAAACAGGCACTAGTCGATCCATAGTTTACCATGATGATATGTATCAAGTGAAACATGTATATGGAGCAAGTAACAAGATCACTAGATTACAAGATGTTGTAACTAAGATTAGGATATAAGTACCTCTGGCAGTATGTTCCTCAAGCAGATGTAAACAAGACTAAATGTAAAGTGTGTGGCCATACATATGGCCACACACTTGAACACTACGTCCTAGACTGTGTGAAGATAGAACCTTTAGGGACAGATCAAGCACACTGTGTGTAAAATGGTACAACACTTCATCTCTAATGGCAAGATAGCCGACATATTAAGATTGTATCCACTTTTTTGCACTTAGTAAATATATCAGTCCTCATGTATAGAACCAAATACACAAAGTGCTTGAATACCTCCGACGCAAATTTGAATGACAAAGTGTGAGGCCAGACACACTGCCTCACACTCCTGTACTCAAGCAGCTGTGAATAAGCTAAACAATAATGTATTTGAAATACTGTGTAACATTCAGTGCCATAATATCCTGACAACGGGGGTTAATTATTATGACCCGTTGTAAACCCTACTCTGTAATCCTTTTGCGCTACCGCTCACAGGATGAGTATGGGGGTGCACAATAAACTAGCCGCTGTAAGAGGCAAAATAAAATAAAAAAATTACCTAGCAACGCACAACACCTTACCTAGCAACACACAACACCTTACCTAGCAACACACAACACCTTACCTAGCAACAAACATCTTACCTAGCAACACACAACACCTTATCCAGCAACACACAACACCTTATCCAGCAACACACAACACCTTACCTAGCAAATCACTTTACTTGGCAACAAACAACACCTTACGTAGCAACACACAACACAACACTTTATCTAGCAACACACAACACCTTACCTAGCAACAAACATCTTACCTAGCAACACACAACACCTTATCCAGCAACACACAACACCTTACCTAGCAAATCACTTTACTTGGCAACAAACAACACCTTACCTAGCAACACACAACACAACACTTTATCTAGTAACACACAACACCTTACCTAGCAACACACAGCACCTTATCTAGCAACACACAACACCTTACCTATTAACATACAACACCTTACTTGGCAACACACAACACCTTACCTAGCAACACAACACCTTACCTAGCAACACAACACCTTACCTAGCAACACAACCAAACCTTTACCTAGCAACACACCTTACCTAGCAACACACAACACAAATTTACCTAGCAACACACAACACACCATTTACCTAGCAACACACAACACCTTGCAGGGCAAGAGACGACACAACACCCAACATCACATAGGACAACACTTCACCGAACAACATACTCGAAACAAAAACACTTTCCCGAGAAAATAAATGATAAACTAACCCCATAATCGGCTTCACTATACCAAGACAAAGGCGGCGACAACACATCACCTTATACAACAATGACGCCTTACACAAGCCAAAAACACCTTATCCAGTAAAACATAATAATGTATGAGAAGGTTGGGAAAATTTAGTACTGTTGTGGGGACGGAGGATGAATCTGGGAGGAGGGCCACAAATAGCCATCAGACAGAGGCTCCACATTCCTGGTAGGTGAGCGGCCACGTTCGGGCTGGAGGACCTTCACTGCTGTCATTACCTCGTACCACACCTTCAACATGTTGACACCACCTCAAATATATCAGTGTTTCTACTTGACAAAATCTATTGTGAATTCTTCACGTCTACTGCTTAGTTGGGTTTGCTGGTCTGTTTGTGTCTCTTTTAACAACCAAGTTTCCACAATTATGAATCAATCTTAAAAATAAATCACAGACGACCCGGTTCGCTAATAGGGTTTTTCTTTTTTTTTAATGTTACACGTTTTAAGAACACTGCAACACGTAATGGTGGTTTGTTAGGACTCCATATTCACACAAAAAGTTTTGGGCGCGGTTGTTTTTCTTTCCACATTCTTAAAAGTATTTTAGCATAATATGATTAGCAATATAACAAAGAAAAGTAAACTTAGGGGGAATTCCCCTCCCCCCCCCCCCCCACAAAAAAAATATTTTTTTTAAGTCTTCCCAATTTGGGGGAATAATCATCACACCACAATACGTTTGACAGTTGGGAACTGATCTCATAGTTTGAGGTGTAGATGGTTGCGTACAGAGTATGGCAGCCTGTAATGGCCTTCCCTCAGCCCTTACACCACAGTTCAAGTGGGTCGAACAATTTACCGGGTTCCATTTTAGTATAGCGAGCGTACTCCACCCGGACTGAGCGTATACAGTAGGTGTGTATTTATACGAGTTTTATCAGTTATGTAAATGATTGGGATATATCCAGCCGCACAAACTATATGTACAAACATATGCTATATGTTTGGTATCATTTGTTTGTTTGCTTTATGTTTGGTACAAAACATTGAAATAATGAACATTTTTCATTCGAAAGCGAATTTAATAATTGACTTCGATCTCTTATGATAAATATTTAAAAAAATTTAACATCCTCTCTGAAGTGCTAATGCCTTGAAATCATTATTTATTTTGATAGTCCAGATATTTAAACATTATTTTAGAGAATAACAGGTTTGTCAACCCACTTAGTTTGAATATATGGACGGCTACACGAACTTTTTCTATTAACCAATCAGCTATTTTTATAGAAGAAGGGCGTGGCTTACGGGTCAGGTTAGCGTGGAAATACTACTGTATAGTTGGTGGTCCAGTGGTAACGCATGTTTATCTCCCGAGTTCTATCCTCGGCCGTGAAGGGTGTTATCTAGAGTGACCTCTATTAAACATGGATCAAGAGTCAGTACTGATGTAAGCTACAATAGATCACTTCTTTCTAAGCAGCCGTGGGAGAATCACACCCAGTGGGCATGACTACCAGGTTAGCCATGAAGAGCCTAACCTTGTACTGTACACAAATGTTGTGTATTTTTTTTATATAATTTTAACCACACATCAGTTTATTAGCCGTTTGGACACTACCCAGTACAGCAGGAAACTGGAGACCGAGAAGCCTGTCATGTTCGGTAGTGAGGGTCGAGGCTCGAACCCTTGACGGATTCGTTTGAGTTACCCCCATTAGCGCTGTAGGAGCATTACATTATTTTGAGGTTTTACAATACTGTTATTACTGGAATTTTCAGTTATGATGCGGAATCATGCCCAAAACACCACATCCAAATTACATCAAAATACACCTTGAGGAATTTGTATAATTCAAAATGGCGTCGAAGCTGGCCACCGAGACGCTAGCTAGACATAAGCATAATGGACCAATAACCCCCAACTCTAGTCGCTTTAGAATCATAAATGTTTATATCATGATACTATATATGGTTGACCTTGGCATGTTTGACTGTTATGATATTCACATACAAATGACTGCAAATGCCTATTTATGACCTTAAAAATTAGCTACATTTATATTATTTTACAATACAGATTGAACTAAGTACAGTACCAGCAAATAAGTGTATTTAGTAAATGACCCTGACCTTGACAGGTCACAAGTGGGTCATGGGTTGTAACTGTACAGTATATCAGTTTGTTTATGGGCCATCAGATATAGTTATGAAGAGACTAAAGTTGGGTTTATTGATATGCATATGACTGACTCGTGGATCCCAAGCACTTTGGAGGCCATCTTGGACGCCATCTTGAAATATATAAGCAAAATACTCAAAGAAATTTTTGGTGTAAACTGGTTATGGTGTTTTCGGTATAATTCTGCATCATTCAAAAAATTTCAGATTTGAATTTTTTTTTCATTGTTTTTCATTTTGCACCCATATTTTGCCTAATGCTCCTGGACTAATTGGTAAAACTGCACTGGGCGTCATTAAAGATGTAGAGACCTGACAGGTTCTGTCTTTCTCCTAACTTATCAACACCTGATGCGTGGTGAATATTGTATGTACAGTAGGTCGGATTTTTATGTTCCACTTGATTATCAATAATATTATGTTCAGTGGCTTAAAGTATTGAGTTCTTACACACTAATAACACCATTACCTATGTGCCCACCAGGTACAGTATATGATGCTTACAGATGAGTACAGTGAATGTTTAAGTTACGCTATTCTGCTCCCGCCTCATGATACCTTTTTATAAAGCGTTGTACAAAAATATAAATAACCCTCACAATCATCTTGTCAGTACAGTATATGTGGGTTAAATAATTAATGAAGATTTCACTTGGTTTACGCGAGGATTAAATTACCTAGACGAGTGGGATGCAACGTGATGATGTCATCTACTGTAGTAGCCTAGTCCTTGTTGTGTTACGTCACCTTCTATACTCTGGTGAGGCTGCTGTTCATGGTGGTTACAATCTACAGCCTTGCCTTGGCAATTATGTTCATACACACACGCACACACACAATATATATATATATATATATATATATATATATATATATATATATATATATATATATATATTCATGTAGATCACAAGATTTATCAAGATAAATCTGATAATCACACGGGAAAGGACAACGGAGCCCTAGCTTCGCCTCTGAAGATGTCTGAATAAGACGAAAGCTAGGGGCCGTGTTCCCTTTCCGTGTGATATATATATATATATATATATAGATATATATATATATCATATATATATATATATATATATATATCTTGATAAAATCACACGGGAAAATGGAAACAACGGAGTACTCCGTTGTTTCCATTTTCCCGCGTGATTTTATCAAGATTTATCTTATCCACGTTTTCATTGTGGATTTTCATAAAATATATATATATATATATATATATATATATATATATATATATAATATATATACATATAATATATATATATATATATATATATATATATATATATATATATATATGCTGATAACCACCAGTGAACACAACATTAAATTAATATTATCAAGATAAACAATATCCATGAGACAGGTAGTTTACTAATTATGCCTGGGCATATTCCACTGTAACTCTTGTTTCTGTTCATGCTTTTAATGACCTGGTCCAATTTTTTATTGTAAACGGGTCATCTAATACTGGTATGTAGGGACCATTCTCTTCACCATCGTCAAATCCCATGTCTTGGACGTTCGTTGAGTTTAAAAAAAAAATCTAAATGTTCTTTAAATTGTTCATCAACCGGTTGCTCCACATTACATAATTCAATGTTTCCTTTCCAATTAATCGATTTCAAAAGCAATTTACAATCGTTTTCATTCAATAATCTTTTCCATCGCGGTTGAGCCTCGTCCCACACGTTTCCATATCCTGGTTGTTGCTTGGCGAACCTGTTAGCTGTGTTCATAATGATGTGACATCTCTCTGAGATAGCTGCGCCGACGTCTTCGCCACCAGTCACGTTGGGTGGTTCCAAGTCCCGTAGTGCACTCGCCAGCTCTTCAGTGTCAATTGCTTGATGACACAGACTCTTCCATAATTTATGCTGTGTCGGTAGTCGGTAGTATAAATGTTCTAACGCTGATGACCTCTCTAATAGCTGGGCCGCTGACACAAGATTAATGTTGTCGCTTATTAACGTGATGCAGAGTGGGTAGTGGTCGGAGCCTCCAACATCCTGACACACATCCAGTTCTTCAATTAATTTTATGCATTCATCCTTCGTGATACACAGTCAATTTCAGATATCCATGTATCCCTCCATTTAAATGATAAATCGCCTTCTAACTGCTTTCCGTTACATGTTAGGTGGTTAGCTACAACCATAGAGCTGTTGGTAAATATGTTTACCGGTGCTCTGCCGTGGTTACTGACAGTATAATCCTTTACTCCACTGTATTATAAGTCACCATACTGATCTGTGATGCACGGCTCTCCAAACCTCGCGTTGAAATTTCCGATCGCGATCACTTTCCCGGGTCCCACAGTGTGCGTAGCAAGTGCAACGTAGTGTGATGGCTGGTAAAAAGGTGAATCCTCCGGAGGTATGTACACACTACCTAGCTTGAGGCTCGGTGACCCCGACATCACCACCCACATCTGCCCTACAACCAACATCACCATACACAACCACCTACAACCAACATCACCATACACAACCACCTACAACCATCATCTCCATACACAACCACCTACAACCATCATCACCATCTACAACCATCATACACCATCTACAATCAATATCATCATACACCACTACCCACAACCAACATCACTTTACACCACCACCTACAACCAACATCACCATACACCACCACCTACAACCAACAACATACACCATCACCTACAACTAAAATCACCACACACCATCACCTACAACTAGCGTCATCATACACCACCACCTACAACCAACATCACCATACACCACCACCTACAACCAACATCACCATACACCACCACCTACAACCAGCGTCATCATACACCACCACCTACAACCAACATCACCATACACCACCACCTACAACCAACATCACCATGCACCACCACCTACAACCAACATCACCATACTCCACCACCTACAACCAACATCACCATGCACCACCACCTACAACCAGCATCATCATACACCACCACCTACAACCAACATCATCATACACCACCACCTACAACCAGCATCATCATACACCACCACCTACAACCAACATCACCATGCACCACCACCTACAACCAACATCACCATACTCCACCACCTACAACCAACATCATCATACACCATCACCTACAACCAACATCACCATACACCACCACCTACAACCAGCATCATCATACACCACCACCTACAACCAACATCATCATACACCATCACCTACAACCAACATCACCATACACCACCACCTACAACCAGCATCATCATACACCACCACCTACAACCAACATCACCATACACCACCACCTACAACCTGCATCATCATACACCACCACCTACAACCAACATCATCATACACCACCACCTACAACCAACATCATCATACACCAGCACCTACAACCAACATCACCATACACCACCACCTACAACCAACATCATCATACACCATCACCTACAACCAACATCACCATACACCACCATCTACAACCAGCATCATCATACACCACCACATACAACCAACATCACTATACACCACCACCTACAACCAACATCATCATACACCATCACCTACAACCAACATCACCATACACCACCATCTACAACCAGCATCATCATACACCACCACCTACAACCAACATCATCATACACCAGCACCTACAACCAACATCACCATACACCACCACCTACAACCAACATCATCATACACCACCACCTACAACCAGCATCATCATACACCACCACCTACAACCAGCATCATCATACACCACTACCTACAACCAACATCATCATACAACACCACCTACAACCAGCGTCATCATACACCACCACCTCCAACCATCATCATACACCACCACCTACAACCAACATCACCATACACCACCACCTACAACCAGCGTCATCATACACCACCACCTACAACCAACATCATCATACACCACCACCTACAACCAACATCATCATACACCACCACCTACAACCAATATCACCATACACCACCACCTACAACCAATATCACCATACACCACCACCTACAACCAATATCATCATACACCACCACCTACAACCAATATCACCATACACCACCACCTCCAACCAATATCACCATACACCACCACCTACAACCAACATCACCATGCACCACGATGACCATACACCACCATCTGCAACCACAATCACCACTTACAACCAACATCACCATACACCACCACCTCCAACCAATATCACCATACACCACCACCTCCAACCAACATCACCATGCACCACGATGACCATACACCACCATCTGCAACCACAATCACCACTTACAACCAACATCACCATACACCACCACCTACAACCATCACCATATACCACCACCTACAACCACCATCACCAAACACCACCACCTACAACCAACATCACCACTTACAACCAACATCACCATACACCACCTACAACCAGCGTCATCATACACCACCACCTACAACCAACATCACCATACACCACCACCTACAACCAGCATCATCATACACCACCACCTACAACCAACATCACCATACACCACCACCTCCAACCAACATCACCATACACCACCACCTACAACCAGCGTCATCATAAACCACCACCTCCAACCAACATCACCATACACCACCACCTACAACCAACATCATCACACACCACCACCTACAACCACCATCACCATACACCACCACCTACAACCTGCGTCATCATACACCACCACCTATAACCACCATCATCATAAACCACCACCTCCAACCAACGTCAACATACACCATCACCTACAACCAACATCATACATCACCACCTACTACCAGCGTCATCATACACCATCACCTACAACCAACATCACCATACACAACCACCTACAACCACCGTCATCATACACCACCACCTACAACCAACATCACCATACACCACCACCTACAATCAACATCTCCATACACCACCACCTACAACCAGCATCACCATACACCACCACCTACAACCATCGCCATACACCACTACTTACAACCAACATCACCATGCACCACCACCTACAACCACCATCACCAAACACCACCACCTACAACCAACATCACCACTTACAACCAACATCACCATACACCACCTACAACCAGCGTCATCATACACCAGCACCTACAACCAACATCACTATACACCACCACCTACAACCAGCATCATCATACACCACCACCTACAACCAACATCACCATACACCACCACCTACAACCAACATCACCACCTACAACCAGCGTCATCATACACCACCACCTACAACCAGCATCATCATACACCACCACCTACAACCAACATCACCATACACCACCACCTACAACCAACATCACCACCTACAACCAGCGTCATCATACACCACCACCTACAACCAACATCACCATACACCACCACCTACAACCAACATCACCATATACCACCACCCACAACCACCATCACCAAACACCACCACCTACAACCAACATCACCATACACCACCACCTACAACCATCATCATACACCACCTACAACCAACATCACCATACACCACCTACAACCAACATCACCATACACCACCACGTACAACCATCATCATACACCACCACCATCAACCATCATCATACACCACCACCTCCAACCAACATCAACTTACACCACCTACAATCAACATCACCATACACCACCACCTACAACCAACATCACCATACACCACCACCTACAACCATCATCATACACCACCTACAACCAACATCACCATACTCCACCACCTACAACCAACATCACCATACACCACTACCTACAACCATCATCATACACCACCACCTACAACCATCACCATACACCACCACCTCCAACCAACATCATCATACACCACGACGTACAACCATCATCATACACCACCACCATCAACCATCATCACACACCACCACAAACAACCAACATCAACATACACCACCACCTACAACCAACATCACCATACACCACCACCTACAACCAGCGTCATCACACACCACCACAAACAACCAGCATCATCATACACCACCACCTATAACCACCATCATCATACACCACCACCTCCAACCAACATCACCATACACCACCACCTACAACCTGCATCATCATACACCACCACCTATAACCATCATCATCATACACCACCACCTCCAACCAATATCACTATACACCACCACCTACAACCAACATCATCACACACCATCACAAACAACCAACATCAACATACACCACCACCTACAACCAACACCACCATACACCACCACCTACAACCAACATCACCATACACCACCACCTACAACCAACATCACCATACACCACCACCTCCAACCAACATCAACATACACCATCACCTACAACCAACATCACCATACACCACCACCTACAACCTGCGTCATCATACACCACCACCTATAACCACCATCATCATACACCACCACCTTCAACCAACGTCAACATACACCATCACCTACAACCAACATCACCATACACCACCACCTACTACCAGCGTCATCATACACCATCACCTACAACCAACATCACCATACACCACCACCTACAACCACCGTCATCATACACCACCACCTACAACCAACATCACCATACAACACCACCTACAATCAACATCTCCATACACCACCACCTACAACCAGCATCACCATACACCACCACCTACAACCATCACCATACACCACTACTTACAACCAACATCACCATGCACCACTATGACCATACACCACCATCTGCAACCACAATCACCAATCACCAACAACCAACATCACCATACACCACCTACAACCACCATCACCATACACCACCTACAACCAGCGTCATCATACACCAGCACCTACAACCAACATCACTATACACCACCACCTACAACCAGCATCATCATACACCACCACCTACAACCAACATCACCATACACCACCACCTACAACCAACATCACCACCTACAACCAGCGTCATCATACACCACCACCTACAACCAGCATCATCATACACCACCACCTACAACCAACATCACCATACACCACCACCTACAACCAACATCACCACCTACAACCAGCGTCATCATACACCACCACCTACAACCAACATCACCATACACCACCACCTACAACCAACATCACCATATACCACCACCCACAACCACCATCACCAAACACCACCACCTACAACCAACATCACCATACACCACCACCTACAACAATCATCCTACACCACCTACAACCAACATCACCATACACCACCTACAACCAACATCACCATACACCACCACGTACAACCATCATCATACACCACCACCATCAACCATCATCATACACCACCACCTCCAACCAATATCAACATACACCACCTACAACCAACATCACCATACACCACCACCTACAACCAACATCACCATACACCACCACCTACAACCATCATCATACACCACCTACAACCAACATCACCATACTCCACCACCTACAACCAACATCACCATACACCACTACCTACAACCATCATCATACACCACCACCTACAACCATCACCATACACCACCACCTCCAACCAACATCATCATACACCACGACGTACAACCATCATCATACACCACCACCATCAACCATCATCACACACCACCACAAACAACCAACATCAACATACACCACCACCTACAACCAACATCACCATACACCACCACCTACAACCAGCGTCATCACACACCACCACAAACAACCAGCATCATCATACACCACCACCTATAACCACCATCATCATACACCACCACCTCCAACCAACATCACCATACACCACCACCTACAACCTGCATCATCATACACCACCACCTATAACCATCATCATCATACACCACCACCTCCAACCAATATCACTATACACCACCACCTACAACCAACATCATCACACACCATCACAAACAACCAACATCAACATACACCACCACCTACAACCAACACCACCATACACCACCACCTACAACCAACATCACCATACACCACCACCTACAACCAACATCACCATACACCACCACCTCCAACCAACATCAACATACACCATCACCTACAACCAACATCACCATACACCACCACCTACAACCTGCGTCATCATACACCACCACCTATAACCACCATCATCATACACCACCACCTTCAACCAACGTCAACATACACCATCACCTACAACCAACATCACCATACACCACCACCTACTACCAGCGTCATCATACACCATCACCTACAACCAACATCACCATACACCACCACCTACAACCACCGTCATCATACACCACCACCTACAACCAACATCACCATACAACACCACCTACAATCAACATCTCCATACACCACCACCTACAACCAGCATCACCATACACCACCACCTACAACCATCACCATTCACCACTACTTACAACCAACATCACCATGCACCACTATGACCATACACCACCATCTGCAACCACAATCACCAATCACCAACAACCAACATCACCATACACCACCACCTACAACCATCACCATACACCACTACTTACAACCAACATCACCATGCACCACCATGACCATACACCACCATCTGCAACCACAATCACCAATCACCAACAACCAACATCACCATACACCACCTACAACCACCATCACCATACACCACCTACAACCAGCGTCATCATACACCAGCACCTACAACCAACATCACTATACACCACCACCTACAACCAGCATCATCATACACCACCACCTACAACCAACATCACCATACACCACCACCTACAACCAACATCACCACCTACAACCAGCGTCATCATACACCACCACCTACAACCAACATCACCATACACCACCACCTACAACCAACATCACCATATACCACCACCTACAACCACCATCACCAAACACCACCACCTACAACCAACATCACCATACACCACCACCTACAACCATCATCATACACCACCTACAACCAACATCACCATACACCACCTACAACCAACATCACCATACACCACCACCTACAACCAACATCACCATACACCACCACCTACAACCATCATCATACACCACCTACAACCAACATCACCATACACCACCTACAACCAACATCACCATACACCACCACCTACAACCAACATCACCATACACCACCACCTACAACCAACATCACCATACACCACCACCTACAACCATCATCATACACCACCTACAACCAACATCACCATACTCCACCACCTACAACCAACATCACCATACACCACTATCTACAACCATCACCATACACCACCACCTCCAACCAACATCATCATACACCACCACGTACAACCATCATCATACACCACCACCATCAACCATCATCATACACCACCTCCTACAACCAACATCATCATACACCACCACCTACAACCATCACCATAAACCACCACCTACAACCATCACCATACACCACCACCTACAACCAACATGATCATACACCATCACCTACAACCAACATCATCACACACCACCACCTACAACCAACATCATCATACACCACCACGTACAACCAACATCATACACCACCACGTACAACCAACATCATACACCACCACGTACAACCAACATCACCATACACAACTACAGCCAAGATCATAATACACCACCACATACAATCAAGATCATCATACACCACCTACAACCAACATCATGCATCACCACCTACAACCACCTTCCTCATACATCACCTACAACCAGCATGATACACCACCACCTACAACCAGCATCATCATGCAACATCACCATACACCACCAACAACAACCATCATCACCATTTACAACCAGCATCACCGTTTACCTCCCCCCATGAATTAAACAATTTTTCACTGCAAGTTGTATGACTTCCAAATATCTTTTGAAGTCTTACCAGCTTTTCTTTGTGTTGCCTTCATAGCTTGAGGAAAGGTCCTTCTCAGGTAATATGCTTTAAATGAAACAATAACTCCCTGTTCCACAGATTGTAAAACAGATGTTGTGTTCAGAGGTAGGAACACAACATTAATGGTTGGATGAACAGCATCTAAAAATGCAGGATGGCCAGGTGCAGTGTTAGGCACCAATAAAACATTGAAAGGTAGTAACTTTGAAGCACAATATCTCTGCACTTCAAGCACAAAATGATTTAGGTACTGTTCTAGTCTTTAAAAAGGGCGAACGTTACCCAAGCCTTTTTATTAGATTTTCAGATAACTGGAAGCACTGCCATAAAAACACCCTTCAAGGCTCTAGGGTTTTCTGACTAAAAGACAAGGAAAATTTTGAGTTTATAATCCCCTGCAGCATTGCCCCTAAACAGTAAGGTCAACCTCTCTTTGGCAGGTTTATGCCCTGGTGCTGTTTTTTCTTGCCATGCAAGGTACAGTCGGCCACAAGAAAAAGTATACACCTACGATTCGTGTTTGAGACAAAATGTCTGGTAACATTGCCCTGAACAGAACAGACAAAATTATAAAATGACCTGTAACTTATGTTTTATTCCTACATATATGTTATAAATACATTTGTTGTGAATGTTTTACAAGTATCTTGTGTTTATATTACAAGTAATATAGTGTATCCAATGGTAGCAAACTTGTTGCAAAATGGGATTGCAATTATCGTACAGCTCCCTCCTCCTCCTTCCCCACTTTTTCTCTTACCCTACTTTTTTTTTTAGTGATGTTTGGATTAGTAAAGGAAAGAAGAGGAGTAAATAGAAAAATAAAGAAGAGGAAACAGAAAATAGTTAGAGATAACAGGGGGGGGGGAGCTGAGTTTCATCATGCGTCTGGCTGCACAGTTTCAACGTTACCAGACCATTTTCGGACCTTACAGCTACAATGTGCATACTTATTCCTGTGGCTGACTGTACGTACATTCAGGCATCCTTTACGAAAATAAACCCATCTGATCGATATTAAAAACTTGATCAACATAATAACCCCCTTCTTTAATTATTTTAGCTAAAACAACTGCACTAGCTGCTTAACCTTGCACTTTAATGTTATGTAGATTTTCCCTCACCTTAAACCAATTAAACCAGCCCCTACTAGCGACAAGATCTTTCTTATCACTTTCACCACCATGTTTAGCTTTCAAGACAGCGTGATAGCTTCTCGCATTTTCCTGAATCAAATCTAGACTTACAGGCATATGCCATTGACTTTGATCTTCCACCCATATCACTAACAATCGTTACATTTCAATTATTAATCCATTTCTTTGTTTTCATATCATAGTTGACCGACATTGGTGTGGATCCTTTTACATGTTCAAGAATCTTGTCTTTGTCTTTCAAAATTGATCCGATCGTTGGCCGACTGAATTCCAATGCTCTACCAATGGCTGATGGCATTTCACTTCTTTCAAAAAGTTTAATTACATAAACATTCACTTCCACTGTAATTGTTTTCCTTTTCTTGAATGCACTACTATCACTTGCATCAGATTTGCATTTGGCAGCCATGATGAGGGCAGAAAACATAATATCTAAAAAAAAACACTTTGCACTTGGTCACACACGTTACTGAGACAAGCATAAGGCATACTGATGCTACCTCAAGGCGCGTGGCTGGGTTCCGCTCCGCCATGCAAACTAGTTCTTGTACATTACTACGAACGGTTGTACTCATGTCAGATTCTTAAAATAACATACTTTTTGGGGACCTTCTTCTTATCGGCGGATGTTCGTAAGTCAGACATACATAACTTTGGGATCTCCTGTATAAATAGCCTATGAGAATCATGAAAACTCAGGTGTTAAAAAAACATATTACAGTAGTAACTGCAATTTCAGATGATCAAACCTTCAGACACACAACAATACCACTCCTTCAAATACCTCAGTGTCTATAATAGTTAGCCTGCCAATGTATAGACAGACTTACACCCGCTTAGAACTGTGTAGTTGGTACAACTCCAATTGTGGTCTTATTATTGAAGTTGTTAAAACAATGCACATTACTTATATGAGATCTCTGATATATTAAAATGCACATAGGTTCAGAATTATTCTAGCTGTCCCATGAGAAACAAAATACAATACAGTACTTATCATGACCGTGCTGATAGACTCGCCAATGAGGCATGCAAGAAAACGTTAACCAAGAACTTGGCCTGTCCAATGCTGTACTTAAAAACATCCAAGTCTGAATCATGAACTCCGATCTAGAAGAACTGAGAAATGCGGAGAGACCTGGCAGTTGTAGCATTAGTAAATATGAAAAATTTTGTGACAAGAGGTACCGGTATGGCCAGCATAAGGACAGAACCAGACAATGTGATGTAGTTGTGGCCAGAATTAGGCTAGGATACAGACACCTCTGGCAAGTTAGTGACGCTGTACCCATATCGGAACTCAACACGTAAGCTTTGTAATACACCTTTAAAGCAGACACTTGAACACTAAATTATTATTGAACGTGACACTGTCAAAGACTTCAGGCCACCTGGCTTATTTTATCATGAACTTTGTAATTATTACATTCAATCAGGGGTGCTTGACGACATTCTTGCAATTTATCCCAAATTTGCTAGCCACACTGATTAGTCCTCAATTAGAATATGACGTCCAACGTATATGAACCAATGTCCTGCGTGGCAGCGAACAGTGATGTCACCCACATGACTCTGACCTATATATACTGCTAATGAATATGATGTAGTTCTTTGTGTATGTACCTCTGTCCTGCATGGCAGTGAACAGTGACCTCACCCACATGAATCTGACCTGTTTTTGCTGTACAGGTAGTCGTCGACTTACGACCTAGATTGGTTACGGCCGCCCGGTCGTAAGTTGATCTGGTCGTAAGTCGGCCTATGTTATAATTACCTTACGTATATTATAATGTGTAATGATAATATAATCATCTTTAAGTTTCCTCTTGGTAGACATCTTGGGGGGGTGGTGGTTCAAGAAAAATTTCCAAGACAAAAGAAAGGCACAAGGCAAACAGACACGGAGGGAAGTGTGCTGTACCAGCGAGCGTGTTTGTAATTGAGCGCGGGGATGCGCGCGGCTCCAGCTCCCGGCAGCGCCAGGAGGCTGGGGCCAAAACTGTCGTACCGCCGGTCGTAAAGTCGAACAGACGTAAGTCGCATAGGTCGTAAGTCGACGACTACCTGTATACTGGTAATGAATATGGTTATTTCTTTGTGTAAGAACCTCTGTCCTGCAAGGCAGTGAGAAGTGACAGCACCCTCAGTGTCAAGACCTGACTGAAGTACTCAGAATAGGCAAACTGTACTCCAATTTGTCAATAAATTTGTTAAACTAAAAAAAAAAAAACTAACTGGTAATATCCAATGTAAGAGATAGAATAACTGCAGTGAGGCTCATGATTACCCTCAGGTTCTGGCATGGTAATCCAGACAATAATAGTGTATGCCCATGAAATGGCTAGAATACGCGAGTCTTGGAGCCAATGAATCGATGTGGATTCATACACTACAACTACACATAGCAGTACAGTATAAGGATATTTGAACAAGATGAGCTGTACAAAGCTGAGACACAACATAACTTCTGCCACCCTGTTCCCCGAGACATACTGGTACAGTATGGCCAACACAAGAACAGAACTGGCAGGTTAGTGAAAGAAACTATAAACCCATACTAGAACACACAGCAGGTAAATTTTGGTGATAAACCTTTAAAGCATAATGCACTCTTTAACAGTACTGTATATAGAATACAACACTGTCTCAGACCACTTGGCATATTGTATCATCTACTTTGTAACTACTGTACTGTACTACAATGAATCAGGAGTCTTTGAAGATGTCTTCACTGTTTATCCTAAATTCACTAATCCATACTGATTTGCTTTCAATTTATGATTATGACACTAATGAATACAGTATGACTGCCAGGAGACAGGAAGGAAGAGGTAGTACTTGTCCGAGGTTTAGGTCAGGTCATTGTGAGAATAGGCCAATAAAAATAAGATGGATCAGCTGTAATGTCACTGAGGCTGTATCAAACACCTGAGCTTTCTTAGCAGGTCAGGTCATTGTGTGAACAGAAAAGTCAGGGATCAGTTCAGATGTGACATCACAATACTGTATGATCAGTGTGTCTGTGTAAATATGAAAATACAAAAGCTAAGCCTGTGGCTTTAAAGCCAAACCCCAGTGCCATGCCTCTGGCCCTGAAGCCACAGCCTTTAGACAGTTTCAAAGCTGAAGCCCTGAAGCCACAGCCTTTAGACAGTTTCAAAACTGAAGCCAAGTCCAAAAATGCATGGCTTCCAGAAGCAAAAACTGACTTCAGCCCTACGTCTGGTGCCCGCACACTCTTGTTTTGAATTTCCCATTTTGAAAGATTTCCATTGCGGAAGAGGGGACCCATGCACTGTCAGAAATGCACTTTCCTCACCTTAGGTACAGTAGTAATATCTCTGTTTGCCGGAATCCCTCTTAATCGGAATTCTCCAATAGCCGGAATTGAAATTTTCTCGGAAAATCATTCCCAAAGCTGGAATTTTCCAGAAAATTCCAGCTTTGGGATCGATATTCCGAAGGGCACATTTTCTGGAAATTTCAGAGAAAATTTTCCCATTACCCGACAAATTCCGGGGATGAGGGATTTTTTCCTGTTTTGAGAGAGTCGTCTCGTTTCCCAGAAATCTCTCATTCCCAGAAGTGCTCTGCACCAATTGTTCCAGCTAACGGAGATATCACTAGTATGTCCTTGATATATGCGAGTTCAGCATACTGTATATAAATTCACTCATATGCAAAGACCCTATTCCTACCAGGAATTCAATTAATGTGAGCAAAATTCAGCCTTATGTGAGATGTCATACTCCCTGATATGGATTTATACCCTGATAACTCTGCAGATGTCACTAACACCATCAACCACTATGTAAAACCTCTACCACAACCTCCATTATCTCAACTACCCAAGTTGAGTATCTGCTTTTATTGTCAAGTACACTATACTGTACACTTGCTTTATCTATTATTTTAAAAATACAGTAATATTGTACAGGTATTAATTTGCTTTATGGTTTATTTGTCTTGAAAATGGGTCAAGAACATTTTCATTTTGGGTTATGGAACATATCCAATTTTTTCACATGTAACTAAGTATTTGATATACAGTGAACCCTCACTTTACGCGGTTAATTCAACCCACGGCGGCCGCGTAAAGTGAGAAACGCGTAAAGTGAACAACATAACATTTGGGATTAATTGAAATAGAGACCGGGTCGACCTCCAAACTCCACTTTTTCAGACACAATACCTACGTTGTAGTAAAAATAACTTCTTAATTTTATGATGGTATGCACACACAATTAATAATTAAGAGAAATATCAATAATATTAGGTATTTTAACACTTACACGGGGATGGGGGGTTGGTTCCGAGGCAGAGGGCAGATTATTGGCCCTCACCTGTATCACTTGTATCAATTGTATCACTATCCACCACAGAGGCTTGCAGGGCCTCTTTGTCAAACCCTTCAAAGTCCATATAAGTCCATATCCTCACTATCATTATCACTATCACTGACTTGGGCTGGCTGTGGTGGGTGGCGGGTGAAGAACTCGGTAATGTTTTGATGACTGGGTGACCTTGTGCACACCCTGCTCGTGCTGCCCTCCGCATAAAAGGGTACACACACCGCGGAAAGTGAGCATTCCGGTTTCGGCAGGGTATCGCGTAAAGTGGGACCGCGTAAAGCGAGGGTTGACTGTATGTGATTTTGATTTATGCGATGGTTTTCAGGAACGCACCTCTAGAATTTATCAAGGACTTACTGTATATTGGTCTACAGTGTTGCTTTGCGCAAATCTCCAGTCACACAACTCGTTAATTTTTTACAAATCAGGCCCTGATCAAAAACAACTCACTGGTCCTGAAAGTCTACCACTAAATAAATGCATAAATCATAGGCTCTGGATGTAACTGCATTTCTATAAAAATTGTATTATGCGCCAGAATAAGGCTTTACTCTGGTAAAGTATCCCAATGAAATGATGGACAGCCTCATTAGGAGTTCAGACTGTAGGAAAATCATGACCCACTCTCTAATAAACTGATAAAAGATAAATAAAGAATCACAAAACAAGGCATATGAAAAGAAATAATTTTGATTACACATTACTGCATAGTCCTGTACATATTACAATATGTGTGAGGCACTTACCGTGCTGTAACTGCTTCTCCTGTCAAACTGCAAAACATGCTATACATTCCAACATCCAAATGAGGGTATAAGATGCAACATTCATACGGAAGTAGCATGCCAAGAAGAATGTGATAGAGAAGAGGCAACAAGCATAGATGAATACAAAACCATCCAGGTGGGGAGCAAACATATGCTAAGTGTGGTTTAGGACAACAGTCATCTTTGTGTCACGAGTCTGTCATTTATAATATATTATTTTGCACACAGAAACACACCATTACTATTACTATTATCAAGTGAAGTAGTCATGACACCAGCTGACATGCAATCAAGGACCATTTAATAATATTCTTCAACCAAATTATGTATTCATTCTGGCTGTAAAGACTTATCAGGTATGTTGCCTGTGATAAATGAAGGATTAACCCCAATATCCCATTTCAAGGTGAAGCTCAAAATGTGTGTACAAGTGCAACACTAAACCTTCAGTCTAGACTAAAAAAACTGACACTACTGGCTAGATTCAATCTAATGATCAGTCTACCATCCTTCCTGGAACTATCACCATGAAAGTGCAAATAGAACCAAAAGTTTTCTTTATATAATGCTACAAGGGAGGGCAGAGTTCTATCTGTCATAACCTTCTATCACTGACGGATTCGTACTAAGGTATCCTTCAAGATATAAATGGGTTAGGTTCCCAAAAAACATTCGTTAAGTGAATTTTCATATTTCAAATAGAAAATAAAACGTATGGGAAAAATAGAGCTTGGTTCCCCAATGACAAAAACACCACAGTATTATACTGTACCACAAAAACACCATATCAGTTCAAAAGCAAGAACAAAGCCTACCTAGTGATAAATAGTACACAACGACTCATAATTTACTACCAAACACCTGAAAAAAATTAATTAAACAGTTTAACTTTGGTATATTACCCTATGGGAGGGCATAATACGTGCGACCCACGTGGAATGTGCGGGAGGTTCTGCCCGTCCCCGGTGATTGCCAGGCTAAGCAGTTGAACATGTCACATCGCCCAGAGGATGGTTTGAATGTGGAAGAATCTATTCTATGTTCATAAAATAATATATACTTTATGAGTAAATGCAAGGAATAAATAAAAATAACAATAAAATAAAAGAAAAGGAAAAATACTCCATTGCCATTTGGCAACTTTGTCACTAGCACGAGACAGCAGAGCTGTGAGAGAATGCCACTCCCTCTCTCCCTCACTCTCTTGTGCTGGCTCCCATACATTATAAATGTTTAATCTTTTTATGTTTTTGACCTGATGATAATTTTTGGGAGGAGAGAGGGAGAGAGGGGGCACATTCTGTATAAACAATTGTGTACATGTGAAAAGTGAAAGTGGGTTCCATAGGCATGACTGCCTGTAAGGGGCAGTGTGGATACAACACACTGTATACAAAGCCTTCAGAACACAAGAAGCAGCATGGCCAGTACTGCACTCGACCGCATTCATTTCCCCTAATTGTAAACTTAGGTACCCATTTACAGCTGGGTGAACTGTAACATAACAGTAAAAGAAAAAAAAATTATGTGTATCATCACCCAAAAATACGTGCAAAAAACAATAATGCAGCTTACAACTTGGTTGGAGGTTGAGTTACTGACACTCTTCCCCCCCCCCCCCCCCCACTGCATCGCTACCCCTCCCATGATTCCCTCGGACATAAAAAAAATTATTCCCTCTATAATATTCCCTCTATGTTGCTGCCTTAAGATAATTACAGTATTTTATTTAATTTTATTTTATTTTTTTGCCCATTCTGTATGAATGAATGTGTGTGCATGTAACATTAAAAAATAAATAAATAAATAAATTATGTACATTAACCTGAAATTGCAAGTTGAAAAACAACAATAACACTGCTCAGAGTTTGGCTGAGATCCCAACACCGAACCCCCACCCACTCCCACAATCCACACAACTCTGGGATGTAAAATTTTTTAATTCTCTTAGGTCTACTCCACTCTGTGATAATTCCTACACATAAAAGAAATGTTCCTTCCCTTTATCTATCTATCTATCTATCTATCTATCTATCTATCTATCTATCTATATATATATATATATATATATATATATATATATATATATATATATATATATATATACAGTGACCCCTCGTTTAACGAACGCCTCGGTTAACGAAATTTCAGTTAACGAACTGCCTTCCATAAGGATCTTCAATTCGGTTAACAAACAAAAATTCGGTTCACGAATTTCTTATGAACCGACCTCAACATGTTTTCGCTTGCACTGACCGGGCAACCAGCTTTAGTATCAGTCCGCCAATACATTAATCGGTTCTAGGGCTTAAATTCCTTACTATTTTAGTAAATATCAAGAAGTTTATACTATTCAATAATTTTAAAAGTTTAATATTCAATTTTTTAGTCATTTTAACAATTATTGAACATAATTGAAGGTAAAGAAACTAGTTTAATGCGCGGCATCCAGCCTCTTAACACAGCAAACAGGCGTTAGTCTCTCTTTGTTTTCACTGGAAGTAACATCTGGCTTGAGACTCTCTTCAACTAAACGCTTTTTTTCTGTGTTTCCAAGCAAGTTATTGGTCATTTTGAAATATATTTTACATATTGACAATATATAATGCAGTGCAGTGTTGATTTAAAGAAAATAATCTTGAATTACACCAAGAGAGCTAAAATTTTATGGGTGAAATGGCACCATGGGGTGACTTCTCCTCCACCCCAATGCCTTCTCTTCTTCCTTCTCCGCCACCCCCATTCTAAATCCCATCATCATCATCCAGGAGCCTTCTACATACACACCTCAAAGTAAGTGAACTTTTCTACCATTTTTGTTGAATTTAGGAAATTTTCGGTGAGCTGGAACCAATTACCCAAAAACCCATTGAAACAATGGTTTCAGTTAACGAACTTTTCGGTTAATGAACGACCTTCTGGAACGGATTGAGTTCGTTAACCGAGGGGTCACTGTATATATATATATACTGTGTGTGTGTATATATATATATATATATATATATATATATATATATATATATATATATATATATATATATATATATATATATATATATATATATATATATACAGGTTGACCATCAAAAATCCGCCAATCGATAAACCGGAACCTTCAGTTTTCCGGCATGGATTTCGGAGCACATTTTCAAATTTCCTGCCTTGGCGCACCATTGTTTTCTGGACGCGCCGTTTATGTTTTGATAGCGCTGTACTCCAGAATCAGCTGTTGGGTCTTGCTTGCACCTGCTAACAAGCATTCATGCTCATTCCTTCTGATTTTATCATTTAATTGCTGCTGTATAGCCCCATCATGGATTCAGCAAAGAAAAGCGGTGGCGTAAAACGTAAACATCTTGCGTTGTCGATCGCAGAGAAAGTGGAAGTGCTTAAAAAACTTGATAGCGGCATGTCTGTGCGAACCATTTGTGAAACATACAACATCGGCTCTTCAACAGTGTATGATATTAAAAAACAGAAAGAAAAACTGTTAAAGTTCTTTTCTGACAGTGGATCAAAAAGGAAAATGTTTGTAAGGAAGTCAATGTCGGAGGGGAAAAGTGCGGAACTAGACCAAGTTCTCATAACCTGGTTTAATCTTCGTGTAAGTGAAGGTGTGGAAATTTCTGGTGATTTATTAAAGGAACAAGCCAAAGTGTTTCATGAAGAGCTGGGATTGCAACACAAGTGTGACTATACAGAAGATTGACTGCAACGTTTCAAGTCGCGACATGGCTTACAGTTTCGTGCAGTATGTGGTGAAAAACGTTCAGCAGACAAGGATGCAGCTAGTGCCTATGTGGATGAATTTGCAAAGTTAGTCAGTGATGAACATTTAAGTCCTGAACAAGTGTACAATGCTGACGAGACTGCCTTATTTTGGAGATGTACGCCAAAAAGAACTCTGACAACTGAGGATGCAGAATCGCCATCGGGGTTTAAAGCTTCGAAAGATCGTGTCACGGTAATGTGCTGCTCTAATGCTGCGGGTACCCATGTGAGAGACAGAATCTCTATTGACAGGTTAATTACGTTGACAACTGAACTGCTGGCTGGACTAGAGCAACGAAGTTTTGTAAGTGAACAAGAAATCATGAATGTTTTCTTGCTCCAAGATAAACTTATTAGAGAAAGACCCAAGTATATGAAGCAACAAACATTGCACGATATATTCAAGAAAATAGCTAGGAAGCAGGAAGAAGCAACAGCAGTGTCCACACTTGATAATCCACTGCCATCAACTTCAAGACAAGTTGAAGCTGTTCCTGTTGCTGAGGATGTTGTCACTGTCAGTGATAAAGATGATAATCCTGACAGCCCATCTGCTGTTTAGCCTGGTAAACATTAAAATTTCATTTGCTTTTCATTTAGTGTTTAATTTTCTTTTTTTTTAAAGGACTGTACAGGTAGTAATTTTCTGTTAAATATACTGTATACAGCATATACAGGTTGTACCTCTCTAGTCCGGCAACCTCGGGACCTGACCGGTGCCGGACCATGGAAATTGCCGGACCTTGGAAATTCACCCTTTTCCTGGATAGATAGTGACTTGTGCTTATGCCTGGAAGCAGTAGCACCACTTTCTCTGCATCATGGTCTCTTTGAAGACATATTGAAGGGTTAAATGTTGTATAGTAGCTTCTCAAATTTCGCGAGTTTTTAATTCTTAACGTATTTTATTGGAACACACAAAAAAATAAATAAATAAAAATTTTGACGGCGGACACTTGAATTTCGACGGGTTTGAACGGCCCACCAACGTGCAGACGACGTGCATAATCATGTAAACAGTGTCATTTCTCTTATGGACAAAAGATTCATTATTGTTTGTGACTGAATGTCTTTTTTATTGAATTAATGTTTATGTGTGCAAAATGAGCAATACAATTCATTAATAATACGTAGAATATTAAAACACACGAGGAAATGACACAGCATTGTATTCGTTGATTACAAAACCAGTGACTGACTGGTTCTACATATAAAACTGAAGAAAATAAGACCTTGGTTGTAGCTGTAGTAAAATTAATATGGTTGTTTTAAGTAATGTTATTTAATGTTAATAAATGGAACAATAGAAGTAGCTAACGATAATGGTAAAGAAAAAAGAGAGATCGCCAGATGTACTCACAGCTGATATGTGATGTTGGGTATTTGTACATGTGTGCTAAATAATTAGTAGGGTGATTTAAAGCCAAAGTGCTTAATGGTGCTACAAATAATAACACCACTGTGTGTGCTATTGGAAGGTGCTTGTAGTGACCACCCTTATATTCTTGTGTCACTGTTATAGAGTATTACCCTCGAGTTGGTATGCTTTTGCTGAGTATTGAAAATACCAATTTGAAATGCTTATTTTTTCTTACTATACTATAAGTTTTAAAATAATGTTTACCAAGTATTGATTGAACATAAGTGAGTTACTTTAATTTGTGATTGATGGTCCAAGATGTTCAGGATGTCACAGTAATATTTGCTTTTAATAAATAGTAATAAGCATAACATGTGTATCACCCTAACTGTTCATCCCTTATAACAGTTGGTTAGTCAGAAAATTCAAGTTAGAACTCACGTGTCTGACTTCTCTGCCAGCTGCCAAAAAGTTAATTCAGAGGCTTTATGGTTTATGTTAGATTATATGCTGATTAAAAATCTGGGTGGTGTTAGCATCAATAATTAACTATTTGAAAGAGTGTACTCCCACAGAACAGAATCTAAATAAATAAATTGGAACTGATGATAAAGTAAAGTGGAATAAATAATAATATTAAATAATGTGAGCCACTTACAGTGGCATGACCAAAATTCCCTATAAATTGTTTAATAACCAGAGGTAGAACACTTATTGCCAATGTTGTCTAGCGGAGGGAACTGGGAACCACAAGCTTGATGAGGTGTGGCTGAAATGAATGAGGACTGACAACTATTGTAGTCGACTAAAACAAAAGAGAGAAGATAGAAAAGATCCAAGGTGTTCAGGACTCCTCCCTCTAGAGTCATAGAGCAAACTTCTACAATAGGGGAGTTAGACTGATCATTAGATTGGTCCCTGTTAATAACATTTGGTCTCCTGGATTTAGACAAAAGGCGTAGTGTTAAACATAATAATTGAGTCACCAAACGATGGGCAATGGGCCACAAAAGGATTTATTACCATAAAGTTAGAGGATTAAATCCACTGTTCCAGACAACCTCACATATGAAGCACCCCATCAGGAAGGTTCAAGTCAACTTGGGTACTGTACTTACCTCCTGGCGCTGTCCCTTCAGCCACTCCAACAAAATCTTTCGTGTTTCTTCTGCTATATCCTCAACGTCCTCCTCATCCTGAAGACAGGAAACACAAAATAACAAAGCAATGATGAAGTAATAATTATCTCTTGTACATTCTACCTACAAAAATTTTATACAGGTTGACCGTGTCTTATCTGGCTACCTTGGGACCATGCTGGACAATATAGATTTCCACCAAGCAGGCGGTTTATACACTGCAGTAACATAAATCCCCGATATAATAGACTAAATGGAAGGAAGGCTGATCCGTTTAAGCCGAAAGTCCATTATATCTGGATCAGGAATAATAATGGGACTCAGTCTGTTATATACAAACATAGTACGAATTGATCACATGGGTCACTTTTCACCACAGACACTCACTCACCATCACCACTAACACTCACCATCACCAACACTCACAATAATCACCATCACCACCACCACTAACACTCACCATCACCACCAATACATCATCATCATTAACAATCACTACTAACACTCACCATCACCACTAACACTCACCATCGCCAACACTCACAATAATCACCATCACCACCAACACTCACCACCACCACTAACACTCACCATCACCACCATCATTAACAATCACCACTAACACTCACCATCATCATCAACACAATCACCACTACCAACAATCACCATAATCAACACCAACCATCACCACCACATCCTCGACGTATAATGAGGACACCCTGTATACTGTAATGCAATACTGCACAGTACAGTATACAGTACTGTACCATAAATGTACAGTATAAAGTGTGGCTAGAGTTAAAAACCATGATTATCTTGCACAAGAGTGAGAGAGAGAGAAAATCCTCCATCAACTTGATAATGAAACTGTATTGCACATTGGCTTTGATTTAGTGGTGTGACAGAGACAATCAAATACTGTATATTGTTGGCCACCATTCCTGCATGAACCCCTGGATAGATACTCTAACACCAACAAAAGTGGTCCTGACTGCATGAACCCACAACTTGTATCTACATATTGGAATAATCTACAGTGAAAATCATGTGTGGTAAACAATCCTGAATGGTAACTCCACCTGGACAAGATTCACAAAGATTTAACATGCAGTTGCAATTTTCTGTACAACAAACCATTTTCCCATGTCTTTGTAGCCATTGTTTACAGGTATGTCAACTGTTATAACTCTGATATTCCAGTGGTGTTCCTACACACAAACAGAATCTAGTATGCCATTCGAGTCAAATTCACAAAATTTAAAGATTCCAAACTTATCATGTGGGTTTTGTTGGTGAACTATGAATAAATTTAATTTTAAATGACATGAATAAAATAAACATTCAGTACTGTAGCACTCACCAGTGAAGAATTCATTAGGTTGTATCACTTGATTTCCTTTGCACAGACATATTGGATATAAATTGACTCAATATTTGTTAATGATAAAAGTCACCTTCAGAAAGTTTAAACATTTAATATTGTATTACTGTATCAAAATATAACACAATTAACACAAAGAAAATGATGGTCCATTGCATAAAAAACATGTGCAAGCTGATTGCTGAGACAATTGTTAACAAACATTCTACAAAACTTATGATATGTAGTGTTCAAGAATACAAAGGATCTATCTTATTATAGAAGTATACAGTACAATACAATATAGTAATCATTCCTTATAACATTATTCCTTTCAGGTGAAGTTCAATTTATCAGAACGAATTTGTGCCAGTGTTTGCCTCTCCATCTAGTGGAGCCTTCCTCTCCATGAAGGGAGTTTCTGGTATTGCCAACATGGCCTCGCATCGTTGTTCTGGCGCAATCAGTCAATTTCCCACTGCACCTCATCACACACAGCTGTGGTCTCCCAGGTTTAATTGTATTCTCCCAGCATGTGTGCATTTATATTTTTGCTAAATCCAGTGAAGAGTACCCGGTAGAGTAAGGGAGTGCATCTCTCAATTTTACAAAACCTAGAAATGTTTATTACAGTACTATATGTTACTTATGATTATTATTAGGGTATACAGTAATCATTATATAACCCAAAATTGTCATTAAAAACATGTTTTGTAGCATTTTTGGGAAGTCATTTTTTTCATACGAACGACAGCTAAAAGTTGAAGAGGCCACAAGTTCAAAAAATTGTCAGGGCAAACGTTTTCCGGGTGAGGGTTGTGAACTATTGGAACAATCTGCCAGAGAGCGTTGTGACCGCACCGAGTGTGAGCTCCTTCAAGACCAGACTTGACCAACACTGGCGCAGGTACAGATACCGTAAATCCTGGAATCAATATACTGTCCGCCAAATACTTGCCAGAAATGCATAACAGAGATGTGATCGACCACCCAAGCAGCTAACAAGCCAATCAGTGGTGAAGAGGATAAAGCAAGGTCAGTATCTCAAATTTTAAAATGGTTGTCTATGGGATAATATGCTTCGATTTATGAAAAACTTATTTACAAAAGGTTTTCAGGAACAGCCCTTCTGTAAATCAGGGTCTGCTGTACACCTGTTCCTAAGATCAATAAATTTTTCATTTGTTTATTCATTTCAGTGTCAAGTATTTATTTATCATTTTACATTATTTTTGGCTGTGTGTGTAAAACAAAGGTACAAAACCCAAATTACTGTATGTTTTATTGAAACTTGGTTAGCATGTAAGATAATGGTAATAAAATCAAAGTTTAATTATACCAAAACTCTGTATGCATACAGGTATCTCTCATTTAACCCCTAGGCTTTGGGTCACGTCATATGACGATTTCATATTCCATGGACTTATTTGAATAAAATGGGTGGGCCTGGCTAGATGTTGCCAAGTACAGTGATCCCTCGGTTAACGAGATTTCGGTTAACGATTTACCTTCCATAAGATTCTTAACTTCGGTTAACGAGCAATCCCTCGATTAACGAGTTTTTTACGAGCCGACTTCAACATGTTTTCGCTTGCATTTGGTGGTCCACCAGCTGTAGTATTAGTCCGCCAATACAGTAATCGGTTTTAGGGCTTAAATTCCTTACTATTTTAGTAAATATCAAGTAGTTTATACTATTCAATAATTTTAAAAGTTTAATATTAAATTTTTTAGTCATTTTAACAATTATTGAACATAATTGAAGGTAAAGAAACTAGTTTCTGGCATGCCATCCAGCCTGTTAACACACCAGACAGGCGTTAGTCTCTCTCTGTTTTCAGTGGAGGTAACATCTTGCTTGAGACTCCTTCAACTAAACGCTTTTTTTCTGTGTTTCCAAGCAAATTATTGGTCATTTTGAAATTTTTTTACATATTGACAATATATAATGCAGTGCAGTGTTGATTTAAAGAAAATAATCTTGAATTACACGAAGAGAACTAAAATTTTATGGGTGAAATGATGCCATGGGGTGACTTCTCTTCCACCCCAATGCCTTCTCTTCTCCCTTCTCCTCCACCCCCATTCTAATTCCCATCATCATCATCATCATCCAGGAGCCTTCTACATACACACCTCAAAGTAAGTGTACTTTTCTACCTTTTTTGTTGAATTTAGGCAATTTTCGGTGAGCTGGAACCAATTACCCAAAAACCCATTGAAACAATGGTTTCGGTTAACAAGTTTTTCGGTTAACGAGCAACCTGCTGGAACGGATTGTGCTCGTTAACCGAGGGACCACTGTATGTACAGAATTTGTCTTTCACTCACACATGAGAGCCTCCAAGTCTCTTCTTAGCTCTTGTGATGTAGGAATCTCACCCTTGGGCTTGACTCATTTTGCCAAGTGTTTCTACCTCCCAACCCCCAAACACATGTCTAGTATTGTGATCAATTACTGGATCAGTGATCATTATTGTTAATAGTGTAAATAATAATAACACACCAAAATAAGTGTCCTGTACTACTGTGTCACCCACATGCCACTTCATGAGTATTCTCGACTCTTCCCTGGTGTTGTCAACCTGTGGTAGGACATGTATTTATTTCCTGTTTATATCATGCATGGCCAGTTTGTAAGACTAGAATTGTTTTTTTTTTAATGTTCGCGAATACGCCCGCATTCCTGAAAACCTAAGGTTAAGCAAAATTATCGCTAAATGAAGGATGACTGAGAAATTCGGAGGTCAAACAACAGATTCAAACAGCAAGGTGGTAAACAATGAGTGCAGTACCTGTACTCCATCCTTTATATGAGTTCATTATAAACAATTTCAAAGGAAAATGTTTGATATATTAACAAAAAAAATTCTATACTGTATAATCAATATGGTTCAGAGCTAAATGATTTAGTGAGCACAAGGTGAGCCATATTTGAACAAATTTGAAATTGCATGTGTCAAAATTTAAAAAAAAATGGTATGTAAACAATAAAATTGGTACAGCACATCATACAATACAATAGCACATATTTTAATGTTAAAAAAAAAAAAGCTCCTTCCACACTCAAACCATCCTCTAGGTCACATGACACAGTTCAGTCAGGAAGTAACCCACCTAACTCTGAGACATATGGCTACTACCATGTGTATGCCATGCCCACAAATCGGGAGAGGGAGCGCGGCTGGGCTAGCGAGTGGCAACACAGCTAGAGGCCTCTTCACCCACACATACAGTAAACCCTCGATAACTCAGCACTTGATAACTTGGAATTTCATATAACTAGACATAGATATGGTCTCGGAATGTATTACGTAGTATAACACTGGAAATGCCGAGATATGCAAAATTATCTGGGAAAATCTCGGCAAATCTGGCCATCTGCATCACCTACCATAAGAACATAAGAAAATAAGGAGTCTGCAATAAGCCGGTTGGCCTGTGCATGGCAGCTCCTGTCGAGAGTTACTACCACACTCTATCGTCCATGAATCTATCTCGCCTCCTTTTAAAATCCTCCAACGTTCCAGCACTTACTACAAAGTTGCTAAGCTTGTTCCACTCATCTACCACCCTATTTATGAACCAGTTCCTTCCTATTTCCCTCCTAAACCTAAACTTATCCAACTTAAATCAGTTGCTACGAGCCCTATCCTGCTAGGATATTATAAGAACTTAATCTATATCTTCTTTATTGATTCCTTTCACCCACTTGAATACTTCTATCATATCTCCACACACTCTCCATCTTTCTAGGGAATGCAAGTTTAGTTTCTTTAATCTATCTTGATATGGAAGGTTTCTAAGTCCCAGAATCATTTTCGTCATTCTTCGTCTTCGCTGCACCGACTCTAGTGATTTGATATCCATTCTATAATAAGGGCACCAGAACTGAACTGCATAATCAAGGTGCAGCTTGACTAGTGCAAGATATAATTGCAATATAACCTCTGCACTCTTATTACTTACACTTTTAGATATAAAACCTAATACTCTGCTTGCCTTATTTCGAACATTAATGCACTGTTTTCTAGGCCGAAGGTCCGGGCTTACGAGTACCTGTAAGTCTCTTTCACAAGTCGACTTCTCTAGTTTGATGTTGTTAAGGCTGTATACATTGACAGTATTTGTTCTTCCAATATTAAGTACGCTGCACTTGCTGGTGTTGAGTTTCATTAGGCATTTTTCTGACCACTCCTGCAGTTTATTTAAATCCTCCTGTAGTGTATTTGCACCCTGCCCTGAATTAATCTGCCGCCCTATTTTGGTGTCATCCGCAAACTTGCTGATGTCACTGCCGATCCCAGTATCTAGTTCGGTTATGTAGATTATGAACATGAGTGGACCCAGTACTGTCCCTGGGGAACCCCACTGGTTACACAGCCCCACTCAAATTTAAAACCATCTACACTGACCCTCTGTGTTCTATCGGTGAGCCTTGATTTTATCCAATTTAAACTTTCCCCTCGATACCATGAGCCTTAACCTTTCTCAGAAGCCTCTGATGCGGCACTCTGTCAAATGCTTTGCCAAAGTCTAAGTGAATAACATGGTAATTTTCGTCATTATCTACTACCTCATAGACTTTCCTAAAAAATGTCAGCAGATTTGTTAGACAAGATTTTCCCTTTGTAATTCAATGTTGAGAGTCGTAGATTAATTTGCTTTTCTTTAAATGCGATCGGATGCTATTTGCTATACAGTGATCACTCGGTTAATGAACGCTTTGGTTAACGAAATTTCAGTTAACGAATTACTTTCCATAAGAATCTTCAATTCGGTTAACGAAAAAAAATTTAATTAACGAAATTCTTACAAAAACATGTCAACATGTTTTGGCTTGCTCATCGGCTGGTAGGTTAGTCCGCCATTACAGTAATCGGTTCTAGGGCTTATATTCGTTTCCATTGGAATAAATATCAAGAAGGTTGTCAATATTTTTCCAAGTTTTATATTAAAATTATGAGTCATTTTAACACTTATTTAACATTATTGCAGTACAGGGAACTAGTTTTTGGTGACCCCATCAGCCACTTCACTCACCCACCAAGGCGTCTGTTTGTGTCTCTGTTCAGTGGAGGAAACATCTTGCTTGTGGGTCTCTTGAACACAAAGTATTTTTACATTTTTATAGTACAATTATTGGTTATTCTGAACTTTAGTTTACATATTGATAATATATAGAGCAATGCAATGTTGATTTCAATAAAATAATCTTTAATTACAGCTTGCGAATTTAAAATTTTAGTGGTGAAATTACTGTATTGAATCCAGCATGGGTCCAAGGAAATCAAGAAAGGCAATTTCAATTCAAGTGAAACAGGAAATCATTAAGAAACATGAAGAAGGCATTAGAACAAATGTGCTTAGTAAAGAATATGGCATGTCGGCATCAAGTGTGTCGACAATTTTTTTAAAGAAAGACAAATTTAAAGAAGTGAAAGTGAGAGACAAATCTACCAGGTAGATCATTAATTGCAGAAAGAGAGATGTTACTTCTTATTTGGTTTAAGGAAAAACAAATTAAAAGAGCTTCAATTTCTACTGAATTTATTTGTGAAAGAGCCGGGAAAATTTACGAACATTTGAAGGAAGAGCAACCTAGTCCTTCTGAAACTGAGTTTGAAGAGTTTAGGGCCAGCAAAGGCTGGTTCGAGAAATTTAAGAAAAGAAGTGACATTTTTAGTGTTGTTAGGCATGGTGAAGCTGCCAGTGCAGATAAAGAAGGAGCAGCAAAATTTTTAGTGGAGTTTAAGGAACTGGTGGATGAAGAAAATTATCTTCCACAGCAAGTGTTCAAAGTGGATGAAACCGGACTGTTCTGGAAGAAAATGCCCAAAAGGACATTCATCACCAGAGATGAAGCCTCTTTACCTGGGCATAAACCCATGAAGGACCGTCTCACTCTATTGCTTGGTGTCAATGTTTCAGGGGATTTCCGACTGAAGCCTATGCTTGTCTACCACTCTGAAACCCCAGGGTGTTCAAGCAATAAAAGGTGGTAAGAGGACAACTTGGAGTTTATTGGAAGTCCAACCGTAAGGCATGGGTAACAAGACAGCTCTTTAATGAATGGGCTGTTGAGGTGTTTTGTCCTTCTGTGAAGAGATACCTAACCACCAATAAACTCCCTTTAAAGGCTCTTCTCCTTCTGTCTAATGCCCCTGGTCATGACCCTGAACTTGCCAGCACTTTGGAGGCTCGATTTGACTTTGTCAATGCGCTGTTTTTCCCTCTAAACACTACATCAATTATATAGCCAATGGACCAGAATGTAATCAGCAACTTCAAGAAGCTGTACATGAAGAAAATGTTCAGAAGGTGTCATCAGGCAACTACCACTGATCCTGATCTATCACTGGCACAGTTCTTGAAGATGCAATACAACATCCTGGAGGCTGTAAAATTGATTGTGTCATCATGGCAAGAAGTCTCCATTCGATCCCTGAATTCTGCATGGAAAGCACTGTGGCCATCAGCAGTCCATGATTTTGAGGGATTTCAGGAAGAAACAGAGTTGGACAAGGATATTGTGTCCATTGGTCATTCAATGGGACTCGAAGTGGAGGAGGATGATGTGGAAGAGCTGGCGATGTCTCATGAGCAGGAACTTACTCCTGAAGACTTGAAGCAACTGGATGAGATGTTAGAAACTGACAGTGGTGAGGAGGAAAGGGAAAGTGATGACCATATGTCGTCTTCCGATTTAAAAGATGTTGTTCACTACTGGGAGATGTTCAGGAAACTGGCTTCAAGGCATCCTGATGTGGAAACAACAGAACCTATTTTGTGTACTGTTGAGAACAAAGTGGTCTCCTTCAAAAACCAGTTAATGATCAGGGGAAATGCCACACAACCAAAAATTGACAGTTTCTTCTCTAAAAGGCAGCGGGAGAAAGATGCTTCCCCTCAGCCTTCCACTTCAAAAAGGAGAGAGGATTTTCCTGTTGGAGAATCTGTCAGTCCAGAGGTTCCTGACATTATTATGGAAGGTGACTGGCCTTCCAAGAAGAAGTAAAATGCTTCTCCTCCACCCCCACTTCCTTCTCTTCTCCCTTCTCCTCCTCCACCTCCCACTTCAAATTCCCATCATCATCATCAACCAGGAGCCTTCTACATACACACCTCAAAGTAAGTGTACTTTACTGCATTTTTTTTTTTTTACTTTGTATGTAATTTTCGGTGAGCTGGAACCAATTACCCAAAATCCCATAGAAACAATGGATTCAGTTAACGAAATTTTCGGTTAACGAACGACCCTCTGGAACGAATTGTGTTCGTTAACCGAGGGACCACTGTAACTGATTCAAGAAATTTCACCACAACTAACGCCAAACTAATCGGCCGGTAATTTGACGCTGATGCTCTGTCTCCCTTTTTGAATATGGGTACTACATTTGCCTGTCCCCACAAGTATGGCACAACTCCCGTGTCTCATGATTTTGTAAATAAATTTACGAGGGGTCTGCTAATCTGTTCCTTACACTCTTTCAAAACTCGAGGGAAAATTTTATCCGGCCCTGGGGATTTTTTCTTCTTTAATTAATTTATCTTCTTAAGAACATCCTCTTTTCTGATAGTGATATCCTTTAGTTTCTCTTTTTCATTTCCTCTAAATATCAGTTCCACTTCGTGAATTTCTTCTGTTAAACTGATAGGCAGTAGCTGTTTAATGCTTTGCTTATTTCCTCACTATCATCGATCACTTCCCCTCTCTCTGACTATAAAGGCCCCACTTTGTCCTTGACCTTTGTCCTATATACCTGGAAAAATCCCTTAGGTTTCGCCTTGGATTCTCTTGCTATCCTGATTTCGTAGTCCCTCTTTGCCTTCCGTACATTTTTCTAAACATTCCTAGATTGTTCATTATACCTATCTCTGAGATTCTCCTCCTCTCCCTTTAACTTCTTATAAATTCCTTTCTTTATTCCTATGTCATGTTTAAGTTTTTTGGTCATCCACCTTGGCTCATTCTTATTTGACCGAATTTTTCTGTATGGTATATTTTGTTCCTGTGCTTTACGTAGTATACTAGTGAATTTAGTATAGTCGTCATCAACTGTTGTGTCGCCGGTAACCTCACCCATTCCTACCGGAGGCTGACCTGACAGTTCCCAGGTGACCTCACCTAGGTACCTTCTTAACCCCGCATAATCCGCCGATCGAAAGTCTGGGACTCTGACCGTATTGTAATTATTTTTTGTTTCCCAATTTAGGGTGAACCTGGTTTCTCTGTGATCACTGTTCCCTAGTTCTTCCCCTACTGTGATATCTCTGATAATATTTTCTTTATTTGTTAATACTAGGTCTAATATATTGTCACCTCTAGTAGGTTCTGTAATTAGTTGTTTCAAAAAATTGTCCTGTACTGTGTCTAGGAAGTCTTCAGATTCATAGTCACCTACAATGTTGTCCCAGTCAATATTTCTGAAGTTGAAAACCACCATAATGCACAGGTTGTCATATCTTGCTACCCTACTCATTATCTGCCATATGGGCTGAGCTGCTTCTTTCCCAAGACTTGGGGGCCTGTAAATCACTCCCATAATTAGTTTTTCTCTTCCTTCTGCAATTTCTACCCATACAGACTCAGTTCCTATTTCACCCTTTATTGTATTATTAAAACAACATTTTAAAGTATCCTTGACGAAGAGTGCGACCCATCCCCCTCCCTACCTTCCCTGTCCTTGTGAAAATGGTTGTACCCTTCTATATGATACTCTGATAAAAAGTTCTTGCTCGCCAGATTCATCCAAGTTTCGGTGATTGCTATGACGTCTACATTCTCAGTACAATAAGTCCTTGCTTAACGTCATCCCGCTTAACGTTGTTTCAGTACTACATCGTTGAACTTTAAGAGACCGAAAATTCTCTTAACGTCCCGGTGATCCGATACTACGTCATTTTGCGTCATCACGGACTACTTTTTACCACGCAACATCTGCTCTTGTCTGACTGCGCTACGCTCTCTTAGCTCGGCGCACTGCCCTCACTCACGGAACGTCACTGCGTCCCCAAGCAACGCCAAGCCAGTCTCTGCTACAACTTCACATCATTCATGTGTACTTAAGTGTTTTTGCTCTAACACTGTACTCTAACCATTCGAAATGGCTTCCAAGCGCCCATCAAGTGTTACTGATGCTAGTGTAGTGAAGAAGCAATGTAAGACCATTACCCTTGCTACGAAAATGGATGTATTAACCCGATTTGAAAAAGGGGAACGTGTTGTGGACATAGCCGCTGTGCTTGGTCTAACCCCCACAACGGTGCGTACTATCCGTACCAACGCTGACAAGATTAAGGTTAGTGCTGGAAGTGGTTCTTCTCTGAGTGCTACTAAGACGACTCGTACTAGAAGCACTGTGATAGAGAAGGTGGAAAAGATGCTGGCAATGTGGATGGAGGACCAGAATCACCGCAGTGCCCCCATGAGCCTTATGGTTATCCAGCATAAAGCCAGATCCTTGTTTGATGACTTAAAGGCAGAAGAGGGTGAAGGATCGAAGGAAGATACCTTTACAGCCAGCCGAGGATGATTTCAAAATTTAATCGTCGTTATAACTTCTACTACATAAAGATGACTGGTGAAGCTGCCAGTTCAGATACAGTTGCTGCCGAGACATTCCCACCAGAATTCTAACGGATTCTCCAGCAAGGACTAGGCAGGTGCAAGGGTGTTCCAGGACGAATTCTGGAAATTTATTGAGAAAAATGGATATCTTCCAGAGCAGGTCTTCAACGCTGACGAAACACGTTTGATTTGGAAGAAAATGCTAACCAGAACCTACATTTCCAAGTCTGAGAAGCAGGCCCCCAGGTTCAAGGCTGCGAAGGACCGCGTCACCGATATGCTATGTGGCAACGCAGCAGGGCATATGATAAAACCAGGCTTGATTTATAGGTCTGTCAACCCTCGTGCTCTAAAGGGAAAAGACCGTTTTTTTTTCTAAAAACCAGTTTTTGTGATAGAGTCCAGAATGCGACGTCTAGCTTTATACCTAGGTATGTAAATGCCTAGCATTAACTCGCCAGGCCAGGCCAACATACAGGCAATTAAAACATAATAATTACTTAAATACATAATATTAGGAGGATAGGTCGCTACCTCGCATTTAATTGCAATTCTAACCCCCCCACCCTCCATCACACGCATTGCTACCGTCATCTCTTGCCCTAGAGCGAGCAGAAAACAAATGTCAACTCTCAAGGGGTGGAGATGGGTGGGATGTCGACGTCGCATTCTGGACTATATCACAAAAACTGGTTTATAGAAAAAAACGGCTTTTTGTTCAATCCAGAATACGACGTCTAGCTTTGATTACCCGAGCAGGAGGTGGAGAGGGAGGTGACATTGCGTATAAGGCTCCGCTAGCTTAGGTCCAGATTATAATTATAAACCTGTTTGGAATATTTTCCAAAATTAGGAACAGTTACCGGAGGGCAAAATGTTAATTTACATATCCCAATTAGGATACTCACTTTATTCTGATGAAGACGGTTGCGGAGATTGACTAGGTGGGGGAGGGGACCCCAGTAACACCACATGTGGAGCATCTTTCAGAGATAGATGAAGACAACTGTTTTGAAAGGTTTTTGAAGATTTACAAAAGTCCACTTCTTTGATATGACTGAGGGTCATATGCCACAGGAAGACCACAGACCCTGCAGATTTCCTGGTGTCATGTGCCAAAAATTTCTTGCCAGGGTCTGCTTGACTCATTAACTGAGATAAATATTTTGTCATTTGACTAGGAGACAATTTCTTACCATCCTGTGATGAGAATACATAGGGGCCTCAATTAGGGCATCTGATTAACCATTCTTGAAGAACTTAACTGGGCACAATATATGAGGAACCCTTGTCTCATTCATTAGCTGTTTTATCCTGATAGGTTGAGCTTGAAAATCCTCCCTTTCATTTTTCTTAGAATCTCCGTAGGAAAAATGGTGACATCTTCCTCAGAAAATACCAATAATGATGGATTATTGGAAATTGAAATCAGCTCCCTGATCCTCATACCTGTTGCTATTGCTAGAAGGAAGGCTGCCTTCTGGAGCAATCTGTCCTTGTTCATATTTATATTGTAATTAGGCCCCATAAGAAATTTAGTAACTTTATCTAGAGACCAAGGTGGGATTCTCTTAGGCCGAGGGGGTCTCTGAATGAAAAAAAGGATGATCTGAGCATTTGATAAATTCTTGGGTTCAAAGTAATATTAAAACCTCATGCCAGAGGGTCAACCAATGCTGATTTATAAGATGCAATTGTCGATTCTTGAAGGCCTTTAACTCTGAACAGAAAATCTAAAAATTCTAACACCACTGTTTCCAACAACGTGATTGAAGTCGTTAACCTGATAAATTGTTGAAAAAGTTTCCAAGCTTTCTCATATTGCATATAAGTTGGGGGTCTATGACCTGCTATCACTTGGTTAATTATGTTGGAATTACCCAACAATCTATATAAACATCTTTTGAGAAACTTCAAGCATGAAGTGCCAAGGATATCTCGAACTGAGGGTGCAGTACCTGTTCTAGATATCCCTGTTGCAATTGTAGTGGATGTGGGCACCAGCTCAACAGATCGAAACACCACGATTGTAGGATCCAATATGGTGCAATTAAGAGGACCTTCCCTTGGAAGGATCTGAGTTTGGGAACCACTTTGGGCAACATTTTCACAGGTGGGAACAGATAGATTGAATTTCAATGGTTCCAATTTATGAGTAGAGCATTTCCTAAAAGATTCGATCGTTCCAGAGATGCATAAATTGGCATCTAGTGATTGTTTTGTGAGGCAGAGAGATCTATTTGAGGAGTCCCAAACCTCCTCACTAGACTCTTGAACTTCTATATCTTTAGGGACCATCTGTTTCCGTTGATACTGGCCTGAGACGGGACAACGCATCTGCCCAATTGTTTTGTACTCCCAGTATGTGAGTTGCTTTGAGGTAAAGTGTTTGTGTTACACAAACATTGAAAAAATTTTCTGATAGTTTTAGAAGGGGCCAAGATCTGGTTGAGCCTTGATGATTGAGACAAAACACTACCGCTCTGTTGTCCATGGCAAACAGAATCGTCATATTTTTTAAATTTGGGTTTGCCAACAAAAAGAATAGGACTACTGCTAATTCCTTTATGTTTATGTGTTTGTCCCAAAGGGAGTTGCTCCACTTCCCTTGACGGAACTCTCCTTTTGAGGAATGGTATCCCCATCCTATCTCGGACGCATCCGTACAAACGACCAAGTCTGTTTGAGGGGGAACCCAGGGAGGTGAACCGATTAGATTGTCCAAATATGTCCACCATGACGGATGATTCTTGATCTGAATAGGGAGAGAAGCAATATTTCTGTTTCTGTGAAGCAACTTTGACCCCAGATAAGTTAGTTGCTTTTTCCTTAACGTGCCCAAAGGAACTACTATGGTGGCAAAATTCCACATACCCAGCAGTTTTTCCCAATCGTGCCAAGAAACCTCTTGCTTTACACAATAGGCTTTTACTTGGTTTATCACATCTGTTACCTTTGCTTCTGGTAGACTGACTGACTGCTGATTGGTGTCCCAATGGAGACCTAACCAATCCAATTTCTGACATGGTAGGAGATTTGATTTGACCTGGTTTATCTTTAATCCCAGGTTTTGAAATATTACGAGTGTACGTTGGGTCGCCTTTTGACAGTCTTCGAAAGAATTTCCCACTATCAGCCAATCGTCTAGATAAGCAAAAGTTCTTATGCCCTCCTTCGCAAGGATCTCCCTGGGGATGTTCGCTAGTTTTGTAAACACTTTTGGCTCAATTGTCAGGCCGAATGGCATCACTGTGAATTGATAACTTACATCCCTCACTGCGAACACTAGAAACTTTTTGTACCTGGGAGCAACAGGCACGTGATAATAGGAGTCTTCGAGATCCACTTTTGAGATCCAAGCATTGGGCGGAAGTAGATGCCTCAGATGATCGTAAGTGAGCATCTTGAAACTTCTTTTGGTAATGAACTTGTTCAGGAAGGAAAGATCTAAATCCACCCCAATTTGTCACTGTCTTTCTTGGGGACAGGGAACAGGCGAGACATGAAACACTTCTCTGACTGCAACAGCTCTATCACACCTCTGTTAAAAAGTTGAATTACAAATTCTGTGAGTAAGGGGGAGGTTTCTGACCCCTTTTTGGTAACGGTAACACTAGCAGAGAGAACCTCAACCAAGTCCATGTGAGGCCCCCTTTGATTGTCTTGTACGCCCGTATGGAAGAAGTCCACCTGTTTTCCCAACCCCCCAGACGACCCAGCTGTCTGGCTTCATTGGGAGGGAGTGGTCGCTGATGTGGTGGAATAAGGTCTCCTTCCACTTCTGAACAAATGGCCACCCCTACTACGTCTTGAATTGTTTCCTCCTCTAAAGTTTCCTCTAGGTTGATAACTGAACCTAGCAGCTGGTCCTGTTCCCCTGTTAGACCTTCCTCTTTTAAATTTCCAAAAGGTCTTAGAACTCCTGGGAACAGTAATATGAATAGCTTGCTCAACAACTGATCAATACTTAACTAATGTTTGTTCATCAAACAATGCAGGAGAAAGAGGGGAAGAACATAGCAGTAAATAAGCACTACCACTTGAAGTATTATTAGTGACTTGCTTCCTTAGCTGGGCTTTTAGTTTTAAGGCTTTCAACAACATTTCCAAAAAATGAGTTGTACAGGGAATATGGAATCCCTTGGATAGCAGCAGCAAAACACCTGTCTACTTCTGAACTGTCCTCATAGTCCAGCACAAGTTTAGTCAATAACTGACACATCATGATTGCAGACCAAACATCCGCTGCCATCTTCCTAAATTTGAACTCTTCAAGCAACAGTGCAGAAGCAACTGGTTTCAAATTTATTTCATAACTTACGTCAGCATATTTTGGAGCTGACAAATAGTGGGAAGGTTCATATAGGTATAAGGAACACTTTTTGTCATTAAATTTGAACTTCAAAAAAACTAAACTTGTGAGCATTCCTATCCGAGGGAATGAATGTTAAGTCTTTCAATATATTAGCCCAAACTTCATCTACAGGTATTTCAGAGATCACTTTTGGGCAAATATCAGGCCAAGAAATTGTAGTACAGGTTGTACCTCTCTAGTCCAGCATTCTGTGGTCCAGAAACTCATGTGGTCTGGAACGATTTTAGTTTGTCCAATAGGGACGTAGATAAGCAGCTTTTTTTTTCTTTTTTTTTTTACTTTTCTGAATTATTATTATTATTACAGGAGTATTAAATTTTTGCCCCTCAGGCCCCAATGTGGGTCAGTGACCTATGCCCGGGTGGGCTAATCCCCGTAAAAAACAACAAAAACAAAGCCACGGGAAATTAAGGTTTGTTTACATCTGGCAGTTCGGCTGCTCTCTCTCTCTGCTTTACTATACAGAGTACAACATTTAACCCTTCAATATATATGAGCAGTAAATAAGTGTTGCTTTCATATTCTTATGTACACGTAGAGTAATGACGATATGTTTTCACATGTGCGCACTTACATACGCACAGTCTCACTTTTTTTTACCATTATTGGTTAGCTACTTATATTGTTCCATTTATTAACATTAAATAACATTATAGGTACTTCAAACAACCATATTAATTTTTTTACATTAATTTTACTACAGCTACAATCAGGGTCTTATTTTCTTCAGTTTTATATGTAGAACCAATCAGTCACTGGTTTTGTAAGCTTTAACATAAACAATGCCGGCAGCCGTCTTGTCTCCTCGTGTGTTTTAATATTCCACGTATTATTAATAAATTGTAGTGTTAATTTTGCACACACAAACATTAATTCAATAAAGACAAATTCAGAAACATTAATTAAAATATATATGAACAGTAAATAAGTGTTGCTTTCATACTCTTATGTAAAGTAATGACGATATGTTTTCACGTGTGCACATGCGCACTTACATACGCGATCTCTCTTTTTTCTTTACCATTATCGTTAGATACTTCTATTGTTCCATTTATTAACATTAAATAAAATTACTTAAAACAACCATATTAATTTTACTACAGCTACAACCAAGGTCTTATATTTTCTTCAGTTTTATATGTAGAACCAGTCAGTCACTGGTTTTGTAATCAACGAGAACAATGCAGTCTCAGTTCCTCGTGTTTTAATATTCTACGTATTATTCATGAATTGTATTGCTTTCAGTAATAAACAATAATGAATTTTTTGTACATAAGAGAAATGACGCTGTTTACAGATTGTGCACGTCGTCTGAACGTTGGTGGGCCGTTCAAACCCGTCGAAATCCGAGTTTCCGCCGTCAAAATTTTTAAATGTGTTGTTTTTTTTTGTGTGCTCAAATAGAAAACGTCGAATTAAAAACTCACAAAATTTGAGAAGCTACTGTACGACATTTAACCCTTCAATATGTCTTCAAAGAGACCATGAAGCAGAGGAAGTGGTGCTAGTGCTTCCAAGCCAAGTCACTATCTATCCAGGAAAAGGGTGAATTTCCATGGTCCGGCACCGGTCAGGTCCCGAGGTTGCCTGACTAGAGAGGTACAACCTGTAACACCTTCTAAAAACAATGAATGATGACCCACAGTTGTTTGGCCTTCCTGTCTCTTTGTAAGTGTTGAGACAGCAGGAAGTTTAGAAACATTTTCATAAAATACCTTGAATAGGGAATCCACAAACTCAAATGTGGTCAAAAACAAAGAAGACTTAGATCTTACCAATGTTACCCAAGGCCTGTTTGGATCATCTTTACACTCAATGTTCTCCATCAGCTGTGTGGGAGTCAACAGCAGCCTGTTTCCACTCATAGTAACCAACACTTTTGCCCCAGGTGGAAGAGGTTGCCAAAATGGGGACAGGATGAAGTCAGTCTCAACAGGCTCTCCCTCCTCTAGTGACTATGATAAGTGCCAACTTCCACATCCTGATCCTGGAATCCACTAAAATTGGGCTGACTAGGTAGAGGTTCTTGCAACCTTCCTACTGCCTCGTTATCTTGAATATCCAATAACCTACTTTTCTTAGCAGAAGCAGGTTGGTCTAACTGGGGATTAAGTCTCTTACCTATCACCCATAAGCCTTAACTTTCTGCCAACTTGGGATCTTTCCAGTGTTTTACATTTATAAATTTACTCTTTAAGGCCTTATTCCTTCTATTTTTAATTTGGATCTTCAATAATTCCTTCTTATCTCCTTCATCTTGATTAATTTAAAAAATTTGATCATAACAAACTGCACAATCCAATGGTGAAAACAGGTTGTCTGAGACACAGCTGATATGAATTATGCAAGCCAAATGAGGATCTAACTTGGTAATCCAAGTGGCTCTACATCCTTGATAATTTAGTATGGTCCCCTTGGGTCATAGATGAAACTACTACAACTGAATGCACATCCTCTACTGGCGGACACTTCCTTGTATGTAGTGTATGAGCTGAGCTTTCCAGTCCTTGTAGCTCCTCACTCAACACTAGTTCCCCAGGGACAGTTCCACGGTCTCCTCCATCACCTAGCAGCCCAGGCAACTGTCCTTCATCCACCTGTTGCACATCACTCATTTAAACTAGGAGGAACACCATGAGTCACTTTGTATCATCATAATAATACAAGGGAGATTACATTTTCTCCCAAACATAATTAATATGACTCATAACTGTGATATTTCAGTAAAATATTTCATTTAATATCTGTTATTGTTATATGAGTCACCAGTGTGACAATCATAAACAATAACTCACTATATCATAAAACTCTCCCTTCTCTTATCTCATATGTCCCTCAGCTCAATGAACTTTGTTTCTTAATCAAGCTAATGTCATTTTAGAGCACTATATTTTGGGGGATCACCAAGTTCTCTATTTGTTGCCAATCAGGGTGCACAGACATCACCACTTCAAGTAATCATGCTTGAGCGATGATGCCAGAGTGAGCATCAAGTCACCCGGAAGGGTTGACAGTGCTGAGCTGCTACCATAGCGCTCCATTGGCTAATATCATTCATCATTACTCTAGCAAGACATATTGGGCTGAGAATGGTTCTCATTTAACCCATACTGAGGAAACAAGGTTCATCCCAACATAACTCTAGATTGCTAGTAAGACCAGAAGGTCAGCATCCGGAAGGATCACTAAGATTAGCGTCCGGAAGGATCACTAAGATTAGCGTCCGGAAGGATCACTAAGATTAGCGTCCGGAAGGATCACTAAGATTAGCGTCCGGAAGGATCACTAAGATTAGCGTCCGGAAGGATCACTAAGATTAGTCACGTCGCCCTTTCTCTTAAACTCCTTTGCGTGTGTGGTGGTATTGGTGTGCGGACTAGTGGATGTCATGTTTATGACCTGACCTCATGTTTAGAAAGGTCACCCTGTGTACTTAATGCATGTGTTCTGGGTATCAAGTTCTATCTACAGGAGTGAACACAAACACCTGTAGAGTTTTCATAGGTTCTATTTACTGGATAAACGAAGGTACACAAGGGAGGTGGCGATCCTCACTCTGTATGGGGGTCAACTAGCCTCTAGGCGACATGTGGCAAGTGATACATTAACAGCTTCCATATGTCGCCAGGCACATTAATTAAGCATGTGGGACATAGTAAATACATTGCCACACGCTGCTAGCTAGGCTGAATAAATAGTGTATATAAATGGAGCACATACATAATATACATACATAATATACATACACTTAAGCCTCTCTCGGTCCATGTAATTCAGTTATCTCTGAAGATGTCTTGAATAAAGACAAAAGCTAAGGTGCTCCATTGTTTCCCTTTTCCCTGTGTGATTTTATCAAGATTTATCTTATCCACATTTTCATTGTGGATCTACATGAGATATATATATATATATATATATGCAAGTAAATCACTGTAGGTGCGCGTGATCTAGGTATATGCTGATAACCACCAGGAAAGAAGAAAACACGAAGTTCCCAAGCGCTTTCGTGTAATTCACATCTTCAGGGTGAGTACAGACTAGATAGAGTAATGCAGAACAAGATGAATATATACTCATGCACTGTTAAACAAATGTTAATCAAGAACTCCCCCAACAACACAATTGGTTGCATTTATAAAGTTCCTTGCAAGGAATGTAATATGTTTTACTTAGGCCAGACAGGTAAAGATCTTGTAACTAGAATTAAACAACACAAATACAGTGTTAGGACAGGCCAGGAATCCAATGCTCTGTTTGTTCATTTGAGGGATAACAAGCATTGCATTGACTGGGATAATGCCTCCTCAATATTACCATGTAATTCAATTGATAGTAGGAACATCATAAAATCTAGTCTTATTAAACATACCGAAGCATTCAACATGAATTTGAGTAACGGCATGTACAAGCTGGACAACTTTGTAATTAAGAAGATTTGTGATCAGGTGAGAGGGCGGGTCACTGTCCCATCTGACCCAACCACCAACCGTTGTGTGCCATTTAAAGATTAGTAGGGTCATTACCTGACCATTGTGGACCTGGTCTCACCCTCCTCTGTATATATTCATCTTGTTTTGCATTACTCTATCTAGTCTGTACTCACCCCTGAAGATGTGAATTACACGAAAGCGCTTGGGAACTTCGTGTTTTCTTCTTTCCTGGTGGTTATCAGCATATATATATATATATATATATATATATATATATATATATATATATATATATATATATATATATATATGTATATATATATACATATATATATATTTCATTAGCCCAATAAAGCACGCGGACTTCTACATACAATCAACACCTCAACCCACCAGGATTCGAACCCACGGCACACAAGCCTATGACTGTGACCGGGGAAAGCTAACCGCTGGACCACCAGGATACTAAAAGCAGTCCTAGACTTTGTTATATTTCACACAAAGCCTGTTCAACGAGCTTATGGCGCCGTTAGAGGTTCACGGCGCCATAAGCTCGTTGAACAGGCTTTGTGTGAAATATAACAAAGTCTAGGACTGCTTTTAGTATCCTGGTGGTCCAGCGGTTAGCGTTCCCCGGTCACAGTCATAGGCTTGTGTGCCGTGGGTTCGAATCCTGGTGGGTTGAGGTGTTGATTGTTAAATATATATATATATATTGGTGTGTGTGTGTGTATATATATATATATATATATATATATATATATATATATATATATATATATATATATATATATATATATATATAGTAAAACCTCGATTAACCGACCACATATGGGGGGAAGAGGCCGCCGGAGAATCCAAAAGGACGGTTAATAGTACATAAAGTCTACGGAAATAAAACATACATTTTCAAAGTACCTTTCCCTAACCTACCTCATTTAAGTCCCTCTATTCATTTTGTTCATTTGCCATTCGTATTTCAATAGAATTTGTTTTAAAACATTAACCACTTTAGTAAATAAATATGAACCAGCACAGAAACCGTGAATAAAAAATGGAAAAGTCAAAGAACATATGTCACCACAAAAATTGTGACCAAGTCCCAGGTTGCTGATCTGACTTTCTACCTAATTTACACACAATTGCAGGGTCTCAATTACTTCTCTTACTATTGACAACACAACATACATATATTGTTTCTCATTCTTGATTTATTTTTCATTTTTGCATTTTTTTATGGTTCTTTATTACTATTATTATTATTATTATTATTATTATTATCATTATTAATATTATTACATTATTGCCCCCCCAGGCCCCGATGTGGGTCAGTGACCTGTGCCCAGGTGGGCTAATCGCAGTAAAAAAAAAAAAAAAAAAAAAAAAAAATAGGAGTTCGGGATTGACGGTTAATCCGAAAGTCGGTTAATCGAGGGTCAGTTAATCAAGGTTTTACTGTATATATATTAGACGCGGTCGCCATGCTTGACCAGACCGTATAAAAAAAAATTGCCCCAAACACAATATCTGAGAGACAAGATAAAAATAAAAGTCACCCGATTTCCTCACCATGCTAAGATATATAAATACCAAAAATAAAATCCTTGTAGCATTTAATATTTCAGCTATTAAAACACAAATTAGAGGAGGTTTCCTTGTGCACATTTACAGTTGATTCGCCAGGCAAGAAGATGACGGTAGCAATGCGTGTGATGGAGGGTGCGGGAGGGGGTTTTGAGAATTGCAATTAAATGCCAGGTAGTGACGTGTGCTCCTAATATTACGTAATTAAGTAATTATTAGTAGTTTTAATTGGCTGTATGTTGGCCTGGCGAGTTAATGCTAGGCATTTACATACCTAGGTATAAAGCTAGATGTCGCATTCTGGATTGAACAAAAGTAACCATCTCCTCCCCATCTACTGGCAGTCAAACAAGAAAGCCTGGGTGACAGCAATTCCTCTTCCCTCGAGTGGTTCCACAAATGTTTTATCCCCGAGGTAAAGAACTACCTGGAGAAGCTGGGCCTGCCTTTCAAGGTATTGCTGGTCTTTGACAATGCACCAGGCCACCCAGATGCCATAAAATTTGCACATGATGACGACAAGCTAGTTTTCCTTCCACCCAACACCCCCTCCATCCTCTCGACCAGGGCGTGATTCAGTGCTTTAAGGCAGCGTACACATGCCTCACCTTCGTCCACATTCGCAACTCCATGGAGGACGGCACTAACAAAAGTGTTATGGCATGCTGGAAGGATTTCAACCATGCCAATTGCATTAGTTTTGTGAAGGAGGCCATGGATGCACTGTAACCAAAGACGGTTAATTCGTGTTGGCGGGCACTGTGGAGTGACTGTGTGCGTGACTTCAAGGGATTCCCTACGATCTACTCTGCAGTAAAGCACATGGTGAAGGTGGTCAGGGCTGTAGGCGGTGATGGGTTTGAAGACATGGTCAAGCAGGAAATCGAGGAGTTAACTGAAGGGCACAGGGAAACTCAAACTGACGGTGAGTTGGAGGAAATAGTGAGAGCGTACGAAGAAGACAGCGATGATGAAAAACAAGAAGAGCCAGCATGTTGGGATATACACAAGTTTAGTGAAGTGTTTCAGGTGGCCGAGCACTTGTAAAACTTAGTGTCTGAGTATGACCCCTCTATGGAGCACAGCATCAACTGCTCACGAGGTCTTACAAGCATTATGGCTCAGTATAAGAATATGTTCCAGCAGCTTAAGAAACAACAACGACAGCTTCCCATCACCATGTTCTTTAAGAAAACCTCAGCATCAACATCGTCAGCAGATCAGCCAACGCCCTCAACTTTTCGCAGTGACCTTGAGCTGCCCACATCCTCCCCTGCATCGTTATCTGACCTTGATGATCCCCCACGGTGACGTTGAAAGGGGATGAATAATCTCAAAACAACAACACATGTCTGTCTACATACAGGTAATGTCTGTGTTCTATTTATGCTGTTATACACTTGTTACAGATGTTGATATTACATTACAATAGTGATTTATGAGTTCTGGTGCACAGTAATACCTCGCTTTACGCGGTCAATTGAACTCACGGAGGTTACGGGAAACGCGTAAAGTGAACAACAGAACACATGGGATTAATTGAAATAGAGACCGGGCCGACCCCCAAACTCCACTTTTTCAGACACAATACCTACGTTGTAGTAAAAATAACTTCTTAATTTTATGATGGTATGCACACACAATTAATAATTAAGCAAAAATATCAATAATATTAGGTTTTTTAACACTTACATTAGTAGAAAAGATGGCTGCGCACACGGGGATGGGGGGTTGGTTCCGAGGCAGAGGGCAGATTATTGGCCCTCACCTGTATCACTCGCATCAATTGTATCACTATCCACCACAGACGCTTGCAGGGCCTCTTTGTCAAACCCCTCAAACTCCATATACTGTAAGTCCATATCCTCACTATCACTGACTTGGGCCGGCTGTGGTGGGTGGCGGGTGAAGAACTCGGTAATGTTTTGATGACTGGGCGACCTTGTGCGCACCCTGCCCGCGCCGCTTCCCGCGTATATGAGTAGATGCACCGCATAAAGAGAACATTCCGGTTTTGGCGGGGTTACCTCATAAATGTAGAAACGCGTAAAAAAAAATGCGTAAAGCGGGGTATTACTGTACAGTCGACCCTCTTTAAAACGGACTAATAGGGGGGGAAGGGTGTCCGTTTTAGCCGATTGTCCGAATTAACCGATTTAGGGGTTAATTTTGCATAATATTGCATTATACAGCTATGTGTATGTTTATTTGAGTGCCCCGTCATAGGAGTCCGTTTTCTCTCACTTCAGGACGCCTGAGTCATCCGTTTTCTCTTAATCTTAGAGTGCAGTACACCAGTGACTTCTTTATTCCTTAGTAATGACACAGAATTTGAAATTGCATCCCCAATTGCAACTGGGACAATCCCAGAACCAGAAATTTGATATGGACAGTTCAGATTTCGTCCGATTTATCCGAAATCCGGATTAAAGGGGTCCGAATTAACAAAGGTCGACTGGGTATATGTATGTATATATAGTGATTTAAGGGCGATTTAGGGGATTTTTAAGTGTTTCTGACTTACGCAAGATCCCAAAAACGTAACCCCCGTGTAAGTTGCGAGTCTACTGTACTGTATACAGTACCAAACCCTCTACCGAAGCCATCCTCAAATATCTTAAATTTTCAAATACAGTACTGTACAAGACTAATACAATGCTCTAATATGACTTAAAAATAAAGAAAATATAATACAGTATAAAATTATAAAATACATAAGAAAAATGAGGTGTGGGAACTTAATTCTGTTTGGGAAAAAAGGTAAGAAGGGCCGGTTGCTGGCTGGACTGAGGACCAAGTGGAAATTTCTCCCTCAAGTCCTGCAACCCCCTTAAAATGACAACATACAATTTCACAATACAGTATAGTCTGCATTTACGCGGTCAATTGAACCCGTGGAGGCCTGCGTAAAACGAGAAACGCGTAAATGAAATAACAGAACATATGGGATTAATTGAAATAGAGACTGGGCCGATCCCCAAACTCCACTTTTTCCGACACAATACGTACGTTGTAGTAAAAACAACATCTTAATTTGGTGTGCACACACAATTAATAATTAAGAGAAATATCAATAATATTAGGTTATTTAACACTTACGTTAGTAGAAAAGCTGGATAGGCATACGTGGATGGCGGCTGGTTCCGAGGCAGAGGGCAGATTAGTTGCCCTCCAGTGAATCACTTTCATTACTCGCAGAGGTTTGCAGGGCTTCCCAGACAAACCCCTCAAAGTCCATATCCTCACTGTCACTACCACTATCACTGACTTGGGCTGGCTGTGGTTGTGGTGGATTGCGGGCGTTGACGACTAGCATTGATGTTGTCGAGATAGATCTGGATATACAGCTCCATAACTTTCGACAGAAGGTTATTAGACACTTCATACCGATGCTTGTCTGAGTCGTTGTCAAGGATGAGCTTAATTTTCTCCCCCAACTCGATGATTTCCTTCACATTATCATGGCTTGGTCCAGGTAATTCAAGGTTTTTCTCTGGTGGTGGGGGTCCCGCGGAAGCCATTGTGAGTTGTGAGGGAAATAGCGGGCACAAGAGAGAACTGTATACGCGGACTGAGAACAATGAGACAGACCCGGCTAGGTCAGCGACTTCTACCCTCTGGTGGTAGGGCATGTCATGTTACATTAGACCAATCACAGCTAGCGGCGGAGGGAAGTAAGGATGCGTGGCCCAATCACAGTCCGATACGTCATATGACATCAGCGATAACGTAAGAGCGGCCTAATGCGCACTACTCGCCGCGCCGCTTCCCGCGTATGGTCAAGAATGGATCGTGTGAGTAAAAAATGGTGCGGCGGTCTGGACCTCTCCAGCCGCTCGCCACATAAATGACCAAATTTACCGCGTAATTAAAGCATTTTCATTCTGGCAAGGCACCGCGTAAATGACCAAACGCGTAAACAAAAACCGCGTAAATGCAGACTACGTATACTGTACTGTAATTCCCATATCATTTAGGTTCATTTGGTGTCGGATTAATAAAAAATTATCATAAAATAATAAGTTTTCACAAGAAAGAATCCCACTCAACTCCAGATGAGTGTTATGAGTTAAATTCCCAGGGATATGTTTACATAGACGAACAGCTGACCACCCAGTCAGCCACAGAAGGAGCTGTTTATGTAATGAAGAACTCTTTTATGTAAAATATCTTCAGTATGTGATGCTCTATTTTTCAAGTATTATGTACAATATTTAGTGTTTATTAAAGTTTTGTGTTCACAAACTATATCTTATAATTATAAAGGAAAAGATCCAATATTCTAACAATTTATCTGGACTAAAATTACTGAATTTTTTCATATATATCGAACAAAGTTTGGTATTTAACGAGTTTTTCAAATTCGTTTTATACTAATAACTCCCTATACTGACCTGGCTGCTCACAATTATTTTGGATTGGAGGTAGAACTATTTACGTATAGACAGGAAAATCTTCATAAAAACTGGAGACGATCACCAGTGACCTCTGGACAAACTGGCAGGGAGTAGACCCATTATCCAAAAAATTTTGGCCCCTAATGTGTGAATACATGAGGTTATATTGTACTGAAAGTGGAAGGGTAGGCTGTTGTGGCAATGTCATTTTTATACTGTACTGTATAGTAATTTCCACTGCTCTGGACTTTCCGTACCTGTGCAATGATGAGTCAGGTAGAGTGACATAACTGTATGTAAAGTATTACGAGAACCGCCTGGTTAAGGGTGATAGCCAGAATTATGCAATGAACTCATGCTTATAAGGAGATGAATTTTAAAAAATATGCTGTACTACAGGTAATTATGCTTTAGATTAAAGCAGATATCAAATATGTCACTTACCTGTGATAACTGAACTGCCTGTCTTAACTTCTCTGCTAAGTCTGCTGCTGAGGGAGAAGGAGATGCACTACAGTCAGGAATGCTTGCTAACTCCAGTTGTGTACCTGGATATAAATAGGGACATATCTCAGTCTGTTAACTAAAAATAGAAATGCCATGATCATTAATAGCTAAAATTACTGTACACCAAGTCTCTAAAATTTAGTTACATATACAGTATAAACTAGCCTTCAACTTAACTGATAGCAACAAAGCCAACACCATACCACAATACTTCTTTTACCCACACTGGTAGTCCTTCCTTTATTTTTTCGTACATCGGCAGTTTGAGAAGCAGCGTTGTCTCAGAAATTATGAGTTCTGAATAAACTTTTCTTATTACAGCTGCCTTCAGCTTGTTGCTTCTAATCGTGCCCTAGTTAACCCCATAACAGTGAGCAACGGCTGAGATCCCTGAACCGCGCTAAAGTTCATCCAAGATTTTAACTTTTTCTTGAAAGTTGCACTTGGACTAGGGACCATTGTAGGATGCTTGGACATCGTAAAACTGTGTACTGTATACAACACACCGACAATTATGTAAAGTCTAAAAACACAAGCGTTGATATACACATCTACACTATAGGAAAGCTAGTGAGTAACTGAGAGGATGTTCGCCTGGTGGGATACGCTTGGGGAGAGAGGCGTGTGACCATGCAATGAGACATCTGGCGGGGAAAAGTTAAACTCGTGATGTATTGCACTGGCCCGCAAAAATTAAAAATAATTGGGATAATGTAGTTATTCATGATAAATCAAATGCAATGCATCAAATCGCGAAACATCATGACCCTACTGTATAAGTGAATTTTTGTATCATGGGGATACTTGTACATTAAGTCCTCGTTTAACGTTGCCCCTGACAACGTTGTTTCGTTATAACGTCGCTACTCTTTAGATACCCATGATTCGGTCAACGTCCCGCAGATTCGGTATAACGTCGTCACAGATTATTTTGTAAGGTGCATCACCCTCTCTCATCGAGTCAGAGCAGGAGGAGGAGCCACCATCCGGGTCTCAGTGACTAGCCACCCACCACACACTCGCTCCACCTCTGCCCATCAGTGAGTACAATACAAAATGATTTAGTTTAGTATTTATCTTTTTGGATGTATAATACAGTATACGTATACTATTTTCTATAAAAATTCCATTGAATACATGTATATGAATGTATTTTATGGGGCAAACGGAGGCTGGGGAACGTAACTCCCGTATTTTATCTATTTATTATGGGGAAAATTTATTCCGTTAACGTCCTGATTTTCAGGAACGGAACCACGACGTTAAGCGAGGACTTACTGTTTAATCAAAATTACGAGTTGAAAAATAACCATAACAAAACTCCTACCTCAGCCTGGTATGGAGAGTGCTAGGGGGACGTAGCCGCCCCAGTTTACTCCTGGGGCCGTGCAATTTGAATTTTTGCCAGGACCCAAATTCATGTACAGTACCTGTATGTGGTAGTTTAGGAAATTCATATAAGCAAATTCTAGCATTTCGAACGTTCATATATCGAGGGATACCTGCGTGTTCAATTATGTATTGTTCATGCTGATTTTGTGCAGCTAAAAAATATCTACAATAATAGAGTGTTTCAATATGACTTCTTATAAAACAAGACACTAAATTTGATACAGTACATAGAAAATATAGCGACTCTTGGAATTCAGGCAGAACGAGTTGGCAACACTGACCACCAGTACGGTACCAAGCTCTCATTTCCAAGGTAATTAATTCACTAAATTTCAGTATACGAGTACAGTATTTCGCCCAACTCATTAGCAACTTTGCTAACAAGAAGGTACATTAAGTGTCTGGCTTTAACAAACCAACTTGAAGTGTTTCTGTATTAATATGCTTTAATTTGATTGCTGTTCTGTTTATGATGAATACGATTTCTGTTTCACATGAATGATTTAGTTTATGGTTTTATACTTGTATACTGTATGCAACTTTTACATTTATTACCAAGAAATGTTCTATCATGTCAATAAAAGCAGGTATGGAAAGATATCTTAATTGCTGTAAGCTTGTGAAAAAAGACTTGCAACTGTTGTATTCTATTTGGGTTGTATTATTGTTGCTAATCTTTCATATATGATTAATGGTTTTTATTTTTTTTCTTAAACTTCATTATGAAAAGGGCCACCACTATTCTAAACCCAGCTCTGCCAAAGCTAATATACTGTAGTACATTACAGTACAGTACAGTACTGGCATGTATACAGTACTGTAATCACAAAGAAGGAAGCAGGTGCATAAATACAACTAACATATAAAATTGTAAATTATCAAAATATTTTTTTTAAACATCACAATTACAGAAAAAATCATACAATTACTGTACCTGCTATGATGCCATCCATCTGCTGCAATGCAGCCTCCAGCATTTTGGAGGCTTCCACATTTGGGGGTAGAAGCTGAGCACTCATCACTTGACTACTGATCACTGCACTTTATTCCACTACAAGACTCCTTATGTATCACTGCTACACCAAACTCCATTCACTAACACTTCTACAGTTGTATTTCTTTGTACTTAGTATCATATACAATAATTTCTTGGTCAAAAGTCCTCTAATAGCCACTTTCTTCACATGTTTTCCATAAATTATGCATCTAATTGCTTGTTTCCTGTTAGTATTGGTCCCATGTAGATCTGGAATATATAATAATGTTATTAAAAAAATGTCATTTACCGGCACTATCTCAGCATATAGGAGTATATTTTAATAGAGGCTAAAACTTTTTATATTAATTTTTTTCTCTATATATGATCATATATCAACTGTAGTGGGCAGGGCATAAAGGATGAAAGAAATTGCGGGGTAATGCATGGTGAAAACTGATCATATGACACTGAAATGATGTCTCTATGTGCTTTGTACATAAAAAAATTAATTCTTTACCATAAATACTCCTTTGAAAAATCAGCCTTTGTCAGCACATATTGTCTCTCGGCTTGTTTACAACCGACCCGCTCAGTACGAGCGTACTCTCACGGCCACAAAAACGTAAAATCACACCATGATGCTTAAACAAAGTTGCTTTCATTGGTACAGTACTTTCTGTTTAATATGGCAAGGCATCTGGCTAGGAAGTTAAGTAAATTTAGGTAGGTTTCTTTGGTTAGTGAGGTCAGGTTCTATTAGGTTCTAGAAACTATCACCTCTTAAATTACTAACTGTAATGATAAGAACATCTGTGAAAAAATGAACAAAATCAAACATTTTCTGGTGGTAGTAATATTACCAAAAATACTTACACAGAAATTTAAAAAAAAAAAGTATTACAGTATTTTACTAGTTGCCACTACACTTATCTCAGGAATTTTAAAGTTGCTATCAGTAGTTTTGACAATTCTAAGACACTTTTCTTCAATGACATTTCTGGCGCAAATTATATCGAAGTGAGATATTTAACATTTCATTATGTATTTCATACATGGCGGTACACACCCAGAACATAGAACAACTGTTCAGCTCCCCAGTTACGTTTGGGTTTTGTTTTTCTGAGGTTTTTTTTATATATTTTGAACATCTTTTGGTAATTATTGACGATTGACCCAAAGCCGATTTTCATAGAAAACGATTATAAAAATGCCGCAATATCACTGTGTTTTATAGTGGATACTGCCATAGTTAGTTCTAAATTAAACCTAACCTAACCTTAGCTGATATGAAAACAAATAGCAGAAGCGTTGTTATAAGATCTCACCAACCAAACCATACAAACCTACCTAACCTTACCTAACTTCATAGCCGGGGGCTCTGCCCCCCAGACTCCCCGGCAAGTTAAACAAAACGAACTTACTTAAGCATACAGTGAGCAACGGCGTTGATCAAGCCCAGGCGACTGAATGCTTTGAAATATGTCAATACGATTGGCGATTTACATCCTGGGATAAGACATCATCGCCGCATTACTGCTGAGAAGACAAACTTGTGTGCGCTTAGACGCCAAATTATCTATCAGACAAAGCATTTGCACAAGAAATTATCATCGTATCAGAACTCACTGATGAAAATAAAGTAAGAAAATAAACAGTAAAACAAATAACTCGTCTGTGGATTAGTAGTCAATATTTTTTACCTTGATTTATAGCAAAAATCTAGATTCTGAAATGGGAGGGGGGGGGGTGGCTAATCTCAGAAACTACTGATTTGAGCCAGAAGGAAGGTCAAATTCGTTCATAACACATCAAAAACCATAGGAAAAACAGTTCAACTTCGATTTCGTATAGTGGCAACAAGTGAAATTTTACCTCAAAAAATATTTGTCGTTTTTTTTTTAATAATTACATTAATAAGAAAATCTGTGGAAAAAATGAACGAATTTAACTTGTGGTGGTAGCGGTTCCTCATACATTACCCTCTAAACGTTTTCGGGTTGATTTTATCAATCCTGTAAGGCATTGTATCTCTCTAGGGACCAAGTTTTTAATTTCATTCATCCATCCATTATTTACGACAGCAAACTAAATTACAGGAAGAATATACAGCTCTACTGTCATACTGAAGATCTCCTATCACTATTAATGAATCATATTTGCGTATTATTCATGTTTCAACAATTCTACCTACAAATGGATGTAAACTACAGAAAGTTGTTAATCTTAAAGTAAAATATGGAACATTTTCATACTACAAAACTTGAAGTGATGGACAATATTCGACGAGCCGTCCCACCGTCCGGAAGCAATTTGTAAACAAAGATTTCTGGGTGTAAAGTTTTATTATTTTTTTTCTTCACTGGTTGGATCTCTTGTTGTTATTTAAAATTGTGCCCAGAAATAAATAAGAAATAGTGTCTATAGCATGCAATTTCTAGTCGTATTTATAATATAAATATGTGTTTAATATATAGAAATTATTAAGAAATAGACAACACCTGTTGCTTCATTTATTCACATCTACCTAAAGTTTACAGACGAGAGAAACCTTCAACAGCAACATAAATTAAAACATTGAAAAGACCAGGCATGAGAAATTTTAACATTTATTCTTTTAATGATACATTTATAATATTCAAAGGGCGTAGGTAGTAGGTGAAGAACTGCAGAAATTTTTTTTTAGTTTAACAAATTTATTGACAGTTTGTCTATTCTGAGTAATTCAGTCAGGTCTTACTTTTACTTTTACTTTTATACTCTTCGCCACTGATCGGCTTGTTAGCCGCTTGGGCGATCGGTCACGTCTCTTTTCCTTTATATTCTTCACCAAAAGGTCGGCTCGCTAGCCGCCCGGGCGATCGGTCACGTCTCTGTCACGCACTGTTGGCAAATATTGGGCATGCACCGGCTCCTGAATGTACACTGAGGGTGTATCACTTCTCACTGCCACGCAGGACAGAGGCTCATACACAAAGAAATACATCATATTCATTAACAGTATATATATATATATATATATATATATATATATATATATATATATATATATATATATATATATATATAACTTCAGCAATGGACTTGTTACGTGGAAAGCGTAGTTTCATAACGAAGAGAAGAACCAGGGAAAACACAAACATCTTGACTAAGTTGGGTTTCTTTAATCACTAACGTTTCGGAAAAATCATTTTCCATCATCAGAGCCTATGTAGTGGATATTTCCCCTACAACTACAACTGCCGTTTGTCGCTGACTAGCCGACCCCTCATTCTAGTTGAAGACTAATCAGTGTGGGCTAGCAAATTTGGGATAAACAGCAAGAATGTCCTCAAGCACCCCCGATTCAATGTAGTAATTACAAAGTTCAAGATACAATAAGTCAGGTGGTCTGAAGTCTTTGACAGTGTCACATTCAATAATATAGTGTTCAAGTGTATGCTTTAAAGGTTTATCACAAAGTTTACATGCTGAGTGTTCCGGTATGGGTACAGCGTTACTAACTTGCCAGATGTGTCTGTATCCTAGCCTAATTCTGGCCACGACTACATCACATTGTCTGGTTCTGTCCTTATGCTGGCCATACCGGTACTTTTTGTCACAAAATTTGTCATATTTACTAATGCTACAACTGCCAGGTCTCTCTGCCTCTCTCAGCTCTTCTAGATCAGAGTTCATGATTCTGACTTGAATGTTTTCAATTACAGCATTGGACAGGCCAAGGTCACGGTCAACATTTTCTTTCTTACATGCCTCATTGGCCAGTCTATCAGCACGGTCATCATACCTGATTCCAACATGGGACGGAATCCACACAAATTCGATAGGAAAGTTGTTCTCATTGGCAGTTATCACATTCCTTTTAATATCACATACAACTTTAGACATAGAGCCTGACGGGCTGTTCATTGATTTCAAAGCACTTTGAGAGTCACAGAATATCACCCCACCTCCATTTTCTTTAAGGTAGGCTGTGGCTAAGTAGATTCCAGTTAGTTCAGTTTGTGTTGTGCTGGCCCAGTTGTTCAGCCTTTGCTTGTTTGACACTATCATCTCATCTTCTTTATATATCACAATTGCACAGCCTGTTCTATCTGTGTTTGTCTGCACAGAACCATCAGTAAAAGCATAACATTCACTTGATTTAATACTCTCTATGTGTCTGTTAATAGTTTCTAGTGTGACACATCTCACCACATCGGTGTTTAACATTTGCTTACTACCAACAGGAGTGTAATTAATAGTAACTTATATATCCAACCAAGGAGGAATGGCATTAATGGGTTCGTCTGAGGTGATTGGGACATTCACTTTCAAGAGATCTGCAACTCTTTTATGAAGCCACGCCCCAAAGAGTCTTTTGAGGAAGGTTAGTGAGATAGTCGGGATTACTTAGATAGAACATCAACTCAGTTTGAGCTGTAGTTTGGGAACCATTGTTCTTCAAAACTTTGACACAAAACATGGTATTAAGTAGAGCTATCCTCTCAGATAGGGAGGGCAGTCCGAGCTCTTTCCTCATGTTTACAATTCTGGTTGATTTTGGGCATCCTAGAATGATGCGCATGGCTTCATTTTGCACTACCTCAAGGCTGTTGAGTTGTTTAGGCGGAATAGTCACAAGAGGGAGAGTATGATAGTCAACTACAGAACGAATGAAGTGAAGATAAAAAGTTCGAGCATAGGTGGTGTTAATTCCATAGCCCTTGCCAACAAGGGTTTTGAGGGGTTTAATGCGCTGCATTAGTTTGGCACGAAGGTTGCCGACAAAGTTTGCATCATTCACACAAATTCCAATATATTTATAGGAGCTACATAGTTTCAAGGGCATGCTGTTAATGTTAAAGTCAAGAGGCAGAGGGTGAGCAGGGCGAGGATTGAGGACCCTCGTCTTGTCAACAGATATTGTGAGACCACAGTCCACAGACCTCCGAGCAAATACATCCAGCAAGGCTTGGAGCCTGAGCTTGGTCTGTGTCATAATGCAGATATCATCAGCATAGCATATTACAGCCTCGTTTGGCTGAACTGGAATGTTAGCAATAAGTTTTTTATTTTTGGTATTATTATTTATTGGGTACCCCCGACATTCTTGTGTAAGGTGAAGCGCAGAAGCGTTTACAGCGCCCAACAGGGAAGCATGCTAAGTTCATGCTTGCCTTTATGTCTCATGAGTTAATGGTGTAGAAGCCTGAAGAGTCAAGGGCGTAGAAGCCTAAAGAGTCAGTGGTTTATGTCGTCAAGTTATTGGAAGCTCCAACAACTTGTCCCTGAATACGAATTCGCAACTTTTGATTTACACCAGGTACCTACTGTACTGCTAGGTGAACAGGGACTAATGGGGGTTAGGAAGTAAGTCCAAACAACTTCCACTGGCCCGGGAATCGAACCCGTGACATCTCGCTTGCGAGCCAAGAACGGTACCACTTCTACCACCGGTCCCCCGCCAGCAACAAGCTTGTGCATCAGTATATTAAAGAGCATAGGATTTGACACTCCTCCCTGAGGCATGCCAAGCTCAAATGATCTCATTCTGGCACTTTTAACTCCCCTAAACAGAACACTGGCATACCTGTTGGACAGATAACCCTTTATCCATGTCAGGAGGTTACCTTGGATGCCAAAATTAGCGAGTTGCTCAAGTATAATGTCTCTATTAGCTACATCAAAGGCTGATTTAAGGTCTATGAAGGCTGTTTGTGTCTTATCTTTTGAGTGAACAAGATATTCTGCAAAGCATGTCTGTGTGCTATGCCCGGGCATGAACCTGTACAGATTAGGGGAGAGTTTGTCTTTGACTTGAAACATGAGACGGTTTAGAACAACTCTTTCAAGGACTTTACACATACAGGATATGAGTGAAATTGACCTGAAGTTTGGAGAATTAGCTTTAGGGATTGGTACTATGTTTCCATGAGTCCATGTCTTAGGCAGAATACCCTGTGTGAGGCTCATTTGGTACAGGTCAAGCAGTGGATGGTTAGGGATCTCATTCAACAATCTCAGGGTGTTATAGGTTATGCCATCCTCACCAGGGGAGGATAACTCACCTTTCATTAGTGCTGTTGTTAGTTCGTGGTGCGTTATAGGAAACTGGTCGGTAAGGTCTGGTGAGGAACAGGCTATTTCAATATTGAAACCCCTATTAATGTGTGTAGGTGACACCAACTCCGCCTACCAGCCGAGAGGAGGCGAGCGCAGTGTAAACAATATTTCTAACCACACCCTGCAGCTTCTGAGAATGTGTGATGAGTGACGGCCGAACTCTTAACCCTTGCTTGTTTGGGGAATTTCTGGCCACTTCGCCTTTCAGCAAAAGAACCCTTCCTCTGCGATTCTCTCATTCAGCTCGGGGTAACCTCCCGCAGCTAAAGGGTGAACACAAAGGTTTTGACAGGATTGCCAGCAGAGGATGCACCTAAATATCCACGAGGACGGTGGGTGCAGCAACCTGTCACTGCAATACCCACCAGCGCACGTCCTGTTATGTCACGAGTTTTGAAAGAGTGTAAGGAACAGATCAGCGGACCCCTCATGAATATATTTACAAAATCATTAGACACGGCAGTTGTGCCAGACTTGTGGAAACAGGCAAATGTAATACCCATATTCAAAAAGGGAGACAGAGCATCAGCGTCAAATTACCGGCCGATTAGTTTGACGTCAGGAGTGGGGAAATTTCTTGAATCAATTATAGCAAATAGCATTCGATCGCAATTAGAGAAAAGGAAATTAATCTACGACTCTCAACATGGGTTTACAAAGTGGAAAATCTTGTCTAACAAATCTGCTGACGTTTTTTAGGAAAGTCTTCGAGGTAGTAGATAATGACGAAAATTACGATGTTATTTACTTAGAGACTTTAGCAAAGCGTTTAACAGAGTACCACATCAGAGGCTTCTGAGAGAAGTTAAGGCTCATGGTATCGAGGGGAAAGTTTTAAATTGGATAAAATCAAGGCTCACCGATAGAACACAGAGGGTCAGCGTAGATGGTGTTAAATCTGAGTGGGGCCGTGTAACCAGTGGGGTTCCCCAGGGGTCAGTACTGGGCCCACTCATGTTCATAATCTACATAAACGATCTAGATACTGGGATCGGCAGTGACATAAGCAAGTTTGCGGATGACACCAAAATAGGGCGGCAGATTAATTCAGGGCAGGATGCAAATACACTACAGGAGGATTTAAATAAACTGCAGGAGTGGTCAGAGAAATGGCAAATGAAATTCAACACCAGCAAGTGCAGCGTACTTAATATTGGAAGAACAAATACTGTCAATGTATACAGCCTTAACAACATCAACCTAGAGAAGTCGACTTGTGAAAGAGACCTAGGGGTACTTGTAAGCCCGGACCTACGGCCTAGAAAACAGTGTGTTAATGTTCAAAATAAGGCAAACAGAGTATTAGGTTTTATATCTAGAAGTGTAAGTAATAAGAGTGCAGAGGTCTTATTGCAACTATATCTTGCGTTAGTCAGGCCGCACCTCGATTATGCGGTTCAATTCTGGTGCCCTTATTATAGAATGGATATCAATTCACTGGAGTCGGTGCAGCGAAGAATGACGAAAATGATTCCGGGACTTTACTTTTACTTTTATCCTCTTCGCCACTGATCGGCTTGTTAGCCGCTTGGGTGATCGGTCACGTCTCTGATTACTTTTCCTTTTCATTTATCTTCTTCACCAAAAGATCGGCTCGCTAGCCGCCCGGGCGATCGGTCACGTCTCTGTCACTCACTGTTGGCAAATACTGGGCATGCACCGACTCCTGAATGTACCTGAACCCACTCCAGTGTTGGTCAAGTCTTGTCTTGAAAGAGCTCACACTCGGTGCCGTCACAATACTCTCTGGTAGATTGTTCCAAGAGTTTATAACCCTCACTCCGAAAAAGTTTGCCCTCACAGTTTTCTGGACTTGCGGCTTCTTCAATCTTGAGCTGTGACCCCTTGTGGGGCGAGCGTCCGCCAGCTCCAAGTAAGGACACTCAACTGAGTAGTGCCCCCTGAGATGCTTATACACCTCAACTAGGTCCCCCCTTGCCCGTCTGTAGTATAAGCTAGGCAAGTTCAGGCGCTCCAATCTCTCAGGGTAGCTGAGGTGCCGAAGTGCAGGCACCAGTCTGGTGGCCCTCCTTTGAACATTTTCAACCAACTGACAGTCCCTAGCATATCTCGGGGACCAGATGGGGTGACAGTACTCCAGATGGGGAAGCACTTCACTCTTGAAGATCGTTACGAGGGACGGACCGTCTAGATATCTGAACGACCTTCTTATAAGACCCAATAATTTATTTGCCAGATTTACTCTCTTCTCGCAATGGCCCGAGAACTTCAGCTCATTGTCAACATACACACCTAGGTCCTTCTTACATACAGTCTCAACTAGTGCAGTTTCTTCATCCCGTTGGGACATATGATACGCCTCCTTACCGTTGCTACGCCCCAGGTGCATCCTCTTACACTTCGTGACATTGAATCTCAGCAGCCATTTCTTCGACCATTCCTGGAGCCCACATAGGTCCTTCTGCAGCTCTTCACAGTCCGCTTGGTTCTTAATTTCTAGAAACCTTCCATATCAAGATAGGTTAAAGAAACTAAACTTGCATTCCCTAGAAAGACGAAGAGTGCGGGGAGATATGATAGAAGTATTTAAGTGGGTGAAAGGAATCAATAAAGGGGATATAGATAAAGTTCTTATAATATCCGAGCAGGATAGGACTCGTAGCAACGGATTCAAGTTGGATAAGTTTAGGTTTAGGAGGGAGATAGGAAGGAACTGGTTCACAAATACGGTGGTGGACGAGTGGAACAAGCTTAGCAACTTTGTAGTAAGTGCTGGAACGCTGGAAAGTTTTAAAAGGAGGCTAGATAGATTCATGGATGATAGAGAGTGGTAGTAACTCTCGACAGGAGCTGCCATGCACAGGCCAACCGGCCTCTTGCAGACTCCTTATTTTTTTATGTTCTTATTACACTTCTCGAGTGCATGATTGTTTGATCTTATTTGTTTGCGATACAGAACAAGTAGAAATGAAGACACAAGGTAAATTACCTTGTAACTGTTTCGCAACTGCTCATACAGTCCAAACACCTATTGTTGTTGTTGCTGTTGTAGATTTTGAGATAACAGTTGCTGATGTTGCAATAGTGCCTGTTTTATTGTTGTAATAATGCCTGTTCTGCAGCTGTTGTTCTTGTTTTATTTACCACTTATATACCTATTGGCTCCCTACTAGAGGAAGCCATGCCAAAGGAAGGAGGTGGCCTATATAGAATCCCTCCATTATTGTTCATAGTTTTGTCTAAGTCTATTTTGAAGTCCAGTACTGTTCTCGATTCCACGGCTTAAGCTAGTAGACTGTTCCAAATGTCTACCACCCTCTAGGTGAAGAAATATTTCCTTCTGTTCATTCTGTTTGATAAATTGGCGGGCTTCAGGTTATGTCCTCTTATGTTGGTGAAATCACAAAAGAATCACCCAGGTTCACGTTTACCATCCCTTGAGTCCGAGATCTGCCCTATTGTGTTTTGTTGCAACAATGCCTCTTTTGTCGTCGTTGTTGTTGTTGTTGTTACAATAATGCCTGTTTCATTGTTGTTGACGTTGTAGTGATAAGATATATTGGGGTTTTGTTATTGATGTTATTGTTGTTGTGAGATAATACTACGTAACACTTCAGTTGTCCTTATAATCAATGACTATAAAAGGTTAAATCTACACAGAAAACTCATTGCTGTGTTCGGTTTATTTGTCTTCTAAAAATTTGGGGATTATTGAGTTCTTATAACGAAAATCTATATATTTCTAAAATCATATTTCATAAAAAAAGCGATGGAAATGTAAGACAAAGTTCAAAATCAAATAAGTAGCTCTTTACAGCAAAAATGTAGAAATTATTTATATTGTTACCCATAGCCTAGCAGGTGTACGCTTGGTCATGACTGTTTGACTTGCAAAAATGAGGTTGAACGATATGTACATTATTATTTACCTAAAACATTCCCGACACAGATACTAGTACATTATTTCAGGCGTCCCATAACTCAGCGAATTGAACATCAATGTCGTACTTACGTAATTGTTATTCCGCATACGGTGTTATTTTTATAATACAACTGAAGGTGAGGTACAGTACCTGCAACCTCGTTAATAAAAACAGTAACGTTAGTATCAGTAGTGGTAAGACCTGCAATACCTCGAACATACAGTAATAATAGCACTCGTGGTAAGTATTAGCGTTAGCAGCAGCACGACTAGTAAAAGTACCAGTAATAAAAGTATTTAACACTTTCGTAATGTGTTAAACAGTTGGTTGATCACAGCGGCAGGAGAGACGTCGCATCGCATACCACAGAAGATTGCTGAGTCACCTCACCGATGCAGGTTTTGTCTCGCCTTTCACACCCTTGAGAGGCAGTACCCGAGCCTTCAGTAACTGAAGGAGTAAGGAGGAGAATGAGATGTTATGTTTATGTGTGTAGATAACTTCATACGAGTATAGTAGATCACTGAAACTTTGGTATACCTTATTTCACGTGATGCAACCTGAAGGGGTTAGATTAGGTTAGATCAGATTAGGTTAGGTTGGCGTTAAGGTGTTTAATTATCACGTGAAATAAGCCGGGGTGCCTAACCTTCAGGTGACCCATCACTAATAAGAGAATACTGAGAGGCATAAATAAACCTCAGATATTAAGATTTCATAATAAATGTGTATTGTATAATTACAACATCGGAGGCAAAACACAAATCCCAAAGTCAACTATTATAATGTACAGACACAGAGAACAGACCTATAGGGAATTCTTCTGTAAAAAGGAAACTACAGTTCGTTCAGGGAGGATCTTGTTAGCAAATGGTTAAAAAGAGCTGATTGTATAGTACATATAGACGATGATAAGAACAGTCGAGAGGAATGTATTAGATGTGAACGCTTGAAGAACATGAGTTTTGAGGACTGTCCGAGACAAGTGAATTCATCACAGTCGTCTACAAACTGCGTAAAATTGTGATCCAAGAAGTTAAAACTGACCTAAATAACATAAATAATAATTTAAGTTGTTAAGACGTCCACAAGCCAGACTAAAACAAATCACCTCACAAAATACTGTACTAAGGACGCCTTGAATAATATACCTGAGCAGATATTTGGGTCTTCAATCGTGATTACACTGAGAGATGTCACCAAGATTTTTATTCCTACTTGTGAACACTGACCATACTGAGTATATGTATATTGTAAACTCGCTATAGTGGCATGCTCGCTTCGGTGGGAAATATTGTCATCCACACAGCACTGTACGTCCTCAACTTATTTTAGTGAAGATCTGAGGATGCATGGATGACTCAGAACACCACCTCCTGCACACTGGAGGGAATAGCCAAGTATGAACCGTGCTCCAAATATTTCCCAGTGAGGCGGACCTCAATTACATACAGCTGCTCGTCTGCCCGCCCATGCAGTCGAGCCAAACGTGTGCAGTCGTTGACCGAGTCTCGCTCGGTAAAGTTTGGCTGAGAGGACAGCCGAGCAGGTACGTACTGTACTGTAAATGCCTGCTCGTCTGCACACTCATTTTTCCAAACCTGGAAGATATTGCTTTCCTCAATTAGATACTGTATACGGTAACTCGTCAAATTATTTTCCATAATTTTATCTAAAATAGCTCCTAACATCACATTTGCTCATAGGTTAATTACTTGTTCATGTTAATGAATTCCATTTTCAACATAAAAGCATCATTACATTTCAAAATATATCGGTATTCAACTTCAATCCCAAATCCGTTCTCTGTGACTTTAAACTATTTTCATAGATCATATTGTAGTTCTCATCCCATTTGGTAACAGTTGATATCTGGCTATAGTTGAGTGGCATCGCCTGGAAAGCATATTTTCAGATCAGTTTTAATGTTACCTGGAGGTGGTAGGAAGACGTAATTTCTTTTCTCTTCAGTTTGATAAAATGTGGAGGAGGAAGAGCGAACAAGCTACCTCCACTGGGTACGGAGTCCCTTTATTCGTTGAGTTACCAAAATATGTCTCTGTATGTCTTGTTTTATAATGTGTTATGTTGCAAAACAGCCAAAGGTCCACATTCATTTGAACGTGAGATACAAGTTCTCTTTGACTTAGGTGAACTTTGACCCTCTTATCTTTGTCATGAACTTTATTTCCAAGTGATAGTGCAGGAAGAAACCACAGTACTGTACTGTACTTGGAGGAAACCTGTCATGTTTGTTAGATCACACTGGATAGCAAACTTCTCAGGTGTGGTCCCGGTCACAATTCCAACTCAGAACGACATCTGAGACTGCCGAGTTCCACGACAATTTAAATAATGAGTTACTTAATGCACAGAGGCAGAACATACCATACAAAAAACTCAGATCAGACAACAATGACCCTAAATGGATAATTAATTATTTAAAGAACATTATTGGCCAAAGAAAGGCTATAGGTAAAAGGATAAAGCGTGGCGAAATTTATCTCCAGGTTTATTATAAGATATTGGCGAGTAGGGTTAAAACCGAGATAAGGAAAGCCAAGAGGAATAATGAGGTAAGGATAGCAAGGGAGGCAAAGACAAACCCCAAAGGATTCTACCAAATGTATCAAACTAAAACACGAGAAAAGATTGGACCAATACGGTCAGATACCGGCGAGCTCACTGATAACGACGGAGAAATGAGTAATAATTTGGTGGAACGTCAATGTGGCATTTAAAAACTCAAGCACTGTTAAACAAATGTTAATCAAGAACTCCCCCAACAACACAATTGGTTGCATTTATAAAGTTCCTTGCAAGGAATGTAATATGTTTCACTTAGGCCAGACAGGTAAAGATCTTGTAACTAGACTTAAACAACATAAATATAGTGTTAGGACAGGCCAGGAATCCAATGCTCTGTTTGTTCATCTGAGGGATAATAAGCATTGCATTGACTGGGATAATGCCTCCTCAATATTATCTTGTAATTCAATTGACAGTAGGAACATTATAGAATCTAGTCTTATTAAACATACAGAAGCAGTCAACACGAATTTGAGTAATGGCATGTACAAACTGGACAATTTTGTAATTAAGAAGATTTGTAACCAGGTGAGAAGGTTGGTGTCACCTTACCCTCTGACCTGACTACCAACCGTTGCCGTGCTTTTTTAAGATTAGTAGGGTCATTACCTAATACCTGACCATTGTGGACCTGATCTCACCCTCCTCTGTATATATACACCTTGTTTTGTACTTCTTCTTAGTCTGTACTCACCCCTGAAGATGTGAATTACACGGAAGCGCTTGGGAACTTCGTGTTTTCTTCTTTCCTGGTGGTTATCAGCATATACCTAGATCACGCGCACCTACAGTGATTTACTTGCATATATATATATATATATATATATATATATATATATATATATATATATATATATATATATATATATATATATATATAGATATATATATATATATATATATAAAACAAAGAAGTCTGTTTGTCTGTGTGTCCGCACGAGAATCTCGAAACCTACTTTACCGATCTGTAGTGATGATGGATGGTGTTATATGTAGTGATGGTGGATGGTGTTATATGTAGTGATGATGGAGTCTATGGGTCACCCATGGTGGACGCGTATGAGAAGTTTGGAACCACGCAGGCTTGATAGAATTAATTCTATAAGATGTTTTGCTAATATTCTTTAAAATTTAGCGTATTAATGAAATTCATATTGCATATCTGACAAAAAGGTAAGTTACCCATGTGCTACAAAGGCGAAGGTAATAGACAAATAAATGACGACACGGCAACATTAGCCATGGACGGGCTGACATAAAGTGATCAGGAAATAGACGTGTCCCTCCTTCTGTACCACGACCCGTTCAAATGTATTACACTTTCTTATTATTTATTGTCCCTGTAACCCCGTTGCTCTATTATGGCTCGAAATTAGGAAAACTGAGTTTTCATGGACAGGGGTGCTCTTGTTCCCTAGTCGTAGTCGATGAAGGCTAACTTGGGTTTGTCTTGGTGTTTTCTTGTCTGCGAATGGTGGTTCTTCTTTTGTAGCCACCAGGTACCATTTGGCTGATTGGGAACCAGCGTTGAATGCGTCAAGGAAGCTCTTTTGGATGTGGAGCTTGGTAGTCTTTCTGAGGTGATTCTTGATCTGTTGCACGCTTGCTGGAACTTGAATGTATACGCTTCTAGAACGTGTGGCTGCCTTGGCTGCTTCGTGTGCCATGTCATTTCCCCCGATCCCTACATGACTGGGAATCCAGTGTAAGACGACTGGGTGATTTTGTCTTTGGAAGTCCTGTAGCTGTGCGAGGATCGAGGCTATGATGTGGATGTTGTCTCTTGGTTGACTGTGTTGCAGCGCCTGCATGGCTGTTTTCGAGTCCGTGTGAATTATGATGGACGTGTTGTGTTGTGTTGCAGCTTTTTGTAGGGCCTTTGAGATTGCTACCAACTCTGTTTGTAGGGTGGAGCAGTCATTAGAAAGTCTTCATAGGAAAGTCTGGCCTTGGGTGTAGAAGGCCGCTCCGGATCTATGATGTTTTGGGTCCACCGAGCCGTCTGTGAAGTATGATGCTGCATCAGCCGGTGTCTCGGTGGCTATGGCTTCCTGGGTTATTCTTTTGAGGTCCTCTTTCTGGGGGGTTGGCTTTGCTATCACCTAGGTCGGTGATTTTGAATGTGGCTGGTGGAGGGCTCCATGGTGGTGGAACTACATAATCCCTGTCTCGTATGTCTTGGTTGTTCTTGACGAGTGTTTCTGCTTGCAGGTGCCCGATGACCTCGCTTGCCTCGTGCGACCAGGTGGCCTCTCCCACTCTGTGGTCGAGGTGGAGAGAAGCACTGATTCGCGTTTTGGCAGCTGTGGGCTTATCTGATTTACAGATTTTGGCGAGGAGACCGGCTGTCACCTGTTTGACTCGTACTGCCAGGGGGGGTAGTTCAGTTTCCATTTGCAAATTGCAAATTCTGGTCCACATGGGTTCTCCGAGCATGGTCCCGAGATCATTATTTTGGATAACTTCTAGTTTGGCTATCTGGCCTTCTCTCAGTCCAATGAGCGCTGGAACACTGTAATCTACCAGCGATCTGATGGCGGCAGTGTAGTAGGCTTTGAGCACGTGTATTTTCGCTCCTGCGGTTGTGCTGGTGAGCGACCTCATTAAGTTGTGTCTGCTTTTCGCCCTGTGCCTGAGACACTCGAGTTGCGGCTTGAAAGTGAGTTTCTGGTCGAATCAGATTCCAAGACACTGGTGGGCGTTGGTCCAGACTACCGGTGTGTTTTGTATGGAGAGCATCATGTCTGGTGTGTCTGTGCAGATGGACATCGCTTTCGACTTGGCTGGATTTATCTTGAATCCAAGTCTGTTGCACTCCTGTTCTATAAGTTGGAGTGCGTGTTGCGTGTTGGCTAGTCTGTTTGCTCCTCTTACTATGAGCTGTAAGTCGTCTGCAAAGTAGAGGAGCTTGGCTGTTTGTCTGAAAGGAAGTCTGACTAGATTTTCCATACTTACCTGGAGCTGGTGGACGTTCGCCCCACAAGGGGTCACAGCTCAAGGTTGAAGAAGCAGCAAGTGAGAGTTGTGAACTCTTGGAACAGCCTGCCAGAGAGTTTTGTAGCGGCACCGAGTGTGAGCTGTTTCAAGACCATATTTGACCAGCGCTAGAGCAGGTTCAGATACATTTTGGAGCCAGTACATGCCCAGTACTTCCCAACAGTGCGTAGCAGCGGAACAAAGACGTGACCGATCGCCCAAGCGGCTAACGAGCCGATCAGTGGCGAAGAGGGTATAAGTAAAAAGTGAATCATCATCAACACAACCACCATCAACAACACTACCACCATCAACAACACTACCACCATCAACAACAAACCACCATCAACAACACTACCACCATCAACAACACTACCACCATCAACAACACAACCACCACCAACAACACTACCACCATCAACAACACTACCACCATCAACAACAACACTACCGCCATCAACAACACTACCACCATCAACAACAACACTACCACCATCAACAACACTACCACCATCAACAACAACACTACCACCATCAACAACACTACCACCTTCAACAACGACACTACCACCATCAACAACACTACCACCATCAACAACAACACTACAACCATCAACAACACTACAACCATCAACAACACTACCACCATCAACAACACTACCACCATCAACAACAACACTACCGCCATCAACAACACTACCACCATCAACAACAACACTACAACCATCAACAACACTACCACCATCAACAACACTACCACCATCAACAACACTACCACAATCAACAACAACACTACCGCCATCAACAACACTACCACCATCAACAACAACACTACAACCATCAACAACACTACCACCATCAACAACAACACTACCACCATCAACAACACTACCGCCATCAACAACACTACCACCATCAACAACACTACCACCATCAACAACAACACTACCACCATCAACAACACTACCACCATCAACAACAACACTCTTACCATCATCATTAATACTATCACCATCAACACTACTACCATCATCATTAATACTATCACCATCAACACTACTACCATCATCATTAATACTATCACCATCAACACTACTACCATCATCATTAATACTATCACCATCAACACTACTACCATCATCATTAATACTATCACCATCAACACTACTACCATCATCATTAATACTATCACCATCAATACTACTACCATCATCATTATTACTATCACCATCAACACTACTACCATCATCATTATTACTATCACCATCAACACTACTACCATCATCATTATTACTATCACCATCAATACTACTACCATCATCATTATTACTATCACCATCAACACTACTACCATCATCATTATTACTATCACCATCAACACTACTACCATCATCATTATTACTATCACCATCAACACTACTACCATCATCATTATTACTATCACCATCAACACTACTACCATCATCATTAATACTATCACCATCAACACTACTACCATCATCATTAATACTATCACCATCAACACTACTACCATCATCATTAATACTATCACCATCAACACTACTACCATCATCATTAATACTATCACCATCAACACTACTACCATCATCATTATTACTATCACCATCAACACTACTACCATCATCATTAATACTATCACCATCAACACTACTACCATCATCATTAATACTATCACCATCAACACTACTACCATCATCATTAATACTATCACCATCAACACTACTACCATCATCATTAATACTATCACCATCAACACTACTACCATCATCATTATTACTATCACCATCAACACTACTACCATCATCATTAATACTATCACCATCAATACTACTACCATCATCATTAATACTATCACCATCAACACTACTACCATCATCATTAATACTATCACCATCAATACTAATACTACTACCATCATCATTAATACTATCACCATCAACACTACTACCATCATCATTAATACTATCACCATCAACACTACTACCATCATCATTAATACTATCACCATCAACACTACTACCATCATCATTAATACTATCACCATCAACACTACTACCATCATCATTAATACTATCACCATCAACACTACTACCATCATCATTAATACTATCACCATCAACACTACTACCATCATCATTAATACTATCACCATCAACACTACTACCATCATCATTAATACTATCATCAACGTTTACTCTGCAATACGGTAGGTGCATTACGCAAGAGATCGTTGCGTAATAAATATAGGTGACCAACTTCATCCCACGTTACACCATTGTCGACCTCGTCTTAGTATTTTATTACCATCATTTGCACCCTTACGCTAACCATGTTTGAATCTGTTTAATATTTCTTAGCCAACCACTCCGTCGCTATACTGTAGATAGGTGAGAAACAGCGAATGTGTCTTGTTTGTGTGTGTGGGGGGGGGGCGGTTTAGTCATTACGTGAGTGTACAGGTATGTGTATTTTTGTGTGCATGTGGATATGTAGGTAAAATGTGAATGTGTGTTTTTGTGTGTGTGTGTGTGTGAACTTCGAAGTGGCATGAGGACTAACCTTGTGGTGTAGAATGATAATTAGGGAGGAATTCGCATTGTTGCGTCACCTGAAGCTACTAGTGATCCTCTAAGGGAAAACACAGATGTTTCATTTTCGTTAACAACGAAGGAATCAAATTACATTGTGCATTTTCAGGAACGCAAAACCCAAACATGTTCAGCGCTTTTAGATAGCATTATCTGAACGGGCTTCTTTCTGGAGAAGAAAAAAAAGTTTGAACTTTAGGAAAAATTTGGTTGAGCATAGGAGCAAACTGGCACCTGCCGAGCACATATATGACTTGCCGGCCTTCATGCTACGTCATTCGACGCCGTGCTACGCTTCAGGTATGTTTACAGTTTACAGTAGGGACGTGGTCTTGATCCAGGGAAAATCGTCTAACTATTCTTCTAGATCACGCGAAATAATAAAATATTGACCATGCTTGTGTTTATGTGCATATTTCTTTAGATGTCAAAATGGGGTTAAGATTAACATTACCATATACATTACTGGAAGCAAGAGCTCCAGTACAGAGCAGGGGGACGGAGGGACACCCCTACCCGCTCTACCTCAATCAGGTGGAGGCGAGCACCATGTAAACAATGACATCTCTGACCACACCCCGCAAAATACAATGTATTTAGCAAATGCCGCAGCTAGGGGGGGGGGGCCGGGGTGACTACCAAGAGCAGAGACGTTACCGAAAACAAATTCCGGCTTAAAAGTCATGTACACAAATACTGACACGTTCCTTGATAAGAGAGAGGAGTTTGAAACACTACTGGAGGTACTGTACCTGTACGTACATCAACCCGATATAGTACGGATAGGTGTTGTAGAACTTTTGCACAAGAACAGGAGAATCGACCCGGAGGAATGTGCGTTCAGCATTGACGGATATGACACATTTACGAACCTTTCTCAAGCAACTTGCAAGAGGGGTGTGGTTATCTATGCTAGGCAAGACCTTAGAGCCAGCTAGGCGAGGGTACAGGGAGAGAATGTTTTGAAGAATCCAAGTGGTGTAAAATTAAATTAAAGGGGAGAAATTTACTTGTTGTGGGTGTATTTACAGATCCCTAAACTGTAGCTTATTAAAGCAAAGGAACTTAAGAGCCTCAATAGACAATGCAACGGCGCTCAGCCCTCAGCCCAAGCAACCTTCTTGTAATGGGGGACTTTAACAATGGCGACATCGACTGAAGAAATGAGACCACGCCAAATTACTGAAATAACACCGCTACTCTTTTTGTAGAAACTATGAGAGATTATTTTCTGTTCCAGCGTGTTAAAGACCCGACTCACTACAGAGTTCAGCAAACACCCAAGCCACGGGACCTCATCATAACAAACAGGTGGCCAAGCTGGAACACCTAACCCCCGTTGGCACCAGCCATCACGTAACATTGTCCTTTAGATTAAACTGTTACTTAGTTCACGACATAATCAGGCCAAGGTTCAAATATTACAATGGAAATTACGACAGGATGAAAGGTATCCACTGGCCTAACTCACTAAGGTATAAGAACGCAGACACTACGCTGAATATCATAGATAGTAAAGTGAGCCATAAGAATGGAGGAAATTGCAGCGGGCCTATTGGCCCATACTGGGCAGTCCCGTTTACACCCAACTCCTATCGCTCATATATCCATCCAACCAATGTTTGATCGATAAATACATACCCAAGACCAAACCTAGTGCCTCCACATGAACCATTAGGCGGTCGACAAAGTTAGGAAGAAAACCCAGAAATTCAAGACGTGGGTTAGGACAAACGATGAGCAGGACAGGAGGATGTATACCAGATCCAAGAACCAAGCAAAATCAGAGTGTAAAAGGGCTGAAAAGGAGTTCCAGAGGCTGGTTGCAAACAAGGTCAAGTCAAACCCGAAAGCTTGAATATGGTAGTTACGCAGATTCTTACCAGGACAAAGCGGAGGCATTGAGCAGTTTCTTTTCTTTGGTGTTCACAAGAGAGGATACGAACAATCTTGCTGCGTTTGGGGACAGACGGTTCGACACAGCGGTGACACACATTGTGTTCTCAGAAGGTATAAGAAATAAATTGGCAAAGCTAAAAGTTCATGAGAGTCCCGGCCCTGACATGGTGCATCCCAGAGTGCTAAGTGATTTGTGCAACGAGCTTGCTAAGCCCCCGAAGATCCTGTTCTGTAAATGCCTGGGTGAGCAAAAGGTCCCCATTAATTTGAAAATGGCTTTATGTGAGTCCTATCTTCAAGAAGGGCGAACGTCACTCCACGAATAATTACAGACCAGTGAGCCTGACCAGCATAGTAAGAAAAGTACTTGAGAGCATTATAAGAGATGCCATGATGGAACATCTACTACGAAACAATCTTTTAATGGATTGCCAACACGGTTTTATGTCGGAGCGCTCCTGCTTAACACAATTACTCAAGGTACTGGATGTTTGGACCTGAATTCCGGAACAGGGTGCCAATATCGACAATGTATACCTAGATTTCGCCAAGGCTTTCGACAGCGTACCCCATGAAAGGCTAAAAATTAAACTGGAAGGGTACGGGATTCGGGGAATTGTCCTAGCGTGGATCGATGACTTTCCTTTATGATTGCAAGCATGAAATCGTCATGTGTGCCCGTGACAAGCGGGATACCACAGGGCAGTGTATTGGGCCCGCTGTTGTTTGTTTGCTTCATAAATGACATGCTAAAAGCTGTACACTCCTCCGTACAAATGTTTGCGGACGATGCCAAGCTATTTAGAGAGATAAATAACCAAACAGACTGTGAAGAGCTGTAGAAATATCTCTGTGAGCTTCAAGAATGGTCTAAGAAATGGCTGCTAAGATTCAATGTCACGAAGTGTAAGAGGCTGCACTTGGGACGTACCAACGGTAAGGAGGCGTATCATATATTCCAACGGGACGAAGAAACTGGGTTAATTGAGACAATGTGGAAAGGACCTGGGTGTGTGTATGCTGACAATGTACTGAAATTCTCGGGCCATTTTGAGAAGGTGAACCAAGCAACTTCAAGAGTGAGGTGCTTCCCCGCCTGGAGTACTGTCACCCCGTCTAGTCCCCGAGATATGCTAGGCACTGTCAGTTGATTGAAAATGTCCAAAGGAGGGCCCAGACTGGTGCCAGCACTTAGGCACCTCAGCTACCCAGAGAGATTACAGCTCCTGCAATTGCCTAGCTTATACTACAGACGGGCAAGAGGAGACCTAATTGAGGTGTATAAACATCTCAAAGGGCACAACTCAGTCGAGTGTCCTTACCTGGAGCTGGCGGACACTCGCCCCAGGCACAAGTGGTCACAGCTCAAGGTTGAAGAAGTCACAAGTCCAGAATACTGTGAGGGCAAACTTTTTTGGAGTAAGAGTTATAAACTCGTGGAACAACCTGCCAGAGAGTGTTGTGGCGGCACCGAGCGTGAGCTGTTTCAAGTGCAGACTTGACCAGCACTGGAGCAGGTTCAGATAGGTAGTAGGCAGCTATCAAACATGGAAGTACTACCGCCTGGAAAGATATTGGAAGCATAATGTGTTGTCTAATGGTAGACCCTGCTGCCACATGGCATCATAAAAATTGTGTCAAAGTCCCAGGTTGCTGATCTGACTTTCTGCCTCATTTACACACAATTGCAGGGTCTCAATTGCTTCTCTTACGTTAAGAACACAACATACATATATTATTTCTCACTCTTGATATATATATATATATATATATATATATATATATATATATATATATATATATATATATGCAAGTAAATCACTGTAAGTGCGCGTGATCCAGGTATATGCTGTTAACCACAAGGAAAGAAGAAAACACGAACTTCGTGTTTTCTTCTTTCCTTGTGGTTATCAGCATATATATATATATATATATATATATATATATATATATATATATATATATATATATATATATATATATATCATGTAGATCCACAATGAAAACGTGGATAAGATAAATCTTGATATATATTTTGTGTGGTTCTATTATTATTATTATTATTAGTATTATTATTCAAAAAAAATTCATTATTAGTATTGTATTAGTTTATTATAATTGTTATTTATTATATTTATTATTATTACTGTTTTATTATATTTTCGCCCCCTCCCCCCCCCCCCCCCCCCCCCCCACCCTACCATTAACACAACACTGGTGAATAATCCAACTTGTATTCAGATCACAGAAAAGTCGCCACTCACCTGGCTGTGAATACAACCAAGCTGATGAATGATGATTAGTGTGAAACATATATATGTACAGTCGTGAACAGAAGTCCTGTCGCCCCTTGTGCTGTTCCGCGAACCAAGAAATTCAGACTCATGAACACGAAGCAGTAGACACTGGTGCATTATTCTGCCCATAAATGCTTCGGATTCATGAGTCTGAATCTCAGGGTTCGTGGAGCAGTAGAAGGGGCGACAGGACTTCTGTTCACGACTGTACAGTCACCTACAAAAGTCCTGTCGCCTCTACTCCTGAACCACGAGCCCAGAGATTCAGACTCGTGAAACCGAAGCATTTATGGACATAATAATGGATCAGTGTCTACTGCTTCGGGTTCACGAGTCTGTCAGGGTTCGTGGTTTCGGAGTAGAGGCGACAGGACATTTGTGGGTGACTGTGTAGTAAATTAAAATAGGCAGTTACTCAATAGCTCATCACATTACTTAGAAGTTATTTCATTAAGACTTCGTTACTTAGACACTATACATACAACTCAGCGGAGTGATGATGGTACAGTATACTTCCATACGTGGTTTTACATTCAGTAGCCGTTATAAATACATATTTGTCGTATTTGTTTCGAAACTCGTAGTATATCACTCTGGAGGCAATTGTACAAAGTGCATGTCATATTTTAGCATCACAGATCTATTTAGCAAGAACAATGTTGATGGTACCATCAGCATGTTCTTCGATGTAGTTATTGACCATTTCAGATTGAACTTAGGTAAATGTATACCTATATTCCTGTAATTAATCACATTGATTCCAGAGGCCAGTGAGGTCCGAGTGAGTCCATCCACCAAGATGATGATAATGAGTACGAGCGTGGGGCCCCACAGGTCGTGCAGGTCGCTGTTGCTGGGGTTGGTAGTGCTGGTGCAACTCTCTGCTACACACAGGATAATGATGAGTGAGTACACAAGAAGGAAATTTATTTGTTTTATAACGAAGAGTAATTAGACCAATCTGTTTCCTATTTGTTATTTTCCCTTTGGATGGTTTATGAACGTGAATATCCAGGAATCATAAATACAACATTAATCTGGGATAAGGTAAATTTCTGTTGTCTTGTGGGGTACGAGTTATTGGTTCACACTCAGGATGGGATGGAGAGAGGAAACTCACAATGTCCTCTCTGTATACATATTGTATTGGATGTACAAAGCAGCTTGGTGCTGGGGGGGGGGGGGGGGGTGGCAGCGTGAGTCCAAGCGTGATGTAGACAGAGCTGGTTGGTGAGGGTGCTCAGAGGAGAACACGTGGCTTGTGGGTCGGCATAGTAGCCGGCGGGAGCGAGGGCCACCAGGCAGGAGCGGAGGAGGAGGTGTTGCTTGCTGGTGGCTGTGGGTAGAAAGAGGTAGGTCACCACGAGGTGAGGTCTTAAATAGCGGAGGTAGGCGTGGCTTGATAGTTGACCTCAGTCATGCAAGGCGGCGCTGGTTGCTGACCTTGACCACGAGGCGCAAGCTGGTGAATTCTAGGGTCTGCTAGTCAGCGACAAACAGCGTTTGTAGGGGAGGAATCCACTACAGTCTAAGTCTCCTTGGAAAACATGACTCGCAGGACGATGATTTATTGACCTGGTCCAGTCATGAACAGTACTTGCGATTTACCAGCGCCGGTCAAGATTCGTTTTGGTGGCAATGTCGAAAGTTGAATTATTTACTGTAAATACTTGGAAAACTCTGCCAAGTCGCCGCGCGTAGTCTGTGTACAACCGACCAGCTTAGTCCAAGCGTACTCTCACGTCCACTAAAAACGTAAAATTACACCATGAAGCTTCAACAAAATTGCTTTCATTGGTACCAGGTATATATTAAAACAAGTACTTTCTGTTTAATATGGCGGGCGGGGGGGGGGGGGGAAATCCAGGGGGGACGGCTAGGAAGTTTGGTAAGGTTAAGTATATAGGTTTATTTGGCTGGTTAGTTCTACTGTATATGCCTAAGACATTTTCTCATAAATGGGATTTTTTCAAAGAAAATGAAGGTCAGATTTAAACAAAGCACACCAAAATACACCAGAATAAATATATTTCCCTGTAAAAAACGACGGGGGCGTTAAAACAAATCTTTACTCCGGCACCTTTCATGTAAAGCAGCCCTCAGGTGGTCAATATTTATTGACAATAAGATTGATCGTGTGAGGATGAGATTGAAGGTATTGACAATACAAAATATTGATGGAAACTGGATTGATGAGTTTCAAAATATTTATGATATTGTCAATATTTATTGACAGTGTGAGGCTAGTATTGTCAATAGAGAATCAGTTTGTAACGGTCGTCTGTCATGGGTTGCGCCTCCCGCACAACCCATCCCAAATGTTTGTTTAGGTAGAGATAAGGTACCCGGCCAGCCGATAAGGGGAGGCCAGTGAGACCTCATTTTAGTCAGTGGGCTTTAGACCTTGGATGAGAGAAGACCTCCTGCTCCGCGGACTTAGAACACGGGCCATACAGTCCTACCAGTGCTACGAGTCTGTGTGTGCAAATCCCCGAGATTGTTGTTAAGTCCAGCGAAAAGTTAACGCATCCTGTAAAGGAAGTGATCACTTAGATGAATGTTGAAAATTAATGGAATTCATTAAATCATCATTTATCAAGTACACAACGCATTGAATGCCGGAAGCAGAGTGAAATTCTACGTAGTGATACACCATAATCTCCTGGGTGAGTAATCAGTGTGAAGGTATCTGAGTTCTACGGTAATAAAAACCGCTTTCTTGCATTTAAAACGTAACATCATCCATGGCATGCACATTGCCTTCCGGTCTTGCTGATAGCGGTAATGGGCCAGCTGCCCAAACAAGAAGTGACACTTGCGATGTGTTCTTATGATTCATTCGTACATGCAGAGAATTACCAGGGTTGTGGGATGTTACTTCAAAGGACAACATGAACAAAGGAAAGAAAATGCAGCTTATGAGTTGTTGATTATTTTAAAGGAAATGAAGAAAGATTGTCTATGCAAAAGCCAAGATCACAGCTACACAAGCTTTATGAGCACACATTTCCGTCAGCACTCCTTCTAAGGCTCCTTGGTACAGACTGACAAATTTGTCCGAAATATTGAACGTGTGAGGTGGCGGTTGTCAATAATTAAAATATTGACAATATAATATTGTCAATAAATACTGACCGTGTGAGGGCCACTTAAGAGTTCTGTCAATCTATACAACGCATCTATACCACATGCTGTGAACCGTCCAGCGCGGCGTCAATGAGCTACCCCATTGATATTTTTCGTTTACACCGCGTATTTGACATCATAACCAGGTGTTGGTTACCAGGATTTGACCATGCTACCGTTAGGTATATTCCTAATTTGATTGGGGGTGTCGCCCCCAACACCCCTTTAGCTACTCACTCAACATTATAGAACTTGGTATCATTGGAAAGGGCATTCACAGGGGAGTTCAAAACTATGATTCGTAAGTGTTAACAATGGTGGAACACACTAATATGCTTAAAAATTACTTTGTATTATCCAATTTTACCTTAAGACATCAACACAGTACATAAATATGACATGTATATAGTGTCATCACAGTATTTCATGTCAGTTCTGTTAGTTTAGCACATGCGAGAAGTGCACTCTGCCTCTTCAGTAATATGTACAGTATATGCATCAATGTATTTACTGGACAATCATGCGCCGGTTAACGTCTGACTGAACAACGTCCGATCGCATATACGTCCGTGGCCCCCCCCTCCCCCCCCCAAAAAAAAATCCGTGACGCCTGCTGGACCACCACTCCACGAACCCCTGACGGAGACACGATGATCCTCTCCATACTGGTCAGATATTATGTGTGAAAGGAATATGCTTCCTATCTTAGGCTATTTTTAAACATTTGCCTCCAGGTGTAATGTTAACCTACATCTATTGAGGATAAAATCTTTCACCTACAAATTGACAATGACACATTTGCTGTAATCAGACATATCTAGTTGCCTCAACAATTGCAACTCCAGTTGCACTTGGGGTTGCAATTTCAAATTCTGTGGCATTACTAAGTATAGTGAAGTCTTTGGTGCACTCTAAGATTAAGAGAGAATACGGAGGACTCAGGCATACTGATGTGAGAGAAAACGGACTCGTATGATGGGGGACCAAATAAAAAAAGCATAGCTACATGTTTTGTGGACTCCAGTATTAGCGTACCCTTTTCATCACTTTGTAATAAACCTAGCCATGCCTGTGTGTGTTTATGATATTTACCATAACATTATATATATATATATATATATATATATATATATATATATATATATATATATATATATATATATATATATATATATATATATATATTTAGTGGGTATAAATGGTCGTAAAATGGGAAACTTGGGGTTGGGTCTTGGGTGCCTGGAACCATTTAGAATAAATCCCATAGGTTCTGTACTTTCGTTATCTGCGAGGTCCCAATTAGGCTCTATAACCAAGGGATGACTGTACTGTACTGTATATACTTGTGACACTGGCCAGTTGCTTCTGGTGTTATGGTACAGGGGTACCAAGTGACAGCACTAGGATCCCACTTCCTCTATCAAGGGATAAACAATTAAAATTTAAATTGAAAAAAATACATTCAAATAATGGGACCTACCGAACCTAAATGGCCCTAGAGCGGGCACAGGCACGGATGCATTGCGTATTCTTATAGATTGTGCTGCCAGGCGTACGTTATCTAGTGAATTTAGTCAATATTGTACTGTAGGGGTATCGAGATATTAAAGTTGTCTAGCACTCAGGATGGAAGGAAACTCTAATGTGGTTTTCTTGTATAATATATAAGTTATATGATAGACAGTCTGGTGCTGGAGGTGCTGTGTGGTGAGGGGCTGCTTGGTAGAGACGTGCGGTGAGTAGCTTGTCGAAGGAGGTATGTGTGCAGGAGCTCCGTTAGAGAAGATGTTGCCTGTTGCTGGCCTCCTGGTTGAATGAAATGTTAACAGTGTGGAGCTTGCTGGAGGAGATGTTGCTTGTTCAAGAAGATTGGTCAGAATGCATCTCAATGGAGAGACAGAGCTTATATACACCCAGCAGCGGCTATGAGTCATGGTGGAAAAACCCGAGAAGTAGCCGGTGACTAGTTCCGTTGCTAAGATACGGCGGGCAATGGAATGCGGATACGCTTGGTTGCTAGGGAAGGCGGTAACAGGTGGTGGCGTGGCTACGCAGTTAGGCAGTTGTAGGGGAGAAGTCCACTACAATACTCCCCCTCCCCTCCCGGCGCGGCGGGAGGCTGGATGTTGTCCGGGTTGTGTCCCACACATAACACATACCGGGCAGGTGTATGTACGACTCGACCGCTACGTGTAACAACTCCGTCCAGTGACACAAAACCTGTGGGAGAATTAGGAGGAGAAAGAGGGTTTGGGATTAGAGGAGGTTGTACAAGCAATGGTTGTTGTGCTCCTGCTGCTGCAGGGGCTGCGTCAGGAGGAGGGTCCATGGCAGGAGCAGGTTCAGGTTCTATGACAGGAGGAGGGTCTATGACAGGAGCAGGTTCTATGATAGGAGGGAGGCTTACTACAGGTTCAGGTTCTATGACAGGAGCAGGTTGTACATGAGGGTGAAAAGAGGGTGCCCAGAAATGTCGTGGGCGTGGTGTTGCTGCCGGTGGTAACTGCGGGTGGACTGGTGCAGGCGTAGTTTGTTGATGGTGCTGCTGGGCTGGGGGCCCGACGGGTAAGGCGGCCGGTTTGACTCTGTCTATGCTGACGGTGTCATGTCTGCCATTCCGGATAATTGTCAGGAACTTTGCAGAACGGGTAACCACCTGGAAGGGTCCATCGTAGGGGCGTTGTAATGGGTTGCGGTGAGCATCATGCCTGACGAAAACATACTCGGCTGTGAGTAGTGCAGGAGGGATGTGTTCAGGGCGCCGAGTAGGCTGGCGTGGAGCAGTAGCTCTGAATGCAGAAACTGCCTGTCGTAGCTTTTGGAGTAAGTCGTGACGAACGGCTGGAGTGGCTTGATTGGGATCAGGAGGGAGTGAGAAATCCCCGGGTAGCCGAAGGGGCTCGCCTAGTGTCAGATCTGCTGGGCTACAGCCCATATCCTCCTTGTGTGACGCACGGATGCCGAGGAGCACTAAGGGAAGCGCATCAGTCCAGCTGTAAGGGTCGTGCTGTGCCTTGAGTGCGTCCTTCAGCTGCCGGTGAAAACGTTCTACCATGCCGTTGGCTTGAGGGTGGTATGCTGTAGTGCGTTGTCTAGACGTGCCGAGGAACTGTAGGAGGTGCTGCCAGAGTTGTGACTCAAACTGTACTCCTCGGTCAGTGATTACGGTAGCGGGGGGGCCAAAACGGGAAACCCAACCGGACATGAAGGCGCGGACAGTAGTCTCTGCTGTAGCGTTGGGCATGGGAATTGCTTCTGTCCACCTGGTGAAACGGTCGATGCAGGTGAAGATGTAGGTGCTACCGTAGGATGATGGAAGAGGTCCCACGATGTCGAGGTGTACTACTTGAAAACGTCCTTTGGGAATAGGAAAGGCTTGTAAGGGGGCCCGTATGTGACGATGTATTTTGGAGGACTGGCAGGCTAGGCACTGGGCAGCCCATTTCTTAGTATCAGACTTGATGCCGGGCCAGACGACACGTTGCGTGAGGAGGCGCTGGGAGGCCCGCACACCCGGGTGGCTGAGACCATGGATGCGGTCGAAAACAGCGCGGCGGTGGACGTGAGGCACGAACGGTCTAGGCTGTCCACAGGATACGTCGCACCACAATTTTATCTTTGTGCCAGGAACAGGGAGTTCTTGGAGTATGAGGCCTGAGGGGGATGTCTTGTAAGCTGCCAGGTCTTCGTCTTTCTCTTGAGCCGCGGCTAGCTGCCCATAATCAATGGGTGGAGATGAGGGAAGAATGGTGGATATACAACGAGAGAGGGCGTCGGCGATCTCGTTGTGGCTGCCTTTAATGTGTTGGACGTCGCTGGAGAACTCCGAGATGTAAGCCAAGTGGCGCAGGACACGAGGTGTATGTGACTGGGAAGCTGAAGCGAAAGCGTGGACGAGGGGCTTGTGATCAGTGAAGATGGTGAACTGACGGGCCTCGAGGAAGTGTTGGAAATGTCTGACAGCCAAGTATATGGCCAGGAGTTCTCGATCAAAAGCGCTGTACTTGAGGTGTGGTGGTTGAAGCCGTTGTGAGAAGAAAGCAACGGGCATGAAAGTTCCGTTGATCTCCTGCTGTAAGACGGCGCCCACTGCAGTAGAAGAAGCGTCTGTTGTGAGAGTGGTCCGGGCGTTAGGTGCGGGGTGGGCCAGGAGGGTGAGGCGTGTGATGTGCTGTTTGATAGTGGTGAATGCCGTAGTAGCCTCTTGAGTCCACATGAGAGACTTGTGAGACTTCTTTGGGCGTCCCTTGAGAAGGTCGTGTAGGGGGGCTAGGACGGTGGCAGCTTTGTCAATGAAGCGGTGGTAGTAGTTGACTAAACCCAGGAACTCCCGGAGTTTCTTCGCCGTTTCAGGTTTGGGGAACTCCCTAATCGCGGTTATCTTCTGTGGTAGGGGTTGTATGCCACTGGGCGAGACTCTGTGACCGAGGAAATCGATGGCCGAGGTTCCAAAGACGCACTTAGCAGGATGAACTTTCATGTTGTTGTTCTGCAGGCGTTGGAGAAGGAGTTGTAGGTGGTGGTGGTGCTCGGCAGGCGTCGAAGATGCGACGAGGATGTCGTCAATGTAGACGGTGACAAAATCGAGGTCGCGAAGCATATGGTCCATGAACCTCTGGAAAGTCTGTGCTGCATTGCGTAAGCCAAAACTCATGAAAGTGTACTCGAAGAGTCCGAACGGAGTGGTGATGGCTGTCTTCTGGGTATCTGCCGGTGCTACTGGGATCTGGTGGAAGGCACGCTCCAAGTCGATCTTCGAGAAGATAGTCTTGCCATGAAGTTTGTGGTGAAAGTCCTGGACATGCGGAATAGGGTACCTGTCAGGTTTGGTGACGAGATTCAGGGCTCTGTAGTCGCCACACACCCTCCACTCGCCGGGTGTTTGCTTAGGAACCATGTGAAGAGGCGATGCCCAGGGACTCCTTGAAGGGCGAATGATGCCGTCTTGCAGTAGTTTGTTGAATTCTGCTTTGGCTGTGTACAGGAGCTCAGGGCGCAGGCGGCGAGGGCGTGAAAAGACAGGTGGTCCTTTGGTTTCGATGTGGTGGAAAATTCCCGACGTAGGTGGTGGGGGTAGGGAGACTCGGGGTGAGAAAAGCTCCTTGAATTCGTCGAGCAGGGAGGAGAACTCGTTGGAAGGCGCAAGACAGGTGATAGCGTCCGTGTGTCTGGCACGAGAACCCTGGATCTTGCGTGCTGTAGGCTCATGAATGAGGCATAGATGACTTGGTTTGACGCCGAGCTTGTGGAAGGTGAGGAAGTCGAAACCAAGGATGGGTTGAGACACGTCTGCTATCACGAATAACCAACGCAGAGTCTTGGGCAGACCGAGGTCTAAGGCGAGGGTGCGTACGCCGTAGGAGGCGATGGAGGTACCGTTGGCAGCGAACAGGTCATACGAGGGTTGCTTTGACTTGTCTCGTAGTGAGGGAGGGATGAGGCTGACCGATGAACCGGTGTCGATGAGAAACTTCTTGCCGGAGGTGCGGTCGGTGACGCGCAGTAATGAGACGCCTGGAGGGACGGAGGCTGAGGCGTCTACCAGCCTCCGGTGTTGCCGTTTCCCGAATAGGTGCAATAGGGCTCACAGTTTCGAGCATAGCGGCCGAAAGTCTGGTGATACCAGCAGAGGGTAAATTTGTTGTGCTGGGGGTTGGCTGCTGTGTGTCGGAACTTGTAGGGCGTAGTATGTGAGTCAGGAACCGGCGCAGCAGCGGGTATGGAGGAGCAGAACTGCTCAACAGTGTCCATCCTGCGGTTCAAAATTTGCAACAGGTCCTTGATGTCTTGTGAGGAATTGCTCGGCTGAGGGGCGTTGACCCGGCTTACAAGTTCGATGGTAGGTACTGGTGTGACCGTGGCGGCAAGGGGTGCAGCAGCGCATTCGTTAAAAATTCTATCTGCCGCGGTTGCATATAGTTCCGGTGTCGTAGAGTAATCTACTGCGGACAGGATGTTGCGTACTTCTGTGGGTAGCTTTTGTGCGTGAAGCTGGCGCAGGATAGAGTCGGGGAGTCTGTCTGTGTGACGGGAGTTCAGCCGACACATCTCCTCCCAGAGACGTCCCGGGGTTGAGTTCCCGAGGGAGGTAGAGGATAGATCTTGCAGGAGATTGGGGCTGGTCTGTTGATAACACGTCTTCAAGGCAGCCCGCAGGGTAGCGAATTTGTTGTGATCTGGAGGGTTGGAAATGGTTTGTGAGACCCGCGTGGCCACTTCCGTGGGTAAGGCACAAAGCAGGGCGCAATACTTTTGTTCGTCGGTCGCTCGTGAGCCGGCGAGGGCTGCTTCCACATGGTCAAGCCAGTCCTCGACGTTGTGGTTGAAAATCGGCAGAGAGATCCGTCCGTCCTCCATCCTGTGTGAGTGCTTATCTCCGGGAGTCACCATTGTAGGGGTATCGAGATATTAAAGTTGTCTAGCACTCAGGATGGAAGGAAACTCTAATGTGGTTTTCTTGTATAATATATAAGTTATATGATAGACAGTCTGGTGCTGGAGGTGCTGTGTGGTGAGGGGCTGCTTGGTAGAGACGTGCGGTGAGTAGCTTGTCGAAGGAGGTATGTGTGCAGGAGCTCCGTTAGAGAAGATGTTGCCTGTTGCTGGCCTCCTGGTTGAATGAAATGTTAACAGTGTGGAGCTTGCTGGAGGAGATGTTGCTTGTTCAAGAAGATTGGTCAGAATCAGAGTTGGTTGGTGAGGAAGCTCAGAGAAGGACATGCTCGCTGGCGGGAGCGAGGACCGCCAGGCAGGCGTTGGAGAGGCGAGGGTCGCCAGGCAGCGGCAGAGGAGGAGGTGTTGCTTGTTCAAGAAGATTGGTCTGACTGAATCTCAAGGGAGAGACAGAGCTTATATACACCCAGCAGCGGCTATGAGTCATGGTGGAAAAACCCGAGAAGTAGCCGGTGACTAGTTCCGTTGCTAAGATACGGCGGGCAATGGAATGCGGATACGCTTGGTTGCTAGGGAAGGCGGTAACAGGTGGTGGCGTGGCTACGCAGTTAGGCAGTTGTAGGGGAGAAGTCCACTACAGTACAGTAACAATGGACCTAAGTGCACACCTGTATTGTACATGTACTAAATGATTACGGTACTAAAATTGTTATGTCTATTGCAAATATAGCTTGTTTTTACAGGTATTCAAATAAATTACTCTCTTAAAAGAATCCCTCCAATGTAAGTTATATTCACCCAGGTCGTTTGGGTGGCAAATTATGAAAAGAGCTTAGTCACTCTTAAGTAATCATAAATAAACACGCAGGCAGGCCTTCAGCGCCAACTGTGAAATCTTATCTCAAATAAATAAACAAACAAACGCCAGACATTCTGTCCCCCCCCCCCCTGTCTTCCCACCACCCCCGTGTTCCCAGACAAAAGATTGGTGATTTCTTTATGTTTATTTTATATAATAATGTATCTCAGACCAAAGTTAGGATAATATAATTTGCATTGCTGAAATCCTTGCAAGACAGAGATTAATTTGAATATAAGCGTCATATATTTTGCTCAAGATATAAAAAATGTAGTACATTAGTGTACAATACTGTAGTACATTTTATAAAAAGTTTTTCAACTGTATTTTTGGGTAGATGTACATAAATTTCTTCATTTATTTTCATCCATTTACATGCACACACCATACTAAAAGAAACGTAAAAGAAATAAATGACCTTAGTGCAAAGCTGGAGTGCACATGTACTAATTTGATTACGGTACTAAAATTGTTATGTCCAGTGCAAATTACAACACGTTTATATTCAAATAAATCAGTATCTTACAAGAATCCCAGCAATGTTAATTATATTCTCCTAGGTCATATCACTGGCATTTTAAAATGAGAGAAGCTTAGTAGGACTGTTAAATAAACACACAGAGACCTTCGGCTCAAACTTCTCACCTCAACCACCCCCCGCCACCCCCAACCCCTCGCTGGGTGGCGGAGCCGTCAGTCCCCCCCCCCCCCCCCAGCCAGGCTTTTAGGCTTACAGTTTTTATCTTATATAATATCTCAGACTAAAGTTTGGAGATTATAAGTTGCATTGCCGGAATCCTTGCAAGACAACCAATAATTTTAATATAAACGTCATATATTTTGCTCAAGAGATAAAAATTGTTGTACATTAGCGTACAGTACTGTAGTACATTTTATAAAAAAGTTTTTCTACTGTATTTTTGGGTAAATTTACATAGATTTCTTCATTTATTTTCATCCATTTACATGCACACACCATACTAAAAGAAACGTAATAGAAATAAATGACCTTAGTGCAAAGCTGGAGTGCACATGTACTAATTTGATTACGGTACTAAAATTGTTTTGTCTAGTGCAAATTATAGCATGTTTATATTCAAATTAATCAGTATGTTACAAGAAACCCAGCAATGTTAATTATATTCACCCAGGTCATTTCACTGGCTTTTTATAAGAGAGAAGCTTAGTCACTTAAGAACTGATAAATATACACGCGTTAGACCTGGGCCTGTGCCAACTGTCAAATGTACTGCCTCCCCTCCCCCCACGCCCCCTCGCACCCTCTCTCTCCCCCATCTGCCCGGCGTTGCTGGAATCCTTTTAAAAGTGAATAATTTTAATATAAACGTCATGTATTTTGCACAAGAGATCAAAATTAATCACCTGTATCACATTACAGTAGTGATTTAAGAGTAAAAGTGTATATGTACGTATATAGTATTCCACATACACGTACGTATAAATACAAAGTTTATGTGATGACCGGACAACGTCCATTTCGGTTAACGTCACGTTTCCAAGAACGTATCTAGGACGTTAACCGCCGCATGACTGTACTCGAAAGAAACGGCTGAGACTTCAAAGGCAGCATCACACTAGCACGTTTCCTTCAACTTTCACGGCATACAACCCTATTTTCTTTGTTTACAACTGACGAACGCATAGACTAGCGAGCATGACAAGACGCACTCAGAAAATTGGCAATACCCTGTATTTAGAAAAATTATGCAATAAAATGACGGAAAAGGTGCAAATGTGACGCCGCCTGTAGACTAGATTACACAAAGGCATAAGTAGTATATAGTGTAAAGAAAAAGAAAACAAATGTTAATTATATTCTGGGTTCTAAGAAATACAATTTTACAAAGGAGATACTGTAAAGCTACCCATAAATGATACCATTGATACGGTTGATGGGAACTATGTCATGGTCACAATGACGGCTGGTCTGTTTGAAACCTGATGATTCATATTATACTCCAAGCCCACAAAACATGTGGATAACTAGTGAGTTATCCCGAGGGAGAAATGCGTTTTCCCTCTCTTTAGGTGCCAGCCATTTTCTCCAAAATCTCAACGTATACACAAAGGCTCCTTGTCCATACGTCCCGCCCATTTGGGGTACTAACAGTTGTCAACGTATTTATTATACTTTTTCCTGGCAAGCTCAATCTCGAATTAGTTTATGTAAATCAACTTAAGAAATTCGCCAGACCCGTGTCAACTGAGGGTCATCTTTGAATGTGTAGCAGTTGATTTGAATGTAATTTCTGTCATTGCGTGCGTAGCCACCTCTGGCAACTCACGGCGTATATAAACCTGTGCGTGAAGGAGAAATCCCTTCTTTGACGATTTCCAAATTATCCCAGGAATGTGAGGGAGTGTTCCCCGTCGATATAGTCATTCAGTTTAACTTAGTCAATTTTGTGAATATCAGTGTTCATGTTGTAACAGTGAAATTATCATTTACTCAGTGTAAGAAGTACTATAACGTAAATGTCGTCTGTCGTTGCGAGACAAAAGATTGTTTGTGATTGAGTCATTATCATCCCTTCTTTGACGATTTCCAAATTATCCCAGATCCAGTGTGTGGGTTATTTGAACACCCCACCGGCTGCCAGGGGTCGGTGGATACCTAACAGTTAGCTGTATTGGACGATGTCGCTGATTCGGCAGGATTAAACTGCTCCAGTCCGCATTCCTGGGAACTAGACCCCAGACTCTCTCCACGTGTCAGACTACAACCGACCATAACAGCGATCTTCATTTGTTGAGACGCCAGTGTTATACCCTAGGACACTCCTTACAGTTATATGGTCCACAGTATTTGTTATATATGGTTGGAGATAATTAACCGAAATATAATTATCCCATGTTGGGTAGTGAACCCATAAGATTGTTAGTATCAATAATAACGTGTTATGTGTTGTGAGTGCATCCTCCATATGTACTACCAACAGTTCTAGTGAAGGTCATATGTAAGTTGGTCATGTGGTGTAGTCTATGTAATGTACCACCAGTAATGTTTTAAGAAGCCAGAGTATCCAAATGGAATTGCAGATGAGTAAGGCCAAGGAGTTGATCCTTGTAGCTGTATGTTTATGTAATGTACCACCAGTAATGTTGTAAGAAGCCAGAGTATCCAATTGGAATTGCAGATGAGTAAGGCCAAGGAGTTGAACCTTGTGGTTGTATGTTAATGACATCTTTTACTTAATTTAATTTCATATTAATGAACCATTTCTTAGAGTATATTAGGGGTATCATTTTACCTCAGTATCCACCTTTATTTTGTCCAATGACTTGATACCAGAATTACAGTACCCATGTGCCCTAACTCTCGCCATGCTACCAAAGGACTGAGGCTATAAAGTAACCATGAAATGAAATATTTAGACAGAACAAATGAAGGAAAAAAAGACAAAGAAAGAAGTATGAAATAAGAATATAAGGGATAGGAAGAAGAAAATCCCCGCCATTATAAATAGAGTTCCTACATTCTGGAGGGAATCTAATGTGAACGATTTTTTTTTCTTTTTTTTTTTACGGGCATTAGCCCACCCGGGCACAGATCATTTTTAATGACCCACATCAAGACCTGAGGTGCGAAAATATAATAAAATAATAATAATACCTGTAATAATAATAAAATAAATATAAATAAATAATTATAATAAAATAAAATAATAATAATAATAAAAATTTATCAAAATTTTAAAATAATAATAATAATGATAATAAAAATAATAGCTATAAATAAAAATAAATAAAAATAGCAATAGTGACGAACGATATACTGTATGTATGTTGTGTTGTCAAAGTTAGAGACACAATTGAGACCCTGCAATTGTGTGTAAGTAAGGCAAAAAGTCAGATCAGCAACCTGGGACTTTGTCACATTTTTTGTGATACCATATGGTAGCAGGGTCTACATTAGACAACAGTCATTAAGCTTCCCATGGCGGTAGTACCTCCAATAATATAGCTCGCTCAATAGATGGCGCTGTTATGGCAGTATCTGGCATCTTCTAGTGTGTGAGGGGGCGTATTCTTGAGCTGCCACCAATGTGAGGGGGCGTATTCTTGGTCTGCCACCAATGTGAGGGCGCCTGACTCCCTCTCTGTTTCTACGCCACCCTCATCTTATCTACTTCTCTTAGTTCTTACTCTACTCAGTTCCGTCACCTATTCTTGGGTAGCATGGGCGAGGGTCTAGGCACGTGAGTATGGTAATTTTGGTATCAGGTCACTTGGATGGAAATAAAGGTAAAATACTGTGGGAGAAATGAATACTCCTAAAATTCTCAAAGAACAAGTTTATTAATATAAAATCAAAGGGGAAAATAGATGTTATTAACATATAACTACCAGGCTCAGCTCCTGGGCCTATTGCAAACTCTCTATGTCTTCTGTACTGGTTTCCTTGTTTTCCTATTTACTCAACAGCAATTATTCGGACATTACACTCTTACCGTGCACCCAATACCTGATGTCACCTTACATTATATCGCAGGACCAGTTCCTTGTCTTTCCTCCCAAGACACTAATACTGATACAAACCCCGACATGGGTCCCCCACAACATGGGTAAGTATTAACAACACCTACAACCACACTGTGGACCATAATTCCAAGGCCTGTCACAGGGTATAGCACTGGCGCCTCTAACAACTGCTGTTGTGGTCGGTTACACTCCGACCCGAGATGGGTTTGGGGTCCTCGGCCCACGAGGTAGAGTAGAGCCGATTAATCATGCCGAATCAGCGCCATCACTCCTATTTGACCACTGCTGGGTATTCACCGGCTCCGAGCGACCGGTGGGTTTCAATTAAGCCCACCCTCGCCCTGGAGACAAACGGGGTAGCGTCACGGGACCTGTATGGATGAAGGGACGGGCACTTACTAACTGTGACAACAACATCACGTTTCAGGGGACGTTAAAGACGTAAATATGATTTCACTCAGAGCATATCAACTACGTTACTGTAACACTTGCACAATCAACTATTAATTGGGTCAAATCACTTAAAAAGGGCAAATTACCACACAGCGTGGATTGGCCTACCTGTATGGATGAAGGGACGGGCACTTACTAACGGTTGAAATGCCCGCGGCGCCCTCACTCAAAACAGGCCAGGGAGTCCAGCTACTCCTATTCCGATGAATTAATTTACGGTACACTCTGACGTTGAAATTGAGACTATGAACTCATTTTCATTCTCTATTATTATCTCAACTAACAATGCTCTGACTCAGCTATCGAAAGCAAAATTAAATTGATTACAAAGGGTTGGATGGCAACAGGTCCCAACATACAGCGTCTACTCCCAGAGACCAAGACGGGGGAAACAGAGAACGGGGAACGTTTCCACTGGGGGGACTCGGAAGGTTTTGTGGACGTTTGAGCGTAATATGAATCCTTAAGGTTTTCAGGTTAGCTCTTATCATGACCATTACAAGTGCACAACGGTTTCAGGTCGTTTCAGGCGAGTTTTCCTATCTTTACTCTATAGTCTTTGGAGGAAACCAAATCGTTCCTCGTCTGGGAAGAACAAGAAGTAGAGTTAGACATTGTGTGTCTCACAATGAAGAAATCATTACATGAACCAGGACAGTTAAGGGCTTTATATGGGAATAAGATTAGTAATTTGCTTAAAATAAACACCTTGCATGTATATTGTGACGGTTCAGTTGTGTCAAGTGGCAGGGCAGGGTGTGGGATCCTTATAAGACAGTATACAGAACAAGGTACTGATGACACCAAAATTGGACTCCGGCTTAGCAATTTTATATCATCAACACAAACTGAGTTATATGCAGTGTTAGTAGGATTGGAAAATGTTGTAAAAGGGAATAAAGATGCATATTTTTTGTTGATAGTAGGGCCGCTTTGGATTCTTTGAACAGCGGGAGTCCAGTCTTTGAACTCATTGTAGGTTCATGTAGAAAATTAGTAAATACAATAAGGAAAAAAGGCCATAGTATCCGATTTGTATGGGTCCCTTCACATGTGAGGATTGGTCTTAATGAAGCAGAAGATATAATCGCAAAAAGAGCCATGGAAGAGGCCGAGATCGACACAATATGTATTAAAACTTTGAAACAATTAAGGAGCAAATTTCGGAAAAAACAATCAATAGAAGATAATTTACAAAGGCATGAAATATATGAGAAAAGTGGAACAACGAAACATTACCATCATGTTCTCATGAACACAAATTTTACATATGGGAAAGATAGCAGCAGGTGGAAAGATTCAGTTTATATGAGGTTAAAATTACGATATAAATATTACTGGGAACTTGCAGCTGAGAGAAGTGAACAGGATAAAGAATGTAGAGTTTATAGAACATCCAAATCCCATGACCTGCCACATTATACAGTATACTGGAATGCCCATTGCTTTATGTATATAGAAATGCCCAGATAAATAATGTCTCCAGCAAATAGAATGGATGTTTGAAAATAGGAAAGTAGATGAAATATTAAAGAAATATACAAATTTTGCCTCTAGAATATAACTGTATATGTACTATACTTGATAATATGAGATATATCTGTATTAGGGATTTATGCGAGTCCTGAGAGGGACATTCCTGGACTGGGGTGGGGATGACTTATGTCACTTCATCCCTTTGAGATGTATTTTTTTATTGTGTCTCAATAAACGTATCAATGAATCAATCAAACCGTTTCTCGAGCAATTCATGTGATGCACATAAGGCACATAAATAGACAAGGCATTGGCAAATTTAAGGGCCTACAATAGAAAAGAAAGTGCCCAGGGGCCTACGAAACCCTTAATCCAGCCCTGCCTCCCCCTCAATTCCATGGCCTCTTATGTTTTTTAAAACCAATTAACCCACCTAACGAAGAGCGTCGGTCAAATATTATTCGACTAACTGGCTTGACTGTCTTACAGACCAGAGAACTCAGTCTCACAGGAGAATCACCATGCAAACACCCGCCATCATCAGAGAAACTCAAAAGGTAGGTACTTATCAAAACTACATCTTTTCTTTATGTAAATTAATTTCTAAACAAAACTGCCGAGGAACTAAACGCTTGTTGCTTTACTGCTTCACATTATGGATGTTTAGTTTGTGATTTTAAATTATGTTATATGAGACATTTCATATTTATAATCATCTTGAATAACACACAACTCCCTTTGAAGCTAAAATTTTTCTTTTTCCTACGGATTTTAGTGTGACTCATTTGATTCTAACATTCATTTGTTGCAATCACTCGTTTCTGAGTTATGATCCCCTAACCTAACCAAAGCTAACCTAACCAAATCGAGAATTAACCATTGTTCTGCTTACCGTTTACTCTGATGAAGGCTCGGGCTGACGTTGAGGATCGTGTTCGTCTTCAGAGGTTGCTCTCGCACTCGGTCGCCTTCCAAAATAATTACTTGAAAAAATCAATATTTCAATAAATAAGGTCTTTATTATGCTTTGGGCACTTAGGAGGAAACCTGAGCAAAACACAGTGTTCACGAAGAATGTCTTAAGCCCTGTCGTTATTCTCATAGAACTCGGAAATGGCAGCAAAATAGTTCCAGTCGCAGAGTGCACACACAGAGACAGGGCTGGACAAGGACTGGCTTTTCAAAATCAAATCTACCACGCTGTCGCCTCAAGAAAGAATATGATTGGCTGATTTTTAATATTCTTAAAATTCATTGGCTGCATGCAGCCAAAGACAGTTCTTCAACAATGCACCTGCTTACGCATGCGCTCTAGCCATTCGTTCCCGACAGCAGCACGGGTATGAAGTGGGAACTTTATGACAGCCCAAAATAATTACATTAAAAGTCAATATTTCGACAACGAGTAATTTCCGACGGATGTTTATAGAAGAAAAGTTGCTTAGAATTGCATAAGGTAAGTGGTAGAGCCATAAGTATTGTGCGTGAGTTTGGTGTTATTACGGAAAAATACCGTAGTTTTAATAGGGATAATGTAGTGGATACTCTCCCCTACAACTGCTGGTTGGTCACTTGCCGTCCACTTACCAGACAACCAGCGGCGAGTTAGCGAGTTACACAGACCGGGCCTCGTTTTCGGACTGCACGGTGATTGGCTAGTTACCGCCTTCACCTCAGCCAATCAGCAGCGCCGCTCACTTTAGATCTCTCAACCTGATCCGGCAGGATCCTATAAATACCCCCCAGCCTTGCCGTTAAGGACATTTGAGAACTGAACCTCGGCGAGGTAGGTTCTCTCTGCTCCCGAGGTACCGTGTGACCATGTTCACCTGCGACCAGGCGAAGGTCGTTAGACTGTATCCAGTCAAGCGCCCTTCGCGCAAGGAACTCAACCTCCTTGTCCTGAGGAAGTTTTTTGACTCCTCGGGAATCACGGGGGTGACAGGGGTCGTCCGCAGTGACAGCGGTGACCTTATCGTCACCTTCGCGGAGTGGGGAGAGGCCCAGCAATTAGAAAACATAAGACAAATCAATGGAATCGAGATCCAAGTTGAAGCCTGCCTACAGGACAACTTGGTTTTGGGAGTCATCTCCCACACAGAAATCGAATATCTCGAAAAACAAGAACTTGCCGAGCTGATCGGAGATACAGCTCTCAATAGTTAGGAAGCTGACCAGCACAGCTGACCTGGTTGGCTTCCCAAAGGAACTTCCTTGCTCCGGTTTGCTGGGATGGGAGAAGATCCCAGTAAAACCGTACCAGCGAAGACCTACTCGTTGCTACAAATGCCAGAAGTACGGCTATCTGGCGCGGAAGTGTCGTGCTCGGGAGGTGTGTTCAAGCTGCGGGACACCCGGGCACAAGGACGCTAACTGCTTGGCGGCCGCGAAGAAGTGCGCAGCTTGTGGTGGCCTTCACTCCTCCTCCGACCGGGAGTGTCCCAAGTGGAGGGAGGAGTGCAAGATCAAGAAACCCGATTACATTACACTATCTTTAACATCGTTTATTGACGTGTATGAGAATATCCCAGAAGACCAGGAAGAAGAATGGAAACTGAAAAGCAAAAGAAAAAAAAGAAGTCCAACCAATCAGCTTCGGCCGAAATAGCCTAACGGCGAAGAGGCCAGTAATCCCCAACACCATACCGTTAAGGTCATTCAACTCAACGCTCTCAAACGGACAAGCTCCTCACCACACAGCAACTCCCTAGCACTGCATTGTACAATCTCGTTCAAGATTCTTCGAACTGCTGGAGACAGCTAGCAACTCAAGGCCGTTTGTTTACTATAGTACGTAGTAAAACTTATGAATAAATGTAAAAGTGATTGGTTACTTAGTTCCCCGTTGCTTAGTTTAATGGTAGGGCTTTGTTGTTTCGTATTATATTATACTACGTACTACAGTGAACTAACGGCCTTGTGTTGCCAGCTGTCTCCAGCAGTGTTGAAGAATCTCGAACTAGACTGTACATACAATACATGTGGAGTTAAGCTATTCTGAGTTTCCTTTCTCACCTCCATCCTCAGTGCGAGATCTCCTATATGTACGTATGTATGTGAGCCTAACAAAGAGAAATTCGACAACTGGCCACATACATTACGCTACAATAAGTTTTGATTAGCTTTCTCTGTTGTTAAGGTAATTATTTGTAACTTGACTGTTGCTAGTTTGGCTGACAATTTTGGTCTCATCTTGCTCAATATTTGATGCTTAATGCATTGGAGATAGTCTTTGTATATGGAAATGCTAGTTTATGGAAACGCGAAAAAAATCAACTTCCAAATTCTGAAGTTTTATCAACGGGGAAAGATATGGAGAAAGGAAACTCACAATGTGCTCTCTGTATACATGTTGTATTGAATGTACAATGCAGCTTGGTGCTGGGAAGGCAGCGTGGTTACAAGCGTGATGTAGAGAGAGCTGGTTGGTGAGGATGCTCACAGGAAGACAGCTTGTGGGTCGCCATGCTCGCCGGCGGGAGAGAGGACCGCCAGGCAGGCGGAGGAGGATGACCCCCGCTCCGTGATGTATGGCGGCGCTGGTTGACCCAGACCGCCAGGCATACACTGGGGAGTTGGTGGGGTCGGCTAGGCAGCGACAAACAGCGTTTGTAGGGGAGAATTCCACTACAATGGTATCGTCCCAGGCTACAAGCCCCTCTGACCTCTCGATCATTGTCAGCACCAGCCACTCTGTGAGTTCACTGCGTGACAACACTTAACTCAGTCAGTCAATAACGTGATTTAGCTTGCCAATGATAATGAGGGATTTCAATTTTTTAAAATTTGAGAGAATTTGCCTTCTCCACATTTCACCATCGCCTTTCCATCTTAACATCTCTTCTTCCTTCATTTCTTCCTGCATTACTTCAACATCACCACCTGTAATCACCATCACTTCCTGCCTTCACCATTACCATCTACCTTCACCACCATTTTAACGTTAATGCTTACCTTCTCCATCACATATCATCACCACAACCAAAAAGCCTCACCACTAAGTAACCCACAGCACCAGGATGTGGCGAGCAAGAAGATGCAGATGATGCTGGGAATGTGTCAGGAGGACCGAGAAATAGAGCTCAAGAATATTCCTAAAACGTTTCCCCTGGCCAACACCATCCCCAATCCCACTCCTGAAGAGATAGCCGAAAATGTATGTATAATCATCCAATTGAAACATACGTAGACAGGGAATTTTCACTTCAAACTTAAATTATAGTCACCCATAGTTAAGGTAACTTACGTGTTTGAAGACATGTAAGTGACGGAGTTTCTTGAAACACAGATGAGTGTACTTTATTTGTGGTAAACAACAACAATATATATATATATATATATATATATATATATATATATATATATATATATATATAAATTTCATTAGCCCAATAGCACGCCGACTTCTACATACAATCAACACCTCAACCCGCCAGGATTCGAACCCAAGGCCCACTAGCCCATGACTGTGACCGGGAAACGCTAACCGCTGGTCCACCAGGATACTAAAAGTAGTCCTAGACTTTGTTATATTTCACACAAAGCCTGTTCAACGAGCTTATGGCGCCGTAAAACGTTACTCTGACCACCTACGTGATACGGGTAGTCCCCATTAGAGGTTCACGGCGCCATAAGCTCGTTGAACAGGCTTTGTGTGAAATATAACAGAGTCTAAAGCTGCTATTGGTATCCTGGTGGTCCAGCGGTTAGTGTTCACTGGTCACAGTCATGGGCTAGTGGGCCGTGGGTTCGAATCCTGGCGGGTTGAGGTGTTGATTGTATATATATATATTATATATTATATAGATATATGTGCTTTAGTGACATGTAGATCCTTATTTTTCTTAAGGGCTTGGATTGCTTTGGTGAATCTTTCTGGACAGTTTGGAATGCAAGGCTTGGACATAGATGCATACACACCTTTACACCTTAAATACCCAAGATCTTTCGTAGACAAATGCCTAAACATTACTAAGAAAACTTTTTATAGAACTGATCCCAAGCCCACCCATGACCATAAGAATATCTTAATATTACCATTTCACAAAAATTTCTCACACATTCCTTCACAACTAAAAACCTGGAACGTCAATGTGGCATTTAAAAACTCATGCACTGTTAAACAAATGTTAATCAAGAACTCCCCCAACAACACAATTAGTTGCATTTATAAAGTTCCTTGCAAGGAATGTTATATGTTTTATTTACGCCAGACAGGTAAAGATCTTGCAACTAGAATTAAACAAGACAAATACAGTGTTAGGACAGGCCAGGAATCCAATGCTCTGTTTGTTCATTTGAGGGATAACAAGCATTGCATTGACTGGGATAATGCCTCCTCAATATTACCTTGTAATTCAATTGATAGTAGGAACATCATAGAATCTAGTCTTATTAAACATACCGAAGCATTCAACATGAATTTGAGTAATGGCATGTACAAACTGGACAATTTTGTAATTAAGAAGATTTGTAACCAGGTGAGAAGGTTGGGTCACCTTACCATCTGACCTGACCACCGACCGTTGTGTGCTATTTAAAGATTAGTAGGGTCATTACCTAATACCTGACCATTGTGGACCTGGTCTCACCCTCCTCTGTATATATACACCTTGGTTTGTATTTCTCTTTAGTCTGTACTCACCCTTGGAGATGTGAATTACACGAAAGCGCTTGGGAACTTCGTGTTTTCTTCTTTCCTTGTGGTTATCAGCATTCACCTAGATCACGTGCACCTACAGTGATTTACTTGCATATATATATATATATATATATATATATATATATATATATATATATATATATACAGTTGGTCCTCGTATTACGCGGTTAATGTAACCCGGAGGGTACCGCGGAAAGTGATAAACGCATAAAGTGAATAACATAACATATGGGATTAATTGAAATGGAGTCCAGGCCGATCCCCAAACTCCACTTTTTGACGACACACAACTATGTTGTAGCAAAAATATTATCTTAACTTTATGATGGCATGCACACACAATTAATAATTAAGAGAAATATCAATAATATTAGGTTTTTTAACACTTACATTAGTAGAAAAGATGGCTGGGCACACAGGGATGGGCGGTTGGTTCCGAGGCAGAGGGCAGATTATTGGCCCTCACCTGTATCACTTGTATCAATTGTATCACTATCCACCACAGAGGCTTGCAGGGCCTCTTTGTCAAACCCCTCAAAGTTCATATAAGTCCATATCCTCACTATAATTATCACTATCACTGACTTGGGCCGGCTGTAGTGGGTGGCGGGTGAAGAACTGGTCATGTTTTGATGACTGGGCGACCTTGTGCGCACCATTTTCGCGCCTCTTACACAACATGGCGGATGGCGGGAGGTTTGGATCCAAAAATGGCGCGGCTTGCCAGCCGCTCTCCGCGTAATGGGGTTCACGACCGCGGAATGTGAAAATGTTAGGTTCTGGCAAGGCACCGCGTTAACGGTGAAACGCGGATTGTAGGACCGCGTAATAGGAGGACCAACTGTATATATATTGTTTGGTACTCTTTCATATTGTTTAACCATCTCCTTGGTCACCTTATTACTTGATCGTGCCGAGATACTTCATTCTCGTGGAAAAGGTACAGTAATTAGACGTACTTTTCATGTCTCTTTCCTCACCTAATAACTCCCTTCTCACCTCATGTCTCTCTCTTCAATTTATATATCTTTCCTCACCTGATGTCTCTCTCCTCACCTGATATGTCTCTCCTCACCTGATGTCTCTCTCCTCACCTGATATGTCTCTCTCCTCACCTGATATCTCTCTCCTCCCCTGATGTCACTCCTCTCCAGATGTCTCTCTCCTCACCTGATGTCTCTCTCCTCACCTGGTGTCTCTCTTTCCTCACCTGATATGTCTCTTTCCTCACCTGATATGTCTCTTTCCTCACCTGATATGTCTCTTTCCTCACCTGATTTGTCTCTCTTCACACCTGATATGTCTCTTTCCTCACCTGATATGTCTCTTTCCTCACCTGATATGTCTCTTTCCTCACCTGATATGTCTCTTTCCTCACCTGATATGTCTCTCTTCACACCTGATATGTCTCTTTCCTCACCTGATATGTCTCTCTTCTCACCTGATATGTCTCTTTCCTCACCTGATATGTCTCTTTCCTCACCTGATATGTCTCTCTTCTCACCTGATATGTCTCTTTCCTCACCTGATTTGTCTCTCTTCACACCTGATATGTCTCTTCCTCACCTGATATGTCTCTCTTCTCACCTGATATGTCTCTTTCCTCACCTGATATGTCTCTCTTCACACCTGATATGTCTCTTTCCTCACCTGATTTGTCTCTCTTCACACCTGATATGTCTCTTTCCTCACCTGATATGTCTCTCTTCACACCTGATATGTCTCTTTCCTCACCTGATATGTCTCTCTTCACACCTGATATGTCTCTTCACACCTGATATGTCTCTTTCCTCACCTGATATGTCTCTTTCCTCACCTGATATGTCTCTTCCTCACCTGATATGTCTCTCTTCTCACCTGATATGTCTCTTTCCTCACCTGATATGTCTCTTTCCTCACCTGATATGTCTCTTTCCTCACCTGATTTGTCTCTCTTCACACCTGATATGTCTCTTTCCTCACCTGATATGTCTCTCTTCACACCTGATATGTCTCTTTCCTCACCTGATATGTCTCTCTTCACACCTGATATGTCTCTTCACACCTGATATGTCTCTTCACACCTGATATGTCTCTTTCCTCACCTGATATGTCTCTCTTCTCGCCTGATATGTCTCTCTTCACACCTGATATGTCTCTTCACACCTGATATGTCTCTTTCCTCACCTGATATGTCTCTTTCCTCACCTGATATGTCTCTCTTCTCACCTGATATGTCTCTTCCTCACCTGATATGTCTCTTTCCTCACCTGATATGTCTCTCTTCTCACCTGATATGTCTCTCTTCTCGCCTGATATGTCTCTCTTCTCACCTGATATGTCTCTTTCCTCACCTGATATGTCTCTCTTCACACCTGATATGTCTCTTTCCTCACCTGATTTGTCTCTCTTCACACCTGATATGTCTCTTTCCTCACCTGATATGTCTCTCTTCACACCTGATATGTCTCTTTCCTCACCTGATTTGTCTCTCTTCACACCTGATATGTCTCTTTCCTCACCTGATTTGTCTCTCTTCACACCTGATATGTCTCTTTCCTCACCTGATATGTCTCTCTTCACACCTGATATGTCTCTTTCCTCACCTGATTTGTCTCTCTTCACACCTGATATGTCTCTTTCCTCACCTGATTTGTCTCTCTTCACACCTGATATGTCTCTTTCCTCATCTGATATGTCTCTCTTCACACCTGATATGTCTCTTTCCTCACCTGATATGTCTCTCTTCACACCTGATATGTCTCTTTCCTCACCTGATTTGTCTCTCTTCTCGCCTGATATGTCTCTTCACACCTGATATGTCTCTCTTCACACCTGATATGTCTCTTTCCTCACCTGATATGTCTCTTCCTCACCTGATATGTCTCTCTTCTCGCCTGATATGTCTCTTCACACCTAATGTCTCCTTCTTAATGTTTCCCTGCAGACCGTCACGGACATGGTGGACGTGATGACAAAAGTGAAAGAGAAGGAAGGTAATCAGGACCCGGTCATGAATAACTTGATGGAGAAGATGAAGGAGATGACCGCCACAATGGAGGTGAACACTGGGATAGGTACCCATCGACCCGGTGAGACGGCCCAGGATTTCGAGGAACGCATCAAAGAGCTTCTTTCTATCAGCGGCATCGAGGCTCTCCTTCCATTAGATTGTGGCCGGGTTAGTGCAGTTCATTTTTTATTAGTGTTTCACATGTTCTGCTCTTAGAATACAACAAATAACTGGTGGTGTGGGCTTATGACACAGTAAATCTAGGACTTCAAATTCTCAGCACTATCATTTTTTGAAGTTTTTGAAAATGGAGTACAGTAACACTAATGGTAATATCTCCATTAGCCAGATTCCCTCAAACCCAAAACTCTCCGATAGCCGGAATTGAAATTTTCTTGGAAAATCGTTCCCGAAGACGGAATTTTCCAGAAAGTTCTGGCTTTGGGAACGATTTTCTGAGGATCACATTTATTGGAAAATTCTGAGAAAATTTTCCAGATACCCGGAAAATTCCAGGGATGGGTGATATTTTTCCGGGATCAAGAGATGATGTAATGGTCAATTTCTGGAACTTCCGAGAACATTTTCCCACTACCCGGAAAATTCTGGGGATGAGGGATTTTTTCTAGCTTTGAGAGTCGTCTCGTTACCCGAAAATCCCTCATTCCCGGAAGCCCTTTGCACCAATTATTCCGGTTAATGGGGATATCACTTAGTTTAAAATACTAGTGGTACTTTTTGGAAAAATAGCAACACCAGTAGCATGAGCTTACACCGCAACAGAAAAACCTGAAATATGAGCTTACGACATAACAAAAACAACAGTTGTATGAGGTAAGACTTCAATCTACCATAAAATTCTTGTCATTCATTACTTTCTGACACTTTGTAAGCAGTGTCAATAATATGTAAATTAAAATTGATGTATAATAATAAAAGCATAAAAATTATACATAATGATGTACTGTACTGTAATCATATACTGTACAGTACTGCACTGTACATAGTATATTCATAAACTACAAGAACATAAAACATATGTCAACCAATCAAAAGACTGGGTGCCTAACTTTATGGTTGGTGAACTGAGAGACAGTTGAGTGCAGTGCCTTAGGCTTTGCCTTCAGTGTGCCACTAACCCACTTCACCTTACTGTAATTCTTGAAACCTTATAAAAACAAATATTTCACTGAACAGAACCCCCCTAGCCCTCATAAAAGCATTTTTTTGTGTTCCCTAAATATTAGCACCCACAATATTTCACTTTAAAATTATATACCTAATGCTACCTGGGGAGGTTAGGTTAGAAATTTGGGTAAAGGTGGTCAGTAATAAAATTAAATATGTTGGGGCTCATCTTCAGTTAATCCATTTTTCCTGTTAACAGTATACTATAAACAGATATTTCCGTTAAAAGAATCCTCGTAGCTCTATGGACCCACTAGATGCAGAGCTGTTGCCCTGGGTGGCGGCACTGGGGTCTAGTGAGGATGGCAGGTTCCACTACCGCTGTACAGGTGCACTGATCACTAACCAACACATCCTCACTGATGCTGACTGTGCAGCTTCCGCTAACATGTGAGTCGTTTCCCAAGATACATCCATTGTAAGATTTACTGTCACTACCAGCCCCTATTATGGCTTTATCTGGTTTCTTTACTCAATTGTGTGCCATTTCCTACCTTCATCAACTCACATTATCAATTTTTATCTTCATTAAGTCTCATTATACCATTCCCTGCCTTTATAGTCCACCATCATGACATTTCTTGCCTTTATCAACGAGCTGTATAGTCAGGCACACAACTACGGAGGGGGGCTTGGTCCCCTTGGAGCCAACATCAGCAGGCAGAGGGGATTTTATGCAAAACGAGCTAATATCAGGTCACAACCGTTTGGTATATTTGATATTTTCTGACTTTTAGGTCAGATGAAGGTCATATGACCTGATCTTACCTAAAGTTTACCCTCCCCAGCACTACCTCGGGTGGAGACTGACCTGAAAAACTCGTGACAATATGTTCTAGTGTCAGCACTGGTCATTGACACTCTAGTTAGTAATTTTAGGGCCGACACAACCCATGTCCCTTGTCATTCAGGTAAAAAATTGCACAGCTTTGGATCCGTCACTAATTTCACATATTTATTTAATATGATCTAAATACAATATTTTGCAGTTAGCTATATTAGCAGTTCATAGACAATTTGCTTAAAATGGCATAATACACTCTTAATTTTATAAGTATTCCTACATAAATCATAAACTGAAATATATATTTTTTAAATAATTACGTATAATATTACAGGGTACTATAATTGTATTAAGAAATTCCAAGCGTTATGATGCGGAGTAATTGTCTCCCAGGTGATGGGATCGATTTGGCACTTTTTCGGGTTTGTCTTATGACTACAGGTATTCGTCGACTTACGACCTATGCGACTTACGTCTGTTCGACTTTACGACCGGCGGTACGACAGTTTTGGCCCCAGCCTCCTGGCGCTGCCGGGAGCTGGAGCCGCGCGCATCCCCGCGCTCAATTACAAACACGCTCGCTGGTACAGCACACTTCCCTCCGTGTCTGTTTGCCTTGTGCCTTTCTTTTGTCTTGGAAATTTTTCTTGAACCACCACCCCCCCAAGATGTCTACCAAGAGGAAACTGTCTTCATCTACTCCTCAAAGATGATTATATTATCATTACACATTATAATATACGTAAGGTAATTAAATTGTACTGTAGTATGCAGTGATTTACTTAAACCTGACGACCGTAACAATAATGAACAAAGAAAATGTTGATAAAATATGACTTAAAGATGATTATATTATCATTACACATTATAATATACGTAAGGTAATTAATTTGTACTGTAGTATGCAGTGATTTACTTAAACCTGACGACCGTAACAATAATGAACAAAGAAAATGTTGATAAAATATGACTTAAAGATGATTATATTATCATTACACATTATAATATACGCAAGGTAATTATAACATAGGCCGACTTACGACCAGATCAACTTACGACCGGGCGGCCGTAACCAATCTAGGTCATAAGTCGACGACTACCTGTATACTTATACCTTTTCAGTTGCCTGCCAATGTTATGTTTACTATTCTTTAGGTGACTGTAAAGTAGCTGCTTTGGCAGTCTACTGTCGTCCATGCAGGTAACATAGCCAGTCCAACGTAGTTGTTCATGGATAATGGTAGCCACGATGCTCCTACAGTTGGTGTCAGCGAGAAAACTGGCATTTGTTCTCGTCTTCCCAGTGAACTCGGAGGATGGAATGTAGACAACGTTGGTGAAAGTTTTCAAGTGCCTTGAGGTGCCTCCTGTATGTAACCAAAGGCTTGAGATGCACATCTGATCGATGTCCATGGTGGTGGACAGGTGGGAGCCAAGACACCGAAAGTGGGTGACATTAGAGAGGGCTAGTACCGTTAAGCTGGATAGATGGTGGAGGTGTGACTAAACCAGGGGCAGGCTGAAAGAAAATTCTGAGTCTTACGTATATTCACCTCAAGGCTGAAGTGTGCATACAAATCTGCGTGGGTGATAAGGATCTCCTGTAGGTCACGTTCAGTGTGAGCGACAAGGGTGAGGTCGTCTGCATGCTAAAGTTCAGTAATCGAAGCTGCCGACAGCTTTGCTCTTGCCTGGAGTCATCTTATGTTGAAAAGACCCTTCACCCGGTACTCAATGTCCACCCCGCCGGCTAAATTGTCACTGGCACGAGCAGGGAAGGCAGCCAAGAAAATAGATAAGAGAGTTGGCGCCAGTATACATCCTTGTTTAACCCCCGTTTGGATGGGGAAGAACTCACACTGGGTGTCATTGTACAGGACACTGCGTTCATGCCATCGTGGAGTTGCCTCACAATGGTGATGAATTTTTGTGGGCAGCTAAAATGGCTGATGGTCCGCCAGAGGGCTTCTCTGTTGACAGAGTCGAAGGCCTTGGTTAGGTCGATGAAGGTTATGTATAGATCACGACGTTGTTCTCTGCACTTTCCCTGTATCTGACGGGCAGCAAAGATCATGTCAGTGGTGCCACGTGATGGTCTAAAGCCACATTGAGGTTCTGGGAGGAAGTTTTCCGTCTCAGGAAGAAATCTGTTTAGGAGGACTCGGGCTATAATCTTGCCAGCTACGGACAACAGCGAGATCCCGTGGTAGCTGCTACAGTCTGCCCGGTTTCCCTTGTTCTTATAAATATTGGAGATGGAGGCGTCTTTAAGAGCTTGGGGGGATTTCCTCCTTTTCCCATATATTCTCCAGCCCCATCATGGCTTTTCTTTCATGGCTTATCCCAATTCATTTCCTATTTATCTATCTATCCATCTTTATCTACCTGTTTGTTCATCTGTCTGTCAATCAATCCATCTATCTATATTTCCTTTTTCCTTCCTCCCATTATGACATTATGGGTCAAATTGTGCCACTTTATGTACCATCATTTCTTTATTTATTTATAGTTTTCACCCAGTGTGCTATTGTAACCTAACTCCTCAGTCCTCAGCAGTACTTATATATATATATATATATATATATATATATATATATATATATATATATATATATATATATATATATATATATATATATATATGTAACCGGTCGGAATTTATACTGGACTTTAATTTCTCACTTGACTTGGGGTTTATTAAAGATTATTAGATGGTAATGGCAGTGGAAGCGCCCCTTTGAGAAAAATCCCGAACCAGCACAAGAACACTTAAATCTACTAAACAAATGAATTGTCCGTGACCCGTGGAAGGATAGCGACTGTGACTGGGATGAATGAGACACACTGTAAAATTTAGACACTTATATTCCCTCCAACACTACAAACACAATCAAATAATGGTACACCAATATGCGCACCTTTTAACTTAAACTTAAAGCACTACTCTGGGGAATAAAAGTTATACATGATATAGAAATTATTAGAAACTCAGGCAACAATAAATTTGGAGTATTAAGAAATGTTGCTTGCACACATGAACAGGCCTTAAGGGCTCTCACAAAATAATATCAGTCACTGAGGAAATGGTAATAAAATATGAAATTAAACACTCTACAATGAATAGACCTTAAGGGCACTCAACATAATTATGTTACACCAACAGATGCACACTTCCTAACCTAACTTAAACACTACTCTGGGGAACAAAGGTTATATCTGAGATTGAACTATAAAGAAATATTAAATGCACACAGCATACATTAGTAACTGAAAAAATAGTATTAACTACACACAAAAATACTGTCACTATTATAAAGAAATTACTGAGTCCAATACCCATGAACAATGCTCCCTAACCTAACACACACACAGATTCCACCTGCACTCCGTAGTCGTTTAAGGCACAGCCAACAAGCACCCGTAGTTGAAGGCCCAAATCAGCCTTTCTCCACCTTGTAAAGTGTACCTCTAAACTCCACTGATTCCTAGACTCATGGTCTCAGTGTGTGACCATTAATTTACTCAGATAGCCTCAGTGTACTCCCAGTGCGTCCATGGGCAGGAAGAGAGAACGCCAGCAGGTGTCTATAGCCAGTCGGTAACACTTCTAGCTGACCGAGGACACACGGTGTTGTGCACCCACGCGGTAAGAACTGATCACCCACTGCTGATGCTGGTCCCGTGTCGTTTTAGTTGTCAGGAGCACTCGTTCACTCAAGAGGTCCTTTGCTACCCGGCTAACCAGTGACAAGCCTACACTGATCGTTCTGAAGGCGACAATCACCAAGCCTCAATCATCAACTGCAGTCTCAAACGGCAGTCAGTCTCTCGCAGCCAACTACGGTCAACTCCAGTCAAGTGGGTTCTGGCGGAAACCTTGTTATACTGCCATTGCGCAGCACAGGTGACTAGGCCACGTGACTATTTCTGTGACGGACGCGCAGGGACGTCTTGTTTGTGTGAATGTTCCCCGCGACTGAGAGAGAGGCAGCGTCGCGTCCTCTCAAGGCGTTAGCTTAGGTCTACGTGACATATTTTCCGCCTAACTAATAACTCCTTGGGACACCCATAACATTATTCAGACTGCTAAACGATCTATAATAATTTCAAATTCAATAATAGTCCCTTAACTTCATGAATCGCATCATTATTAATTCGGTAAATTACATTTAATATCATATAGGCCTAGCTCCACCATCTCTCGCTATGAGCAGGAAGCGCTCTCTCCCCTCCCATGACCTTGAACGCTCAGTGTTGCCAATGGCGGGGCATTCGATATTACTCTGAAATTTCTGAATATTATATATATATATATATATATATATATATATATATATATATATATATATATATATATATATATATATATATATATATATATATATATATATATATATATATATATATATATATATATATATATATGGTGACTTTACCATAGGTTCACTTCTTCCACCCCAACAGCAACATTGTGCAACTTAATGTGACCAAGGCCTTACCTGAGCCCTTTGCAGTGGAGAATTATGTGGTGGGTCGTAGGATTCACCCGTCCATCAGGGGTCCAACTGACTTCCTCAATGGCAGCAACATAGGCCTTTTGGAACTGGCAATGCCAGTGTTTTTTAATGGTAAGAAAGTATTAAGGGTGGAGGGGGGATATTTTGTCATAAGGTGGCCCTGTGCCTGCATCTCAATAAAGTGAGTAAATTAAGGGAGCAGAGAGTTGTTTAATGGTGTTGATGACTAGCTGACACCAACACCACAGCACACTTCCACAGAGAGGATGAATTAAAAGATGAGGATGATTTTAATACACAGTATTAGTTATTGTGTTAATAGGGTTTCTATGACTGGAAAGAAGTACAGGTCTTAAGTTACTGCATGAGTGACATGAAGTGTTGTTCTCTTGCTCTCAGTGCATGCAACATGAAGCTGATGATGATAGATGATTACTCTGGGTGACCTGTTTTTACCGGTCAGAATCCGAGACATCTTTTTCAGTAATTAATATACATAAAGGAAATTTTCAGGAATTTTCTTATAAAAGATATTGTCTTCATTGACTGATTTACAAAAATAATAATTTTAGTGACTGATTTACAAAATAGTTTTAGAAACTAATTTTAAAAAAAAAATCCACTTCATTAAATAGTTTACAGGAATTTTGCCTTAAGTATTCAAAACTTAGCACAAAAGGCTATTAAGAGAGTATTTACAAGTCAACACACAACTGATAATAAGATATTGAATCACTGTACTCATTTACAAAGTTATCACCATATACAGTAGCAAGTTGGTTTGTTTTCTCCTGCAGACTACATACAGCCAATCTGTCTGCCAGGGGTGTTTGACACCCCAGACCCACTGGCTCTTGGGGAGGGCACCATTGTTGGTTTCAACAGCATCATTGATAGTAAGTCAAGTCTTGTCCACTTCTAGATCTCATGTATACTGTACAGTATTTACAGAAAAATCCTGACTAATTTATGATTCTCTTTTTTTTTCATTTAGAGTATATATATATATGATGTAAATACATGTTCTTTCAGCTCCTCAAGGGCGTCTTGCCAGCTTGAATATATTGAGGAACTCTCGTGTGCTGGGCTCGTCTCTTTGTTTCACTGTCATCAGGCTCGTCAATGAGAGATTTCCAGATCAGGAGTCAACCCTCTACACTCTCCTCACTGAAGACCATATCTGTGCTGACCGGAACTTCGAATCAGTAAGCCTTCACTGCATGTACAATAGATCTAAATGAATAAGCTTGTTCAACTTGGATTATTTTATATGACTTACCGTATTGGTTTTTGTGTGCTGTTGCAAAGTGCTTCTTTGCAAATTTTTATGATAAGAAGGCAATCATAGTGATAATGATTATATCTGAAGTTAATTTTGTCTGCATTATGCTTCTAGATCTCAAACAATTTACTGTACAACTACATTTTGTCAATTTAGTAATTATCTTAAACAAACTTGAGGAAGCAGACTGACAAACTTCCCATAAATTTACATTATCAGACATCCTTGGCTCTATGATACATGGAAAATGTCTTTTTTTTTACATTTTCCGGTACAGTAAAGTGCTTAGGTGTTGTATCGTTAGCCTATCACATGTTGCAATCCAGTGTTATGTTCTGAAACTGATATATTTTTTTAATTCTTCTTCACCATCCAGGTAGGAAAGTCTATTCTTCTTCAGGAAGACTCGACAACCAATAGGGTGAAATTGGTGGGTGTGGGAGGGATTGCTAATGCCTTGAGGAGTAACCCCATTGCCTACACCCTCGTCCAAAAACATCGCTTCTGGGTGGAACTTGTCCTTAAAAAGTTTATGGATAATACAAGTGAACGGAGAACTTAAGGTTTAGGAGAAGACAATGAAAATTAATCCACAAAAGCAAAAACTAGTAATAAAGAAGAAAATAGTTACATTATAGTACTGATAAAGATTAATAACAAGTGGTCACACAAGACTGTATTTTAGCAGCATTAAGCAAGACTTGGTGATTTGATGTCAATAACAATTCTGTGTAAAATATTTAATATATTATATAACATTGCCTCATTCCATAACTGAGCCCTTGATAAATGATGAAGATTTTCTAAAGTCTCAGCACTGGCCCTGATACAATTCTACCCAAAAATTTACCATTACTGTAGTTATCTTTCATGTGGTTTTCTTTCATTTTTTTTTAGCAAGTGATAACATTACAATGGTATTCCTGTGCATTGTAAATACTGTAATGGACATTTCATAAGAAAAACTTTTATAAATTTTTCTAAATACAATTGATAAGGTCTTATCACTATTACTTGTACGTACTTTATTTCTTGATTTATATACTGTACTGTACTGCATTCTTTTCAATAGTGAATACTTTATCTCCATACATTTGTAAATACCTGTTGTATTTTTGCACTTATATCTCCATTTTTTTTTCAATGTGCTATTAGAGTAAATGAATTACAAAAACAATAAGGTCCCAGTCACCAGCACCTCACTCAGGGTCTTTTTAACTCATTCACTACTGGATGCCAGAAATTTTATTCATCCCAGAGTGACCCCTTGTACCCAAGGGATTAAGGAGCACCTGAGCGCATGGGCATTTAAAATGAGGTCAAGTGGTGATCCAACTTCCAACTTCTCTATCATGGAGGCTTCACTGTAAACCTCAACTATGACCATGTGAGGAGATAATAAATTATTATTTAAAAACCTATATATAAATTCTGGTTGACCTCTACTTTCAAACTTTTAAAGTTTGTTTTTCTTGTTACAGAAAAGGGTTGACTTAAATGAGGAGCAGAATTCAGGTTCAGATCATTATTAATATACAAAGAGGTGACACAGAATCCAAATCTCAATACATACAGTGCTGCATCGAGGTTTCCATACTAAGTGAGGATATACAGTAGTGTTGTGATATATTTATTATAAAGTTAACTGAATGTCATATCACAGTTTCTGATAGCTATTTAAAGGTAAAACATTTTAGCTAATATTATTTATATTTCTCTTAAATATTAATTGTGTGCATACCATCATAAAATTAAGATGTTATTTTTACAACAACGTACGTATTGTGTCGGAAAAAGTGTAGTTTGGGGGTCGGGCCAATCTCTATTTCAATTAATCCCATATGTTCTGTTATTTCGTTTACGCGTTTCTCATTTGACGCGGACCTCCACGGGTTCAATTTACTGCGTAAATGCAGACTATACTACTGTATATATTATTTTTTGGGGGGTGAAAAACAAAATCATTATGTATACTGTATACAGTGGTCCCCCGGTTAACGAACACAATTCGTTCCAGAAGGTTGTTCGTTAACCGAAACCATTGTTTCAATGGGTATTTGATTAATTGGTTCCAGCTCACCGAAAATTACCTTAAGTAAAAAAAAAATGCAGTAAAGTACACTTACTTTGAGGTGTGTATGTAGAAGGCTCCTGGATGATGATGCTGATGTGAATTTGAAGTGGGAGATGGAGGAGGAGAAGGGAGAAGAGAAGGAAGTGGGGGTGGAGGAGAAGGCATTGGGGTGGAAGAGAAGTCACCCCATGCCGTCATTTCACCCATAAAATTTTAGTTCACTTGGTGTAATTCAAGATTATTTTCTTTAAATCAACACTGCACTGCATTATATATCGTCAATATGTAAAATAAACTTCAGAATGACCAATAATTTGACTGGAAACACAGAAAAAAAGCGTTCATGTTGAAGAGTCTCAAACAGGATTTTCCTTCCTCTGAACCGATAAACAAACTGACGCCAAGCTTGGTGTGTTGAGTGGCTGTTTGGCGTGCAAAGAACTAGTTTCCTGTACTGTACTTCAATTTTGTTCAATAATTGTTAAAATGACTAAAAAATTTAATAGAAAACTTTTAAAATGATTGAATAGTACAACCTTCTTGATATTTACTAAAATGGTAACGAATTTAAGCCCTAGAACCAATTACTGTATTGGCGGACTAATACTACAGCTGGTGAACAGCCAAATGCAAACGAAAACATGTTGGGAAAAATTCGTAAGGAATTCGTTAACCGAAGTGAAGAATCTTATGGAAGGTAATTCGTTAACCGAGGGATCACTGTACAGTACATGGCTGCAAGACTGACTGGAAGTCCTGTGACAGAACTGGGAGCTAGTAGGCTTGGCAATACTGCACCAGCCCAAGATTTAAATACCAAGTAGCTCATTTAAACGAGGTGAGTTGCTACTTTTACTAGTATTTCTAGTTTTCTTAGGTAATTTTGGGGTGTTTGAGCCATAAAACAAAAATTAGATTTTTTTCCAACCAGGGGGGTACCATATACTGTATGTATAACTATGTGACCTTTTACGGGTTAATGCACAAAGGCAGAATATACCATACAGAAAACTCAGATAAAAAATCAGACCCCAAATGGATAAATAATTATTTAAAGAATATTATTGGACAAAGGAAGGCTATAGTTAGGAGAATAAATCATGATGAAGTTTACCTCCAAAATTATTATAAAGTATTGGCCAGTAGGGTTAAGACCGAAATAAGAAAAGCAGTGAGGAATAATGAAATGAAGGTAGCCAGGGAGGCGAAGTCAAACACCAAAGGATTCTTTCAAATGTATCAAACTAAAACATGAGAAAAGATTGGGCCAATACAGCCAGATACCAGCGAGCTAACTGATAACGACAGAGAAAAGAGCAATAATGTGAATAAATATTTTTCAACAGTTTTCACCACCGAAAATTTGAACATCATACCCGAGGCACCGATTATATACAGAGATAGTGAAGAAAATAGATTACAGGAGATAGTAGTGACTAGTAACTACATCAGTAGACAAATAAACAAGCTAAAGACTAATAAGTCACCAGGTCCCTTGAGATATTTGCCAGAGTATTAAAGGAATGTAAGGAAGAACTTAGTATGCCCTTAGCAAAATTGTTTAACATTTCATTAAAAATGGGTGTAATGCCAGAAATCTGGAGGATAGCGAATGTGATACCAACTTTCAAGAAGGAAGATATATCACTATCCTCTAACTACTGTCCAATCAGTTTAACATCAATTGTAGGCAAATTGCTGGGAGCAATCATTACAAACTATTCAAAATCACCTGGAGATGCACAAGTTGATCAATGATTCCCAACATGGCTTCACAAGTGGGCGTTCATGTCTGACAAATCTATAAATATTCTTTTCAACTGTTTTCGAATCAGCGGACGACGGACATGATTATGAAATGGTATACCTCGCCTTTAGCAAAGCCTTCAACAGAGTTCTCCACGAAAGACTAATATGAAAAGTGGAGGCTCATGGAATTGGAGGAGATATTCTAAAATGGATTAGGACTTGGTTACAGGACAGGAAACAGCGAGTAAGCATTAACGGCATAGACAGCAACATAAATAAATTTGCTGGTGACACTAAAATAGGGCGTGCAATTAAATTTGACGAGGACTCTGCAAAGCTACAGGAAGATCTAAAAACAAATTTCACAGACTGAAAAATGGCAGATAAATTTAAATGTGGACAAATGTAAAGTACTTAGTCTAGGTCCGGAGATGAAAATAGAGAAACCAGATACCAGATGAAAAATGTTGCTATAGACAAATCCGACTGTGAGAAATATTTAAGAGTTATGATAAGTAGGAATCTTAAGCCAAGTCAACAATGTGTATTTGCTTGAAACATGGCTAACAAAGTACTTGGGTTCATACAAAGGAGTGTTAGTTACAAGACTAACGAGGTCATCTTAAAACTATATTGTGCGCTTGTGAGACCTCACTTGGATTACACGGTTCAGATTTGGTCACCATACTACAGAATGGATATGAATCCCTAGAAAGCATTTAGAGGAGAAAGACAAGACTAATCCCGGGAATTAGGAACCTAGAGTACAGAGACAGGTTAAAGCATCTTAATTTGTACTTCTTCGAGAGACGTAGAATGAGGGGCGATATGATCAAAGTGTATAAATGGAAGTCAGGAAAAAAAGGTGATATAACAAAGGTACTCAAACTATCCAACCAGGAATGAACTCGTTGTAATGATTTTAAATTAGACAAATTTAGATTTAGACGTGAGATAGGTAAACTCTGGTTTGGAAATATAGTGGATGAGTGGAACAAGTTACCAAACTTCACCATTAACTCGAACATGCTAGGTAGCTTCAAATATAGGCTGGACAGATATATGAGCAATAGGGGTTGGGTGTAACAGGACTGCCTAGTATGGGCCAATAGGCTCCTGCAGTTTCCTTCATTCTTATGTTCTTATGTTGGGGTACCATGCAATCCATGAGTAATTCCTGTCTCCAAGCCCTGACACAGTTTTACTCAAGTTGGCTCTATAGTATTTAGACATATTCTTATGAAGTATCACTGAAAAATGTAGAATTTGAATGATGAGTAACTGCTCCAGGCAGATCCTTCAAGAGAATGACTTCCTGTGCCGGTGTGCAGCTTCTCATTTACTGATAAAGCTGATGTCTCCTACTCACAAGTGATGAGTGATATTCTCTAATTGAGCTGCTGAAGGCAAGTTAGGTATAAAGACATACTTACAACATCTCTCTTAAGAGATGCTATTGCTCATTATTTTATACTTTTGATGAAACTTGGACTGTGAAAACTGATATTAAAAGTTCACTGATCTGCATAGATCAAATTCATCAGTGGATTATCTTTGTGTCAGACAACGGATTACTGTTTTTTGCCTGCCAAAACTCAGAGTATTACCTGTGATAGTTTGGAATAACTAATGTAGCTTTATGAACAGACAGTTTCAGCCCCTCAAGACTATTGCACTATACTGTAATACCCAAATATTTCATGTAACAAACTTTGTGCCACAAGGTGAAACAGAGTTATAACCAAATACAGTATGATAGAATGTAAAATAACTTTTACTCTTATCAGCAAATCCAACAAGGATCCAGGAAGTTGTGTTAAGATTAACTAGTGACTTGGAAGCAATAGCATAAGAAATGAGCCCATACAATTAATAAGTATTGAAACAAAGCAAACCTTCTGGGAGTTGATTACTCCTAAACTGTACCCTTACCAACACTGATACAACCAGACTTACTGGGTAGCATATTGTCTACAAGTATATTGAGTTCTACCACTCGACATGGCACCACTCCAGCCCTCTGCCATTACCACCTCTACGGCTACAAACAGGTACTTACCAATTCTGGTCAACTTGTGTTTATATATATCCAGTAAATTTTTGTTTACATGACATAAAAACCAAGTAACAAAATGCAAGTATAATTTATTTAAAAAAATGCAAAACATGTCATCTCAAAGGAATTCCATTGCTAAACTAATTAATATGGAATGTTATAGCACTGTCCTGATTCTTCAAAACAAAGAAACTAAACTAAAAAGCAAATTATATTTCCAAGGAAACACTTGTATTAAGTCAAAGCTGCTACCCTTAACTTAAGCATTCTGACACACACAAAGGTAAAATTCATACAATGCATTAGTATGTTGACCTTGAAAGAAACTAACTTAGTATTTCTAATACTACAGATATTATGAAAATGTGTATTTGTCAGATTAAAATCCGTATCACAGATCAAAATAACATTTCATACATAAAAATATTTTATTGCACAACTCTGGCAGCATATCAGATTACCTAGTGTACAGTATGGTAATTTAAACCAATAAAATGTGTACATAATGTTGAGTACAGTACTATAAAATGTTGTAATTTGTTTCATATGGCTGCACAGGCAATGGATCTCAGTTACAGTAAACCCCTGATAACTCATAAATAGAACTCGGAATGACAGTAAAATAAATAAATAAATAAATAAATAAATATATATATATATATATATATATATATATATATATATATATATATATATATATATATATATATATATATATATATATATATATATATATATATATGTATATATATATATTTTTACAAAATAAATGTTTCTTGCATAACACAATATTCCTAGATATGATGACGCAATCTCAGATTGGCATAACACATGCAATCTTAAGCTTAGGTCTCGCTCTTGAGTGAGCCTACCCACCCAGCATCTCTTGCTAGCTCACCATGTTTATCAATTGTCTGTGCACGTTTGAGAAAAATTCTAAAACAAAATCATTGTAATACTATAATGTGGCTTAGAAATAATGAAAATATACCGTAACATAAAACTATAATACATAAAATAAAAAAAAAAAAAAAAAAAAATGAAGAGCATGGCTATGTAAGTGTGGGAAGTGAAAGTTTGTGTTTAGAGACAGTGAGCTCCAGGTGTAACCGTATCCCTCCCTTCTCCGATGTGAGTCAGCTTGGATGGTTGAGCAGCTGAACTGTATCAGGTTGCCCAAGGGAGTTATTCTTTGCACATAAAATAATATATATTGAAACAGTAAATGTGAGAAATAAATAAAAATAATAATAATAATAAATAAAATAAAAATATTGCATTGCCATTTGGCAATCATTTCACTACACATGGGACACTAAACAGAGAACAGCTGAAAGATCCCCCACGCCAATCTCCCTCTCTCACTGTGTGTGATAACTCCAGCACACGTAAGAAATGTTTATTCCCTTATGTTTTTTACCTTATAATAAACATGATATTTTTTTTAATACATTCTATATGAAAGACTGTGTGTGCATGTAACGGAGATGAAAAACAATTACGAATGTCTAACGGAAATTATGAGTTGAAAAATAACTGCTCTGAGTACTGTCTGGGATCCTTCTCTCTCTCTCTCACACACTGGTTCAGTGAACACCTCACAAGTATTCCCTGGTAAAGTTGGTCCCATAAGTGTTTACAATACAGAAATGTAATGTAGTGCAGTGAGCAGTAGCACCCCATCACCTCTGACACCAAACCTGAATTATCCTCATCCTTCTCCTGCAGTGCTGATAAGAGTTAATTTTTGTGCAAGTTCTCTGATTATGGAAGGTCATTGGGGCCAAAACGTTGGGTATTGGGGGTGGAATGAAACACCAGGAGGTAAGTGCCACGATAACTTGGAATGGTTAGAGCCCCATATATTCTGAGTTATCAAGGGTTTACAGTACTGTATTGGAACACATACTGTATAGTACCTGAGATCCATCATCTTCATGTCCATGTGATACAGGGAATATAACAACTACCACCACCCTGTGAAATACTGGTGTGAGTCAATTGCTAGAAAAGGAAGGGAGTGGCAGCAGTTCTTAATTCAAGAATTACCTAATATCCTTCTGAAGTAATTATAGTAACATTAAAACATTTCCTTACCAGCTGCCATAACCACCACTTATGTTGGAGTTTATCTGGCCTAATCTTTAAAAATGAATGAATCTAAGTAGCTTTGTAATACCTGAACTACAAGAGCAAGAGACAAATATATCCTACTGTATCAGCAACAAAAATTTATCATCAAGGTTTACAACAAAAAAATAAGCTTTAATTAGCTTGTTTTCTATTTTCTGCACTACTGTATATAACAGTTGAGCCATATCGTATATCTGAAGTAAAAGGGTCTTCATTACTTTTCAAAATATACTTGTTAATGGTTATCTTTAAAGGTCCTAATATTGGGCTCAAAACACCAAAGCTTAATTCTATAAAAATGTCTCGCAACTCTATATGTTGGTTTAAATGTGACAGTCCATATACAGACACCTTCTGTTTCCACTACTACAAATCAAAAAGAGCCGTACAGGTACAGTGCTGTATTTCATATATAATGTAATTCCAATGGATCTTCAAACTGAGTACAATACCTAGAACCGTACTGTACTTCTAAAATATTAAGATGTATTTATATTTACTGGAAGGGGAATCTCTAAAATATTTAATAATTACAATGCAAAAAGAGAGGTCCAGAAAATTTATAATAGGATTGATTGTTTGTGAAAAATAAATACTGTTTCACAAGTAACTTGAGTTGTCCAATGGTATACACCCACAATTTACATTGTGTGCAACAAATGAGTATTGTACAGTATTGTTTCGTTTTTTCCATAGATCTCATTGACAATTACATGACATATTGTTAACACCAGTCTAAGTCATGTGAACCTGTAATTCTATCTTTTTTGGACACAAAGTTAGAGACTACTTTCTGTTTTCCTTACTTGAACATGTTAAAGCATTAGCTTTATATTTCTATCCAGGAAATGACATTTTCAAAGGTAAGAGCAGAAGCTCTGTAGTAAAATGCCAGTAAGCTGAGTGATATCACGTATATGACAGCTCTCCCTTCTTTTTTTTCTTTTTTTAACAAATGACTGCCAATATATAGCTGATCATATGCCCTGAAGAGGCTTGAAGGAAATGCTGTCAACACTTGCTGGTAGAGAATCCTATAAAAAATGATGTTACAAACTTACAGACAAGTGTTCGGAAATCGAACCAGGTAAAAATTGTAGTATAATTGAATGTCCTGGGATATTTACAAATGTCAACATAAGAGTCACAATAATTCTGGGGACCACTGTACCATATATTCTTAAACTGCTTTATGTGTTCATATACTAAAATAAGTTCCAGATAAAAAATTTACTGAAACAAAATTAAAAACTGGGATGTACTCTTATACCATCTTGAACAGACAGAGTACTGTACTGTAAAGTGAGGAGACTTCCCACAGAGTCTACTACACAACACAACAAAGAATATACTGTATTGTTTAATTATCAATCAGCACTGGGTAATTATACAACAGCACTTGGTTTCCTATTTCACATTCCACTATCAATTTTACTAGTACATCTTATTTTTCTATTCTTAAGTTGTTGTTTTTCACAGGTACAGTAACTCCCAATTTCCACTGTATTAAGCAGTTGAGATTCACTTCACATAAAAATTTTGTTGGTAATAATTTTTCTCTAAGCTTAAAGAAATTTACCTCCAATAACTAAGGGATCACTGAAATGTGGGTTACACAACTATAGACATCAAGACTGGATACACTCAACAAATGAGTATACAGAATATACCTGATAATTAATGCACATGACTAAAGTGTAGAATAAAAATTCAACTTTGTGCTACATACAATAGTCATATGTAAAGGGAAATTCAGAGATAATTTGGCACACATACATTTATGTCTTTAGCTACCCAAACTCAACACGTTAAACAAGATAAAAATTATCAGCCAATATGAGAACATTCTAATTTCCTTTATTATCTTTGTATTTTTTCACCAATTATGGTGTATAAGAATTTTTTGGCAAGTAATGTATTAACAAAATAGAGTACATGTACAGTATGTACAGTATTTGTATTAATTATATACATGTATTACTATACAGTACAGTACTTTTAAATTTGACATTTACAAAGATACATTCTCATCTTGTCCAGATCTACATGACCACCATTGTGTTCACCCCTTCTCTTTACATACATCTCATCGTCTCTTTTTCTTGTCTTGTTTACGACGATGATGTTGACTATGACCTCGGTGAGGTGGAGATGTGTGGGGAGAGCCATGTTCAGAACCATCGTCATCACTTGAATCTCCATCCTGTTAAATAATAATATACCAAAATATTAACATTCTCAACTAAATATGCTACAGGAATACTTAGTAACTACTGTACAGTAATCCTCCCAAGATTGAAAATAAACACAGTAAATTCATACTACAGTAAACCCTCATTTAACTGACCTATATGGGGGTAGGGTGGGTCGGAAAAGCAGATAAGTTGGATAATCGAAGTACAGCATGCCCTTCAAATTCGCAGGGGTTAGGTTCTCAAAATGGTCGCGAAACGCCAAATCCGCGAATAACATTTGATGACTGGGTTGAGGGGGGGTTACATTTTTACGTGTGTACAAAGAAATGTACAGTATACTGTATTATTCCCTTTATGTGTTTGTCCTTAGGACAATTATTTCTTTTACCTGTATTGTATACACAGTAAGTCCTTGCTTAACGTCTGGGTTACGTTCCTAAAAATGCGACGTTATATGAAACAACGTTAAGCGGATCAATTTTCCCCATAAGAAATAGATAAAATAAGTGAGTTACGTTCCTGAGCCTCCCTTTGCCCCTTGAAATATATTACATATACAGAAAATCATTGACATTTCTATAGAAAATAGTGCATACATATACAACTACGTACAGTACTAAGTTTATTTTGATTCTCACCAATGGGTGGAGGCGGTAGAGCGAGTGTGTGGTGGGTAGTGAAGAGGAGGAGGCGGATGGCAGGAGGGGAGGAGTATGGTGGGAGCAGAGGAGGAAGGTGGGAGTGGAGGAGGGCGAGAGCGGAGGAGGGTGGTGAGTCACTGAGACTCTACACCAAGCCGAGAGAGGGTGATGGGCTGTAGAAAGTAGTCTGCGACGACGCAAAACGACGTAGTATCGGATCACCGGGACATTGAACGAATCTTTGGTCTCTAAAGTTTAGCTACGTAGTAGCAAAACAACGTTAAGCAGGACGACGTGAAACGCGGACTTACTGTATGTGTTTTTTAATATATATATATATATACATATATATATATATATATATATATATATATATATATATTTATGCTATAATGAATCTAATGGGTTCTAGAACCTCCTTCATTATAGGGTTAATCCATTCCTGGCCCCCAAATACAACCACTTAACAATAAAAAAATTCTGTGGAAATTGTAAAAAATACGGTACTTTATCTTACCTTAGTGTTGTTCAGCATGCAGGACAGGAGGCAGAGGGGGAGGAGAGAATTATGGAGAAGAGGTGGAGGGAGAGGAGTCATCCTTCCTAGCCCTCTTTGGTGACTGTCTTACAGGCACTTCGTCTGTAGGATCTTTGGTAACTTTTTTAAAGAAGGAATCCAGGGTTGACTGCTTCAACCTTGATTTCTGGACCTTCCAAAAGTGGCACATCACAGTGTCATTAAAATTACTGAGGCCCTTTTCCACAGAAGCAACATCAGGATGATAATTCTCCACAATTTTACCCACTTTATTCTAGCTGGAGAACAATTCCGTAAGAACTTTGGCAGAAATGATGTGGCTTTCCTCCTTGTCCTCATCCTCCCCTGACTCCTCAGAAGCTAAGCTGGCTGAAAGGCTCCTAGTATACCAGCTCCAAGTTATTATCTTTTATTTTTCCAATGTGGGTTTTTACATCATCTATCAATGTAACCGCTAAACTTTTGGAATATCATCTACATGTTATCAGCTCACCTTGCAATTTTCATTAAGTGTTGCATTTATTTATTTCTGCAGTATTTACTTTATTACTGTGTGTGTACATTTAACACTCTTTCTGACAAACATAACAGAATAATTTTGTTTCTTTCTCCCGATATAAGACTCAAAATTGTATATAAGTAGGTGTTCACAACTACTAAATATAAACTGTTTCTTGTGCAATTATATTTAAGTTATGGCCTCTTTCATTAATAATAGGCTGTAAATACCGTCTGGTTGTCAGTTAGGTTTTTTTAGACTAACACCAGCAGTTGATAGAATTGGACAAAACTTTGTGGAAACATTATTTACAATTAATTAGATAGATACATGGAAACGAGAATGCACAGAACCTATAAGAACTTGCCTAACCTAAAGTAACCTATGTCATGAATCCTTAATTGCAGCTTAATTGAAGCTCATGTAAATCCAGGTGTATATATATTATATTCTAATTAAATTATTTGGACTATTTTGTAATATGACATGTAAAAATATTTATTTAGTTGATTTATTCTAATTAGCCAGTTTCTGCATAACAGCCATTAGATTAGTTGCTGTGGTTCCAGCGATGAACACCAGAGGACCTTAAATTCCTGCCATGCACCTGTCAGGTTGGGAAAAGTCGGCTGAGAGTCAGTTTTACTCCTGACACCAACTGCTGTGCGTCGGAGCTGCTTCTCCAATTCTCTTGGTGTTGTGTGGGTATTTATTTTCTTTACTGATGTGGCTGACCTGTATTCAACTCAACAGATAAGTTATTCTTGTTAGGTATAATATTTAGGATGTTTAATAGGAATTTAAATTGAGTTACCATTCTGCTTTGCCTTGTAATATTTTGGCGTGAATTGTCCTTGTACTGTAAATATATTGGTTTGTTTTAAGTGTTATTTTTCACTCCGGGTTTTCTCCTTTGCAATTAAACAACAATTGACCTATTGAAGCCTGTCAAGAGCACTTTTTAATAATAGTGCATTAACATAATTTTATTACAAATCAGTATTACTAATGACACTGAATGGAATCTAGTTTCAATTTATCTGTTTAATAGATAGTAAATACAGTAACATTTCCACAAAGTTTTGTTCAATTCTATCATTTCCTTCTGGTGTTAGTCTAAAATAAACTACCTAGCTGACAACAGAACAATTTGCACGACCAACAATTTTCAGTGTAGAGCATAAAAAAAAAAACGGTAGAATTTTAGTTTCAGTCAGTCAGGGAATCTTAAGAAGTTACCTATTGCAATCACTAGTTTAGACAATTCTAATACACCTTTTCGTCTATGACGTTTCCCTCACAAACGACCTACACATACCGTACATGGGGAGTGAGCAGAGCCCCAGTTAGGTTAGGTCAGGTCAGGTCATTTGAGAGTAAAACGTCATAGAAGAAAAGTGTCTTAGAATTGTCTAAACTACTGATTGCAAAGATAAAATTTCTAAGATTCCCATGTTGTCCGAAGGTAAAACTTTAGGCAGTTGATATTTTGCCGTGACCGGCTAAGTTCCTACTAATGCTATTTTACTGTGAGTATGCTCTGATTGGCTAATCATCCATTACCAACGAACAAAACGATTATTATATTTGACCGTAAGTCTAGCTGCATTTGGCATTTATTTTGCCACGAGTCGATCGTTGTGTAGCTATAAACATACTTAACTACTGTAGGAGTTGTTCGATTTTCTTAAATTTTCCAGACGTTCTTATTATTATAAAAGAGACAACATTTGCAAGAACCTAATAGAACCTGACCTAACCAACCAAATAATCCCACCTAACTTCCTAGCCAGGGGGCGGTCCGACCCCCCCTATCATATTAAACAGAAAGTACTTAGCGAATCAGAGCGCACTCACGGTAAAATAGCATTAGTAGGAAGTTAGCTGATCATGGCAAAATATCCACTATGAAAACTTACCCCCCCCCCCCCCCCAAAAAACGGTAATTATATAGGACTACCCCGCGAGTGAAATTTATTGAGAAAAAAATATAAAAGCACCGGATTTTCACTGTTATATTATAGTGGACACTGTTGTAGTTTGTGGAAATATGTTAAAAATTGGGTATTTTCAAAATAAATGTTACTTAACATTTGTGGGTGTGAAAAACAGACCTTACCAACCTAACCAAACAAACCTACCTAACTTCCTTCACGGGGGGGAACCCCTCAGTATATTAAACAGAAAGAACTTACTATGATATGGTGAAATTGAGGCGGAGTGATTTACTGTGTTGGCGGGTTCCACAATAAATGATAAATGATTATCATAACAGAACTTACTGATGAAAATAAAGAAAGAAAATAAACAGTCTTTATGTAAAGGAACAATGCGTTGGTCTTCGAACAATTGAAGAGTCTCGTTGTCTTTATCCCTAAATTCACAAATTACGTCCATGTAAGATCGGCGACAACCTTCACACGAAATGCTGAAAAACAAATTACCCCGGGCACGGGAAAAGCCCCTCAGCAGACAGCAGCCTCATTACCGCCGCCCACAAGATAAACTAGTGCGCGCCTAGGCACCTTATTATCTATGAAACGAACAATTTCCACAATGAATGATTATCATGTCAGAACTCACTGATGAAAATATTGTAAGAATATAAACAATAATAAAAATAACTCGCTCGCCGGTTAGTCCTATACTGTATATTAAAAAATAAATAAAATAAAATTATACCATAGAAAAACAAAGTCTCGTTACTGTCTCGAAGCCGGAGTTTTCTGTGTGTTGGTAAATATGTTATTATTTTACTTTCGGATATAGCGCCCCTCAAGTTATAAACTACCGAATCATTTAGATCTCGCTATTCTGGGCATTTTGAACCCCATATATACATGGCGGAAATGGATAATAGCGACACAATTGAACTTAATTGATTTTAAGTAGTTTTCAGTCTTCGTCTGTGAGGTGATGTCATCTGCGCCTCACGCATGTGCAATGTTGACTGACATCATCCAATCGTGACCAATAAGGTATCGATATCATCACACGAATTTTTTTCGACTAATCACAATTGATTTTTCTCAAAGGAAGCAGCCTGGGTATGATTTTAATTTCACTGACCAGTTTCACAATGGCGGTGGTCGAGGTTGGTTGTTGTTTGTGCTCATACGATTATTTTAAGTTTATTTCAGAGTTTTACGAGACGGACGATCATTCCATCCAATTTTTACGTATCCCTGGTCGGGTGGTCCTTCCACTTCTAACTAAGGTATTGTACTTTCGGACATGGCACACCCCAGAGTTTTTAACTACTGAAACATTTAGGTTAGTTTAAGCTAGGCCTACCAGGGGTTAGGCCTGCCAGGGGTCCGGGGACAGAGCACCATGCTCGGAGTTAGGTTAGGTTTTGTTAGGTCTGATGACTAGTTTTCTCCCAAACCAAAAACCCCAATTTCCCAGGCTCTCCCCCATTATTGTTTGGGGGGGGGGGTGCAAAAACTAGCAATTTCTGCCAAAAATGAAGGTCTGATTCGTTTACAACACACCAATATACACTAGCAAAACATATTGGTCAATCCCTAGGGACTCGTGTGCTAAAGTAAAAATTTACCGTCAATATTCGTCCATTGGCTGACCTCAGGTTCTGGTATGATTTTTTTTTTACGTTTTTCTTTTGCAAATTAGCAGTTTTTGCAAAAATGAATGGTAATTATATAAGAGTAACCCGCAAGCAAAATTGATTGAAAACAATTACAAAAAAGCCAGATTTTCATTGATATACTGTAGTGGACATTATATAGATTGTGGAAAAAAATGGATATTTTTAAAATAAACATTACTTAGCATTTGTGGGTATGAAGAAGAGACCTAACCAAACAAACCTACCTCACCTGACCTAACTTTCTCACCGAGAACTCTGCTCTCCGGTATATTAAACACAACCGGTCCGACTAATTACCCAAATGTAGCCGCAATGAAGTTAAATAATGGTCCTAGATGAATAAATCGGACTGCTAATCACTTCTCGACTAGTATTTGGTGTCACAAAGTCACAAAAAATTGGAAAACTTACTTTAATCTGAGTTAATAGATCGCGTGCATGTACCGAGGGAGCGAGTAATTACCCAAATGTAGCCGCAATGAAGTCAAATGATGGTCCTACAAGCGTAAATCGGGCTGTTAATCACTTCTCAATTATTATTTGGTGCCATAGTCACAAAAAATTGGTAAACTTAATTTAATCTGAGTTGTGTTGTGTTGTGTTAGGTTAGGTTAGGTTAGGTACATGCACTTGATCTATTAACTCAGATTAAATTAAGTTTATCAATTTTTTGTGACTTCGTGACACCAAATACTAGTCGAGGTTAGGTTAGGTTCGGTACATGCACTCGATCTATTAACTCAGATTAAATTACGTTTTCCATTTTTTTTTTTACTTTGTGACACCAAATACTATCAAGAAGTGATTGGCAGTCCGATTTATTCATGCAGGACCATTATTTGACTTCATTGCGGCTACATTTGGGTAATTAGTCGGACCCAACAGAACGGACTTAATATGATATGGTGAAATTTGAGGCATTTTCTGGACATAAGATGATACGGCCGCATCGAAACTATGCAGCCCTGGTGGGTTAGTCCAATATATTAACCAAATGAACATTTTCATTTTTAACATTGTTAATTTGCACAAAAATGGAGGTCAAATTTGAGTAAAACACCCAAAATACACACACAAAACCTAATCTCATACCAAAGGAACCAACCAACCTAAACTACAAGGAGGAGGAAAAGAAACAAGTGACTCTAAGTGGAGTATAACCTCAGGTAAACATGGAGGGAGCATGTGAAAAGCCAATGGACTAATATTAACCTATGTGTTTACCATATGGGATTACATACACGACTAGTGGAATAACTGTCGTGCTTGAGAGAATTGTATACATGTAAAATATTGATTACAACAACTCTTACCCGCTTGTCATCCCTACTGGGAACAAACATCACTGCTCCAATGCACACTAGTTGAAAAATGGCTCCCAGAAACAAACCATACTTCAATACTTCATCAAAAATATCAGTCTCTGTGAGGGAGGGATCAATCGCCATCTTGTTGTTGACAAACACGCCGACTAACACCTCTCTGCAGGGGAAATATTTGAGTAGTGGTTTCAATTTCCCTCGTATTTTTGGTTGAAACCTTATAAATAATAATTTACTTATATCATGTTATAAATTAAGTATATATCATTAATTAAGATATAATTTTTATGTGCAGCAGAGGGCGATGACTGAATCCGATTTTATTAGTCTAAGGAATAATGAGTTTCATCACTGATGAAGCTAATTGGCCGAAATATTTTTTTTCGTTTCCATATAACCAGATTTGTGCAAACTTTCATTACCAACATTTACATAAAGTTGATAAAATATATGATGTACAGTACACATGGTCTAGTGAGGGCCAAGAAGTGTACGATAACAACCAACTTCTGATACGAGACTGCCCCTCGCCCGGCAACATGAAACTGAATTATCAAGAATAATGGAGACTGTCTTACACGGGGCACTGGCCACCTCTACTGTGTGGCCAATTTGGCCATTAGATAAATAACGAATGGAGGGGGGGGGGGGAAGTTGACTAATTTGGATATGCTTGTACCTCAGTACTGCATGTAAGCATTTAATCAACTTAGTAATCTATTACTTTATATGAAAAGCATTTACAACTTTACATTATTTAGCTATATTCATTATCATGTTTTAAACAAAAGAAAATATAAATCTGAATGAACAAGGCACTAGGGAAGTAAACCAAATTTTATAATACCGATGTTTGCGGTTTAACCAAACAATTTTAAACTCTTATGGACCGGAATAATTTACATATACGTATAACAGTTTTAGAGCAAATAAAACAAATCTTTTTACTTATTTTGGAGAATTGACTAACCATTCCAACCTCATAGTCTGCCTACTATGAGTTATATCTCAAAATTATTAATTGTTGACAGACTAATATAAATGCTTACCTAGTTACTCCTATTTTAAATAGTGTTAATATATTATATGATTACATTGTCAACGTCATACAGTTGGACAATAACAGGTATGACAATGATAGTATGTTTGACGACAATGAAGTACGACAAGTTTCCAATCCGTATTAGATAGTGTTAGCTGTGGTGAGACTCATAGCTGTCGGGCTGTCATTGGTGGACCAAGTGTAAATAACAGTCAAGATGGTAAGTAATTCTTCCCTTTCCTTTTTTTTGCCTAATTGTGATGTTACATGAAATGGCTAGTACCTCACTGGAGTGTACATTGTTATTTAACAGGGTCAAATTAGGATAGTAGCCAGGTTTCAGTTAGGTTAGGTCGGTTAGTACCAAAAACGAAGGTCAGATTCTTTCGATTTATAAGAACCAGGTAAACGTTTTTTTTTTAAATCGAAGCCGGGGTACTATATAAATTGACCTTTAACTGTTACTCTGTCAATGCCCAAGAAGGTTAATCGCTGTCTTTGAATATGGTGGTCCGCCAGTGATCAACTAGGCGGATATCAACAATGTAATATAACCAATGTTTTGAAGCATATTTAGGTTAAATTTTGGAAAATATAACACAGTACAAGCTTTCCAAGGTATTAGCTTCGGTCATCCGGGTTAGTATTTAGTTTAACAAATTTATTGACAAAGCTTGGAGTACAGTTTGTCTGTTCTGAGTAATTCAGTCAGGTCTTGACACTGAGGGTGTATCACTTCTCACTGTCATGCAGGACAGAGGTTCATACACAAAGAAATGCATCATATTCATTAGCAGTATATATAGGTCAGATTCATGTGGGTGATGTCACTGTTCGCTGCCATGCAAGACAGTGGTTCATATACATTGGACGTCATATTCTAATTAAAGACTAATCAGTGTAGGCTAGCAAATTTGGGATAAACAGCAAGAATGTCCCCAAGCACTCCTGATTCAATATAGTGATTACAAAGTTCATGATACAATAAGCCAGGTGGTCTGAAGTCTTTGACAGTGTCACATTCAATAATATAGTGATCAAAGTGTATGCTTTACAAGACGAGATGGAAATAAATGAGGGAATGGGTGAATTGAGGGAGAAGGTTCGAGAAACATAGGAAATGAGAGAGAGAAAGAGAAAACTGGAAAGGATATCCCAAGGGATGGGTTGGGTGGGATGGGCGATGAGAGGGAGAGTGAGGCTGGGAGGAAGGAAAGGTGAGGAGGTAAGTGTTTTTTAGTTTAAAAAATGTATTGACAAAGCTTGGAGTACAGTTTGCCTATTCTTAGTAATTCAGTCAGGTCTTGACACTGAGGGTGGTATCCCTTCTCACTGCCATGAAGGACAGAGGTTCATACACAAAGAAATACATCATATTCATTAACAGAGTGTATATATATATATATATATATATATATATATATATATATATATATATATATATATATATATATATTTCATGTAAATCCACAATGAAAACGTGGATAAGATAAATATTGATAAAATCACACGGGTAAATGGAAACAACGGAGCACCTTAGCTTTCGTCTTTATTCAAGACATCTTCAGAGGCAACTGAAGATGTCTTGAATAAAGACGAAAGCTAAGGTGCTCGGTTGTTTCCATTTACCCGTGTGATTTTATCAATATATATATATATATATATATATATATATATATATATATATATATATATATATATATATATATATATATATATATAGTATATATATATATATGCTGATAACCACAAGGAAAGAAGAAAACACGAAGTTCCCAAGCGCTTTCGTGTAATTCACATCTTCAGGGGTGAGTACAGACTAAAGAGAAGTACAAAACAAGGTGTATATATACAGAGGAGGGTAAATCAGGTCCACAATGGTCAGGTATTAGGTAATGACCCTACTAATCTTTAAATAGCACTGCAACGGTCGGTAGTCAGGTCAGAGGGTAAGGTGACCCAACCTTCTCACCTGATTACAAATCATCTTAATTACAAAATAGTCCAGTTTGTACCTGCCATTACTCAAATTCATGTGTGTATATATATATATATATATATATATATATATATATATATATATATATATATATATATATATATATATATATATATAACTGACATCGGGACTCGAAAATATGTAATTTGAAAAATATTTTACACGACTGCAGCGGTCATATGTCCGGGTGGTCGTAAGTTGAGGAGTACCTGTACTGTACTGTACTGTACTTTGTTAGCCTTGTTTCAAGCAAATGCAGGTATATATTGCTGTCTTGGTTTCAGATTCCTGTTTGTCATTATACTCCTAAATCTTTCTCAGTCGGATTTCTCTATAACGTTGTTCATCTGATATAGTGGTCCCTCGGTTAATGAACTCAATTCGTTCCAGAGGGTTGTTGGTTAACCGAAACCATTGTTTCAATGGGATATTGGGTAATTGGTTCCAGCTCACAGAAAAGTATATACAAAGTAAACCCAAAAATGCATAAAGTCAGAAACACTCCTAAAATTCCCCTAAATCGCCCTTAAATCACTATATATATCGTACATATACATTAGAACTCGTAAATCACTCCTGTAATGTGATACAGGTGATTAATTTTATCTCTTTTGCAAAATATATGATGTTTATATTCAAATTATTCGCTGTCTTGTAACGATTCCAGCAATGCAAATTATATTCTCCCAACTTTAGTCTGAGAGATATTATATAAGATAAACACTTTAAAGCCTAATGAAAACACCAAACTTTTGTCTGGGAAGACCAGGGTAGGGAGGGAGCGTGGGAAGGGGGGGGGGGGGGGTGAGTTGTACTTTGACAGTTAGGGGGAAGGTCTGGTGAAGTACAGTATTTAATTTATTTATTTATGTTGTTGCTCATAAGATTGTATATAAATAACCGGTCAGAATATAATTTACATTGCTGGAATTCTTATAAGATAGTGATTAATTTGAATATAAACAAGCTATAATTTGCTGTCTTGCAAGGATTCCAGCAATACAAATTATATTCTCCTAACTTTAGTCTGAGATATTATATATGATTAAAACTGTAAGCCTAGTGAAAATCCCCAAACATTTCTCTGGAAGGTGGGTGGTAGGGAGGGAGGGGTGGGTGACAGTGACATGTTTGACAGTTGGCTCCTGTGGTGTGAAGTATTTAATTGTTAATTTATGTCCATTAGATTGAGTTTTTGTTTTTTGCTTATAAAATTTAATAGAAGTGACTGGGGTGAATTTAATTTGCATTGCTGGAATTCTTATAAGATAGTGATTAATTTGAATGTAAACATGCCATAGTTTGCGCTAAACAAAAATTTTAGTAATCATTTTGTACATTATTCTGATTACATATACAGTTCAGCTTTGCCCTTAGGACAGTGTGTGCATGTAAATGAGTTTCAATAAATGAATAAATTTACATATATGAGCCAAAAATAGTTGAAAAACTTTATGTAGACATAGCTTGGATGGCTAAATTTTAGAATAACCAATAATTTTAATATAAAAATGCACAAATATTAAAGAGCAAAATTTTCTTGATATTTACTCCAATGAAAACGAATGTAAACATAGAAGAGATTACTGAATTGGCTGAGTAACCCCTCAGCTTATCAGCTGATGTTCAAAACAAAACGTGATTTTCGTATGGATTTCGTTAATCAAATTTTTTTTGTTAACCGAATTGAAGATTCTTATGGAAGGTAATTCGTTAACTGAGGCGTTTGTTAACCGAGAGATCACTGTATTTGGTTTCTCTTTTTACATATAGGCTAAATGCTTTACATTTTTCCACATTCTGAAGTCTGACTTTTTAATATTTCGAGCACTAGTGAATTCTTTAGAAAACCTGGCGCCTCTTGAGAAACAAAAGACCAGCAATTATTATTACTGTATTATTATAGGAAACATCTTTTTTGTTTTGCAAAACATCACGACTACTGTATAACAGTAGCTGTTCCTATAAATGAAGCAGTTACTGGGAAGCATTCATTTGTATATGAAATGCCCAGGTCAACATTGAGAATGGCTTTGCCAGATGGATATAGATTAGTGTTCAAAATGAAAAAAATCACCACAATAATATAAACTAGAATTGCAAATTCTCATCTTTTGGGTGATTTCTTGAGTTAAGAAATGTTATCTTAAGACTGAGTCAGATATTTTTGCGTTTATAGATGGCAGAGCCTCTTGCTAATGTGAAACAAATTCCCATTTGGATAGATTAGACCCCTAAATAAACCTTCACTTCTTTTGAACAACTATTGTAATGTTTCCCAATTAACAGCCAGGCACAGGGAAGGAGGGGTAAGTGATGTATCAGAAGGATTAAGCGATTCATCTTTGCTAACATTGGGAATTTTCTTTTGGGGACTCCTGGACCTCTTGCAAATCATTCCTCATTTAATATCTTGTTACACAGGGTATCATCTCACAACCAATGTCTTATTTCCAGATCGGAGTAGAGTCTATGTCGAGGTATGTGTCGCCGGTGAATCCAGCGATCTACCCACACCTCACTCTAGTACTCATGAGCATTGGGGTCTTCTTCACTGCATGGTTCTTTGTTTATGAGGTTACATCAACAAAGCTTACCAGAGATTTCTTTAAGGTAATGTACTTATAAAATTACATTTACTGTATAAAGGTAGTGTATGTATTTCTGAAGAAAGAGGGACGAGTGTAGTGCAGGGCTGGTGGAGAATTTTTCTTCCACCAAGAACAGTCAATAAGATACGGATAATGATTATACTGAACCACTAACACTACCAGGCTGGAGACTGCAGGACAAAAACAACTTGCCAAAATCCATGGGTAAGAACTTTTATGTACAGTTCAGTACCTACTGCATACAGTACTGTACAAGGTTCCCCTGTTTTATGGAAGGGATCCATTCTTGAAAAAATTCCATAAGAAACAATTTTCCTATTGAAACCTATTTTATAATTGGAGATGTGTTCCAATGGAAAATCTTTCGATCAAGAGACCTTATAAAAAAGTCCTAAATGAAATACAGGTAAGTCTAATTGAACACACATTTAAGTACAGTTGAGAGAGAGAGAGAGAGCATGGGTGGTGAAATGCATCTAGTGTGGCAGCATTATGTCAGTGTTAAGGTGCAAGCACTGCTTGTTCCCTCTCGCTTTTAACTACCGCTGCTGGCTAGCCCTCGTGGCAAACAGGGAAGCAACTTGCATAAGTCTTCCCCTGCCAGTACGAAGCCTCTTCACCATCAAGACTCCTGCTATGTCTCCTCGTGGCAACACACGGTAACTGGGTGCTTCGTGTGCCCAGGCTAGATCAGCAGGGGATCTCGGAGTAGCAGTGGTTCCCAGAGGGATGGAGAATAAGCCCACTGGCATATGGACACGTCCTGGCGCCTACCAACCATTACCCCGCTGCCTTGTGGATTTACCTTGGTAGGTAATAAGGTTATGGGAGTAAACCCCGAACGAAAAATCTGTGGTGGAGCCCCGCATCAGGCAGAAATGCTTACAGATCTCCAACAAGACTCCAACGGCGGTGTAGGTGGAAGAGGTGACCACCATGGGAACCTAACGACTACACCGGCGGACGAAGGCCATGCCTGATGGACAGGCTACCAAGACAAAACCCAACAAACTGGGCTATCGACAGTCCATTGTAACTCTCCCTCACCTCAGTCATTGCAACACTTGCACCACTGGATCAGAAAAAGGGAGAGCCAAGATGTGTGGTTACAGCCTGCGCTCATGCCTCACCGCATAAATCAACTCACGTACAGCCATCATTCAGCTCATCATACCTCTCATTATCATCAAAACCCCTATACCCCCAAAAGTCCTATGGCGACCGACAAGTGGCGACAGGGACATGCAGAGATGACTGCCGGGAGTCTAGTCACAACTCTGTACATGGGCGGCGCAGATAAGATGGTTGTTTTTGTACTGGGATCTAGGTATTAGTACAACCTGGTCCTGTCTCTGCGACTGGGCAGCCCTTTCGAGGAGCCACTCTGCTCACCCCACATGGGGAAGAGGCTGAAGAAGGTGCCCTAAACATAGCCTACCTAAAACCCAACCTGACTGGGCAACCGCACCCAGTTAGGTCCTTATGCGGTTGAAAACTCAGTCAAAATCACAGATTCAAACAAAAAGAAATTGTACAACCTCTTATGGCCGCTGCATGTAATATCGGGACCCTTCTGGATACTGGCACAAATGAGCATCCTGAAAGAAGAACAGCCCTTGTGGCAAAAGAGCTGGCTAGGTATAACACCGACATAGCAGCCACTAGTCAGTCCCGGCTCCCTTATGAGGGTCAACTCGCAGAACAGGGCTTTGGCTATACCTTCTTCTGGAGTTGGCTTTGCCATCCACCAATGCTTCCTACACAGGCTAACTGAAATACCTATTTGGATCAATGAGCGTCTCATGACACTTCAAGTCCCGCTGAATCACGCACATGATGCCTTCTTTATCGGTGCATATGCCCCAACACTGGGTGCAGAGGATGACATCAAGGAGGCCTTTTACGCTGACCTCGACAGATTGCTAACCTCTATCCCTAGAGAAGACAAGGTTGTGCTCCTTGGTGACTTCAATGCCAGAGTTGGCAGAGACGCTGACATTTGGCAGGGAATCATAGGGAGAAATGGACTTGGCAAGTGTAATCCCAATGGCCTACTCCTCCTCAGCAAGAGTGTTGCACACAGGCCAACAAGTTCAATGGTAGGTGGCAACACCCATGATCCAAACACTGGCAATTCATTGACTACATCATTTTCAGAGAAAGAGATTGCCGAGATGTCCTCATCTCCCGTGCCATGTGTGGCTCAGACCACTGCGACACTGATCATCGGCTCGTCAGAGCCAAGCGCTCACTTCACGTCGTCCCAAAACGGCAAAGGCAGCAAGCCTCCAGAAGAGGTTTTAATACTAAGCGTCTGGAGGATCCAGCAGTAATACATGCTTTCAGAAAGCAGCTTGAAAGTGGGCTGATAAACAACCCAACAGCTAATAATGCAAATCCCAGCGCCAAATGGGATATTCTCGACACTGTCCCGACAAAAACCTGCAGAGAGACCCTCGGCCAGATCGAAAGAATACACCAAGACTGGTTTGGTGAAAATGACCCGGCAATCAATGTACTCATCGATGATAAACGTGCTGCTTTAACTGACTTGCAGAACAACCCTCAGTCTCGGACCAAAGCTGATACCTTCCACCAGAAGAAAGCGGCGGCCCAGCGCGAACTTTGCATTCTAAAGAGCAACTGGTTTAAAAGTACAGGTATATAGCATTTGAAACACAAAAATTTGCAGATCATTGCAAGATGTGCAAATTTTTCAACTCCACTAAAACATTTTATGGGCCAATCACTCGTGGCGCAGCCCCACACCGCTCATCCGATGGTAACACCATAATTAAAGACAATGGAAAGAGCACTACCATTCACTGCTTAATCGAAACACCAATGTGGATGTCCTGACTACCCAGCAGGTCCATCAGCATTCAGAGCTGACCCACCTCAGCTATCCTCCATCCCTGGATGAGGTAGCTACTGCCATCAAACAGATGAAAAATAACAAAGCCTCGGAGCCTGATGGAATCCCAGTTGAGGTGTATAAAGCAGGAGAACCTCTGCTTACCAGCCGTCTCCACTCTTTCCTGGAGAATATATGGGAAAAGGAGGAAATCCCCCAAGCTCTTAAAGATGCCTCCATTGTCAATATTTATAAGAACAAGGGAGACCGATCAGACTGTGGCAATTACCCCGGGATCTCGCTGCTGTCCGTAGCTGGCAAGATTATCTCCCGAGTCCTCCTAAACAGACTTCTTCCTGAGGCGGAAAACTTCCTCCCAGAATCTCAATGTGCCTTTAGACCTTCACGTGGCACCACTGACATGATTTTTGCTGCCTGCCAGATACAGGAAAAGTGCAGAAAACAGCATCGTGACCTGTACAGTACATGGTTTTCATCAACCTAACCAAAACCTTCAACTTGGTCAACAGGGAAGCTTTATGGTGGACCCTCGGCTGTTTTGGCCTCCCAACAAAATTTATCGCCATTGTGAGGCAACTCCACGATGGCATGAATGGCAGTGTCCTGCACAATTGCACCCAGGCTGAGTTCTTCACCATCCAAATGGGGGTTAAACAGGGGTGTGTACTGGCACCAACTCTGTCTTCCATTTTCTTGGCTGCCTTCCTTACTTGTGCCAGTGCCAATTTAGCCGGCGGGGTGGACATCGAGTACTGGATGAAGGGTCTTTTCAACATAAGACGACTCCAGGCAAGAACAAAGGTGTCGGCAGCTTTCATTACTGAACTTCAATATGCAGGCGACCTCACCCTTGTTGCTCATACTGAACACGACCTACAGGAGATCCTGAACACCTATGCAGATGCGTATGCACACTTCGGCCTGGAGGTGAATTTATGTTAAGATTCAGATTCTCTTTCAACCTGCCCCTGGTTCAGACACACCTCCACCATCCATCCAGCTTAACGGTACTACCCTCTCTAATGTTACCCACTTTCAGTATTTTGGCTCCCACTTGTCCACCACCGCGTACATCGATGAAGAGATTCGGCATTGGATCAGATGTGCATCTCAAGCCTTTGACAGACTGAAACAATGTCTTCAGCTGTAGGGAGCTGAAATTATCTACAAGTTACACGTATATCGAGCAGTGGTCCTCCCCACTCTGCTATATGGCAGTGAGACATGGGTCACATACAGGAGGCACCTCAGGGCACTTGAAAACTTTCATCAACGTTGTCTACTTTCCATCTTCCGTGTTCGCTGGGAAGACAGGAGAACAAATGCCAGTATTCTTGCTGACACCAACTGTAGGAGCATTGAGGCTACCATTATCCATGAACAACTACGCTGAACTGGCCATGTTACCTGCATGGACGACAGTAGACTGCCAAAGCAGCTACTTTACAGTCACCTAATGAATAGTAAATGTAATGCTGGAGGGCAACTGAAAAGGTATGAGGATAGTCTTAAGACAAACCTGAAAAAGTGCCAAATTGACACCCTCACCTGGGAGTCGATTACTCCACATCGTAACGCTTGGAGGAGCACCACACGGGAAGGTGTCAATACTTTCGAGTTAGCCCGACTGCAAATTGAGTCAGACAAGCGCAAACGCCAGGAAGACGCTGCTACCACCCTTCCCACACTCGATGTAGTCCTCCACATGTGCAACTCATGTGAACGACTCTGCTGGTCCTGTATCGGCCTCTTTAGTCACCTCAAAATGCAGCAATGAAGGTGACATCCCTTAGGAGTCATATCATTTTATCATAGCTGGATGATCGTCATGCTCGATTCTGAGTGACAGCAAATTAGCTGTGTGTGTGTGTGGCAACTTGGTGCACCTGGACCTGTATAATTCATGATATAAACACATTAGAATCAGAGGCTCAGAGCCCAACCATAAACAGTAGTCACCAGTTATACTGAACAGTCACAAATTGGCTCCCTTATAATCAGGATTTGAGATACTTATTGAAGAATTATTCCAATATTGAAGGTTTATTAAAATGTAGTGGTGATAGTAACCTTAGTGCACCACTTTTTCAAATGAATAGCTGTATTGCCATTACATTTAGGCCCAAGTAGTGCCACTATTTTCAGTGCTCAACACTGTAAATGTGTCAGAAGCATTGCTAAAACTTATTACAGTATAAAAAAGTAAGTAATAGGTATGATAATGCCAATCATTGATTTTATTTTACAGGAATGCTTGATTGCCCTCGTTGCATCTGTATTTATGGGCTTTGGTATCTTATTTCTATTGCTGTGGGTGGGAATATATGTGTGAAGATGGAGAAGAGTTTGTCAAAGATATAACAACTTTTGAAAGATGAGTTTTAAAGGTAAGACTTGCTTATTTGAATCATTTGCATTTTATGTCCTTGATTATTTATTAGGAACTGAAATGAAAAATTATATAGACAGGGGCAGATCCAGGTGGGGTCCTAGGGGTCCAGATCCCCTCTTTTCCTCAGAAAATTCCAATACTTTTCTCTAATGCATAACAGTATTGTACTCCGGCATTTTTGTATAATAAAAAGAAATTACTATTGACCTCATAATATCTTATCATATGAAGTGTACAGTACATGGCTACAAAATGCCCATGATATTGATCAGATTTAAAACAAAGTCGGGAGGGGGGCTCCCAGTTGGGTGAGCTTACTGTGCTCACCATGTTCCCCACCCACAACTTCTTGGAAACCCCCCCCCCCCCCTTTTGATATTCCTGGATCTGCCCCTGGATGCCCTGAATCATAGATGGTAGACAGTAGTCGTAGTATTTTGTGTGCTGCTTTGTCAGACAGTCTAATCAGACCTATAGCCCCTAGGATACCATCATACCACTGTCCCATGAAGGTCTTGGTGTGATAGGGAGAGAATGGTGGTTAGTGTATCCAGAATGGATTAACAAAGTGGCATTATTGGGAGTCTGTCCTTCAGACAACCTCTCAGTATGCCTCCTAGCTATTGGCTCTGCCAGAAAAAAGATTTTCAGGATCAATCCTGTTTTTCCCATATATTGTACAGCGGAGTCTCAATAATTCACAAAATACAAATTTGAGAGTGCTGTACCTCTATTACAATGTCGATCTCGAAAAACATGTCCATTAGTGCCAGCTCTTCCTCAGCGTGACCCAGGAGTAGTTCTTGCACCTCTTCCTCATGAGGGTTGGTGAACCTCTCACTTCCCACTTGACGAGCAAGCTTGGCGATGTGCTGCACATCCTGGTTGACTGGGGGGTTAGCCAGCAGTCGTTCACCACCTCTGGCTTCCCGGGCACGAAAATGACTCCAACTTTAAATTTACCCGTGGGCATTCTTGGATACATCCAGGGTGTCATCAGCATATAATAGGCTACAAATTGTAGGGGCATGCTGTGCCTTTTGAAAGGCTTAATATAGCACACTATTTATGAGAATGTCTAAATTGAATCCCATTTTGGTTGTTTCTTAGCAACATTTGTTAGTATGAAGATGAAAAGTTGCACAGCTGAATAAAAGTTAATTTTGTTTTTCAGGAACCAGTGCATTCCACCGTCTTGAGTTTCATGGTGTCTGAAATAAAGGATTATAATTTTCACATGATTGTATCATTAATCAAGTGATCCCAAGGTCCAAATAGTAGGATTGAGAAAAAATTACTTAAAAGATCAACATTTTATTGCATCAAGAAAATTCTTATCCCTGAAATTGAAAATTTAGTTACAAATTTACCATATACTTTATAATTTGGGGTAGTTTCTTGCTAATATTTTGTAACTGATTTATCTATCTAATGCATATACAGTACAACATAACTGTAAATAAATTTTCCAATGAAAACAAAGGGTTTGAAGAATCTAATATTTTCGTAAACCCAAAACTACCTCACAAACCAATAAGATAACAATTAGGTGCTATGGTATCCATAGTAATGGATATTTGAAACACTCATGTACATTTGATTTAGAGCCAGAAGTAGTCGAGATTGTCTCCTGAATGATGAAGCACCAACAGTTGATCTGTATAACATATACTCTATCCCTAAGTTAATTAAACTGGTTCAATGCGTCTCTCATCTGGAGAGCCCACACACTGATTCCAGCAATGACTAATCAGATCCCCAAGGTGACCCATCTTGGTGTCGACCTGTGACCTGTTCACCTGCAAAATAGACGACCAGAATGTTTGCATACAAAAATATCACTATCCTTTCTTAGGATGAGCGAGGTAAGGCAACACATTAGGACTATTGTAATCTTCCACAATGAAAATCATACCTGTTCATTTTAAAATAATATATACAATATATCATTATTTCCTTTGGATTACATTTGTATCTAGGTAAAGTTTCACTGTGGTTACAAGATTGTCCAGAGTACTACGAGCATCAATATATATATATATATATATATATATATATATATATGAACTTAACAATCAGATTACTGTATATAAACTTGTTACAGATAGTTTCCATGAATATATTTTTTCATACCTATTTGTTTGGGAATTACATTATTACCCATCAAAATCAAATGTTTTATAGAGTAAATCGGAGAGAAACATAACTAATAACCTTTGAAAAAGTATTTTTCAATAAAACACACGCATCCCAAATTTTCTTTAATACAAGAACAATTTAAGCAGCAGCTTTTTCACTAGAAATATCTATAGTATTTGTCTTTTGCCTATACTGTAAATCAATTTAAGTTCAATATTTCATTCTTTTATGTTTAGTTTTCTAAAAATGTCATAGGAATCAACAAAACCAGACTTAGTAAAATTTATGTGGGATGAATTTCTCGTTCTCCATAACTCAAATGCCACATAATTACCTGTACTGTATACAGTACAGTAAAACAGATTTCAAATAATTCTGTAATAACAGTCTGTAGTACCAGGTACATAAATAATAAAATAATTTAGAAATGCATTGTTTACAAATAAGTGAAAGCTTTATACAAATACTGACTGCATGTAGACAATGACTATTTTTAGTACAACTTGAGGCTAAGTGAGTTTAATAAAAAATACAATACATAAGAATGATATGTGTAAGCAAGACAGCGATATATGCAGTTCTTGATATCTTAATCATGGATACATAACCACTTAAAACTTAGCACTGCATTTCATCACAACCAAAGTTTTCTTGCCTAAATATATTAGTGCAAGTGTTCATTAAAAATCACATAACCTCAAAATGTTAATCGCATAAACTGGTACAGTACTCCCATTCTACCATTTCTGTGGCTTCCAAACAGTAGGAAATAGACCAAATAAGTCAAGGTCCTAAGACAGTCTGTGGAAGGAGGAGGAAGCCAAGATCATGATGTAAAGAATTACTCCTGCTCTATACCTAGATACCATATTTGGGATATAGGCAGAACTTTCATGTAACTGACTCTTCCAAATGAGTGATTTCTTGACTAAACAAAAAAAAAAGTTTTACCATGAAAAATTTGTTCTGGAGCACTACAATGAACCAGCCTGAAGACCATACGACCATTTCATTACAAGCATGAGATCATGCTACAAATATATTCATTAAGACAGTAATCTTTGTGCATTCCCAACATTAACACAAATCAAAATAAACACATGAATTGTTAAATCCCACATATACTGTATATATACCACTAAGTTATTTAAACAGATCAATTAAAAAAAGTAATTTTAAATTAAATATAATTTACATTACCACCACTTATTATTACTCTTTTTTTTTTTTAATTATAAAATTAGTGCACTATAACAGCTTCTTCCACTTCTTGAGGAGAGAAACTTTTGAATTACATATATTGTTACTAGTATGTATCTAATATTAAAACATAAAATTGATTGATTTTCAAAAAACCAACTACTAATTTTGTTATGAAATTGGATGGATAAGTGTTGGAATCAGTTGTATAATATTTTTTTCCCCAAGGTAAATAACTTACTTGCAAACAAAGCTGTGTTCCACTTGTTACATTACTGAAGGTAATTAATTTAATTATACTTGCAAACAAAACTGTGTTTCACTTATTACATCTGAAGTTTTATACTTTTTCACATTCATATAAATAATTTCACTCCAAAATGAAAAATAGGTGAAAGGTTTATTACTGTATAATTAGCAATTACACACGTACAGTGCAGGAGAGGGGGGGGGGGTCACCGGGGTTACGAACGGGTTCCATTTCTGAGGAAATTCTTAAGTTGAATTTGAACATAAGTCTTTATATACATAAAAAATCACTTAATTTAAGACAAAAGAAGAACTAGTACGACAAAATTCAGTAAATGAAAGTAAAAAAGGTCATCGGGTAAATAAAATCCTGTAAATTTCAAGTTTAACCCCGTTCGTATCAGCGGGCGTATGTAAGTCAGACGTTCGTTAAGTCGGGAACCCCTGTACTGTACAATTCTCTATGCAAGCAACTTTTTTTTTTTTTTTTTGTTTAGTTACCAAGGTTTAATCAAGATTCTGTATGGCTTCTTTAAATTTATATTGAGATGGCAATTTCTAAACCCGATTGCAACCAGAATCATATTAGACTGGCTCTAGGCACTAGATCTTGGTAAGAAAGCTTAGATTATTGTATAGGTATCCCTTGCTTTATGTACCTTCCCTTTGCATAGTTTCATTGTAACATAATTAATAAGTTAGGGAACTCATATAATGTAGCTACAGTATATTAACATGACATGAAACTGGTTAGCCTGCAGCGCAGTAGACATTCAACTCTCCCCCCCAACTCCATCATGTATGTTGTCTCTTCATTCCTCTCTCTAGTTATATACATTTAATTTGTTATTTTGTGAATATTTTTTACTGCACAGATATAGTGTATTCATTGATCAATTATAGGGTCACTTTGTCAATAAAAAAAAAATATTTCACTAAATGTAGATTCACTTAACTACTTTCTTTCTAATAATTCGACTACAGTAACCAAGATATTGTATACCTTTATTCAAATTTATTTTCTGAAAGGAGTGTTAAAGGATCTTTGTTAACAGGTAACTATTTTAACCTCATTACCTGTAGTCTTTACCAGTGCACACTGGTAAACTACATACGTGTATTAGGAGAAAAAGTATTCTGCAAATATACTCTTCAAACTTTTGTTGCAACTAGTGTTAAAAACCTGTGAAAGCCAAATGTTAAAAAGCTCTCCAGAAAATGAACTGCAGAAAATAAGTCGAGATCAAGCCCACTCCAGCTGGATCTACAAAACTTAAATTTGAGTCCTTTGTACAGTACAGGATATCCCCAAAAAGTATCTGTCCACACACTGTGTGAAACATCCTGGGACCACAGATGATAGATGTTGGGACATGCATTTACTCTGATATATAGGTTAACATGAGCAATGCAATGTGTATTTATTTTGGTATAATTATTATGATGTTCAGTTACCAAATGTAGTAGGATCAGTATGCCACAGAGCCACGGATACCAACCCTCCCGGGACATCACGAGTTGTATGTAAAATTTCAGAAGTCATCAGACCCCTCCTGGCAGATACTTTTTGGGGATACTATACCATACATGACCATTTTAGATTGCAATATTTTTTTACTCAAGGTCATTTAAGTTTGTTTAGTTACATATTTTTTGTAGTGTAACAAAGATGAACTAATAAAATAGACTTTACATTAATTCATACCAGAAAATTTTAGAAAGTTACCTAATCTGAATAGCTTTATTTACAAGTGCTTATGGAGGATGTGCACAGGTTAAAAAGATAAACAGAACAGTTATTACTGTACTCCATACTCATTATTATATTACTGTATTACTATTAACACCTTTTATAACAAAAATCTTTGCCTTTCCTAAATGCAGTGTCTCAATTGCTGTAATGAAGGTATATTAACAGAATATATGTGCAATCCATACACCAAAACAAGTTCTCGTTCTTTGTGTAAAGCAATGTACTGTATGGTGAAAGTTTCAGGAAAATTTGAGATTCAATACTTTGTTCACACACTAAACCCTTTGGGACACCAAGACAATTAACCAAAAATTTTAACTGAGGAAGATGACTGTCATTTCTTAGTCCATGTAATAATTTTGGACCTGAAACATTTGTTAAGTATTTCATTGTGAATACAGAATTTTTTATTTTAGTATACGGTACTTTTCAAACCATGCTTTACTAACTGATACCCAATACTGTATATAGATAATGCATGTAAGTAGGAAGCTGCCCATACATAGGAAGACAGTGTACATAAATTCTAAGCCTGCTTTGGCACACAAAGATACCATACATGTGTTATGCAGACGCACAATAAAGAAAAATGCATTTGTGCTTTAAAGCTAAAACACTCAGCACATTTTTACCTTCAAGATATACATGTGTGAGGGTGGAGGAATGAACCAGAGGTGATGATTTTATCATATTTAACTAATTTTACAAGTGAAAAATAGAAGTAAAGCATCATATTTCACCTGGCAGTGCTCTTGGATCAACTTGTAATGCAACACTCGCTTAGGATATGCATTTCTATCTTGTTCGATTACACTTATGTTTACTGGACTTTAATGTGTGATATAACTTTACACAGTTATTTCTCGCTCTGAAGATAAATCAGAAGTTAAAATATGATATGAGTAGCTGATAGATCTAATACTTTAAGTTGACTAAGTTCGTATTAACCTCTCACCTGATAAAAATAAAAAGAATTTATAAAATAAAGTCCCCCCCCTTCACGTCCTTTATATCACTTCCCATAAATGTTTTCATGTATTTAATGACAATATTAATACAAGACATTTTAATTTTTTTGCCATCTCTGTAATAACTAGTTTTCATCAATAATATGAAAAAAAAAAGGAAAAACTATAGTATCCAATAAAGCCAAAACTCTTATATGAGGTAGATCACAGCCATTATGATATACAGCTTTTGTGTAAGTATAAATACATATGTAAGCATATGGATATACTGTACATACACTGATAGGCATATCTGTATACATACACAGTACTGTATTAACAAGAGATTAAGTCTGCAAAAAAACAAAATGTAGTCACAGATATAAGTCCTGTCCCATCCATGAACTCCGAGACTCGTGAACCTGTGAATCAGAGACACCAGACACTGTTAGGCTCAGTGTGTCATTTATGTGATGTCTTGGATTCATAGGTTTATGAGTCTCAGGGTTCATGGGGTGAGATGGAGGACTGAGAGGACCTTTTTCAGTGACTATACAGTACAAGCAAAAGGTATTTCAATAAGGATTAATTACAAATGTTTCTCAAAACTATTACAAAGTTTATCATGTACAGGTACTGTAATAGAGATGTCATAACATTCAATTGTTGACATTTAAAAAAATATAAATACATTATCTCTAAATCAAAATTTTTGTAACAAGGCAGTTCCTGTGGTTACAGTTGTGTTCCCAAGATATGAAATTTATGCATATAATTAAAAATAAGGTTATCAATTTTCATTAGTAAATGACTAGTACTGACCATAAAGTATATCCAACAATATATTACAATGAACCCTCGAAGATCCAGGCTACAAGGGGAGGGACCACCTATCCGGAAAAGCCGATTGTCCGGATTTTCGACGAATAATAAATGATATAAGAAAAACAAAAAATACAGTACTATTGTAGTGCTAAACAAATTACCGTATGTAAACCATGTATTTATCTATGATGACGTAATAAGAAACATTGTAGCATTACTAGAGTGAATGAAATAATATTCCCACAAGCTACAATTGTCAACTCTGTTTATGTTTCCCATCTCCTCGGGCACCTGTGTCCAAGCAACTGATGGGTCAAGCAGCGCCCACGGGCCTAAAATGTTCTTTGCTCTGGTTTGGGAATGTTTCTTGGGGAAATTTCTAGGAGGCTTCTTAGCCCGGAACCCCCAAAATTTTTGTCCAGATCTTCCGAAATCCGGATTTCCCGGGTCCGAATCTTCGAGAGTTTACTGTTTAAACAGATACCAGTACAGTACTTCACATATTGTATCTATAAATATAGATACTGTATTAAAATGTTTAATTATTCCTTTTCTATAAAGTGAGTAACAATCTTCATCCATGAACAAATTAAGAACAAATACCTGTATGTTACAGTTGGTACATTGTATCTGAATTAGTGTCATAAGTCATTCAGTTTACAGTACTGTATTTACATTATGTTTACATTTCATTCTAACTCAAACACAAATAGAATACCGACATAAAAATATACTACTGTATAGTACTCATATTTCAGCTCATCTCTCATAGCCATGTTTCCCTTGTAGCTCTTTAAAAGCCTGTTACTGGAGTACAAGTGTAGGATAATTGTGATGGGCGAGTGTCATCATCATCATAGGATAGACAAGTTGGCAGTATAGTACAGGTATATCCCACTCCCTTGATGAGTCGCTTTATCCCTTGGCTATTATGAGGTGAATGAGCCAACTGATACACAACTTGGTCCTGTAGCTTGGAGCACTTTTGAACCTCATTACAACCTGACAATCAACATAACAAAAAATAAAAAATTATTCTATTCATACTAGACCACACAAACTTGCCAAAAACATAGGAAACAAAATCCCCAAACTGATTGAATAAATAAATAATAAAATGGAGACTAGAATATAAAATAAACAACACATGCTAGTGATGGCCAAGAAGCATATACCAGACATATTACTGTATACAGAAACTTCCACCCAGGAAATGCAGTAATTTCACAGGTCATTATTCATTCTGATCTCAAATCACAACACCAGTACAAGGGGAAGGATGACATAGGGTCACTTGCTGCACTTACACAACAGAAATTCACCAGACACATGTCTTGCATTCTTGTGGGTCTGATATACTACACAGATTACCATTTTATCCTTTGTAATTGTGGAATTTTAATTATTAATTATTGTAAGCCGTTCTCCAACGCTGGGGGTTAGGTTGCTCGAAAACGTCATATTTAGCAAATCCACATTGGAGGAACTAATAGGATTGGGTGAACACAGCAGAGTAGATTCCCTGATTATTACATAGACACAAAATCTTTTAAATACTCGAGACAAAATAGATTAGTGTGACAACAGCATACACGAGAGGGAGAGAGCAGGAGTGCAAGTGTGAGACACAGTGAGGGGAAGGTGACAGATCTAGAAAGTACAAGAGCACACACATTGTACCACATACTGTACAGTATACTAAAATTTTCTGCATTCAGCAAATAATTGGTTGCAATTATTTTTGCATATACAGTACTTTATAAGCGAATCTACGGTGGAGGAATATGTATTGGAAAAGGGCTGACTGTACTGTAAATGTTATGCAGTACACAGTAGCTCCATCAATCTAAAATATGGGAACATGGTGACAAATTCATTTTTTTAATCATTCAATTAATAATTATCAAGCCAAAAGTTGGCTGGGGATTTAGCTGTAAATTCCAGTTTAATAATATTGCACATGAAGGCCTGGGGGGCCCTGGTAGAGGAGATGTTATGGCCTAGTGGTATTAACAGGTACAGTTATAACACCATTCCACAATGGAACTTGGGATGAAAACAGTTTTCTGATATAACTTTTTTTTAAAGTACAGTAGTACAGTACAGTATATGAATATTATTGCCAATTTCTGAACACAGTAAAGTGTTTAATGTCAAAAGGTTAACACACTATGGGTTCTGTGATGTATTCATGAATCAGACAGGTGTTGATTTCCAGATTCTTTACACTAAGCAGCTAGTGAAATACCCCCAACTCCTTGTCAAGCTCACCTTTTAGTTTGTATGTATATACATACAGTAATAGCCAAAATTCCTTGTTTGATATCATACCAATTCAAAAAGGACATTATTTTTGTGGGTGACACCATATTTCATCAATCACAAAGCACATACTGGCCAGAGACATTAGGCAGTTGACCAGAGCAATGCTTACAATTCAATCAAATGGCTTAAGGTGCTAAATAATCTGCTAAATTTGAAGAAAAAAATTTAAATTCGGCTTAAATCAGAAAGAACTCCAAAGTTCAGTAAAGCTACACCAAGTATTAGATGTGTAAAGAGTAATATGGTGAATATTCTTCATAATTAAGGATATAAAATATAATTAGATGTTTAACTTCGGCTAAAGCACCAAAATAATGTCCGAAAATAACACTGAAATTATAGTGAGACTTCTTAACTACACATTCACTTCGCAACAATTACAGTATACCCTCAGTAATACATCCTACATACAAGATTGTGATTCACTGTCAAGGAAAACAAACATGAGTCCATGGGTAGTGGATTGAGAGATGACATGTGAAGTGGTGGGGCAATAGTCAGAGAAGGCAACCTGTGGTGGTGGTCTCATGTCCTGCATAATGGATGGCTGCTTGACAGTGGTGAGTAGCAGTTGACATGTCCCATTACAAATACTGTATACCAAACAACACACACAAATACTCATACATACGTAACACATGTACACATAATCACACACACTGACAGATTTCCACAAAAAGTCTTAAAATACACAAACTGTACTGCTTTATAACAAATACTCTTAAATTACATACAATATTCATACAAGCACACATACTCATTTGGATACACACACATATTTGCATCAACTCAATTACAACCTCATCTACACTAAATCATACACACTATAATATACAAATGTACTGTATGAATACACATACTGTACATTAGAGATATATTCACCTAATCTTACACACATGCAGTCGTTTGCACAAACACTTATAAGCATGTACACTCCTATAAACACAAACATTCTTATATGCACACACTCACACATTTATGTACATCCAGATTGTGAGCTTGCACAAATGCTCCATCACCACATAGACCATGGAGGTGGTCACATGGGAGGCAGACTGTGGGACCTTGTAGCTGCTACATGCCACCAGCACCAGGTTACTTAATGAGTAGCCTAACCTCCTTCCTCAAAAACACATGACTTTTACCCATCTTAATCGCACCCAGACCTAAACACAACACTATCCAGTTACTGGCACGTAACTCTTAATGGACCCTGACATCTCACCTGTAGACTTTCTCTAGTCTCATCCTATATGGTAACACTGTGCCATGTCAACTTGGAGCAAATGATGAATATTTACTAATAGTTTATCAAGTGCATCAAAGATAGGGCAGCTTTTAGGTATTAATTAATTTGATTCATATTTCTATTGTAAAAGTGGAGCTGTATATGGGTTGGATTATGTGTCTACACTGTAGAGGATAAAAATTGGATACCATTCCTACCTCAACACAACAGTAACACATGCCATACAGTACATTACTCAGTATTTCAGTTACACCTGCTACAAAAAGGAAAATGAACTACATGCCATCTAGCACGAAAAGTAAAGCACCACAGTTGGATTTTAACAATGTCTGTCTTTTTGTTAAACGATAAATCTTACATTTTCTGTTAACCATCACATTTTTAAGTACAGGATCCATCATGAATGAAAATCATTTAAAATTACAGTATACTGTATGTGCCAATTATTATGAAAATTGAAGTGCTTAATCAAATGAAGTAAGGTGTGTCAGTAAAACTTAAGATGATGCCTATGTGAGGCTACTGTATTTTATTAAACCTCTTTGACCAGGGTGAGGATAGTAGCAATTAGGAGAAGCAGCTTCCAAATATAGTACTACCGTAAAACCTCGATAAATCGGAGTTCAATATATCGGAATTCACTTTTTTCAGACTCTTGAGATGTTCTGGTCACCAGAAATACTAAAAAATACAAATAAAAATCCCCCCCACCCCATATATTCACTTTTTTTGGACTGGGGTCTGCCCCAATTAGTCCAATTTATCGAGGTTCTACTGTACTGTGCACATACAGTTGGCTCCACTCCTGCATTTATCACTTAGCATTGCCAGTGCTCTCTTTAAATGGGGTGTGAACCCCGAACTCTGAAGTGTAAATTCGAAGCATTTGCTAGTGAGCAGGAGGGAGAGTGGAGGTGTGCAAGTATGTGTGCGTGGGGGATGTGTTATTAGAGGTGAAGAGGGAAAGTGTATATCAGTTGAGAGATTACAATGCAGAGTAACTCTGACAATACCGACTGATTTTACTCAGCTAAGTGTGTGATTGTCCAGAGCTAGCCAGATGAAAATACTTAAGTTGCAATAGTAAGGTGTTCCTATGGAAAAAGGAGGCATTACTGAGCAAATGGAAAATATATATATATATATATATATATATATATATATATATATATATATATATATATATATATATATATATATATATATATATATATATATATATATATATATATATATACACTGCACTGTTTTGCCTAGTAATTTGTCTCCTTTAATATACTGTACTGTAGTTAATTTTTATCAGTGCCCTGTATTTTACAACTGACAGGAGAGATGCTGTACTGTAGTTCACTGGGTATAGTATTGGGTATTATGGAGAAGTACCTGCTACTATGATCAGTTAAAGATACTCAACATATTCAGAAATGGTTTCACTTGCATATCTGTTCCAACAATTACCAATGAAATATGAAATAAAAAATAATGCTATGCACAACAATGAACTTAACAAATGAACAACAAACTCTGACCACCATAACCATGTACATCTTTGCAGAACCCTGACCAGAGTCAAGGTAATATCACAGCCTTTGATCTGTACACAACTCACCTGAAATAACCTTTCAATTAAGTTTCCATTTATGTACCAGCACAGTGGACTCATTTCCACTGTGAATTCTCAATTTTAAAACATCTATAAATTTCAGATGTCTCCACAATCATCTAAGAGGCCCTTTTTATCCTCACATCTGATGAGATGGTTTTCAGATATCTTGTACCCTTTTCCTTCTCGTTTCATACTGGTATAGCATGGCTGTGGAAAAATAAATTAATCAGTAGAAATATTAATGATATACAGATAATAAATAATAACTGGGGCTTTGTGTGTGTGTGTGACATTACGGCATACAGAAAGCAGCCAGATACATCTCTTGAGTCAGCTTGGTGATTGCCAGCCTGAACTGTGTAGCGTGTATACTGTGCCAGTAAATATGAGGAATGAATAAAAATAATAATATATAAAACAAAAGAATCCTGCCGGTTACCAACTCTTAAGAGATAACATAGCTACTGTATACAGTAGCACGCTCCCTGATAGCCTTGGAAAACGAGGACCCCCTCTAAAAGTAAAACTGCTGTACTGCATTGCCATTTGGCAATCGTTTCATTACACAGGGACACAGGAAACAACCAGCAGCTAAGATCCTCCATGCTGCTCCCTGACTCTGTGTGCTACACCTGCAGACTGAAGAAATGTTTATTCCCTTTATGTTTTGACCTTATGAGAATGATTTCTTTTACTTTTTTTTCACAATATCTATATAGGATTATGTGTGCATATAACTGAGTAAAAAGTAAATAATTAAATAAATAAAAGCACAGTCGTTTTGTGTCGTTACAGACTACTTTTTGCCGAGCAACATCTGCTCTTGCCTGGCAGCGCTAAGCTCTCTCAGCTCGGTGCGCTGCCCTCACTCACGGAACGTCACAGCATCCCCAAGCGATGCCAAGCCAGTCTCTGTTACGACTTCACATCATTCATTTCATGTTTGCTTAAGTGTTTTTGCTCTAAAACTGTACTCTAACCATTCGAAACGGCTTCCAAGCGCCCATCAAGTGTTACTGATGCTATTGTAGTGAAGAGGCAATGTAAGACCATTACCCTTGCTACGAAAATGGATGTATTAACCCGATTTGAAAAAGGGGAATGTGCTGTGGACATAGCCGCTGTGCTTGGTCTAACCCCCATGTAACAATGTCATGAGTTTCCCGCCACTTGAGAGTTCCAGCCAATTTTAAGCCAATAGTATGAAAGCCTTAGGCCTGCCTTAGGCCTGTCTTCGACCAATGAGAAAGCCTATGAGGCGTGACGTTATGGAAGTTTTGGCGTTCCTTGTGGGCTCACTCGGTTTGAATAGCAGTCTGTGTAGGGAGGTGTGGGATGTCGGTGGTGGCAGGTATTTTGGTATATTCTATTTGGTAAATCCTTATGCTCCCATTTGTTGTGAGATACGTGGTCCCCGTTTAACTAGCTAGGAACATAGGTTTAATATTTTGAAGTGTAGCTGTTAAACCTTAATCCAATAAATACAGTACAGTCAACCCTCGCTTTAAGCGGTCCCACTTTACGCGTTTCCACGTTTATGTGGTACCCTGCTGAAACCGGAATGCTCACTTTCCGTGGTGTGTGTACCCTTTTATGCGGAGAGCGGCGCAAGCAGAGTGCGCACAAGGTCACCCAGTCATCAAAACATTACCGAGTTCTTCACCCGCCACCCACCACAGCCGGCCCAAGTAAGTGAGAGTGATAATGATAGTGAGGATATGAACTTATATGGACTTTGAAGGGTTTGACAAAGAGGCCCTGCAAGCCTCTGTGGTGGATAGTGATACAATTGATACAAGTGATACAGGTGAGGGCCAATAATCTGCCCTCTGCCTCGGAACCAACCCCCCATCCCCGTGTGCCCAGCCATCTTTTCTACTAATGTAAGTGTTAAAAAACCTAATATTATTGATATTTCTCTTAATTATTAATTGTGTGTGCATACCATCATAAAATTTAGTAGTTATTTTTACTACAACGTAGGTATTGTGTCTGAAAAAGTGGAGTTTGGGGGTCAGCCCGGTCTCTTATTTCAATTAATCCCATATGTTATGTTGTTCACTTTACGTGTTTCTCACTTTATGCGGGCCGCCGTGGGTTCAATTGACCGCGTAAAGTGAGGGTTCACTGTGTATATGTGTGTGTATATATATACATATATATATATATATATATATATATATATAAATACATATACGCATATATATACATATATATACATATACATATACATATATATATATATAAATATATATATATATATAATCAACGACCTCACCAGCAAGGAATCGAACCCTCGACCTACTGGGTGTGACTAGGGAGCGCTTACTGGCTAGGCCACAAGGACACTAAAAGCAGTTCTAGACTCTGTTATATTTCACACAAAGCCTGTTCATCGAGCTGATGGCGCCGTGAACCTCAATGGGAAACTGCCCGTGCCTCTTATGTGGTGTCAGTAGCATTTTACCGAATCCAGCTGGTATGAAACGCGAGATACATATATATACTTCATTTTTAGTCCATATAACACGCCTAGCCGGTAAGCGCTCCCTAGTCACAGTTGGTCCTCATATTACGCGGTTAATGTAACCCGGAGGGTACCGCGGAAAGTGAGAAACGCGTAAAGTGAATAACATAACATATGGGATTAATTGAAATGGAGTCCGGGCCGATCCCCAAACTCCACTCTTTGACGACACACAACTATGTTATAGTAAAAATAGTATCTTAACTTTATGATGGCATGCACACACAATTAATAATTAAGAGAAATATCAATAATATTAGGTTTTTTAACACTTACATTAGTAGAAAAGATGGCTGGGCACACGGGGATGGGCGGTTGGTTCCGAGGCAGAGGGCAGATTATTGGCCCTCACCTGTATCACTTGTATCACTATCCACCACAGAGGCTTGCAGGGCCTCTTTGTCAAACCCCCCAAAGTTCATATAAGTCCATATCCTCACTATCACTGACTTGGGCCGGCTGTAGTGGGTGGCGGGTGAAGAACTCGGTAATGTTTTGATGACTGGGCGACCTTGTGCGCACCATTTTCGCGCCTCTTACGCAGCATGGCGGATGGCTGGAGGTTTGGATCCAAAAATGAATCAACGCAATGCCCCTGTGAGCCTTATGGTTATCCAGCACAAGGCCTGATTCTTGTTTGACGACATGAAGGAAACAGAGGGAGAAGGATCAAAGAAAGAGATCTTTATGGCCAGTCGAGGCTGGTTTCAACGATTTAAGCGTCGGTGTAACTTCCAAAACATAAAGATGACTGGTGAAGCTGCCAGTTCAGATACGGTTGCTGCCGAGACATTCCCGCCAACAACGGAGGGAGGAGCAAGCAGTGGCGGAGGAACCCCAGTCAGAGGAGGAGGAGGAGACAGCCGCAGAGTCTCAGTGACTCACAACCCTCCTCCTTCGCTCCACCACCCACTCGCTCTACCACCTCTGCCCATCAGTGAGTACCAATACAAACTTAGTACAGGTACTCCTTGACTTATGACCTACTCGACTTACGACAACCCGGACATGCGACAGCCGTAGTCTATAAAATATTTTTCAAGTTAACGGTACATATTTTCTAGTACCAAAACATTTCCATCCCATACGACAGCGTGGGCTGGGCTGCCTCGTGGTATACAGCATCCACGCCGTAGCCCGCTCAGTTGGTGTTTGACTGATGTTGTTGTTGTTAGTGATCGCGCTGTGTACTGACAATTTTTTTTCTAATTCCCTTTAAAATGGCTGGCAAGCGTAAAAGTGAAAGTTCTCGTGGTGCTGATAAGAAAAGGGGACAGTCAATTACTTTTGAGATGAAAATAATAATGCAAAATGAAAATGGAAAAACGGTAGCAACCATTTCACGCGACCTTGGCATTTCTCACTCAACGATATCAACAATTTTGAAGGACAAGGCAGAGGTATTTGCTACTATTAATACGGGGATGAAAATATTTGAAGAAATGGATCAAAATGTTAAGCGTTTTGCAAAAGTTGACAGACAGATCCAAGATGCACTTGCTTGCTACAGGGAGATTTACAATGAAAAGAAAAGGCAAACTGTGCAGTCTACATTGGACATATATTTTAAGAAGTCACCCACTGCTGTCTCCTCACGCCCCACCACTGCTGCCTCTTCACTCCCTAAAGATGATCCAATACTTTCAACAAGCAAGTACAGTGGAGTCTGCATTTACGCGGTCAATTGAACCCGTGGAGGCCCACGTAAAACGAGAAACACATAAATGAAATAACAGAACATATGGGATTAATTGAAATAGAGACTGGGCCAACCCCCAAACTCCACTTTTTCCGACACAATACCTACGTTGCAGTAAAAATAACATCTTAATTTTATGATGGTATGCATACACAATTAATATTTAAGAGAAATACAGTCGCAGGTTAATGTCCATTCAAATAATGGACTCAACTCCCCCCTCTCCCTTCCCAAGCTGGCTGGCTCCTCCCTCTCTGAGAAATGTTTGGGTGAAAAAAGTAGGCTTACATTTTTAGTAATAAATAATACCTCAGACTAAAGTTAGGATAATATAATTGACATTGCTGGATTCCTTGCAAGACAAGGAATATTTTGACTATAAACATCATATATTTTGCACAAAAGATAAAATTTTTGCTCTTTCTAATCAAAATTCTTAAATTAGATCTAAAATTTGTATGTCTAATGCAAATTTTATGATGTTTATATTTAAAATAATCACAATCTTATCAGAATTCCAGCAATGTAAATTAAATTATGGCCGGGTAATTTGTATGAATTTTATGAGCTAAAACAAATATCTTCAGTAAATACAGTAAACAAATTATACTTCACCAGCGTAAATGACCAAATTTACCACATAATTAAAGCATTTCGTTTCTGGCGTAAATGACCAAACGCGTTAACCAAAACCGCGTAAATCCAGACTCCACTGTATTTTAGCCTGTCTGAAGAAAGCGAAATTGATGACCCACCCAGCCCGGTCTCCTCCTCTGCTTCATCCAATTAATGTAGTCTCCATGTTTCATTAAAAAATTATTGAGGCCCCATGTGCATTCAGTTGACTACATTAAAGGTAAGTGCACAGGAACACATTATTAATTTTTCATTATTGATTACTTTTACCGTACCATATTTCATTTTAGAATTTCTATGTATTATTTTCGCATTTTCGACTTACGACCTGGTCGTCGGTCCGGAACCCCGTTGTAAGTTGAGGAGAGACTGTACTGTAGTTCTATACCTTGTCTACTATTTTCTATAGAAATGGCAATGATTTTCTGTATATGTAACCTTTTTCATGGAGCAAAGGGAGGCTCAGGAACGTAACTCCCGTATTTTATCTATTTCTTAAGGGGAAAATTGATTCGCTTAACGTCACGTTTTCAGGAACGTAACCCCGAAGTTAAGCGAGGACGCCCTGTTCAGTATAACTAGCCAAAATTCCGAGTTGAAAAATAATTCAAACTACAGTAAGAGATGTGCGATTAATTTGAAATTCCATCACCCTAATTTGTCCGGATCATCGACTGCTGGAAATTAGGTGGTCAACCTGTACTTATTCTAGTTATTTAATATTACTGTATAGTAGAAGTTTTTAACACTATTTATGCATCATATTCTGATACACACAGATTTATTATACAATACAGGTAGTGGATGATACAGACAACATATATGCGAAACAAATGACGTACAGGAATACCTCATTATTCACAAACCCGCTTATCCACAATTGATATTTTAACACCCCTATTCGACATTCACAAAGCATACCACGCTTATTCGCAAATTAAAAATTATAATACAATCCGGTAATATAGTCATCTTCCCGTTAACCAGAATCCCCAAGCCTTGGAACTCTCAATAGTCAGAATTGAAATTGGGATGGAAAATTTCTGGGAAAAGTCTCCCTTCCGGGTCTACAAACGAGTTTCCGAGGATGAAAAATAGGCCCATTTTCCAGAAAAAAATTCCAAGAAAGTTCCAACAAAATGCAAATGAACTACCATTTCTCATTTCTCTAAACAAATAATTCTCTCACATAATATTCTTATCTAAAGTAATGAAGTACTTAAAGACTTACAGTTTCACACATAGTCATCTGACAGCAATCTTCAATATTGATGCTGACGCCATCACTACTAGATAACCCAGAGCATGGTGATGTTCCATTAATTCCCGACTTATTCCCTGAACCATATCGCTTCTTGGGACCAAATCGCTTCACTTGTCGAGTTACTTGAGTGGGAGCAGGTGCTGCTGAAATGGTGTGATATTATAAATTTAACATCAATTTTTTCAAGTCTGATAAAGGTCCACAGCTTAAAATTTACATAGACAATAATTTGGAAAAATGAAAAGCAAATTGTAGGGTAAGGGGACTGGTTCAACAACTGTAAGTGTTTCACTAGTATGACAGCACAGCACAATATTGGTGAAAGTAAGTTATGCTTGGAATGATATTGATGTACATGTGATTTTGTCTATCCCCTTGCTTATGATGCTCTCCTAAAAAGGAACTATCCTTACTACTTAAAATAATATATATTAAGTACCAGTAAATGAGAGGAATAAATAAAAATACAGTGGTCCCTCGATTTTTAACGGAAAATTTCGTGAACCGAATCTATTATTTCAATGGGATATTGGGTAATTGGTTCCAACTCACAGAAAAAGTATATACAAAGTACTGTATACCAGTAATAGAATTAACAAAACATTAAATATAAACTACATACAGTACTGTACTGTACAGTATACTGCATAATAATAAATAAAAAAAAGAATTCTGTATTTTAACTTACTCTGAGGTGTGTATGTCATATTCCTGGCGGCTTTGTTTACATATCAAACAGCTGATTGTAGAGGCAGTCGATGATGACATGCCATATTCTTTACAGAGTGCATTGTTTCTAATGCCTTCTTCGTGTTTCATAATAATTTCTGCACTGTATATTATCAATATGTTAACTAAATTTCAGAATGACCAATAATTTTAATGTAAAAAATATTCAAGAGACCAAACTTGATGTTCACTCCACTGTAAACAAAGTTAAACTGAGAAGAGTTGTTGGGCGATTCAATCAGTTGATGGGCGCACAAAAACTGTTCCCTGTACTGTCTATATTATCAATATGTTAACTTAATTTTAGAATGACAAATAATTTTAATATATAAAATGCAAAAATATTAAAGAGCACAACCATCTTGACATTTACGTCACTGGAAACGAATTTAAACATAAAACCAATTACTGTATTGGTGGACTAGCCGATCAGCTGATGTGCACAACAAAACGTGTTTCTCGTAAGGCTTTCGTTAATTGAAGTTTTGTTCGTTAATCAAACTGAAAATTCCTATGGGAGCAAATTCGTTAACCGAAATTTCGTTAATGGAACCGTCCGTTAACCGAGGGACCACTGTAATAATAATTAAAAAAAAAAAGTGATTTACCATTTGTCAATCTTTTCACTACACACAGGACACAAGGCACATGTAAGCCCCCCAAGTTCGCGGATTTTTACTTTGCGGTTCTCAGTTATTGGCGGATGACACCCTGGATGTACCCAAGAATGTCTGTGGGTAGTTTTAAAGTTACCAGCATTTTTGCGGCTGGGACAGAAAGCCATTTGTTCTAGAGGGAGTAAATTAATTTACTTTTATTGTAAATGTGTGTGTGTGTGTGTGTAGACACACACATAAAACACATATAAATAAATAATAATAGTAATAGGGCACGAACTTAAGGGGAGACTATCACATTTTTAAGAAATTTGTTTCTTATTTGTGAGAGTATTTTCCAATTATTATTTATGTGTACTATGTGTGTGTGTTGTGTGCATACAATACACAGGGTGGTTAAAGGAGTCTAGTGTGGCAGCATTATGTTAGTGTTAAGGTGCAAACACTTCTTGCTCCCTCTCGCTTTCAGCTGCCGCCACTGGCTAGCCCTCGTGGCAAACAAGGAAGCAACTTGGCAGGTATAAGGCTACAGGAGTAAACCCCAAACGAAAAATCTGCAGTGGAGCCCTGCATCAGGCAGACATGCTTACAGACCTCCAACCAGACCCCAATGGCGGTGTAGGTGGAAGAGGTGACCACCATGGGAACCCAACAACTACATCAGCGGATGAAGGCAATGCCTGATGGACAGGCTACAAAGGCAAAACCCAAAAATCTGGGCTATCAGCAGTCCATTGAAAATCTCCCTCTCCCCAGTAGTTGCAACACTTGCACCACTGGATCAGGAAAAGGGAGAGCCAAGATGTGTAGTTGCAGCCTGTGGTGCTGCCTCACCACATAAATCAATTCATGTACAGCCATCATCCAGCTCATCATACCTCTCATTATCATCAAAACCCCTATAACCCCAAAAGTCCTATGGCGACGGAGACAGGCACAGATGACTGCCGGGAGTCTCTATTCACAACTCTGCACATGGGCGGCGCAGATAAGATGGTCGTTTATGCACTGGGATCTAGGCAGTCGTGCAACCCGGTCCTGTCTGTGCAACTGAGCAGCCCTTACGAGGAGCCACTCTGCTCACCCCACACAGGGAGGGGGCTAGAAAAGGTGCTTTAACATAGCCTGACTGGGCAACCGCACCCAGTAAGGTCATCCTTATGCGGCCAAAAACACCATCAAAATCACAGGTCCAAACAAAAACAAACTATACAACCTCTTATGGTCGCTGCATGGAATGTCAGGACCCTTTTGGATACTGGCACAAATGTGCATCCTGAAAGAAGAACTGCCCTTGTGGCAAAAGAGCTGGCTAGGTATAACACCGACAGCCGTCAGTGAGTCCCGGCTCCCAGATGAGGGCCAACTCACAAAACGGGGGTCTGGCTACACCTTCTTCTGGAAGGGTAAGCCTGCTGCGGAAAAAAACAGCATTAATGGAATTGGCTTTGTCATCTGCCAATGCATCCTACACAAGCTAACTGAAATGCCTATTGGGATCAACAAGCGCCTCATGATGCTCCGAGTCCCACTGTATCATTCACATCATGCCTTCTTCATCAGTGCTTACGCCCCAACACTGGATGCAGAGGATGACATCAAGGAGGCCTTTTATGCCGACCTCGACAGAGTGCTAACCTCTATCCCTAAAGAAGAAAAGGTTGTGCTCCTTGGTGACTTCAATGCCAGAATTGGCAGAGATGCTAACATTTGGTAGGGAACCATTGAGAGAAATAGACTTGGCAAGTGTAATCCCAACAGCCTACTTCTCCTCAGCAAGTGTGCTGCACACGACCTCACTGTCACCAATACCTTGTTTAGGCAGGCCGACAAGTTCAATGGTTCGTGGCAACATCCATGATCCAAACACTGGCATCTCATTGACTACATCATTGTCAGAGAAATAGATCGCTGAGATGTGCTCATCACCTGTGCCATGCGTGGCTCAGACCACTGTGACACTGATCATCGACTCGTCAAATCCAAGCTCACTTCATGTTGCCCCAAAACGGCAAAGGCAGCAAGCCTCCAGAAAAGGTTTCAATACTGGAGGATCCAGGGGTAGCACATACCTTCAGAGAGCAGCTCGAACATCGGCTTATAAACAACCCAACAGCAAACAACGTGAATCCCAGTGCCGAATGGGATACTCTTAATACTGTTATGACAAAGACCTGCAGAGAGACCCTCGGCCAGTTCAAAATAAATAACCAGGACTAGTTTGATGAAAATGATGAGGCAATCAAAGTACACATCAATGAACAACATGCTGCTTTTACTGACTGGCAGAACAACCCTCAGTCTCAGACCAAAGCTGACACCTTCCGCAAGAAGAAAGCTGCAGACCAGCTGGAACTTCGCAATCTAAAGAATGACTGGCTTAAAAATAAAGCATGTGTAACACAAAAACTTGCAGAGTAGCACAAGATGCACGAATTTTTCATTTCCAAATAATTAAAGACGACGAAGGCCTCCTTCACAGCTGGAAAAAGCACTACCATTCATTGCTCAACCAAAACACTGACGTGGACGTCCTGACTACCCAGCAGGTCCCTCAGCATCTAGAGCTGACCCACCTCAACTATCCTCCATCCCTGGATGAGGTAGCTACTGCCATCAAACAGATGAAAAATAACATAGCCTCAGGGCCTGATGGAATCCCAGCCAAGGTGCATGAAGCAGTAGAACCTCTGCTTACCATCCGTCTCCACTCTCTCCTGGAGAATATATGGGAAAAGGAGGAAATCCCCCAAGCTCTTAAAGATGCCTCCATTGTCAATATTTAAAAGAACAAGGGGGACCGGTCAGACTGTGTTAACTATCGTGGGATCTCGCTGCTCTCTGTAGCTGGCAAGATTATAGCCCAAGTCCTCCTAAACAGACTTCTTCCTGAGGCAGGAAAACTTCCTCCCAGAATCTCAATTAGGTTTTAGACCATCACGTGGCACCACTGACATGATCTTTGCTGCCCGCCAGATACAGGAAAAGTGCAGAGAACAGCGTCGTGACCTGTACATGGTTTTCATCGAGCTAACCAAGGCCTTCAACTCGGTCAACAGGGAAGCCCTCTGGTGACTCAGCCGTTTTGGCTGCCCACCAAAATTCATCACCTTTGTGAGGCAACTCCACGATGGCATGAACGGCAGTGTCCTGCACAACGGCACCCAGTTCTTCCCCATCCAAACAGGGGTTAAACGAGGGTGTGCACTGGCACCAAGTCTCTTTTCCATCTTCTTGGCTGCCTTCCTTACTCGTGCCAGTGCCAATTTAGCCACCGGTGTGAGCATCGAGTACTGGGTAACGGTGGTCTTTTCAACATAGGACGACTCCAGGCAAGAACAAAGGTGTTGGCAGCTTCCATTACTGAACTTCAGTATGCAGACGACCTCACCCTTGTTGCTCACACTGAACACGACCTACAGGAGATCCTGAACACTTAAGCAGACACGTATGCACACTTCGGCCTTGAGGTGAATGTGCGCAAAACTCAGATTCTCTTTCAACCTGCCTCTGGTTCAGACACCTCCATCATCCATCCAGCTTAACGGTACTACACTCCCTAATGTTGCCCACTTTTGATATCTCGACTCCCACCTGTCCACCACCACAGACATGGTTGAAGAAATTCAGCATCAGATTAGGTGTGCATCTCACGCCTTGGGTGGACTGCGAAATCGTGTCTTCAGCTGTAGGGAACTAAAATTATCCACAAAGTTGCACGTATATCGAGCAGTGATCCTCCCCACCCTACTAAATGGCAGTGAGACATGGGTCACATACAGGAGGCACCTCAGGGCACTTGAAAACTTTCATCAACGTAGTCTACTTTCCAGCCTCCGAGTTCCCTGGGAAGACCAGAGAACAAATGCCAGCGTTCTTGCTGACACCAACTGTAGGAGCATCGAGGCTACCATTGTCCATGAACACTAACACTGGACTGGCCATGTTACCCGCATGGACAACAGTAGACTGAAAAAGCAGGTACTTTACAGTCACCTAAAGAATAGTGTGTGTGTGTGTGTACACACAAACACACACCACACATATATACAATACTACAGGTAAGAGAAACAATTGTCCTAAGGGCAAACACATAGCTGGAATATACATTTCATTGTATACAGAAGTAAAATTATACCCCCCCTTCCGTAAATGTTATTAGCAGCCATTTTGAGAACCTAACCCCTGCAAATTTGTGGGGCTCCCTGTAAATATCTCATAAAACCTCGATAAATCAGACTTCGCCTTTTTCGGACTCCGAGGGGGGGGGGGATTAAATAAAAAAGAAATCTATGAAATGAAGAACACTAACTGAATACTGTACAGTGGTCTAATCAGATTTACTATAGGCCTACTGAGAACTAAGACACTTGAGTATGTAAGCAGACCGGGGCTGATCAGGTGTTGCCACATGCGTCAGGTTTATTTATTTATTTATTGATTCATTCATTATTATATTCTCATATGATTGGCCTCTTACGGTTTATGGTTCATAATGATTAATATAACATCTTCAGTAATAGAGAAAAGATATAATACTGCATGTAATTTGTAATAGGACTTGAATATAAAAGGATAAGGTGTATCAGAAGGTTTACCCAGATGAGTTCGTGTGAGGCTTCAGTAGACCAGCTTACAACAGGGGTCACTATAACACACTGTACAGTAATTGATATGAAGATACCTTCTTAAAAATGTTATTTACTGCCTTTGGCTGTTATATGATGACTCAGTTTGGTTACTTGTAGACTAAGCAAAATTATTAATGAATAAACCAGGGTATGTGGAGATGCATAATACTTATTAAGTGATGATAAATACATTACAATAGTATTTATTAAATGGTGATAAATACACCACAATAGTATTTATTAAGTGATGATAATACACAACTTTACTGTACTAATTTGTAAGTGTTGAAGACAGACATTGTGGTAAGCCGATCAGCTATTTGTTCTTTGTAAACAAATGATTATGAAATGACTCATGATGTTCAGTGTGGGATTCTTTTTCATGAAAGCGGATTATTTTAGGATAACATTTTATCAACCTGGCACCAAATGATCCTAAATTAAATGAGAATTGAGGTAGAATTGCATAAAGAAGTAATAAAATAATAAATAATAAGAATAAACGATTTATTAATAGAGTTGCAGCCGGTGGCTGAAAATATACAAACCTACATGTGATTTAGACATAATAATATACGCTCAAAACATTTACTGGGCTGTACAGTACATAAATCAGGAGATGTTTATTATTTTAACAATAGATGGGATGGTGCTGTTCTTATATCTATCAGTGCAGGGTCATATGGATTGAATTTTGTTTTAGTGCGAAGGTGGGCGGGAGACTGCCGGTGGCAGTAGGTGGCGATGACGAGGATGGTGCAGTAGTCCCCAGCCAAACCCTGCTAGTGCAGGGAGGAGAGAAATGCCGCCAAGTTATTTTGGGAAATTAATAACCAAGCGGACTATGAAGCGCTGCAGAGGGATCTCTGTGAGCTTCAAGAATGGTCGAAGAAATGGTTGCTGAGATTCAATGTCACGAAGTGTAAGAGGATGCACCTGGGATGTACCAACGGTAACGAGGAGTATCATATGTCCCAACGGGACGAAGAGACTGCGTTAAATGAAACGGAATGTGAAAAGGACCTAGGTGTGTATGTTGACAATGAACTGAAGTTCTCGGGCCATTGCGAGAAGAAGGTAAACCAGGCAACTAAGTTATTCAGTCTTATAAGAAGGTCGTTCAGATATCTAGATGGTCCGTCCCTCGTAACGATCTTCAAGAGTGAAGTGCTTCCCCGCCTGGAGGACTGTCATCCCGTCTGGTCCCCATATTATGCTAAGGACTGTCAGCTGATGGAAAATGTCCAAAGGAGGGTCACCAGATTGGTGCCTGCACTGCAGCACCTAAGCTACCCAGAGAGACTGGAGCGCCTGAACTTGCCTAGCTTGTATTACAGACGGGCAAGGGGAGACCTGATTGAGGTGTACAAGCATCTCAGAGGGGACTACTCAGTCGAGTGTCCTTACCTGGAGCTGGTAGACGCTCGTCCCACAAGGAGAGACAGCTCAAGGTTAAAGAAGCCGCAAGTCCGGATAACTGTGAGGGTTAACTTTTCAGAGTGAGAGTTGTGAACTCTCGGAACAATCTGCCAGAAAGTGTTGTGACGGCACCGAGTGTGAGCTCTTTCAAGACCAGACTTGACCAACACTGGAGCAGGTTCAGATACATTTAGGAGCCAGTGCTTGCCAACAGTGCGTAAAAGACGTAAACGATCGCCCAAGCGGCTAACGAGCCTATCAGTGGTGAGGAGGATAAAAGTAATAAGTACTGTAAAGGAATCTTGTGGGAGAGAGTGACCCACCCATACTACCCCTCTGCCCGTTGCTCCCAGATAAACATTTGTCTTCCACATACAATATACTCCTACACTTTTTGTTCTTATTTTTATCTTTATAGTTTTCTCTTTATTCATAAGACAAATTCTGCAGAGGCGCATGCATGCCGTGGGTGTCAACTAAGGCTGTAAGAGACTGCTCCTTAAAAGTCGCAATGTGAAGTATGACGCAGCAGTGACGTCTTTACGACTCCACCTGACTGCAGTGTTGCCAAAGTGCCCTATGCCCGCCGTTAAACGCTTCCATTCGGTGGAGACGACGGCAGTAGGTGACAGTGATGCTGACGACTTTTATCTTGAAGACAAGTATAAAAAGCAGAAACCTCAGAAGTCAGGGTCTCCAGCAGGGGCTACGGCTCCCCCTCGCACCTCGTCTGGGGCTGTAGAGGGTGGCCTCCTTCTGCAGTCGGGGTCCCCAAGTGAGCTTACATGTGGCTCAATGACCGACCCTCCGCCGAAGATGGACATAGGGGATTCCCTGTCTCCCTGCCCGTCTCGCCTTTCCTCGGGACTTGCCTCTGAGAACACGAACGACCTGGTTCTTCCGTCACTGCTCTCCACTTTAGGATTCAACACTTCACCTCCGCCAAGGTCCTACAGCCGTAATAATCACCACACAAATGGACAAAACGGTACGCCTGCTCACTCAAGTGGGCTTTCCTGCTCCCCAGGGGGAGGTGATGCTGAAGTTCACCACCATCACCCCAGAAACTCGTTGTACCAAGGTAATGGTTCACCACGTACCCTGGGAGATCCCTATCGACGATCTCCGCCCTCTTCTCCCACTACTACTCGACATGGAACGCTGCATCAACCCGGACTCCAAACGTCCATCCAACGAACTTATTGGCTGGTGGGTGGGCCCCCTCCCCCCGAAGGTGAATGTAGGATCTATTCACAACTGTCCTCTTGACCAATTTATCAGAACCCCGAAAATCTGTGGTCGTTGCCAATCATGGAAACACCGCACCTGGTAGTGCACGAGGATGGTCGCCTGCGGTTTCTGTGCAGGTCCTCATGACACAGTGGAATGTAAATCTAAAATTCAGAACAAAATCTCATTTGTTCCACGGTGTCAACTGCCATGGTAGTCACCACGCCTGGAATACCAACTGCCCACAGCGTCCTGGCACTCGCCTGGGGAAAACTTACCTTGTTCCACCTCCCTCATCTCTGAAGAAGCCCGTCAACCAAACCTCACTCCTATCCACCACCGCCTCTTCCATCTACCAAGGATTTCCCACTGATCTCCTCTCCTCTACCATTCCCCCTACCACCCTCCTTTCTCCCCTCCCTCTCCCTACCGTTCTTGGAACAAGGTCGTTGCCGACCCTGCCACACAGTCACCACCACCTCCTGCCCACCTGGACCCCAGCTGTCTATCACCAGCACCACCACCTCTTGCCCACCCAGACCCCCACTGTCTCTTAACAGCACCACCTCCTGCTCACCTGAACCCTCACCGTCCCTCTCCAGTCGGGCCCTCGGCAATCCTCGCCGCCACCTCCAGCTCCTGTACAGGTACACCAAGTTGGTTCTATGGAAACCATCACTCTCCGTCTGGATCGCCACTCTAACCAAATCAACCTTCTCTCAGCCCAACTCAACTCGTGTGTGAAAGCAATTGCGACATTGCAGAGGCAACAGCAACTCATTCTGGACACCCTGACCCAACAGGGGCACACTTTGCAAGCCCTGGTGACCCACCTCCTTCCTTCTCCCGAGATGGAGGATCCATCCCTTGCTCTCCCACTCTTCCCTCTCCAATATACTCAACAGAATTTGGTACCTCCTCCGGAGCCCTGTCTATTCCCACCGACTCATCTCACACCGGAGGCCGTTCCCTCCTCTTCTTACAATGGAACATCCAGGGACTTACACCTCGCCCAGTTTGTGCTCTCCCATCAAGTAGATGTCGCTCTAATTCAGGAAAACATCACAGATGATGTTACTCCACTCCGCCTCTCTGGCTATACTGTTTACACCCTGCCTCTGTACCGTGGGCAGACTCGTGGCCTCCTCACCCTTGTGCGTAACACCATTCCATCTGTTCGTCTCCCTTCACCTGACTCGCATGGACCCCGTCTGAATTACTTTCTGTCTCCCTTACTCTCGGTGACCGGACCCTCCGTGTAGTCAATGTTCATTTCAAGAGTGATTCTCTGGACCCCCAGGTTCTTCACGACCTCCATGATGGGGTTCCCACTATTGTTCTTGGCGACTTTAATGCCCGCCATCCCACTCTTACTCCAGATCATCCTACTCCATGTACCCTTAACAGATCACATCTCTCACAGTTTCTTAATGGGGATGATGATGATCGCTTTCTTTGTCCTGATGATCCTACTCGCCTCCCCCATAGTTTCCTTGATGTTGGCTTACTATTGAACGGTCATACCTCCTTTCATCCTACCGTCTGCACCGAGCCTGCTCTGTATAGTGACCATCTTGCCGTTACTACCCATCTCAGGCTCTCCTTCTCTGCCCCTACATCAGCTCCTTATCGATCCTCTCGCCTTCGTCTCACACAAGATGCTGTTCCTTCCTTTATCCAATACATTTCTACCTGGACGGATTCCTATGTTGTCCCCCAGTCCCTTGACTCTTAAAGCGCTGATTTTGATGCCGTGTATGACTCTTGTCAATCGCGCTGCCCCTCCATGCCCTCTCCGTCACAACAGAAGTGCCACCAACTACTGGTATCGTATACCTGCCGTGAGACATCTCTGGCAGGTAACCCGTGATCTCCACTCTGCCATACGGAGGTCTCGCTCTCCAGAGAACTGGGAAGACTCCAAAAACTGGTGCTCCTTTGCAGCTCAGGAGAGTCATCGGATTCGTGAGGCGTACTGGCTATCCTTCACGGGGTCTCTTATCATTCCAGTCATCACCCTCTTATGTATGGAATCGAATTAACGCTATAAGGGGTACTCGACGGAGGCCTCCTCCCCACCCTGACCCCACCTCCCTTGCCTGCTCTTTAATGGAGGACTGGGCATGAGCTTCCTCCCCTGAGGCACTTCTAGCTCTGATGAAGGAGGCAGTGCAGGCTCGCATCGATGTGTCCGAGCCTGTTGTTCATGCTGCTCTTACCTCCCCTGCCTTCATTGATCATCCCATCACACAGTTCAAGCTTGACGGAGCTCAGCGCTCTAGGAAACACACCTCTCCTGGGGATGATCAGATAACCTACTCCGTCCTCAACACCTGTACTAATATTCCTAACAGCCCCTTGCTCGCTCTCTACAATATGTCTCATGAACATAGGGTTCTCCCGACTAACTGGAAAAATGCCACTATTATCCCCATCCCTACGCCGGGAGATCCTGGGAAATACCGACCCATTAGTCTTACCTCCTGTGTTTGCAAGATGATGGAGAGGATACTCCATCGTCGCCTTCTTCACACCATAGGCAGCTTCCACAACTCCCTCAATGGTTTCATACAACATCGCAGCACAGCACACTCCATTGCTTCCTTTTATTGCAATCAGACTGCCCGCGTCTCAACCTTCCTTGATATCAAGGGAGCCTTTGATACGGCTCAGCTTTCCCTCATTTTAGCTGAACTTGCACGGTTAGGGGTTACAGGGAGACTTCTTCAATGAATCTCCTCTTACCTCACTGGACGTCAGGCCCGGGTTCGCGTTGAAGGCTCTATATCTCCTGTTCGAGAAATGAACCTCGGCACCCCTTAAGGTGGAGTCCTGAATCCCACCTTGTTTAACACTCTCATGCATTCCATTGCATCTCTCCAGTGGCCGACAGAAGTTGTCCACTCAGGATATGCCGACGATGTCCTCCTCCAAGCCACTAACTACCTCAGCATGCAGAAAGCCCTTGATCTGGTCTCCAGGGTGTGATTCACTTGGTTTCCTTCTTTCAACTGCAAAAACAAAAGCCATGTGGCACGGTCGTGTTGTACCTCCCCCCTTCTCTTATCAGGAACGCCCTTGAACTGGGTTAATGAGACCTGGGTGTGTATGTAACTCGCACGTTGTCAGATCCCTGAAGTCCGCTATCTTCGAGACATATGTTTTCGGCGTCTCGCTCCCCTCTCTACCATGCCCAGGGGTTCCCTTGGTGCCACCATCCCTATACTCCTCACCATGTACAAGTCCTTTGTCCGTTCTTGTGTCGACTACGCCGCCCCTGCCCTCGTCAACATTAGTCGGACTGCTGTCAACCGTCTCGAAGTTATCCAGAGGAATGCTGCTCGTAACATCCTTGGGGTTCCTCAGTGGACACTTGGGTGTGACAGTTGCCCCAACTTTGTCCTACAATGCTGTTCAAAATTTTGGTGTTGCATATTGACATAAAAAATACCCACGTGCAATTTTTTTAAGATTCGTGCATATTTGAGTGAGCACCAGCAATTTGAAAAATAGCAATTTTGCTTATACGGCATGCGCGCCTATATATGAGATTACACAACCATCATAAGGGATATTAACACAAATCATTTGCCTGTCTTAATTAAAAGCTGTTATCACTAACACAAAAAAGTTAAGCATTCTTATTCTCTCATGGTACATTAAGGGGTTTTATCATATATTCACAATGTATTATTTCTCTAGAGCAAGAAACCATGATTTCTGTTCGGAAACAGATGATCGTTTGTGCTGATTAGAAACGCGGAGTCTGTCATTTTCAACTACTTGAAGGACTTCTTGAAAGCGCTCCTCATCCCTGGCAACATTAAGAAAGTCATGGCAAAGTTTTACACCATGCTCTGCAGCCTCATTGACGACCTGATGCTTGTCCACAACCCGTTTCATGTTCAGGTAGTCGTCATGATCCGCCCATTCACTGGCTGGACTGTGGAGAAACTGACAGGGCATGCCTAAAATGGTGAAGAACCGGCTTGAGTCAGGCCTAATTAGGTCCACCAGGACAGTGCCACTTTCTGGGACAGGGGGAAGATATGGCTTTCCATAGCCCCCATGATTGAGCCCCACTCTCTTAGTAACTTCAGTGCCTTCATGGCAAAGAAGGGCCTTCCTCATCTCCTCTTTTGTCCTTTATTGTACTTGGGACGAGAACAAAGCCAGTGGGGCCAACTCCTCAGTTAGGTACCAAGTGTGTTTACCGAGTGCCACACGTGCTTTGGCAACTATTGTGGCGTCATATAGGGCAAATTCAGCCAAGGTTTCAACCAAATTCAAGTCATTCAGTGGCGCACTTGCTGGAACGGGGCAAACAATCCACCATGGGACATAAACAGCGACTGTGAACACAGCAAACCGTTCTAACTTGCAGATTTGACTTAGTCACAACCTCGGCTTTGGGAAACTCTTTGATCTGGCCTGACAAAAGAACAATCTTGAGGGTATAGAGCAGTTTAGCCATCCACCTTGCTTTGTGAAGTGAGCCGGGGTAGACCATCGTGAAGTTCACTGGCTCAGATCCTTTAGTTACAAGCAGCAGACAAAGCTCTACCAGCTCCTTGTAGTCACCACGTGTAAATGGTTGGGCTAGAGATTCACGGAAGAAGTCCGCCATCTCCTGCTGGCGCTCCTCAAACACTCCAGGCATTGCGGGGTAGTAGTATTTCTTTTTTTCATTGTATGCCAGTTGAGAGAAATGGGTCTTGACGCTAGAAATGCAATTATTGGGATTATTGTATTTCGTACTCACTCATCCGAGCCCTTCAGGAACATGACCTCCTGCCTGATATTGATGTCACCCCTGCTGTTGGTTCGTCTCCTTCTCCCTGGCTGGATTTTCAACCTGAAGTGATTGCCCTTGGTGGACCGCTCCCGAAGTCCCATGTGAACCCTGTTATTCTCTGCAAATACCACCTCTCCAGGATCGCCCACTGGTCCCCAAGTAGGGTCGTCCTCTACACTGATGGCTCTGTTGACCCAGCTACAGGTAGGGCCGGGGCTGGTGTCTACATCTCCCGTCCTGATGCCCCTGAGTCTATCAAACTGTCTCTGACGGGGCATCCTCCACTCAGGCTAACTGATAGCCCTCCTTGCTGCCCTTCTAGCTGAGGAAGAAGCCGATGGTTTCTGCCTTGCTTGTCTGCTGCGATTCCAGGCCTGCTCTTGATGGGATCTCATTTGGATCAGGGGAAAATAAGGACCTCACCCTTTGAATACGGGGGTTAACATCCACACTTCAGGATGCAGGCCATCCTGTGACATTCCTATGGATACCCAGTCGGTATCTTGGGGAATGAGGCAGCAGATGGCCTTGCCAAGACTGGCTACAACAAGGCCACACCTGACTACGTTGTTCCTCGAACACTTTTACAACTTAGGACCCAAATTCGCCGCAAACAGAGAGAAGCTCGGGAAGCAGCCATCCCCCTGGACTCCCCGCCCACCTGGTACGTCCTCCGTAAATTTCCTGACCTCTCGTATGTCTACGGGAAAGGGTCGCGGAAAGGGGACGTGATTGCTGCCCGTATCATCATTGGGTATGACTTTGCTTGGGAGATTGGTATCCCCGCATCCCCTGAGCAACGCTCTTGTGCATTATGCAGAAGACCCGACAGCCGCACCCTTGTCCACTACCTCCTAAGATGTCCCCACACACAACGCTCCTGTGACGCCTGCTGGACCACCGCTCCACGACCCCCTGATGAAGACACGGTGCTCCTCCCCATACTGGCCAGATATTATGTAAATAATATTGATGATGTGTTAAAGGAATATCCTTCATTCCTTCCTTAAACTTTAGTAAGCCCCTTTATAATATTTATATATACTTGTGACACTTGCCAGATGCTTTTGGTGTTATTGTACAGGGGTACCTAGTGACAGCACTAGGATCCCACTTCCTCTATCAAGGAATAAATATTGAAATTGAAACTGAACTGCCAAATCTGTAGTTACTTACATACAGTACACCCGGATAATTAGCAGATTTTTATTTTGCCATTTATTCTAAAGACAGTAATTTCCTTTACCTGTATTGTATACGAGTATATGTATGTACTGTATGTGTTTGTAGACACACTCACACACAAAAAAAACATACAAATAAATAATAATTGGAAAATCCTCTCACAAATAATCAAACAAATTTATTAAAAATGTGACAGTCTACCCTCAAATCTGTGCTCTATTAATAAAGTAGTGTAATGGAGCACGGACTTGAGGGTAGACTGTTACATATTTACAATACAGATAAAGGAAATTACTGTCTCTAAAACGAATGGCTCCCTGTCCCAGCAGCAAAAAAGCCGGCAACATTAAAATTACCCACAGACATTCTTGGGTACATCCAGGGTGTCATCCGCAAATAATCGAGAACCTCCAAGTAAAAATCTGCGAACTTGGGGGGAGGGGGGGGGGCTGTACATTTCTTTGTACACAAGTAAAAATGTACCCCGGGTCCACAAATGTTATTCGCGGTCAGTTTGAGAATCTGACCCCAGCGAATTTGGGGGGACCCCTGTACATACTGTACATATACAGTGCAGGGTATACTGTATATTGTTTTGACACAATAATTGCCCCACCAAATACACTACTATACAGGATCAAGCAAACCCTGCTCACCTTATTTGGAATTAACAATTACAGGTAGTGCTGACTTACCTTCCCTTGTACTCTGCTGACAGGACATTTTCACCAGAAGGAAAAAGGTTGAAGCCATGAATGATACACAAATCACAGACAGCACCGCAATAATCCAAAGTAACTTCTCTTTATTACATCTGAAAAAGAAAAAAAAATCATATTAGCTACTTCATATTAGTACACTAATACTGTACATAAAGAATGGCAAAAAAGGTGAAGGGATAAAATTTTAAAAGCTAGAGAATAATCTGTACAAACCATTTACAAAATCACCTGTGAGCAAAGCTTCTAAAACAAACTTAAGTTTACATAATTCAGAAAATAATAAATACGTTAGAAAACCCTGGCTAGATAATTTTTACGGCCTTTACAAATGATATTGAAAAACACTCATTTCCATAAGGATGAGAAAATGAAATTTTGTATTTTCCATTACCTATAGTGTGCTTGCATACCCTGAAAAAATGAGAACATCTATGGCCAAAAAACATTCCAAACATAGAAGACAGACACACAAATACTACTTACTTGATACTACATTTTCTTAATGTTTATCCCCTTGCTTATGCTGCTCCCCAAAAAGATACATTTACTCTATATTTTAAGATCCCAGAGCTAGCATTAACCATCACTTATTTATCTAGAAGAATATCTAAGACTTTACACAATATCATGGATTAAAGTTACTTTTACTTACATTTCTGCATTGACCTTCAGCTTGTTTGTGTGTATAAAGGTGGGGGCCCTGAGTGGAACTTCAGTTTCTGGTTCAACTTCTCCTAATTTTGGTTCATTCTTTATAACATGGTGATCTATTACTATTTCTACATTATTCTCTGCAGAGCTCATGGAAGTCACTGTAGAATCTGTGCTGTATCCACCATCATCATTGGTTCTCTCTACAGGTGATTCAACATCTACAGAATCTGAGCTATGCCCATCATCATTGGTTCTCTCTACAGGTGATTCAACATCTACAGAATCTGAGCTATGCCCATCATCATCATTGGTTCTCTCTACAGGTGATTCAACATCTACAGAATCTGAGCTACGCCCATCATCATCATTGGTTCTCTCTACAGGTGATTCAACATCTACAGAATCTGAGCTATGCCCATCATCATCATTGGTTCTCTCTACAGGTGATTCCACATCTAAAGGTTCAGGGGATAATTTTTCAGTTCCAGGCCCCTGGAATCTTAATTTATCAATTTGCTTCTCGTAATTTATCTTGCTTGTATCTGTACATAAATCCTTGTTAGATTCTTCAGCGAGGCCATTTAACAGTGCAAGACCATAAACACCATGACGCTTATTGCTTTCGACGCCAACAGCAGGGGTATGGACAAGCTTCACAACATCCTTGGGGTCAATAAGTGATGCCCGCATAATACCCTGCTGGCTCCAATCTGCCCAATATATATATTCGTCACCAATTGCTACAGAATATGGGAAACAATTTTCAAGGTTGAAAAGCTCTTGAGGTTCCTTTACCCCATTGGCTAGGCTGACAAAGTGGCATTGGCTTTTATTATCAAATTTGTCTCCAACGGTCTCTGCCCAAACAAGTTTTCTCCGTCTGATGTCGTAGGTTAGGCCCTAAAATACAAATAAGAAATTGTATTGTTCATCATAGTATATTTTGTTGGTATTGGTTTCAATGAGAGCCATAGAACCAAATCCTATTGCTAATTCCCAATAACAATACAGTAATAATAATCTTGAGGAAACTTAGTTATTTCACAGCAGTTTTTGCTTAAGTAGACAAACTGACATTTTATTCTAACCTTTAAATGCAAATCAACCACAGATCTGGCAATATACTAGTTACACATGTTATAGCTTCTCTCTCCCAGCTGCCATCTATCTTTTAGTCCTTTTCAATCCTATTATTGGGTTGTAGACATACAAGATAATCACACATGAGGAGTACAGTATCATCATGGGAGCAGCAAGGTGTGTTGTTGGCAAAGCCTTCTCTAGTGATGATAATTACCCTTCCAACAGCAGGCAGGTTTAGTGGGAAGTAACTAGCCTAATTTAATATTTCTCCCACAAAACATAAATTTTACAAAAAATATATAAGTAAATATGTACCTGTAAATAAATAAATAAAATAACTATAATAATAATAGTAATACCCAGATATGAACTGGAGTCTGAATTTAAGTGTTTTTTTGTGATGTAACCTGAAGTCAGAGTGGGGTCTGTCAGTGTTGCTCACACTTCCTGAAAGTGATGATGGTTAGCAGATAAAGTCTCACCTGCTAAACTAACATCACCAACCATACTGTTTCACCATCCCTCTTCACCTAAACCAACATCCATTTTCTTATCTCACCATCTGCACCATCAACAGTCACCTACATTACCAACCATCAGCAGCAACAACCCCCCCAGGCAGCATTTTCTTATTTTTAACCTAACTGCCTGGGAAGATATTGGAAGCATAATGTATTGTCTAATGGTAGACCCTGCTGCCATATGGCATCACAAAAATTGTGACCAAGTCCCAGGAAGCTCATCTGACTTTCTGCCTCATTTACACACAATTGCAGGGTCTCAATTGTTTCTCTTACTATTTATCAGTCCTTAAGTGACTAAGCTTCTCTCTTATAATATGCCAGTGAAGTGACCTGGGAGAATATAATTTACATTGCTGGGATTCTTGTAAGATAGTGATTAATTTAAATATAAACAAGCTATAATTTGCAGTACAAAAAAATTTTAGTACTGTAATCATTTAGTACATGTACAGTACAGGTTTGCACTTTAGGTCATTTATTTCTTTTATTATGGTGTGTGCATGTAAATGAATGAAAATAAATGAAGAAATTTATGTAAATCTACCCAAAAATACAGTTGAAAAACTTTACTAAAATGCACTAAACTAATGTATTGTACTAAAACTTTTATCTCCTGTGCAAAATATATGATTTTTATATTTAAATTATTCACTGTCATGCAAAGATTCCAGCAATGCACATTATAGTCTCCTAACTTTAGTCTGTGATATTATATAAGATAAAAACTTAAAGCCTATTGTACAACCACCAAACCCTTGCTGGGAGTGGGGGGGGCAAATTGACCGTAAGTCAAAAATGCGAAGGTAATACATAGAAAATCTAAAATGGGTGTCTCTTTTTCTTCTCAGCATCACAAAACTCTCACTTTTAAGCTTGCCAGCCATTTTAAAGGGAATTACAAACAAAAAATTTGTCAGTACACAGCGCAACCACTAACGTTGGAACTCGAAAATACGTAATTTGAAAAAATTTTGGTACTACTGGGGCGGTCGTATGTCCGGGTGATTGTAAGTCGAGGAGTAGCTGTATACAGTAAAGCCTCCGATAACAATGGTTCAACTAACGAAGATTCATATCTAAGACCCTAGTTAATTTAGGACCCAATTCAATTTACACCACTATTTTCTTTGTATTTACGTGTGAAATAAAATAAAATATATTACATTTCGTATAAATAACTAAATCCCGATAGTAAAAAAAAAAAACACGCCTTGCACACGGAGGCTGCCGGGCTTGTTTGTGGTGACGCCAGCATCACTAGTATAAACAATCGCAGCTGGCAGGCCCTTTGTTTTCATGCATCTCAACAGGAAAAGGAGAAAAACTTTCTCGGGTTTCTTACAGCATTTTTGCATTCCTATTCAACATGAGCAAGAGAGCAAGTGATGGTAGTGTTGTTTCAAAAGCTAATAGAAACTAGATGTGTTAAAACGATATGAAAAGGGTGAGAGGTCTGTGGATATTATATGGAGCAAGCAATGAACATATTTTCTGAAGTGAATCCATTAACAGAACAATGAATTACAATTTAAGTAAATGCAAATGACCTCTACACAGATATATGAGAAAAGAAAGCAGCTGTGCAAGGTTCTTTGGACAGCTTTATTATTCGAAGGCCTAAACCGTCAACTTCAGCTACACCATCAAATTCAGCATCATAAGCAGCTTCAACAACAACTTCAGGTTTAGTAACAGTTTCAGCAACAGCTTTATGGAAAGCTACAGCTTCAGCCAGAGTTGAACCTGATGACTTCGTCATCTGAGTAAAAGCTCGCACATCATTGGTTGTCCTTATATTTTAGACTTTACCACCATTGGTGAGTAGAATTTTTGTTTTACATTCATAAATATTATTCAAAACATATACGAACAGTAAATAAGTGTTGCTTTCATATTCAAATGTAGAGAAATGACGATATGTTTTCACATGTACGCACTTACTGTACATACGTTGGCGTTCCCAATTGTCTCGCTTTATTTCTTTACCATTAGTGGTTAGCTACTTCTAGTGTTCCATTTATTAACATTAAATAACATTACTTAAAACATACATACAGGTATTAAATTTTTTTTTTTACATTAAGTTCTCTACAGCTACAACCAGGGTCTTATTTTCTTCAGTTTCTTATGTAGAACCATCGTTACTCGTGAAAACAATGCCGTCTTGTCTCCTCGTGTGTGTTTTAATATTCTACGTATTATTCATGAATTGCATTGTTCATTTCACATATATAAACATTAATTCAATCAAATACTTATTCAGTAATAAACAGTAATGAATCTTTTGTACATATTCTTAAAATAAATGACTGTTTCCTTGATTGTGCATGTATACATTGGCACTCCACTATCAGTCTCTCAATTATTGTAAAAATAAAAGGTCAATCTAAAACTACTCTGTACTGTACTAATGACAATAACCTGAGACGGTTAACATCCGTATGCCAATATCCAACTTTCAGAGGTAACTAAGCAGTAACCATTTCTAAACTCTTACAAGCATAACAATCTATTAATGCCATACCTGCAAAATTTATTTTTCAATCTACAAATACCTGATACAAATGAAGATTTAAAGATAATTTTCTTTTCACAGTTACATCTGTAACATCGCTGGCAGCATTGCAGCTAGGTTAGACTCGTCACTATAACCACCAGGACACTGGGCCAAGCTGTTGTTTTTTAACTCATATTTTCCGGTAGATATACATAACTTTCTTCATTTATTTTACTGATATACTGTACATGCACACACCTTCCTACCTACATAATTTTCCTAAGGGCAAACACAAAAAAGGAATGTACATTTTTTTGCACACGTATTAGCTGGCTTAGTGGGGGAGTGGGAGGACGGCTGGTGGGGAGCGCTGCTAAGGGATCAACGGAGGTAGCGTCGCCATTACTATGGTGAACAGGGAGTACAGATGTACTACTGTACATGCAAATGGTAAATGGTGACTGTGTTAAAATTTCATTTGGCCTTAATATACTGGTTTGGCAATACTGTACATTAATTTTTTTTAACTAATATATAGGTATTATTTTTATTTATTACATTTACTGGTAGTACTGTATACGTATACAGTAATAAGAAAACTGTGGCTACTGGAGGAAAATACACAAAGTTTTCTCCTAAATACTCCCTGCTAAAATGGGAAGTGCATCTTGTGTGTGTGTGTGTGTATATATATATATATATATATATATATATATATATATATATATATATATATATATATATATATATATATATATATATATATATATATATATATATATATATATATATATATATATATATATATATATATATATATATATATATATATACCTCTCTATAGTATATAATGGAGGCTTTACCATACAGTATTTCAAAGCAAACTATTTATTAAGAACACACAACAATATTCTCACCTGATAATAGATATTCATCTCGTTGTCTTGCTGAATAACTTTATGCACATTTTCTTTCAGGTCCAATTTATTCACACTACTGGGGACTTTTTTGGACCCACCTCTCTCACTCCAGTACACCTGTCTGTAACAAATATGTAATCATTTAAATTAGTTTGCAGTCTCGCAAAAAATTGGCCAAAATTCAAATAAATTACCAGCAAAAATGCAGGAATGACAATCCCACATATTTTTTTTTCCTTTCAGGGTCCAATCCACGTAAGATACTGTATAGGGATTTCATGTCATATTTTCTAGAGTATTTATGAAAATCAATTTTTTTCTGTTTTAAGATTCAAGATACAGGGTTAGATCTCTTATGGTGAACAGGTGGAGGATCTAACAGCATTCTCTTATTGTTGAACCTTTCTTCATCAACAAGTGCAGCTCAACAGGCATAACTCAGACATGCTCAGTACAGGAGTGGAAACTCATTCTCCTAACTTAGGAGACAAACACCATACCACTGAGCTATCTACATTTCACCAACAGCCTTGCAAAGTTCATATCTATACTACAATCATAGTGTGCAAATAACAGTTGTGCTATTATTTATATCATACCTGTAGTGTGTAAATACTCTATTTTACATTACCATGATTTTGGTTGGCGAAATAGCACCAGAACTGTCATAAATGGATGCAAGGCCAAAAGACACAAAATTCAAGTGGGATCAAACCTTAAGATATACTGTATACAGCAGTACTATGCTGCCAGTATTATGGTACCATTGTTTTAAATCATTATTTTTATGATACTGTACACTGATTCTAGATATACTGTACTACAGTACAGTACTATGTTGCCAGTCTAGTAATACGCCTAATATAAGCATGAGAAGAAAAAAATACTGTACAGTATAGTCCTGATTTACGCAGTCATTTGAACCCGTGAAGGTCCGTGTAAAACGAGAAACGTGTAAACAAAATAACAGAACATATGGGATTAATTGAAATAGAGACTGGGCCGACCCCCAAACTCCACTTTTTCCGACACAATACGAACGTTGTAGTAAAAATAGTCTCTTAATTTTACGATGGTATGCACACACATAATATAGAAGAAAAATTTCAATAAGAGAACAATATACTGTACCAGGTAAAAGAAAAATCAAGGTTTAACACTTACGTTAGTAGAAGAGATGGGTCAGCATACGGGAATGGCAGCTGGTTCCGAGGCAGAGGGCAGATTAGTTGCCCTCCGGTGAATCACTATTACTATTCACAAAGGTTTGCAGGGCCTCCCTGACAAACCCCTCAAAGTCCATATCGTCGCTATCACTGACTTGGGCTGGCTGTGGTTGTGGTGGGTTGCAGGCGAAGAAGTCCGTAATACTACGTTGACGACTAGCATTGATGTTGTAGTGATACATCTGGACATACGGCTCCATAATTTTCGACAGAATGTTGTTACACTTCATACCGATGCTTGACTGTGTCTTTGTCAAGGATGAGCTTGATTTTCTTCCCCAACTCGATGACTTCCTTCACATTATCATGGCTTGGTCCAGGTTCAAAGTTTTTCTGGGGTGGTGGGGGTCCAGCGGAAGCCATTGTGAGGGGAATAGCGGGCACAAGAGAGAACTGTATACGCGGAGACTGAGAACAATGAGAGTGGCCCGGCTAGGTCAGCGACTTCTTCCCTCTGGTGGCAGGGCACATCATGTTACATTAGACCAATCACAGCTAGCGGCGGAGGGAGGTAAGGATGTGTGACCCAATCACAGTCTGATACGTCATATGACGTCAGCGATAACATAAGAGCGACCTAATGCGCACCCCTCCCTGCGCCGCTTCCTGCGTATGGTCAAGAATGGACCGCGTTAATAAAAAATGGCGCGGCGCGTCTGGACCTCTCGCGCCGCTCGCCGCGTAAATGATGAAATAACCGAGTAATTAAAAAATTTCATTCTGACAAGGTGCCGCGTAAATGACCAAATGCTTAAACAAAATCCGCGTGAATCAAGACTATACTGTATATCAAGCCTACCAAACCCAACTATGGGAGCTAGCAGATGCCCATAAATACAATTCCAGATATGAAAATCCTCTGAAAAGCAGTGATAAGTACTAAGCCATCCAGACACCAATGTATATTTTAAAGTATGAATGGGGCATGAATAACCTTCACTTTATACATTTTGAACAAAATATGTACCTATAAAATCCTGAAGCAAGTAAATTATTTATCCAAATCACAGTGATAAAAAAGTGTATGTTGTGCTTGATTGTAACCCTCCTATACAGTACAGTAGTAGGACAGGCTGTAAAAGAGTCAACACTAAAAAGTTCTCACATTCTTCTAAAACCATTAATACATGAAAAGGTATTGAAAATAAATACAAATAAATATACAGTATTCTAAAAGTACAGGTGAGATTTCTAAGTTTTTTTTTTCCTCACAGCTGCCTTGAGCATTAAATGTGAAGCTGTCAAAAGAATTTATTATGCTGTAAGATGTATTCAGCTCATCTGCTATATTCAGTTCCCTTCATTGATATTTTTTCAATTGAAAGTCCTTCTATTGTTCTCTCAGAAAACAGTAAAGTACAATATCTATTTGTTCTTTCCTTTTCTGGTTTGGTAAACCCTTTTCCATTCATAGCTTTCTAAAAATAGTTTCTTGCCTTCTATCTTTCACACTATTCGTCAAAGGACTAATCTCTGGCTCTTTACAGACAGCAAAAGTCTTTAAATTAGGGGACCTCATACATACCTATTTATGCTTGGGATTCCAGTAATGCCAACTGCTTAAGTTTTTTTTTCTTTTCACTGAAAGCATTTGTTAATGGTCAAGTTGTCAGACTGCCATGCACCCCCCCCCCCCCCCCCCAGTACAGTATCTGTTTTCAAAAGCATTATACTGTTCTTATTACTACATTCAGTTCATCTTTACTGGAAATTAATTTAGGGACTCCACTGAAAGAAAAAAAAAGTGACAAGTTCAGAGTGAATCCATTTCCCTAACAAAATGTAAATTAACAAAATGGGTTAGCTTGAAGCTTCAGTTAGATCACATTAAATTTCCACATGTTTGGGTGACCATTTTCCTTGACCATGGCATCAATGAATTCTTTAAGCCCCTTAACTGTAGGGTACTGTTCAAGGATTTTACAAATTAGTCTAGAATAAAAAAAAGTAAAAAGTTGTTAATCTGAGAAAAACTTCTTCAAGTCATAGTACAGTAATGTAGTGCCAACACTGTACAGTACTCAACAAATTACTGTAGGTAAATCTGATTAACCAGGATGCTGCCCACAAACTACAGGAAAAAATCCTAATACATTGGGGTATGCTATAACGAATGAATTCTACTACGAATATTCCTATAACGAGCAGTTTTACCTATAAAATTGAGAATGCTGTTACGAACGAAACTCCTACAACGAATTTTTTTTTTTTTACTAATTTATTGTTTTCTTTATTACAAGTATTAATGATATTCTTTATTTCAGGGGTTTAGATGCATATTTATGCACTTTTATTACAATTTTTACAATTTTATATTACATTTTTCAGTGTTAAGTGGTTGTATTTGGGGACCTGGAACGGATTAATCCTATAACGAACGAATGCTATAATGAACAAGGTTCTAGAATCAATTAGATTCGTCATAGCATACCCCACTGTATTAATTCTGAGAATTATTTGCTAAAGAAAATCAAACTCCAACAATTATACACTGGGTTAATATACAGTACAGTACCTGTACTTTATTATGAATAATGTAAATGCATCATCTTATGAGTACAGTAAGTCCCCAAGTTACGTACATAATGGGGACCAAAAGGTTGTACTTAACTCGAAATGTACTTAACTCGAAAATCCCCCAACCCTATAATGTTATCTGGAAAATCCTGTGCTGTTTTCCAATCAGCACTCGCCGCCTCACCAGTCACTCGAACATTATGCAGCTTATTTCGCACCTTGAATCGGTTAAACCACCCATTGCTTGCATTGAATGTCACAGTATCATCAGGGTGATCTTTCTTTAGATCGTTGAAAAGACTTAGGGCTTTCTCCTGAATCATACTGAGACACCACAACAGGGGTCAAAACCTTACCAGGTACCGGCGCGCCACAGGACGGTCTGCACTCACACCTCACTCGACGTGAGTTCCGACCGGCAAAAGTAGCCGATGCGTTGTTCCGACCGGCAAAAGTCGCCGATGCGTTAATTTCATGTTTATGCATTTCTGTAGAGATGTTGTATTAAACATACTACAAATTGTACTATTGACTCAAACTTTTAATATCCTTGTGTTTTAACTGAATGTTTTCTCGAAGTCTACTTTTAAATTTACTCCATGGATAAAACGAAAAGATGAACGAAATAACCATCGCTGTGCGCGAGACCTGGAGTAAACAAACGTCCTGTACAGCGCCGTCCTCTCTGGGACCGGCGCGCCAGAGGACGGTAAGCTTTTGAACACTACTCCTCCCACTGGCTTCACCACTCTTACGCTTTACACCAGTCATTGCACACAGAGTAAAGTGTACAAAATAGGGCAGAAATTCACAGGAGAAGTACTGTATGCACAATGACCACACTTGTTGTTTTGGTGCGTCTAGCGTGTCGTCTGCATGGTCAGTGATAGTGGCGGCGCGGTGCGGCTGGCTCGCCCGCCAAATTTAAAAATTGCTCGCCCTTTTAAGACAATATTTTTGCAATTAAAGACTTCAGAAACGATGTACGTATCGGCCGTTTGTACGTAATTCGGATGTACGTAATTCGGGGACGAACTGTACCGTAAATAGTTTATCCTTTATTACACACCTAGCTAACCAAAAGTTGAAAATACAGTAAACGTATTTTTCACACAAGGGCTGCACACACAAAAATGAAACAAATGTGGAGATTATATGTGGCTGAAGAAGAGCTTTGTGTTACTGGCTATATCACAGTGTTTGTACAATGCTGAGTTATGATTGGCTGGAAATAGGTTATGTGCTCACTGAATTTTGATTGCCCGAGACAGTATCACACACTCACTACGGAGCCCCCAGAATAAATTAACGAGAGGCCCCCCCAAAATAGGCAATGAAGTAAGAGTACCGATAATTATCTGAGATGTTAATGTAGTACTTAAAAAATTGTACAAGTATCAAGCAGAAAAGTTACTTTGTCACTTTTTTCAAAAAAGTCATTTGAGCTCCGTAACAAAGCAAATTTTACTTTATTACCCTACCATAACTGATGGAGTGATACTATACCTGATAATTATACAGTACAGTATTTCAAAGTCCTGAACTTTTCAAAGATGACATCGGCAGTGAACTATGATTTTAGAGAAATGCTAAATAAAATTATAGATAATAAATAATAATCAGGCATTAAACAGTGGGCTTGGGAGAAGGGGTATACCTAAAGTGACCATATTTCTTGGAACTAAAAATGGGACATACCAAAAAATATGAAAGCAAAACTCTACAACCCATACACCAGTTATAGTTAGACTTGACCCAAAACCAAAACAAATATACTGTATCGTACATGACAATGGTATTTGCCCTTACCTTCTAATACTAGTACTTTTCACTGAATAAGATTTGTTTCGACATCTCTGGAGTTGATCTTAGCATATTATAGAATTCCAGACAGGTTTGTCTGAAGTTAACTTTCGTGACTGGTAATGTTTTGAGGATTGGGAACTTCCAGTTGTGATTTTTCAAATGTCCACAGATTGTTCATTTGAGAGAAAACACTTTCGGTGGATCCATTTGTTTTCCAGGAAGACAAAGAATGAACTGAACCAATTATAACATGTGCTGGTGGGTAATACCTCTGTCCTTAATGTGAGTGAACATTTCTACCCAGTGCTGGTCTGTAGGTAACTTAGCTGCATTCCACCCTGACACCTTTTCCTCAGAATATAACTTGTAACACAGCAAAACTCATCAAATAACTCGAGTATCAAAATTTGAATCATATAATTTCTTTTCTACAACAAAATCCATTGTTTTCTCAACAACTTGCCATTTTGATATTTGCTTTAATGAGGCCCACTGCATATGTGCAAAGTCTTGCAATGACCTGACCACTGGCCTAAATACTGAACACGTGTCATAAAAATCTGTAGCCGCTTTCGTCAATGCAGATGAGTCAATTAATCCATCTTCTTCAAATTTGTTTGCTAGAACCTTCACTGAATGTGGCAAAAAATACATTGTCTTTCTTGGGAAGATATTGGAAGCATAATGTATTTTCTAATGGTAGACCCTGCTGCCATATGGAATCACAAAAATTTTGACAAAGTCCCAGGCTGCTGATCTGACTTTGTCTCATTTACACACAATTGCAGGGTCTCAATTGTTTCTCTTACTTTGACAACACAACATACATATATTGTTTCTCATATTTGTATTTATGGTTCTTTATTATTATCATTATTATAATTTTATTAAATTTATTTTTAATTTTAAACTTTTTATTATAAATTTGATTATGAATTATTATTATGATTATTAAAATTTGGCACCAATGTGGGTCAGTGACCTGTGGCCGGGTGGGCTAATCCCCGTAAATAATATATATATAAAAAAAAAAAAAAAAAAAAAAAAAAAAAAAAAAAATCACCACAATATCCGAAGTTTCTCCAGGCTGAGACTGAAAGTCAATGAGTTTTACTTGAACACCTTCATAGAGCTGAAAGAAGCAACTCAAAACATTTCTGAAAGATTTTTGGCACAATCATTTTAGATAGGAAGCTTTAATTCTCTTTGATTGTATGGTAGACCCACAAATCCTCAACAGATCCTTACTGCTAGGGAGCACTTTTAAAAAAGGTAGTGATTGTTTTGCAAGACGAGGCACTGACATCAGCAGCCTCGTGTTTCTGTGAAATCAGATGTTTAGCAATATCATTATCTCCACTATGTACAAGGCTAATTTCTGTTACATTTCATACACCATACATTACTTTCTGTCTCCATTTTTTGTAAGAGAGAAGTATTTTGACATTGCAATGCAATTTTTATATTGGTCAAGGCCTTTATAAACAGCAACAAACAATATTATATATAGCACATAACATATGACATATATGCACGCAGGCTGGGACAGGACAGTAATCATACAAGTTGGAGGGCTAAGTTGCCAAACATTACTTTTTGTGCCACTGCCAACCTCTCTCAAAAAGTTTCAAATTTGTGTCAAAATTTATTCTTTCGTTACTGAAGAGGGACATTTCAGGACAAATTCTGAAAATTGGGACTGTCGCGCCAAAATCAGGATGTCTGGTCACCTTAGGTATACCTCATGCTAACATTCACCTTTAAATTATGAGAATTTGATATCTGATGATACTCAATTGTTGAAATATTCCCCACAAATGCCAAAATCAATGCAGTAATATGTACAGTTTTGAATCACTGCTGAACAAATCTGAGATCCATCTGAAAATATTAGGCAATCAAATTAAATATTGAGTTACTAAAGAGGTGTTATGGCTACTACTGAATGTACTGTATATCCTAATACTTACTCATCACAATAATCAATAGCTATCCCACGAGGGTCAATGACGTTGGTAGAACGATGCACAAGTTTGGGCTCTAATGCAACATCGTCCACAAGTTCAGTCGGGATTAAGGTCTTGTAAATACCACCATTGGAAGAGTTAGTCCAATACAGTTGCTGTGATGTGGGATCATATGACAGACCTTCCATCACTGTTATACCAGAAGCTGTAGGAAAAATTTACTCAGGTTTACAAAAATGCTTGTTAACAATTCTTTCACGAAGAAAAAACTTTCTAAACACTGAGGAACTTTATAACTTTTGTACATTTACACAATACAAAGCTAAAGACTAACATTTTAGAAAGTGCCAATACACCATAAAAAAAAGGAGTACAGTATTCTGTATACACCTCCACCTGCATCATGTAGCCTACCAATGAGTTCACCAAAGTAATGTACCAGTGGTGTGAAACACAAGAGGCCTCAAATAAATTTATTACATTAAAATGTTTGTGCTTAATGTCAAAATAGTTATGGTAGCTCACAACGTGGAAAATGGCCATAAAACGATGGTAATTTATTTTTCCTTTGCTCCCTTAACAGATTTGTATTCAAAGTTTTAGATCATGGGAAATCGCAAGAATGTAGGAGACCAACAACAGATAACATGAATTGAATGTGCAGTTGTAAGAAATGTCTTCAGAGCGAAGAACTTCACGAGACCTTGCAGCACAGAGCTACCCTTAGGTAACCATGGCTAACATATGCAAGAGTAGAAAATAGTGAAGAAGAGTATGATGATATCAATGAAAATCCCATACCTGTTAAAAAAAAAAAAAAAGGCAACTAGTAGAGCGCTGTGACGTCAACGGCACCAATTGTGAGCTGTTTCAAGACCAGACTCGATCAACACTGGAGCAGGTTCAGATATATGCAGGAGCCAGTGCATGCCCAGTACTTGCCAACAGTGCGTAACAGAGTTGTGACCAACCACCCAAGCGGCTAACGAGCCGATCAGTGGCAAAGAGGATAAAAGTAACAAGTACCTGTAGTACAATATCTCCTTAACCAGTAACCAACTTTCTCATTCAGTAATTCATTTTCTACAAGAGTTGCAAATGATAGATAGGTTTCATCTCACCAACCTTATTACCTCCTCACTAGAAAATATCTACAGTACAGTATTCATGAAGCCCTTCATCAATACAGTACTATACAGTATTCCATTACAGAAAATTTAAAAGAATTAAAAAAATAAAAATAAAATAAAAATAAATTAAATATTAATATCAAATCACAGTGCAAACTTTCTAATTTGGATTGATTAAGACCTGGCCCCTTCCAAATTTGGGACAAACCAACAAAAATTGTAAACAGTATTGTATAGTGTGACACTGCAAGAGTAAACAAAGATGATAATGAAATTAGTAAACATTGTAGTAAGTGGCACAAGTACTGAAACTAATAAAAAATTAAAGTTGTACAGTATACACCAAACCTTGGCTAATTTGGTTTTTGTGTGGTTCTGGGTCGATCGAATTAGTCCAAAATACTGTACTGAATTCTCCTAATAAATCAAAATTACCATCCAATTCTGGATTCAGACTAAAACTCGGCTCACAATTCAAGAGAAATTAATGATTTTTATTGGACATATGTTTTGATATTTAATACTGGAAAGCCTAGCATGACAAAAACCTAACATTATATTAAGAATAATGTACAGCATACAGTACTGTACTACATAGACTTAACGTACTTTAAAATTAAATTGTTATTTGTCACTTTGTAGTCAAAGAGTTGCAATATAAGGCTGACCCCACAGTGATGTAATATTTCTAGAGATAAACTTTATTTTGGTCACTAATGCACAGTACAGTATTAACCTGTATTGAGTGCTGAGGCTCCTGGGGATCTTTGGAAGCCATGGCCAACAAAACACATACTACTGATAAATCATCCAGACACTATACGTATTCTATTATTTTTAAAATATAATTTTATTTAATATTTTGTATAATTTTGTATTAATTTTTATTAATTATTATTATTATATTTTTGCCCCCAGGTCCTGATGTAAGTCATTGGCCTGTGCCCTGGTGGGCTAATTCCGTATGTGTGTGTAAGATTTTGTTCACAAAAATGCATCTCCCATAACATAAAGAACGTCACGAGTTATTTTTAATTTTTTTAACTACACTACTGAACAATAATTTAATAAATTTTCCACAATAATTTTTTTCACAATTTCAACTACAACAAAATATTTAAAATTCCAGGTATCCCAAAATGTCCAATTGCGAATAATGAATTAGTGAGGACTCGGTGTACTAAATGATTTACCTCCATACTGTACTGTACAGTAGTTTTCTTAATAAAATCTCCTGACAACTACAATAAGGACACTTACCCTTGACTACAGAATGCATGGCCTCCACCTTGTAATTTGACTCAAATGACAGAGAAAAGATTTTGGTATCTCTATGCAAGGCATCAGCTACAAAGAGCCGGTTGGTGTGTGGGTCATGAGCCAGACCTAGAGGGTAGTACAGGTTCTTTGGGAGGGACAACGAAAGAGATTCCCATTCCAGTGGCCATTTTGGAGTTATTTTGTCCACATCACGAATGAGGAGAATATCCTTTTTGTACACAGCTGCCAAATCTGAAAATCAAAGAATGACATTAATTTTTAAGCAAAATACCTGAACAGTATGATAATATATTAAAACCATTATCTAAAGTACTGTAGTACTGTACTGTACTTCTAGATTTTTTTTCCAACAAATAAAGAACTGCCAATATTTCATGGCAAATTTCATTATCACCCACATTTAATGGCCATTTTCCATGCTTGCGTGGATTAGCTGAAATTAACTGATGGCAGCTTTCCATGGTCTCTTGTAATATCTCATCAGGTTCTTAACTCTAATAGAATTTCTATTACCGCCCCCCCTCCCCTCATGTCAATCTTGGCCTGCCCCGGTCCCCTCCCTTCCACATTTAGGCCCATACACCTCTTGTCCAAATTGGTCTCTTCCATTATCTCCACATGCCCAAACCATCTCAGCCTGCCTCTACACAGAACCTGGCCAATACTCTCAATACCCACTTGCCCTCTTAGCTCTGAACAGAACCTCCTGTCATTCAATATTACATAGCACTTCCATGTCACCATTCTCATTCCAGGTTCCTCAAGATTGCTCATGTCAACCTCTTTAACTGCAATGAAACATCACACTTCTCATGAGTCACACACATTCTTCCAAGCCTGTGGAGGGAAGGTCATCTTGCCACCATAAAGACAGCAACTTCCTAAACTTCCTCTCGCCACTTCTGACTCTTGCCAATTAGCAAGCTTTAGCTTCAACTACATTACAGTAAGATATGGGTCCATGACAAAAACCCCACTGGACAAAATCCCCTAGGACAAAAACCCCACCGGACAAAAAACCCAGACTAAACCCCCTAGGACAAAAACTCCACCTCTACTGGAACCTAACCTAACCTAAAGTTAAATGAAATTTGTATGAAAAATAGAAACGAGCTATCTAGCTTCCGACTGTATTCAAAAGATTGCTTAACAAAAACTAAATTAATGCACAAGTGAACCAGGTTTTTATACAGTTCGCCTCATGGTACCACACGTCATTAAACAGACCTGAGACCAGAGATTGTGAGGTCACGGGTCCCCTGAGGTCTCAAAAAGTGAGGACAGTAATGGTAAGATCTAATATCAAAGTGGATTTGTGAGAAAATTATTGAAAACTTTAAACAAATCCTGTTTTATTTTTTATTATGTGGGGTTTTTGTCCTGTAGGGGTGGGGATTTTGTCCGGTGGGGATTTTTTAAGTATCCCGTAAGATAATACTCCTCAGCAAAAAAAAAAAGAAAAAAGAAATACACTAGCAGATAACTATTTAACATTTTGCAGGAAACTTACACCTGTACCATATATTGCAAATCAGGTTTGTTTAATGTAGGGTAAATCAATATTCAAATCAAATGATTTTTTTTAAATCATTGACTTAAATCATTTTGGTTTTGATATGCTATATGTATAAGGAAGGAGTAAAAATACACAATTGCTTATACCTGTACAGTACAGTAGCGCATAGTAGGCCATACAGTGTTGTTATAAACTAATCAACCTTTATCACAGTAGCCTACATAATTAAACACAAGAATCCTTCACTTTCATAACATTCACTATCAATTGTTCTCGACAAAAATTACATTACTGTACTGTACTTTGTTTTGTAACTAAAACAACAAACAGTTTAAGTAGCATCACTTTGCCTACCTTACATGTTTTATTGTACAGTACACACATGTAGGGGTTGTACTGTAGTCAAGTATTAAAGGCACCGATAATTGTTTTAGGTTTACTTCACAGTTGTAAATAGAAAAACAACCCAAAACCAACTAAATCTCAATACTTTTGGATAAAGCATGTTTAATATTTAGAACAATCAAATTCTGTCTCTTAGTCTTTGCTACATCACAAACAACAAATTCTGATTTAATTAAACATCTTTGTGACCATGACCAGTGTCTGCGGTCAAAGACTTAAAACGAAAGACAATTTTTTTTATTGTACCTAGGCCGCTGCTCAGTTACCAATGATCAAGTCGTCTGCTCTTTGTTTACAACCCGCTTGGTCTAAGTGTACTCTCATGTCTACAAAAAATTAAATTACACCATGCCACTTTCAAGAAAATTGCTTTCATTGGTACCACAAATCAAAGTAAGTACTTTCTGTTTAATATGGCAAGAGGTCCTGTGCAGAGCCCCCCATCTAGGAAGTTAGGTAAGTTTCTTTGGATGGTTAGGTCAGGTTCTATTAGGTTCTGTGCATTATCGTAACATTTTTATTAATTATTATCATCCAAACAACATCTGTGGAAAAAATGAACAAAACTGAACAATGCATTCTGGTGTTAGCCATCTGCTCCAGGATTACCTTGAAAATTATGGTAGGCAACAGGGTACTTAAAAGGTGAAAAAAGTATTATTTTACCTTTGGACAACACAGGAAACTTAGGAACTATATCTTTGCAATCAACAGTTTAGACAATTCTAAGAAACTTTTTTGCTATTCAAATTTCCCTCGCAAACAACTATATATGCTGGAGGTCCAGGGGGATGGAACCACTCCCCCCCCCCCCCAGTTAGGAGGGTAGGTTAGGTAACTTTCAGGTCATTTGCAAGGGAAACATCATAGAAAAAAAGTGTCTTAGAATTTTCGAAACTATTGATTGCAAAGATAGAATTCCTAAGACTCCCATGTTGTTCGAAAGTAAAGCTTTAGCCTGAAAAAGTTTGTGTATTTGAGAAGTAACAATAGAGCAGCAATAACAGGATTTAATAATCTAAAAGACCTAATGAAAAGGTACATTAATTTCAATTTGAGAAAAAGGATGCTGAAAGGCTTTATAGGGCAATGACTGATGTATGGGTCAGAAGCATGGACACTTTCAGTAAAACACCAGAACGTTTGGAGTCCTCTGAAATGCGGTCTGACTAATTACCCAAATGTAGCCGCAATTAAGTCAAATAATGGTCCTACATGAATAAATCAGACTGCCAATCACTTCTCGACTAGTATTTGGTGTCACAAAGTAAAAAAAAATTGGAAAACTTACTTTAATCTGAGTTAATATATCGCGTGCATGTACCGAGGGAGCGAGTAATTACCCAAATGTAGTCGCAATGAAGTCAAATGATGGTCCTACAAGCGTAAGTCGGGCTGTAATTCACTTCTCGATTATTATTTGGTGTTAAAGTCACAAAAAATTGGTAAACTTAATTTAATCTGAGTTCTGTTAGGTTAGGTTAGGTACATGCACTCAATCTATTAACTCAGATTAAATTAAGTTTACCAATTTTTGTGACTTCGTGACACCAAATACCAGTCGAAAAGTGATTGGCAGTCCGATTTATTCATGCAGGACCATTATTTGACTTCATTGCGGCTACATTTGGGTAATTACTCGCTCCCTCGGTACATGCATGCGATCTATTAACTCAGATTAAATTACGTTTTCCAACTTTTTTTTACTTTGTGACACCAAATACTAGTCGCGAAGTGATTGGCAGTCCGATTTATTCATGTAGGACCATTATTTGACTTAATTGCGGCTACATTTGGGTACATTTGGGTAATTAGTCAGACCCCTGAAATGTGGTTTTATAGGTGAATGGTAAGAATAACCGAAACAAATCAAGCACTAGGAATGGCAAAAACTTAGATAAATACTTGAAATGTACAGAAAGAAGGAATTTCGGTCGTTTAATGGACGATAGAGTGGTATTAACTCTCGACAGGAGGTGCCATGAACAGGCCAACCGGCCTATTGCAGACTCCTTATTTTCTTATGTTCTTATAATCGGGTATGAGGGGATAACACAAATAGTAATGGGCAAAGTTGGAGGTTAGAAAGTCGAGGGTAGCAGCGACTAGGGTGGATGAATTAAATTAAGATCTGGGTCCCCTAGGTCCCCAGAGATATAAAACCTTGGAGGATTGGTAAAATCAGTGCGAGAAAGTTTAGAGTGGAGGACTGTGGTGGCCAACCCTCAGATGTGAGGACGGTACTCTGAATGATTGATACTTTATGGAAAACTAATAAGTTAAGGGTTTGCATTTCTTATGCAAGTAGACATGTATTTGCCCACAACAATATCCACGAAGTACAATATTCTTTGCTACTCAAACCAGAATATCAATACCAGCTAAACAGTAAAAACATTACAAGATGTACCACCTGGACCCCGTCCAATATTTTCATGTCAATAAACGATGACCCATATTACCTCCACGCACCGAGTACAGTATACTGTGCAGATTGGTGGCATGTGTTTTCTTGGTTCGTTTTTATTTCATATTTTTTTTTGAACAAGTTATATACTGGAGGAGACTCGTATTCTATCGACTGCCCTTTCAAAAGCGTGCATTATCACGAGTTAGGAAGAACTACCAATTGGAGCTCATTTCAGTTCAACTACAGTACTGGCAAAATTTTATATATTAGAATACAACAAATATAAACACAATTACTGGAGTTAGCTGAAACATATAATCTGCAAAGAAAAGTCAAACATTGTGTACGTGACCGGCGGGAGATCGGGGATGGAGATTTTTATATTTCATCCAACATACTGAAGCAGTTTTCGGTTACCTGGGAGATTGAATACCTTAGACATTACTATCATGCTACTTACTAACCTGTACATGATGATAAAGATACAATAACTAGACAAATAATGTGTGTAAGTATAAAACACATGATAAAGATATGAAGTGAGTGCTCGACACAAACTTCCCATGAGCACTAGTGGTTGGCTGGAGCCGCGGAGCGGCGTGAGCAGCCGCGTGTCGTCTGCTGTGTCTGCTGGTGACTCGTGGCATCCATCCTCATGTTGCAATGAGAAAGGAGACAGTTGTGGCAAGATATTTCTCATACTTTTCTCCTTTGTTAGCACAAATGTACAGATAATATTTTTCAGCGTACAACTACATCGTTATTGAAGGAATTTGAACTTAATTTCTTTAAATACATATAACAAATAATATTGCCTAATACACCGTTGGAGTTATTGCTTGTGAAATAGGTATTCATAGCATCATCATGCGGTATGCGAGGCTGATAAAACTGTTGATACAACATAGAACCCGAACGTTGGCGGTATTTATGAACACGATTGGTATTAATTACATTTAGCAGCAGCAAGTAGGTTTGATCCCACACAATATACTACTATAGATACCCTAAGAAATGTAATAGTCTTAAAACCTAGGAATAATTAAAAGTAGTTTTTTACAGCCTTACTACTCATTTACTGTTCGTCATTTCTGGGTTAAAAACTGACACCACCCTTTTCAGAAAAACAAAGAGGGCGAACAAGACTGAAGACTGGATCTTGGGTGCGTTACCGAACTCCAAATTTTTCTTCAGTCATTCAGAAAAGGCAGAATGCAGCTGAGTGAAAGTGAATCCCGCAGCCTGTCAGTTCAGTAAGGGTAGAGCGGATACAGCATAATATTGTAGACAGTCAATTTTCAGTATACAAGAACATATTTTTACTTTACTTTTATCCTCTTCACCACTGATCGGCTCGTTAGCTGCTTGGGCGATCGGTCACGTCTCTGTCACGTACTGTTGACAAGTACTAGTCATGTACTGGCTCTCTTTTACGCAGTTGGCAGGTACTGGGCATGCACCAGCTCCTGAACGTGCCTGAACCTGCTCCAGTGTTGGTCAAGTCTGGTCTTGAAAGAACTCACTCGGTGCCATCACAACACTGTGGGGTTCTGATGTTTGGTTCACACTCAGGATGGGATGGAGAAAGGAAACTCACAATGTGCTCCCTATATACATGTTGTATTGAATGTACAATGTAGCTTGGTGCTGGGAAGGCAGCGTGGTTACAAGCGTGATGTAGAGAGAGCTGGTTGGTGAGGATGCTCACTGGAGGACAGCTTGTGGGTCGCCATGCTCGCCAGCGGGAGAGAGGACCGCCAGGCAGGCAGAGGAGCGAGGCCCGCCGGGCAGCGGCAGAGGAGGTGGTGTTGCTGGCTGTGGCTGTATGTAGAGAGTCAGCGAGAGAGCGAGAGCGAGATCACCGCGAGGTCAGGTCTTAAATAGCGGGGGTAGGCGTGGCTTAGTAGTTGACCCCCGCTCCGTGGTGTATGGCGGCGCTGGTTGACCTAGGTCACGAGGCATACACTGGGGAATAGGTGGGGTCGGCTAGGCAGCGACAAACAGCGTTTGTAGGGGAGAATTCCACTACAACACTTTCTGGCAGATTGTTCCAAGAGTTCACAACTCTCACTCCGAAAAAATTTGCCCTCACAGTTTTCTGGACTTGCGGCTTCTTCATGGAGGTAGTGTGGCCGTTGCATTCTATTACCTTCACTTCCCCACTAATTGTAGGAACTCATTCACCCATGAATGAACTCGGGGTTGACGAGGCATGAAACTGTAGTGGATTCCTCCCCTACAAACGCTGTTTGTCGCTGACAAGTCGACCCACGAATTCAGCCTGCGCTGCCTCGTGTCCAAGGTCAGCAACCAGCGCCGCCATACATCACCGAGGTCAACTATTAAGCCACGCCTACCTCCGCTATATAAAACCACACCTCGTGATAACCGCTCTTTCTACCTACAGCCAGTCTTCAAGCAACACCTCCTCCTCTACTCCTGCCTGGCGGCCCTCGCTCCAGCCGGCGGCCATGGCGACCCACACCTCGTGACCACTCTTTCTACCTACAGCCACCAGCAAGCAACACCTCCTCCTCCTGCTCCCACAAGCTGGTCCTCCTCTGAGCACCCTCACCAACCGAACCCACACAGGGTAATAATATACTCGATTTAGTTCTGTCAAACAGAGAAAACCTCATTAGCAGCGTCGAGGTAGGGAACGAACTTGCAAACAGCGATCACAAAGAAATTAGATTCCGGTTAGATTTTCAGGGCTTACGTAAGGAAAATTCCACTAAAGTACCAGATTTCAGAAGGGCGAACTTTGACAGTTTAAAGATGCAGCTGCGAGAGGGGGTGTCGCGCTTGGCCGTGAACCTGACAGATGACACGGACCTGATAATGAGATCTGAGATTGCCGAGTTCCACGACAATTTAAATAGTGAGTTACTTAATGCACAAAGGCAGAACATACCATACAAAAAACTCAGATCAGACAACAATGACCCTAAATGGATAAATAATTATTTAAAGAACATCATTGGCCAAAGGAAGACTATAGGTAGAAGGATAAATCGTGGCGAAATTCACCTCCGGGACTATTATAGGGTATTAGCGAGTAGGATTAAAACCGAGATAAGGAAAGCAAAGAGGAATAATGAGGTAAGGATAGCAAGGGAGGGGAAGACAAACCCCAAAGGATTCTACCAAATGTATCAAACTAAAACACGAGAAGAGATTGGACCAATACGGTCAGACACCGGCGAGCTCACTGATAACAACAGAGAAATGAGCAATAATTTGAATAAATATTTTTCAACAGTTTTCACCAGTGAAAATTTAAACATGATACCCGAGGCACCGACTCTATTCAGAGATAGTGAAGAAAACAAATTAAGCGAGATAGTAGTGACTAGTAACGATGTTAGTAAGCAAATAGACAAACTAAAGCCTAACAAGCCACCTGGTTCCGATGAGATATTTGCCAGAGTATTAAAGGAATGTAAGGAAGAGCTTAGTATGCCCTTAGCAAAGTTGTTTAACATGTCCTTAAAAACAGGTGTAGTACCAGAATCCTCGAGGATAGTGAATGTAATACCCATTTTCAAGAAGGGGGATAGATCACTATCCTCTAACTACTGCCCAATCAGTCTAACATCAATAGTAAGCAAATTACTGGAAGCATTCATTTCAAACTCTATTAGAAATCACCTGGAGAAGCATCGATTGATCAATGATTCCCAGCATGGCTTCACAAGCGGACGTTCTTGTCTAACTAATCTATTAACATTCTTTTCATCAGTTTTCGAATCGGTGGACGAGGGGCACAATTATGATGTGGTATATCTCGACTTTAGCAAAGCCTTCGACAGAGTCCCCCACGAAAGACTAATTAGAAAGGTAGAAGCTCATGGCATCAAAGGTAACATCCTTAAATGGATTAGGGCGTGGTTACAGGACAGGAAACAGCAAGTGAGCATTAACGGCACTAAGTCCCATTGGAGCAACGTCACAAGTGGAGTTCCCCATGGCTCAGTACTTGGACCATTATTATTTATTATATACATAAACGACATAGATATCGGCATAGACAGCAACATAAGTAAATTTGCTGATGACACTAAAATAGGACGTGTAATTAAATCTGACGAGGACTCAGCAAAACTACAGGAAGATCTAAACAAATTTTTCGAATGGTCTGAAAAATGGCAGATGAAATTCAACGTGGACAAATGTAAGGTACTCAGTATAGGAGATGTAAACAGGGAAACCAGATACCAGATGAACAACGATGCCAGAGAAATCCGACTGCGAGAGAGATTTAGGAGTAATGATAAGTAGGAACCTTAAGCCAAGTAAACAATGTGTTTTTGCTCGTAACAAGGCTAATAAAGTACTTGGGTTCATACAAAGGAGTGTTAGTTACAAGACTAGCGAGGTCATCCTAAAACTGTATCTTGCTCTTGTGAGACCACACCTGGATTACGCAGTTCAGTTCTGGTCACAGTATGACAGAATGGATATAGAATCCTTGGAAAGAATTCAGAGGAGAATGACAAGACTAATCCCGGGCATTAGGAACCTTGAGTATAGAGACAGGCTAAAGCATCTTAATTTGCACTCCCTTGAGAGACATAGAGCGAGGGGCGACCTGATAGATGTGTATAAGTGGAAGGCAGAGCTAAACAAAGGGGACATTACAAAGGTACTAAAACTATCCAACCAGGAGCGAACTCGTAACAATGGTTTTAAATTAGACAAATTTAGATTTAGGCGGGAAATAGGTAAACACTGGTTTGGAAACAGAGTAGTGGATGAATGGAACAAGTTACCAAATATCATTAACTGGAATACGCTGAATAGCTTCAAACATAGGTTTGATGCTTATATGAGCAATAGGGGTTGGGTGTAAAAGGGACTGCCCAGTATGGGCCAATAGGTCCGCTGCAGTTTCCTCCATTCTTATGTTCTTATGTACTCAACTCTTGTAACCATGCTGCCTTCCCAGCACCAAGCTGCATCGTACATCCAATATAATATGTATACAGAGAGCACATTGAGTTTCCTTTCTCCATCCCATCCTGAGTGTGAACCAATATCACGAAACCCCACAAATGGTGACAACAGAGTGATTTTTTCTATTCTTTTATCTTCTTGGACCTCTTCATTAGCCGCTTCGGCGGTCGGTCACGTCTCTGTTCCACACTGTTGGCAGGTACTGGACATGCACCGGCTCCTGAATGTATCTGAACCTGCTATAGTGTTGGTCAAGTCTGGCCTTGAAAGAGCTCACACTCAGTGTCGTCACAACACTCTGGCAAATTGTTCCAAGAGTTCACAACTCTCACTCCGAGAGACGTGACAGATCGCCCAAGAGGCTAACGAGCCGATCAGTGGTGAAGCGGATAAAAGTAAAAGTAATTATATTGCCGATATTACCATCCTGTTCCAGAATATAGGTCCAAATATCCAATGCCTTGAGTAATTGTGTTAAGCAGGAGCGCCCCGGCATAAAACCGTGTTGGTAATCATTTACAAGGTTGTTTCGTAGTAGATGTTCCATCATGGCATCTCTGATAATGCTCTCAAGTACTTGACATGCTCTGCTTAGTCAGGCTCACCGGTCTATAGTTGGTCGTGGAGTGACGATCGCCCTTCTTGAAGATAGGACTCACAAAAGCCATTTTCCAATCACTGGGGACCTTTTGTTCATCCAGGCATTTACAGAACAGGATCTTCAGGGGCTTGGCAAGCTCGTTGCACAACTCTCTTAGCACTCTAGGAAGCACCATGTCAGGAGCCGGGACTCTTATGGACCTATAGCTTTGACAGTTTATTTCTTACAACCTCTTCTGTGAACACAATGTGGGTCAGTGCTGTGTCGAACTGTCTATCCTCAAACGCAGGAAGGTTAATCGCATCCTGTCTTGTGAACACTTAGGAAAAGAAGCTGTTCAATGCCTCAGCTTTGTCCTGATCATAATCTGCATAACTACCATCTTCAAGCTTCAGGTCTAATACTGCTACTCGCGTTCTTAATTTCGACTTTGTATAGCGGTAAAACGCCTTTGGGTTTGACTTGACCTCACTTGCAACCAGCCTCTGGAACTCCTTTTCAGCCCTTCTATACTCTCAGACTTTGCTTGGTCCCTGGCTCTTGCATCTACCCTCCTGTCCTGCTCATTGTTTGACCAAACCCACGCCTTGAATTTCTGGGTTTTCTTCTTAACTTTGTTTACCGCCGTATGGTTCATGTGTATGGGTCCCCTCGTATTCCTAGAGGCACTGTATTCAATCGTCCACCCCACCCCATATGAGCTAATAACTAACCCAGCGAAAAAATAACTTGAAAAAAAAAAAGGTGAAGGAATTCGGTCCCCAATCATTATATATAATTAATAATTGACTGCAGCAAGGAAATATGTCTTAAGAACCTAAGAACGATTATCGGCTAGACCTGTTCTTAACGAACAACGAGGATACTTTGATTTCCTGCTGTACTAAAACTGAAAAATGAAGGACATACTCGTGAAGAACAATTGGGAGATTAAACAAGTTACCGACTCAATTTCTGCGTCGAAGGGATAAATAGAAATATAATCTTGGTCAGGGGCAGAAAGCCATTTTCTATATCAAACCCTAGAAAGTTATAAGAGTAGAGGACAGTCAGCTTTCAGCTTTTTGTGTGTGGAAGCAGTTACTTTTACTTACTTTCAAATTTTCACCTCTTTGCCACTCATCTCCTCGTTAGCCACTTGGGAGGTTGGTCACATCTTTGTTACACACTGTTGACAAGTACTTTGGCTCCAGAATGTATCTGTACCTTCTCCAGTGTTGGTCAAGTCTGGTCGTGAAAGAGTTCACACTCAGTACCGTCACAACACTTTCTGGAAGATTGTTCCAAGTTTACCCTCATAATATTCTGGACTGTGGCTTCTTCAACCTAGAACTGTGACCCTTAGTGGGGAATCATAACATGCAATCAACATTAAAATTAGCAAAACTAATAACACACTGATGGCTCTGTTGACCCCGCTACAGGTCGGGCCGGGGCTGGTGTCTACATCTCCCGTTCTGATGCCCCTGAGCCTATCAAACTTTCTCTCAGAGTTTCTGATGGGGCATCCTCCACTCAGGCTGAACTAATAGCCCTCCTTGCTGTCCTTCTCGCTGAGGAAGAAGCCGGTGGTTTCTGCGTTGCTTGTCTGCTGCGATTCCAGGTCTGCTCTCGATGGGATCTCATTTGGATCAGGGGAAAATAAGGACCTCATCCTTTGAATACGGGGGTTAACATCCACACTTCAGGATGCAGGCCATCCTGTGACATTCCTATGGATACCCAGTCGGTATCTTGGGGAATGAGGCAGCAGATGGCCTTGCCAAGACTGGCTGCAACAAGGCCACACCTGACTACGTTGTTCCTCGAACACTTTTACAGCTTAGGACCCAAATTCGCCGCAAACAGAGAGAAGCTCGGGAAGCAGCCATCCCCCTGGACTCCCCGCCCACCTGGTACGATGTCCTCCGTAAACTTCCTGACCTCTCGTATGTCTATGGGAAAGGGTCGCGGAAAAGGGAAGTGATTGCTGCCCGTATCATCATTGGGTATGACTTTGCTTGGGAGATTGGTATCCCCGCATCCCCTGAGCAACGCTCTTGTGCATTATGCAGAAGACCCGACAGCCGCACCCTTATCCACTACCTCCTAAGATGTCCCCACACACACAACGCTTCCGTGACGCCTGCTGGACCACCACTCCACGACCCCCTGACGGAGACACGATGATCCTCCCCATACTGGCCAGATATCCTTCCTTCCTTAAGCTTTAGTAAGCCCCTTTATAATATTTATTTGTACTGTATATACTTGTGACACTTGCCAGATGCTTCTGGTGTTATTGTACAGGGGTATCTAGTGACAGCACTAGGATCCCGCTTCCTCTATCAAGGAATAAACAGTTGAAATTAAAACTAATAACACTGATAAAAGATCAGTTACCATTACATATGAAATATGATAAAACAAAAGATGGGTTTTAAAAAGAAGTCAGTCATGAACACGTTTCGAAAACTTAGATAAAGAGGTTATGTGAAAAAGTAATGGATTAGCGCCATTTTAAAGTTAAAATTAATGCAAGGTTGAAATAAAACACGATTTCTTATTAAAACTCGAGTAATGAAGTCCCGTTCAGATTACCAAACATCACAGGTTTCCTCCGGGGACCCCGGTTATCTCCTGTACTAACAAAAACTGCCAGGATATTACATTAATTGAAGTGTTTTTGCGAACACTAGACAAATCAATCGCCTAAGCAGCTAGTAAGCTGATAAGTGATTAAATGATAAAAAAGGAAAGCCAAGGGAATTAAGATGGTTGGTCAATCAATTGTATCAGGGTCACTACTTAGTAGGGAATACAATGATAAGTAATCAATCGAGATAGGCCATTACTTGAAGTATATAAAATAAATTTCTAGTATAAAAACTAGCCCACGGAAATTTGCAGTTAATTTTTTATACACACTCTGTAGCAGTAAAATGTATCTCAGGCAACTTTATGAGGAAAATGGGTTGTGTTATCATGGTACTGTGCCGACCAACACTGGATCTCTCAGGGGTGTCTGGTACGTTTCTTAAATAACGATAGTGGTTTATTTTGAGGTTCCTCGCCGTTGTACATAAAACTCCGTAATATACCACGATCAAAGGGTACGAAACCTTGTATTGCACTGTACTGTACTGTACTCCCATTCCTTAGAGAAAAAACTACAGCGCGTTCTTGTAAATCATCTCTCATATAACATCTCTATTTACGTTATTGAAATGTTTCACACAATTATATTTCCATTTTTCCATTTATGTTCTAATAATGTACTGAAATATTTGTTACAAATACCCTTACTAATGTACCATCTCCCATTTACTTGTAATTGCCGCCCAGTAAGTGGCTTTTGGTCATAGTGACCACACTGTTGTCAATGTTTTTTACTTGATTTTTTTCAAAATTTTCCCGACACTAATTGTACATTTTGGATATAAATTTCTACGAAATAACCCCAGATTGAGGACTATAGTGTGTGTTTAATTCTTGAACACATAATACAGCATTTTTTTTTTTTACGGGAAATAGCCCACCCGGGCACAGGTCATCGACCCACAACGGGGCCGAAAAAATAAGAGTAAACAGATATTAAAAATACAAAAGAAAAAAAAAAAATATTAATCTGCATCACGAAGATGCCGGAAAACCAGCTTTTTGAAGTGAGACAGATTGTAAGAGTATGGAAACACAGAAAAAGGCAGAGCATTCCACAGTTTGGCTGTGCGAGGAAAAAAGGATGTACTATAACGGGTTATTCTAGTGTGACCGACATCCACAGAGAAAAAAATAAAAGTAACAGACGTGACCGATCGCCCAAGCGGCTAACGAGCCGATCAGTGAAGAGGATAAAAGAAAAAGTAAGTAAAAGAGTAAAAGAGTATTACGAGCCCACGGCCTTGTCAGCTGTACACAGGATGCCAAATCCACCGAACATTGCGGCAAAGAGAAAGGGAAGATAGATTATCAACTAGAGGAGGAGCGTTAATAAGACGAAATGCCTTTGATTCCACCCTATCTAACAGTTGGACAGAAGAGCCACCCCAGATATGAGAGCAGTACTCCAAGTTAGGACGAATGAATCCCTTACCGGAATATATACTTGAAGCAAAACTGTGGAATGCTCTGCCTTCTTCTGTGTTTCCATACTCTTACAATCTGTCTCACTTTAAAAAGCTGGTTTTCTGGCATCTTCCTGGTGCAGATTAATATAACCTTTTCCTTTTATATTTTTAATTTCTTTTTATTCTTATTTTTCGCTCCCTTGGCCCCGTTGTGGGTCGTTGACCTGTGCGCGGGTGGGCCAATCCCCGTAAAAAAAAATGCCCAGGAGTGAAGTAGCTACGACATCTGTACAGCATTCCCAGCTTTCGGGAGGCAGCTTTAGCAATGTTGAGGATGTATGGCTTCCATGACATATTAGAGGAAATGGTGAGGCCTAGCATATCTATTTTAGAATTTGGCAGAATGATAGCGTCCTGAAATGTGATTGGTGGGAGATCATCTAATTTGGAAAGTGTAATTGGTAAACACTGAGTTTTATTACTCTTGAATTTAACCAAGTTTCTACCTCCCCATTCGGAGAAGCTGCACAGATCCGCATTGATAGATGTAATGATATCAACTCTAGAAACAGGTCTAATTTGAGAATTAGGGGGAAGGGGATAATGCGTAAGAATGGATATAATTAGTCGCAGTGTGAAGCAAATCATTGATAAAAAGAAGGAAGAGAGTTGGTGAAAGAACGGAACCCTGTGGGGCACCACTATTGGTTGAGAAAGATCGAGAGATCTATCCTTCGACAACAACTGCCATGGATTGCTTGTCAAGGAAGCTAGAAATTAGAGAACAAAATCGGGGAGAAACCATAAGAGGGAAGTTTAGAACGCAGAGACTTGTGCCATACCCTGTCAAATGCTTTGGAGATGTCAAGGACCTCGACGAAAGTTTTCCCATAATCCCTAAGAGAGGGTGACCAAAGATGGGTGCAGTAGGAGAGCAGATCACCAGTAGATCTCGCCTGGCGAAAGCCATACTGGTGATCAGATAAGAGAGAATGGCGTTCAAGATGACAGAGAAAATGATAGTTTAAGATAGTTTCGAAAATCTTAGAGAGGGATGAAGTTAGGGCAATGGGGCGATAGTTAGAGGGATTGGAATGGTCACCCTTCTTCGGGATGGACTGAACCGAGGCATGCTTCCAAAAAGAAGGAAAGGTCTGGGTTTTGAGGCAAAGGCGAAAGAGGCGAGCAAGCACAGGGGCCAGAACTTCAGCACACTCCCTCAGAACACGAGGGGGTATTCCGTCCGGTCCATGCGCCTTACTCACATCCAACCTGGATAACACACCAGCAACCCTACGAGTGGAGATTAAAGGAAAGTGCATAGGTTCAATAGGAGCAGGAGTAGGAGGGATGGAGTTGGAATCGTCTAAGGTGGAGTTATGGAAGAATAAGGTACCGAAGAGATTGGCTTTATCAGGGGGAGAGTTGGCTATAGAGTTATCAGGTCGGAAGAGAGGAAGAAAAGAGGGAGTGCAGAAGTTATTACAGATGTTTTTGGTTAAGGACCAGAAGGATTTACTAGAAGAAGAGTTAGTCATGACAGCGGTCTTTCTTTTTATAAAATTCCGCTTGGCCCTACGAAGAATAGCCTTACAACGATTCCTAGAAGTAATGAAAGAGGTGTGGGTAAAAGGAGGAGAGTTTCATAGATTGATATGTCCCATCTCTTACCCTGCAAGCAAGAGAGCAGGGGCGATCAAACCATGATTGTAAAGTAGAAGTTTTGGTAGAAGATGGGATAAATGCACTCATACCACCCTGTATAACCCCAGCAATGCTGTCAGCACATACCGAGGCGTCCCGAGTGGAAAAGCAACATTCATCCCAAGGAAAGTAGATGAAGTCTCGCAAGGATTGCCAGTTTGCCCTTCGATAGTGCCATAGCTGACGTTTAGAGGGGAGTAGGGGAGGTGGTCTTGTCCAGTTTGATTTAATAGAAATAAGATTGTGATCAGAGGACCCTAAGGGGGTAGAAATTAAGTATGAATAGTGTGAGGGGTTAGAGGTAAAACAAAGATCAAGAATGTTAGTAAGTTGATCCTGTCGAACAGGAACGTGTGTAGGGTGTTTAATTATTTGTTCCAAATCATTAAGTAAGGAAAAAAGAGTGTGCCTCAGCTCCACCTGGGTCATCCCTTGCAGAGCCAAGCCACTCTCTGTAATGTACATTGAAATCCCCTAGGTAGAGGATCTCGGTGTTGGGGTGAGTGGATAGCAACGACTCATGGCAAGAAGTGAGATACTCAAAGAGTTCTAAATATTTGGTAGAGTTGGGAGAACGGTATAGGAAACAAAGGAAAATAGTCACAGTTGGTAGAGATATTTTGAGCCAGATGACATCATAAAGGGAAGATTCAAGATCCGTGAGTCGACCTATAGGTGTACGTGTGTTGCAATAGGCGCATACACCCCCCTTAGAACGGAAAGAGGTATAAAGGTTGTAATTGGAGACTTGAAAAGGTTTGGGTGAAGCTGCTTTGATCAGTTGAAGTTCAGATAGTAGTAAGTGGTCGGGGAAAGAGGTTAATAGATGGTGCTCCACCTAAGGAAAATTGGATCTCAGGCCGCGAATGTTGGAAAAATGAAGTGTGAAAAAAGCCGATCCTCCAGCAACCACAGTGGCATCAATTGAGGCCCCGGTAGTTTGATGATGATCAGATAAGGCCCTGGGGTCCACAACCTTCCCGACCAGTGGGACTCATCCGAGAAAGACCCGCTTTAATATTATTGTCAACTGACAGAATAGGAGAATAAAGGAATAGAAAGAATAGAACAGATCAAGAGTGAGTATGGTTATATTTGTTGTGTCGTCAATAGTAAGAGAGACAATTGAGACCCTGCAATTGTGTGTAAATAAGGCAGAAAGTCAGATCACCAACCTGGGACTTGGTCACATATGGAAGTAGGGTCTACCATTAGACAACACATTACGCTTCCAGTGTCTTCCCAGGCGGTAGTACCTCCCTGTTTGGTAGCTGCCTACTACCTGTACTGGAGTTTTACCTTCTTGGGATAAAGTCAAATTAAATGTGGAAAATATGTTTATTAATTGTCGTCATGAGAGGTTTTCCAAGAACTGTGGTAGTTTTATTAAGGTATAACCTCAAGATGTGCGGTAATGTGCTTCCTTCATTTCATGGCTTATGTTGAGACAATGTTAGCCAGGATGTTTTGGACTTACCCAAGACAAAACTCGAAGTAAAGGAATATCTCATGTTAGAATTAATGAACGATGAACATCTAAGTCATGTGACTCCTGAATATTGCAAAAAATCAAATCAAATCTGTAACTAGCTCTTACTGTTTATATCGTGTCGATCCTGTGACTGTTTTTACTTTACCTGCCACTACGTAAGAGGTAATTTGATAGCGAATTTCTGTACATATTCCTGTATTCATCAATATATTGTACTTCGTAAATCTATATTTTCGTCTCTCGTACAAGAACTTTGTAATAATCAATAACGTCAAGGCCATCCAATATATATCTATTTACACAATCAAGATGAAACTATGAAGTGGCAAGAAGTAAGGCTGAGAGAATTAAGAGAAAGGCCAGGGAGGATTTCTAGGGTAAGTTGGGAGATGATCTGGACTTGAATTTCAAAGAAAATCAAAAGCTACTCTATAGATTGGACTGGACCAGTCAGTCATACCGAAAAGAAAACAAAGCTGGACATGTGAAAAAAATGACCGGAGATTTATGAGTGAAACCAAATGCAATAGATGAAAAGTGTAAACAGTATTTCTCGAGTAGGATAAATGTAGCAGATATTGGAGATTTAAATCAGGACTGGCCAATGGAGCTGGGATGTGAAGTATTTACTCCAGGAGAGGAAATCAACAAAACGATTAGAAAAATGAAAATAGGGAGAGACCTTGGGGGAAGATGGTTTGCCAACACAACTAATTGATGTGAAAATTTTATAAGGGAACTGAAAAAAAATCATTTAATCGAGCATAGACAATAGTTAATAGGTCAAAGTTTAACTACAGAAGGATATCTTTACTGCCACACAGAAAATATATATATATAAGAAAGGATTTTAGAGAGCAGATTGTGACAATAGGTAGAATCCAATTTAGGGGAAAGGCTTATCTACAAATCCCTTTTACGACCTGTTGTGGTGCATGGAGCAGAAGCATGGAGCGGAAATGAAAGTCTTACTATTTATTTGTGTAGTTACCAGATTGGATATGACTGAATTTTGAATCATTGCTGGAGCTTGTACAGAAACCACAACTAAGATGGTATAGATAGAAAAATATCCTCGAATTTTCTAGGAATGGAGACGGGAGAGGATGCCCAAGGGTAAGATGGAAGGCTAATATTACAGCCACCATCAAGGAAAGAAGCTCTAGCAGGGACTAACAGAAGAAGAAGAGAAGGTAATGTAGCTAACAATACGGATTTTATAAATTATTACGAATTAGGTGATCTTACAGAACGTCTTCTAACCAAACTCAACGGAAAGAGCGCAACGAGTGGACTAATTAAATAATGAGTTGTACAAGGTCTCTCTCTCTCTCTTGTGCAGTTACTCATGGCACAGACCGATCATTGGGGAAGATTATCCTCTTTATGGTCAACGGTAATTATGCTACGGTCTGGTACACCAAAATTATACTGACACGGAATAAAGCACAGAATACAAGCAAGATACACTGACATCAGCGAAGGAGACAAAAATGGCGAAATATTTTAAACTAATTTGTTTTTTAATTATTATTTTAAACTAACTAGGACTTCCATTACTTCCATAACGTGACTCCCTTACTGATCACTCGCCAGCCTTACCTCCGCGTGGTGAAAGGGATTGAAGGTCTTTTCATTACTCTCTGAAACTTTGTTCATATTTAAGAAACACTCAACTAGACTGTGCTCTAACTCCCGCACCCTCTTCAGGTCACCACCTCCCGCACCCTCCCCTGGCCAACAACCACCTTCCGCACCCTCCCCTGGACACCAATCACCTCCCGCACCCTCCCCTGACCACCAACCACCTCCCGCATCCTCCCCTGGCCACCAACCACCTTCCGCACCCTCCCCTGACCACCAACCACCTCCCGCATCCTCCCCTGGCCACCAACCACCTCCCGCATCCTCCCCTGGCCACCAACCACCTTCCGCACCCTCCCCTGGCCAACAACCACCTTCCCCACCCTCCCCTGACCACCAACCACCTCCCGCATCCTCCCCTGGCCACCAACCACCTCCCGCAGTATGCAAATGACATCACTCGAACAAATTCACGAGCACTACAGGTCGACAACACCAGACGGGAAATAGGAAATAGAAAGGGAAAATAACTACGAAAAAAATGGAAAATCTAAACCAGTCTCCCCAAATTCACAGTAATACATACCCCTATGCAGAAGGAAAGCCCATCCATTAGTAATCAATAATGCCCAGATAGAATACAAAAGCAGAGGCACCCTCCTGGGCCTGCATATATCCACGACAGGTTACTCCCACCATGTCCACAGCAGGAAGGAAAAGGCAAGAAGACAGCTGAAAAAACTATACAGCTTTAACGCGTTTCCTGAGAAAAGAAAACCCCGCTTGGTTACATCACTTATCATAACGATATTAACTTACCCAGCAATACCTCTTCATACATGAGCACCACTCAATTATTAAAATTACAAGTGGTCCAAAATGAAGCCCTGAGAATCGTCACAGGTTAAAGATACCTGAGATACATGAGAATAAAACCCATCAACCAGCAGCTTTTATCGGTAGTAGGCAGCTACCAAACAGGAAGGTACCACTACCTGGGAAGATATTGGAAGCATAATGTGTTGTCTAATGGTAGACCCTGCTGCCATATGGCATCACGAAAATTGTGACCAAGTCCCGGGTTGCTGATTTGAATTTCTGCTTCATTTACACACAATTGCAGGGTCTCAATTGTTTCTCTTACCATTGACAATACAACATACATATATCGTTTCTCACTTTTGATCTTTTTTTCATTTTTGTATTTATAGTTCTTTATTATTAATATTATTATTATTACAGTTACTGTATTATTATCATTATTTTATTATTTTATTTTTGTTTGTTTTATCAAATTTTATTTACTGTGAATTATTATGACTATTTATTTTTATTATTATTATTATTATTATTATTATTACATTTTCGCCCCCCAGGCCCCGATGTAGGTCAGTGACCTGTGTCCGGGTGGGCTAATCCCCATAAAAAAAATAAAAAAAAAAGCTGCACACCCTGGCCAGCAGAGTCTGTCAAGAGATAGAACGATCAGAGCAAGAACTCCTTCAAAGACTCCCACAGACAACGACAACAACCATCTGTGGTTCCCCAAAAGTTACCAAATCTCAAAAAGCATCACCCCCAATCTATACGGCCAGTAAGGTCGACGGAATATGAAATATGGCCCTCAAAACACCCATATATGGGATAGGGTAGGCTGTACCCACGGACAATAACTAACCCATGACACAACCCTAACACACGATTAGCTTAGCTAACACACAGCAAGACGGTCAGCCCGCCCTCTCTTACCTCCTCCTAAATTTCTTCAATTTCCGAACTATAACTTCCTTCCCCCACCTCTAATCTTTTTTCACCCTTCCTTTCTCTACAAAAAAAAAAAAAACTTCCCTGGCCACCATCCACTTCCAGCACGGAAGGGTCAAGACGTACCTGGCGCTCCTCTCGGAGCAGCCAGGTCAACTGTTAAGTTGGCCCATACCAACTCCCTCCCCTGAACCCTCCTCCCCACCGGAATATCAACAAGTTCTCGCCAGAAGTTACAATTTCATTTAGGAAAGGAATGGAACCAGTGTTAAACAGAGGTGAACAGTGGTGAACAGTGCTTAAGTCAGTGAGAACAACTCAACAGTAACAGTCGTACCCAAGTTAACCTTCACACAGTGAGGTCCCAGGTACCCAGTGATAACGGCCCGTGAGACCCAACACAACCAGCGATGTGTTAATCCGTCTACGATAGGAAGGCCTGGGACCACACCTCACTCATATAACACCATCTGTGAGGGAATTACTACACCACGTCAGGTCCCTCATAACACCATCTGTGAGGGAGTTACTACACCACGTGAGGCCCCTCAAAACACCATCTGTGAGAGAATTACTACACCACGTGGTCCCTCATAACACCATCTGTGAGGGAACTACTACACCACGTGAGGTCCCTCCTAACACCATCTGGGAGGGAGTTACTACACTACGTGTTTGCTGTTCAACACCTACAATAATCTGTATGTTCACTGTATGTTCCTTTACCTTTCTCTAATGAAGGCTTTTGTTAAACCACCAATGTATGTAATAAGTCATTTATGTCCAATGTATATTTTCAGCCTTCGGGCTGCAGAACTTTTTCAATAAACCGTCAATTATTATTATTATTATTATTATCCACCTCCCGCACCCTCCTCGGCCACCATCCACCTCCCGCACCCTCCCCTGGCCACCATCCACCTCCCGCACCCTTCCCTGGCCACCATCCACCTCCTGCACCCTTCCATGGCCACCATCCACCTCCCACACCTTCCCATGGCCATTATCCACCTCCCGCACCCTCCCATGGCCACTATCCACCTTCCGCACCCTCCCATGGCCACCATCCACCTCCCGCACCCTACCATGGCCACTATCCACCTACCGCACCCTCTCATGACCACTAGCCACCTTCCGCACGCTTCCATGGTCACCATCCACCTCCCGCACCCCCCTATGGCCACTATCCACCTCCCGCACCTTCCCATGGCTACCATCCACCTCCCGCACCCTACCATATCCACCATACACCTCCCGCACCCTCCCATGGCCACCATCCACCTCCCGCACCCTCCCCTGGCCACCACCTCCCGCACCCCCCCCCCCCCTGGCCACCATCCACATCCCGCACCCACTTAAGTCTGTGTGCTGGGATAAACAACATTCTAATCTATGAACTTTTTATACAGACAGATATATAAACAGATAGATAGGCGATATGATAAACTGTTTGACAAATAAATGAATGGCATTAATGGAATACAAGTATACGAAAGGTTAAAAATGGTGTATAGAATACAAAACACCTGAAACACTACCTACCTAAACTATTTTATTGATTATCAAACTTTGCGTCTCGCTGGAGTTTGGTGTCTTCTGGTAAGTACAGTAGTGTTAGTGAACAAGCACACACGTCAACAGGATCCTTGGTGACGCAGCGGGGCAGTAAGCATAATGTGCTGTGGCCTCGTCTCTACGATGCTTGACAGACCCTGTTAATTCTGCCTGCCTTACTCAAGTCATTCTTAACACCCTGCGCACATGTCCACACCCCAAGGTGCTGTCTCATACATAAAAGGCATGGCAAAAAACAGGATAAGAATAACAACTGTTTGACACTAATGAGCCAAAGGCCTCCACCACACTGTAGATATAAAGGTCAATCGAGAGAAAATACATATATAAAAACGCCTGAAATTATATTATATCAACACACAGAGGATGACTATATAATATCCATTGTTGTTTAATTGAGATGTCGTGCTCAAACTGGCAGACGCACGTAAACACACACACACGCATGTGATAAAACTGTAGGTAATCAATAATGAAGAGTAAGATAAGATCTTCGAGAACAGAGAATGATGACAAAACTGAGTAACAAACTTGACAAGACAGAGACGATAATGTTCCAGCCAAGGTTAGACGGCGCCTTCCCTTGTGAGCTGTGGTTGCACTTAAAAGCGTCCCTCCCTCCCTCGTGAGCTTGTTTTCGTACTCCTAAACATTCTTCCTTCTCCTTAGGAGTTCATGGTAGCACTGGCGTATATAGGGGGGGGGGGGAACTCGGCCATGCCCCCCCCCCCTTTTCTCACCACTACTACTACTTCTTTCCTTGAACGGCTGTTGCCTCACAAAGTTTGCAGAAAATTTGGCACATACCAAAATATCCCAACTCAGATACATATTCTTGCACCACTTCCTGTGACAACTGCTACAAGTGAAAGCTCATTCAGCTGCCTAACGTATCTGAAGTCGTATCTGCGTTCCACTGTCAGAACAAATACTGAAAGGGTTAGCTTTACTGTTTGTCCACAAAGATATGGAACTGAATTGCGATGATGTCATCAATGAATTTGGTCATAAGAACCGATTACTTGACTTTGAATTTCACAAGCTGATATTTTTTTCCTCTCTCTTCACAAGTAACCTAGTACTGTTCTCTCTCTTCACAAGTAAGCTAGTACTGTACTCTCTCTTCACAAGTAAGCTAGTACTGTACTCTCTCTTCACAAGTAAGCTAGTACAGTACTCTCTCTTCACAAGTAACCTAGTGCTGTACTCTCTCTTCACAAGTAAGCTAGTACAGTACTCTCTCTTCACAAGTAACCTAGTGCTGTTCTCTCTCTTCACAAGTAAGCTAGTACAGTACTCTCTCTTCACAAGTAAGCTAGTGCTGTACTCTCTCTTCACAAGTAACCTAGTACTGTTCTCTCTCTTCACAAGTAAGCTAGTACTGTTCTCTCTCTTCACAAGTAACCTAGTACAGTACTCTCTTCACAAGTAACCTAGTACTGTTCTCTCTTCACAAGTAACCTAGTACAGTACTCTCTTCACAAGTAACCTAGTACTGTTCTCTCTCTTCACAAGTAGCCTAGTACTGTTCTCTCTTCACAAGTAACCTAGTGCTGTACTCTCTCTTCACAAGTAAGCTAGTGCTGTTCTCTCTCTTCACAAGTAGCCTAGTACAGTACTCTCTCTTCACAAGTAAGCTAGTACTGTTCTCTCTCTTCACAAGTAAGCTAGTACAGTACTCTCTCTTCACAAGTAACCTAGTGCTGTTCTCTCTCTTCACAAGTAAACTAGTACTGTTCTCTCTCTTCACAAGTAACCTAGTACTGTTCTCTCTCTTCACAAGTAACCTAGTACTGTTCTCTCTTCACAAGTAACCTAGTACTGTTCTCTCTCTTCACAAGTAACCTAGTACTGTTCTCTCTCTTCACAAGTAACCTAGTACTGTTCTCTCTCTTCACAAGTAACCTAGTGCTGTTCTCTCTCTTCACAAGTAGCCTAGTACTGTTCTCTCTCTTCACAAGTAAGCTAGTACTGTTCTCTCTCTTCACAAGTAACCTAGTACTGTTCTCTCTCTTCACAAGTAACCTAGTACTGTTCTCTCTCTTCACAAGTAAGCTAGTACAGTACTCTCTCTTCACAAGTAAGCTAGTGCTGTTCTCTCTCTTCACAAGTAAGCTAGTACTGTTCTCTCTCTTCACAAGTAACCTAGTGCTGTTCTCTCTCTTCACAAGTAGCCTAGTACTGTTCTCTCTCTTCACAAGTAGCCTAGTACTGTTCTCTCTCTTCACAAGTAAGCTAGTACAGTTCTCTCTCTTCACAAGTAAACTAGTACTGTTCTCTCTCTTCACAAGTAACCTAGTACTGTTCTCTCTCTTCACAAGTAGCCTAGTACAGTACTCTCTCTTCACAAGTAAGCTAGTACTGTTCTCTCTCTTCACAAGTAAGCTAGTACAGTACTCTCTCTTCACAAGTAACCTAGTGCTGTTCTCTCTCTTCACAAGTAAACTAGTACTGTTCTCTCTTCACAAGTAACCTAGTACTGTTCTCTCTCTTCACAAGTAGCCTAGTACAGTACTCTCTCTTCACAAGTAACCTAGTGCTGTTCTCTCTCTTCACAAGTAAACTAGTACTGTTCTCTCTTCACAAGTAACCTAGTGCTGTTCTCTCTTCACAAGTAACCTAGTGCTGTTCTCTCTCTTCACAAGTAACCTAGTACTGTTCTCTCTCTTCACAAGTAGCCTAGTGCTGTTCTCTCTCTTCACAAGTAACCTAGTGCTGTTCTCTCTCTTCACAAGTAGCCTAGTGCTGTTCTCTCTCTTCACAAGTAACCTAGTGCTGTTCTCTCTCTTCACAAGTAACCTAGTGCTGTTCTCTCTCTTCACAAGTAACCTAGTGCTGTTCTCTCTCTTCACAAGTAGCCTAGTACTGTTCTCTCTCTTCACAAGTAAGCTAGTACTGTTCTCTCTCTTCACAAGTAACCTAGTGCTGTTCTCTCTCTTCACAAGTAGCCTAGTACTGTTCTCTCTCTTCACAAGTAAGCTAGTACTGTTCTCTCTCTTCACAAGTAACCTAGTACTGTTCTCTCTCTTCACAAGTAACCTAGTACTGTTCTCTCTCTTCACAAGTAAGCTAGTACAGTACTCTCTCTTCACAAGTAACCTAGTGCTGTTCTCTCTCTTCACAAGTAAGCTAGTACTGTTCTCTCTCTTCACAAGTAACCTAGTGCTGTTCTCTCTCTTCACAAGTAGCCTAGTACTGTTCTCTCTCTTCACAAGTAGCCTAGTACTGTTCTCTCTCTTCACAAGTAAGCTAGTACTGTTCTCTCTCTTCACAAGTAAACTAGTACTGTTTTCTCTCTTCACAAGTAACCTAGTACTGTTCTCTCTCTTCACAAGTAGCCTAGTACAGTACTCTCTCTTCACAAGTAAGCTAGTACTGTTCTCTCTCTTCACAAGTAAGCTAGTACAGTACTCTCTCTTCACAAGTAACCTAGTGCTGTTCTCTCTCTTCACAAGTAAACTAGTACTGTTCTCTCTTCACAAGTAACCTAGTACTGTTCTCTCTCTTCACAAGTAGCCTAGTACAGTACTCTCTCTTCACAAGTAACCTAGTGCTGTTCTCTCTCTTCACAAGTAAACTAGTACTGTTCTCTCTTCACAAGTAACCTAGTGCTGTTCTCTCTTCACAAGTAACCTAGTGCTGTTCTCTCTCTTCACAAGTAACCTAGTACTGTTCTCTCTCTTCACAAGTAGCCTAGTGCTGTTCTCTCTCTTCACAAGTAACCTAGTGCTGTTCTCTCTCTTCACAAGTAGCCTAGTGCTGTTCTCTCTCTTCACAAGTAACCTAGTGCTGTTCTCTCTCTTCACAAGTAACCTAGTGCTGTTCTCTCTCTTCACAAGTAACCTAGTGCTGTTCTCTCTCTTCACAAGTAGCCTAGTACTGTTCTCTCTCTTCACAAGTAAGCTAGTACTGTTCTCTCTCTTCACAAGTAGCCTAGTGCTGTTCTCTCTCTTCACAAGTAACCTAGTGCTGTTCTCTCTCTTCACAAGTAGCCTAGTGCTGTTCTCTCTCTTCACAAGTAAGCTAGTACTGTTCTCTCTCTTCACAAGTAGCCTAGTGCTGTTCTCTCTCTTCACAAGTAACCTAGTGCTGTTCTCTCTCTTCACAAGTAGCCTAGTGCTGTTCTCTCTCTTCACAAGTAAGCTAGTACTGTTCTCTCTCTTCACAAGTAGCCTAGTGCTGTTCTCTCTCTTCACAAGTAAGCTAGTACTGTTCTCTCTCTTCACAAGTAACCTAGTGCTGTTCTCTCTCTCTCTCTATCTATTAACTCCATTGCCAAATACTTAATTTTGCAATAATCCTAGAAAAGAAAAATGTGTTTTCTTTTAACATGTTTGTATATTTTTTTACTCAGGAACTTTTGTGTTCTATGAATACAATTGCCTGTACTGTACACTGTATAACTTGTTTTATAACAGTTTCCAAAAATGCAACTGTAAATTATACCTACTGTAGTATTTGCTATATTACTGTTATGTAAATAAAATATGCCACTGCACGGTAGTACAGCAGTTCCAAGCGCCCCTGCCCTGTCCTACCCTATCTTCTCCTGATTTCAGTGGACAACCTCTACATCACTCCCTCTTTACATTCGCTTAAATTTCTCTCGAGGAACTGAACGTCACTCTTGGTGTCTGCCAGCGCCCGACACAGCAGTTTCAAACCACCAACATTTTATAATATTGATAACTCCGCCGGCGTGGCCAAAGCGGTGTTATGTTTCTGCATCGCCCGTGAAAGAACCTGAAACTAACGTGAAGAAGGAATAGTAATGATGTTAAAGAAAGAGATTGTTGAAATGGACATGAGCCAACCATGTTGGCCTCTTAATACCAAAATCATTATCAAAACTAACTGAGGAAAAAGAAGAAGAGATGATAGATTGGTACAAGGAAGACCTTCCTCATCCAGACATAATTAATCAGGAGATTCAGAGATGGAAGTACAGCTCAAGTTTACAGATCACACTGCAGATTCCGTACCAGCATCAGCCATGGAGACATTGAAGACCCAAATACTCTTCTTCCAAAACATTCTCTGCATTCTCAAAATCTTTCTGGCTTTGCCTGTGACCACATGCTCCTGTGAAGGATCATTCTCCGCCTTGCGCAAGATGAAGACACATAGGTTTACGTCCTTTTCACATATTGTTGTGAAAACAGCGAAACCTTTTGCTATAATTTACGTTTTACTGGTGACTGGCCATTGTTTATTAAATAACGGAGATAATCACGGCCACTGTGACGGCACTGTCCAGAGAAGGTGGAGATAAACGCCCAGAGTTTTATAATCTCACTCTTCCGTTGGTGGGGCCGTTGTGCTTACAACCAGTAAAAAAAAAAAAAAAAAATTAAGTCACGAAGGTCACCGCGCTCCTGTACAGGGAGGTGTGGCGGTAAAATTAACTTATGACATTGGAATTAGTTCATTTTACCGCCACACCTCCCTGTACTGTAGTCTCACCTCTCCTCTTCCAACACGCATTTAAACGAGTGTTTATATTATATAAAAAAAAAGGGGGAATTCTAGTTTATTTCTTAATCGAGAGAGGTTCTAAAGAAAAAATTTAGTCTTGGGAATCGATTAGATTTAAAAAGTATAGCGCGGTGCTTTATAAAACAAATAACGACCGAAGTGTCAAACCACCTACAGTACCGTCCTGCATGACAGTGACCAGCGACATCAACCCACATGAATCTGACCTATACAGTATATACTGTTTATGAATATGATCTATTCCTTTCTGTCCTGCGTGACAGCGAGAAGTGATACCACCCTCAGTGTCAAGACCTGACTGAATTACTCAGAATAGGCAAACTGTGCTCCAAGCTTTGTCAATAAATTTGTTAAACTTAACTCCAGTACTCGGGGTCAAACATATTAATTTGCTATTATATTTACAGTAGTTTTTCATTCACCGTGTTGATGATATTTGGACGAATTTGTTGATTTCACGCAATGATGAATTTATAGTATTTTGTGTACAGCTCTTGTACTCTTCTTAATGATGAGCCATAATTTTGTAGAATAATCAGAAATCTTCCCAAGAACGATGTGTACGAAACTACTAAATATTAGTGCAAATAATTTCTGCACTGCATATATACATAAATTAATATTTATCACCCCGATAAACCCAATAAGCCGAAGCCAACCTCGAATAATATATATTTATACTTGTCACTAAATACCATCATAACGCATGCTACTCGACCAAATTATTTTAGTCAACGCAGATTTTTAGCACCGATAGTGTAACGTTTCGGACACAACCCATGTGGACGTGAGAGACCCTGATACCAGAATGGCGGTCCAAAATTCGAAAAACAACCGTGAAACTACGAATTACAATGCTTAACTTATAATACTACATATTAATGGTTAAGTTCTTCTTGCGGTGCTCGTAACTGATCAGTTTTACCTGTTGACATCACAGTAGCCAGTGAAGATAATAAACAAATCAAGGCGACCGTCGTCTGCCTTATGGCCCACATTGTGCTGCGCGTTGCTCCTTCCCCTTTCACTGCTGCATAAACACTAACTAAAGTGCGGGAAGCATTGTAGCCAATAACTGGCCGTGGCCCGTGCGTCGAGCAGCATGGATGCCGGTTGATCAATTATATGTAGAAATATCTCAACGTAGAACCACAGTGATCTCTCTCTTGGCATGTGACACAAACTATAAAATGGTTATTACATGACCAGTAAATGACTGGTTGTGTTAATTATGTGACAACCGAAACTGGGAGATGAAAGTATCAGGCAGTGATCAGACCAGCATCTAGCCAGCCGCTCCCCATCAATGTGGGGTTGGGTAACCTGCAGTTTCTACAGGCACAGCAGCGCTCACGAATGACGACCTTCTTTTGAGAAGGAAGCTGCAGTGATGAAAGTATGGATAAAAGTAAACGTGTATGGATAAAAGTGAAAAGAGTATTTTTTATATACTGTATTATGTTATCAGCATTATATATATATATATATATATATATATATATATATATATATATATATATATATATATAATATATATATATATATATATATATATATATATATATATTGATAACATCACACAGCAAAAAGGGAAACAATGGAGCACCTTACCTTTCATCTTATTCAAGACATCTTCAGAGGCAACTGAAAATGTCTTGAATGCAGACGAAAGCTAAGGTGCCCCATTTTTTCCCCTTTTCCCTGTGATTTTATAAAGATTTTTCTTATCCACGTTTCCAGGGGTGAGTACAGACTAAGGAGTAATACTTGACAAGGCTAATATATACAATACAGGAGAGTGAGATCAAGTCCCTAGGGGACAGCATACCGAATCTGTCAACATGAATTTGAATAATGGTAGGTACAAACTGGATAATTTGATGGCTCTAGCAAGAGAGTCGACAGCGTTGATATAGCCAGAGCATTTTGCAATTTGGAGAAATTCAGTAATTTGACAAATGAAGAAGTGAACATGTGTAAAGGAATACCTTTACACATGTTCACTTCTTCATCTATGCATCTATGTCTAAGCCTTGTGTTCCAAATTGTCCAGAAAGATTCACCAAAGCAGTCCAAGCCCTTAAGAAAAATAAGGATCTACATGTCACTAAAGCAGATAAAGCCAACACAGTAGTGATTTTAAACAAAGATGATTATTTTTCTAAAATGAATGACCTTTTATGTGATGTTGCAACATATTCCAAGCTCATAAATAATCCTCTCAACACAACACTCACTTTAACAAAAAAACTTAAGTCTCTATTGAGAGGTGAAGATAATCTCATTAATTTTTTTCTTCAACGTCCCCTCCACTGCCATACACGTACGGTCTAATCAAGACTCACAAGCCTAATAACCCAGCAAGACCCATCATTAGCTCAGTTGGGTCAATCACTTATAAGTTATCTAAATGGTTAGTTTCTTTACTACATCCCCTAGTTGGCAACATTTCTAACTTTAATATTAAGAATAATATGGATCTGGTTGATAAACTCAATAACTTACACATTAATTATGATTTTAAACTGGTCAGTTTTGATGTAACATCACTCTTTACAAAGGTCCCAGTTCATCATTTACAGATTCCCTGGATAATATTTCATTGCCCGTCTCGAAAGATGATTTCATCGAACTTATCAAACTATGTATTTTTACTTTTATCCTCTTCGCCACTGATCGGCTCGTTAGCCGCCCGGGCGATCGATCACGTCTCTGTCACGCACTGTTGGCAAGTGCTGGGCATGCACCGGCTCTTGAATGTACCTAAACCCGCTCCAGTGTTGGTCAAGTCTTGTCTTGAAAGAGCTCTCACTCGGTGCCGTCACAACACTCTCTGGTAGATTGTTCCAAGAGTTTACAACCCTCACTCCGAAAAAGTTTGCCCTCGACTGAGTAGTGCCCCCTGAGATGCTTATGCACCTCAACTAGGTCACCCCTTGCCCGTCTGTAGTATAAGCTAGGCAAGTTCAGGCGCTCCAATTTCCCAGGGTAGCTGAGGTGCCGAAGTGCAGGCATCAGTCTGGTGGACCTCCTTTGAACCTTTTCAACCAACTGACAGTCCCTAGCATATTTCGGGGACCAGACGGGGTGACAGTACTCCAGATGGGGAAGCACTTCACTCTTGAAGATCGTTACGAGGGACGGACCGTCTAGATATCTGAACGATCTTCTTATAAGACCCAATAATTTATTTGCCTGATTTACCTTCTTCTTGCAATGACCCGAGAACTTCAGCTCATTGTCAACATACACACCTAGGTCCTTCTCACAATCAGTCTCAAATAGTGCAGTTTCTTCATCCCGTTAGGACATATGATACGCCTCCTTACCGTTGGTACGCCCCAGGTGCATCCTCTTACACTTCGTGACATTGAATCTCAGTAGCTATTTCTTCGACCATTCTTGGAGCCCACAGAGGTCCTTCTGCAGCTCTTCACAGTCCGCTTGGTTCTTGATTTCCCGAAATAACTTGGCGTCATCGGTAAACATTTGTATTGAGGAGTGTACAACGTCAGGCATGTCATTTATGAAACAAACAAACAACAGCGGGCCCAATACACTGCCCTGTGCTACCCCGCTTGTGGCAGGTACGAATGATGATTTCGTGCCATTAATCACCACACACTGCTTGCGGTCATGTAAAAAGTCTTCTATCCACGCTAAGACATTTCCCCGAATTCCGTACCCTTCCAGTTTGATTTTCAGCCTTTCGTGGGGTACACTGTCGAAAGCCTTGGCAAAATCTAGGTAAATATTGTCGATATTACCACCCCGTTCCAGAATATGGGTCCAAATATCCAATACCTTGAGCAATTGTGTTTAGCATGAGCGCCCCGGGATAAAACTGTGTTGGCAATCCTTTACAAGGTTGTTTCGTAGTAGATGTTCCATCGCGGCAACTCTGATAATACTCTCAAGTACTTTACATATTATGCTGGTCAGGCTCACCGGTCTATAGTTGTTCGTGGAGTGACGATCGCCCTCTTGAAGATAGGACTCACATAAGCCACTTCCGTTCATCCAGGCATTTACAAAACAGGATCTTCAGGGGCTCGGCAAGCTCGTTGCTCAACTCTTTTAGCACTCTAGGATGAACCATGTCAGGGCCGGGACTCTTATGGACCTTTAGCTTTGACAGTTTATTTCTAATACCCTCTTCTGTGAACGCAATGTGGGTCAGTGTTGTGTCGAACCGTCTGTCCTCAAGCGCAGGAAGGTTAATCGCATCCTCTCTTGTGAACACCGAGGAATAGAAGCTGTTCAATGAAAAGCTTTATCCTGGTCAGAATTTGCGTAACTACCATCTTCAAGCCTCAGGTCTGATACTCCTACTTACGTTTTTAATTTCGACTTTGCCTAGCGGTAAAACGCCTTTGGGTTTGACTTGACCTCGCTTGCAACCAGCCTCTGGAACTCCTTTACAGCCCTTCCACATTCTATCTTTGCTTGGTTTCTGGCTCTTGCATACATCCTCCTGTCCTGCTCATCATTTGACCCAACCCACGTCTTGAATTTTTGGGTTTTCTTCTTAACTTTGTCGACCGCTGCATGGTTCATGTGTAGGGATCCCCTCGTATTCCCAGAGGCACTGGTGTTATGGTCACGTTGACTGCTGATCTATTTAACTAATGATTCTTATTAAACTCCACGACAGCAAAACATGAGTGAGTTAGCGACCCCTGAGAAGTCGTGTTTTTCCCCATAGACGCTGCACTTGTGTTTCCCTCCAAGTTTGCCCCGCCTTTGTGAAGACAGTTATCAATGCGTTGTTATTCCACTTTCTCCTGGGAAGCTCAATCTTGAATTAGTCTGTGTATCTCAACTCAAGTAATTCGCCAGACCTTTGTCAACTGAGGGTCATCTTTGAATGAGTAACAGTTAGTTTGTTTGTGATTATTGTCACTGAGTGAGTAGCGATCACTGGCAACTCAGGGATATATATACCAGTGCATCCCACAGGGAGAGCGTCCCCTGACGCCACTCCAATGTTTCCCCAGGTATGTTTATGTTAATTCAGTCACCTGTAGTGAATATCAGTGTCAATCAGTGTTCATGCTTTAACAGTTGAATTGTCATTCACCCAGTGTGAGAAGTAATATAACGTAAATATGTCTGTCGTCTAGACAAGAGAGTTGTTTGTGTTGTTATGCTTCCCAGCCCGTCCCCTGACACTGCTCCAATGTTACCCCAGATCCCATTGTGATTCTTGCATCGCTCAACAACTGCCCCGGATGTAGTAAGTACCTAGCAGGGACCATATATGAAACGATGGCACCGATGCTGCCTGATTAATGTGCTCCACTGCCTCGTTGGGCCAGACCCCAGACTCGCCATGTGTCTGGCTACCACACACAATAACAACGGTCGTGAACCCCAGTGTTCCACCTTGGGACCCTCCCTGGAAGTATATGTCCACAGAGAGTGTTGTAACATGTATGTTAGGGATAATTAGTTGGAAATAATTATCCCATGTTGGGTAGTGGACCCCAGGTATCTGCTGATTTCATTATTAACGTGTATGTTGAGTAAGGTCTTGTAACGGTACTGAGAAGTACCACTTGGATGTTGAGAAAAGTAATCTACAATGAGTGCCATGTACTATGTATTGTGAGTAGGGCCAAGGAACTGGTCCTGCTATGCCATGTAATGTAACACCAGTAAGGTTGTGTGCAGTAAGAGTGTAAGATCTGAGTAATTACTGTTGAGTAAAGAAATAAGTAAATAAGTAAAGAAGAAAGTATTGAGTCTGCAATAAGCCCAGGATTTGAGCCTGGTAGTTACATGATTAATAATATATCTTTTTCCCTTTGATTTCATATTAATTAATTTGTTCTTAAAGTACTTTAGGTGTATTCCTTTCTCCCACAGTATTTTACCTTTATTTCCGTCCAAGTGACTTGATACCAGAATTACCATACCCATGTGCCTAGACCCTCGAACATGCTACCAAAAGAATGACCATGCTACCAAAAGAATGTCCATGCTACCAAAAGAATGTCCATGCTACCAAAAGAATAGGTGACAGAACCGAGTAAGAGTAAGAACTAAGATAAAAGAAGTAAGATGAGGGTGGTGTAGAGGTGTTGTGGGAAAACACGCCCCCTCACACTGGGTTTGGTCTTGGGTATTTATTTATCGATCAAATGGGTCACTTTACTTATGATATTCAGTGTAGTGTCTGCGTTCTTGTGCCTTAATGAGTCAGGCCAGTGGATACCCCTCATCTCTTCCCTCATCCCGTTGTAATTTCCCCTGTAATATTTTCACCTTGACCTGGCCTTATCTTGAACTAGGTAACAGTTAAATCTGAATGACAACACTATATGGTGACTGGTGCCAACTGGGGCAAGGTGTTCCAGTTTGACCACCATACCCTCCTCGTTTGTTATGATGAGGTCTAGTGGCTTGGGTGTTTGCTCCCCTCTGTAATGTGTCGGGTCTCTAACATGTTAGAACAGAAAATTATCTCTCAGAATTTCTACAAAAAGAGTAGCAGGGTTATTCAAGTCACTTGGGGTGAACTCGTTTCTCCAGTCGATGTCGCCATAGTTAAAGTCCCCCATGATAAGGAGGTGGTTAGGGTTGAGCATCGCCACGTTGTCTATTAAGGCTCTTAGTAGGCCACAGTTTGGGGATCTGTAAATACACCCGACAATAAGTAAGTCCCTTCCCTTTAGTTAAATTTTACACCACTTGGACTCTTCAAAACATCCTATCCCTGTACCCTCGCCTGGCTGGCTCTAAAGTCTTGCCTAGCATAGATAACTACACCCCTCTTGCAAGTTTCTTGAGAAAGGTTCGTAAATGAGTCATATCCAGCAGTACTGAACTCACATTCCTCTGGGTCGATTCTTCTGTTCTTGTACAACAATTCGGAGACTCCTACAATATCTGGTTGGTGTACCTTCAGTTGTGTTTCAAACTCCTCTCTCTTATCAAGGAACATGTCAGTATTAGTGTACATGATATTCAAGCCCGAATTTGTTCTCGGTAACGTCTCTGCTCTTATTAGTAAGCCCCCCCCCCTCCCCCCATTCTCAGAAGCTGCAGCATTTGCTAAGTACACTGTATTTTGCAGGGTGTAGTTAGAAATGTCATTGTTTACAAGGCGCTCGCCTCCTCCCGGCTGATAGGCCTAAAATGACATTAAAAAAAAACAATAGCAAGCGTTAAGAACAAAGCACCTGGCATAAGCCAAATTAATAAAATCGTACTACAAAACATACCTGAGTCAATGATCGAACAGCTTAAAAATATATATAATGCCTCACTTGCAACTGGCTTCTTCCCTACCAAATTTAAAATAGAAGGAGTTCCAGAGGCTGGTTGCAAGCGAGGTCAAGTCAAACCCAAAGGCGTTTTACCGCTATGCAAAGTCGAAATTATAAACGCGAGTAGGAGTATCAGACCTGAGGCTGAAGATGATAGTTATGCAGATTCTGACCACGATAAAGCTGAGGCATTGAACAGCTTCTTTTCCTCGGTGTTCACAAGAGAGGATGCGATTAACCTTCGAAATCAGGCAAAAACCCAACCCAAGCAGAGAACTACAGACCTATCTCACTACTGGAAACACCCGGTAAAATGTTGGAAAAAATAGTCAACCACAGACTCAGAAATGATCTAGAACAAGAAAACAAATATAACACGAGACAGCACGGCTTTCGGAAAAATCGAGGAACCAACACAGCAATTGCACTAATATACGAATCAATTGCAAATGCTGTAAGCAACAGAGACCAATGCAATATAATTCTAAGAGATGTATCAAAAGCATTTGATAAAGTCTGGCATGAAGGACTGAAATTGAAAATAATCAAACTGGACATGCCTCCCAATATCACCACACTACTACGCAAATTTTTTGACAATAGAAAGGCCAAATTAATCATCGACAACCACCTAGGACAAACTTTCAATCTTCACAGTGGAGTTTCCCAAGGCAGTAATATATCGCCGACATTATACACAGCAGACATGCCACAACCACGGCAATCAGAATATATAGCATATGCAGATGATGTCACACAGATAGTCAGGTACCCAGGAAAATCCAAACAAATGATGGCCATCAGAACAAGAAGAGAAAGAGAGATAATAAATAACTATGAACGAAAATGGAAGATAAAAACCAATGTCCAAAAACTCAAAATAATTCACATCGCAAAAACAAACCCGTACCCCATTATTGTCAATAACCAACAAATACCATATGCTGCCCACATCAATGAAAGAATAGCAATTGCAAAATCACAACTTACAAAGCTCAGAAAAGCCAACTAAACACCAACACGCAATTGCACCTATACAAAGCACTGATCAGACCACACTTAGAATACCCTCCGATACCTCTGAACACAATCGCAAGAACAAACAAACTTAAATTTCAAGCAGTGCAAAATATAGCCCTCAGAAGAGCGGCAAAACACCAACCACCATACACACAAACAGTACAAGACATACACACAGAACACGGTATAGACCCACTCAACACCAGAATACACACCCAAGCAAATGCAATATGGGAAAAAATCCAGCAAGAACAGGATCCCATACTAAACCAACTAAATGAGGAAAACAACAACACATCGCACAGATGGTGGCCTAGAAGCATAAAAACTGATAACGAAGAACCAGAGCCTCTATATACACAATAACAACAAAAAATAACAACAAATAAGAACCAAAAGATGGGCACAACTCTCCAGTCACACAAGGACCTGGAGGGACCCCACAAACAAAGACCTCTAAAGTAGGGGAGTAACACCAGCAGTTTTACCTCGTGTTTCCTAGTTCAAACGTTCATTGGTAGTTTTTAGCCGTCGTGTACATACTGTTGGAAGACACCATCCCAAGATTGTATTTAATTCAATTATTAGTGCTATTTAGAACATTAGAATAACATAGTCGGCTCAACACTTCGTAGGTCGGCTGACATGACGTCACGGATCAGGCCACCAGTATCCCAGGCTACCTAGAAATTGATTCCATATGGATAGAGGGGCCATGTGACGCTTAACCCAGCCTCTCTCTTGATCACGCTGCTATGACGCCGCTGTACGACATAGTTTCTCAGGCCCTGTACGACACAATTTCTCAGGCCTGCTATTATAAAGTCCACCTGTATCAATCACGAGGCTATGACCGTAAAGGCGGCGTCACACTGGCATTGTTTCGTCAACTTTTTTTGTCAGTTTTCAGAAAATCCTACAACTTTTCTGTTGCCCACCGTCACACATGCGTTTAGAACCAACTTGCCAGTTTCCCTCGTTCGACAACTGTCAACAAACAAGATGGAGGCACCTGGCGAAGAAGGCGCAGCAATTCTACGCCTTTTTTGGTGTGTGAAGAGTCCTGGTGATCCAAGAGCCAGTGGCGCTGCTTTATCTGGTCCACTAAGAACTCCTCGGAGAGGCGTGTCCATACATGGGAAATTATTTTCTGTTGGCTCCGCCATGTTGTTATTATTCCCACGTGGTCAAAATGTAAACAAATGACATTTTCTTCCCCCTTTAAAATCACGAAATTAAACATAATTATGAGTAATCTTTGGGAAGATGAGAAAGTATTACTTTATAATAATTTTAGCTTTATATTTTAAGTAAATATTTGTTTATTTTTATAACTATTTGTAGTATCAATTATAGATCTTGAGTTGACTCTGGCAAGTTGTCAAAGTTGTTGTACGAGTTGACAGTAGAAATGTTAGTGTGACTAAAGCGGCGTCACACTATTACATGTGTGTGTGTGTGCTCATGTAGGATAATTTACGGGTTGAATAAACTGTTTGTGTGTGCTTCCGGTGAGTGTACCTGTAGATATGGAGTTATGTTTATATTTAGAATAGTGTTTGTATGTTTATCTGTACGTTAGTGTATGTCTATTGTCTTTTCATGTGGATTTATTTGTGTATGTGTATTTTAATTTATATGTATATCTGCCCGTTTTGGTCCCCATCGCCTCTCTCAACCCGCGCATTCATATGCTTATAAACTTGAGCCTTATCATAATCTTACCGAGAGACACTGATTACAGAACGACTCATCTCCACGACAACTATGCCATCTCCCAGGATAAGATATGGATGATATCAGATGTAAATGTTTACATATCAACAAAGGCGGGATCATAAAATGGTGATGGTCCACTCCTCGATTGACCCCGGAACTGTGATTATGGGCTAGCTTACGCATTGAAGTACGGTTAGAGCGCGCCTTAAAATCTTGTTCTGATAATTACAATAGTGTAGTAACCCAGTTAATCTCTCTTTTTCTCTCCCCACCCTCCCAGCTGAGTGTAATCATCCAACACTTGTCAGATGAAAGGATAAGACGGATATGAATCCGTGTTCTAAGTAAGGTGTTTCTTTTCAAAGGGGGCGTTTATGAGCAAATGAATTATGGATATGTTTGAATTTACGTCGTGGAGAAGCAGTAAAGTTTTATTTAATCCCTTGACTATTAGATGGAACGTCCCCAGCCGAATAAAATTGTCTGGTGGCAGCCAGCATAAAATAGAGAAGACATCGTAGTGAAGGGGCACCTAACTTTACTGATACTTGTAGTTGGGACTGGAGGTCTGTTTATCGAATAAAAAGGCTTAAACAGTGTGCTGTATCCATATCGTCCTCAATGGACCGTCGTACCTACGGGACCCACTTTCACTTTAAGTGTTTAAGTGCCTAGAGATAACGTTATCTCTAGTGGCAGCGAGAGTGAATTTTTTTTTAGATAGTTCTGAGGTGGTTCATATTCAACATCTACTCTAAGATGAACATTCTGTAGAAAAACACACTTTACCCGGGAATACATGCACAAGGGGCAAAAAGAGACGCAAGCGTGTTGAGATCCTGCCCACAGTTATAGTGTAAGGCCACGTGGTACATATTTCCACTGCATTGATAATGATATATAGTTTACTACATAAAACAGCTATAGGTGAATGGGTATGAATGAGTTTCGTTATATTATTGATATAACTCCATGATAATCAGTGCATTTATGGTAAAAAAAATAAGACATTATTACTCTTACTTTACTTTATCCTCTTTGCCACTGATCAGCTTGTTAGCTGCTTGGGCGGTCGGTCACGTCTCTGATACGCACTTAGTTTTTTAGATTAACAAATTTATTGACAAAGCTTGGAGTACAGTTTGCCTATTCTGAGTAATTCAGTGATGTCACTGTTCACTGCCATGCAGGACAGAGGTTCGTACACAAAGAAATGCATCATATTCATTAGCAGTATATATAGGTCAGAGTCATGTGGGATATGTCACTGTTCGCTGCCATGCAAGACAGTGGTTCATATACATTGGACGTCATATTCTAATTGAAGACTAATCAGTGTGGGCTAGCAAATTTGGGATAAACAGCAAGAATGTCCCCAAGCACCCCCGATTCAATATAGTAATTACAAAGTTCATGATACAATAAGTCAGGTGGCCTGAAGTCTTTGACAGTGTCACATTCAATAATATAGTGTTCAAGTGTATGCTTTAAAGGTTTATCACAAAGTTTACATGCTGAGTGTTCCGGTATGGGTACAGCGTTACTAACCTGTATCCTAGCCTAATTCTGGCCACGACTACATCACACTGTCTGGTTCTGCCCTTATGCTGGCCATACCGGTACCTCTCGTCACAAAATTTGTCATATTTACTAATGCTCAGGGCCGGATTCAGGAGTGGGCAAAGTGGGCAGCTCCCCAGGGGCCTCCACAATCTGGGGGCCTCCACATATTACAATATTTTATTTATTTGTTTATTCATTTGGATTATTTTATTTTCATTCTTTAAAATTCATGTTTATCTATTCCATCACGTAAAACTATGTTCAGCAGGAAGCGTGATAGAAATTAGGCTAGCTACTCCTTGAAATTTATGAATGCCTGGTTTTCCTATGAACAGTATATTTTTAATGAATGCTATTGTTTGTGTTGCTAATAACATATTTAGAATTCCACAAACATATACTGATTAAAAATGAACTACATAGAATAACGAATTTGAGATTTAAAAAAAACAAATAAAATATTTTTTTCATTATCACTACCATTACGAATGCCATCAGGGCCCTGTGTTTGTTGACAGTCGGTCGGAGGGGGTTGGGTCCTATAGTATCTGCACATCGGTTGTCATGTGTCTGTCGATTAAAGAGGAGACTTGCGTCGCCCATGATTCGTGAACTTCCCACGAGTAGACATAAACATGTCTTGCAGATGTAAAATGAGAGAGAGAATTGCCATGTGTGCTTGTTGAGTGAAGTCGCCGCCCCTCAGTGATGAATGATCTTGTCAGTTGTCATTTCCTAGAACATGCTAGCAAACATACAATGAGAGTGCGGGTGAGAGTCGATTGATGCTTGTGCTTGAGTGTGTTTAGGCTCGCTTCAGTCGCCACCCCACTCTCTTGGGTAGTTATAATGAGGGGGGCCTCCACAAAGAGGCTGCCCATGGGCCTCCACAGGTCTAAATCCGGCACTGCTAATGCTACAACTGTCAGGTCTCTCTGCCTCTCTCAGTACTTCTAGATCAGAGTTCATGATTCTGACTTGAATGTTTTTAAGTACAGCACTGGACAGACCAAGGTCACGGTCAACATTTTCTTTCTTACATGCCTCATTGGCCAGTCTATCAGCACCGTCATGATACCTAATTCCAACATGGGACGGAATCCATACAAATTCGATACGAGTTGTTCTCATTGGCAGTTATCACATTTCTCTTAATATCACATACAACTTTAGACATAGAACCTGACGGGATGTTCATTGATTTCAAAGCACTTTGAGAGTCACAGAATATAACCCCACCTCCATTTTCTTTAAGGTAGGCTGTGGCTAAGTAGATTCCAGTTAGTTCAGTTTGTGTTGTGCTGGCCCAGTTGTTCAGCCTTTGCTTGTTTGACACTATCATCTCATCTTCTTTATATATCACAATTGCACAGCCTGTTCTATCTGTGTTTGTCTGCACAGAACCATCAGTAAAAGCATAACATTCACTTGATTTAATACTCTCTATGTAACTGTTAATAGTTTCTAGTGTGACACATCTCACCACATCGGTGTTTAACATTTGCTTACTACCAACAGGAGTGTAATTAATAGGAACTTATATATCCAGCCAAGGAGGAATGGCATTAATGGGTTCGTCTGGGGTGATTGGGACATTCAGTTTCAAGAGATCTGCAACTCTTTTATGAAGCCACGCCCCAAAGAGAGTCTTTTGTGGAAGGTTAGTGAGATAGTCGGGATTACTTAGATAGAACATCAACTCAGTTTGAGCTGTAGTTTGGGGACCACTGCTCTTCAAAACTTTGACACAAAACATGGTATTAAGTAGAGCTATCCTCTCAGATAGGGAGGGCAGTCCGAGCTTTTTCCTCATGTTTACAATTCTGGTTGATTTTGGGCAACCTAGAATGATGCGCCAATGCTTCATTTTGCACTACCTCAAGGCTGTTGAGTTGTTTAGGCGGAATAGTCACAAGAGGGAGAGTATGATAGTCAACTACAGAACGAATGAAGTGAAGATAAAAAGTTCGAGCATAGGTGATGTTAATTCCATAGCCCTTGCCAACAAGGGTTCTGAGGGGCTTAATGCGCTGCATTAGTTTGGCACGAAGGTTGCCGACAAAGTTTGCATCATTCACACAAATTCCAATATATTTATAGGAGCTACATAGTTCCAAGGGCATGCTGTTAATGTTAAAGTCAAGAGGCAGGGGGTGAGCAGGACGAGGATTGAGGACCCTCGTCTTGTCAACAGATATTATGAGACCACAGTCCACAGTCCTCCGAGCAAATACATCCAGCAAGACTTGGAGCCTGAGCTTGGTCTGTGTCATAATGCAGATATCATCAGCATAGCATATTACAGCCTCGTTTGGCTGAACTGGAATGTCAGCAATAAGCCTGTGCATCAGTATTAAAGAACATAGGACTTAACACTCCTCCCTGAGGCGTGCCAAGCTCAAATGATCTCACTCTGGCACTTTTAACTCCCCTAAAGAGAACAGTGGCATACCTGTTGGACAGACAAACCTTTATCCATGTCAGGAGGTTACCTTGGATGCCAAAATTAGCTAGTTACTCAAATATAATGTCTCTATTAGCTACACCAAAGGCTGATTTAAGGTCTATGAAGGCTGTTTGTGTCTTATCTTTTGAGTGAACAAGATATTCTGCAAAGCATGTCTGTGTGCTACGCCCGGGCATGAACCCGTACAAATTAGGGGCGAGTTTGTCTTTGACTTGAAACTTGAGACGATTGAGAACAACTCTTTCAAGGACTTTACACATACAGGATGTGAGTGAAATGGGCCTGAAGTTTGGAGAGTTAGCTTTAGGGATTGGTACTATGTTTCCATGAGTCCATGTCTTAGGCAGAATACCCTGTGTGAGGCTCATTTGATACAGGTCAAGCAGTGGATGGTTAGGGATCTCATTCAACAATCTCAGGGTGTTATAGGTTATGCCATCCTCACCAGGGGAGGATGACTCACCTTTTATTAGTGCTGTTGTTAGTTCGTGGTGCGTTATAGGAAACTGGTCGGTAAGATCGGGTGAGGAACAGGCTATTTCAATATTGAAACCCCTATTAAGGTGTGTGGTTTTAAGATATTGCTGTATGTCAGGAGGCAGGGAAGTGATTTGTGACACACTAGACCATTGGTCTAATAGCATGTCAGCATATTCTGTAGGGCTGTGATGAAGCTGGACTGGGCTGGGTGACTTGGTAATGGCTCTAATTTTGTTCCACACTTCTGCTAGAGTGGTTGTTCTATTAATCCCCTGTAAGAATTGTTCCCAATAGGTGTTTCTCACCTGACCTTTGAGTTCATGAAATTCTCTGTTAGCTTTGAGGAATGCCAGGAGGTTATCACTCGTTTTATTTTGCTTATAAGTCTTGGCAAGCTGTTCTACCTTCTCTCCTTCTTTGGTGAGGATGGGGTCATGTGTCCACAGAACTGGTTTAGTTCTGCCCCCCCCCCTCCCCTTCCTCTTTCACTTAACCCAGGTGATATAATATGTGGTAATGACATTTACAAGATCACATCAAAATTCATCCACTGACCCAGGTGTATATCCAGCATACCATCTGTGGATGTAGGCCTTGAAGTGCAGTATAAGATTATCTGGGATGTTAATTCTGAGCTTATGATGGGGTTCACACTTGATATCAGCAACAGTGTATTCAGTAAGTATTGCATAATGATCACTGACTAGGTAGTCTGAGATGACCTTAGCCTTGACATTACTGTCGACTAGGTTATACCCAATCACATAATCAAGTCTGCCCCCCATCAGATGTGTCACTTTGTCTGTGTCGTATACAGTGATACAATGATTATTGATGTAATTCACGAACACCCTCCCATTAGAGTTACACTGGACATCACCGAGGACAGTGTGACGAGAGTTAAAGTCACCCATACACAGCATAGCATTGTTACCTGATGGCTTTGGTAACACGTCTGCTCGCAGCTCATTACACCGAACATAGATGTTATACAGCGAAAATTGACTGTTTGCTGTCTTTACTGTAAACTGTTGATAGTGAATACTTTCATCATTGTGAGTTTTGATCCATTTACAGACCAAACCATTCTTTACATAAGTGAGCAGGCCACTTCCTGTTCCACTATTGTATGCTGTAAACCCGGCTATCCTGGGTGCAGCTAGTGACAGGGGGGAAGGAGGTTCAGAGGAAGAATAAAGAGAGGATGGAAGTGAATTTTAGAAGGAGAGAACAGATGCAGTGGCTAGACACCGCTTGCGTGAGGGGTTCAGGGGTGGGGGCAGCTGGGAGGCGACAAGACAAAGCCAGGCCGGCGACTGGTCAAGCGTCAGGTGCAGCGCGGTTGGGTTGGGCAATGGATGTTCAGTGCTTGGGCGGCTTGAATGTGTTTTGGTTTCTTGTGTGGAGGAGATGTCCGGGTGTTGGACGTGTAAGATTCCTGTAAGCCAATTACATCAATGTTAAAAACTTTAACAAACCATTGTAAGTCATTAATTCTGCGGTTAACACTACGGATGTTCCCTGAAATTAACCTAAGCGTTCGTGTTACTCGTTCCACCTTGAACTTAGTATAGAGTCGAGCGTTGGCTTCATGGATCAACCTGACCAATAAGTTAACCGTTTCAAATCCACCACCCCCGGAGTTCTTGGTAATACGCCTCACGGCCAGTATTCCAGTAGGATTTTTGTACACAGGTTCCTTCATTAGTCCCGCGAGTTCCTCCTCCGAAAATATTGGAAGAAGTACAGGGTTATGGACAGTTTTCAGACCTGGGGTTATTAAAGAGACCACGCTGGCACTCTGGGGCTCATTCTCCCCATTCATGCTTCCATCACTATCTGTCTCGCTCTGGCTAATCACCTTCAAGTTCGCATCCTTATGAGAGGAGGCACCAGCTCCTTCAGAAGCTCCACTGTTGGCAGAACCTGGGCATGAACTGGCTCTTGAATATATCGGAATCTGTTCCAGTGTTGGTCAAGTTTGGCCTTGAATGAGCTCACACTCGGTACCGTCACAACATTCTATGGCAGATTGTTCCAAGAGTCCACAATTCTCACTCAGAAAAAATTTGCCCTCACAGTTTTCTGGACTTGGGTTTTCTTCATCCTTGAGCTGTGACCCCTTGTGGGGCGGACGTCCGCCAGCTCCAGGTATATATATTCGGCCGAGTAGTGCCCCATCAGTTGTTTATATACTTCGATTAGGTCGCCCCTTACCCGTTTGTAGTATAAGCTAGGTAGTTGCAGGCTTTCCAATCTCTGGGTAACTGAGGTTCCGTAAAGCAAGCACCAGTCTGGTGGCCCTCCTTTCAGTAACCAGACTCGAACTATATTGGGTTAGGCTAGGTTAATGTTGACGATATTCACTTGCATTATAGTTTGTTTGTTGATATCATGACCTCAAATTTTCGAGAAAACTAAAGAATATTTTACAATAATCGTTATGACGCAATTAGCCACAATACAACCTTCTCTACTGCTGCCACACACACACACACACACCTTGACTACTACTTCTACTGTGCCCCACCCCCCCACACACATACATTATAATTATTGGTCGCAACATGTACAGTCGAAGTACGTGATCAATCCTCTCCTCTCCTCCCCCACACCCTCCCACAATCATATAACGGACGGAGATAAATAAGGCAGCTGTTGGCGGTGACGATACAGCTTCGTTTTGCCTGTCACTTTATGTTTAGTGAACGATTTCGAAACGTTTCTATTTTCCTGATTTCCTGTTATATTTGGTTTAAAGATTAAACTATCATAATCAGGGCCGGTTTTAAGCCTATTTGACCAATTTAATCAAATTGGGCCCCGCTCCGCAAGGGGGCCCCGCACACACGTGTGTTAGTTTTAAACTGTATACGATATTGGTAAAAAAGCTAACGTTAGACACAAAATCATTGTTATTGTCATCAAAATAATAGATCCCAGTCACTTGCGAGAATTTTCTGTTTTGTCAAAAGTCCAAGGGAATTAACTCTGGTGTTGGTCCACACGCCCTGACTTTCATAATAATTTATAGGAGCGGGAAGGGTGCGAGCCAATCAGAACACAGTTTTCACTCTCTCCCAACGCTTGGACGGTGTAAGTGTGTCGGTCTGTATTTTTGGCTGTTTTCAGGGGGAAATACGAGTGATAACGTTGTGCTGTGTATATCAGCATGTCCTGTAATAACCAGTGAATCAGTGATCATCGTCAGACAGTGACAAAACTCCGGTCGTTGCCATAGACATGATTTGAGATGAGTTTTGCAGTGTTGACCTTGAAAATGAGAAGCATGGCCACTGGGTGGCGACCGAGGCGTGGTTTGTTTATAATTTTTGTGCTGGACAGTGATGATAATTGTTGATCCTGAGTACATGATTGATAGCGAGAGTGGTTTTAATGATGTCCTAATAGGCGCAAATGATTTGGCTGAAGCTGTTGAATTACCACTAGAATTTAGGAAATTTCAAGATAAACGACTACAAAGAAGGAAGAGAATGTTTTCATATGAGGCAAAAGATCAAGCTTTCGATGATCCAAAAGAAGCATATAGAGTTCAGTGCTTTACCTTAGTGCTAGACAAAGCTATTCAATCTCTAGAATCTAGATTTATGCAGCTTAAAAGCCATATAAAATTATTTTGATTTCTAAATAACTTTCAGGGCTTACAAAAGGCAGAAATAAGGAAACACACAGTAGACCTTGAAGCAGCTTTAATTGACACCAAACTAAAACAGAACACTGATGTAGAGGTAGGTACTGTAACAAGTAAAGATGTAGATGGTTATCTGTTGGCTGAAGAACTTGAAGCTCTGAAAACTTTTCTGCCCACCAGTGTCGCCAAGCCCCAAGCCCTGTTTGAATACCTGGTAGTAAACAATCGATTCACTGCATTTCCTAATGTTTTTGTTGCTTTGAGAATTTACTTAACAATGCCCGTAACAGTCGCATCGGGTGAGAGAAGTTTTTCTAAACTAAAACTGATTAAAACATACTTACGGTCAACAATTTCACAAGAAAGACTAAACAATTTGGCGATGCTATCTATAGAAAGTGACATTACCAAAACCCTTGACTTTAAAATGATTTTGAAAGATTTTGCAAATAAAAAAGCCAGAAAAGTGTGTTTCTAAAAGGTCCGTGCATAAACAGTTTGTCTGTAATTGTCTTAACTTGTAATAAAAAATCAAAACTTTTATACTGTTTTTAAACTTTTAGTATATCAAGTAATTAATGCTTTTTGGCTAAGGCGGGCATACTACACTAAATATAAAACATCAATCTTCGACTTTGTAGAGTAGAGGGCCCCACTATCAATTTTCTAATTGGGCCCCGCAATTCCTAGCACCGGCCCTGATCATAATAGTCTCCAACATATACAGTACAATACACTATGTTGATTGTGTGAGTTCGTACACGTTTGCATCAAAATACTTATCATAATGTGATTATTTTTACACATTGTTTCAGGTCATATTCATGTGTGTTTTATATGCAATTCATAGTTTTTGTATTAATAATCTTTACAGTTACTAAGTGTATAATATGATCCTGTAACATAATATTTAAAGTGAATGGAATAACTGATATGCGTCACCTAAAAGGTTGAGACGTACTGTAGGTTATAGTAATTTCTGCTGCTTCTCTCCTCTTGATAAGCGATTTGCCCTGTCATGGTGAGACTCTTGCTCGCCCTTGTCTCTCATTGTCATATGAGAAATATTGTATAAATATGTTGGACACTTAAACGAAACAAAAAATACAGAAAAAGATCCATCCATGTCCAGTCTAAAGTTAAAATATTATGAAACATTTGATCCGTTTCATCATATTTTTTCATTGTTTTATCTCTTAACTCTATTCATATCAAGGAAAGAAATAAATGTTTGACCATCTGTTTTTTTTATTTATTTCAGCGTTGGTCAGACAGACTTACCTGAGCACAGTTTGGTGCTTAATTTTTACCAGATTTCTAACAAGAAATTTTTATTTCATAGCCGCGTGGACGACCGAAAATTGATTTATCAGTGTCTCGTTAGTATCGTCCATTATAGGAAATGTCCAATATCCAGCTCGTACATGCTGCGTGCGACTGTGTTGTCGTCTACAATCTGTCTCTGTAGAGAAAACTAGCTTAAATTATCTACTGGAATATTTGCTCTCTTATTAAATAAGGATGACTGAGAATAAGCCAAAATCTTTTGCGTATGGTATCTCTTTTTTTTCTCTAAATTTCAAAGTGATACATTTACAGGTACGATAATGTAGAATCTACATTGTAGATAATCAGAAAAAATTATCATTGATAACCTTATGTAACCTTATTTTATCTAACCGTATTTAAGACAGTTTGGTTTTATGCTGTGATATAAACGATGTATCAAATGACAGCAAATTTTACCATTTATGAACTAATATTTTGTTACAGCAATATATACAAAAAGTTATCTGAGTGAGTGTGCAGCCATGAGCTCAGACTCAGAGGGACGTACAATACATAAATAGCTATTATTGGTCCGGCGTCGTTGAGTCAAGTGAAGGTCATCATCACCTTTGTTGCTTACGTCTTCTTGTCGTTGTTAATAGGGTCAACACTTACTCGTTTCACTAATTAGATCTTATTTAACTCCGTGCGTACACGGTTGTGCTGAATAAAATCATCTGGCGTTAGCCAAATAAAATATTAAAATTGGCGTTTTCAGCAGTTAAAAGGGTTAATCTGATGCATATTTCATCAAAAAAGTTTTTCATTGAAACCTTAATAACATCAATCCTCACCATTGTTCCTTACAAGATGCTGTGTACAGTATGCAGTATGTATTATCTCATCTTTTACATATGTTGATGCATGTTCATATATCACTAAATTCATAATTTGAGGTATAGTCACATCTCACCTCATACTGAATCTGATGCACAGTACTTGTACATTGGCGAGTGACCCAAAAGTTTGCAATTATATCTCCCTATTTGTAAACTAATATAGAGTACCGTGGTTGTTTTCAACTGAATCTTTACCATAATAAATTTATAACATAGCCTATTATTCAAACTTTGTACGATCTAGCTGTTGCAGCCAAATATATAAAAAAAAATATTATTCTCGGGTGTTTTTTGAGCTTATCTTGAGTTTCACATTTCTTGAGAGCAACTGCAAGACCACCCTCCCTCCCCATTGTCTCTTTCGCCTTGAGGTGCTTCTGTATGCCAATTGGGATTTTTCGTCAATATTCAGTGATATAAGGTAAGAAATTTTTTGTGAAATCAGCTTCCTAGGTTATGTTAGGTTGGTAAGATTTTCATGAATTTGCCCAAGATATGAATGCGAAATCCATTAAAAACACATTAAAATATACAGAAACATTATTTGTATCACCCAAGAAGTCGCGGGCTATCCTAAAACAAATTAAAACCCCAAACTTTAGTAAAAGTTCCAGTCTTATATTTTCGACAATACAGAAATATTCTGCTCATTATATATATCGCCTATTGATACTCCGATGTTAACTTTCAGTTTTAAAAATGGATAACGTTATCAGTACTATATGCTTTAAATAAAGAGCTCATTAAAAAACTAACGAAGTTAACATTGACAGAAGAAGCTTTATGACTTCTCTGGATCCTTCTGGAAGAAAAACAGATTTGTTTTATTTTTAGCACCGAGTAAAATGATCCCACAAGATGAGACGATAAATCCAACGCCTGCCATGGTAAGATAATAAATTGTTCTTTATTGTCATTAAGGATGAAAGAAGACAGAATCATAGATACTTAGCTCCACCGAAACTTGGTGGCCTTCTGCATGACATCTTGTTGAGCTTTAAGTTGTGTTCCTTGGTGTTCGTGGTGCATTACATCACAGAAAAATGGCCTGGGTTCACGTTTTTCATCTGTCAAGATTTTGAATGTCTCTGAGATCGGCATCACACAAGCACTTTTTCTGTCTATTTTTCACGAATTGTCAATTTTCTAGCCCATGACACTGCCCATCTCACCCAGAAACTCATCGTTCCTCCTGACTGGCTTCTGTGCCAATGAGGATATTTATACAAAATAAATATCTACCCATGTAAAATAACTAAATTTGATTTTGAAAGTGTTAAGTATCGCATTTTAATAAATTTCCTATGTAAATTTTTTATTGATATTCGTATATACATCTGACGTTTGATTGTTTGTTTACATTGAGATGTGTTAACTTTGTGGGGTATGAGATTGTTTGGTTCACTCAGGATGGAATGGAGAAAGGAAACTCACAATGTGCTCTCTATATACATGTTGTATTGAATGTACAATGCAGCTTGGTGCTGGGAAGGCAGCGTGGTTACAAGCGTGATGTAGAGAGAGCTGGTTGGTGAGGATGCTCACAGGAGGACAGCTTGTGGGTCGCCATGCTCGCCAGCGGGAGAGAGGACCGCCAGGCAGGAGGAGGAGCGAGGCCCGCCGGGCAGCGGCGGTGGAGGAGGTGTTGCTGGCTGTGGCTGTTGGTAGAGAGAGAGCGAGAGAGCGAGAGGCAGATCACCGCGAGGTCAGGTCTTAAATAGCGGGGGTAGGCGTGGCTTAGCAGTTGACCCCCGCTCCGTGGTGTATGGCGGCGCTGGTTGACCTAGGTCACGAGGCATACACTGGGGAATAGGTGGGGTCGGCTAGGTAGCGACAAACAGCGTTTGTAGGGGAGAATTCCACTACAGTACTCCCCCTTCCCTCCAGGCTGTGTAGGAGACTTGTTGTCTGCAGAGTTGCATAGCACATGTGAGGCAGAACGGGCGGTGCGTGCCTCATGTGAGACAACGGCGATGGCGTGGATGAGCCGGTCGCTGGCGACAACTGTCTAGATACACAATATCTGTGGGAGTAGAGAGGGAGAATAAGTGTGTGTGGAGGCGATGAATGTTGTGCTTCCCTCACGGCAGGTACAGAGTCGCCAGATGCGCCTGCTGGGGTGTGTGGGCCTGGGTCAGGAGCAGGGGCTGTGTCAGCAGCAGCGGATGAGGGCTCGTGACAGCAGCTGGGTCCACGACAGCAGCAGGGTGCAGGACATTAGCAGGGAGTACCTGAGGGAGAAAAGAGGGGTGTGTGGGTCCGCACTCAGGAACAGAGGCCGCGTCAGGGCGGCGGGGGTTACTGCTGGGCCGGGGTCGGCGTCTGAGGCAGGACGGGTGTGCTGGGGTTGGTAGGACGTGGTGCTTGGGGCAGGAAGAGGAGCTGGTGTCTGCTTAGAGTAGCAGAGCTGCTCTAGGGTGTCTGACCTGCGGTGTAGAAACTGTAGTTGTAGAGTCGATGACAGCTGCTTCTGGGTGGATAAGCCAGTCTTCCATGTTGCTTGAAGACTGGGAGCGTGATCAGTTTCTCCTCCATCCTGTGTGAGTGCGAATCTCCGGGAGTCACCATTTGTGGGGTATGAGATGTTTTGTTCGCACTCAGGATGGAATGGAGAAAGGAAACTCACAATGTGCTCTCTATATACATGTTGTATTGAATGTACAATGCAGCTTGGTGCTGGGAAGGCAGCGTGGTTACAAGCGTGATGTAGAGAGAGCTGGTTGGTGAGGATGCTCACAGGAGGACAGCTTGTGGGTCGCCATGCTCGCCAGCGGGAGAGAGGACCGCCAGGCAGGAGGAGGAGCGAGGCCCGCCGGGCAGCGGCGGTGGAGGAGGTGTTGCTGGCTGTGGCTGTTGGTAGAGAGAGAGCGAGAGAGCGAGAGGCAGATCACCGCGAGGTCAGGTCTTAAATAGCGGGGGTAGGCGTGGCTTAGTAGTTGACCCCCGCTCCGTGGTGTATGGCGGCGCTGGTTGACCTAGGTCACGAGGCATACACTGGGGAATAGGTGGGGTCGGCGAGGTAGCGACAAACAGCGTTTGTAGGGGAGAATTCCACTACAACTTCTTCACGGCCTCTCCATTCTTGTGTGGACATCCCTGTCCCTAGAATACATGGTAGACATTATTAGATCTCATTGTTGCCTGTAGGATCCAAAAGACGATAGATACAGTAAAAAAGAAAAAAAGGAAGAGGAAGGCACACAACGACATCTTGTTAACAATTATTGATGAACGCTCAGAAAATTGCAAATGCTTAGAAAATTTATGCAACAGAATGAAAGAACAGGTGCTAGTCTGACGCCGCCTTATAAAGTGTAAGAAACATTTTCTTTTCTTTCTATTTGAAGGTACGTCTTATAATTCCAAAATTTTGACGTTGGTCAAAGCAAACTTCTGAAGGTTTGTAACTAGTCACCAAGCAAGGGGTGCAGGGTACCACAACAAAAGTTATCGGTAGATTTAGTTTCGGTCATCCGCGGAATCTTAGGAGTTTAACTGTTGGAATCACTAGTTTAGACAATTCTAATATACTGCCAGATCTGGGGTCACTAATTTTAAGGGGAAAACTTAACTATAGTCTTAATTTTTAGGGTTGCTGCCACCAGACCCCCTCTGGGCAGTATGTAGCTCGTTAGGTAGCGGGCAGAGTGGACTAGGCATTGAGTTAGGTTTTTCATTGACCAGATCGATAAGGGGAAAGAAGGGTGAAACCATAACATGTCTTAATTAATTTATTCCTTATAAAGCATACTGGTAAAAAAGACATACAAGTGAGTTGGCCTTCCTCAGAAGGACAATGAAGATGTTGGTTACCCTGCTCGGCACCAGACGTCTTACATTAATTGCGTGTCATCCACATACTTATTGCATAACAATCCGTGACCTCCTTACCTCGGTCATTCCTTCTTACACTATCCCTTAACACGTCAGACTGCTCCACCTGTATGGAATATAGCACTGTAGGTTATCATACATAGTAGCACCATCTCACCTCCCTGTAGCACCATCTCAACACACCTGTTACACTCCACACCTGCAAGTATGGGACTCCTTGTAATTTCTAGGTATACGTATCAGGCACCTCGTTCGCACACCGCCCTCGGTGGGTAGAGACGAGGGCTACACCAAGAGACACACCAGTACTATTTCTATGCCTGGTATTATAGGTCGCTCCAAGTGACGACCGCGGAGTTTCTCAAGAGTTTCCTTATTTGTTCCTACTCATTTGGGGTGGTGTGCTGGGAATCCACAGGTTCACAGTGGATTGGCATAGATGGGAGTAGTCACCACCTGGTGGGACGCTCACAGAGATAATGGCCGCCGCCCAGCAAGGCACTCCGACCGCATGGGACCTGAGGTAACGGAGGACACTGAGAAATAATGCCTGATGGGCGGTTATCACACACCCTAACACATTACTATTTCACTTATACATCAGGCAAAGCTTTAAACTGTAATAACTGCTATATAAGCCTTTTCACAGGGCGGGATGTAAAAAGATAGAGGACACTGACCTGAGGTGACGGTAGAACGGAGGACACCGAGGGCACTGCCCCGCCGTATGAGTCATCACCAAGTTGTTTGGACTTACTTCCTAGCCCCCATTAGTCCCTGTTCACCTAGCAGTAAAGTAGGTACCTGTTGTAAGTCGAAAGTTGCGAATTCGTATTCAGGGAGTTGTTGGAGCTTCCAATGACTTGATGACATAAACCACTGACTCTTCAGGCTTCCACGCCCTTGACTCTTCAGGCTTCTACGCCCTTAACTCATGAGACATAAAGGCAAGCATGAACTTAACATGCTTCCCTGTTGGGCGCTGTAAACGCTTCTGTGCTTCACCTTACACAAGAATGTAGGGGAGTGCCCAATAAATAAAAAAAAAAAAAAAATAAGTCATCACCGTGTAGACCTACAGTTTCCAATCATTAATTTTTACTTTTATTTATTACGGTTCTCACCTGAACACTTTCCTGTATATTGTAACTCGTGCCTTATAAACACATATTTTAATCTTAGATTACACACTAAGGTAAGGTTCTGGTTTGCTAGTTCGTGGGTAAATTCATTGGGTTATAATATCAATGCGGCACACTCGAGGCGGGTACAAAGGACGCTCCCTTAAAGCAAAAGCCGAATGTTCATGGCGTGGGTATATCCACTTCACTTAAAACTGTAATTAGGGATCCTCCTCTCACACATTGCACCATTTGAACACAGACATAAGATTCTCTGATCACTGTACATGTCGTGGGTATACGTCACCCGAGGATACGAGGTGTATTAAGTTCACACCGATGAATACAAGATATTTCCTTTCAAGTAAAGTTTCTGGGTCACTTCCAACACCTCACATAGTTCTGATACATTTATCCTTTTTCCAGATAATTGTTCTCATGTATTTTCATATGATATCTGTGGAAGTTATGTTCGCTACACGCTCACAGACGTAAATAGTATGACCTTCAAACCATAATCCACACATAGTCCTACAGTACACTAGTCTGGCTCAACTGGACTTTCCCAATGATTTTATGGATACCTTGAGTTCTCCTTAATGCTATGAATACATACAATTAATATAATACAACCGTACCTGGGTACAATACAACACATGATTCAGTAACATTGAGTAGGTGAGTTATCCTTTATGAATGTTTCCCGTTCTCTGAGATTCTACAAGCGCGGTGGATTTGAATGTTATGTAGCGTAATATGAATTAAAGGGGGATTTTAGGAATGACAATGGTGTGCGCAGTACACTAAGACACCTTTCTTCGATGACGTTTCCATCGCAAATGACCTTGCAGCGTTTACTTGTAGGAGATCTCGCACTAAGGATGGAGGTGAGAAGGGAAACTCACAATGGCGTTTTCTATAAAATATATACATATAATGCAGTGCTAGGGAGTTGCTGTGTGGTGATGAGCTTGTTGAGAGGAGGTTTTGTTTGTTTTAGAGCGTTGAGTAGAATAATCTTCTTGACTTGACTTGACTTGATGTCTAGTGACACGAAATCTGTGGGAGAAGCAAAGGGAGAAGGAGGGTTGTAGACAAGAGAAAGTTGAACGGGCGAGGAATGTGGTGCTTCTCTTGCTGCAGGTGCAAAGTCCTCAGGGGCGCCGGGTGGGGTGTCAGGGTCCATATGGCCGGATGCAGGAGCAGGGTCAGGAGCAGTAAGTACCTGAGGGAGAAAAGAGGGTGTTGTTGGCTGCCATGGTGACCAGACAGGTGAAGGGGGGGGGGGGGGGCAGGCGTGGTTTGCTGGGGGGAATGCTGGGCTGGGGGCCCATCGGGTAAGGTGGACGGCTTCACTCGATCGATGCTGACTGTGTTGTGTCTGCCATTGCGAATGATCGTCAGGAACTTTGCTGACCATGCAAAAACCGGGAAGGGTCCGTCGTAGGGGCGTTGAAGTGGGTTGCGGTGAGCATCGCGCCTAACGAAGATATACTCGGCGTTGAGTAGTGCAGGAGGGATGCGTTCAGGGCGATGGGAAGGCTGGCGTGGGACAGTAGCTTTGAATGCAGAAACTGCTTGTCATAGTGTTTGCAGTAGGTCGTGACGGGCAGCAGGAGTGAGGTGGTCAAGGTCAGGAGTAAGTGAGAAGTCCCCGGGTAGGCGAAGGGGCTCGTTTAGGGTGAGATCTGCTGGGCTGCAGTCCATGTCTTCTTTGTGCGATGCGCGTATGCCAAGGAGCTCTTAGGGTAGAGCATCCATCCAGCTGTGCCTTGATGGTGTACTTCATCTGTCGATGAAACCGCTCTACCATGCCGTTGGATTGAGGGTGGTAAGAAGTAGTGCGGTGTCTGGATGTGCCGAGGAACTGGAGGAGACTATGTCAGAGTTGTGACTCAAACTGGGCTCCTCGGTCAGTGATGACAGTCGTGGGAGGACCGAAACGGGAGACCCAATCAGACAGGAAGGTGCGGACGGCTGACGCTGCTGTAGCACTGGGCATGGGAATGGCTTCTGTCCACCTGGTGAAACGGTCAATGCAGGTGAAGATGTAGATGTTACCCCAGGATGATGGAAGAGGTCCCACGATGTCGAGGTGCACTACCTGGAAGCGTCCTTTGGGCACAGGGAAGATTTCTAAGGGAGCCCGTGTGTGTCGATGTATCTTAGAGGACTGGCAGGCCAGGCACTGGGCAGCCCATTTACGGGTGTCAGCTTTGATGCCGGGCGAAACACGTTGCGTGGGGAAGTGCTGTGTGAGAAAGAGAATATATAATTAAATGTTCATCTGGCAGACTTTCTACCAAAACCGCGTATATACAGTCTGCCAGATGAACGTTTAATTGTATAAATATTCTCTCCCGTCCTCAGACGCCTAAACAACTTGCACTGTGCATTTAAATATAGTAAAACATGAGAAGGGTGTTATCTAGTATGATCCTACCAAACATCACAGGTATCCTCCTGCATTAACCACCCGAACAGCAAGTAAACTGGTAAGTGGTGAAATGATTAATAAAAATTAATAACTTCAACGTAAACTTTAGAACTAAAAAAAAATGAGGAAATGAAGTGTTCCTCAAATCACAAGAATAATGAATATTATTATACTATTACAGTTCGTATGATATTAATGAACTTCATCTCCATACTGTATACTGTAGTCATATACGCACACTAGTCACTACAATGTAAAATATGGAGCTTCTGACTTTATTACACACTCGGAGGAATGCATCCTGCGTTGCCAAAGATAGTGAGGTGATAAGCCTTCCCTGCCGTACATTGCTGCCAGATATTATTGATATAGCTCACAGTACTGTATTATGAATATTTCATATATTACCAATGTCATTTACCTAACTGTCGTTGACAGTTTAATTTACAGTAAGAGTGACGCCACCTGTAGTTTGATTAACACGTATACATGTTATGCTTCGTTAAAATCAACGTGTTGGTCAGGGATTATCTTGTCCCCTGGTCGAGCCTCCCCAGCATAAAAAACATAATGCTTCATCTTCGTCAAAGGATTCGTGATCATCGCGTGCCAGAGTTTGACCACCAAGGTAATTGTTTTAAAAAAGTAAATCATACAGTACACTGTACTGAGTACAGTGCCTTCATTCATTTCCTCATATAGTTGGGTGGTCTGGGTGTACCTCCTGGGATCGATCCAGTAACCCCAACAAGAAATGAGCGCTGCATCCACCAGGGAGCCACTCCCCCTAATGCCTCATTTTGAAGATTTGAACTCGAGTTCCGTAATATGACTATCGACACCGAATACTGCGCCGCTCAATTTTCACTGCCCAGTATTAGTGCAGGAGGAAACCGGAGAGCCCAGAGAAAACACTAGCATATCTCGGGGACCAGACGGGGTGACAGTACTCCAGATGGGGAAGCACTTCACTCTTGAAGATCGTTACGAGGGACGGACCGTCTAGATATCTGAACGACCTACTTATAAGACCCAATAATTTATTTGCCTGATTTACCTTCTCGCAATGGCCCGAGAACTTCAGCTCATTGTCAACATACACACCTAGGTCCTTCTCACAATCAGTCTCAAATAGTGCAGTTTCTTCATCCCGTTGGGACATATGATACGCCTCCTTACCGTTGGTACGCCCCAGGTGCATCCTCTTACACTTCGTGACATTGAATTTCAGCAGCCATTTCTTCGACCATTCTTGGAGCCCACAGAGGTCCTTCTGTAGCTCTTCACAGTCCGCTTGGTTCTTGATTTCCCGAAATAACTTGGCGTCATCGGCAAACATTTGTATGGAGGAGTGTACAACGTCAGGCATGTCATTTATGAAACAAACAAACAACAGTGGGCCCAATACACTGCCCTGTGGTACCTCACTTGTGACAGGTATGGATGACGATTTCGTGTCATTAATCACCACACACTGCTTGCCGTCATGTAGAAAGTCTTTTATCCACGCTAGGACATGTTCCCGAATTCCGTACCCTTCGTTTGATTTTAAGCCTTTCGTGGGGTACACTGTCGCATTCGCAAGCTTTGGCAAATCTAGGTAAATATTGTCGATATTACCACCCCGTTCCAGAATATGGGTCCAAATATCCAATACCTTGAGCAATTGTGTTCAGCAGCAGCTCCACGCCATAAAACTGTGTTGGCAATCCTTTACAAGGTTGTTTCGTATTAGATGTACCATTGCGGCATCTTTGATAATACTCTCAAGTACTTTACATATTATGCTGGTCAGGCTCACTGGTCTATAGTTGTTCGTGGAGTGACGATCGCCCTTCTTGAAGATAGGACTCACATAAGCCACTTTCCATTCACTGGGGACCATTTGTTCATCCAGGAATTGACAAAACAGGATCTTCAAGGGCTCAGCAAGCTCGTTGCACAACTCTCTTAGCACTCTAGGATGCACCATGTCAGGGCCGGGACTCTTATGGACCTTTAGCCTGGACCAGCAACCCTGACCATGAATCTCGACCAGCTGACTTTCGTCCAAGCCGCTAAGTCTATGGGATTAAAGGCCAGATTTTCAAGAAATTCCCAGAATTCTACAATCAACTTTTACTTTTATCCTCTTCACCACTGATCGGCTCGTTAGCCGCTTGGGCGATCGGTCACGTCTCTTAGCAGTTTTCCTTTTCATTTATCCTCTTCACCAAAAGATCGGCTCGCTAGCCGCCCGGGCGATCGGTCACGTCTCTGTCACGCACTGTTGGCAAATACTGGGCATGCACCGGCTCCTGAATGTACCTGAACCCGCTCCAGTGTTGGTCAAGTCTTGTCTTGACAGAGCTCACACTCGGTGCTGTCACAACACTCTGGCAGATTGTTCCAAGAGTTCACAACCCTCACTCCGAAAAAGTTTGCCCTCACAGCTTTCTGGACTTGCAGCTTCTTCAGTCTTGAGCTGTGACCCCTTGTGGGGCGAGCGTCCGCCAGCTCCAAGTAAGGACACTCGACTGAGTAGTGCCCTCTGAGATGCTTATACACCTCAACTAGGTCACCCCTGCCCGTCTGTAATATAAGCTAGGCGCTCCAACCAGCCAACAGTAATTGGTAAAACAAGGACATTCTATATTAAACACACATAACATACCCTACGGCACAGCATCACACGTTATTGTAGGATAATGTTTAATTTATAAGTGTCTTACTTATTATTATTTGATATACTGTATATATATATAAATACAATGAAGTTCTCAAGAACCAGTAATCATTTGTTTTCTTGCCAATTATTACGATATTTTTGAAACATTTACTGTAAATGGCTCGGCAAGGTTTTTATGTAGACTGACTTTTCATGTCTATTTAACACTGATGGATGATTTTTTTAATTTAATGAGTTCAGATATTACCGATTTGAAGGAGATTTATGATAACGTTTCAGATAATTCTAACGACGCACTCAAGTCTGACACTATACTAGTTACTGGTACTAGTGTGAATACGGATCACATAGAATTAATAGATTCGCAAGAAACGCAAGCGCCCTTATTGCGAGACAATTTTGTTGAGAGTAGTGAACACTTAAGTGATCAATTGCATGACGATTTATGTCGTGGAACCCTAAGGTCAGGTAATACGTACAATACAACACCTGATTACGGGCAGGATACCTCTCAGTCTACAGAGTCTCACAGTGTGTCAGAGAATACTTTCCCTCTTGCATCCACGCATCTTTCAGTTAGCTCCAAGTTGTCTAGCAACTCACTAACCATGGCTACATCTAATACCGGCATGTCATCTAACCAACCTAACATTGTTCAAGTATTGCCGCGCAGTGATCGCATTCGCGAGTTTACGGTGGAGGATGACTATCGTGTAACCACATTTTTAAGGTGATGTGAAGATGTAATGAAAAACATTCAAATAACAGGTGCTGATGAACGCAAAGCGTTTGTACGCGGTCACATCAAAGAAGGAAGTTATGCTAGCCAACATTTGGACGCTATTGGTGTTGCACATGCTACTTATGCGAAGTTTAAGAAGACTTTAATTGGTCTATTTGAATTAGGCGCACAATAGGGTCACCTGAACTGGATGTTTAGGTGGGTTGATCATCTGCCACGGACGATACGCTCAGAAGACACGATGAGAAGTGTTTCCCTTGCTGGCGAGGTCTGTCAAGATATCTTAACCAATTTTGGTGGTTCACCCTGGGTGGACGAGCACAATAATATGTCTCTAGACAGTTTTGCACAATTAATGGAGTTCCTTGGTTTCATCCTAACAATCCGTGACCCGGCATATATTCATGGAAAGACACATGATTATAAGCCAGATGAGGACATTTTGGATTATGCAGCCAAGATCGCTATTAAATCATCACGTACTCCCCTTGCAAGGACAATAACACCTGTAGCGTCAATTCAGCAACGAGTTCCTAAGAACTCAGCAACAAAGAAGCAATATTTAGTTTGCACAAATTGCAAGAAAAATGGTCATACTGTTGATTTTTGTTACCAACTCCAACGAAGTGGTGCTAAGCCTAAAAACAAACCACCCTCTCAACCACCACAGCGACTAGGCCCACCAAGACTTATGCAACAGCTGCTCAAACCAGGTCTGCTTCAGACCTGCCAGCTGACGTGTGGTGTTAATACCATGATTCTCCCACCCATACTACGGAGGATTGTGTAGCAGCCCGACGATGTAGCCAGATGGGGATGGAGTTACCCCAGGCATCCCACCACGGTAAACCGAGTCGTCGCTTTCACAAGAAGTCGGGGGAAGATCAACGTCAGTCCCAGATCGACATAGGGTAGCTACACCACTACCAACACGCGACAACGCTTCTGTTACAGTCTCGTTAATAGCGGCGCTAACCAAAGCGGAAGTGTTATCAATTCCGGCGAGGGTTGGGGTCAGTCAAGTTAGCGTTAGACATTGTACGGGTGCTTGTGCAAACATACTTTCTTTGGCATCCTATCAAGAGTTACAACGTAGGTCTCCTCACCGAGAATTTTTGACTCGACCTACTGAAACCGATCTCGTCCATAACAGGAATGGTGACATTACCACTACGTTTTTCTAGATTTTTATATAGTCCAAGACTTTAATTTACCAGCTGACGGTTTAATAGGTCTTCCAACTCTTAAAACTAATTTGATAGGTGTTCAGCCAAGCAAACATACTATCACTGTTAATGGTATTTCCTACAGTGCCATGCACACATCTGTACCATTGCTCTCCGCAAGGGTGAATGTGTCTTCCAACGCTCCTACTACGAGGACGATGAATTCTGAGTCAAAGCAAGTCCAAGACCTCACAGACTCACTTCCCCAGCGTGATTATAGCAGCAATAATTGGACGATCATACCTGCAGTTTTAACGGGTACTCTCCATTTTCAGAATGAGGAAATCACCAGAGCCACTATTGTATTACCTGACGTGTACATGGGGACGGATGTAGTCTGTCTTACGGAAACCTGTAAGATTAATCGTGCTAATCTACATTGAGCACGATTCGTCCTGTTGGTTTAACAGACGTTCTAGTTCTCAACGGAACAGGCGCTTTACGAATATTGAAAGAAGGATGTTATTTGTGTGATTTTCTAGTTTATCATAACCATGTTGCCTAACAGCCTATGCAATTACCAATTGGTAGTGTTTCACCTTCAATTAAACAAACCAGACAGGAGAGGATAGATCAAATAACACTACATGTTAAGGTGATTGATCACCCTCAAGGCAAGACTAGGCTCCTAGAGTTGCTTGCCGACTACCGAAACATTGTAACTTTACCAGGGGAACAGCTAGGTCACACAAATTTAACCTCACATCACATATCCCTAAAACAGGGCACAAGCCCAATTTACATACCAGCTTACCGACTACCACATAGCCAGCGCGCTGTAGTCCAGGACATGGTTGAGGATATGTTGGATCAAGAGGTTATCCCACATTCAAAATCCCCTTTCAATAGTCCTCTATTTTTAGTCCCTAAGAAGGATGGAGGTTGGCGTCCAGTAATTGATTTTAGGCGCATCAATGAAAATACTATCCCAGATAGGTACCCAATGCTTCAACTTATTTATATACAGTTAACCCTCACTTTACGCGGTTAATGTAACCCGGAGGGTACCGCGGAAAGCGAGAAACGCGTAAAGTGAATAACGTAACATATGGGATTAATTGAAATGGAGTCCAGGCCGATCCCCAAACTCCACTTTTTGACGACACACATTTATGTTGTAGTAAAAATTTTATCTTAACTTTATGATGGTATGAAAAAACAAGTAATACAGAAGAGGTTAGGTTAGGAAAGATAAAGGTTAACATAGGAAAAATAAAGGTTAGGTTAGAAAACTAAAAATTTGGTGTAACACTTACGGTAGTAGAAGAGATGGGTCGGCATACGGGGATGGAGGCTGGTTCCGAGGCAGAGGGCAGATTACTGGCCCTCAGGTGAATCACCATTACTAGGTGAATCACCATCACTGTCACTTACAGTTGTCAGGGCTTCCCTGACAAATCCCTCAGTCATCTTCACTGCCACTATCACTGGCTTGGGCTGGCTGTGGTGGGTTGCGGGCGAAGAAATCTGTTATGCTTTGCTGACGGCTGGCGTTGATGTTGTCGTGATACACCTTGATGTAGGGCTCCATAGCATGCACCAGCCGGGTATGGAAGACTTCATAGCAGTCATCGTCATTGTCCCGGGAAAGGAAGGACTTCATCTTCTCTGCACACTCCATGGCACCCTTAATATCACTATGACTTAAATTGTGTTCTTCGGAGAATGACGCACCTTCTTCCTCCTCTTCACTGACGTGTTCTTCTTCCAACATCTCGTCGGCAGTCACTTCAGGATCTCTGATCACCTCCAGGATGTCGTCATTGGTGGTCTCGGAGAAGCCTGGAACTGTAACAGTCTGCGCAGCTTCTCTGGCAAGGTCCACTGCTACTGCAACATTCTGAACCTCACCAGTCACAGATTGACTCCTCCTCTCACCTGGTATTCCATGCAACACATGTCTCCATGCGTGACGAATTGTAGCAATAGACAGCTGATCCCATGACTCCACCAAGAAGTCCACAGCTTTCTTGATGTTAAATATTCTCCAGAATTGTTTGAAGAGTATTTTTTGCTGTTCCAACTGTTGGTCCTCATCTTCTTCGCTCTTGCTATCGGTGGTGGTGTCACTCAGGTTACGCAACTCTTCCCTGGTGTTGGTGTAGTAGTTCAGGAGCTGGAATTTTTTGGTTGAGAATGCAGCTTTCACATTGCAAATCAACTCCTGGTCCATGGGCTGGATTAATGACGTAGTGTTGGGAGGAAGGAAGACCACTTTTATGTTGGGGTGACGATCTAACAGTAGGGGCGAGTGTCCTGGTGCGTTGTCCAGCAGCAACAAAATATTGAATGGCACATTCTGTCGCTCACAGAATTTTTTTACATCGGGAACAAAACAGTCATCAAACCAGGAGAGGGACAGTGTAGAGAACATCCACGCCTTACGTGCGGTCAGCCAGTGGATATTTAGCTTGGTCATGTCCATGGTTTTGTAGGCGTGCGGCTTGCGTGCTGTGTGGATCACCGATAACTTGAGCTTACAGGTACCGGAGGCATTGGTGGTAAACAGGACGGTGATGCGTTCCTTCTGCATTTTCCGGCCCCGAATCCTGCTGGCATTCTTCACAACCAAGGACTTGGAAGGTAGCTTTTTCCAGAAAAGACCAGATTCGTCCATGTTAAACACCTGGTCGTCACTGTACTGTCCTTCCTCCATAATCTCACGTAAAAACGGAGGAAATTCCCGAGCCGCAGCACGATCAGCACTCGCTTCTTCACCACCAATGTTTATATTGGTGATCTTGTTCCGGATCTTAAACCTCTGTAACCACCCAGAGGAAGCATTAAAGGGTTTGGGCTCTGTAATTCCCATCTTTCGTGCCACTACCATGTACAGTTCACGTGCGTAGTCCTTAACAGAGCGCATGTCGACCGCCATGTTCCATCGCGCCTGACGCACCAAGTACCTCACAAGTAATTTTTCTGTCTTGAGAAGCACCTGGTTGTGAAAATACTTGATCATAGAAGCACCTAGAGACTTTGTGATCTTCATGTGCTCCTTTATCTTGGCTGCATCCTTCTTTATAGTCCGGATCGTAGATTCGTTCACGCCATGCTGGCGCGCCAAATCAACCTGCCTTGTTCCTATCTCCAACTCTTGGATGATAGTATACTTCACCTCGTAGCTTAAGGAACGTCGTGTCTTCTTTGGTTTAGTGCCGCTGGGTCCAGGTAAGGAAAGGCTTCTCTCTGGGGGTGGTGGTCCGGTGGAAGCCATTTTACGGAACAATGGATGCGCGTTTACACGAGTGGCCTTGAGGGATGAAACTCCCGCGGCTAGGTCAAGCGTCGTCTTTCCTCCCTCCCTCCCTCCCCCGGGTGGACACGTCATAATACTTTAAGCCAATTACAGCTAGCAGCAGAGGGGGGTAGGGATGCATGGCCAATCACAGGTCTGATACGTCATATGACGTCAGTGATAACGCAACAAAGACACACACTGCGCAACCTTACTGCGCCGCTTGCCCAAGCGGAGGGAGGAGGAGGGAGAGGGAGGGAGGCAGGCAGGCAGGCGGGCGGGCGGGTGGCGCGAATCTAAAAATAGCGCCGCGCCGGGCACTCTCCGCGTAATGGGGTTCACGTACCGCGTAATGTGAGCACGTGAGGTTCTGGCAAGGCACCGCGTTAACGTGGAAACGCGGAATGCGGGACCGCGTAAAGTGAGGGTTAACTGTATAAGCCAAGTTAAGGAAACTCTACCCAAAGCTTATTATTATATGGTGGTATTGTGTGGTAGGGTGATGTGTTGTGGTGGTGCTGTGTGGTAGGGTGATGTGTTGTGGTGGTGCTGTGTGGTAGGGTGAGGTGTTGTGGTGGTGCTGTGTGGTAGGGTGATGTGTTGTGGTGGTGCTGTGCAGTAGGGTGATGTGTTGTGGTGGTGCTGTGTGGTAGGGTGATGTGTTGTGGTGGTGCTGTGCGGTAGGGTGATGTGTTGTGGTGGTAGGGTGATGTGTTGTGTGATGCTGTGTGGTAGGGTGATGTGTTGTGGTGGTGCTGTGTGGTAGGGTGAGGTGTTGTGGTGGTGCTGTGTGGTAGGGTGATGTGTTGTGGTTGTGTTGTATGGTAGGGTGATGTGTTGTGGTGGTGCTGTGTGGTAGGGTGATGTGTTGTGGTGGTGCTGTGCAGTAGGGTGATGTGTTGTGGTTGTGTTGTATTGGTAGGGTGATGTGTTGTGGTGGTGCTGTGTGGTAGGGTGATGTGTTGTGGTGGTGCTGTGTGGTAGGGTGATGTGTTGTGGTGGTGCTGTGCGGTAGGGTGATGTGTTGTGGTGGTGCTGTGCGGTAGGGTGATGTGTTGTGGTGGTGCTGTGTGGTAGGGTGATGTGTTGTGGTGGTGCTGTGCGGTAGGGTGATGTGTTGTGGTGGTGCTGTGCGGTAGGGTGATGTGTTGTGGTGGTGCTGTGTGGTAGGGTGATGTGTTGTGGTGGTGCTGTGCGGTAGGGTGATGTGTTGTGGTGGTGCTGTGTGGTAGGGTGATGTGTTGTGGTTGTGTTGTATTGGTAGGGTGATGTGTTGTGGTGGTGCTGTGTGGTAGGGTGACGTGTTGTGGTGGTGCTGTGTGGTAGGGTGATGTGTTGTGGTTGTGCGTGTGGTAGGGTGATGTGTTGTGGTTGTGTTGTATTGGTAGGGTGATGTGTTGTGGTGGTGCTGTGTGGTAGGGTGATGTGTTGTGGTGGTGCTGTGTGGTAGGGTGATGTGTTGTGGTGGTATTGTGTGGTAGGATGATGTGTTGTGGTGGTATTGTGTGGTGGGATGACGTGTTGTGGTGGTATTGTGTGATAGGATGACGTGTTGTGGTGGTATTGTGTGATAGGATGACGTGTTGTGGTGGTATTGTGGGGTAGGATGACGTTGTGGTGGTATTGTGTGGTAGGATGAAGTGTTGTGGTGGTATTGTATGGTAGGATGACGTGTTGTGGTGGTATTGTGTGGTAGGATGACGTGTTGTGGTGGTGTTGTGCTGAAGACATCAGGTATAGTGCGTATAATTACAAAAAAAAAACCCAGCTTCATTACCGGATACGAGTAATTGTTTGAGCATCTATGACTGCCTCCCACCTGTCTCTGTACATCTTACACTCAACATATGATTTGCACTGTACTGAACTAAGCGCCGGAATCACATCACTGGCTGTTGTCCGACTGAAATATATTGGCATCAGTGAACATAATAACTGAGCAGTAGTGTGGTAATTGGTGAATATTTCATGGCATTTTGGGACAACAGAATCTAATAATGGCAAAAATATGGATGGGGATAGGGATAGAGGCTCGGGGTTAGGGCAGAGATTATGGGGATTGGGATAAAGGCTGGGGGTTAGGGTAAAGATTATGGGGTTGGGATAGAGGCTGGGGGTTGGGATAGGGGCTGGGGGTTAGGGTAAAGATTATGGGGTTGGGATAGGGGCTGGGGGTTGGGATAGGGGCTGGGGGTTGGAATAGAGGCTCGGGGTTAGGGCAGAGGTTATGGGGATTGGGATAAAGGCTGGGGGTTAGGGTAAAGATTATGGGGTTGGGATAGGGGCTGGGGGTTGGGATAAAGGCTGGGGGTTAGGGTAAAGATTATGGGGTTGGGATAGAGGCTGGGGGTTGGGATAAAGGCTGGGGGTTAGGGTAAAGATTATGGGGTTGGGATAGGGGCTGGGGGTTGGGATAAAGGCTGGGGGTTAGGGTAAAGATTATGGGGCTGGGGGTTGGGATAAAGGCTGGGGGTTAGGGTAAAGATTATGGGGTTGGGATAGAGGCTGGGGGTTGGGATAGGGGCTGGGGGTTGGGATAGAGGCTGGAGGTTGGGATAGGGGCTGGGGGTTGGGATAGGGGCTGGGGGTTAGGGTAAAGATTATGGGGTTGGGATAAAGGCTGGGGGTTGGGATAGGGGCTGGAGGTTGGGATAGAGGCTGGGGGTTAGGATAGAGGCTGGGGTTGGGATAGAGGCTGGGGGTTGGGATAGATGCTGGGGGTTGGGATAGAGGTTGGGGTTGGGATAGATGCTGGGGGTTGGGATAGAGGCTGGGGGTTGGGATAGAGACTAGGGGTTGGGATAGAGGCTGGGGGTTGGGATAGATGCTGGGGGTTAGGATAGAGGCTGGGGTTGGGATAGAGGCTGGGGGTTGGGATAGATGCTGGGGTTAGGATAGAGGCTGGGGTTGGGATAGATGCTGGGTGTTGGGATAGAGGTTGGGGGTTGGGATAGAGACTAGGGGTTGGGATAGAGGCTGAAGGTTAGGATAGAGGCTGGGGGTTGGGATACAGGCTGGGGTTTGGAACAGAGGCTGGGGGATTAGGATAGAAGCTGGGGGTTTGGGATTGAGACTGGGTTTGGTGGGCTGGGATAGAGGCTGGGGAATTTGGATAGAGGCTAGGGGCTGGTATAGATTCTAGGGGTTGGAATAGAAGCAGGAGTTGCGATAGAGACTGGGATTAGAATAGAGGTTGAGGGTTAGGATAGAGGCTGAGGGTTAGAATAGAAGCTGAGGGTTAGGATAGAGGCTGTGGTTAGGATAGAGGCTGGGGGGTTAGGATAGAGACTGGGGGTTAGAATAGAAGCTGTGGTTAGGATAGAGGCTGGGGGTTAGGATAGAGGCTGGGGGTTAGTATAGAGGCTGGGGGTTAGTATAGAGGCTGGGGGTTAGGATAGAAGCTGTGGTTAGGATGGAGGCTGGGGGTTAGAATAGAGGCTGGGGGTTAGGATAGAGGCTGGGGGTTAGGATAGAGGCTGGGGGTTAGAATAGAGGCTGGGGGTTAGGATAGAGGCTGGGTTAGGATAGAGGCTGGGGGTTAGAATAGAGGCTGGGGGTTAGGATAGAGGCTGGGGGTTAGGATAGAGGCTGGGGGTTAGGATAGAGGCTGGTGGTTAGGATAGAGGCTGGTGGTTAGGATAGAGGCTGGGGGTTAGAATAGAGGCTGGGGGTTAGGATAGAGACTGGGGGTTAGAGGGTTAGAATAGAGGCTGGGGGTTAGGATAGAGGCTGGGGGTTAGGATAGAGGCTGGGGGTTAGGATAGAGGATGGAAATCACCCTCTGCAATGTTTATAGTGTTTATTAAAAATAGGTAAATTATGAAATGGATTTACAAACTGACAAAATGGAACAGTAGTTTACTTTGTAGTGTTGTGGTCTTTAAGGAACTACTGGAGGAATTATCTGTGGAGACGCGGCCAAGCAACTTCTCTCCTCCATATTTAGTTGGAGGTTGTTTTCCTAAAAGACATAAATGATGTCAGATATAAATTGAAACACCACGATAAACAGCAATAAACTCCATATTTTGTTTGTAAGTTCGGTTGTGGTCCTCTATCAAATATCTATTATTTATAAAACAGGAAAGTAGGTAGTGATATAATCAGTGAATGGAGGATGTTTTGTCATGATCAGGGCAGATATAGGATATACAGGTAATCTTGCTTCCGATCTGTTTATCTTAGAACTTATGGTAATACAGTGACACGTGGAAGTTGTGTTTTGGAGTATTTCCAATGACATCTGTTTGTAAGGTACACCCATACACGAAATGTAAACGAGGATGGTACTTACGGGGAGAGGAGGACGATGACGTGGCTGGAGTAAAGTTGGGTGAGGGTATACTGCTCGGTGTAAGTTCGCAGTAAGTCACGTTTTGACTCTCACGTGAGACGGATAAATCTAGCACTAGTAGTGTCCTGTAAAATTATTTTTCCTTTTATCGGATTATCCCTAAATTTAATTAAAAACAAACTATTATTGTTTACTTCATAGCTAATTCATTAGTGCATTACCCGAAGCCTAATCTAGACCTCTGAAAGTGAAATGTAAGAGATTGAAGTTTGTCAGTTTATGCATAATTTACTAAAGTACTGTACAGGGTATTGAAAAACTTATAATCATAATGTATTATATGTGATGTTGTGGCATATTGTGTAAACTACAAGGAAATGCTGATATGACGTACAGTACTGTATTTGTCTTTTCAATAATGAAATTTTATTGCCTCTTCGCTGATGATTTAGTAAATATTATTTTCATAAGTACATACAGCAGTTTTAATTTTTATTTTACATTTATTGCATCATTCTAATTAAGGTTAATTTGTCCATTTATGTATGTGAATGCACAAGACTTATGAATAGAAAGAAAATGGACATTATAATATCACCTCAAAATTTGAACGCTGTAAAAAATAACTAGTTTATCAGGTACTGTACTTTATTCAAGATGCCACTTGCTGGAAAAATGTACATGACAGGTGAAGAAGGAGAGAAAGGAGGAAATATAAATGAATCAGTTAGAGAGAAGAAATATAAAAAAGAAAGAGAATCAGAAAGAAATCGTCAGTATAGACGAGAATGGGAAAGATTGGAAAGCGAAAGGGAAGGAAAGTATTGCAGATATGAATGTAAGAGGTCATGCAGATGGGAGAGGAAACATAGAACTAAAAACCAAGGTGACCAGGAAGACTGGAGAAATGAGAATAAAATTCATGGAAGATACAGAGAGAGAGAAATGGAGCAAGGCACAGACAACAGTACGAGAGAACATACAACACAACAAAGGCAAGGTAAAGAGAGAAAACAGAAGAAAGACCAAGGGAATATGTGGAAAGAAATGCAGAAAGATAAGAAAAGAAAAGCAGGAAAATACGCAGATAAAGATGGGAGCGGGCAACATGGAGGAACGAACAGAAGAAACAATTGTATCCAGGAGAACACTTTGTGCAAAAATAACACAAAACAAAGACATAATTTTGGATGTGTGCAAGATGGTGACAATCACCAGTGGGATGGAAACAGAAAAAGAGAAACATGGAATAACGATAAAGGGAGAAGCAGGACGAGAGAAGACATACCAGCAATTAGTCATTGGACAGGCTGGATGCCTAAGGGTCAAGCAGCCTCGTGTGTCACGCCAAGGAGAGGAAGAAGCTGCAGGGGAAAAATCAGGTAAACCCAGTGGCTTTTTAAAACATTTGTTCATCTTAGCATTAAGGGGGGATAATATAGTTCTCCTGTTGTTTTATTTGTAGTGTATTACTGCACTTTAACAATTACTACAGTATAGTCTGCATTTCCGCGGTCAATTGAACCAGTGGAGGTCCGCGTAAAACGAGAAACGCTTAAACGAAATAACTGAACATATGGGATTAATTGAAATAGAGATTGGGCTGAGCCCCAAACTACACTTTTTCCAACACAATACGTACGTTGTAGTAAAAATAACATCTTAATTTTATGATGGTATGCACAAACAATTAATAATTAAGAGAAATATCAATAATATTAGGTTTTTTAACACTTACGTTAGTAGAAAAGCTGGATCGGCATACGTGGATGGCGACTGGTTCCGAGGCAGAGGGCAGATTAGTTGCCTTCCGATGAATCACTTTCACTACTCGCAGAGGTTTGCAGGGCCTCCCAGACAAACCCCTCAAAGTCCATATCCTCACTGTCACTATCACTGACTTGGGCTGGCTGTGGTTGTGATGGGTTGCGGGCGAGGAAGTCCTCAATACTACGTTGACGACTAGCATTGAGGTTGTCGAGATAGATCTGGATATACGGCTCCATAACTTTCGACAGAAGGTTATTAGATACTTCATACTGATCCTTGTCTGGGCCGTTGTCAAGGATGAGCTTAATTTTCTCCCCCAACTCGATGATTTCCTTCACATTATCATGGCTTGGTCCAGGTCATTCAAGGTTTTTCTCGGGTGGTGGGGGTCCAGCGGAAGCCATTGTGAGTGGAATAGCGGGCACAAGAGAGAACTGTATACTCAGACTGAGAACAATGAGACAGGCCCGGCTAGGTCAGCGACTTCTACCCTCTGGTGGCAGGGCACGTCATGTTACATTAAACCAATCACAGCTAGCGGCGGAGGTAAGGATGGTAAGGATGTGTGGCCCAATCACAGTTCCATACGTCATATGACGTCAGCAATAACGTAAGAGCGGCCTAATGCGCACCACTCACCGCGCCGCTTCCCGTGTATGGTCAAGAATGGACCGCGTGAGTAAAAAATGGCGTGGTGCGTTTGGACCTTGCCGCGTAAATGACCAAATTTACCGCATACTGTGCTGTAATTAAAACATTTCATTCTGGCAAGGCACCGCGTAATTAAAACATTTCATTCTGGCAAGGCACCGCGTAATTAAAACATTTTATTCTGGCAAGGCACCGCGTAATTAAAACATTTCATTCTGGCAATTCACCGCATAATTAAAACATTTCATTCTGGCAAGGCACCGCATAAATGACGAAACGCGTAAACAAAAACCGCGTAAATCCAGACTAAACTGTATAGACTTTAAGCACACGTATATTAGAACTTTAACTTGTTATCCACCGTAATAAATTAAGAGAGATATGTGTTTCTACTGCTGGAGTTATGTCGAATATATTCACCTATATTCCTGAGTGGATCGGAAAGAACTTGGCGGTTCACCCTAATGGGGACAAGGAGCTCGGAAAATTCAATGGTTAGCTTTAACGGGGTTAAGAGTACATATTCGATGATTCACCTTAACGGCGTCAGGTAGAATTCATTGGATCACCTCTGCAAGGTCGGCAGAATGTCAACCATGGGCGGAACATAGCGGTTCACCACACGTTCATTGCTAACGCTTTTATGACCGACATTATCATCATTAACGTTTCTGTCATGACCATGTTGTTCATAACGCTAATATTGATGATAGTGGCAGGGCAACCTGCTACTACCCTCTACCGAGGATTCTGAGACTATGGGAGGATAGTTCACCCCAATTTGGCGCCGGAAAGTAAACAAAATAATTACCAGGCAAGGAATAAAGAGAAGAAGACAAACATTTTGGTGAATTTACGTTTTTTAGTTTTGTTCATTTTTTTTGCTCCTGCACACCAAACCTTGTAGGATTTTTCCAGTAAATACCTCAGCATTGTTCATCTGGTGGCAATCCTAAGATCGCTTCACTCCCTTGTGACAAACGTATCCTAACAATTGAAAGATTAAAGACCACAATTTTCCACTAAGATATCGAAGGTAAAGATATGATGGTATACACCTCATATTCTCCAGTGCAGAAACTAATCATCCGATAGTATCATATACTGTACTAGGCTCACAGTCATAAATCCCTTAACTCCAGTTGCCAATCTCTGAGGAGAAAATTGTCTGTCTCACTTTTCTTCTAGTTAGAAATGAGACCACATGCATGCCTCCTTGACACTTGGGTTGAGTTTGGCCATGTAAATATTGGTACAGTATTGTGTAAAGTTAGAGTGGATGTTTTACCCCTACATTGTTTTACATGTGTTTACCTAAGTAATAATACACTGAGAGTATTCACAAGTTGCTCTAAACTGGCATCAATTTTTAAAAATATGAAATGCACATCTATACAAAGGCAATCAAACATATACACAGAATTAATTTCAATTTTGGCTTTAATACAGTACACAGTTACTCTGCATTATATTGACATTTATTGTACTAATTATTACACCCTGTCAAGATACTGTCTTTTTTATAAATGAAAAATATAACTGACAGTAAACATGATCGTACACTGAAATAACAGCTAATGTAATACAGTATAATGTAAAAAAGGTGAAACCAACATAAAAATCTTTGGTTACTTATTAGAACACAGCATTTATGAAATCATATCACTTATAATTGGATACAATAAATGTACTTGTACATGAAAAAAATCTTCCTTCATACAGTATTTGAATAGTCCTAACAATAGCCAAGAGTGACATTTATTTATTTATTTTTTTAGAAATTAATATGCTATTCGGACAACTTTCACTTATAAAAATATACTGATAAATATACAGGGGAAAGAAAAGGTAAAGTAAACTTGGAAATCCCATTCTATGGAATAGGGCAGAATCAAGTGACCTGTAAGATTCCCTGTTACAAAACACTTCTTAGGACACTTAACTTATCCAGGAAGCTGCCTACCTTCTGAAGCAGGGACACTGTCCTATATGGATCAGTAAACAGAACACAAACTGCCTAGTTACTCAAATGAGTCCAAGAATAGCAATAGGAAAACCTTAATTCAATAATGTGTGCACCAGTTCCCTTGACCAGAAATAAACATGCTTAAGTTTATTAAATGTGCAGTACAGGTATTTCCTGAAGAAACAAGTCCTCTCTAAACTTTTGAACCTCTCTTACACCTCAAAAAAATAAAAAAAATTATCCAATACAGTGCAGTACACTTTGAAGAACACACCAAACTTCTTTGATTCTCAATATTGTTTTTGATAAAGTTGTTCCACTTTAAAGCCTGTGTGTTCTCTTCATTCAAATCCTTGGCTTTGCTCGAGATACCCCAAGTAAATTTCTTCTTCTTTTTGGTATTTTCAAAACTAGAGATAAGGTTTGGCATCTTTCTCTCCTTGTTAAACTTCCGTTTTATGGTTTCCCATATTCTTTAATTTTCTGAATTTCCTCATTTCTATTCTTTCCAACCACCACAGTTCACACTACGATTATTTATCAATCATTGCGAAAGTAGCTACCTCATATCTTACTTTAAAAAACCTAACCTTTTCTTACTCCAAATTAATAACCAAATTCAACTCTTTCCAGCAGTACACATCCTATTGCTGGTGGTCTTCACCATCATGAAAATTTATCTTACCAGCATAAGTGTGTTGTTGTATAGTAGTGAAACATGTGCAGTTAATGAGGATGACATACATAGCCTGAGTGAGATGAAATGAGAATGGTAAGATGGATATGTAATATGACCCATGTAATATGGTGATAATGATGATGTGAGATATGAAACCCAGTTCAGAGTTATGAGGGTGCCTGGGTATTGAGAGGATTGGCAAGGTTTTTGTAAAGGCAGGCAGAGATGGCTTGGGCATGTGGAGAGAATGGAAGAAACCAATTGGGTCAAATGATGTATGACTTTGAATGTGGAGGGGAGGAGACCTTAGGGTAGGCCAAGAGTGACATGGGGAGAGGTTGTGAGAAATTACCTCAAAGATAAGAGCCAAATGAGTCTGTAGCTTGGAGAGCTGCCACCAGGTAATCATGTCTAACACATGTAAGTGTGGATAATGGCCGTAAAATAATGATAATGACTCAAATGCTCATGCCCAGTCAAGCTTCCCAGTAGATTGCATAAATACTAAAACTGCTTTGAACAAAGATCCGAGTCCATAATACAGTACAGTACGGACCAAATAACACTGTTACATTTAATACTTCCAAATTACTCATTACCATCCCCTTCTTTCACTTAGTTATACCCCTATTACCCGGTATATACCAACCCAAAATTATGAGTTGAAAAATAACCATAACATAGTTCACAGCACTACTAGGTGGCGAGTCGACGCCTCAGTGGCATAGTTACTGTCCACTGTCTCCACACATATGATCACTTGCCATATACAGTGGGGTATGCTATAACGAATCTAATTGGTTCTAGAACTTTGTTCGTTATAGCATTCGTTCGTTATAGGATTAATCCGTTCCAGGCCCCCAAATACAACCACTTAACACTGAAAAATATATAAAATTGTAAATATTGTAAAAAAGTGCATAAATATGCATCTAAACCCCTGAAATAAAGAGTATCATTAATTCTTGTAATAAAAAAAAAAAAAAAAAAAAAAAAAAAAAATATTCGTTGTTAGGAGTTTCGTTCGTTATAGCATTCTCAATTTTATAGGTAAAACCGTTCGTTATAGGAATATTCGTAATAGGATCCGTTCATTATAGCATAACCCACTGTATGCACACCCATGCTCTTAATTTTTCTTATTTTATAGTTTTATTTTATATTTTCTTTATTTCTTAGCCACAACAGAGTATTGTAAAGATTATTCCACAACTTTTATATTTTCATTACGTACATGTAACAATGGAAACATGCCATCTCCACAGATATTATTTCTTGTTATGCGATAATTTTGCTTAACATTAAGTTTCCAGGAATGCATCCCCATTGTTAAACGAGGGATACAGTGTTAAACTGTATCCCTTGTTAAACCTTGTGCAAGGAAACTATTTCTTCAATTATTCTGAAAGATTGAGTTGGTGTGTAGTGGTGCTGTGACTGAAGCATGTTAAGTGGGGTAAACTGGCCCTACAGTTAGTCAGCCATCAGGCATCAATTATGGTTATCACAACAATATTTACATTCGCACAGTGAATCATCAAGATGTCAAAATAACCAACAAACATCAATCACATCTAATTTATTCATAAATCCTTTCTGTGGCACGAGACTATTTTGCCAACTAATACCATAGAGAACCTGAAGAGGAGGCTTTGCTTATTCAATTTCATAAGGAATCAAGAGTGCAGACACAAACCAAGTAGATCACCAGTAATATCTAATACAGTACGGTATATAAATTAGATATTTAAGAAAGATTTTGTAAAAATGAAAAGTTGGTCTTTACCTCAGGAACTACCCATGTTTACCCCGTGAACTGTAATTTATGTATTTTAATTTTTCTGTGCCCCCCCCCCCCAAGATATCCGAAAGTCTATGTCTTTTAAAATGGCAAAATAAACAAAATAAACCCAATACAAGTTGTACCTCTCTAGTCCGGCATTCTGTGGTCCGGAACGATTTTAGTTTGTCCAATAGGTAGATAGGCAGCTTTTTTTTTCTTTTTTTTTTACTTATATCTGAAATTTTATTATTATTACAGGAGTATTAAATTTTTGCCCCTCAGGCCCCAATGTGGGTCAGTGACCTATGCCCGGGTAGGCTAATCCCCGTAAAAAACAACAACAACAAAGCCGCGGGAAATTAAGGTTTGTTTACATCCGGCAGTTCAGCTGCTCTCTCTCTGCTTGTCTATACAGAGTACAACATTTAACCCTTCCATATATATGAGCAGTAAATAAGTGTTTTCATATTCTTATGTAGAGTAATGACGATATGTTTTCACATGTGTGCACTTACATACGCGCACTCACTTTTTTTTACCATTAATGGTTAGCTACTTCTATTGTTCCATTTATTAACATTAAATAACATTACTTAAAACAACCATATTAATTTTACTACAGCTACAACCAAAGTCTTATTTTCTTCAGTTTTATATGTAGAACCAGTCCGTCACTGGTTTTGTAATCAACAAGAACAATGCTGTGTCATTTCCTCGTGTGTTTTAATATTCTACGTATTATTAATGAATTGTATTGCTCATTTTGCACACATAAACATTAATTCAATAAAAAAGACATTCAGTAATAAACTATAATGAATCTTTTGTACATAAGAGAAATGACGCTGTTTACACGATTATGCACATCGTCTGCACGTTGGCGGGCCATTCAAACCCGTCGAAATTCAAGTTTCCGCCGTCATAATTTGTATTTATTTTTTTTGTGTGTTCCAATAAAATAAGTTGAATTAAAAACTCGCGAAATTTGAGAAGCTACTATACAACATTTAATCCTTCAATATGTCTTAAAAGAGACCATGATGCAGAGAAAGTGGTGCTAGTGCTTCCAAGCATAAGCACAAGTCACTATCGATCCAGGAAAAGGGTGAATTTCCATGGTCCGACACCAGTTAGGTCCCGAGGTTGCCGGACTAGAGAGGTACAACCTGTAACACCAACCCGACTTACCTAAAAAAAAAACTCTCTCAAGGTCATTTGTTAGTAGGTTGGCTTGCTTTAGTTGGCTGATGGCATCTTTAATAAATGGCTTTATGTCAGATTCACAGTTGCCACTTAAATAAATGTAGTTAAACAGAAGTGAACAGAAGGTTTCTTTTTTTAAATTGTATATTTAGGTAACAGTAATAAAAAAGTTAATACAGGTACAGTGCAGGCATTCCATGATTTACAAAAGGGTTCCATTCCTTAAAAACTTTTCATAAATCATTATTTCTTAAATTGGATCACCTTTTACTAAAGACTCCCATTATAAAATAGGAGATAAGTTTCCATAATAAAATGAACTCAAAATGTCTTAAAATGCCACAAAAGATGTAATGATAATTTTTGGTGTACACAATGACTTTGAGACAATAATAAACAAAATATGTGAAATACATGCTGTACAGTACAGTAATAACATTATCCCTGTGTTTACGAGAAACTGGATGGGATTTGTAACAAAGTGAACAGTGAAATACTGAGCCAACATCTATAATGAATATACAGTATACTGTAGTAATACAGTACACTTATTTCCATTCTATAATAAAGGATACATATTACCTGTAAAAATGAAAAACATGCTTGGCCCCATATAAGTTATTGCATCATATTAAATTCCCAGAACTTTGTTTACAGTGCTAATAAGTGGTGAAATAATAAATAAGAAATAAAATAAATGTAAATTACAACTCCTAGGGTGGATATGAGCTATTCTTGAGATTAAGAACTAGCCTTTCTCTATACAGTACAAAAGTCCCTAAAATATCTCATTTAAATACAGAGGAATGGTTAGGGACTGTACTGTAATATACTTGTATTACCAAATCAGCTTCAAGAATTCATCCTGGTGAAATTTTTCGCTTTCAGAATGTAATTTCAAAGGACTATTGTACCAGGTTTTGTCCACATTAAACATGATTAGACTGGGTGTGAAGCTGTTCTGCATTTCTTTTTCAGTGATCCCTGTAAAACAATGTCCCTGCTTCAGAATATAAACACTCCCCTGAATATGGCAGGCTCTGCTTGAAAGTGTTCTATGGAGGCTTTCTCACAGGTTACTTAAGAAAAGACCTGTGGGTCTTAAATATCTATTTTCCAGCCAGCCTGCAAAATTTGGAATAAGTTTGACAGAACATTTAAAACTGGACATAATAGAGAAAACTTGAACTTCACTTTCCCAATAAAATCTCATTGGGTTTTATAAACAAAATAAAACTACAGTATTACAATAGCTCAAGAACTATCAATAATATTGCTGTAGTGAATTCTTTCTCACATAATGCTGAAATTAATCCTCAAAATAATATCTATCGTAAAATTTAGTAAGACACTTTCTTTTCTTCATATACTGTACTCCTGCAATAAATACGAGATGTGGACATATAAAAGTTACAAAACTTCTGCATCAACATTCTTCTCAGTCAGCGAGCGAAAGCCTTCACTTTCACGAAATATATTATTGTATTTGCATCAAAATCATATCTTTTATTATTACTATATTCGTGGCACTTTCTGCAACAGTATCTTATGATACTTTACATAATATAGAATTGTTTATATGTATAATTCTTTAGTATCTCTCTACAATGCATCCACAATATTGCACATGAGTCTGTCTAAGCTTGAGCACTTATCCTCAGCAGCACTGCCACCATCATTCTTTGGCCTTAACTGGAGCTCCTCAGCGGAAGGCACAAGTAGTTTTGAATCAAGGTCTACATTGTCCGGAAGAGAAGCCAAAGCTTCTCTAACAAGTCTACTCACATCGTCTTCTTGTCTTTCTAACCGTTCCGCAACCTGTATAAAATCATTTTGAATTATTTTTATAAACAGAACACAAAATTCAATACTGTAGTCTACTTTAAGTAAAGAACACTATCCAGCTTCCCTACTTACTGCAAAAACTTGAGGAAATACCCAGAGATACATATGAAAAGTAAAGCCTAAAGAGCAACTTACAGTACAGTGAACACAAGTTTACCATAGACCTAATGATATAAATATGTAGTGGTTATGTCCAGGAGTTCGATTCTGGTCAAAAAAATTTCACTTACATATATTAATTAAATATCTAATTTATATTACTACAGTATTGGTAAAAGTAAATATTTAAACATAAAATAATCCCAAGATGGTCAAGGAGACTGTGTATAGAGGCCAGCTAAGGTGGGGAGTGGTGGAATTATTGAGATGAAGTGGCAGGATTGCCTGCCTCTTCATCTGTGGATGGAAGTTTAAAAAATTTGGAGCATTCTTCTTTGTCTGTTTCTACAGATCCTTGTAGCAGTCAATGTTAGTAACTTGTTATAATTCTTTGGCATTAATACAGGGATTATTAGTGACAGAATTTGAAAAAAAAAATGCAATATACAGAAAAGATGGGCAAAATCAAACATTTCCTCAGATCAATGCCAAACTGTAATGGGAGCAGAAGACAGAGAATTGAGAATTTTATAACAAGAATGAAAATTGTGAATGCATAGATGAATATGATTATCTCATACCATTATGTGGGATTATGTATTCTATAAATCACAAAATCTGGGAAAGAAAGTTGCCATTGTGCGTAGTTGTGCAACTGAAAACATACCTGATGTCTCTGCCGCTTCTGCATTTCAAGCATGACTCGCACAGTCTCTCGTGCCTGATGTGGTCGGAATTCATTAATCAGATGATGCATGTTGATGAATAGAATATTGATATCCTCGATCTTGTCTGTACGTTTTGTTGAGTCTGGACACTTTATAAGGATGTCCAAAAGGTCCAAGAAGTTAACTAATATAGAGTGGTTTAATTTCTTCAGTTCCCTCCGATGGTCAAAGTTTTGAGGGTAAAGGCGACGGATGGCCTGTAAGATAAGAATTTGTTAGCTTTTTAATACTGTATAGTATTAATAATTTGGTGTGAAGAATGGTGTTAAATCAAGAGCTCCACAGAATTCAATATACATTGTATAAGAAAATTAACATGAGTATATGCAATATACAGTACATGGTATCCACAAACTTAGCTAGAAATTCTATGATTTTTCATAACCCAGAAATTTGCAAACAATTATGTATGTTACTGGCAAAGTATGAACATCAGGCATTGCATGAAATGCCTTGGCATTCTATTCACTGCCTAGAAACTTTTAGGCAAAGTATGAAATAAGTTTCTTTTAATTTGATCTTTTATACTTTACCTAGGCATTCTATACAATACCTATGAATTAAATAAATGCCTTAGGCAAAGCATTAAAAGGACAATAAATACATAGTGTTGTTTATTAACAAAATCAACAATGTGTGAAATGAGACCTGTTTATACATGTTTATTCCCATAACCTGGTTAGGTTAGGCATTTCATACAATGCCTGATTTTCACACTTTGCCAGTAACATACACTTGTCATATAAAGAGGAATATATGAAAGCCTTGAGCAATATTTTGCTGTACTATTCCCCTACTTTCTTTGGGTGACTCTTAAAGTCTTCCCTAACTGAGAGTGTTGGATACATGCCATTGAACTTCTGGAAAGAAAATTTTGCTCTAACACTTTTATTTGAACATAATACATCTACAATTTAAACTGTAATTACAATGGAATTTGGAACTCTTTCTACTCAAGGATAAACCTTTACATTTGATCTTCAGATGAGGTACAACATTTTCCAATACTGTACAGACAAACGCAAATTTTTTCCCATGACTTTTCCATCACTTGGCACCAAGTTGGCAGTTTATGGAACCTGAATACTGTGTAAAACAACAGCCTCAGATATGTACAGAAACACTTTTATAGAACAGACAAAATGATAAAAATAATGAACATACATACATACAATGTACTGTACACTACAGTACTGTATATCTGGAAAATAATGTTTGTTACTGTTGGCTACACTTGAACACTAAGACACAAACATTCTGAACGTGTTGAAAAATATCCAGTCTCCTCTATCACGAACTGATTTTAAATGCATTAGCTCTCATTTTCTTAAAAACTTTTACAGTAACAATGATAATAAAAATATCCATGCAAATACTGTACACTCCAACTCCTCTAATTCACCTTCAGTAATTTGGACATATTTGGTAATTTTGAATTATGCAGCAATTTTTTATACTGAGACCCAACTGTCCCCATTTACCCATGCAGCTGTCAAATTGAAACATGTGGTTTCGTGCAGAGGAGCACCGCCTCAAGCATTGCCCTAGAGCAGTGTTTCTCAAACTGGGGGCCACGGCAAAATTTTAGGGGGGCCATGGTGGGCTAGTGTATATGTTTGGAGAAAATGTGGAAACTCTGATTCAACTTTTTTTCTTTTTTTTTTTGTTACTTTACCTTGTTAGGGGAGAAATTGTTTTTTTTTTAATTTGTCTTTTTTTCTTCTTCTTTTTTGTCATTGTGTGTACTGTAATCATAATACCCGTACGGTACAGTTTTGATAGAGGGGGTATTTACAGTACATAGTATGGTGCAGCAGCTAGTTTTTCATTTCCAACGGATTCACTCAGATTGCACGATTCTAGTTCCTGTCAGCAGGGTGACGGGTGCTGGATTAAGTCACTGATCTCACATGTTCTGTACATGTCCGTGTGTCTTCGCCTTACAAGTGGTGATCAGACCAAATGTTCTCAGTCTTGCTGAAGATATCATTGGGAAAATAGGAGTGGACTGTATGTGTATGTTTTACGTGTGATTGCATAGGCATTTTATGTATGTTTACATACATAATGCATGGACTTCATGCATGTTTGTGTGTTTGCCATTCGGATAATTTTCTCATTTTTGTTTTTTATCAATATAAATTTTAGTTTTTATCATTCATCTGTTTCTGTGACATTCTGTTTTTTAAAGAACTAGTCAACATTTAGAGAGAGAGATTACAGTTTTTTTGTAAAACCAAGAGATTCATGAGTCTTATATTTCTGTTTTTTATTATTATAATTTTGTCTTTATCATTCGTCTGTTTCTGTCTGTTTGGCATTGTTTTTTTTTATAATTTCCTTAGAATTGCAATGGTTGCCAGTGTTGCTAAGAAGCAGAAGTACAATGATGAATATATTAACTACAGATTTAAATCAATCCTTGCTGATGGCATCAAGAAACCTCAGTGTGTGTTGTGTTTCAAAGTGCTGGGGAACAATTCCATGAGGCCTAGTAAGCTGAAGCATCATCAGATGACAATCCACCCCCAGTAAGCGGAGAGAGACCCCGCTTTCTTCAAGCGCCATGAACGGAGTTTGGGAAAACAGAGACTGGATGAGAGTGGTGCCTTCCAACAACAGAACTTAAGTGTAGTTGAGGCATCATATGAGGTTTCCATTGAAATAGCAAAGAAGAAGGCCGTGTGCTTTAAAGATGGTCAAACGGGTTCTTGGAGAGGCAAGTGAATGTAAGATTCGGCAGATTTCCTTGTCAGACGACACGGTGAAACGGAGAATTAGTGAAATGTCAGATGATATCATGGAACAAGTGATACAAGAGATTAAATCATCTCCAACTGGTAGGTTTGCAATACAGTTGAATGAGTCAACGGATGTGAGTTCTTGTGCACAGCTACTTGTGTGACATCAAGGATGAATATCTGTTCTGTACACAGCTTGAAACTACCACAACAGTTTTAGATGTGATAGAAAAGTTGACTTCCTTCTTCACAACTTAACAGGATCACCTGGAAAAATTGTTGTGGAGGCTGTACTGATGGGGCTCCGGCGAAGCTGGGATTGAAATCGGGGTTACAGAAGCACGTCAAGGAAGTAGCCCTGAATGTCAAAGGGGTTCATTGTATGATCCATCGTTTTGCACTGGCGTCGAAAACTCTCCCTGATGCCCTTTGCAAGATCCTGGAGGCAGTGGTAAAATGTGTCAACTTTGTGAAAGCAGATTTGAACTCTCGCCTTTTCCAGAACCCCTGTAAAGGCATGGATTCAGAGCATGAAACCCTCCTCTTTTACTCCAAAGTGCGATGGCTTTCCACGGGTAATGTTGTGAATTGAGTGTTCGAACTTCGGGGAGAACTTAAGTTGTTCCTGGAAATGAAAGGGAAGGATGAACTACAAAGTCACTTCAACGAGAAGTAGTGGGAGCGACGTCTTGCGTACCTGGCAGACATATTTGAGCAGCAAAACAGGCTACAAGGCAAGGAAAGAAATGTGTTTCACCACATGGATTGTATTCGCACATTTCTTGACAAACTCCAGAATTGGCAAAGCAAAGTCAGTGCAGGAAATGTTGCCATGTTTGAGAATATCTCAATTGTTCTTGACGAGATTGAAGAGGATCATCTACTTGACCCATCACTCAAAAATTAAATAGTTCAGCCAGTGCCGGATTTAGACCTGTGGGGGCCCATGGGCAGCCTCTTTGTGGAGGCCCCCCTCATTATAACTACCCAAGAGGGTGGGGTGGCGAGTGAAGCAAGCCTAAACATCTGGGAGTTCCGGGGGGCACTGTAAGCCCCCCAGGAAAATTTTGAAATTTGAACACTTCTTTGGAGAATTTTGAAGCCATGTGCAGTCATATTGAGGAAATTAGAACACAACGCCCTGATGGCATTCGTAATGGAAGTGATAATGAAAAAAATATTTTATTTGTTTTTTTTTAATCTCAATTTCGTTAGTCCATGTAGTTTATTTTTAATCAATATGTGTTTGTGGAATTCTAAATATATTATTAGCAACACAAACAATAGCATTCATTAAAAACATATGGTATTCATGAATTTCAAGGAGTAGCTAGCCTAATTTCTATCACGCTTCTTGCTGAACATAGTTTTACGTGATGGAATAGATAAACATGAATTTTAAAGAATGAAAATAAAAATAATACAAATGAATAAACAAATAAATAAAATATCGTAATATGTGGAAGCCCCTGGGCAGCTGCCCACTTTGCCCACTCCTGAATCCGGCCTTGAATTCAGCACTTGAAATCCTTGAAAAGTGAACTCAAAAGGTACTTCCCAGAATTCGAGGTAATGTCATGCATCCCATTGAACTGTTACAAAATATGCATTTTGTTTGATGATTGAAAACATTAAAATAAAGGAAGAGAACCAAAACAGTTTATTTTATCATTATTTGTGAGGGGCTTGGGAAAGAACTGAAGGGGGGCCATAAGGATGTTGAGTGTTCCTCATAGGGGGGAATGGAGTGAAAAACTTTGAGAAACACTGCCCTAGAGGGATACTTCATCTTTGTGCAGTCTCCATCTACTCTTCCATTTGTCTTTTGTGTGGAAAAAATTTTGTTTTCCTTTAGAATTAACAAAATTTACTTTAAATAAATGTAGATATAAGATAAAGAGTAATAATAGCAAACTGAATGCCAATTGTTTTTTGTACTGGCTGAATTATCCATTTGAGTTGCTGAAAACCTCCACCATCTTGACAAAATGTCTAAATTTACTGACCAAATTGCCTTTGGGCAATTCAACCAGGGTAGAACCCCAAAATTATTGAATTAGAGGTGTTTCAGTGTATGCAAATATTCAATTCCACAACATGCATTTAACAATCACTCAGGTACAGCAGCATACCACAAATTTGAAATACTATTGGACAAGAAACTGTTATTGTCATGAATTAGCATAACCAGTAACATAAAAGAATACTGTACTGTACTGCAAATAATCCCAAGCTACCTACAACAACATACATACAGTACATGCTTAATTAGTGTGTACTTATATAAATACATATACAATACAGTAAATCCTCTGAATAATGGATGTTCCCAATTTGTTCCTTAAAATTCAGTAAAAACAAACACAAAAGTGATGGCACTGTACTGACTGCAGTACAGTATGCGAGGGTTACGTTCCTGGGATCTCCACGTAAGTGCAAATTCACGTGTATTCAGGTCCCCTGTATAATCCCCTTTTTATACTGTACTAAGGTAACCGACACGCAACTTCAGAGTTTGATACACCACTCCTTAGTAAGTCCAATATCTTGACGGAACTAGTGCGAGAGAGAGAAGGATGCCTTGGTAATGCTTTAGCCTACAGTACAGTACCATACAAACACCTTAAATATACAAACAATAACAAATATTAAACCTATGGTATAACATGAACACACTAAAAGTAGTAAAAACACTCAAACCATCCTATGGGCTACATGAAACAGTTCAGCTGGGCAATCACAAAGCTGACTCATAGACGTGTGTGGCTGCTGCAGCTCAGTACTGTGTGTATAATGTGACATCACATATGGGAAGGGAGGGTGCACCTGGGTGGGGAGTTGGCGGTGATGCAGTTATAGCTTACTGCCTCAATACATACATTCACTTCCCACACATACACCTATGCTCTTCATTTTTCTCATTTAAAATTTTTATATTACGTACATTCTATTTATTTCTAAGCCACATTTGATTATTGTAAAGATTTTATTTGATATTTTCTCAAATGAGCACATACAAGTGATAAACACACTGAGCTAGTAAGAGATGCTGGGAAGGTTGGCTCGTGCGAGAGAGAGGCCAAAGTGTAAGGGCGGTTCACGGGGTCAGATGCATATAAGCGGGATCGCATATTATGGAAATGAGTATTCTCTGACCCTACTGTATTAATGCACAGTATTTTTGTAAGATATTATTGTAAAAATAATGAGAAAAATTATTTCAAATACAGTAGAACCTCGATAAATTGGACTAATTGGGGCAGACCCCAGTCTGAAAAATGTGAGTCAAAAAAAGGCGAATATATGGGGCGGGGGGAGTTGGAGATAACTCTGCTTATCTGAACTGTTTAAAGCAAATCAGTTGTTGTTATGTTATTACTGCACTTCAACAACTAAGGTCTTTAAGTGTCCCCAAGGTTATTAAAAAATCATCAACAATAAAAAAAAAATATGAAACCGAACTCTCTGGGTTGATAATTATCAGACATATAAGTCTGGTTGTCAACAATTGTTTTCACCGATATGATTGTTATTTACTGTTAAGTGTTATGTGTAAGTTATCAAAGAATTTGTCTCAAGAATAAAGAGAAAACTGTATACTGTACAGTACTATAAAGATAAAAATAAGAACAAATAAGTGTAGGAGTATATTGTATGTGGAAGACAAATGATTATCTGGGAGCAACGGGCAGAGGGGTGAGGGGTAGCATGGGTGGGTGGCTCTCTCCCACAGGATTCATTTAACACTTCTTTATGCAATTCCACCACAATTCTCATATAATTTAGGATCATTTGGTGCCAGGTTGATAAAATATTATCCTAAAAGAATCAGCTTTCCTGAAAAAAGAATCCCACACTGAACACCACAATGTCTGTCTTCAACACTCAGTAAATTAGTACAGTGCAGTTGTGTATTATCTTCACTTAATAAATACTATTGCAGTGTATTTATCACCATTTAAAAAATACTATTGTAGTGTATTTATCATCACTTAAGTAATATTGTAAATTATTAATCACCAGCCTGCTTACATACTCAGTAGGCCTATAGCAAATCTGATTAGACCACTGTACAGTATTCAGTAAGTGTTGTTCATTTCATAAGATTTTTTATTTAATCTTCCCCCATTCCTTAAAAAAAAAATTATTTCTGGTGACCAGAGTATCTCAGAGTCCGAAAAAAGTGAATTCCAATTTATCGAGGTTTTACTATACTGTGCAGTAGTTTATATTTGATGTTGGAACACATCTTTCATATACGTACAGTAATTCATGCATTACAATACATGTAAGTCATGGAATAATCAACCTCATTGTTCGTGATGGTCATCAGGAATCTATCCCCCCAACAGGAAGTGAGGAAATACTAAACTCCTCAGTACAGTACAATACAGTATATAGTTAAAAAGGAAAGTAAAAAATAAAAAATCACCACCAACAGGCAGCAACAGATAACACATGTTATATTGTTTACAAGGCAACAGCGACCATGTTCATGTGATGGGGGTGGCAACTACACACATATTATTTAATAAATTCATGAAGATGTCTATCACTCCAACAACTCCAGAACTGGCTCATTAACAATGTACATACACAGTCTTGTATAATTAACGTAAAATACTGTACAGTATACAGTAGGGTATGCTATAACGAATCTAATTGGTTCTAGAACCTCATTCGTTATAGCATTCGTTCGTTATAGGATTAATCCGTTCCAGGCCCACAAATACAACCACTTAACACTGAAACATTTCTGTGGAAAATGTAAAAAATACAGTACTTTACCTTACCATAGTGTTGTTAGTATGCAGGACAGGAGGCAGTGGAGGAGGGGGAGGAGAGAATTATGGAGAAGAGGTGGAGGGAGAGGAGTCATCCTTCCTAGCCCTCTTTGGTGACTGTCTTACAGGCACTTTGTCTGTTTATTTATAATTTCTTTCTTAGTTTCAAGGGTTATTAGCTTTCTCACTCGCTTTTGACGATTCATTGTTACAATTGTACACTTGTATAACAAAATAGTTATAAAAATAACACGAATTTCCACATCAAAAGACGAAATTTCAACAAGTTCAGTGGTGCACTAACTACACAATGAACCAATATGGCGCCTGACGCTTTTTATGTGAGCCGCGGTACAACAATATTCATGCGCCAGACGAAATAGTCCTGTATTCATCCGCGTTCGTTGTAGGAGTTGCGTTCGTTATAGCATTCTCAATTTTATAGGTAAAACCGTTCGTTATAGGAATATTCGTAGTAGAATCCGTTCGTTATAGCATACCCCACTGAATACTATACTGTACATAAAACTTATAACTTAGACTGTGTAGCCACCAGTCAGTGTAGTAAATTTTAAATATAAAGGGAGCACTTAGCTTCCAGAAAAAGCAAAGACATCAGGGTTGGAAAAAATCATGATTTAAAAAAATAAATAAATAAAAAAAATCGATTTATTTGATTTGAATCGGATTTTTTTATTTAAATCAATTTTTTTTTATTTTTTACTAATTGCAATAAAATATTATTCTTAAACCATAAAAACAGTATTTTTCAACCAAAGCTTATTCAGGATAATAAACAGAAAATTGGCATTAAGATATTTATGCAATAGATGTACCAATGGAATTTAACACAATAATATTCTTTTTGAAAAATAAAAGAAAACTGGAAACATATCTTACATTTGAGTGCACAAATCCAAACGTAATAAAGAAATTCAACATAAATGCTCTTATAGGATTAAGGAAAAAATTCTCTCAACTCCTGCTGATGATGCAACAGCTGTAAATAATTGCCTAGGAACATCCATTACATTTTCTGTCATATCATTGGCAAAATACTGCCACCAAGCAAGGGGTGAGAGAGATTTTACAACATCTTTACCAAAATAGACCTCTTTAAATGGTGCACTTCTTCCATGGAAGGACATTAATGTTGAAAGGAAATGTGGAAGAGACTCTCATACATACTGTTCTGCAATGTCTCGCTGCTCAGGAGTCAGATGTCTGCCCTGATACCTTGGATCTATCACATTAACTAGAAAATGGGCAGGTGTCAATGCTACTTTGATTCTTTTTCAAAATTATCCATATCCTTCTTATCTGTTAAATACTCCTTAATATCAGTTTTCAGTTTTAACCAGATTTCTACAGCATCACTTAATAGGGTATGTTTTCTCTGGACACAGTCCAATGCCACAGCAATAGGCTTAAGTCTCTCTAAATAGTCTTCTGCAGTTATTTTTAATGCCTTATCATTAACCTTCCTTTCAATTTTCTTATCAATGTCTTCAATATTTTCTTTGCACACTTTGACAAGGGTCTCCCAGTTCTTTAAATAAGATTCAATAGAATCTGTCACTGTGTTTCATCGTGTGTCTGATGGCATTACTAGCATTGTTCCTCCTGCTCTTCTATACAAATGGGATGTGATGATTTCTGAAGTACTTAATGATTTCAGTAATGTGCTCCTTAATGTTCTTGATTTGCAGGTCTTGTGAAAGCAAATTTAACAGGTGTGCAGAGCAACCATATGTTATAATGGATTTATCTTGTCCGAATTCACTTCTCATTTTTGCCATATTAGCAGCATTATCTGTTACACAGCTTACTGTGCATCCAAATTTGTCTTCACACTTTTTTGTAGCACATTCAGCTAATTTCAACAGATATTCAGCTGTGTGTCTTGATTCTGTGTCTATAGAGTCAGCAAGAAAAATATGGTTGTCCGCTGTTAAAGTTATACATACTATAGGCTCATTATGGTTATTACTCCATCCATCCATGGCCATGTAAACTGTTTTCCCACTAAGTTCTTCTGAATAATTCTTAATCACCGAATCATAGGCTTGATCCAAAAGAGACCCTCCAATTTGATGTCTTATTAGGTGGAACATATCCTGGTCTTAGCATTTTATTCATCTTGATAAACTCTTCATGCTCCAATGTTCGGAAGGGCGAATTTGTTGCATATATATAATTAGCAACTTGCTGATCCAAAGTGACTTTTTCAGACTTACCCAGTAGTAGTTTTTATCACAAAACCAGTTATGCTTCTTTGATCAGAAATAATACTTATGTTGTTTAAAAAGAACATACTATGTGATAAAATAGAATATCTGAATATGTATAGCCTAGTGCCTACAGCCTGTTCACTCTAGCTTTGCAAAAATGTACAGCCCCTTTCTCCTTATTGACTGATATATAATGCTGGAAGAAAAGAATACTACAGTTCTTCTGAATTTCAATAGTATTTATTATCTTAGTTAACAATATATTTCATGTAAATATATACATTAATAATGAGACCTTATGATATGATCAAACTTTTGCAAAACTGGAGAGAACAGACTATTGTACAGTACATAATTATGTAAATCCAAATAATGTTATTAGCCTGCTGCATTGCATATACTTTTCAATCATGTAGAATAAAAAGAGAAAACAGTTACAGGTAGTCGTCGACTTACGACCTATGCGACTTACGTCTGTTCGACTTTACGACCGGCGGTACGACAGTTTTGGCCCCAGCCTCCTGGCGCTGCCGGGAGCTGGAGCCGCGCGCATCCCCGCGCTCAATTACAAACACGCTCGCTGGTACAGCACACTTCCCTCCGTGTCTGTTTGCCTTGTGCCTTTCTTTTGTCTTGGAAATTTTTCTTGAACCACCACCCCCCCAAGATGTCTACCAAGAGGAAACTGTCTTCATCTACTCCTCAACCTGCCAAGAAGCAAAGAAAGGCCATTGATTTAAACACTAATATGATGGTGATTAAACAGCACGAAGGAGGTAAGAAAGTGAATGTGATTGCACGTGATCTGACGCTATCACACTCTACTGTGTCGACGATTTTGAAGGATAAAGAAAGGATTCGTGAAGCTGTGAAAGGTTCTGCACCCATGCAAGCGACAGTTATAACGAAGCAACGGACTGGGCCTCTCCACGAAATGGAGAAATTACTTTACATTTGGATGGAAGATCAGATCCAGAAACAGACACCGTTAAGCCTTTTTACTGTGCAGACGAAGGCTAGAAGTCTATTTCAGACTTTGAAGGAGCGCGCCGGAGAAGACTACAATCAAGAATTTGCAGCAAGTACTGGCTGGTTCAAGAGATTCAAGAAAAGATTTCAATTTCATAATGTTCGAGTGACTGGGGAAGCAGCGAGTGCAGACGAGGAAGGAGCACGCAAGTTTGTTGACAGTCTGGATGAATTAATTACGGATGAGGGATATCTAGCAGAGCAGATATTTAATGTGGATGAAACGGGATTGTATTGGAAACGGATGCCAGAACGCACTTACATCCAAAAAGAAGCCAAAAGCATGTCTGGATTTAAAGCATTTAAGGATAGGCTTACTCTGCTGCTTGGCGGGAACATCGCGGGGTTTAAGCTGAAGCCTTTCCTAATCTTCCATTCAGAAAACCCGCGGGCGTTGAAAAATGTAAACAAGCACACGCTGCCCGTTTACTTTCGTTCTAACCGTAAAGCATGGATGACACAGGCACTGTTTGAAGACTGGTTTGTAAATTGTTTTATTCCTCAAGTTCGTGAATATTGTTTGACGAAAGAAATTCCTTTCAAGATTTTATTGCTACTGGATAATGCGCCTGGACATCCACCTCATCTATCAGATATTCATCCGGACGTGAAAGTGATTTTTATGCCGCCAAACACGACTTCAATTTTGCAGCCTATGGACCAAGGTTCAATTGCTACTTTCAAGGCTATCTATCTCCGAACCACCTTTGCCCAAGCCATAGACGCTATAGATGCCGACCCAGAACTATCGTTGCGTGACTTTTGGAAACAGTACAACATTCTTAAGGGTATCAAGAATCTGGCAAACGCCTGGGAGGCTGTGACGGAGAAGTGCATGAATGGCATCTGGAAAAAGTGTGTTAAGCGCTATGTTCATACTTTTGCAGGATTTGACAGTGAAAATGAGCTTGAAGTTATTCGGGAAAAAATAGTAAAACTGGCAAAAGATCTTTCTTTGGAATGTGAAGTGGAAGATGTTGAGGAGTTGCTAGACCAAGAATCAGAAGAACTTACAAATGAAGAGCTAATCGAATTGGAAGAAGAAAAAGTAGCAGAAGAAGAAAGGAGAGAAGCAGCGGACAAAGAAGAGGAGGAGGAGCCACAAAGGACGTTCACCACTAAGGGATTATCAGAAGGTTTATCTCTACTGAATAAACTTCTTGCCCATTTTGAAGGAATGGACCCAAACATCGAACGATTTGCAAGGATTGAGCGGATGGCACGCAATTCGTTTCGTCCGTATCAAGAAATTTATGAGAAGAAGACAACGAACAATTCAGACAAAGCTCACCATGTTCATGAAAAAAACAACTCCTCCGGCTACCCCAAAGGCTGCCCCAGCTGACGACCCCGACGATCCACAGCCAAGCACCAGCGGCCAATAAGATGTTTTTTGTATGTTTGTATGTGTTTGTATGTTTTGCAACTAAAATGTTTTATATGTTTTGCACCTGTATTTTTTTTTTTTTGTATGTTGTGTAAATAATAAACCAATTGTACTGTAGTATGCAGTGATTTACTTAAACCTGACGACCGTAACAATAATGAACAAAGAAAATGTTGATAAAATATGACTTAAAGATGATTATATTATCATTACACATTATAATATACGTAAGGTAATTAAATTGTACTGTAGTATGCAGTGATTTACTTAAACCTGACGACCGTAACAATAATGAACAAAGAAAATGTTGATAAAATATGACTTAAAGATGATTATATTATCATTACACATTATAATATACGTAAGGTAATTATAACATAGGCCGACTTACGACCAGATCAACTTACGACCGGGCGGCCGTAACCAATCTAGGTCGTAAGTCGACGACTACCTGTATTAGTAAAAAAAACATTTTGATTTAAATCATGATTTTTTTACTCTGATTTAAATCGATTCACGTGATTTAAATTATTTGATTTAAATCATAACAACCCTAAAAGACATATATGCACATCAGATCTCTTGCTTGTGTAACTAGAAACTGAGGTTGGTCCATCTTTACCCATTTTCTTAAGCCAAACATTCGAGGACTGAAGCAGACACGTTAGTCCATCTTTACCTGTTTTCATAAGTCAAACATTAGTGGACTGAAGCAAACACTTCCTCCCATTCTGGCAAAGACTCTCAAGATTTTCTCTTTTCAGGGTACAGTACAGTACCTTCATACAAAATGTTCTCTTTGTTATGAAGATTAACAATACAGCTCCTCCCCGACTTATGACAGGTTTAGGGACCCAAATCCAGGTCTTAAGTCGAAAATGCTTAAATAATACAGCTGCTCCCCGACTTATGACGGGGTTAGGGACCGACATCCAGGTCGTAAGTCAAAATGGTCGTAAGTCGGAAATGCTTAAATAATACATACAAAATCGAAAATGGGGGTTTCTTTTTCTTCACAGCACCACAAAACTCTCACTTTTAAGCTTGCCAGCCATTTTAAAATGAATTACAGATGAAAATTTTGTCTGGGTACTGACTTTGGGACTCGAAAATACGTAATTTGACAAAAATTTTGGTACGACTGAGGCAGGTCGTAAGTGCGGGTGAACGTAAGTCAAGTAGGTCGTAAGTCGGGGATGAGCTGTACATAGAAAATCTAAAATGGGTGTTTCTCTTTCTTCTCGGCACCACAAAACTCTCACTTTTAAGCTTGCCACCCATTTTAAAGTGAATTACAAACAAAAATTTTGTCTGTGTACTAAAGTTGGGACTCGAAAATACGTAAGCTGACAAAATTTTGGTGCGACTGAGGCAAGTCGGAAGTGCGGGTGGTTGTAAGTCGAGTAGGTCGTAAGTCGGGGAGGAGCTGTATTCTAATCTTTTAATCTACAAGTACTGTACAGGCAGTCCCCGACTTATGACGGGATGAGGGACCCAAATCCAGATAGTAAGTCGAATTGGTTGTACTTGTAAGTCGAAAATGCGAAAATAATACATAGAAAATCTAAAATGGGTGTCTCTTTTTCTTCTCAGCATCACAAAACTCTCACTTTTAAACTTGCCAGGCATTTTAAAGGGAATTACAAACGAAAATTTTATCAGTACACAGCACAATCACTAACGCCGGGACTCGAAAATACGTAATTTGAAAAATTTTTGGTACAACAGCAGTGGTCGTATGTTCGGGTGGTCGTAAGTCGAGAAGTACCTGTACTTGATTTTAGAATCCATTCACAAGATTTGTTACCTGGGAAATTGGTTTACAACTCATAAACTTGCTCATTATATAGTATCACCTTGAATCAGAACTATATTAAGAGTTTTTTTTTAAATACTGTACTGTGTCTAAAAATTATTCAAATTACTACAGTATATCATACTTTTTCTACTACATACTGGACAGTACCTCGTGCTCTCATTTTGGAAATTTCTGAAAAATTCATCACCCAGTTTTTGAGGTATACAGCTCTTCACTGTACTACTACCTGTAGTACAGGTACAGTACAGGGAACCCCTCAAATTTGCGGGGGTTAGGTTCTCAAAATAACTGTGAGTAACATTTGCGGAACCGGGGGGTGGGGAGGTTCATTTTTACTTGTGGACAAAGAAATGATGTATATTCCCTTTATGTGTTTGCCCTTAGGACAATTATTTCTTTTACCTGTAGTATTGTATATGTACCTGTATGTGTGTGATAAACACACACATACACACAAAACAAATACAAATGTCCCTCGGTTAACAAACGTTTCGAGTAACGAAATTTCGGTTTACAAATTAGCTCCCATAAGGATTTTCAGTTCGATTAACGAAATCCTTATGACAAACACGTATTTTTGTGTGCACCAGCTGATCGGCTAGTCCGCCAATACAGTAATTGGTTCTATGTTTACATTCATTTCCAGTGAAGCAAATATCAAGAAAGTTGGTGTCTTGAATATTTTTGCATTTTTTATATAAAAATTATTGGTCATTCTGAAATTTAGTTAACATATTGATAATATAGACAGTACAGGGAGCAGTTTTTGTGCGCCCATCAGCTGATTGAATCATCCAATAAAACTTCTCAGTTTAACTTTGTTTACAGTGGAGTGACCATTGATTTTGCTGGTTTCTTGAACATTTTTTGCATTTTTACATTAGAATTATTAGTCATTCTGAAATTTAGTTAACATATTGATAATATACAGTGCAGAAATTATTATGAAACACGAAGGCATTAGAACCAATGCACTCTGTAAAGAATATGGCATGTCATCATCGACTGCCTCTACAATCAGCTGTTTGATATGTAAACAAAGCTGCCGGGAATACGACATACACACCTCAAAGTAAATTAAAATACAGTATTTTATTGTTTTTTACTTATTATTGTACAGTATACTGTACAGTACAATACTGTATTTAGTTTATATTGAATGTTTTGTTAACTCTATTACTGGTATACAGTACAGTGACCCCTCGTTTAACGAACGCCTCGGTTAACGAAATTTCGGTTAACGAACTGCCTTCCATAAGGATCTTCAATTCGGTTAACGAACAAAAATTCGGTTAACGAATTTCTTACGAACCGACCTCAACATGTTTTCGCTTGCACTGACCAGGCAACCAGCTTTAGTATCAGTCCGCCAATACATTAATCGGTTCTAGGGCTTAAATTCCTTACTATTTTAGTACTGTAAATATCAAGAAGTTTATACTATTCAATAATTTTAAAAGTTTAATATTAAATTTTTTAGTCATTTTAACAATTATTGAACATAATTGAAGGTAAAGTGACTAGTTTAATGCGCGGCATCCAGCCTCTTAACACAGCAAACAGGCGTTAGTCTCTCTGTTTTCACTGGAGGTAACATCTTGCTTGAGACTCTCTTCAACTAAATGCTTTTTTTCTGTGTTTCCAAGCAAATTATGGGTCATTTTGAAATATATTTTACATATTGACAATATATAATGCAGTGCAGTGTTGATTTAAAGAAAATAATCTTGAATTACACCAAGAGAGCTAAAATTTTATGGGTGAAATGGCGCCATGGGGTGACTTCTCTTCCACCCCAATGCCTTCTCTTCTTCCTTCTCCTCCACCCCCATTCTAAATCCCATCATCATCATCATCATCCAGGAGCCTTCTACAAATACACCTCAAAGTAAGTGAACTTTTCTACCATTTTTGTTGAATTTAGGAAATTTTCGGTGAGCTGGAACCAATTACCCAAAAACCCATTGAAACAATGGTTTCGGTTAACGAACTTTTCGGTTAACGAACGACCTTCTGGAACGGATTGAGTTCGTTAACCGAGGGGTCACTGTACTTTGTATGTACTTTTTCTGTGAGTTAGAACCAATTACCCAATATCCCATTGAAATAATAGATTCGGTTAACGAACGACTCTGTGGAACCAATTGCGTTCGTTAACCGAGGGACCACTGTAAATAATAATTGGAAAATACTCTCACAAATAATCAGAAACAAATTTATTAAAAATGTGACAGTCTACCCTCAAGTCCATGCTCTATTAATAAAGTATTGTAATAGAGCACGGACTTGAGGGTAGACTCAAATTTTTTAATCAATTTGTTTCTGATTATTTGTGAGAGAATTTTCCAATTACTGTATTATTTATTTGTATGTGTTTTGTGTGTGTGTGTGTCTACACACACACACATATTTACAATACAGTTAAAGGAAATTACTGTCTCTGAAAATTCCTGGCTTCCTGTCCCAGCCGCAAAAATGCCGGCAACTATAAAACTACCCGCAGACATTTATGGGTACATCCAGGGTGTCATCCGTTAATAACCGAGAACCGCGAAGTAAAATTCTGCAAACTTGGGGATCCCCCTGGACTACTGTATTATACTACTGTACCATTGAAATTATCTTTATACAGTAATTAATACTTTATTTCAGAGAACTAAAAGCTGCTATTACACTTTTTATGAAAACATAAATGTAAAAAAAAACTTAGCTATGAACAGTATCTTCATGTACAGTAAATATTTAAGACATTTTCTAGGAAATTTACATTTAACACACATAACTAACCTGAGATTCTAGAGGCCTAATAATGGCATCATCTGCATTAAATGGGACACCAAACATTGTATATTCATTGTGTATAGGCAGTGGTGGCTTGGGAGCTCTTCCTCTTCGTATGTTTTCATCAGTATACAGATTAATATATTGTGTAGGAGGCAGTGGCCACGTAGATGTTGAGGTGGTTTCAGCTGGTAATGCCATATTTAATGTTCTGAAACAGACAAGTGTTATTTTTAATATTTCCAAAGGAAAATACAGGTAATAATAATAATTTAGTAACTAAACAGAAAAATGCTCAACATAAAAAATATAATATATCAAACAAAAATGATATTCTGATTCATAAATCCCTTTTACTGGTGAAGTCTGTAGCCACTCTCATAAGACCTTGGTTCTTGGACAGGAACCTCCCCCCGCCATCAGCCTGGGTTAATAATGTTAATCCTTTTGCATAAACCAATCACCCTCTCCTACCTGTTGTGCCCTCTACTAAAATGAGAGTATATATTGGTTATCCCTAAAGACCATAGGTTTTACTAAAGCTGGGAACTACCAATACTTAACTGAGCACTCACTCACAAAGATGATGGCCCTGCTGTCTAAATATTTGTGAGGAAACTTAAACAAATCTAAGCTGGGGCAAACAGTCCAGTATAGTACTGTACTCGAATATACAGTGGTTCCTAGGTTTACAAACCGTTCGATTAACGAAATTTTGGTTAACGAATTAGTTCCCATAAGGATTTCCAGTTTGATTAACGAATATAACTTCGATTAACAAAATCCTTACAACAAACACGTTTTGTTGTGCGCATCAGCTGATCGGCCAGTCTGCCAATACAGTAATCAGTTCTATGTTTACATTCGTTTCCAGAGGAGTCAATATCAAGAAAGTTGGTCTCTTGAATATTTCTGCATTTTTTACATCAAAATTATTGGTCATCCTGAAATTTAGTCAACATATTGATAATATACCGTATTTCTCGGCGTATAAGCCGACCCCCCAAATATTTAGCTGAAATATCAGTTCTAGGCTGATGTCGTGTATAAGCCGATCCCCAAACTCCGACTCATTATGAGCATTACCGTTACGAGCGGTTTGAAGTTCGATACTGCACCGACTCGCCTTCATAGTCGACCTCTTATCTGTTTACCACATTCTCTCCACTTGGTATTTTCCATATCTATGAGGTGGTTGTCTTTAAACCTTATGGTAAAACGGCCCCACTCGCAAAACGAATGAAATACAACGCATCGTTCAAGTTAAAAGTTGTAAGATTTGCAAAGGCATCGAACAGCTCTGCAGCTGCAAGAAAATTCGGCGTTAATGAGAAGCAGGTTCGAGAGTGGAAGGTTGAAGAAAAGTTAATAGACATCCCCAGAACAAAATGTGCCCCGAGAAGAGGTAAACAACAGTGGCCAGAACTGGAGGAGAAATTATTCGAGTGGGTCAACGAGAACCGAGAGTGTGGATACGTTATCACCAGGAAGATGACAATGAAGCTGAAGCCACAGCCGAGTTGGAGGACTGGGATTCACCGGAAGGAACCACTAGTTTAGAGGAAGATTTTGAAGGATTCTAAACTATTTCAATTCTATATTGTATTTTAACATTTTTACTGATGTCTTAAATAAAGAATTTTTATTTCAACACTTTCTTTTACAATAATGTCCTTGGGGTGAATAACAGCTGATCAAGCCACCACATCAGTAATCGTAAACAACAGTCGTGTCATGTCGCTGTTGTAGTACCCTGTACAGGTATTTCTATTATTTTAGGCCATTTCAGTTCATGTCTTTATACAGTATTACCCCGCTTTACACGGTGTCACGCGATTTCTCATTTACGCGGTACCTTGCCAGAACCAGACTTTCACTTTCCGCGGTGCATCTACTCATATACGCGGTGAAGTATAATTTTTTTTTTATTTAGCTCATAAAATTCATACAAATTACCCGGCCAGAATATAATTTACATTGCTGGAATTCTTACAATAGGATGATCATTTTGAATATAAACATCATGGATTTTGCATTAGACATACAAATTTTAGATCAAAAGTAATAATTTGGTTTACACAAAGCAAATATTTTATCTTTTGTGCAAAATATATGAAGTTTACATTCAAAATATTCCCTGACCTGCAAGGAATCCAGAAATGTCAATTATATTATCCTAACTTTAGTCTGAGGTATTATTTATTACTAAACGTTAAAATCTAGAGTTTTCACCCAAACATTAATCAGAGAGGTAGGAGCTAGTGAGCTGGGAAGAGGGAGGGGGGGGGGGGATTGGAGTCCAATATTTGAATGGACATTAACCTGGCGACTGTATTTCTCTTAAATATTAATTGTGAGAGCATACCATCATAAAATTTAGATGTTATTTTCACTACAACATAGGTATTGTGTCGGAAAAAGTGGAGTTTGGGGGTCGGGCCAGTCTCTGTTGGAATTAATCCCATATGTTCTGTTGTTCACTTTACACGGTTTTCACTTTTCGGGGTACCCTGTGGGTTCAATTGACCACGCAAATCGGGGCACTACTGTAATAACAAAGTTGTTTTATATATGGGTTCTCAGAAAGAGAATAACAACTGATTGGGCAGTCACATTGAAGTTTGTGAGTAGTAAATAGGGTGTCTCGCTGCTATGCACCAGAAATTTTTAAGGTTCATGATCTAGATCTGTTGTATAAGCCGACCCCATGAATTTTGGGGGGCTTGCAACCTCGGCTTATACGCAGAGAAATATGGTATACAGTACAGGCAACAGTTTTTGTGCGTCAATCAGCTGATTGAATCACCCAACAACGCTTCTCAGTTTAACTTTGTTTACAGTGAGTGAACATCCAGTTTGTTGGTCTCTTGAATATTTTTGCATTTTTACATTAGAATTATTGGTCCTTCTGAAATTTAGTTAACATATTGATAATATACGGTGCAGAAATTATTATGAAACATGAAGGCATTAGAACCAATGCACTCTGTAAAGAATATGGCATGTCATCATCGACTGCCTCTACAATCAGCTGTTTGATATGTAAACAAAGCTGCAGGGAATACGACATACACACCTCAAAGTAAGTTAAAGTACAATGCAGTATTCTATTGTTTTTCGTTGTTATTGTACAGTATACTGTACAGTGCAGTACTGTATTTAGTTTATATTTAATGTTTTGTTAATTCTATTACCGGTATACAGTACTTTGTATGTATACTTTTTCTGTGAGTTGGAACCAATTACCCATTGAAATAATAGATTCGGTTAACAAACGATTCTGTGGAACCAATTGTGTTCGTTAGCCGAGGGACCACTGTACAAACGTGTAGGAAGCAGGAGGGATCTGAGCTGTCTGACTTTGGGTTGTACCAGAAAAGGGATTTTAGAACCAATCCTTCATTTATGACTAATTACTCTCAAGCCACAAGGCTCTGAAACTATATCCAAAAAAGGCATTTCTCACATTGTGTGCCTGTGCCAGGTCAGAGACATTTCCTTGTTATGGTCATGCTTGCCTTACACACTCACGACCAGGATTAACCACTGGAAAATGACAATGAGCCCAAAACCAACCATAATGTAAGTCTAGCTCAAAATTCTGATGTAGCATTGCTTAGAAATTTTTAACTCCAAAAAATTCCAGACATTAAGAGAGAAGATAAATCATCCTGAGGAATAAAGTACAGCAGTAAATATACTGTATCACAGAATTACTGATTCTACTAAACATACAGTACAGTACTGTACCGCATATACTGTAAGGTCTTGCCACACGTTGCCTTTCATGTCCCAGAAACTTAAGAAGTCTTGGAATAAATAAATCAAAGGCTTACATTTAAGAGGTAAGAGCTACAATGAAAAGTAATCCCATAATGTAAATGAAATAACCTTAGACTCATTATGAAATCTAAAAATCCTTGAAAATTAATCCTCCAATATGGAAAAAAAAAAGCCCCCTTAACAGAGATTACCTCAATTCTCATCTTCTCTAAGACTGACTGACTCTCCCATTACCTCCACTCAAGGAAGAAGCGGCAGATTTATGTTGTATATTTGCCAAAACTTCAAAGCCATTACAGTACCGTACATCCAAAATAAACTGGCCCATAGAAGCAGCAACCAGCTCACTCACATTTACTGTACTGTACTTATATCAACAAATTATATAAATAAAATAAAGTACTGTGAGCATAGCACAGCACAACCTAAGTTGACATGATACATGGTGTACCTATACTGTACAGTTCTACAGGAATAAAGCTAGGAGTGAAAACCTCATTCCAATGTAAAATTGTATAATAAAACTAATACTGTACTGTACAATAGTAACAAGAGATATTTACTGTAATAAATTAAAATGTGTTATAAGCACCAAATCATGCAATACACTGAAAGGATGATGAAGAATCACGCCATACCAACATTCAAATCTACAGAAATTAGTGGTTTTTAACGAAGCACTGTAACACCTGTACCCCGGTTTACATTCGGGATGCATCCCTGAAAAGTGTGGCAGCTACTGAAACAATGTAAATCAAAGCCATTTTTCCTATAAGAATTAATGGGATAAGGAGGGATGAGTTCCTAACATTTTTATGCTGCCTCTTCATCACAAATACAGCCTTGTTACTTAAAACATGCTTAGGAGGCATGATGCTTAAGGATAATTTCAAGATAAACTTCCAAAGCCACAATGATCTGAGAAATGTAATCGGCACACCACAAAAGATAAACTAAGAAATTGGAGGCTTTGGTGAAGATGTGTGTTAATGCATGCAACTTCATCTGAGATGTACCCACAATGTTCCATTAAATTACTAAAAATACTGTACTCAACAGTAATGTACAGCAGTTAACTTTAACACAAATTATAAAACCACAAAAATACTGGATTTATAGTCGGAGTCAAAAGTCTTGAACACTTGACAGTATTTGGCAGGCAAGTACCCAAAGATCTTAGGTATTAATGAGAGTTTTATCCCATTTTGTGGTTCAGGCATAATATGTGATGACAAGTAGTATTAAGTACAGTATCAGTATATCCCAATGATATATATGTATAACTCAGAAGTACAGCAGATGCCAGATATTGCTAAGTGTTCAAGACTTTTGACCCCAATTGGACAGGAGTATTATATACTGTACTACAGTATTGTACTCTACAGTACGTATATACATGACACTAAGTAGTCCATGCAGTTAGGTGGTTCATGAAATGAAAGGATAGGTGGCTCGGGAGGCGGATACAAAAACAACCGATGCTGTCAACAATATAGGTACAGTACGGGTTACACAGATTGTAAATGAGGTAGTACTGTACTGTAGTATAAACTAAGTGATGACTTAACAGTACCGTACAGTGCTGTATTTGCAAAATGATGGAAAACAGGTTACGTACTGTACTGTATCATTATGTTTACCTGTTCCATGAATACATTATCAAAACTGTTTCTCAACTACTGTATAATACTATGATAAAACATTAGGGATTTCTTGATTGTAGAAATAAGCTTAAGTAGTCAAGTACAGTACTAATCAGCTTACCCTATATTTTGCTAGATTTTGATCATAACAAATGCAGAACCCAGTAAAACTTACCTCTCTAGGTTCACAGCAGGTAGGCCACTGCCTCCATGTGCTCCATCAAATTGAAACAATCCATCATTGAACTACAGTATGTTTGATTTTATGAGAAATAGGCTAGACTTTGATGAGGCTCGTTGGTCCATTCCAGCTAAAATCATTGATAGTGATAGTTTGTCTAAATTTGACAAGGGGTAGCAGCAGTGGCACAATTGCAACAAGTCTTAAGGAAAAATTTGTCCATAATTTGTATAAATCTTCACTTGAATGATCATAAAAGCAGAAGTTTTGGCATTTAATTGCACTTCCCTTCTATAGCCTACGGAACACGAGCTAAATCAAGCTAGTTTTCAAAATACAACACAGCACAGTACAGGTGTCTGAGACAGGCTGTGCAGATAACATTTACTTGTCCAGGGCAAATGACTTTTGAAATTTACTTGCCTGGATATACTGTATTAATTATTTGCCCTTGGCTGGATATTTTTTACTGGAAAAGTTAAACAAATACTTTAAAACATTCAAATTTATTGTGTGTATCAACTCACAGAACACTTGTGTCTGTCTAAATGGTGATAGTGGCAATAACCCTTGTCATATGATGTTATAACTCCTATCACCTCACCTCTGCATGTTAGGTAATTATATAGGACTAACCCACGGGCGAAATTGATTGAAAATAATTGTAAAAAAGCCGGATTTTCACTGTTATATTATAGTGGACACTGTTGTAGTTTGTGGAAATATGCTAAAAAACGGATATATTTTAAAATAAACGCTACTTACTATTTGTGGTTATGAAGAACAGACCTAACCAACCAAACCAAACAATCCTACCTAACCTGATCTAACTTCCGCAGTATATTAAACAGAAAGAACTTACTATGAGATGGTGAAATTTGAGGCATTTCTGGACGTGAGATGATATGGTTGCATCGACGCTATGTAGTACAGCGGATTAGTCCTATATATTAACCTAATGTTATTAGCATTGTAAAAAAAATAAAAATAACCAATACATATAACCTAACATACCCAACCGGGTCCGACTAATTACCCAAATGTAGCCAAATATAGCCGGAATGAAGTCAAATAATGGTCCTAGATGAATAAATCGGACTGCCAATCACTTCTTGACTAGTATATGGTGTCAGAAAGTCACAAAAAAATTGGAAAACTTACTTTAATCTGAGTTAATAGATCGCGTGCATGTACCGACGAAGCGAGGAATTACCCAAATGTAGTCGCAATGAAGTCAAATAATGGTCCTAGATGAATAAATCGGTCTGCCAATCACTTCTCGACTAGTATTTGGTGTCACAAGTCACAAAAAATTGGTAAACTTAATTTAATCTGAGTTAATAGATCGAGTGCATGTACCTAACCTAACCTAACCTCGACTAGTATTTGGTGTCACGAAGTAAAAAAAAATTGGTAAACTTAATTTAATCTGAGTTAATAGATCAAGTGCATGTACCTAACCTAATCTATTCTATTCTAATCTAACCGAACCGAACCTAACCTAACCTAACCTAACTTAACCTAACACAACACAACTCAGATTAAATTAAGTTCACCAATTTTTTTTTACTTTATGACACCAAATAATAATCGAGAAGTGATTAACAGCCCGAATTACGCTTGTACGGCCATCATTTGACTTCATTGCGGCTACATTTGGGTAATTCCTCGCTCTGTCGGTACATGCACGCTATACATTAACTCAGATTAAAGTAAGTTTTCCAATTTTTTGTGACTTTCTGACACCATATACTAGTCGAGAAGTGATTGGCAGTCCGATTTATTCATCCAAGACCATTATTTGACTTCATTCCGGCTATATTTGGGTACATTTGGGTAATTAGTCAGACCGTACCCAACCTATGGGTATGTTAGGTCAGGTTCTATGCATTTTCATTTCCAATTTTGTGTTTTATATCATGATATTAGTGTGTAGAAAAAGTTTCAACCAATTCGGACAATTCCTTCTGGTGGTCACCCTCTTCTACACCTTTACCCTATAATAAGAACATCAATGGAAAAAATTAATGAAATCGAACAACATCTTCTGGTGGTAGCTCAAACATTACCTCATTAACTAAGTTAGATTTGGGGATCAATCTGGTTGAGAAACCAATAAGGTTATAGCTATGCAAATCCGATGCAGTTAAAAATGTTAGGGTTAGAGGAACACTTGGTAGGCACTCGTGTCGGAATATTTCATTGTAACTGCTTTGTTCCAAAGTAATAAGGCTTAATGAGAATAAATGCAAGTGCAATGCAATTTCTTTGTTATCATGTAACAGACTGCTGCATCCAAGTATACTTTTTTCAAATATGTTCTTACATTGATATGTAAATACAGTAAAGAAATAACAAAATCGAATTTCAAAAACAGTGTTATAAATACATACCAGGAACACAGATATCCTGGAAGACCTTTCGTCTCAGCTGTAATAAGTCAGTAGTCCATTCATATAGAGAAGCAACAACCTCCCACCCAGCACCAGCACTGAAGTCGACAACAACAAATCTGGCTGATATAAGTTTGTGAGCTCACTGTCTCCTGTGTCGGGATCCTTAGATCGGAATCTCTCCCGCCGCGATACTGTGAGCAATATGTAATGGTAGAAGGATCCAGTATCTATTATGAGAATCCCTGACTCAAGATTTAGGCTCTTATGCTACCGGCGCGACTAATCGAGTAAAACTTAAATTTACACGTATAAATGCGTCTTATATTATACAGTTTTTTTTTATATGGTTAAAATCATATGTAAAATATTAATATAATTTTATGTAAACTCTAAGAAAAAGAATTAGTTGATTGCTTTAAAGGGAATTAAAAAAACCTCCCGGCCTAGCTGGCAGCCACCCTGAATAACATACCCGCAGAGACTCTCGGTTATTTCCGCCAGTCTAAATTGCGACAAGTGAAGTGGGAGAGGTGAAAATTGACAGTAGATCCAAATATGAAATTAGTGTGAAGTTGATTGCTTCCTATTATGGTACAGTTCTTGTATTAGTGAAAATAAGCAATCATATAGTAAGTTTGTCAAGTTTTTAAAGGTATTCTTTAATATATATGTGTTTTATGTCCAGTTTATAGGGATGATTCCAGACGTGAGTGGTTATTGAATCCACTAATCAACAGGTTGTCGGTGATTTGCTTGAATTGATTTGTAGATTCTTTTGAGAGAATATATCATATGTCATGAATCAAAAATTCAATTCAATATCAAAAGGTTGGAAGCCGAAATTTTGTAGTGAGCATTACCCTTAAGGATTTGCATATCAAGCCACGGACGAGGACCTATCTCCTTTAAATTGTTTAACTTATTTTCAACAATAACTCCTTGTTTTAGTGTGCATATATACCAGGGTTCTTGTCAACGTAAGTCGGCACTAAATTTTCTTAGGTGTCCCCCAGCTTACAGATGTGTCATCTCATGCTTCACACATGTTCTGGACTTTGATCAAATGTGAAAGTTTGTTTTTATACAACAAACTTTACATTTTCTGAATTATTTTCATTGTCTAGTTATTCAAATTATTATTTATTTTGAGCCTTAGAAAAAATAAAAATAAATTCACGAATTAGAGCAGTTATTGAATCACTGACTGCCCTGACCTCCTCTGACAGTCATGAGTTTTTATGAACTTTTATCTGTGATCAGGTGATGGGGTACTGAGTTACTGGTGACCTGTAGTCCATGACCCATTAATGGGGTATTGAGTTACTGGTGACCTGTAGTCCATGACCCATTAATGGGGTATTGAGTTACTGGTGACCTGTAGTCCATGACCCATTAATGGGGTACTGAGTTACTGGTGACCTGTAGTCCATGACCCATTAATGGGGTATTGAGTTACTGGTGACCTGTAGTCCATGACCCATTAATGGGGTATTGAGTTACTGGTGACCTGTAGTCCATGACCCAGTAATGGGGTACTGAGTTACTGGTGACCTGCAATCATGACCCAGTAATGGGGTACTGAGTTACTGGTGACCTGTAGTCCATGACCCATTAATGGGGTATTGAGTTACTGAAGACCCAGTAATGGGGTACTGAGTTACTGATGACCCAGTAATGGGATACTGAGTTATTGATGACCTGCGGTCCATGACCCAGTAATGGGGTACTGAGTTATTGATGACCCAGTAATGGGGTACTGAGTTACTGATGACCCAGTAATGGGGTACTGAGTTACTGATGACCCAGTAATGGGGCACTGAGCTATTGATGATCTGCAGTTCATGACCCAGTAATGGGGTACTAAGTTACTGATGATGACCCAGTAATGGGGTACTGAGTTACTGATGACCCAGTAATGGGGTACTGATTTACTGATGACCCAGTAATGGGGTACTGAGTTACAGATGACCCAGTAATGGGGTACTAAGTTGCTGATGACCCAGTAATGGGGTACTGAGTTACTGATGACCCAGTAATGGGGTACTGAGTTACTGATGACCCAGTAATGGGGTACTGAGTTACTGATGACCCAGTAATGGGGTACTGAGTTACTGATGACCCAGTAATGGGATACTGAGTTACTGATGACCCAGTAATGGGGTACTGAGTTACTGATGACCCAGTAATGGGGTACTGAGTTATTGGTGACCTGCAGTCCATGACCCAGTAATGGGGTACTGAGCTATTGGTGACCTGCAGTCCATGACCCAGTAATGGGGTACTGAGCTATTGGTGACCTGCAGTCCATGACCCAGTTATGGGGTACCGAGTTACTGATGACCCAGTAATGGGGCACTGAGCTATTGGTGACCTGCAGTCCATGACCCAGTAATGGGGTACTGAGCTATTGGTGACCTGCAGTCCATGACCCAGTAATGGGGTACTGAGTTACTGATGACCCAGTAATGGGGTACCGAGTTACTAATGACCCAGTAATGGGGTACTGAGTTACTGACGACCCAGTAATGGGGTACTGAGTTACTGACGACCCAGTAATGGGGTACTGAGTTACTAATGACCCAGTAATGGGGTACTGAGTTACTGATGACCCAGTAATGGGGTACTGAGTTACTGATGACCCAGTAATGGGGTACTGAGTTACTGATGACCCAGTAATGGGGTACTGAGTTACTGATGACCCAGTAATGGGGTACTGAGCTATTGGTGACCTGCAGTCCATGACCCAGTAATAGGGTACTGAGCTATTGGTGACCTGCAGTCCATGACCCAGTAATGGGGTACTGAGCTATTGGTGACCTGCAGTCCATGACCCAGTAATGGGGTACTGAGTTACTGATGACCCAGTAATGGGGTACTGAGTTACTGATGACCCAGTAATGGGGTACTGAGTTACTGATGACCCAGTAATGGGGTACTGAGTTACTAATGACCCAGTAATGGGGTACTGAGTTACTGATGACCCAGTAATGGGGTACTGAGTTACTAGTGATCCAGTAATGGGGTACTGAGTTACTGATGACCCAGTAATGGGGTACTGAGCTATTGGTGACCTGCAGTCCATGACCCAGTAATGGGGTACTGAGCTATTGGTGACCTGCAGTCCATGACCCAGTAATGGGGTACTGAGTTACTGATGACCCAGTAATGGGGGCACTGAGTTCCTAATGACCCAGTAATGGGGTACTGAGTTACTGATGACCCAGAAATGGGGTACTTAGTTATTAATGACCCAGTAATGGGGTACTGAGTTACTGATGACCCAGTAATGGGGTACTGAGTTACTAATGACCCAGTAATGGGGTACTGAGTTATTGGTGACCTGCAGTCCATGACCCAGTAATGGGGTGCTGAGTTACTGATGACCCAGTACTGAGTTACTGATGACCCAGTAATGGGGTACTGAGTTACTGATGACCCAGTAATGGGGTACTGAGTTACTGATGACCCAGTAATGGGGTACTGAGTTACTGATGACCCAGTAATGGGGTACTGAGTTTTTGGTGACCTGCAGTCCATGACCCAGTTATGGGGTGCTGAGTTACTGATGACCCAGTAATGGGGTACTGAGTTACTGATGACCCAGTAATGGGGTACTGAGTTACTGATGGCCCAGTAATGGGGTACTGAGTTACTGATGACCCAGTAATGGGGTACTGAGTTACTGATGACCCAGTAATGGGGTACTGAGTTATTGGTGACCTGCAGTCCATGACCCAGTAATAGGGTACTGAGTTACTGATGACCTGCAGTCCATGACCCAGTAATGGGGTACTGAGTTATTGATGACCCAGTAATGGGGTACTGAGGTATTGATGACCCAGTAATGGGGTACTGAGTTATTGGTGACCTGCAGTCCATGACCCAGTAATGGGGTACTGAGTTACTGATGACCTGCAGTCCATGACCCAGTAATGGGGTACTGAGTTATTTATGACCTGCAGTCCATGACCCAGTAATGGGGTACTGAGTTATTTATGACCTGCAGTCCATGACCAAGTAATGGGGTACTGAGTTATTGATGACCTGCAGTCCATGACTCATATGATGGCAAATAGTTTTGAAATTGCTCTGCGCCGTGCCCACAGCCCTGGGTGCCTTGTCTCATGGCATTACACATATCCCTGTGTACACTGCCACTTTGCACCCATCGCTGTATACAAAGTTACAGTACAAGGTATTTAGCACTAGCTATTTGCAGTTCTTATTATCTAGCATAGGGGGCCCTTGCTATCCAAGTCATCGATATCTGTGGTTTTGCATTTATGTGGCCAAATTATTTGTTAAGCCGTACTACTGTAAGTAAAAACTATCCGCACTTTTGAAGGATGATATCCGTGGAGTGCGGAAGCGTCAGCAGAGAATGTTTAAAATCTACCCCTATACCGACGCTCAACCCCCATACCCATGGTGTGTGCGTGTTCTCAGTCTTTTGCCTAACTTCCCACAGTTTTTTTTTATTGTTTTTTGGGGGCATTCTTGAAGAATCATTGCTATTGTTTTAGCCATGAGTTCAAAGCATATTGGTAGTGCTAAACTAAATGCCAACCCTAAAAGGAAGCATAGAAGTTATGAACTGAATGTGATATTAACTTGATGTTTATTCGTCAAAAGAAAATTTGTGAGCATGAGATAGATATCTCACATGCTCTTCAGATTCCTGAGTATTTATTTATTTTATTTTTATTTTATTTTTTATTTTACGAGGATTAGCCCCTCCAGGCACCGGTCACTGACCCACATCGGGGCCCAGGGGGCGAAAGTGTAATAATAATAATTCATAGTAAATAAAATTTATAATAAAAAGGAAAATAAAATATTAATGGTAATAATAATAATAACAACACTGTGATAATAATAATAATAATAATAATAAATACAAGAATGAAAAAAAATCAACAGTGAGAAACACTGTATGTATGTTGTGTTGTCATGTAAGAGAACAATTGAGACCCTACAATTGTGTGTAAATGAGGCAGAAAGTCAGATCAGCAACCTGGGACTTGGTCACAATTTTCGTGATGCCATAAGGCAGCAGGGTCCACCATTAGACAACACATTATGCTTCCAATATCTTCCCCGGCGGTAGTAACTCCCTGTTTGGTAGCTGCCTACTGCTAAAGGGTATAAATATAATCCATTTGGCTGCCATTTATTGTACTATCATATGGTCCAATTCAAACCCCATTCCCATTTTTCTTATGGCCAGAAATTCCTATATCTAGAAATTTTAACATTTGTACAAGAAAATGACTAGGACTGGAAGTAATCAGCATACAAAACTGTGTCTAAAAACACCCCTCATAATTACCGAACTGCTGATAGCCACTTCTCATATATTAGCCTGGTAATAAAACAAAGGTTGGTAAAGGAAACCATAACTTTATTAAATCACAGTGAAGTACAAACATGGAAGTTTTGTTCAGCTGCAAAGTATACTCTAAATACATCATTACCAGTCTGCTGGTACTACTTATGAATTAAAATTTTTAAATCTCCTTTACTGTACTGATGCACTCCCTGCAGGGAACCTTGAGCCTTGACAGTGCAGCTGGAGTCAACCGTCAGCCTACTTCTGGTCATAGTTGCTGACATGATAATGTTGTTGATGTCATCAGTCAGCCTGCAGTGTAATGGTCAGCATGCTCGCTTTGCAAGCGAGTAGTCCCAGGTTCAATCCCCGGGCAGAGTGAAATTGTAAGCAAGTTTCTTTGTGCCATATGCCTCTGTCTACCCTAAAGTAATTGGGAACCATGATGTTAATTGATTTCACATCGTGTTCCGGGGTAATGGTTAGCCAGTGCAGTTGGAGAATTATCCGATCTTCTCGGATTATTCCTCGAGTCATGTAACTCGTTAACTTAGGGTATGGTCGTTGTGTTGGAGACAGCTTCTACACCTTAATCGAATTTATGCCTAGGTGGCCCTTGGGTTGGCCCTTCTCGTATGCAAGGGGCAACCATTATTATTGTACCTGTATATATAATAGGCACGTCCCAGTAAGTTCCTTCTGTTTTAGGAGAGAAATCATAAGGTAAGAAACAATCAAAATTTTGTAAAAAGCTTATTATTTTTTGCAACAATGTTTTTTATTATGATTATGTTCAGAATTTCAAAGGCATATGCTAAGGTATTTAACAACTTCAAACTGTTTGGTGCATTTTTCCTAGGGGGATGTTCCTGTTGAAATTTGAATATTCAGTACCAAGATTTGTAATTGTAATACGTTTACTGTATTCAATATGAAAATTAACAACTAGACAAATACCTGTATACTGTACTATAGATATTTTACAATTGATTAATAGTTATGCTGTTTATTGTAGCTACTTGTAAATAAAAAAAAATTAACACTTACATATAACAATTGATGAGCTTTTCTAAAAAAATAAGTTACTTAATCATCTAGAGAGTTGTATACTGTACAGTACTTGAGGAATCAGGCAAAAGACTAAAAGAATAACACCCACACCAAGACCAGAAATAATCCAAAACAACTACTGTATATATATATATACTGTACTAGCTTGCTATGTAAGAAAGTAATCATTTAATTCTAAACTTGCAAATGGTAAATGCTTTATCATGAAATTTCAGGAAGCTCTGAAAATAATGTGACAAATCACTAAAATAATACTGTATATACTGGAGTACTGTATACCCTGTAGTTGGAGTTTTTATGATTAAAATTTCATGCAAAAAGTAGGAGGTTGAACTACTGTATACAGTACAGTACAGGTATTACACATATTTTTGAGGGGTTATAATTCACGAATTTCCGTGGGTCAGTTATGGTGAATAATACCTACTCGTTAAATGCTTGCAATAGGCTAACCTGGGCTTGCCTACCATATTCCTATATTCTTTCTTTATTTTGCTGCATGAAGAGCAGAACCCTATTCATTATATGCCAGTTCTCCCAAAACAGTTTTGAAGTGCTGTGCACTAAGGCTTGCCCAGCGCATTTGCCAAGTTGATGACATCTATTTACTCTGGCCAATGTCTACTGCCTCATTAAGTAGCACTGTTGTTCTCTGCTACTTTAACTGTATATTGTTATTATTTGTGAGGGTTCTTCAGTATCCCCTAAGCTTAATGGTATGTTTTGGTGTGCCATGCCCACAGTTTAATGCAGTGTTATATCCATCTAGCATCTGTTCTCTTATCGTAATTATCAAAGGCATTTCCAGTGCATAACCCTGGCATGTGTACCAACCCATTAGGAGTGGCTTGTTCTTCTCAGCTATATTTGTTGCTATAGGAGTTTCGATTTTCTCAATAACATTACAGGGGTAGACATTCACCATTTTTTCAAAGTTGCCAGCAGGACTAGTAGATTTGAAAATTTACTAGGTAGTTGTGAGAGGTTTGAATAATCGACTTGGTTCTTTGGAGACTTTACTCTTGCAGCGTCAGACAGTGTCTTGCAACCCGGCGCTGCCACAGACAAACTCTCGCCTGCACACATGGGAAAACATATCGTACGTTGATACTCCATCTCACAATCTCACATCTTTCCCCCAAGTTAAAAGTAAATGACAATGCATATTTGAACTAATGAAAGGAAAACAATGCAGTGATAAAAAACAATAATGCAAGAAAAACAAACAGAAAGAAAAAAAAAATTAAAACTAATTTTACGCCGCATACACTACACCATATAGTCAGCCAACCAACCCGGGTGCCTGCGGCCGGGCCTGGCCACGCCCGACTGGGAAGGGGCCGGGGGTTCGAGCGAGGGTACAGACGGCACCGCAGAAGGGGGGCCAGGAGGCATTGCTTGGTGCATCACAGGAGTGGTAGGCAAAGGGGTGGCGCCGCATCGCAGGTGGCGACTGTTGCGGATGGACACCCTGCCACTGCCAGTCAACCTGACGGCATACTGCCTGTGAGGACGGGCTTCCACCACTATGCCCATCCTGTCCTAGAGCTTGGTAGCGGCGTCCTGCAGGATAGCTGCACAATTCCGCTTCCCTGGCAAGTACTTGACCGTGAACCAGAACTGCAGGGTCTTCTCCTCGAGCCTGAACAGGCGCGGATTTGCCACAACCGTGAGGGCTCTAGCAAGCCAGCTAGGGTGCGGTGGTCCGTCACCAGAATGAGGTTCGGGCAGCCAAGGAGGAACGGCCTGGCCTTGCGCAGGCACCATCCCACCTCCAGGGCCTTCCCTTCTACTGCAGTGTAGCTTGCCTCGGCCATTCTCAGATGTCGGCTACCGCACAGAGCCAACCGCCACCCTCCCCTGCAGCAAAAGGGCGTCTCTGGCGAGGCACAGCATTGCTGCAGGACGACGAAGCCGATGCCCTCCCTGCTCCAAATCCGTGACAGCTGCCTGGATTTGTCGTAGTACACCAAGCCGTCCCTGGCTAACTGACAGATGGCGTCCTGGGCCCGGCGAAACTTGAGCCGCAGCTGGTCGTCCCAATACACCTGCTTGCCCACTGGCTTCTTGAGAAGCTCAGGGAAGGGCTCCATCACAGGTGCAGTGGCGAGGAAGGGAGCCAACTGGTTAACCAGGCCATGCCAGGACCTGATGTCAGTGATTGTTGGCTGATCAGGCATGAGGAAGTCCTTGATGGCTAACAGACGTTGGGCAGTGGGCTGGTAGAGGTCCCACCCCAGGTGGAAACCCACAAACTGGGCTTCTCTCCTGCAGAACAAGAACTTTTCTGGTTTCAGTGTTATACCTGTACGAGCGCAGGTCTCCAGAAAATCGTAGGTGTGCCAGAACGCCCCCTTCACACTGGAGTCATAGAGGAGAGAGTCATCCACACACTTGTACTTGTGGGGCACATCCTGAATAGCGTCGTCAAACCTCTTGGTGTAGGCATCTGACGCTGAACAATGATGGGCGTCCTGCAGTATCGAAAACGGCCCCACGGTGTGATGAATGTGGTCAGGCGTCTACTCTCCTCCTCCAACTCCACCTGATGAAATCCCTAGAAGGCATCGGCGTTGGTTTTGAATGAGTGCACTGGCACCCTGGACACCATGTCGAATGGTGCAGGTGTGTGGTGCGTCCCCCTCAGACAGCTTGTATTGAGGCGTTGGAAGTCTACAGTGCGCTGGGCTGACCGTTTTTCTTGGCCACCACGACCATCCTGGCGCACCACTCCGTAGCCTCACCAGCAGGCACTGGCTGAATGACGCCTCTCTTGGCGTTCTCCTCCAACTGGGCCTTCGTCTCCGCTTCCCAGTGTTTCGGAACGGGAGCAGATGTGTGACAGGCGTAGGGGATTGTGCCAGGCGTCAGGTGGATACGGTGAGGGGGACCAGTCATGACTGGGAGTGGGGACCTGCTGGTGTTGAATGCGGTGGATGAAAAGTGCGTGAGCAACCATGCCTCCAACCTGGCCACATTTTCCTCCAAAGGGGGCAAGGGCATCTCAACTGGCCTAGGAGGGACACGACTGCTGCCAGGTCCAGGGTTCGGAGGTAGGTCGTCGGCAGCCACGGGACGCCTATAGAGCGGGAAGTCGACAGGCACCGAGTCGAGGCACTTGCAAGCCTCCAATGACAGGTAGAGGGCCTTGGATGTCTGTATGAAGTAGACCTCCTGGACGGTGGACCCCTCGCCCACACTGAGGCGGCAGAGGGCGGACCCAAGACACTTATGCTGTTTGTTCGCCACGTCCCTCAGGCCATTACGGGCCCAAAATTGCCCCGGACACAAACCGATGTCATGCAGCAGGGATGCCCCTGCCACACACACACCATAGCACCTGTGTCAGCCACAGCCAGCACAGGGGTGGCAGGGGAATTGCCCCCAGCCTGGGTCACGAACACTTGTAACCTGGGGTGGCGGGATAGCTGTGCTGTTGCCACTGTGACAGCACCTGACACATCCACAGAAGCGCTTAGGGCTGTCTTACTCCTGCAACACCTTTTGAAGTGACCAACCTTAGAGCAATTGCAACACGTGGCCCCACTTATAGGGCAGTTTTTTTTCTCGAGGCACGTGTCACGCCGCAGTTCCCACAGTGCGCGCAGCTGGAGTTTCCAGGTCAGGCAGCGGCTACCTCAGACTCGCCCGTGACATCATCACCAACCGCCGCTGCCTCCGTGGCTGTTCCCACCACTGCCTGGCTAGACGTACGACACAATACACCAGCATCTCTCACTGCTGCCTCAAATAACATACATTTGTTTCTAAGCACTTCAACACTATTATAACTCGAGTACCCCTGGAAAATTTTCCTTTTCAACACTGGGTTACTCAGGCCCACCATAACTTCACATAATAGCATGTACTCAGAGAGGTCGTGATCACAGGTAAGACATTTAAATTCACACTCCATTGCCTCTGCGAAGCATCGTTGAAAGTACATTTTCATGGGCTCCTCTTCACCTTGTTTGATGTTGAAAAACTCGTTCCATTGCACAGCTCCACTGATGGTGTCCAGGGCTTCCTTGGGCGAGAGCTGCTCCCACTGACTGCTGGGATATCTCGAGTCAGTTACCCTTTGGAGTGCAGGGACCCAGTTTAGGCGAATGTGGAGTGTAGCTACCAGCTGTGACCATCCATTCAACATCACCCACGACTCCATGGACCGCCTCCACGTCCTAAATGCCGTTGCTGGCATTTCTGCCTCGCACTTCTCTGGAGCGACTGCTGCTGAGGGCTTCATGGCTGGCGTAGGGGCATGTCCGTGGCCGTCAGTAGCCAGAGACGCCATCAATGCACTCGTGGTCTGCTGCTGGGCGCGCGTCGTGCTCCCCGCCGGTGTATAGATGCCCTGGCATCCCCTTGGGCGTCGAGAGTTGTGGACGTGTAGGGGCCATGTTGGCGTCCTCTTCAGGGCTGTTATGGCGTGTCGGGCTCTGGCATCCTACTCACTGCGCCATGTGAGAGGTTTGAATGATAGACTCTTGCAGCGTCAGACAGTGACTTGCAACCCGGCGCTGCTACAGACAACTTCCACCTGCACACATGGGAAAACATATCATACGTTGATACTCCATCTCACAATCTCACACTAGTCCTTATAAATTTTTACAAGCCCCTTAAACAATTTGTCAAGAAACATTAAACATTGGCACTTAGTGGGTTTATACAAAGTTCTATTTACTGTATGACCTTTATTTACTAGTAGAAACCATATTAAATCATAAACCAACACTGGAATAATCACATATTAACTCAATTAATTTCCTGGAGCACATTCCATTGTGATGAAGCTATTTGGAACGTACCAATATATCAAAATTATTTCCTAATCCAAATGTAAACCATATTCATCCACCTATTTTGAATAAAAGACAATAAAAATTCTCATATTGTATAACTAACAAGTGAACTTGCAGTGGTTAGGTTTGTGAACTGCACTTTAAATCCTCTCGTTTATTATCAACGGTCATCAAGTTATTTCGATGAACACACTGGACGAACTATAACATACAAATTGGATCGACTTCGACTGAAACCTGGTGTAGTTCCAACAGTGCTTCCCAATTGGATAATAATAATACAGTGGTCCCTTGGTTAACGAACACCATTAGTTCCAGAAGGTCGCTCGTTAATCAAAAATTTCAATAACTGAAACCATATTTTCATTGGGATTTTGGGTAATTGGTTCCAGCTCACCGAAAATTACATACAAAGTAAAAAAAAAAAAGGCAGTAAAGTACACTTACTTTGAGGTGTGTATGTAGAAGGCTCCTGGTTGATGATGATGATGATGATGGGAATTAGAAGTGGGGGTGGAGGAGAAGGGAGAAGAGAAGGAAGTGGGGATGGAAGAGAAATCACCCCATGCTTGATGCCGTCATTTCACCCATAAAATTTTAAGTTCACTAGGTGTAATTCAAGATTATTTTCTTTAAATCAACACTGCACTGCAGTATATATTGTCAATATGTTAAATAAATTTCAGAATGACCAATAATTGTACTGTAAAAACGTAAAAATACTCTGTGTTCAAGAGACCCACAAGCAAGATGTTTCCTCCACTGAACAGAGATACCCCTGTACAAACTGAGGCCTTGGTGGGTGAGTGAAGTGGCTGATGGGCGCACCAAAAACTAGTTCCCTGTACAGTCGTGTAATTACAGTAGGGTATGCTATAACGAACGGATTCTACTACGAATATTCCTATAAGGAACGGTTTTACCTATAAAATTGAGAATGTTATAACGAACGAAACTCCTACAACGAACGCAGATGAATCCGGGACTATTTCATCCTGCGCATGAATATCGTTGTACCGCGGCTCGCAGCAAGAGCATCAGACGTCATATTGGTTCATTGTGTAGTCAGTGCACCACTGAACTTGTTGATATTTTGTCTTTTGATGTGGAAATTCGTGTTATTTTTTTAACTATTTTGTTATACAAGTGTACAATTGTAACAATGAATCGTCAAAAGCGAGTGAGAAAGCTAATAACCCTTGAAACTAAGAAAGAAATTATAAACAAACAGACAAAGTGCCTGTAAGACATTCACCAAAGAGGGCTAGGAAGGATGACTCCTCTCCCTCCACCTCTTCTCTATAATTCTCTCCTCCCCCCTCCTCATCTGCCTTTTGTCCTGCATGCTGAACAACACTAACGTAAGATAAAGTACCGTATTTTTTACAATTTCCACAGAAATTTTTCAGTGTTAAGTGGTTGTATTTGGGGGCCTGGAACGGATGAATTCTATAACGAACGAATGCTATAACGAACGAGGTTCTAGAACCAATTAGATTCGTTATAGCATGACTAAAAATTTTAATATAAAACTTGGAAAATTATTGAATAGTACAACCTTCTTGATATTTACTCCAATTTTAACGAATGTAAGCCCTAGAACAGATTTCTGTATTTGCGGACTAATCTTCCAGCGGGTGAGCACGCCAAAGCATGTCGAAACATTTTCGTAAGAATTTCGTTAACCAAATTTTTGTTCGTTAACCGAAATGAAGATTCTTATGGAAGGTAATTCATTAACTGAAATTTCTTTGACCGAGAGACCACTATATATAATTTATGCAAAAGAAATACAGTGATAACGTTAGAGTAAAAAATGAGAATGTGCATAAGCTTTTAACCATGACCAAATTCTAATACTACACTATATCTTTATAATTCACTTTGTTCTATAATACAATAGTCAATTACTATTTGATTTTGAATGTATGTGTGAATTGGTTGTCAAATTTCGTACGTGTTATAATTTTTCAAAATCTTGTTTGTATCGGTGATAATCTGAATATGTACTTGAAATTGTTTTTTGATAATGAATGGTGTGATTGTTGATGGAAAGGCAGTTTTCATTACTTGTCAATTGTTTTTATTCTTGCCAATTATACATTCAGGTATTAAATCTCACTGCCATTGCTTTTATATATTATGTATAGTGAGCCGATCTTTTGGTGAAGAGGATAAAAGAAAAGGAAAAGTAATCAGAGACGTGACCGATCGCCCAAGCGGCTAACGAGCCGACCAGTGATGAAGAGGATAAAAGTAAAAGTAAATAATGATTGTATATCTACATAATTAGACTGCGTTTATTCATTACCGACATGAATAGCTGTGGTATCTGTGTGTGACATCATACAATCCCTGACCCGACCTGGTGTTCTAGGTGGCGTTGCACTAACTCATTTGTCCAGTTTTATCACACTACATTATATCAGTGAGTGTATGTATTTTATTTTCATTTTCATATAAAGTGTTACGCCTTACAGTGATCCCTTGGTTAACGAGCGCCTCGGTTAACGAAATTTCGGTTAACGAATTACCTTCCATAAGATTCTTCACTTTGGTTAAGGAAAAAATTTCGGTTAACGAATTACCTTCCATAAGATTCTTCACTTCGGTTAAGGAAAAATTTCGGTTAACGAATTCCTTACGAATTTTTCCCAACATGTTTTCGCCTGCATGTGGCTGCTCACCAGCTGTAGTATGAGTATGCCAATACAGTAATCGGTGTTAGGGCTTAAATTCCTTACCATTTTAGTAAATATCAAGAAGGTTGTACTATTCAATAATTTTAAAAGTTTTATATTAAAATTTTTTAGTCATTTTAACAATTATTGAACATAATTGAAGTACAGTGAGTTCTGCTATAACGCGTGTTTTGACAATGCGAATTGGCTCTAACGCGATTTATGAATGGAGGAACGATATTTGTATAACGCAAACGCTTGTTTGCTGTAACGCGATTTTTGCTTACTATTTCTCCAATTTTGTGGTATTAACTGTGAATATGGTAAAGAAGAATATCTCCAAGAAGCGTTCTGGTGATCGCATTCCCAGTGATGATCGTAAAAGAAAGGCTATAACCCTTGAAGAGAAGCTCAATGTTATCTACCTCAAAATCACCCTTCTCCCCCATCAAGTTATATTCATATTTTTTGAAGGTAAAGTGTTACATTTACTGTATGATTTAATTATTAGATATGACTGTAACATTTATTTAGACTGTGCTATCCTTTGTGTTAGGCTAACTACTAATTTTTTTTCGATTTCGAGTAGTAATCTGCACCTAACCCTATTTTCTCCATAAGCCCTGTTATTTCTATTACGCGAATTTCTATAACACGATGTTTTACAAGAACACAACTATCGCGTTATAGCAGAACTACCTGTACAGGAAACTAGTATTTTGTGTGCCAAACAGCCACTCAACACACCAAGCTTGGCGTCAGTTTGTTTATCGGTTCAGAGGAAGGAACATCTTGTTTGAGACTCTTCAACATAAATGCTTTTTTTCTGTGTTTCCAGTCAAATTATTGGTCATTTTGAAATATATTTTCCATATTGATAGTATATAGTGCAGTGTTGATTTAAAGAAAATAATGTTGAATTACACCGTGAACTAAAATTTTATGGGTGAAATGGCGGCATGGGGAGACTTCTCTTCCACCCCAATGCCTTCTCTTCTCCCTTCTCCTCCACCCCCATTCTAATTCCCATCATCATCATCATCAACCAGGAGCCTTCTACATGCACACCTCAAAGTAAGTGTACTTTACTGCATTTATTTTTAGTTTGTATGTAATTTTCGGTGAGCTGGAACCAATTACCCAAAAACCCATTGAAACAATGGTTTCGGTTAACGAATTTTTTGGTTAACGAGCAACCTTCTGGAACGAATTGTGCTCGTTAACCGAGGGACCACTGTATACAGAAAATGGGTATCCCTTTCGCTTGCAATACCGGTGATACAATTAAGATAATTAACATTAATAGTGTATGGTATTCTCTATGTGAAGCTCTTATACACATTGAGTGTGTCTTGCCACTGTCATCGGCTCACTCACCCATCAGGCGATCCCAGACCAGCAAAATAGTAAAATCTTGTCGCCCTTATGATATTTTGGTCGCCTCGGACGATTGGGTGTATATGAATTTCTACCCCTGCATTATAGCTGACACTGCCCATCCTGTCCAGTGGTTAATTGTCTTGCTACCTGTCGTGGATTTGAGTCCCATTCTCATCAAAAGTGGTTTGTTTAGCTACACCACTAGACTTGTGGTATCACTGTTTTCTGTATTGCAGTCATCCTAATGGTCAGCTATTGCATGCATCATGGGGTCAAATTTGTTTTATCACTTCCAGTCCTAGTCTGAAAAAAAATAAATTCCATTCATACATTTTATCAATCAATTCCAATTGAATTCATATTTTACCTCATGTCTGATTGCATGTAAGTTATTTTTTATGGTGCAGGATTAAACATTTATAGAGACAAGTACAGGCAACCCCCGCGATATGGAATCCCAGGTTAGGGAAATTCGCCTTTACGAAATTTTGAAGTTATGACCAAAAAATTCACGATACGAACAAAAAACTCGCCCTTGTGGAATTTGGGTAAATTTATAACATTTTCAAACAAAAATCGCGATATATAACAAAGATGTTCACTGAAATTATAAAATTTATTTTGTGTGGATTCTTGGTGGTAGCTACAAGTCAGTTGGAGGGCCGCTCTCCTTCCTAGCAGCCACCACAACAATGGCTCTGCTCAGTTTAAATTTTTCCCCAGCTTGTGTTCAGTTATGCATCTGTGTTCAGGACTGTGTTAGCCCTTATGGAATTATGGTTAATTTATTAAGATTTTCAAGAGAAAAATCTTGATATAGAACAAAAAATTCCACCGAAATTAAACAATTTATTTCATGTGGAGTCTGATGGCAGTTACATGATGGCCGGTGGGCGGCTCACCTCTTCAGCTGCTAGCAGCCACCACAACTATGGCGTTGCTCAGTTTGAATTCTTTCCCCAGCTTGTGTTCAATTATGCATCTGTGTTACTGTGTACCCCTATTCAAGATGAGAGGAAAAAGACCAACAAGTTCAAGTGAAAGCAGTTGTGATAAAAGATTCCATAAAGGAATTATGTTGGACTATAAACATGACATTTTAAGGAGGTAACTCCCAGTGATTCCGATCGCACAACCTCACCTCACCACCTCCTGCAGCACTCGACATCCTTTCTGGCGAGTTAAATTCAAGTGTGTGCATTTATTGTTATGTTAGATCATGATTGAATCATTTTATGTGTCTATTATCATTCATATATGTGCTTGTGTTACGTTTTTGGGTCACAAAAAATTTCCAAAAGAATGCATCTCAACTTATATAATGGGAATCAGTGGGAAAATGGTTTCGTGGTATGGAAAGATTTTCAGGAAGGGGTACCCTTCCATAACCCAGTGAATGTCTGTACTGTAGTTTACTGGGTGAGAGAGAGTAAATTAAGTTTTGAATACATACTTTTAGAGCTTTTAACTAAAATAATGCCACAAAGTGGGATTCCTAAAACTCCTTCTACACAGACAAAATACTCATATCCCGGACGATTGTTTACCATTTACAGTATTTATTTACATTTTTAAGCAACAACTTGGGTTGAGTAGAGATATGTGAAAACTGGTGGAGGGAGGGAAGTGTTACTGAGCTGCAAAACCTGGCTCCGGGTTCTCAAAAGTTTGTGTGTATTACTTTCCTGTAATGGGATAGGTGAGAATGCATCTTCTAAGCCAAAGGTTCTGAGAGTATAGAAGAATAAATAGTCCACTCGATGTTAAATTTTTTATCCTCTATGACTGTGGCATCGCCAAGCGGTTGGGGTGTAAAATACACATTAAGCCCATTGTGCGATGACACCAGATTATTAAATAAAAACAATACTGTACTGTATATATATACAGGTAGTAAGTAGGTTATTGGCATCCAAATTTAGATATATATAGAGATAATTTCTCAAAGCAACACATTGACTATATTGCAGTAAAAAGGAATTATTATATATATGCAAGACTTTTTAAGTCAAATGCACTTGTCAGACCACATATCCTATGTGCACACTGTACTTATAGGACAATGTTTAAAATCCCATTATATCATAGCCTACAGTAAGTCCTTATGTACATCTAAAATCACTTAATTTAAGGGAAAGGAAGAAATAGAATGACAATACAGTAAATGAAAAGAAAAATGTCATCAGGCAAATAAAATACTGGAATTTAAAGTTTAATTAAGCATTAACGTGTCAGCAGATTTTCCCAAGTCAGACGTACTGTACGTATCCCGGGGACCTCATATATATACTGTGTATACACAGGGTATGTACGGCCTACTCGACTTACGACCACCCGGACATACAACCGCCCCAGTTCTACCCAAATTTTTTTCAAATTACGTATTTTCAAGTCATTACGTTAGTGATTGTGCTGTGTACTGACAAAATTTTTGCTTGTAATTCCCTTTAAAATGGCTGGCAAGCTTAAAAGTGGGAGTTTTGTGGTGCTGAGAAGAAAGAGACATCCATTTTAGATTTTCTATGTATTATCTTCGCATTTTCGACTTACGACCAATTCGACAGTGGTCCCTCGGTTAACTAAATTTCGGTTAACAAATTACCTTCCATACGAATCTTCAATTCAGTTAACGAACAAAACTTTGATTAACAAATTCCTTACGAACATCTCGTTTTGTTGTGAGCATCATCTGATTAGCTGATGGGCTAGTCTGCCAATTCAGTAATCTGGTCTGTGTTTACATTCGTTTCCAGTGGAGTAAATATCAATAAATTTGTGCTCTTTAATATTTTTGCATTTTTTATATTAAAATTATTAGTGATTTTAACATTTATTTAATATATTTTTATGTGCCTATCATCAGCTTGACTCAGCCACCAGGCGTCAGTCTGGCTTTGTTGACAGTGGAGTGAACATCTATTTTGTTTGTGTCTTAAATATTTTTTCATTTTTACATTGAAATTATTGGTCATTCTGAAATTTAGTTAGCATATTGATAATATATAGCACACTGCAGTGTTGATTTAAATAAAATTATCATGAATTACACCTAGTGAATTTAAAATTTTGTTGGTGAAATGACGGCATCAAGCATGAGTCCACTGAAAGGTGATTTCTCCTCCATCCCCACTTCCTTCTCTTCTCCCTTCTCCTCCACCCCCACTTCTATTCCCATCATCATCATCAACCAGGAACCTTCTACATATATATATATATATATATATATATATATATATATATATATATATATATATACTCTCTGTATGTATCTGTTATGACAGTTGATTTTTGCTGGGAGAGTCCACCATCATGGTCCCTGTTGTGCAACAGCGATGTCGCCGCTGAGGAGTTGCCCATAACTTGGCCAGCACCACCAGTTTCCGCATCATAAAGGCCCTGGGGGCTTCAGGAAGTTGGAAACTGCCGTGTCAGAAAATGGGTCGATAAAGTTTTTTTAATGGGAAGTGCGGAGGAGGAAATTGGTGGAAGCGGTTTTAAGTCAGGTAGTGGGCGAGTCTCTTCGTAGTATGATAACAAACTATCTCACTTTTCGCAAAAGCTTCTTTTTTTTTTTTTTGTAAAGTAACGTAATCCTATTTGCTCCGAAGTTACGGACATATTGAGAGAAGGCGAACAATGATTCGTATTAAAAACAGTATAATGTAAAGGTAGATGCCAGAAGGAAGGGGAAGACCGAGGACTGTATACTGTACAGTAGATGGGGTGAGGAAAGTACTCCATGAACTACAGGTACAACTGAGGGGGTAGTCATCCAGGAAACAGCTGGTAGCGTGAAAGACAGATGATGGAGTCTGTATTTCCACTTGAATTTGATCTTCCTGTGTGTGTGTGTGTGTGTGTGTGTGTGTGTAATAATAATAATAATTAACGGTTTATTGAAGGAGCTTGGCAGCCAGAAGGCTGAAAATATACAGTTACATATTTGGGGAATGGGTTACGAATTACAAATAATATACAAGTTACATAAGTGACACAAATAAGACATATAATAACTTAGATGGGGAAAAGCTCAAACTACAGTTCATTTCAACATAGTGACAGTGTTACAGTATTACAAGTTGTTGATAGTTTTTACAATGGTTGGGACTGGGCTGTTCTTATAGCGATCAGTTCGTGCACGTATGGGCTGGATGCGGTTGTGGTGTCGAACAGCAATTCTCGGACAAGGGATCTCAGGTGGTAGTAGGAGCCGGTGTCGGGGATGGTGTAGAAGCTTCTTACCAAATTTGCAGATGAGGTCGTGGTGATGGTCAGTGAGAGTCGAAAGGGTCAGTGTGTTGAGCGCTTCTTGATATGTGGAGTAGGAGGGGGAGAGAATAATCTTGCATGCCCTCTTTTGTACTTTTTCTAGGTGTTTGCGTTGTGTGGCATTTAGGGAGGAAGACCAGGTGTGCAGGAACTCCGAGGGACTTGAGTCGGCGGAGGAGGTGGAGACGGAAACTGGAGGATTTGACAACTTCATTGACGTGTGGTTTCCAATTTAGTTTGTTGTCTATGGTGACGCCGAGGAGCTTCGTGGAATCTACAACCTGGAGTGTGTTCGGACCTAGAGTAATGGAAGGAGGTGGGACAATGTCGGAGGAGAGGTTGATGTGCATAACCATGGTCTTGGTATGGTTGATGGTGACATGGTTGTTGGTGGCCCAGTTTTGGAGACTGTTCAATAAATCCTGAAGGGCGGGAATAGTTGGGAGCAGAATTGTTGACGCTGATCCCAATGGTGGAGTCGTCGACATTTCCAGCGAGCAGGGGTTTCTCTTAGGGCATCATTGATGAGCATAAGGAAGCAGAGTGGTCCCATCTTGGTGCCTTGGGGGACGCCACAGGTGAGTGACTGAAAGGTGGAGACAGCCCCTCGGAAGCGTACAGCTTGGCGTCGGTCACTGAGGAAGTCTGTAAGCCATGGTATGAGGCTTCTTCGAAGCCCGAGGTCAATAGCTTTGTTGATGATTATATTGTGGTCGACTAGGTCGAACGCTTTAGTGAAATCAATGAAGGCGACAGCTACAGACGTTTTTCGTTTCTCGAGATGGCGGTATATGTAATCGAGAAAGCTGACAAGACAGTGAGTGGTGGAGGAAGTTTTCATGTTGCCAAATTGCTGAGGGTCTACGACTCCTGCAATATCAGCATAAGCCCAGTCGAACACAAAACTTTCACAGATTAGGCTGGGTATTGGGGTGATTGCAATAGGTCGTAGCTGATTTAAGGATTGTGGGCTGGTTGAGTTGGGCACTGGTGATACATAAGAGGTCTTCCAGTCAGCTGGGCATCTGGCTTGACTGAGAGAAGCATTGATGATGGAGCAGAGGGGTTTAGCAAGCTCCGGGGAGAACTCCTTGAAGAGTTTCATTGGTAAGTCAATGGGGGTGGTAGAGCGTTTTAATTTTAGTTTGTCCAGGCGTTTTGCTACGTCAAATTCTTCTACTAAGTCAGTGGGAAGGGGGGCTGGTAGGTCAGCAGGGAGAGTTGTTGTGTCAAGCCGTGGGAGCGTCTGGCATATAGTAGCGAAATGGTTACGTATTTGTTTGCTCAGCTGCGTCAACACTAGTGTGTGTGTGTGTGCGCGCGCGCTCAATAATTAACATTAATGAAAGAACAGGCAGCCAAAGGGTGTGTGTGAGTATTGCCATTAATAGTCTTTTATCGAGACTGACATTTTCTCAGTCAATATACACAAAATATTTTTTAGTCTTATCACTAGAAAGATAGATGGTGGGGGGGGGGGGGGTGATGTGCAGTGCTTCCTGTCCTCTGGGAAGGGAATCTGTCGTCAATGTATGTTGCCGTGTGGACTTAACCAGCAAGCAGCGTGAGGAACATACAGTACAGAGTAAGGTCTACAGTAAACTGGAGTAATGCCGAATTTGTGTGAGGAAGTAAATTGTTCGTGGTTAAATCCAAGCTTACCCTTGTACCCGCAGATGAAGGCCCGCAGATGAAGGCCTTCAGAGTGGCGTGTAAAAGTGTAGCTTTAAATTTAGAAAATTACTTTGACTTGCAAATCTATGCAGATCTCTTTAAGGTCACTCACTGTAGTGTTAGACTTGCAGGAATTCTTTGTGCACGTTTTTCCCCGTTGTTTATTCCGTGTAATTAACCATTGTTACTTAGTGGCTCAAATTCTGAGATATGATACATTATTTTATTATGTAAGAGGCCTCTATGTTAATTTATACAGGTGAAAAGTAATTGGAGGTTAGCCACTGTATATATCCAGGAGATAATGTACTCGCATTTTTATATAAGATAAAGTGAAGGAGTTTCTCATTTTACGTTGTCAAGGTTAAGTAAAAAAATAAAAAAAATTTTTTATGGGAATTAGCCCACCCGGGCACAGGTAGAACGACCCACAACTGGGCCTAGTGGGCGAAAAAATAAGAACAGAAAGAAATTAAAAATAGAGAAGAAGGTTAATCTACACCACGAAGATGCCGGAAAACCATCTTTTTAAAGTGAGGCAGATTGTATAAGTATGGAAACACAGAAGAAGGCAGAGCATTCCGCAGTTTGGCTGTGTGAGGAAAGAAGGATGTACTATAACGGGTTATTCTAGTGTGACCGACATCCACAGAGAAACGGTGGGCACACCTGGCAAGACGTGTGTTACAAGCCCACGGCCTTGCCGGCGGTACACAGGATGCCAAATCTACCGAACTTTAAGGTCGTGACTTCATGGTGGTAAGTGCAAAAGTATTCTATGGTGTATTTTGGTAGCGAATTTAATTGTTACCACACTCCCCTTCATCTTCTGTTTACTCTCCCCTCTCCATCTATTTCTTGTCCATTCTCTCAATTTGTGAACTTTATCAACTGTCATAAAGTTTGTCATAGCTCTGTAAGACAAGGGGAACTAGTTTTAGAGGTGTTGATTATCCTGAGTGATACTTATGGGTGTCAGTGTGAATGGAAGAAGATGTACAGCTCTCCTCGTGCTGTCGTACATTGTTTATTATGGGGAAAGTTTAACATATAATTCCTGATGAATTAGAAGAATCAAATCATGAAAATACACCTACGGAGGTGATAAATTCTGAACTCAATCATATGTTTAGCATAAACAGTCATCTCAGTGTGTGATAAATTGTGAGTTTTTCTAAAATATAGTACAGGTATATAGAAATTTCTCCGAATTTCGTGAAAACATTGGAAATTCGTTATATATATATATATATATATATATATATATATATATATATATATATATATATATATATATATATATATATATATATATATATATATATATATATATATATATATATATATGAAGATCTTCCCCCCCCAAAGTATCCAACTGAAGATCCTCCCCCCCCCCCCGGCTAGATCATATGAAGATCCTCCCCCCCCCCCCCCCCAAGTAGGTTTGGGGGTTAGGTTAGGTTTGGTTTGGTTAGGTTAGGTTAGGTTAGGTAAGGTTAGGGGGGGTGGATCTTCAGATGAGCGCGACTGGGCTTGATCATACGAAGATCCTCCCCCCCCCAGGCTAGATCAAATGAAGATCCTCCCCCCCCCCCCCCAAGTAGGTTCGGGGGGGAGGATCTTCATATGATCCATATATATATATTTATTTATTTATTTATTTATTTATTTATATATTCATGGTGACTGAGAAAAGGGTGATGATATTTGTTGTTGAGAGTGGCCTGTCTACCCTCTAGCCTGGGTACGTTGGACCACATCTTCCGTGTTACCTCTGACTTTTTCTTTTTTTAAGACTTCTTCCATTACTCTCAACTCCATCAAACTTCAGGTCGAAATGGAACTCAGTCTGGGAGTGTCTTTCCTCTATTGCTATCGAGGCCACATTTAAAACTTCCTTTTCTGTGACCATGTTGTGTAACCTTACAGTATACCTTTATCATGTCGCTTTTTGTTGGAAACATTTACGTGACCTAGTGTTACTACATACTGTACCTGTTTTTATTAGTGAATTACCATTGGTGACTTGTAGATTAGTATTGTTTATGTTTCATTCGGAACAACGAAATTTTTTCTTCTACGAATATATTTTTTCCATCTTTTCATTTTATAATTTGTTTCGCTACTGCAGTTTTTCAGTATTCAGTACTTCCTCCTCTCTTCCTCCTCCCCCCCCCCCCCTCCAGCATTACTGATACAAACATCCGCTATTTGATATTGTATTTCGTGACTTTCCAACTCCTGGTGTCCGTGCACAGTTTTGGCGGGAGTTGGGCAGAATTGGTAACGTTTTGGAAAATAGGTACCGGTACATTGTTGGGAAGACGGTTTAATCTGTAACCTCATCTGATGGTGTTGACCATAGTCACAGAGGCTCCCAAAATGCCACAATGAGTACAGAATACAGTTTAAACATAACGAAAAAATGACACCCTATGTTGTGGTACTGTAACATTACGTTCACTATTATTATTGGTGTTTCTGATCTATCCTGATGTGGCTGGCATTAACGGTTTGTTGTGTTTGTGTTGTGATGAAAAGTACTGTATACAGTGCTTTATATATCCTGTAAAGTGTAAGTTGTTGTTCCAGTGTCCTGTATAACCAGCTGGATAATAGTCGATAATTATGAAACACTGTAAAGTTATATACATAATATAAAGCACTGATTGGCTTCCCAAATGTCAAGAAAGGTCTTGTAGGGTCATAATATCAGAGGTAATACAACTTACATGATCACAATTGCTACCTAATGTTAAGGTGGTAGTTAACTTTCGTCTTTTGACAATTTAGTTAGGATTATTCCAGGGTTGGCAAAATAAATTTATATCCCATATTAATTTATATTGATATTTTGAAGTTGAGATTTTCCAATAGAATCTCTAGTGTAGACCATCAACGTTACTTCTACTTCCCCGTTATCAGCCTACAGCCCATCATTCGGTATCAGCCTACAGCCCATCATTCAATATCAGCCTTCAGTCCATCATTCTGTATCAGCCTACAGCCCATCATTCAGTATCAGCCTACAGCCCATCATTCAGTATCAGCCTACAGCCCATCATTCAGTATCAGCCTACAGCCCATCATTCAGTATCAGCCTACAGCCCATCATTCAGTATCAGCCTACAGTCCATCATTCAGTATCAGCCTACAGTCCATCATTCAGTATCAGCCTACAGCCCATCATTCAGTATCAGCCTACAGGCCATTATTCAGTATCAGCCTACAGCCCATCATTCAGTATCAGCCTGCAGCCCATCATTCAGTATCAGCCTACAGCCCATCATTCAGTATCAGCCTACAGCCCATCATTCAGTATCAGCCTACAGCCCATCATTCAGTGTTTCCTTTCCCCGTCTTCCATTAGTATTCCACACGATTCAGTCTTCGTTCTTCACTTAATAACAGGGTAATGAAAGTAAGAAGCCTTGCAGCACCAGTACGGCAACACTTCCTGTACTGTACTGGTATAGATCAAGCTTGTGTCCATGTTGCCAGTGTCGTCTGGGAAGATTTATATGTTGTAGTACACTCAATAATTGAATAGTACAGACGTCTTATATACCAATTTAGGGTTTAAGCTGTTAAGTCTCATCTACTTGAAATCGATGTATAAATTAAATGGAAAAATGTGATGGATGTGTACCGGTTATGTGTAATGTTTTTTTTAAGTATATGTTGAAATGTAGTAGAATATTTTCTGAATTTTTCATACGTTTAAAAACATAATGTTTATTAAATGGATCTGATTTTTAAGAACAATGTGAATTTTTCTAACCCTGGAAACTTCAGAGCATCGCCGATCTCTCTCTCTCTCTCTCTCTCTCTCTCTCTCTCTCTCTCTCTCTCTCTCTCTCTCTCTCTCTCTCTCTGTTTCACCATTCAATATCAATGAGAAATCATTATTCACTGTACAGTACTGGGGGCAGATGATACACACAGTGTGTATAATAGTGGTGTATATTGTGACGTGACGTAATAACAGGTTATGTGCGACTCACCGGCCTTACTATTATTAGCATGACGGTACAGTAGATGACTAGATTGTGCAGTAATAACCAGTTACTATGTATCGCTCTGAAATTTTATAGTTGAGAGATTCAATTAAGAGAGCGTCCCTCTTTGATATACAGTACAGGGAACCTTCCAGACAGGTCGCAATCAACTGTTTGTCTTTTACGCAGCAAAATAAAGTCTATGAACTTAAACGCTCCTGGGATTGTTATTAAGAAGGTTAGATCCATAAGATTAAACTAGTTACCGACAAAATCAGTCAGGATACCAAAGATTTCGCTGAAAACTCTAGTTATGACTACGTCTCTTGTGCGGTTTTATTCACTCTCTCCGCGGCAGAAAGTTAAGGTAATAGAAATAAATTTATACAGGTCCACCTTACGATGCGAGGCTCAGTTTAATCGTTGACATTCATTTACATGTCTTGTATGGTCACTTAGAGTACAGCTACTGTATAGAATCTAATATCTAATAAATGATTTTGACGTTTGTAACCAAGTTTTCTCTCTTAACATGATCCTTAAAACATTTAACTGCGGTATAGTACATCACCGTTGTCTGCTCTCTGGTTTAGCCCCGGCAAACTGTTCTAACTGACTGGGTTGTGGTAGAGGAAATAGGGATTACCAAGATTGGACACGATTAAAAACTATACCTAATGTTAGCGGGACCACCCCCATCCCCCCCAGGTAGCGTTAGGGGTGTATAATCATCAGGTGAAATACAGTATGCTGGGTTGTCTAATATCCAGGTGATCCCGATGCCTAGCCAGCTGATGTACCGAGAGCTGCTATGTTGTACATTCGTGATAAAGCTTGATGTTTAATTACTTGTTTTCCAGATGCAAGCTTTGAAGACTCCTGTGAACGTTCGGGCGTTTTGGTAAGGCGTCTACGTAAGGCTGGGAGGCGTGGGTGTGTGTGCTCTAGTGGTTCACTTGATGCACGGTCCAGATCGGACATTATGTAGACCCTCTGTATTGATTTCCTCAAGAGACTGTCAGTTTAACAATCTCGCCCTAATTGAAATTTTCTAATCTATTTTTAAATATTGATCGGTGACTTAGTAGAACACAGTAATCCAGACGGTTACCAGATTATAGACAGGTACCGGTCACTGTTAAACTAAACTCTATGTATTGTGACGTCCTAAGACGTAACAATAAACATATAAAGTTGGAATAAATACGCATTGACTTCCTTTGGACAGAATGTGTCGCAGATGTCGGTCCAGCATCGACGGGCTATATTCTCCCTTGTCAGTTGACATGTATTGTCGAGCCCTCCAAGGGTCCTTCACGTAGTTCTTCCCGACAGCGAGTGCGCTCGCGCGTGCCCCTGGAGTCTCTAGTCACAATTCTGCACATGGGCGGCACAGATAAGATGGTCGTTTATGCACTGGGATCTAGGCAGCAGTGCAATCCGGTCCTGTCTGTGCGACTGAGCAGCCCTTTCGAGGAACCACTCTGCTCACCCCATCTGGGGAGGGGGCTAGAAAAAGTGCCCTAAACATAGCCTACCTAAAGAACCAACCTGACTGGGCAACCGCACCAGTAAGGTCATCCTTATGCAGTCGAAAACACAATTATATTCACAGATCAAAACAAAAACAAACTATACAACCTCTGATGGTCACTGAATGGAATGTCAGGACCCTTCTGAATACTGGCACAAATGCACATCCTGAAAGAAGAACTGCCCTTGTGGCAAAAGAGCTGGCTAATATGGCAGCAAAGGAAACACGGCTGGAGATAGAACTGCACTCAACTCCTGACGTTTACTCCCCAAGGTTTCTTATCAAAGGGTTCCTTTGATAAAACCTTTTGTGACGAAATGTTATGAGTGTAGACCGCTCTTTCTTTGCTGCCATATTAACAAACACAGGGTATTTATTGAAGGTCAGCAGGGGCTAATCCAGAAATATCAAGGGGGGGGGGGGACCACGAAGTTGTGGGTGGGGGAACATGGCGAGCGCAGTGAGCCCCAGCTGGGGGTGTTTTTTGCGGGGGGGTGCTGTGCCCCCCCCCCCTTTTTTATTTTTTGTTTAAATCTGACCAATAGCTTAGGCACTTTGAGGCCATTTTGAAGCCATGCGCACTTGATATTAGGAGATTTTCTGAAAATAGTAAATACTTTTTACTATTCAAAAATGTTGGAGTACAATACTGCATTAAAGGAAAAGTTTTGGAATGTTCTGGTGAAAGGGAGGGTCCGTACCCTCAGGACTACCCCTGGATCCGCCCTTGGTCAGTGGTTCTCCTGCTAAAATCAGATATTCGGCAATGGTGTATATTCACTCCAGCAGTACATCACTTATCGCTGTGGCTGAGTTGTAAGCTTTATTGCATCATATTGTTGAGTTTAGTAGTGTGGGCGGCCTCGTTGTGTGATGGTACAACGGTCATGGGTTCAAGTTGTGTTTGGTCTGGACACGCTTCAGGAGGGTGTTATCCAGTGTGGCTGTACCACACATCACAGTCTTCCCCCTGATACTGCGGTTATCTCTTGTGCCGGCTGTGACGATTTTCTTATAAGTGTAATTTTCTTGCTATATTTTTTTATTCCTTATATATTTATAATATAGATTGCATAAGTTACTTCCCGAGTGTACCAGTACAGCATGACTAGAATGTTCTGTGTCTAATCTGTTTGTTTTGGGGGTTGTTGCAGGGCGCGGAAGGGAGCGGGTGGTCCCCCTTGTGCCAGCACCCCCACCCTCGCCGCCTACTCCATCACTGCCACTACCACCTCTACCTCTCACCGCGGCTCTAACACCAAGTTCCTCAGCCGCACGCCCTCAACTACAGCTTCTTCCACCCTCGTCCCACTCGACCACGCTTCCTCTCTTACCTCGGCAGCTAGATCGACCCGTACTAACAAGACACTAGGCTCCAAGTTTAGGAGGCTTTATAAGTCGCCGAGACCAAAGACTATGGCAGGTAAAAATGAGGAGGTGCTGAAAGAAGCGTTCATGACGAAGAGGTCACAGAACAAGAGGTCCTTCACTCCTACCAACTGGAAGGATCGGTGGTTCGTCTTGTCTCCGGAAAATCTTATTTACTACGATGGCGACAAACAGGTGAGTGCAGTACCCAGTTTTTACAGTGTTTTACCATGACGTTGTGGGTGATTACATTGTGGCCAGGCCGCTGAAGGAGTCCCTCGCCTCGTAATGTTAAGACGTTGGAAATTTGTCACCTTTCACTTGAGACGTAAGAGCATGGGCACCTGAGACTTGAAGCTCTAGGTATTGTCATCAACCTTTCAGAGCTCTCAAACCTCATCAGCTGGAATGGAATTTTGGGAGAAAGTGTTAAGGGGACTTATACCAGCACGTGACAGCAACAAAGCACTCGAAGTGACGCAGCCAGGCTTATACTCTAGCTAAGTTGCCTTTCACTTTAATATTGGAATGTAATCATATGTCTTACACGAAAGAAGTATATTAAAAAGGCGTAAGTAGAAAGTGTCAATATTGAGAGGTATTAGAAATATAGATGAGGAGGAGGAAGTACGTATAGCAAATAACCTGTTAGCCGTGGGTGTAGTGTCCTGCAGGTAGATGTAGAGGGGTGGTATAACATTCATTCGACATGTTTACTATTTCAAATCAACGAAGATCGATACTCTTGTTATTTTTATGTGTCTTTATCTCGTCTTCGTTGCCTCCTTGAGCTCCTTCAACCATCCCTTCATCTCTCTCCTCCCGAGTTAAGACCTCGACTCTGCTTTGCTTGAATATAACCGTGTTTCACTACCCCCGGAAGCCTCACCATCCACCCCCATCTTTAACGTGAACATACAGTCAGTACCCATTGTCAAAATGGCGTCACCCTCTCAGCTCCCTCATCCTGGTCTTGGCTGTAAAATAAGAGAATAATCCGTGTTTAGGTTGAGGAGTATGTCTGTTACTTTAATGGGTGAATAAGTATCACCGAGTAATGTTGAATTGGAGGTGTCGAGTTCCCCTAATTGATTTTCCTTAGAGGGTGGATCTTGCACTTTTCTTCCCCCGTCAACTCCTCTTTCTATATGCTTGACGAATAGGGCTATAGTCCGGCTGAGTCTGCCAGAAACTCGACCGTAAGGCTGAATCTCGACTCGTTGGTGATGATAAGGACTGTATTCTATAAGAGGTAAGGTAGGAGATGGACCATGTGGTGGGGCTGTGTAGGTGGGTTGATGTTTACCGAGCGTCTGGTGGTGTGAGAGCCCGTGGAGTGTAGTGAGCCTGGATACTTTGTGTAGGTTTCACTATAGAGCCTTGTTGGTTGAGTTATTTAGCCTGACTGTGGCGCCTTTTATACTCTACAACACACCGCTGTTTTTGTTGGGGTTTAGTATAAAGAAGGTAGACGGCCTCAGCTACTCCTGCTAACACACGATATTAATGACAGTTGCTCTGGTTTTAATCTAACGTAATCAATTAAACATTTCCCTCTTTAAAATATACAAATATATTGTCAATATAATTTATCAATATGAAATTAGTTTACAATTAACACATGGGCAATTTAGGCATAGTGCAGCGGACTGCAAAAAGTGAATACTGTCTAAATTATGATTTATTTGTTTTTCAGACTCTGGTATGCAAAGTTTAGTCTGTAATATGTAATGACTTATACTCATTATTATTTTTAAGGTCAATGTGTGTTAATGTTCAAATTAACCTGGATTTAATAACCGCGAATGAACGGGCCAGTGGTGTAATGGGGCCCCCGAGTAAACATGTAATTGTAAAATCTGACAGTAGGTAGTAGGCAGCTACCAAACAGGGAGGTACTACCGCCTGGGAAGATATTGGAAGCATAATGTGTTGTCTAATGGTAGACCCTACTTCCATATGTGACCAAGTCCCAGGTTGGTGATCTGACTTTCTGCCTCATTTACACACAATTGCAGGATCTCAATTGTCTCTCTTACTATTGACAACACAACATACATATTTGTTTCTCACTACATCTTTTTTTTAATTTTTGTATTTTTATGGTTCATTATTATTATTATTATTATTATTATTATTATTATTATTATTATCATTATCATTATCAGTGTTGTGGTTATTATTATTATTATTATTATATTATTTTCAATTTTGTCTTATAAATTATATTTACTATGAATAATTATTTTTATTACCCCACCCCCCCCCCCCCGGCCCCATTAACCATTGTGTAACTTCATTCTAAATCCTAGTTTAGCTTAGTTAGCCAACAAACTCTGTAATATGTAAAACAAGGGGTGTCGTCCCCCTCTGTTTAGCTCCACTTCCCAACTAATATCTGCCTTGACTTCTCTCCTTCATGTCTGGCTGTGCCTTGAACCCCAGCATGCCTTCCATCCTTTCCCCACCTTAACCTAATAAAGAAAAAATAAATTACTGTACATCGAGAGGTCCCGGGTCTTTTGTCGCTTTCAGGAAATGCAGTGTTGCCACTTGAGCTGTTTTCCCGCTAAATCTAGCTGTCCGGGGAGTAAACTTTCCGTCTAATGGCTGGCGGTATTTTTGCTTCTATTTATTGACTGTCTGACGGATTTTTAGCCATTTGGACTGCGTCAAAATTATCATAGTTAAGATTGTCTACAGTTTATCATGGTGTACATCATTTATATTGTGTTATATAATAATTGATGTTAATTTGCTTCCTTTTGCACTATTGTCCTCGGAGTTGTTTTTCTAACAGGTAGACAGTGTCAAGTGGGCCACTAGTGAGACATTGCACCACACATGTGCACTGTACGTTTGTGTCAGAAAATGATAATGCTCTTTGCTGTATGTTCGAGTTTAAAAAGATACTTTGCATTTTGTTCAGCTGTACAGTACGTGTTTACAGGCTTACGTTCAGGCAGAACAGGTATCATTAACTTTCATGTTATGCCTCACCAAACTCCATTGACATTGTCGCGTGGGCCCAAATACTTCGGAGAGGTTCAGTAGTGACCACTCTGCTTTAACACGTTCTCTTACCCGGCTAGTACTCTAGGTCCACTCGCCCGCCCACCCATTACCCGCTGGTGTGCCCCCTTCCCGGCCATTACTGGAGGTCCACCCGCCTGCCCACTCATTACCCCTCCCCCACCCCCAAGTACTCTAGGTCCACTCGCCCGCCCACCCATTACCCGCTGGTGTGCCCCCTTCCCGGCCATTACTGGAGGTCCACCCGCCTGCCCACTCATTACCCCTCCCCCACCCCCAAGTACTCTAGGTCCACTCGCCCGCCCACCCATTACCCGCTGGTGTGCCCCCTTCCCGGCCATTACTGGAGGTCCACCCGCCTGCCCACTCATTACCCCTCCCCCACCCCCAAGTACTCTAGGTCCACTCGCCCGCCCACCCATTACCCGCTGGTGTGCCCCCTTCCCGGCCATTACTGGAGGTCCACCCGCCTGCCCACTCATTACCCCTCCCCCACCCCCAAGTACTCTAGGTCCACTCGCCCGCCCACCCATTACCCGCTGGTGTGCCCCCTTCCCGGCCATTACTGGAGGTCCACCCGCCTGCCCACTCATTACCCCTCCCCCACCCCCAAGTACTCTAGGTCCACTCGCCCGCCCACCCATTACCTGCTGGTATGCCCCCTTCCCGGCCATTACTGGAGGTCCACCCGCCTGCCCACTCATTACCCCTCCCCCACCCCCAAGTACTCTAGGTCCACTCGCCCGCCCACCCATTACCCGCTGGTGTGCCCCCTTCCCGGCCATTACTGGAGGTCCACCCGCCTGCCCACTCATTACCCCTCCCCCACCCCCAAGTACTCTAGGCTCACTCGCCCGTTCACCCCCCCCCCCAGTATCTAGGTCCACTCGCCCGTTCACCCACCCCTATGTACTCTAGGTCCACTCGCCCGTCCACCCCCCCAAATGCCTGTGATGGCCTCTCATGATTGAGCGTCCTATTAAAGCCAGCGCCTTATTTTATCCCTGGATCAAGTTGCCCCGCCCCTATGACACCCTGACAATAATACCTGGCTGAGCTCGTGCTAAGGTAGCAGTGAGGGAACGACCAGGGAGAGAAGGTGGGTAAGAGAGGGTAATGGGAGGAATGGAATCTGAGAGGAAGACAGGGACGAGGTATAGGGTGTGGAGGATAGGGAGGGGAAGGTATAGGGTGCGGAGGATAGGGAGGGGGAGGTATAGGGTGTGGAGGATAGGGAGGGGGAGGTATAGGGTGTGGAGGATAGGGAGGGGGAGGTATAGGGTGTGGAGGATAAGGGGGTATAGGGTGTGGAGGATAAGGGGGGGAGGTATAGGGTGTGGAGGATAAGGGGGGAGGTATAGGGTGTGAAGGATAAGGAGGGGGAGGTATAGGGTGTGGAGGATGAGGAAGAGGTATAGGGTGTGGAGGATGAGGGGGAGGTATGGGGTGTGAAGGATAAGGAGGGGGAGGTATAGGGTGTGGAGGATAAGGAGGGGAAGTATAGGGTGTGGAGGATGAGGGGGAGGTATGGGGTGTGAAGGATAAGGAGGGGGAGGTACAGGGTGTGAAGGATAAGGAGGGGGAGGTATAGGCTGTGGAGGATAAGGAGGGGGAGGTACAGGGTGTGGAGGATAAGGAGGGGGAGGTACAGGGTGTGGAGGATAAGGAGGGGGAGGTATAGGGTGTGGAGGATAAGGAGGGGGAGGTATAGGGTGTGAAGGATAAGGAGGGGGAGGTATAGGGTGTGGAAGATAAGGAGGGGGTGGTATAAGGTGTGGAAGATAAGGAGGGGGTGGTATAAGGTGTGGAGGATAAGGAGGGGGAGGTATAGGGTGTGGAGGATGAGGAAGAGGTATAGGGTGTGGAGGATAAGGAGGGGGAGGTATAGGGTGTGGAAGATAAGGAGGGGGAGGTATAGGGTGTGGAAGATAAGGAGGGGGTGGTATAAGGTGTGGAGGATAAGGAGGGGGTGGTACAGGGTGTGGAGGATAAGGGGGGGAGGTATAGGGTGTGGAGGATGAGGAAGAGGTATAGGGTGTGGAGGATAAGGAGGGGGAGGTATAGGGTGTGGAAGATAAGGAGGGGGAGGTATAGGGTGTGGAAGATAAGGAGGGGGTGGTATAAGGTGTGGAAGATAAGGAGGGGGTGGTATAAGGTGTGGAGGATAAGGAGGGGGAGGTATAGGGTGTGGAAGATAAGGAGGGGGTGGTATAAGGTGTGGAGGATAAGGAGGGGGTGGTACAGGGTGTGGAGGATAAGGGGGGGGGGAGGTATAGGGTGTGGAGGATGAGGAAGAGGTATAGGGTGTGAAGGATAAGGAGGGGGTGGTATAGGGTGTGGAGGATGAGGAGTATAGGGTGTGAAGGATAAGGAGGGGGTGGTATAGGGTGTGGAGGATAAGGAGGGGGAGGTATAGGGTGTGGAGGATGAGGAAGAGGTATGGGGTGTGAAGGATAAGGAGGGGGAGGTACAGGGTGTGGAGGATGAGGAAGAGGTATGGGGTGTGGAGGATAAGGAGGGGGTGGTATAGGGTGTGGAGGATGAGGAAGAGGTATAGGGTGTGAAGGATAAGGAGGGGGTGGTATAGGGTGTGGAGGATGAGGAAGAGGTATAGGGTGTGAAGGATAAGGAGGGGGTGGTATAGGGTGTGGAGGATGAGGAAGAGGTATAGGGTGTGAAGGATAAGGAGGGGGTGGTATAGGGTGTGGAGGATAAGGAGGGGGAGGTATAGGGTGTGGAGGATGAGGAAGAGGTATGGGGTGTGAAGGATAAGGAGGGGGAGGTACAGGGTGTGGAGGATGAGGAAGAGGTATAGGGTGTGAAGGATAAGGAGGGGGTGGTATAGGGTGTGGAGGATAAGGAGGGGGAGGTATAGGGTGTGGAGGATGAGGAAGAGGTATGGGGTGTGAAGGATAAGGAGGGGGAGGTACAGGGTGTGGAGGATAAAGAGGGGGAGGTATAGGGTGTGGAGGATAAGTGGGGAAGTATAGGGTGTGAAGGATAAGGAGGGGGAGGTACAGGGTGTGGAGGATAAGGAGGGGGAGGTATAGGGTGTGGAGGATGAGGAAGAGGTATAGGGTGTGAAGGATAAGGAGGGGGTGGTATAGGGTGTGGAGGATGAGGAAGAGGTATAGGGTGTGAAGGATAAGGAGGGGGTGGTATAGGGTGTGGAGGATAAGGAGGGGGAGGTATAGGGTGTGGAGGATGAGGAAGAGGTATGGGGTGTGAAGGATAAGGAGGGGGAGGTACAGGGTGTGGAGGATGAGGAAGAGGTATAGGGTGTGGAGGATAAGGAGGGGGAGGTACAGGGTGTGGAGGATAAGGAGGGGGAGGTACAGGGTGTGAAGGATAAGGAGGGGGAGGTATAGGGTGTGGAGGATGAGGAAGAGGTATAGGGTGTGAAGGATAAGGAGGGGGTGGTATAGGGTGTGGAGGATAAGGAGGGGGAGGTATAGGGTGTGGAGGATGAGGAAGAGGTATGGGGTGTGAAGGATAAGGAGGGGGAGGTATAGGGTGTGAAGGATAAGGAGGGGGTGGTATAGGGTGTGGAGGATAAGGAGGGGGAGGTATAGGGTGTGAAGGATAAGGAGGGGGAGGTATAGGGTGTGGAAGATAAGGAGGGGGAGGTATAGGGTGTGGAAGATAAGGAGGGGGTGGTATAAGGTGTGGAAGATAAGGAGGGTGTGGAGGATAAGGAGGGGGAGGTATAGGGTGTAGAGGATAAGGAGGTATAGGGTGTGGAGGATAAGGGGGGAAGGTATAGGGTGTGGAGGATAAGGAGGGGGAGGTATAGGGTGTGAAGGATAAGGAGGGGGAGGTATAGGGTGTGGAGGATAAGGAGGGGGAGGTATAGGGTGTGAAGGATAAGGAGGGGGAGGTATAGGGTGTGGAAGATAAGGAGGGGGAGGTATAGGGTGTGGAGGATAAGGAGGGGGAGGTATAGGGTGTGGAGGATAAGGAGGGGGAGGTATAGGGTGTGGAGGATAAGGAGGGGGAGGTATAGGGTGTGGAGGATAGAGGGGGAGGTATAAGGTGTGGAGGATAAGGAGGGGGTGGTATAAGGTGTGGAGGATAAGGAGGGGGAGGTACAGGGTGTGGAGGATAAGGAGGGGGAGGTATAGGGTGTGGAGGATAAGGAGGGGGAGGTATAGGGTGTGGAGGATAAGGAGGGGGAGGTATAGGGTGTGGAGGATGAGGAGGGGGTGGTATAGGGTGTGGAGGATAAGGAGGGGGAGGTACAGGGTGTGGAGGATAAGGAGGGGGAGGTATAGGGTGTGGAGGATAAGGAGGGGGAGGTATAGGGTGTGGAGGATAAGGAGGGGGTGGTATAGGGTGTGGAGGATAAGGAGGGGGAGGTATAGGGTGTGGAGGATAAGGAGGGGGAGGTATAGGGTGTGGAGGATAAGGAGGGGAGGTACAGGGTGTGGAGGATAAGGAGGGGGAGGTATAGGGTGTGGAGGATAAGGAGGGGGAGGTATAGGGTGTGGAGGATAAGGAGGGGGAGGTACAGGGTGTGGAGGATAAGGAGGGGGAGGTATAGGGTGTGGAGGATAAGGAGGGGGAGGTATAGGGTGTGGAGGATAAGGAGGGGGAGGTATAGGGTGTGGAGGATAAGGAGGGGGTGGTATAGGGTGTGGAGGATAAGGAGGGGGAGGTACAGGGTGTGGAGGATAAGGAGGGGAGGTATAGGGTGTGGAGGATAAGGAGGGGGAGGTACAGGGTGTGGAGGATAAGGAGGGGGAGGTCTAGGGTGTGGAGGATAAGGAGGGGGTGGTATAAGGTGTGGAGGATGAGGAGGGGGAGGTACAGGGTGTGGAGGATGAGGGGGAGGTACAGGGTGTGGAGGATAAGGAGGGGGAGGTATAGGGTGTGGAGGATAAGGAGGGGGAGGTATAGGGTGTGGAGGATAAGGAGGGGGAGGTATAGGGTGTGGAGGATAGGGAGGGGAAGGTATAGGGTGTGGAGGATAAGGAGGGGAAGGTATAGGGTGTGGAGGATAAGGAGGGGGTGGTATAGGGTGTGGAAGATGAGGGGGAGGTATTGGGTGTGAGGGATTTGGAGGGGGTGGTATATGGTGTGGAAGATGAGGGGGAGGTATAGGGTGTGGAGGATAAGGAGGGGGAGGTATAGGGTGTGGAGGATAAGGAGGGGAAGGTATAGGGTGTGGAGGATAAGGAGGGGGTGGTATAGGGTGTGGAAGATGAGGGGGAGGTATAGGGTGTGGAGGATAAGTAGGGGGTGGTATAGGGTGTGGAGGATAAGGAGGGGGAGGTATAGGGTGTGGAGGATAAGGAGGGGGAGGTATAGGGTGTGGAGGATAAGGAGGGGGTGGTATAGGGTGTGGAGGATAAGGAGGGGGTGGTATAGGGTGTGGAGGATAAGGAGGGGGTGGTATAGGGTGTGGAAGATGAGGGGGAGGTTTAGGATGTGGAGGATGAGGGGGAGGTATAGGGTGTGGAGGATGAGGGGGAGGTATAGGGTGTGGAGGATAAGGAGGGGGAGGTATAGGGTGTGGAGGATAAGGAGGGGGTGGTATAGGGTGTGGAGGATAAGGAGGGGGTGGTATAGGGTGTGGAGGATAAGGAGGGCGTGGTATAGGGTGTGGAAGATAAGTAGGGGGAGGTACAGGGTGTGGAGGATAAGGAGGGGGAAGTATAGGGTGTGGAGGATAAGGAGGGGAAGGTATAGGGTGTGGAGGATAAGGAGGGGAAGGTATAGGGTGTGGAGGATAAGGAGGGGGGTGGTATAGGGTGTGGAGGATAAGGAGGGGGAGGTATAGCGTGTGGAGGATAAGGAGGGGGAGGTATAGGGTGTGGAGGATAAGGAGGGGGTGGTATAGGGTGAGGAGGGTAAGGAGGGGGTGGTATAAGGTGTGGAGGATAAGGAGGGGGTGGTATAGGGTGTGGAGGATAAGGAGGGGGTGGTATAGGGTGTGGAGGATAAGGAGGGGGTGGTATAAGGTGTGGAGGATAAGGAGGGGGTGGTATAGGGTGTGGAGGATAAGGAGGGGGTGGTACAGGGTGTGGAGGGTAAGGAGGGGGTGGTATAGGGTGTGGAGGATAAGGAGGGGGTGGTACAGGGTGTGGAGGGTAAGGAGGGGGTGGTATAGGGTGTGGAGGATAAGGAGGGGGTGGTACAGGGTGTGGAGGATAAGGAGGGGGTGGTATAGGGTGTGAGGGATTTGGAGATACAGGATGAGAGCTTCAACATAGTCAGACTGATCGTATTATTATGATTATTTTTATTTTTTTTATTATTATTATTATTACTGTGGTTTGAGCATGGAACAAAGTCACTCTTAGTTTTATAATGCAGTATTACATTTTCTTGATACATACAGCATTAAATTTCTATATAATGTAGAGTGTTAGTGTATAGTACATGTGTTTGTGTTAATGTTACATGATTCAAAAGGTTGGTGCTGTCGAGGGTGGACTGCAGTTTGTCTGTCTATGTATGCCTCATGGTTTGTGTGTATATGTACTGTCATGTGATGGTTGTATATTTTTTGTAGACTGTATTGCAGGCAGGGAAGGAGGACGTAGCTCTTGCAACTATTATCTTAAGCCAACATTAACAAGAGGTTGCCACAATAAACTGCAGGAACCCGAATATTTGTGTATTTAATGCTGTTTGAAGACGCCAGTTTTTGGGAAGAAGGAACTAGTGTCTGACTATGTACAGAGGTTCTCGTGTTGCTAGCTGTCGTGGCGAAGCAATACCATACGTACACTCGTACTGTCACCACATTGCCAAGACTCAGTGTGCAGGGCCCCTCAAATACTAGCGTCCGGATACTCAAAGATTCGGATGTGTATTTTTCATACTAATCTGAGATGCGGGAGTACTGGTAGTTATTACGGCACATTTTTATCGCCATTTTCGTTTTACAGCGTAATTGATCCTCTTTGATTTATTCTCATATCACCAGTCTGGGGTAAGGTTTAACCTATGTTACCTTAAGTAACCTGTTTAGGATATACTGTACACCTGTAGTACAAGGTTTGTTCTTCAAGAGATCACGCGAAATTATATTTACGTCTTTGATAAACTTGACTGTATGTCAGCTGCTTCAGAGGACTACTCCAAACTGGCAAGATTTACAGGTTCTCATCAATGATTAAGATTCACTTCTTGTTCCGAAAGTTTTGTGAGGCGTCGGTTTAAACCCTGTTGAAATTGGAACTATAGGCGTTGAAATGCTTTAATAGTCTGTGGTATTTTGGGATTGGTATTTATATAAACCAGCAAGCACTCACTCTCGTTTATACCAATACCCGGGTTTAAACGCCTACACGTACCGTCTACCCAGCATGAACCAGTTTAAATAATGCCTCTTCTGTTAGACTTGTTTCAAAGTTTTCCCAGTCAAACTATCCCTTTCCCTGTGATCACTTGAGCGAGCTTGGCCGTGGAAGACTCCAGTGAAATTTAGAACTCCCGAAAACTCGGGGATCCTGTGCTGGGTCCGGACTTCTCCTCCTACGAATCAGGAATGTGTGGAACGTGACTGGAATGGCGGGGGTATCGTCTTACACGGTCGTATTAGGTGATTATCACGAGGCCTTTCCTTGAACATAAAACCCGCGCCACTCTGGAGCTCCTCAATACGACCATAGCTGCGTGTGTTATTGAATTTGGGAAAGGCTGCACCAAACCATAGCAATTTTAAAGGGGTCAGTTCATGGGTTCAGAGTTGGCACCATACTATTTTGGGGAACTGTGTTTGTGTAAAGGAATTCTTTTTTTTTTTTATATTTATGAGATTTCTGTGCGTAGTGTCAATAGTTGAGGCACGTCACTGAGGTTTTCAAGGGTGGATTATTTTATGTTTCCGAGGCGGAGTTTGGGGATGATCGTACACACACACTACAGCGGAGAGCACAGTGATCCCGTACAATTTGAGGGGTATTATGAGGCCATTATACACTGGGTATTATGACATTCTAAAGTCAGTATTAAGTTCTTCATCCTATTGGCTTGGGATTCAAAGGCTCGACAGTCTTACACCTCACCCCCCCACCACCACCACCACAGGCGAGACGTCAACGTGCGTGAATGAAAAGGTATAGTCACTCGTAAAAGAAACGGGCCCCTCTGGGTGAGAGGTCTTGTAACTGGAAGCAGTTCAGCAGTTCTGGTAACAGTGTGCCTGACGTAAGGGGTGCGGGTGTGGGGGGTGAATCACTGCCTTCTGCATGAACCACTGCCTCGGGTCATGACTCGTTTCATGAACAACTAAACAAGGTGAATACAATACCATATTTATGTTAACTTTACGTTTTCTGGTAATTTCCGTCCTATCAACACCTTCTTCAGCCCCATGTGCTCTCTGTTGGAGTCTTCCTCTAGGTTTGTTCCTTCTGCAATAAGTATCGAACAAATATTAAGCTATTTTCCGACATATTTGTCTGTATACGACCACGGAGGTTTATAATGTGACTGAACTTGTATGAATAACATACATCTTTACCTCGGATGTTTGAGACCATATTGCCCCTATGGACATTTCTGCCCTCCCTAACGACAAGAGGCCTCTCCCCGACACGCCCACTCCAAACCATGGTCGAATAAATATATGAAAGAACTCTTTTTATTTTATTTTTTGCAGAAGAAGTTTAGTTTGGATATAAAGTGTTGGTATAATGCGATGAATAAGGTTAATTTAGTGATGATATTAGGGCCTTAGAATATGATGCCCAAAGGTAACATAATTATGGTGTTGTATTGACCTCGTGTATTAGTTCATGAAACGAGACGTGACCCGAGGCAGTGACTCGTGCAGAAGGCAGGGATCCCCCCCCCCCCCCCACACACACACCCCTACGGCAGGCATGTACAGTCTCGTTCAAGATTCTTCGAACACTGATGGAGACAGCTGGCAACTCAGGCCGTTTGTTTACTATAGCACGTAGTATAATACGAAACAACAAAGCCCAACCATTAATTAAGCAACGGGGAACTAACTAACCAATCACCGATAACCTTTTACATTCATTCATAATTTTTACTACGTACTATAGTAAACAAACGGCCTTGAGTTGCCAGCTGTCTCCATCAGTGTTCGAAGAATCTTGAATGAGACTGTACAGTTACCAGAACTGAATTGCTTCCAGTTACAAGACCTGTCACCCAGGGGGGCCCCGTTTCTTTTGAGTGACTGTACCTAATGTAATTCACCCTGGTATCATGTTGAGACTCTGCAGTACCTACCAACTGTACCACACGTTTTGAAGTTTATGATCTTATTATCTTTGCCTTTTTAGTAAAATATTGCAATAGGTTTTAAAGATTTATTATACCTGTTTGTTTAATTATCAAAAGTTCAGGGAAGGGAATTATGTATTAGAGAGAATAACACATACGATGATGTATCCATAACACATACAAAGATGTACCCGTTACATAAAATTATTTACCCCCGTAACACATAGGAATGTCTTTAACCCATGAGTTATTGGACCTGTGTACAGTATACCAGAAGCGATATACAGTACAGTATACAGTGTATATCTCGAAAGTGTCTTAACTAGGTATCCTCATACTTGGCGTGCTGTATGTAGTCACCCTTCAGACTAAAATCCTGAGGAGAGGCACAGTAGAATGACATGATAATTATACAGTAGTGCAGAGAATAGCGTAAATATAACACATCCGGCCAGTGTCATACAATCACGAGTATATCTCCTCCATGATACACCTCCCTAACGGACCACTGAAGAACACCCTCGCTCACACACACACACACACGCTATAACCTAGAAAATCAATGGACTCGTTTATAGGCGTCAATCAATTTGAAATCTTCACCGCCCGACTCCTGCAAACGTCTCCCCCGACCACGGAGGTTGCCACACGTCGCCTGTTTACATTATCCGTTGAGCTGTCTCATTACCCACATGTTTCTTAATTGTGTTTGGTTTTCGGGTTTCTCAAGGGCTCAGTCTATTGTAGCTGTTGTGGTTGAGTTGATATCTCTAACTTGGGTTTTGTCATGCATCAAGATGATCTCCAAGTGACCGTAATACCCGACTTGGCACCTGGAGACATGCTGCCTGCATCCACCTACTGTAGCTCTCTCTCTTCCGGTCTTCTGGTACATTTTTTAGTGTTTGTGTTTTTTTTCTTCTTGTTCTGATATATGTACGACCGAATACTTTGTAAGCAGCTTTGGTACGGATTAGTATCGTTTTTTGTTTGTTGTTGTACAGTTTTGTTCTGGCAGTGTAAACGTGTGACTTGGTTGGGAGTGTGTAGAGTAGAGCGGCCAAGAAGCATCTCTCTTACCTTAGTGTCAGCCCCCTTGCATCATGCTCAGCCCGCCTGCCTCCCTGCATATCAATGTCGGGTTCTCAAAAGTTTCGTAACTTAGGTCAAGTTTTTACCTACACTAAAGATTCAAGAAAGCAAAGTTAGTTAACTGGCTCATTTAAACAACAACACAATAGACCTCCTTTAATACTTACTCTGCCTGGCGTAATTTATGCAAATTCCTAACCCTCTTTAAGGCCTATTCACACTATCCATCACGTATCGGTAACTTCACGGATCGGCAACGGTCCGTCAAAACTGCGAGCATTCACATCTTCCGTCACGGTTCCGTCAGCGATCGGTCAGTCGGTGTGTGCTTCGGAGTAATAATGGCGCCATATTCATTTAGCAAGAAGAAACTTGCAGTTATTGCACTTCTTTTGGATGAGGAAGAAGCAGAGAGAAAAAAAGAGACTGTGGATTCACCAGTGTTTAAGAAACAGAAAAAAACTGAGGGAGAATACTGGACTTTATTTAAGGAGCTTGTAGATGATGAACTGAAATTTTACCAGTATTTTAGAATGTCGAAGCAAATAGCATCTGACTTTTGAGACTTGTGGAATTTCCCTAACTGATAGGTGCTATAGATGGGAAACGTGTGGAGATTCAGGCCCCACCAAATAGTGGTTTACAGTTTTTCAACTAATTATTTTATTTTTTAATTATACTCATTACAGATTTGTTTTCGTGGATATTGGATCTTTTGGTAAGAACAGTGATGGGGGATTTTGTTCTCACTCAAAGCTAGGAAGAGATTTAAAACAGGGAACTATGGCTGTGCCTCAAGATAAGGAACTGTCAGGAACAAATTGTTTGGCTCCCTTTGTAATTGTAGGGGATGAGGCCTTCCCACTAAAAACTTATTTAATGTGACCTTATCCAGGATCACAAATTAATGGGGATACAGAGAAGAGTGTATTCAACTACAGGGGCTCTCGTGCAAGGAGAGTTGTTGAGAACGCTTGAGGCATCCTGAGTCAAAAATTTAAAATATATCAAAGGACTCCTCAAAGTACTGCCCGAGAACGCTGACATTGTTTTTGCAACTTGGATTTTGCACAATTATATTAGATCGAGATGTGACAGACATTAAATACATCACTCCTTCAAGGTTAGAAAACAACTTTACTCGTTTGGCTGGACAAGGGGGAAATGCTAATCAACGTACCTTTTATGCGAGAGAGAAATTGAAACAATTTTTTAACAACCCATCTGGCTCTGTACCTTGGCAGTAGACTGCTTGAGTCGTGTTTATTCAAGATTAGTTAAATCAAACAATGCAGTGTTACATAACAATAAAGGATAATCTCTTACCTGGTTTGTTTAGTTCCTCTCCTATAATTTTCCTCAGTCTGTCCTTATAAACATTATCGCTATATTTTTGTTGGACATTTCATAAAATTCTTCATATTCGCGAACCAGTTCAATTAGCTGTTCGTCCATTATGTGAAACAAAGGTGAATAAATAAACTAGGCCTATAACAAGCTGCAGACTCTCCCGCCTGCACTCAAGCTCGGACCGACTGATACTGACCCGCGTGTCTGTTCACACCATCCGTAACGTATCTGCAACGGTTCGGCACGTCAAAATATTCTCCTGGAGATACCGATGCGTGACGGTGACGTGCCGGTTAGGTGTGAACAGCTCCATTTGATTACATGTAAGAAATTTTGACAGACCGTTGCCGTTCCGTGATGTTACCGATACGTGATGGATAGTGTGAATCGGCCTTTAGAAGGAAAAAAATAAACGAACAAATCTTTGAGAATCCGAACCCGAGTACAGGTTCTCTCTTATGTCCGTAGGGTGAATATACCTCGTAACTTAAGACATACTGTAACTGGTTGTCTTACGCTCAAGCACACAGACCGTGATCAAGTATGGCGTCAGAATTACGCCGAGACTACCCAAACTTGGTTCACTCACGCAGTATCAGTTCATTTCCACTTTATTCTCCTCTTACACATCATCAGCTATATATATACATCATTATTGTTGTTTGCTCACTATGTATGTACTATTTTGGCTAAATAAACTTACAATTTCAAGTGAACGTATCTAGCTAGCTAAGGCGAGTCTCTCTGTAATATTGTCTCTGTGTTTTAACGTTACTTTAGCAATGTTGTCTAAGTTAAATAGTTTAATGTATTTTTACATCTTCAGTTGACGTGGAATATTTATTTGGGGAACCTTTTGAGAATCCAGTGCAGCGTCTCCATAGCCTCGCGTTCCCTGCACCTCTCTCTCTCTAAATCGAATTTTCCTGCATCTTTCTTCATCTGAGTTGTAAATCTTTTACTCGGCTCATGTGTTATATATTTTTATTTTTCTCTTTCCAAACATATTACTGTATTTCTGTGTTTGACAATTTATCATCTTTTTTATCACGTGGATGTAGTGGTTCCCATTATTGACACTCATCCGTGCTGGTATACTGCAGATAACTTACGTGAACACTTAAGCTATAGGAGTGATATAATGGTATGTACACGAGCAAGACATTAAAAGAACACTTAGCGCCAATGCTCTCTCTACACACACACACACCTGTTGTATTATAATTCTCAAAACAAACGCGTGAGTTTACAAAGGACCGCATAATTCTGGAGTCTTATCTTTTTTACAGGTGAATCACAGTTCAGTTTATCACGGTGAGCTGATAATGTATGAAGAACACGAATGAATTATCTTAAAGAGCCAACTGGTGCCACTTCTCCGTCCGTGTGTACTACCGGGCTGCCACTCGAGGGGGCTGTGGGGGTGTTTGGCAGAGGGATTATTATTTACTGTCATGACCACCTACAGCAGTTCCTTGGGTGTTTTGTTTTCCTTCAGGTGTGTGACGTACGGGAGAGGTGCTGCGCGAATATGGTAATGTAAACAGAGCCCATCTATGTTATGTAACGCGACGTGAAATATTACGTGAATGTCTTGATGTACTGTATATTATGGTACGTGAATTATTTATATGTCTGTTAAGGGAATTATTTACCTGTGTATATTACGTGAATTATTTCGGTGTTTGTATTACGTAAGGTAAATCAGGCGGGTGATAGGAGACTGTAGTGTGTGTGTGTGTGTGTGTGTGTGTGTTTTCTCCCGTACTGCATTATAATGGTGCCGTAAATAATTGTTGTGTAGATGTCTTAGGAGGGGACAAAGACAGGCCGCTACACGTCCCTCCCGGTACTACGTCGGGTGTCCTGCTGGCTAGCCGCGCATGGCTCACTGTTTCCTCTCTTCGTCCTCATTTCTCTGGCTCCCTCCCTCCCTGCCCCTCTTCTCTCCTCTCCTTTACTATTCCGACTGCCGTAGCCCCGCGCTCTGCTTCTCTCTTTCTCTCGGCTTCTCCTCTCTCTCCCTCTTCTTTCCTTTATTGTGTTAATGTTATTTTTGTTATTTATTATATACAACACATCACATTTCTCAGTATGTTATCCCTTTCCCCTCGTCAAGTCTAGTTCTTCATCTGTTTCTTGTTCGTGGCGGAGCTGCATCCTGTGTCAGTGATGATGTGTCTCGTATGCTGCCGTCAGTTATCGTACACTAACATAAGTTACCGTACACTGACAAATTATCGTACACTGACATAAATTATCATACACTGACAAGTTATCGTACAATGACATAAGTTATCGTACACTGACGTAAGTTATCGTACACTAAAATTAGTTATCGTACACTGACAAGTTATCATACACTGACATAAGTTATCGTTTAAGTAAGGATTAAGTTGTACTTAAGTCGAACTGATTCCACTCTTGGAAAATTATTTTGGACTCGAAGAGTAAATTATTGTACTCAAATAGTAATTTATTGTACCCGGGGGTAATTTGTTGTACTCTAGTAATGTTGTATTATACTTGGATAATTTATTGTACTCAAGGGATAATTTATTGTACTCAGGGTAAGTCATTGTACTCAAGGTGCTGTTATGGTACAGTAGAGGCTGAAGAATTGGTATTCCAGCCCATTTTACCTGATAATTAAACACTCAAACGGTGGTTAGGTTAGACAAGGTTAGGTTAAGTTAGGTTTAGATGTTTGGTTAGGTTAGGTTGAGATATTAGGTTAGGTTAAGTTATGTTAAGATGTAAGGTTAAGTTAGGTTATGTTAAATCTTTTTGTTGGGCAGATTTTAGGTTAGGTTAAGTTAAGGTGTGTGTTGGGCAGATTTTAGGTTAGGTTAAGTTAAGGTGTGTGTTGGGCTGATTTTAAGTTAGGTTACCTCAGTACCCGGTCTTCTATATCTGGCTGATCGAAGTTCTTTTCTCAAGTGGAGGATGAGGGAGCCAGCGATCGATACTTGGTTAATCTTTTTTTCCATGGTAGAAATCCCCTCCCAACCCCCACCCCTCCTCCTCCCTGCAGTCTTCATATTGTAAAGCTGTGGCGAAATAAATGTGTGTTTGTGTGTGTGTGTGTGTGTGTGATAGGATGAACGTTATTGGTTTGAACTTTGCTGTCGGTGGGTAGCCTTGAAGCACGTTGTATATTAGGTGACAGATCTCTACCCCCCCCCCCCCCTTCCATTCATCCATCCAGTGATCTTTGTGTGAGTACTCCATCCTCTCTCTCCCTTCTCCCTCCCTCACTTCATTCCCAACACCCTAAAGTCTTCTCTTGGAACCCCTCTCCCTGCTCTAATTATCTCTCTCTCTCTCTCTCTCCTGCTCTGCTCTTCTCTTTGTGTTTCTTGTTCTTTTTTATTTACTCCGTTCGCGAGTAAAAAGATTCACTCCTCTCTCCATTGTAAGTCCCGCTTTCGTTTCTTGCTCTTTCTCTCTTACCTGTGTTTCCCTCTCTGCGGTGCCGCGTCGTCTCTCTCTGGGCGGGCGTGTGTGCGGGTTTCCCTGGCTGGCAGCATCAGCCGCGGTGGGTCCTCAGTGCTCGTTCCACGACCGTCGGCACCTCCCTCCCCAACGCTGCTTCCGGCTGTCTCGCTCTTATCGGCTGAGGGAAAGTTCGATAACCTTCTAGACTGGCGCGTGTCGCATCTATTCTTGTGTGACAACCAAGGACGACAACCACTCCTCATGTGCCACTCCCCTCACCTGTTCGTCAAGTAGAGCAATAATGCAGCTGTAGGACACAATACTGTACAGTGGCGGTGCTAAACCAGTGTTATTCTGACGCGGAGGGAGAGAGCACGCACGCCCCACAGTATCGGTCCTGGTAGCCAAGGCTGGGTGCAGTGAATTGCCTGGAACACAACGCACCGACGAGTGTGTGTTTGTGTGCTACAGTAAAGCAGCTGAGGGCGGCGTGGATGAGGGCTGAAGCATAACTGCCGGAGTGTTGACTGGATGCCAGGTGTAGAAAACGATGCTTGAGGGCTGTTTGTTTGCACGTTTCTCGTGGATTATAATGTATTACATGTGTGTGTGACCAGAGTTTTATGGAGATATATTTGTAGTGCAGAGAAACATTTTCATAGTACAGAAAACGGGATACGAGTTTATTAACTCTATTATACTGTTTCATAAATATAAAGGTAGACTGGTAATATCTTTACCTGAAGCAGTATTATACGTGAGCGCATTATAGTATTATACCACACTGAAAGTGCGGTTGTGTCTACTCCACATTTAAGTGTGATCACCTTTGATCTTTATATATTACTAAGTGTCTTCGTTCCTGACTCGTCCTCTGCCTTTGTGTGTCGTAGTGTGATAAAACTTGCATATATTTCCCGCGAACTTGTGCGTGTTTTCCCGAATGAACTTATGATGTGGGTTATGGTCAAGTGAAGACGATCTCTTATGCGAACACAATCAGGTGGAGAGTAGACAGTGACAACGGCGTAAAGTTATTCCGCCTTCACCAGGACTCACCTGGCTGGCTGCTCCTGGTTCTTACAGGTAGGTGTAGTGCTCACTCACCTGTGTGGCGCGTCTTAATTACCTGTTTCCTACTTGTGAATTGGTTATTTTCCCAATCAACTTAGTTTGTATTTGGTGGTGATTTTTTAAGCCTTGGAGTTGCCTGTCGTGGGATATTGAAATTCTCTGATGTATTACCTCGGCGTATAGTACAAGAGTTATAAGGTATTTTGATTTATTTTCCCCTATATCTTCTATTATTTGGCATTGCATAAATAGTTTTGGCGAATCTTCTTACTCTTGATATATGTATTTTTTCTATGTCTAATCTCAGTTATGTGTTACCGTATACTTGCATTTACTATAGGAAGTCTCTTTATAATGTTTTCTTAAGTGTTAAGAACATAACAAAATAAGGGGTCTGCAATAGGCCGGTTGGCCTGTGCATGGCAGCTCCTGTCGAGAGTTACAACCACTCTCTATCATCCATGAATCTATCTAGCCTCCTTTTAAAACTTTCCAGCATTCCAGCACTTACTACAAAGTTGCTAAGCTTGTTCCACTCGTTCACCACCGTATTTGTGAACCAGTTCCTTCCTATCTCCCTCCTAAACCTAAACTTATCCAACTAAAATCCGTTGCTACGAGTTCTATCCTGCTTGGATATTATAGGAACTTTATCTGTATCTCCTTTATTGATTCCTTTCATCCACTTAAATACTTCTATCATATCTCCCCGCACTCTTCGTCTTTCAGGGGAATGGAAGTTTAGTTTCTTTAATCTATCTTGATATGGAAGGTTTCTAAGTCCCGGAATCATTTTCTGCATTCTTCACTGCACCGATTCCAGTGAATTGATATCCATTCTATAATAAGGGCACCAGAACTGAACAGCAAAATCGAGGTGCGGCCTGACTAGCGCAACATATAGTTGCAATATGACCTCCGCACTCTTATTACATACACTTCTAGATATGAGACCTAATTATCTGTTTGCCTTATTTCGAACATTAACGCACTGTTTTCTGTTTTTTAGGCCGTAGGTCTGGGCTTACAGTTTTCCCGTAAGTCTCTTTCACATGTCGACTCCTCTAGGTTGATATTGTTAAGGCTGTATACATTGACAGTATTTGTTCTCCCAATATTAAGTACGCTGCACTTGCTGGTGTTGAATATCGTTTGCCATTTTTCTGACCACTCCTGCAGTTTATTTAAATCCACCTGTACTGCATTTGCATCCTGCCCTGAATTAATCTGCCGCCCTATCTTGGTGTCATCCGAAAAATTGCTTATGTCACTGCTGATCCCAGTATCTAGATCGTTTATGTAGATTATGAACAAGAATGAGTCAAGTACTGACCCCTGGGGAACCCCACTGGTTACACAGCCCCACTCAGATTTAAAACCATCTACTCTGACCCTCGGTTCTATAGTTGAGCCCTGATTTTATCCAATTTAAAACTTACCCCCTCGATACCATGAGCCTTAACTTTTCTCAAAGCCTCTAATGCGGTACTCTGTCAAACACTTTGCTTAAGTCTAAGTAACTAACATCGTAATTTTCGTCATTATCTACTACCTCGAAGACTTTCCTATAAAACGTCAGCACATTTGTTAGACAAGATTTTCCCCTTGTAAATCCATGTTGAGAGTAGTAGATTAATTTATTTTTCTCTAAATGCGATCGGATGCTATTTGCTATAATTGATTCAAGAAATTTCCCCACTACTGATGTCAAACTAATCGGTCGGTATTTTGACGCTGATGATCTGTCTCCCTTTTTGAATATAATAATAATAATTAACGGTTTATTGAAAGAGCTTGGCAGCCAGAAGGCTGAAAATATACAGTTACATATTTGGGGAATGGGTTTCGAATTACAAATAATATACAAGTAACATAAGTGATACAAATAAGATATATAATTACTAGATGGGGAAAAGCTCAAACTACAGTGCATTTCAACATAGTGACAGTGCAAGAAGTAGTATTTACTGGGAATGAATACACTGGTTTATTACAAGTTATTGATAATTTTTACAATGGTTGGGACTGGGCTGTTCTTATAGCGATCAGTTCGTGCTCGTATGGGCTGGATGCGGTTGTGGTGTCGAACAGCAATTCTCGGGCTAGGGATCTCAGGTGGTAGTAGGAGCCGGTGTCGAGGATGGTGTAGAAGCTTCTTACCAAATTTGCAGATAAGGTCGTGGTGATGGTCAGTGAGAGTCGAAAGGGTCAGTGTGTTGAGCGCTTCTTGATATGTGGAGTAGGAAGGGGAGAGAATAATCTTGCATGCCCTCTTTTGCACTTTTTCTAGGTGTTTACGTTGTGTGGCAATTAGGGAGGAAGACCAGGTGGGGGAGGCATAGGTGAGCTTGGGAAGTATGAATGTTGTGTAAACACTGAGGAGCTCGGGTACAGGAACTACGAGGGGCTTGAGTCGGCGGAGGAGGTGGAGACGGAAACTAGAGGATTTGACAACTTCACTGACGTGTGGTTTTTAATTTAGTTTGTTGTCTATGGTGACGCCGAGGAGCTTTGTGGAATCTACAACCTGGAATGTGTTCGGACCTAAAGTAATGGAAGGAGGTGGGACAGTGTCGGAGGAGAGGTTGATGTGCATAACCATGGTCTTGGTATGGTTGATGGTGACATGGTTGTTGGTGGCCCAGTTTTGGAGACTGTTCAATAAATCCTGAAGGGCGGTATAGTCGGGAGCAGAATTGTTGACGCTGATCCCAATGGTGGAGTCGTCGACATATTTCCAGCGAGCAGGGGTTTCTCTTAGGCCATCATTGATGAGCATAAGGAAGCAGAGTTGTCCCATCTTGGTGCCTTGGGGGACGCCACAGGTGAGTGACTGAAAGGTGGAGACAGCCCCTCGGAAGCGTACAGCTTGGCGTCGGTCACTGAGGAAGTCTGTAAGCCATGGTATAAAACTTCTCTGAAGCCCGAGGTCAATAGCTTTGTTGATGATTATATTGTGGTCGACTAGGTCGAATGCTTTAGTGAAATCAATGAAGGCGACAGCTACAGACGTTTTTCGTTTCTCGAGATGGCGGTATATGTAATCGAGAAAGCTGACAAGACAGTGAGTGGTGGAGGAAGTTTTCATATTGCCAAATTGCTGAGGGTCTACTACTCTTGCAATATCAGCATAAGCCCAGTCGAACGTAAAAAACATTCACAGATTAGGCTGGGTATTGGGGTGATTGCAATAGGTCGTAGCTGATTTAAGGATTGTGGGCTGGTTGACTTGGGCACTGGTGATACATAAGAGGTCTTCCAGTCAGCTGGGCATCTGGCTTGACTGAGAGAAGCATTGATGATGGAGCATTGGGGTTTAGCAAGCTCCGGGGAGAACTCCTTGAAGAGTTTCATTGGTAAGTCAATGGGGGTGGTAGAGCGTTTTAATTTTAGTTTGTCCAGGCGTTTTGCTACCTCAAATTCTTCTACGAAGTCAGTGGGAAGGGGGGCTGGTAGGTAAGCAGGGAGAGTTGTTTTGTCAAGCCGGGGGAGCGTCTGGCATATAGTAGCGAAATGGTTTGCCTTTTTTCACAAGTCTGGCACAACTCCTGTGTCTAATGATTGTGTAAATAAATTTACGAGGGGTCTGCTAATCTGTTCCTTACACTCTTTCAAAACTCGAGGGAAAATTTTGTCCGGCTCTGGGGATTTTGAGTTTTTTAATTTATTTATCTAATCATGAATTTCTTCTGTGAAAACTGATAGGCAGTAGCTGTTCTATGCTTTGCTTATTTCCTCAATATCATCGATCACTTCCCCTCTCTCTGACTTTAAAGGCCCCACTTTGTCCTTGACCTTTGTGCGATATACCTGGAAAAATCCCTTGGGATTCGCCTTGGATTCTCTTGCTACAGTATCTTGATTTCGTAGTCCCTCTTTGCCTTCCTTACATTTTTCTTAACATTCCTATATAGTTCATTATACCTATTTCTGAGATGCTCCTTCCTTCCCTTTAATTTCTTATTATTTCCTTTTTTATTCCTAAGTCATGTTTAAGTTTTTCGGTCATCCACCTTGGCTCATTCTTATTTGACCAAATTTTTCTGTATGGTATATATTGTTCTCGTGCTTTACGTAGTATACTAGTGAATATATTATAGTCATGATTAACTGTTGTGTCGCCGGTGACCTCATCCGTTCCTACCCGGGACTGACCTGACCGTTCCCAGGCGACCTCACCTAGGTACCTTCTTAACCCCTCATAATCCGCCGATCGAAAGTCTGGGACTCTGACCACATTGTTGTATCATGATATAAAGTCTTGTATAGTAGTGCTCAGTGGAGGTGCTGTGAAAGTTTAGTCGCAATTAAGAGTACGATTGACGTCATAAGTTCCTATTTAACAACTTGAGATCATTGGTGTGTGTGTGTGTGTGTGTGTTTACATCGTTCGCTATATAAAATATATATTATAGTCTCCGCTACTGGGTGTACTGAGGTCAGGTCACACGTCAGTTATTCGCGTCAGTCATGTTATTCACGTCTCGTTCTTCAGATCATTCATGTTATTCACGTTTCGTTATTCAGGTTAGTCATATTATTCACGTCTCGTTATTCAGGTCATTCATGCTTTTCACGTTTCGTTATTCAGGTCAGTCATGTTATTTACGTGTCGTTATTCATGTCAGTCATATTCACGTCTCGTTATTCAGGTATTATAGGTTGATACTTGTAAGATAATATAGATGTGGTTTCCATAATTTAGTGTCACAAGAGGTTGGCTGATGATGTCAATTACGGAATGTGATTGGTGGGGTATTTATGGTTATTTGGTCGTTATATACTATATTGTTTCCAAGTTAGTTTGGATAATTTTACTCCCGAGGTTTTGTTGTAAAACTTTTTTCTTCTTTCTTTATATTACGTCACGGACTGAAGAACACTGACGACAGCTTATGGTAAGACGAGGACGGTGCCACCAGTCGGGCGGATATCCTGTGAGATGTCGGCTGTTGTGAGTCCTGTGCTGGACAGCAGTGTATGGGTTGTGGTGCTCGGCTGAGTCGTTGAGTTATATGTCGTGTCTTGTACGAAAATAAGGCCCAGTGATCGGTGCTTAGTAACTCTGGTAGTTGAAGCATCTAGAGAAACTAGTAAAAAACGGCGGAAGTTAACTATAACTAGTGGCTGACCCGTCTGTATGTTGCCCGCCCGCCTAGCTGCTTGTGTTGAACCTTTGTGGTTAAACCCACCAGAGACGTTGTTAGATTTGCTCCCCAGAGCCTCAACAGTGGTGGTGGTTCCTGCTGCTACCGGAGGAGCCCGTGTAGGAGGTAAGGGTATGGGGTGTGTGTGTGTGTGTGACCGTGGAGGTGGTTACGATGGAGGGGTGGCGGTGGTGGAGTTGGTATTGTTATTGAAAGTTTGTTTAGCCAGAAAATGCAGATACAGAATGGACAATGAAAACAATATTGACGTGGCTGAGCCAAGTGATATCCCGAGCCCTCTTAGTGGTATCTGATATATACTTTACATATATCAAGGAATTAATATATAACATTTTGGTAACATCTAGGTTACTACATGTAACATTGTGTTCGTAAATACACATTAGAATGTTACCACGACTCTTTTTTTTCTAATTCATATTATAAGTATATACACATTTTTACAGTATTGTGATGATTGGGTGGAAGCCTTACGTCATATGAAAATAAGGAGTCTGCAATAGGCCGGTTGGCCTGTGCATGGCAGCTCCTATCGAGAGTTACTACCACTCTTTATCATCCATGAATCTATCTAGCCTCCTTTTAAAACTTTCCAGCATTCCAGCACTTACTACAAAGTTGCTAAGCGTGTTCCACTCGTCTACCACCCTATAATTTTGTGAACCAGTTCCTTCCTATCTCCCTCCTAGACCTAAACTTATCCAACTTAAATCTGTTGCTACGAGTTCTATCCTGCTCGGATATTATAAGAACTTTATCTATATCCCTTTTATTGATTCCTTTCACCCACTTAAATACTTCTATCATATCTCCCCGCACTCTTCGTCTTTCTTGGGAATGCTAGTTTAGTTTCTTTAATCTATCTTGATATGGAAGGTTTCCAAGTCCCGGAATCATTTTCGTCATTCTTCGCTGCACCGACTCTAGTGAATTGATATCCATTCTATAATAAGGGGGAGAGACAGACAGTCTTGGGCGGCGAAATATATAATTACTGCAATGGTAATTTATATCAGTGTAATAATATATGATATAATAGTAGTGCTGGAGGTACTTGGTAGTGTTGGTGAGCAGATTGCTTACGCTTGGCATTTTGTGTATTTCCTGAGTAAGGACCGAGGGCATCTGTACACTGGGGCCGTGAGAGAGGGGGGATAACTTACTCATTAGCAAACAGTTCTTATTATGTTTCCCTCTCTTTATTATGTGCTTCCTTATATATCCCCCTACTCATGTTTTTCCTTCTTTATATTCTTTTTTTCCTCCTACCTCACCTTCTTCTCAATAGACTTGTGTCAACCATTGAGGACTATTTTTTTTTACTACGCCCACGGCTGGTAAACGTGTACGAGAGTGTCGGTCTGGCTCGATTTTTGTGCTAAGTCCCGTCATTGCATATTCAGATGGCGGCAACCTCACTCTAGTGTTTTCTGTCTGCCTGAGGTTACTTGTTGGTAATAATGATATCTCTCTCTCTCTCTCTCTCTCTCTCTCTCTCTCTACGCATACATAAGCAAGTTAGAGATAATGAATTCTCTTTAATCTGACTTTGGGCTGGAGGTAGAGGGAGAAATAGTATAGGAGTGGCTAGTGTGCCCCCCAGTACCTCACTCCCTCCTCCCTCACTTCTCATCAACAGATTGCTCCAAATTGAAAGGAGTTATTACTAGGGCGCAAACCTGGAGTTTTTGTGCCTCCCCGTCACGTCGACAGGAAAGAGAGAGAGAGGATGTGGATGAGTTCTCTCTTTCACACACTCATTTCAAGACCAACCATGAAGACCCTTCACATGTATAACTCTCCCACAGATACCTCCCCCCCCCCCCCACGGAGATTTCCCCAGAGCACCCACAGACCCCCCCCCCTCCCCGTGAACAGATCTTCCCAAGAGAGTTCCCCCAAATCCACCTCCCTCTTCTCCTCCACCTACCTCAGGAGCCTTCTCCACATAACCTCCCCAGAGACACAACACACGGGTACTTTCTCGCGTGTTGCCGCCGAAAACCGTGGTAGCCTCACCCTCACGACGCCCCGTCACCTTTAACGAACATAGGGAACTGTTGTACTGTATAGTATGAGTCACCCTTCCCCACCCCATATACACGCTTATAACACCGCAGTAATCGTGGCTAAATAGCTTTAAAACACGGGTCTTCCCTTGTGTACTGTGCCACCTCGCTAAGCTCGTATCCTTGTGATGTAACGTCAGCTTCACCTGACCTATTATTTTCTCACTCTCCGTCAGCTCCTCCTCCTCCTCTGCCCACAAACAAAAGAGTGTCGACATAACTCTCCTCCTCATCCTCCCTCAAACATTGACTTTTACAACATCTAATGACGTCGTTCTCGTCCCTTCCTAGCTCCCTTCTCCCCTTCTTGGTTTGTCCCTTCTTCCATTCTCTCCTTCCCCCCCTCTCCCCCAACTCTACCTCCTCCCTCAATTCTCCCCCAATTTCTTCCTCACACACAAAAGGTTCCTGGTATAGCTCCTCCTCCTCCTCCCGCAAACATTGACTTTCCCCCAACATCTAACGACGACTCCTCTCTCAGCCAAACAAAAGAGGCCTGACGACACAACGCAGCCTCGGCCACACACACAAATATGCTCCCGCAACACCTTTACTACTGGTCGCAGTTTAAAGGGAATCTGGCGACGTGAAAGCCCGCCACTGTGAATGGTTTCTGCATACGCTATGAAACCCACCCTAGGCTCTCTCTGGCCTGAGACGCTGGACCGAAACCTACTGGTGGTAATGAGTGTGATGGTGGTTGGTAGCATGGTTGATGGCGGTGACTGGTAGACCTATACTGTAGAGCTGCTGATGAATGGTAGTTGTTGTGATTGTGGGTTTATCATGATAGAAGCGTTATTAACTCCTATTGGTGTCCGATGTATTGCTTATGGTGCAGGTAGTTATGGTGCTGTCTGGTATATGGTGCTAGTCGAGTTAATATATTATTATTGTTGTTGCTTTTATTTTATTTTATTTACTTTTTTTGCGAGTTGCTTCATTTTTTTTTCGGGGCGGGGCAGGGAGGGGACGGGGGAATTTGTAAAACGACTCTTGCCAGGGTGTTTAAATTTCGAGGTGGCTGAACCCAAATAATGAAACACGTTGTTGAAGCTTCGGGGCGTAATTTAAAAACTTTCGTCCTTCACTCACCATAAGAATTGAAGTGTGTTTTTTTTTTCCAGTGGGGGGGGGGGGGGTCTCATTTCATAAAGGATGGATTATTGAGGTATGTGGACCCACCTCTGACGCCATGATACTGTAGTCGAGACATAGAAATTTATTATTATTATTGTTATTAGTATTGTTGTTATTGTTATTATTGCTGTATCCATAAGTTACAGTCTATTATGTCACTAAGTTGTAAGGATAATTATTGTGCCGTGTAGTTATCAATGTTGTTCGTGTTCTAATGCAAGAGTGACTTCGTATTGGCTACCGTATTAGCAAGTGCCTTATCGTATGTGGAATAATTATCTGCGCTTGAACATACAGCAGACCAATTATAGTACTATTAGGTTACCCAAAACAGCTCTCGGTGACCTAGATTTTAAAACGTACTGCAGTATATAACGTTATGCTTTGAGAAAGATACTATTCAATGAAAATGTGTTGAAGAGAAAACGTAACTGAGGTTAATATTTAGGGGATACTGATTAAATAAATGTGAACAAAATAAATTGTAATGTAGAACAACACATTTTTGGAACCTTTTTGTTATTTTTGGTATAATTAAAAAATAGGTCATATAAGGTACCGTGCCGTAACTACTGTAAACAGTATGAGAGAAGTGTGAATTTTTGGGTAGAAATATTTGTAATTGCATAAATGAACAATAAACCTTAGTTGTCTCTTGAATTTCTGGGTTTATTATCAAGGAATATCTTGACAATAACAGTTTTAGTTTCATTTCCTTATTCACACTAAACTGGTAAACTAATAAAACATTGTGTATCAAGTCGCGTTTGTGTGTTTGTTTTACATCTAGATGGTCGGAAGATGACGAGACAATGGCGGGAACGAACGATCACTCTCCCGGACCGTTTCTTCCCGCTTATAATTTTTGTGTTGAGGATTATAAAAGATACTTAGTTAAAGAACACTAATGTTATTTTTCATCTTCATTATATTTCAGTTAATGATTTATTGTATATTATGTATTTATTTATTTATGACTATTTTTTTTTTAATTTTGCTTTATGACGTGGACTTTGTTGTTAGTGTGATGCCAAGCGTTCGTCGTTGTCTTGACCTTTGTTGCAGGTGGAGGTTGTGGGTAGTGTGGCGGATGTTGTGCAGTAGTTGATAATGGTTTTTACTGAGTTTTAAAGAGTGACCTTAGTTCGTGGGGATGTAGTCAGTAGGAAGGTTCAGGATAGAAAGCGATGGAGTACAGTATTGTGTCACTCATACATTACGATGCAAGGAAAGAGTGATAGATACTCGTGCCTTTAACGGATGGTGCTGCATATGTTATCAATTCTTTAGTACAGTTGCAGGAGGATGACACACGCTGGTATATACGAGACGAGAACCAGAGGGGTGAACACTGGGCGGTACACTTGGGTGATGTGCTCTACGGTAATAAGTATTGGTAGTGTCTTATGTATGTGGTACTTTATTATATAAACTGATTCCCTCCCCCTCCTTCCCCCATCCTCGCCCCTCTTCCCCTCCCATTTATCGCCCACTCCTCCCCCTACTCGTCCCTCCTCCTCCTCTCCACCTTTTCTCCCCTTCTCCCCTCTTCCTCGCCCCTCTTCCTCGTCCCTCCTCCCCCCTTCTCGTCCCTCCTCCCCCCTTCTCGTCCCTCCTCCCCCCTTCTCGTCCCTCCTCCCCCCTTCTCGTCCCTCCTCCCCCTTCACGCCCCTCCTCCCTCCTTCACGCCTCTCCTCCCCTCTCCACGCCCCTCCTCCCCTCTCCACGCCCCTCCTCCCCTCTCCACGCCCCTCCTCCCCTCTCCACGCCCCTCCTCCCCTCTCCACGCCCCTCCTCCCCTCTCCACGCCCCTCCTCCCCCTCTTCACACCCCTCCTCCCCCTTCACGCCTCTCCTCCCCCTTCACGCCTCTCCTCCCCCTTCACGCCCCTCCTCCCCTTCACGCCCCTCCTGCCCCTTCACGCCCCTCCTGCCCCTTCACGCCCCTCCTCCCCCTTCACGCCCCTCCTGCCCCTTCACGCCCCTCCTCCCCCTTCACGCCCCTCCTCCCCCTTCACGCCCCTCCTCCCCCTTCACGCCTCTCCTCCCCCTTCACGCCCCTCCTCCCCCTTCGCGCCCCCCCTGCCCCTTCGCGCCCCCCCTGCCCCTTCGCGCCCCCCTGCCCCTTCACGGTCCCCCTGCCCCTTCCCGCCCCCCCTCCCCCTTCACGCCCCTCCTCCCCCTTCACGCCTCTCCTCCCCCTTCACGCCCCTCCTGCCCCTTCACGCCCCTCCTGCCCCTTCACGCCCCTCCTCCCCCTTCACGCCCCTTCTCCCCCTTCACGCCCCTCCTCCCCCTCCTCCCCCTCAGGAACGCTACCTTCCCCCAATTAGCGGTAAGCGGTGTAAATTGGATTGGATTAAACGTTGGTAACTGGCGCGTAACACGGCCTGGGTGTTGTTATTAAATGGCGGGAGCTGACGGGTGTGTCGCTGTCTGTACCTGTGCTGTTTATGTTCAGGTGCACACAACACACACACACACACACACAACACACACACACACACACAACACACACACAAAACACACACACACACACACACACCCACCTAATGTTTGCCCCTCGTGTAATGAGGATGGCCGGCCCAAGGGCCACCGAGGCGTGAATTTGTTTAAGGTGTACAAGCTGTCGCCAACACGACAACCACACTCTTAAGTTAGCGAGCTGCACGACCCAGTGTCAAGGAATAGTCCGAGAAGACCGGACAACTCGCCAACTGCAAATCGATTAACATACAGGCCCCCAATTACTGCTGGGTAGACAAAGGTAAATGGCGTAAAGAAACTTGCCCACAGTTTTACCCTGCCCGGGGAAAACCCGGGGCCACTCGCTCGCTTGTGAGGCGAGCATGCTGACCATTACACCACAGGTCGTGAGCGCCCCCCCCCCCCCCCCACACACACACATACCTATACACCTACCTACACGCATACACACCTATACACACACACACACACACACCCACCCACCTCTACACTACTACTACTACTACTACTACTTTGCTGTCACTCGGAATCAAGTATGACGATCATCCAGCTATGATACTATGATATGAGTTATTAGGGATGTCACCTAGGTTTGTGAGTTTTGAGGTGACTAAAGAGGCCGATACGGGACCCGCAGAATCGTTCACATTCGTTGCACATGTGGAGGGCTTCATCTACTGTGGGAGGGGCGGTGGCAGCGTCTTTTCGACGTTGGCGCTTGTCTGCCTCAGTTTGAAGTCGGGCTAACTCGAAAGTATTGACACCTTCTCGTGTGGTGCTTCTCCAAGCGTTACGATGTGGAGTAATCTAATCCCAGGTGAGGGGGGGGGGGGCGGCGATTTGGCACCTTTTCAGGTTTGTTTAAAGACTATCCTTATACTTTTTCAATTGTCCACCGGCGTTACGTTTACTATTCGTTAGGTGTCTGTAAAGTAGCTGCTTTGGCAGTCTCTGTCGTCTATGCGGCTAAAAAGCCAGTCCAACGTAGTTGTTCATGGATAATGGTAGCCTCGATGCTCCTACAGTTGGTGTCAGCAAGAATACTGGCATTTGTTCTCTTGTCTTCCCAGCGAACTCGGAGGATGGAACGTAGACTACGTTCGTGAAAGTTTTCAAGTACCTTGAGGTGCATACTGTATGTGACCCATGTCTCACTGCCATATAGTAAGGTGGACAGGACCACTGCTCTATATACGTGCAGCTTTGTGGATAATTTCAGCTGCGTACGGCTGAAGACACGATTTCGGAGTCCGCCCAAGGCTTGAGATGCACATCCGATCCGATGTTGAATCTCTTCATTGTTGTCTGCGGTGGTGGACAGGTGGGAGTCGAGATACCGAAAGTGGGCAACATTAGAGAGGGTAGTACCATTAAGCTGAATGGATGGTGGAGGTGTGTCTGAACCAGGGGCAGACTGAAAGAGAATCTGAGTCTTACGTACATTCACCCCAAGGCCGAAGTGTGCATACGCATCTGCATAGGTGTTCAGGATCTCCTGTAGGTCGTGTTCAGTGTGAGCAACAAGGGTGAGGTCGTCTGCATACTGAAACTCAGTAATGGAAGCTATTGACACCTTTGTTCTTGCCTGGAGTTGTCTTATGTTGAAAAGACCCCCCTTCACCCTGTACTCGATGTTCACCCAGCTGGCTAAATTGCCACTGGCACGAGTAAGGAAAGTAGCCAAGAAGATGGAAAAGAGAGTTGGTTCCAGTAACACACCCTTGTTTAACCCCTGTTTGGATGGGGAAGAACTCTGACTGGGTGTCCTTGTGCAGGACACTGTCGTTCATGCCATCGTGGAGTTGCTTCAAAACGGCGAGGAATTTTGAGGTGTAGCCAAAACGGCTGAGCGTCCACCAGAGGGCTTCCCTGTTGACCGAGTCAAAGGCCTTGGTTAGGTCGATGAAAGCCATGTACAGGCCACAACGCTGTTCTCTGCACTTTTCCTGTATCTGGCGGGCAGCAAAGATCATGTCAGTGGTGCCACGTGATGGTCTAAAACCACATTGAGATTCTAGGAGGAAGTTTTCCGCCTCAGGAAGAAGTCTGTTTGGAGGACTTGGGAGATAATCTTGCCAGCTATGGAGAGCAGCAAGATCCCACGGTAGTTGCCACAGTCTGACCGGTCCCCCTTGTTCTTATAAATATTGACAATGGAGGCGTCTTCAAGAGCTTGGGGGATTTCTTCCCTTTCCCATATATTCTCCAGGAGAGACTGGAGACGGCTGGTGAGCAGAAGTCCTCCTGCTTTATACACCTCGACTGGGATTCCATCAGGCCGAGGCTTTGTTATTTTTCATCTGTTTGATGGTGATAGCTACCTCATCCAGGGATGGGTCAGCTCTGGATGCTGAGGGACCTGCTGGGTAGTCAGGATATACACATCGGTGTTTCGGTTGAGCAATGAATGGTAGTGCTCTTTCCAGCGGTGAAGGAGGCATTCGTCGTCTTTAATTATGTGGTTATTGTCATGAGCGAAGGGGGGCTGTGCCACAAGTGACTGGCCCATAAAATGTTTTAGTGGAAATGAAAAATTTGCACATCTTGTGCTAATCTGCAAGTTTTTGTGCTTCACATGCTGTATTTTTAAGCCAGTCGTTCTTTAGATTCCGAAGTTCCTGCCGGACTACCGCTTTCTTCTTGCAGAAGGTATGAGCTTTGGTCCGAGACTGAGGGTTGTTCTGCCAGTCAGTAAAAGCTGCATGTTTATCATCGATTGCCGAGTCATTTTCATCAAATCAGTTCTTATGTATTCTTTTGGTCTGGCCGAGGGTCTCTCTGCAGGTTTTTGTCACATCGGTATTAAGAGTATCCCATTCGGCACTGGGATTCACGTTGTTTGCTGTTGGGTTGTTTATTAGCCCATGTTTGAGCTGCTCTCAGAAAGCATGTGCTACCGCTGGATCCTCCAGACGCTTAGTATTAAAACCTCTTCTGGAGGCTTGCTGCCTTCACTGTTTTGGGGCAACGTGAAGTGAGAGCTTGGCTCTGACAGTCGATGATCAGTGTCACAGTGGTCTGAGCCACGCATGGCACGGTGATGAGGACATTTCGGCGATCTCTTTCTCTGACAATGCTGTAGTCAATGAGATGCCAGTGTGTGGATCGTGGGTGTTGCCACGATCCTTTGATCTTGTCAGCCTGCCTAAACTAGGTATTAGTGGTAGTGAGGTTATGAGCAGCACACTTGCTGATTTGGAGTAGGCCGTTGGAATTACACTTGCCTAGTCCATTTCTCCCTATGGTTCCTTGCCAAATGTTAGCATCTCTGCCAACTCTGGCATTGAAGTCGCCAAGTAGCATAATCTTGTCTTCTCTGGGATAGAGGTTAGCACTCTGTCAAGGTCGACATAAAAGGTCTCCTTGATGTCATCCTCTGCATCCAGTGTTGGGGCATATGCACTGACGAAGAAGGCATGACGTGAGTGATTCAGTGGGACTCGAAGCGTTTGAGGCGCTCGTTGATCCCAAAAGGCATTTCAATTAGCCTGTGCACGATGCGTTGGCGTATGGTAAAGCCAACTCCATAAATGCTGTTTCTCTCCGCAGCAGGCTTACCCTTCCAAAAGAAGGTGTAGCCAGACCCCCGTTCTGTGAGTTGGCCCTCATCTGGGAGCCGGGACTCACTGACGGCTGTCGGTGTTATACCTAGCCAGCTCTTTTGCCACAAGGGCAGTTTTTCTTTCAGGATGCGCATTTGTGCCAATATCCAGAAGGGACCTGACATTCCATGCAGCGACCATAAGAGCTTGTATAGTTTGTTTTTGCTTGGATCTGTGATTTTGATTGTGTTTTCGACCGCATAAGGATGACCTTACTGGGTGCGGTTGCCCAGTCAGGTTGGGTTTTAGGCAGGCTATGTTTAGGGCACCTTTTCTAGCCCCCTCCCTGTGTGGGGTGAGCTGAGTGGCTCCTCATAAGGGTTGCTCAGTCACACAGACAGGACTGGATTGCATTGCTGCCTAGATCCCAGTGCATAAACGACCATCTTATCTGTGCCGCCCATGTGCAGAGTTGTGACTAGAGACTCCCGGCAGTCATCTGTCTCTGTCGCCATAGGACTTTTGGGGGATATAAGTGGTTTTGATGATGATGAGAGGTATGATGAGCTGGGTGATGGCTGCGCATGAGTTGATTTAGTGGTGAGGCAGGAGCGCAGGCTGCACTCACACATCATGGCTCTCCCTTTTCCTGATCAAGTGGTGCAAGTGTTGCAACGACTGGGGAGAGGGAGAGTTGCAATGGACTACCGATAGCCCAGTTTGTTAGGTTTCGCCTTAGTAGCCTGTCCATCATGCATTGCCTTCGTCCGCCGGTGTAGTCGTTGGGTTTCCATGGTGGTCACCTATTCTGCCTACACTGCCGTTGGAGTCTTGTTGGAGCTCTGTAAGCATGTCTGCCTGATGTGGGGCTCCACCTCAGATTTTTCGTTTGGGGTTTACTCCCGTAGCCTTATATCTGCCAAGGTTAATCCGCAAGGCAGTGGGGCGGTGTTTCGTAGGCGCCAGGACGTGTCCACATGCCAGTGAGCCTGTGCGCCATCCCTCTGGGGCCCAGTGCTACTCCGAGATCCCCTGCTGATCTAGCCTGGGCCCACGAGACACCCAGTTACCGTGTGTTGCCACGAGGAGGCACAGCAGGAGTCTTGATGGTGAGGAGGCTGTGTACTGGCAGGGGAAGACTTATGCAAGTTGCTTCCCTGTTCACCACAAAGGCCAGCCAGCGGCGGCAGCTGAAAGCGAGAGGAAACAAGCATTGCTTGCACCTTAACACTGACATAAATGCTGCCACACTAGACGCATATCACACCCTGTGTAATGTGTGTGTGTGAGCACACACACACACACCTACACACACGCACACCTACACACACACACCTACACACACACACTACACATACACACACACACACACACACATACACATACACACACACACACACACGCACACACACCTACACACACGCACGCACCCCTACACACACACACACACACACACACACCCCTACACACACACCTGCGCGCACACACACACCTATGCACACACACACCTATGCACACACACACACCTATGCACACACACTCACCTACACACACACACACACACTCACCTACGCACACACACACACACACCTACGCACACATACACACCTACGCACACACACCTACGCACACACACACACACACACACTGTTACGCACACACACACACACTGTTACGCACACACACACACACACCTATACACACACACCTACACACACACCTACACACACATACACACACCTATACACACACACACCTACGAACACACACACACACACACACACAGAGGAAATAAGTCATCACTAACTACATTACACACTGTGATGTAGGAATTTACCGAGAAACAAGTCTGGTGATTTTGTTAAGCCGGAGAAAAGGCGATTTATTGTCTCTCGTCTTCACTTATCAGTTTATTAGATTAGTGGGATAGTCAACTGTAGTAGTGGGTAGTGTTACGAACCCCTCCACCGATTGTCTTCATCTACCTACCCAGCACCACGAGCAACGCCATCTAGGGACGAAACACGAGTATGGCTCGTCTTAGTTACCACTCCCGGGTTTCCCTTCTCCATATCCTGGTTGTTGCGTCACATCCGCCTCAGTCTACTTGGTCAGCTCCAATTCGAGGAGAGGACACACTTCACTCTGGGAAGCGACCACAGGATCACCTATCCTGGAAACCTACGGCACAGTGACTTTTTACCGTCTTCTACCATACTCAGCCTTGCCCGTCAGCCATCTCAGCTCCTCACTTAAGTATTTGTAATCTTGTATTGCCTCTCCCCACTCCACATTGCTTCACTATTGTTCTATGTTTTATTACTATGTATATACTGTTCGTGTTTAGGTTAAGTTTGGTTAAGGGTAGTTTATAAGCTGAATATTTTGTTAAGGAATTTATGGTACTTTATTATATACAACGAAAACTCGCATCCTTTGTCTACCCTTTTTTTAGTCCGATTGTCTTTGTTTTTTTTTTGTTGTTACCCGTTGGGATCTGGGTAGACGTATAACTATATTCTAAATCCCCAACTCGTAACAGTAGGTGCAGTGGTGTCTCTTCCACCTCCTAATATTATCTGAAGTCCAACACGATTTTTATGTTTTTCTTTCTTGATTAACAAAAGACGACTTGAAAATTTGCCCCCAGTATATTTCACTTGAGGATTACACCCTCCCCCCCCCCCCGCCTATAATATCCTATTCTATCCAATCCTAACCCCTACTACTTCTTCTATTAATGTTTTATCCTAACCTCACTCTAGTATGTCATTATTGTTGTGTGCTGATGAGGGACCTTATGATCGTCGTCCAGTATGAGGTGAGGCAGCGAGAGTGACGACAGAAAACGATGCTCACCGGAGAGAGATTTGAGTTGTTTAAGGTGGGACCAAATAAATAATGAGAGGAACGTGAAACAACAAGCTAACCTAACCACACCACATAACACGACACAATAGTAGGAGATTGTAAATGATTCACTTTATATATAATATTTGATGAGCAAACCGGAGATCGAAACGTGGTAAATGTCACACTCACGTCAACCAACAGATCAGGAAATGAGTGTTGAATATTTATGGTAACAAGAAAGGTCAAAAGGAAGGTACCGAGCTTATCCGGCCCGATTATTGGTGTGGTCCGGATCTCGTATTAGCTGGGGAAGCTCACAAACTAGTAAATGTGTTAATAATATTGATTGGGTATTGTTGCTTTTGTTGCCACCAAGCGAATCTCGAGAAGTTTATCTTTGCAATCAGTTGTTCAGACAATTCAAAGACACTTTTCTTCGATATTATCTATGACGTTTCCTATTTTAACCATTATTAATCTTTGTTGCATAATTTTATCATCAGCCAGCGATGTTGTGCCATCTGCTGTAGACAAATGATAGACTGTTTGTTTGCGTCTATTTGCAGGATAAGACATCTAACATAATGTATATAAAGATAATATTTTGACGTGGTGATCAACTCTGGCGACAGGGGTGAGTGTTAGTGAGACGGGGGTCACCTTTTACAAGCTGTTGATACATGCTAAGCAAAGCAGACAACTGACCTCTCAAGTGTGAGATGTTGAGGGCTGCAACTTAAGGTTTTGTTACTTATTGTTGTAATTGTGAGTATCGACAGTTTACTGTATCGTCAACTAGTATTGTGTTAATTAAGGCTACAGAGAACATGACGGGAGAATGTAAGTATTCGATCCTGTTAAGAGTTTCACCTCATTACTTAACAAATTTCTAGATGAATCTATTACTACTTTTTAATGTGATAGTGAACTAACACATTGTATATTGTCTATAGGAACTGTTTTGTAAATCACCTATAATAAACTTCTATTAACTCCCCGTAATGTACAGTGAGATAACTGAGTATCTTCCCAGTGTTGGCCAAAGTATAATGAAACCTAACCTAACCCCACCCCGCCCCACAGAGTTACAGGCGACCCCCTTACCCTGGCTCACAGACCTGCCACCTGTTTATGGGCTCCACACAGGTGTTCTGAGATGTATTCGTTAAACCCCGGGAATATATTTAATTCTCTCGCTGAACGTCTTTCTTAGGATTACGTATGTATGTATGTATGAATGTATGTATGAATATACTGTATGTATGTGAGTGTTCATATACACCGCGTTGGGAAAAAAAAAGGTAATGTCTACACTCTCCTTGGGGCCTTGTGTTCCCGATTTGAGGTTTGGATGAGTGTCCAGGTGCAAACAAAAGGGCTTTTGTGTTTGTAGTGATTACACTGGACTGGTCCTGGGCTGGGCTGGATATATTAGGCTCCCTCCCTCTCAAACCTTATGTGAATTTTCTTCGTTTTTTCTTTCCCCTTTGGCATTTTTTTTATCCTATTTCTTTATTTTTTCTTCATTATTTCCTTATTTTGTCGCTCTCTGTTTCCATATTTATTCTCTGTATTTTTATATATTTCTTAACGTAATGTTTTGGTCGTTCTGTAGTTTGATTCACATTACTGTTTCATTTACGGTGTTATTTTAGTATTTTATGTTTATTTATTTATTTATTGGGTTTCTCTCTTTTTTTTTAGATGACTTTAGGTTTTTTTGATTATCGTGTTTTATCTCCCTGTGTTTTATCGTGGAACAGAACTGTCGTCGGGGAAGGTTATTGGTGATGATTCTGTCAAGTTTGTGGTGTTTTATACTTTATAGGACGACGACCAGTGTGCGGGTGTGCTTGCGTGTTTTTCTGTGTGTGTGTGTGTTTAAGCTTATTTTTCCGGGCGTGTGCGAGTGGTTGCTTGCCTGCTTGTTTGTATTGCCTAAGGCCTTTCTTGGGAATAAAATCGCTCACAATTGGCCAGTAAACATTGAAGTTGTGAGGGGAGGAGAGTTGTGTCGAGTACCACCTGTCCAATTTGCTGGGCCATGTTGGTGTGATGAAAGTGGTGGTGCACACAGCTGACGACGGCGTGTAAGTTTCCCTCCCTGTGTGTGTGTGTGTGTGTGTGTTAGCAGGGTGGGATTATGTGCCCTTGTGTGGGTAGGTTTTAGTAAGGGAGTGTACGTTTGTGTGTGCCTTTGTGTAGGAAGTGTATCATATATATACCCTGCTGGTCTTTATCCTGTACTGTATATATTTTCCGTAAGAGTCATCGAGCGCGAGTAATCATTTTCTGTTTGCGGGTAAATGAGTAATAGATGAGTGTTAGTAATGATTCATCCTCAGTTACGATGTTTTTTCTTTATGTGGTCATCAGCACCCGAGGAGGTGACGTAACCCTCTGGCGCCGTCAACTGGAGGTTTGTCTTTCATTACGTGTTTCTTGTTTATGTTTCGACGACTGCCACACCCTAGTCTGTGTTACCCGTGTGTACTGAGTCTTGTGTGTAAAAATTAAGAGCACGAAGAATCTTAAACTTAGAAAACATTACTAAGAAGAAAATGGAGAAACGGGGAGAATATTGTAAACGAGTACTGTACTGAGGTGAGAGTCGGGCAGAGTTATGTACTGTATTGCGTCCCGTTTAGGTTTAGGGCGTGGTGATGGTGGTGGTGGTGCTCCTGGTGATGGTGGTGCTCGTGGTGATGGTGGTGGTGATGGTGGTGCTCCTGGTGATGGTGGTGCTCGTGGTGATGGTGGTGGTGGTGGTGGTGGTGCTGCTGGTGATGGTGGTGCTGCTGGTGATGGTGCTGGTGGTGCTGGTGCTGGTGCTGCTGGTGGTGATGGTGGTGGTGGTGGTGGTGCTGCTGCTGGTGGTGATGGTGGTGGTGCTGCTGGTGGTGGTGCTGCTGGTGAATTGAAGTGTCGAAGCAAGAGAGGAAACAGTAACAATGGAGGAGGAGATTAATTTTGGCTGTATGTGAAGAGAAGAGGTGAGAGGCGGCAGAGTGGATGGCATCACCGTTGATAACTTAAGAATGGATGACGAGGATAGAGGCTGTGTGTATGTGAGTGGGGAATGACAGACCAGACAGAGCTCATAATATATAATAACCCCGGTAAGACTGAATACCGAAATTGCTGTACTGTGGAATATGATTGTTGGATGTATCTCCCCTCCCCTTCCCTCTTCCCCCCCCCCCCTCCCCTCCCCTCCCCTTCCCATTGTATTGTTGAGCACTGGAGATAAAAGCTGGCTTGTGTGCAGTGGGAAGAGTCTTCTTTAAGGTTCGTTCACTGGCGAGTTGTTGTAAACACTAATTTATGGACGGCGTGGCTGTTAGACGCTTGTTGATTACAGGTGTTGGCGCTTTTTACCTGTAAAAGTCGTTCCCGTTGGCCTGGCTCTACGTTGGGGGCAGGAAGAACACAACGTACACTGGAGATTAAGCCTATTTATATAGCACACAAGACACTGCACTTGACAGCCACTTTCCCCCCAACTGTTAAACGAGGTACCCAATCACATCTTTCTGAAGTGTGGCGCGTCGTGACCATTTTAGTCGCTCGGTTGACCCAGTGAACCATTATTTACACTTAGATTAGCTACTTGGTGTTATTCCTGACGAAGATTATAGCTACTACTGTACACCTGCACCTCTGACTCCTCCCTTGCTTCTGTTATGATGTGAGGACAACACTCGGCACTCTTACTGAACACCAGGAGGTCGCTCTTGGTGTATATTCACAGACCTGTAGTGTGTGTCTGGCTACAGGACATACCATCACACTTGTGGCCTCATACTCACGTGACACTGAAGAATACTGTATATACCGTAGGCTGTTTATTTTTAAATTCATTGATTGTGTTATTTTTAATACACACATACAGTTTATAATAATAATAATAATAATTATAATAATTATAATAATAATGGTTCCCCCTCGTGTAACGAGGATGACCGGCCCAAGGGTCACCCAGGGCCACCAAGGCGTGAATTTGTTTTAATGTGTAGAAGCTGTCGCCAACACAACAACCACACCCTGAGTTAACGAGTTGCATGACCCAGTGTCAAGGAATAGTCAGAGAAGACCGGACAACTCGCCAACTGCAATGGCTAACCATTTCCCCGGAATACGATCCGCAAATCGATTAACATCCAGGTTCCCAAGCACTGCTGGGAAGACAGAGGCAAATGGCGTAAAGAAACTAGTCCTTAGTTTTACCCGGGCTGGGGATCGAACACGGGTACGCTCGCTTGCTAGTCAAGCATGCTGACCATTACACCGCAGGTCGCCATACATACATACATACATACATACATACATACTAATAAAACCTGGTAGACAATACAGCTGCAAATGTCAGGAATATGAGCGAGTATTTAGCGCCGCGCTGCCAGCATTAAAGGTGATGATGACTGGCGCTCTGTAGAATGTTGGCCACTCGGCTACTGGAGTATCGTGGGAGCATCGTGGCCACTGGGGGACTGGAGCATCGTGGAAACTCAGGTACTGGAGCATCGTGGTCACTGAGGGACTGGAGCATCGTGGCCACTGGGGGACTGGAGCATCGTGGTAAGTCAGGTACTGGAGCATCGTGGTCACTGAGGGACTGGAGCATCGTGGCCACTGGGGGACTGGAGCATCGTGGTAAGTCAGGTACTGGAGCATCGTGGTCACTGAGGGACTGGAACATTGTGGCAACTGAGGGACTGGAACATCGTGGCCACTCAGGTACTGGAGCATCGTGGCCACTCAGGTACTGGAGCATCGTGGCCACTCAGATATTTTGGAATGTACAGTTGGTGACAAAAGTTGGCACACACCGACCTGGAGGTGCAGTATATGGACGTTGTGTTAAGTACAGTAGTATGTTTCAGCTGATCAGTTGGTTTAATCTACTGAGGTGATCACTTCTTGTACAGCATCAGTAACCTCACACACAGATGCCTACAACACTTGGACCATAAAGTGATCATCCTCAATGACTATACACTGGACTCTGTTGAGAATCCCCGCCTTCAGTGTCTACAGGAGAAGACAGCACACCGCCTTAGTCCTTCACAGATACTCTAAAGAAGAAGAAGAAGAGGTTAAACGCGCTTCAAAGGGATCGAAAACTATTAAATATTGATGTTCGGTCTTTGTGAATTTCATCAAGAAGAATTACCGGCGCTGGTGGCGTAACGGAGGATAGTAACCCAAAACTCTCCCTACAGCTCACTTACCTGTAGCCCCTTACCTGTAGTCCACACACCAAAGACACCCCCCCTATAGCCCCTTACCTGTAGCCTACACACCAAATACATCCCCCACCCTGTAGCCCCTTACCTGTAGCCCACACACCAAAGACACCCCCTATTGCCCCTTACCTGTAGCCCACACACCAAATACACCCCCCACCCTGTAGCCCCTTACCTGTAGCACACACACCAAAGACACCCCCCTATAGCCCCCTTACCTGTAGCCCACACACCAAAGACACCCCCTATAGCCCCTTACCTGTAGCCCACACACGCCCCCCAACAAACACCATAATACGTGGCTAGAAGAGTTCGTCAATTAAAACATATATATAATTTTTTTACAACTGAATATCTGTAATGTTTGGGAAAAAAAAATATTATTGAGAAGAGTGACATAAAGGTTTCATTTTGATTTAACTTAATACGAGGTTGATAGTTGTTTAATTTGTACTAGATGGATGTTGTATTGTTGGTCCGGTATTTCGTTATAGTTTGTTTGGATAGTTTTTGTGAGGCGAGTGAGTAACAGTCAGGATGAAACACAATAGAGAACCGTCACTACACACTGCCAACCATAACATGAAATAAATTATGCCTTAAATTGTGTACAGTACCAGAGAAGTGAGGCTGATTTATGGCACGTTTGAAGGTGTCCCTGTGACCTAGTGTACAGTTCTTGTCAGGTGAAGAATAACACCTACAACAGGGAGAGATCAAATGTATGTTTATGTATTATGTAAACAATTGTATGTTGTTTGTGTGATTGGAAGTGTAAAAAAAGACAACAGCAATAATACGTATGGTAATTTACACCATTGAGAAGAGAATGGTTTATCTTGATTCTCATTGGTCGAACGTGTGATCGAGGTTGTGTTTTATCTTGATTCTCATTGGTCGAACGTGTGATCGAGGTTGTGTTTTATATTGATTCTCATTGGTCGAACGTGTGACCGAGGTTGTGTGTTCGAATTTTGTTCATACATTACAAATTCCCTCCATCAAAAATATCGCGGAAAAGATGACGACCAGTAGTATTAGTCATTAGCAGTTTTTAAATTATGATATTAATTTGGTAGTGTCTTTAGGGCGTTTCATAATTACTATTGATGGTTGTATAAAACTTTAAAACCCTCAAAAACACAATTAGGGAAATGTATCTGGGGAGTGAGAATTGCATTAGATCATCTCGGCGGGGCTGTGCAAGTGGCCGCTATGCTGGGTGGCCTGTACAGTATATTACCTGCCCCGCGCCGTGGCTCCTCTTAACCACCTATCTCACTTTAGTTCACTGTCTGCATCATGCTGCGTCCGTACCCTACCACACCTGTCATGTTAGTGGTGTGTTTACTTCCTGTTGTGAGTCTGTACCCTACCACACCTGTCATGTTAGTGGTGTGTTTACTTCCTGTTGTGAGTCTGTACCCTACCACACCTGTCATGTTAGTGGTGTGTTTACTTCCTGTTGTGAGTCTGTACCCTACCACACCTGTCATGTTAGTGGTGTGTTTACTTCCTGTTGTGAGTCTGTACCCTACCACACCTGTCATGTTAGTGGTGTGTTTACTTCCTGTTGTGAGTCTGTACCCTACCACACCTGTCATGTTAGTGGTGTGTTTACTTCCTGCTGTGAGTCTGTACCCTACCACACCTGTCATGTTAGTGGTGTGTTTACTTCCTGTTGTGAGTCTGTACCCTACCACACCTGTCATGTTAGTGGTGTGTTTACTTCCTGTTGTGAGTCTGTACCCTACCACACCTGTCATGTTAGTGGTGTGTTTACTTCCTGTTGTGAGTCTGTACCCTACCACACCTGTCATGTTAGTGGTGTGTTTACTTCCTGTTGTGAGTCTGTACCCTACCACACCTGTCATGTTAGTGGTCTGTTTACTTCCTGTTGTGAGTCTGTACCCTACCACACCTGTCATGTTAGTGGTGTGTTTACTTCCTGCTGTGAGTCTGTACCCTACCACACCTGTCATGTTAGTGGTGTGTTTACTTCCTGTTGTGAGTCTGTACCCTACCACACCTGTCATGTTAGTGGTCTGTTTACTTCCTGTTGTGAGTCTGTACCCTACCACACCTGTCATGTTAGTGGTCTGTTTACTTCCTGTTGTGAGTCTGTACCCTACCACTCCTGTCATGTTAGTGGTGTGTTTACTTCCTGTTGTGAGTCTGTACCCTACCACACCTGTCATGTTAGTGGTGTGTTTACTTCCTGTTGTGAGTCCGTACCCTACCACACCTGTCATGTTAGTGGTGTGTTTACTTCCTGTTGTGAGTCTGTACCCTGCCACACCTGTCATGTTAGTGGTGTGTTTACTTCCTGTTGTGAGTCTGTACCCTACCACACCTGTCATGTTAGTGGTGTGTTTACTTCCTGTTGTGAGTCTGTACCCTACCACACCTGTCATGTTAGTGGTGTGTTTACTTCCTGTTGTGAGTCTGTACCCTGCCACACCTGTCATGTTAGTGGTGTGTTTACTTCCTGTTGTGAGTCTGTACCCTACCACACCTGTCATACAGCTTCTCTTCCTTTAACCAGTAAATAATTGTATCCAGAGGCTAAATATTTTGGTCTACTCTATTACGTCATCTGTGTTAATTAAGGTAAGTTTGTGGATTTGTTGGACACAATATACTGTAATGGTACACAGGTGCGGGAGTAACACACAAGGTCCCGTCTGTGGGCCTGGTCATGTGCTGTACTGTGTTGAACTGAGGATCAATAAAATATTCAGCAGCAGTGTAGTTTGTTATAAAACATTGCCTACGTGTTTTAATTTCAAGCTTTCAAGGACAAAAGTTTTTATAAAATAAAAAGCTTGTTGAAAACATTGCCTTTGTCTGCAATGCGAGTAAGAGCAACAAAAGTGCCAATTAGAGAAGGGTAAATGAATAGTTGAACAATTCATCTTTGTCAGTAATTAGAATTATATGCAAAGAAGTACCGTAATATATATATATATATATATATATATATATAATATATATATATTATATATATATATATATATCTATATATATAAATATATATATATATCTATATCTTGATAAAATCACACGGGAAAATGGAAACAACGGAGTACCTTAGCTTTCGTCTTTATTCAAGACATCTTCAGAGGCAACTGGATTACATGGACAGAGAGAGGCTTAAATATTCATGTTAGGAATAATAATCACCCCATTGCTTGGGAAAAAAGCTTAGAAGTTTTCAAATCATCTTGTGTCACAGAAAGACTTCTTGTTGAAGCTAGTTTGATTAAGGAATTAAAATCAATAAACCTTAGTGATGGTCAGTTCAAAACTGATAATATGTTACATAAATTTATTTGTCAGTGGCCCAAGGTTAAAAATGCTTTTAAAAACCTTTGATCTAGATGTATGATAGTTATTTTGTGGGTCCCCTTTTTTCTGACCTGACTTGACTAGTCACGTCACCACCCTTCTCTTAAGCTCCTCTACGTGTGTGTTGGTGTGGGGATTAGTGGATGTCATCATTTTGACCTGACCTCATGTTTTTAGGTCACCCTGTATATTTAAGCCTCTCTCTGTCCATGTAATCCAGTTGCCTCTGAAGATGTCTTGAATAAAGACGAAAGCTAAGGTACTCCGTTGTTTCCATTTTCCCGTGTGATTTTATCAAGATTTATCTTATCCACGTTTTCATTGTGGATTTTCATAAAATATATATATATATATATATATATATATATATTGAAGAGGAGAGCCAGGTAAAACATAAACACACACAAACACTAATAGTGGCTCCCGGAAAGGCCGCGTCATACTGGATAAATGCACCGTAACTAACCTTGGAGTGTACTGTACTGTTCTGTTCAGGAGCCCCGGCTCAGGCAGGCGCCCTCCATACATCACCATAAACAACACCTGACTCACTTGTGTTTTAAATCTGTCCTAATTTGTCTTAAAACTTATTAAACGTCTTGGGAAATATCTTTTACTAACTACCGTTACCTCAAGAAGTAAAGAACATTATTTTGAGTGAATTTCGGGTAGTTAAGTACAGTACATTACAGTAGTCACTCTGGTCACTTTATCTTTAAGTCAAAACGCTGGTTAATGAAGGTAGGAGATGCCGTCTTGCCAGTGTTGACACAAGACTTGAAACATCCCGTTCTTTGTTTATATTGATTAAGCAGTCTCTCTCTCTCTCTCTCTCTCTCTCTCTCTCTCTCTCTCTCTCTCTCTCTCTCTCTCTCTCTCTCTCTCACCTTCAATAAGTTAGAATACGCACACGCACTCACACTAAAGCACCAACGCACGCTTAAAAACGGAACTTTATACGTAATGTTGTGTTCATTGTTATTACAAAACTAGAAATTATGTTGGTGGCAGTAGGTGATGATGGTGGTAGTGGTGACGGTGGTGGTGACGGTGGTAGTGGGTGGTGGTGATGATAGTGTGTGATGGTGGGGGTAGTAAGTGGTGTGACAAAGGTAGTGGGTGATGGTGGGAGTAGTGGGTGGTGATGGTGGGAGTAGTGGGTGGTGATGGTGGTAGTAGTGGGCGGTGATGGTGGTAGTAGTGGGCGGTGATGGTAGTAGTGGGCGGTAATGGTGGTAGTAGTGGGCGGTAATGGTGGTAGTAGTGGGCGGTGATGGTGGTAGTAGTGGGCGGTGATGGTGGTAGTAGTGGGCGGTGATGGTGGGAGTAGTGGGTGGTGATGGTGGGAGTAGTGGGTGGTGATGGTGGTAGTAGTGGGCGGTGATGGTGGTAGTAGTGGGCGGTGATGGTTGTAGTAGTGGGTGGTGATGGTGGTAGTAGTGGGCGGTGATGGTTGTAGTAGTGGGTGGTGATGGTGGGAGTAGTGGGTGGTGATGGCGGTAGTAGTGGGTGGTGATGGTGGGAGTAGTGGGTGGCGATGGTTGTAGTAGTGGGTGGTGATGGTGGGAGTAGTGGGCGGTGATGGCGGTAGTAGTGGGTGGCGATGGTGGTAGTAGTGGGTGGCGATGGTTGTAGTAGTGGGTGGCGATGGTGGTAGTAGTGGGTGGCGATGGTGGTAGTAGTGGGTGGCGATGGTGGTAGTAGTGGGCGGTGATGGTGGTAGTAGTGGGTGGTGATGGTGGTAGTAGTGGGCGGTGATGGTGGTAGTAGTGGGTGGTGATGGTGGTAGTATAAGTGGCGGTGGATGGTAATGAGATGGGTGATACTTGTGTCCATGTCTGGGAGGTTAAATTCCTGGGGCCCTCGCTGTCACCACCTCTTCCCCCCACCACCTCTTCCCCCCACCACCCACCACCTCTTCCCCCACCAACTACCACCTCTTCCCCCTACCACCCACCACCTCCTCCCCCATACACCCCTCCCCCCACACACCCCTCCCCCCCACACACCCTTCTCCCCCACACACCCCTCCCCTCCCCCACACACACCCCTCCCCTCCCCCACCCCCCACCCCCCACCTACCCCACACACCCCCCACCTACCCCACACACCCCCCACCTCCCCCCCACACCCCCCCACACACACACCCCTCCCCTCCTTTCCCTCACAACCCAAGGGATGATGGACCCCCTCTGTCGTAAAAAGAAAGGGGTGTGTCTACCTGGCCTCTGTAATATTCTGTCTGGTGCTCGACCTGACCAAGACCTGTGGTGGGGAGGCTTTACTTAGTTCCATATACAGTAGTCACTTGTATACAGAGGTTTTCACTTGGTAATGATTAAATTGTTTCATTTGTATTCAGGAGGATTAACATTCATCTGGTTAGGGCTTTTTTTTTATAATGTGTACTGTACCTGGTGAAGTAGTGGTAGTAACCCACTTCGTTCCCAGCAGCCGAGGAAACGCTAGTCCGAAAAGCAGATTTACGACCCAGCTCCCTGTGTTTAAGTGTCCAGTTGAGGTGGCCCCCCCCCCCCCACCTAAGACCCACAACACACGCCACTGTGCTCTTAGTCAGGGGGGAGAAAGGGGCTGATGTGAGTGCGGGGTGACGGGGGCTGATGTGAGAGCAGGGGTGATAGGGTCTGTCCTGACGTAGCCCAGATTATTGCATTTTTCGTTCCCTGGCTCGCTCGCTCGCTGCCTCGTCTCCCGGCGTGTTTTGGTGGACTCTGCTGACGATGATGATACTGCCAGTCATCAAAGGCTCATCTATCTGCTTCTGTTGTCACTTGTTTGTATTTCTCGTCTGGCTTTCAAGTGAATCTTTTATTGCTTCCTGTTGTGATGTTTGGATATTCTTTTTCTAAGATGTTTTTTAGTTCGGAATTGCGGCGTTTGACATCGGTGTGTGTGTGTGTGTGTGTGTGTGTGTGTGTGTGTGTGTGTGAAGGTATTACCATTGAGTCGTGGTTTATTTCCATGCTGTTGATCTCTGCCTCGTGCACGGCTACGACTTGGCTTCATGGTTTTCGGTTCATGTTGACCGCCATCCCTATAACCTGCTCTGAATATACACGACAAGAATACATGTCTCCCACCCCTCCCCCCCCCCTTAGCACCATCTCCCCCCTTAGCATCATCTCCCCCCCTCAGCACCATCTCCCCCCCCCCTCAACGCCATCTCCCCCCTCAGCACCATCTCCCCCCTCAGCACCATCTCCCCCCTCAGCACCATCTCCCCCCTCAGCACCATCTCCCCCCTCAGCACCATCTCCCCCCCTCAGCACCATCTCCCCCCTCAGCACCATCTCCCCCCCCCTCACACCATCCCCCCCTCAGCACCATCCCCCCCTCAAACCCCCCAGCCATCTCCCCCCCTCAGCACCATCTCCCCCCCCTCAGCACCATCTCCCCCCCCTCAGCACCATCTCCCCCCCTCAGCACCATCTCCCCCCCTCAGCACCATCTCCCTTTCCTCCCCCTACCTTCCCCCTCAGCACCATCTCCCTTTCCTCCCCCTACCTTCCCCCTCAGCACCACCTCTCCTCCTCCCCCCTCCACTAAAGAAAAATTACACGGTGCCTTATAACGAGTAGTATAAATAATTAATGTATACAGTAACTAGATGTAAAAATATAGCGAGTTGTCATGTATGATAAGTTGATATAAAATGTGTGTACTGTGTATCGTGTTATCCCAAGGTGTTTATTTATCATTAGGCGGAGGTATTTTATCAGGAGAGTCACTTCATTCCCTCATACTCATCAACTCTACGTTTCTGCCCCGTCAGTTTTAAAGCCCCAAGTTATTTATGATACCTTCCTACCGGCCTGGTGTAGGATCCCGCCTCTTGTCTTAGCTGTTAGATACTGTGTTTTGTTGAGAGTTTATTCGTCTTATTGATGTTCCTACAGTTTTGTTGAGGTTGGTCAAGTTGGGTGATTGCTTACACTCATGAGTTAGTTTTAGTATTCGAGGTCCCGTTACCATATTTCTCCTCATCTCTTCTGTGTCGTAAGTAATGTGTTGTTCTCTCAGACGGCCCCAGGGGGAATATACACAAACAAGAACACAAACATAACTTTATTTTTGTCCTTCACATTTCACTTGTGTTTTTCGAGAATTTTCCAAGAGGTGATGTTTCTTTTCCTCTTAGGCCCACCTGTTTTGCACTTGCCCCTCACGTGATGTATCCGCCGCCTCCCTCTGGGCTATTTTTGAACGTGGCCGCGTCAGCTTCCTGTCTGCGTGGCGGCACCCAGAGGTTCTCCTTTAATAAAATCCACCGGCGTTTAGCGCTGGTACGCGGCGCGGGGATCTTGAGCCACGTAATCCACTGGTTGTGGTGGTACCTGGTGGTGCCTACTACCTGGTGGTGGTGGTACCAGGTAATGGTGGTACCTGTTGGTGAGGGTTACCTGGTGGTGGTGGTGCCTGTTGGTGCCGCCTACCTGGTGGTGGTACAGTTGCGGAAATGTGTTCCCACACCCCTGTGGTAACCCGTGTCTCCAAACGGCACCGTCACAGTTGTAGTATTACTATTTATGAATGAACGGGTATCGGTTGTGTAACGACGGACGTGATTGGTGAATAGGTTTTCTATAGGTCATATAAGTTGGCCGTTTGGAGACGAGGATTACCACAGCGGGTGCAGGAACACACTTCCGCCACTGTACCTGTTGGTGGTGGTAGTGCTGTTGTCAAACATTCCTCCCCCCAAATCCTATTGTTGTATATTCCTTGCGGGTTTTACTCTTATTTACGAACCGGTTCCGCATCACTGGATATAAGTCAAGATTGTAACTGTTCCATCAATGTGAGTGTTTGTCATATACTGTAAATTGTTTATATTATTGATTGATTTTACTCCGCCGTTCCAGACTTATGAGTCGGTAATACCTGTGTCAGGTGTGTGGGTCAGGGCAGTATAGTGTAATAGGTTTCCTTGTGAGACGTGACCATTGATGGTGTGGGAGAGCGAACGATCTTTCTTTTTCCCTAGTTTTGTTTATCTTCCTCTTGGAAAAATAATCTCACCTTTATTGAAAATAGTGAATGTTTTGTTGAGGAAAGTTGACGCTAACAATGGTGGCGGCGGGGAAAGGTCGCACCCAGTGATGGCGTCCCCAGAAGATAAACACTGATATCCTTCCTCTGTCACCGGCGGACGTGGGAAATTTTTTGAATCCTGCAGGTGTGGTCTTGTGTTGGGCAGGTGACAGCTATTGCTACAGGCCAAGACCCAAAATTGTGTGTTACTGTGGTGTTCCTCGCGTCAAACCTTTCTCTTTTCCTCCTCCAGTGAACCAAGCATTTCCCTGAATATTCTATTTGTTTGTATCTCACCTGCTCTGATGACCACAAGACACTGTTAGAAAATGTATATACTAAAGATCAATACACGGTGAGTATAGGTGTATGGCGGTTGAGTTATGTATTATATCCAGTGTTGTAAATGTTGTATACTGTATTGGGATGTGTGTTTTGGGGTCAGGTAACATGTTCCTTAATTCAGTAAGTTTGTCGGGTATCGGTTGAGTTTTGCAGGAGGTGGTGAGGACAGCGGTGAGGAGGACACGGTGCCTAGCCAGTGTTACACCTCGGCAGTCATGAAGCAAGCGCCAGTCTTTACTCATACATACATCCCCCCCCCCCCCCCCTGACCTCACCTCCCTGTTGCCCTTGTGCTTCACTGTTTTGTTTCCTGGATTTGACTTTTTTTTGTGTGTGTGTGTGTGTGTGTGTGTGTGTGTGTGTCAGTCAAATATTAAGTTATGACAGAATAAGTATGGGGAAAAAGGAGTGTTGTAAAGCGGAATCAGCGATGTTATGGGATGGTGTTTGAACCTCTTACCTTACCATCAATTCTACACAATATAATAGTGATTCTTTATATGTAAAATGTATATAGTGATTTTTCGAGACGCTGAACCATTATATAGATGAACAACTAGGAGCAAATAATAGTGATAATAATAATATGTATCTCAAGGTGTTCATTAACTCTACGGTAACTGGTATTCACATTTTGTTACATTTGGTTCTTTTTCGTGTGAGCAGAGTGAACTAAACCCAGGTGGCTGCTGGTTTATGCTGCTCACTTACTTCCCGACCAAGTTCTTTTTAATGACGTCATCGTGTTGTGTTCGTTAGTGTTGTAGTTTCCGTGACGTAATGAGAGTTTCCTCGCATCGATGAACATTTTACTACATAAATACTCAAAGGGGAGGTCACTATTGATTATTGGGTCACAGGGTCAAGTCAGAGGTCGAGGTGGTCGTTGCGAACCGGACCATAACGAGACTTGACATTGGACGATCAATGTGATGGTGTATAGTAGAGGTGCGAGGGGCCTTGACTTCACCTTGAGGTTGTCGTGGACGAACACCCAGATGGATGTACGTGGTGCCCAAACTTGCCGCTCCTATAGATGGGGTAAACGTCGTAACTATCTAATTGTCTTAACTAAGCATTAGACTAAGTCACGAGGATCAGCTAAGACCAGGCAAGTTTTCTGATCATCGAATATCACGTGGTCAATGACGCCATATTGGGGCTTAAAATTACGAACAAAAACGGGAATTTATTTTGTGCATGTGTGCCCGAGTGGCCTAAATATACGTAACAGAGACCTGTGATGACTGTCACGTGAGTCAGTGTGTCGCTCAACTCCCTCAGTTATAAAGTGTGTTTTGGCAGATGTTAAAGTTAGCGGCGACAGTTTCCACTGTCTATACTCGTCGCTCTAACAAGAGAACTTGCTTCAAGCTCAATATTCAAAGTAGTAAAGTTATCAGGTTTAGGATGTTTGATGATATAACACGAGCCGAAAATAACATTGTGTCGCTCAATAGACGTTTAATGCGTGTGTAGTGAGCCCCACCCATATATATATATATATATATATATATATATATATATATATATATATATATATATATATATATATATATATATATATATGCTGATAACCACAAGGAAAGAAGAAAACACGAAGTTCCCAAGCGCTTTCGTGTAATTCACATCTTCAGGGGTGAGTACAGACTAAAGAGAAGTACAAAACAAGGTGTATATATACAGAGGAGGGTGAGATCAGGTCCACAATGGTCAGGTATTAGGTAATGACCCTACTAATCTTTAAATAGCACCGCAACGGTCGGTAGTCAGGTCAGGGTAAGGTGACCCAACCTTCTCACCTGGTTACAAATCTTCTTAATTACAAAATTGTCCAATTTGTACATGCCGTTACTCAAATTCATATTGAATACTTCGGTATGTTTAATGAGACTAAATTCTATGATGTTCCTACTGTCAATTGAATTACAAGGTAATAGGGTCATTACCTAATACCTGACCATTGTGGACCTGATCTCACCCTCCTCTGTATATATACACCTTGTTTTGTACTTCTCTTTAGTCTGTACTCACCCCTGAAGATGTGAATTACACGAAAGCGCTTGGGAACTTCGTGTTTTCTTCTTTCCTTGTGGTTATCAGCATATATATATATATATATATTAAAGGTAGGTTAAGGAAATATCCTAGGCTATCTCTTCTCGACCTTCCTCACAAGAAAGTTGTCTGAAGTGCGCGGTTGGGTCAGGCCCTTCAATAATATTCTGGGAATTGGTCAGTTGAGGAGGCTTTTTGGCGGGCCTTTGATCCGTGCGGTGTGTCAGTATGGTAATACCCGGCAATATCGTTCTTTCGATTTGTAAGGCAAAACGGATGGGAGGCAATATTTTCTGCGGCCTCGACTTGTAAGCGTTATTGTCAAAGGCAAGACGCCCATTTACTTGACAAAAGACAGAATAAATTTCCGATAGCATACATACACTCTGATTAGTCCAAGTGTCTGCCCAATCGAGGAACTGACGTAAGTGGCACTTGGTGATCCGGCATGTGACCGACACGAAATATGACTGAGAGTCCTACTTAAATCCCTCAGTCAACCTAGTTAGGGGGAGGATATGGTCTTGGTCCTACCTCCCTCCTTCAGATTTTGTTGTTGTTACACTACCGGAAAAGTTCTCCAAATATTTTGATAAGAGTATACTGTAGGGCCTATGCCAGCGGGAAGTCTTGCTACCTCAGAGAAAAACTGAGTTTCAATACTCTGCATGTAGAGGGAGGTAAATACAGCAATTTGCGTAAACTCCCCTGTAGAACATCCCGAGGCTACAAACACAGTACCATAATCACTATATTACGTAAATATTGTCGTTCGCCATCTGCATATAACTACATAACTCAAACTTCAACATAAGCAGCAGCCCCCCCCCCCCCCCTGGTGCGTCTCCTCCAATATCCATTCATAATGTTTTACATGGCGCTTGTATCATTATTAACTATAATTACAACTCGTTAATATTAAATGTGAACGTTAATTGTTCCTTTGATGTTGTGCTGTATATCCTAATGGGCTTTTGATCACTCTAGTATTAAACGACTCATTTGTTGTTTGGAACATTTCGCTAAGAGGAAGGATTTTGTTATCTGGACCCCAGCTTAAGTATGTCAACACGTATTGTTTATAACTTAGTATATATGTTTACTGAGTACACCAACACGTACTGTAGTCATGACCTATGAGGCTGGACTAGATATATCAGACATTTTTATTAGTATTCAGTTTACAGTCAGTTTGGTGAGAAGATATATCTGTATTTAGTATTATTTATATTAAACTTTGTATGAGTACATGAGCAAATGACTACCTTGTGTGAAGACGTACAGTACAGTGCAGTACAATATGCTGTTCTCACCATAACTAAATGATTTTATAACACTTTTACATTTGATATTGATGGATGATGAAGCTTCTTTTCTTGTTGTTGATATCATTTTAAAAGATATCATACTACCTGATGTTGGTCTCTGGCAGCTGTAGGTAGTTTCAGTTTTTTTAGCTACCAATTGGTTATGCTCGTGAGATCTAACGTAAACCTCTTTTTTCACTACATTTCTTCCCTTGTGTGAGTAATTGGCTGTACCAGGACCTTTAGAGAGGGGGGAAAAAGACGAGTTTCTCACGACAATTTAATGAATGTTGCCGGAGTGAAGAATAACAAGACCTCAAAGGTTGTCGTCGAGGACAGGTCTTGTTGTTGTCAACATAAACACTGGCCCGTTTGATCTTCCTGCCTGTGAGTAAACACATGTTACCCACGGGACTGGAGGGAGGCGGGCGGCGTGTACCGTGTAGGAAGGGAGTTGGGGCTTGGTGGGGTGGTCAGGGGGAAACAAGGGACTTGAAGGTAATGGGCCATGGAAGGGGTGTAGTGTAGGGTATTGGGGAGGAGATGGGCCGTAAGAAGGGGGATATTGGTTGGGATGTTGGGGAAGAAGCTGGAACTTGGGGAAGGGCTTGTGTTAGATATACAGCCGTGGGTATGGTAGTATGGGGGGCGGACATGGTGGTATGGAAGGCGGACATGGTGGTATGGGGGGCGGACATGGTAGTATGGAAGGCGGACATGGTGGTATGGAAGGCGGACATGGTAGTATGGGGGGCGGACATGGTGGTATGGAAGGCGGACATGGTAGTATGGAAGGCGGACATGGTGGTATGGAAGGCGGACATGGTGGTATGGAAATAGGGTAGAGATAGAGAGGAAGAAAGGAAGGAAATGTTAAAGAGATGCGTGAAGGTAGTGGTTCTCAGCTCTCTTGCCCTTGATGTTTGGGTTTGTTTCATTGGAGCAGCCTTGTTGATCTCTGGCTCACGGAGTTTATGTCGAGACTCTGATAGGATGGTTGGCCGTCGAACTGGTGCAGTACAATATGTCGGGATTTTGATTGTCTGTCGTATGGTTAACTGGACGAGTAGGGTCATGGAACCAAAGTATACAGTACATGTAAAAGTATCTCAACACACACACACACACACACTCACACACTGTAGGTTATATAAAAGTTCTTCGCTACACACTTGCAAAAATTGTATCTACTATACACTGGCCCTGTGTGGTGAGAGGTGGCCTGGCCCTGTGTGGTGAGAGGTGGCCTGGCCCTGTGTGGTGAGAGGTGGCCTGGCCCTGTGTGGTGAGAGGTGACCTGGCCCTGTGTGGTGAGAGGTGACCTGGCCCTGTGTGGTGAGAGGTGACCCGGTAAGACCCCCTGAGAAGCACATCACCGCCACCTGCTTCCAGAGTTTCCACTCCACCTGGGAGGACAAAGCCGACTGTGTGTGTGTGTGTCATTGGTTCGGTGGTTTCTTGCTTTGGTTACAATTGAGATCATCTGAGGTTAGGTTAGAGTGTTTTAATCATCGGATGAAATATGCTGGGGTGCTTAATTATCAGGTGATTGTAAGCAAGATATTGTCGATGGATAAGTTAGTTATGAAAGACGATCACAAGTCTGTCTGTATACAGCCAGAAAGTAAGAGGATGGCGACTTAAAGTTTTCCATGTAGACTCGAGTTTTCAGTTGAATATTAACCTTGTGCTTGTTGGGTTATTGTTTACTTTTGATAGACTGTTAACTTACGTACGTTTGTTTGTTTAGACGCCCTCGTTCCTTTGTTATCCTCCCTACCTCGACTCTGAATCCGTTAAAACACCATTTCTCCCTGTATAGGTGTGTTTGTGTTCACGTGTTTGTCTGGTGGGCTTTATACTGCATTGTCCTGCACACCAAGGCAACACCTATTGCTACTCTCTCTCTCTCTCTCTCTCTCTCTCTCTCTCTCTCTCTCTCTCTCTCTCTCTCTCTCTCTCTCTCTCTCTCTCTCTCTCCATCAGTTCGCCTCAACCATCTGGCTACAACTCCTCCCATTGTCTGGTGTAGATTTAGTTCAAACTGGCCTCCGTTGGTGTGTCTATACTGTACTGAACGTTTGCGTAAGAGACATGTGCTGATGGCATTATAGAAATAATCAATGATTATGATACAAGAACTTTACTTTTGAACTTTGTCACACACATGAGGGGTTTACACTCCGCAGTGTATGTGCCTTCCGGGTGTGTGGGGGGGGGGGGGGGTATTTGTATATTTTAAAGCACTTCCTTGTTTATTGCTGTTGGATTATGGACACAAAAGACATGAAAGACTGATGAAATGTTTTAGTCACTGGTAGCTGGTGTTTCATTCTTTGGTGGTTAAACCGTAGCTTCACGGAGGGGAACATCGGTGTTTATTTGTCATCAACACGAGAGAGTAACGGAAGGTTCTGCAGGGGAACGTGTCACTTCTCTTATTGAGTGTTGGAAATGTGTTCACGAAAACTGTGGTAGAAAGTGTATACAAAACGCTGAATCAAACTACACCAAGAAGATTAATGTATTTATAGTTGTTGTGACGTAATGGCGGATAAATACATGATAAAAGCCTCGTGATGTTTGGGGGGGGGGGGATAATTTATTTCAAATACACGTTGCAAGTTAAAACACCAATGGCAGAATATGAGTCGTTCAAACATTATTTACATCAGCGCTGAATTTTGGCTGGTCGTTCTCTATTATTTAATGTGACAGTCATATATGTGGTGAAATATCATCATTTCATATTTATAAACACAGTAAATATCAACATTTACTGTGTCAATTTTTTGGACCTGGTTGAGCGGGTGTGTGTACGATCATCGAGCACCCTGGTGACTATCCCGTAGTTGGTGTAAGGAAAGTCTCTCTCTCTCTCTCTCTCTCTCTCTCTCTCTCTCTCTCTCTCTCTCTCTCTCTCTCTCTCTCTCTCTCTCTCTCTCTCTCTCTCTGTAGGAAGGAAATTTTTACTATTAGGGGAGTGAGCGCGTGTGGCCCAGGGGTGTAGCCGCCGCTCACGCTGGAATTATGAATGAGAAAACTCCTCTTCACCCACCCCCCCCCCCCCCACCCAGCCCGCACTCCAGCTTCTTTGTCTACTACGGCTTACTCTTGTTCCGCCTAAACACCAGCGTTAGGGGTACTGGCCAGGAGGGGGAGAGACGGGAAGAGTGCAGGAGGTGGAGGGACGGGAAGGGTGCAGGATGAGGAGGTGGAGGAGTGCAGATGGAGGAGGGGTAAGAGCGCATGAGGAGGAGGAGAGGGGGGGGGAGAGCGCAGGAGGAGGAGGAGGAGGGAGGGGAAGAGTGCAAGAGGAGGAGGAGGAGGAGGAGGGGGAAGAGTGCATTTGGTGCCCGGGGGGAGGGGTGGGGAGGGAGGGGGGGGGGGAGAGGCTGGCTAGCTGGGTTGAGGGTGTGGACCGCTAAAGGTGATGTGAGGTTGTACCCTACATGAGGGAGGGTAGTACATGAGGGAGGGTAGTACATGAGGGAGGGTAGTACATGAGGGTGGGTACTACATGAGGGTGGGTACTACATGATGGCGGGTAGTACATGAGGGTGGGTAGTACATAATGAAGGGGAGGGTTGCCAGGTATGTATTTAAGTTAAGAGACAGGAGCACTAGGGGTGATGGAGGGGGAAGCCGGGACAAAGAATGGTACTTCTACATATTGGCGAGGGAGGTGAGGTGAAGGGGATGAAGGGAGGCACTAAAGGGTTGAAAGGGGGGTGTTGTATGGTGTATAAAGGGTGATGGCGTGATGGAAGATAATTAAGGGGGTTAGGGGAGGGTTACTAGGATAATTATTTGCTAAGGGAGAGGGGGGTGGGGGGAGTGATGAGGAAGGGGGGTAGAAGGGGCACTGATGGGGTGTGGTTTAGCTCAGGAGGGCCGGCCAAGACTACTGGGCTGTGTGTAGTGGAAGGTAGACGGGGATGTGGAGGAGGAGAGGTGCTGAATCAGGAGGAAGGGAGGGAGTAATATCAGGAGTAGGCAGGGAGAAGTGTCAGGAGTGGCGAGGGAGCAGTGTCAGGAGTAGGGAGGGAGTAATATCAGGAGTAGGCAGGGAGCAGTATCAGGAGTGGCGAGGGAGCAGTATCAGGAGTAGGGAAGGAGTAATATCAGGAGTAGGCAGGGAGAAGTATCAGGAGTGGCGAGGGAGCAGTATCAGGAGTAGGGAGGGAGTAGTATCAGGAGTAGGCAGGGAGAAGTATCAGGAGTGGCGAGGGAGCAGTATCAGGAGTAGGGAGGGAGTAATATCAGGAGTAGGCAGGGAGCAGTATCAGGAGTAGGGAGGGAGCAATATCAGGAGTTGGGAGGGAGGGAGCAGTATCAGGAGTAGGGAGGGAGCAGTATCAGGAGTGGAGAGGAAGGGAGCAGTATCAGGAGTGGCGAGGAAGGGAGCAGTATCAGGAGTAGGGAGGGAGCAGTATCAGGAGTAGAGAGGGAGGAAGGGAGCAGTATCAGGAGTAGGGAGGGAGCAGTATCAGGAGTGGAGAGGAAGGGAGCAGTATCAGGAGTGGCGAGGAAGGGAGCAGTATCAGGAGTAGGGAGGGAACAGTATCAGGAGTAGAGATGGAGGAAGGGAGCAGTATCAGGAGTAGGGAGGGAGCAATATCAGGAATAGGGAGGGAGGAAGGGAGCAGTATCAGGAGTGGCGAGGAAGGGAGCAGTATCAGGAGTAGGGAGGGAACAGTATCAGGAGTAGAGAGGGAGGAAGGGAGCAGTATCAGGAGTAGGGAGGGAGCAATATCAGGAATAGGGAGGGAGGAAGGGAGCAGTATCAGGAGTAGGGAGGGAGGGAGCAATATCAGGAATTGGGAGGGAGGAAGGGAGCAATATCAGGAATTGGGAGGGAGGAAGGGAGCAATATCAGGAGTATGGAGGGAGGAAGGGAGCAGTATCAGGAGTAGGGAGGGAGCAATATCAGGAATAGGGAGGGTGGGAGTACTGGCATGGAGGTCTATGCTGAGGAGGTAAGACAGGAGGACGCATTGTGATGGATGGGAAGGAAGTACAGTAATAAAAAAAGGCGTAAAGTTGTGTGTTACAAGTTTTGAAGAGAGCTCTGGGAGACTGTGGAGGGCATGTAAGGTGACGGTAGTGGAGTGTGGGGGAGTGGGGGGTATGGAGGTACGTGCTGGGTAGGGGAGTGGGAGTGAGGTACGTGTGGGGGAGTGGGAGTAAGGTACGTGTGGGGGAGTGGGAGTAAGGTACGTGCTGGGTAGTGGAGTGTGGGGGAGTGGGAGTAAGGTACGTGCTGGGTAGTGGAGTGTGGGGGAGTGGGAGTAAGGTACGTGCTGGGTAGTGGAGTGTGGGGAAGTGGGAGGTATGGAGGTACGTGTGGGGGAGTGGCAGTAAGGTACGTGCTGGGTAGTGGAGTGTGGGGGAGTGGGAGTAAGGTACGTGCTGGGTAGGGGAGTGGGAATAAGGTACGTGTAGGGGAGTGGGAGTAAGGTACGTGCTGGGTAGTGGAGTGTAGGGGTGGGGGGTGGATGTATGAGGGGAAATATAACTTTTTCCCTCAATGTAAGCAGTGGGGGAAAAATGTGTTTATTTATGTGACAAATGAGGGGACCAAGTGTAGAAGATGAGGGGAGCGAGGATTGTACTTACCTGTAAGAGATGAGGGGAACGAGGCATGTACTTACCTGTAGGAGATGAGGGGAACGAGGCACGTACTTACATGTAGGAGATGAGGGGAACGAGGCATGTACCTACCTGTAGGAGATGAGGGGAACGAGGCACGTACTTACCTGTAGGAGATGAGGGGAACGAGGCACGTACTTACCTGTAGGAGATGAGGGGAACGAGGCACGTACTTACATGTAGGAGATGAGGGGAACGAGGCATGTACCTACCTGTAGGAGATGAGGGGAACGAGGCACGTACTTACCTGTAGGAGATGAGGGGAACGAGGCACGTACTTACATGTAGGAGATGAGGGGAACGAGGCATGTACTTACCTGTAGGAGATGAGGGGAACGAGGCACGTACTTACCTGTAGGAGATGAGGGGAACGAGGCACGTACTTACCTGTAGGAGATGAGGGGAACGAGGCACGTACTTACCTGTAGGAGATGAGGGGAACGAGGCATGTACTTACATGTAGGAGATGAAGGGAACGAGGCATGTACTTACCTGTAGATGAGGGGAACGAGGCATGTACTTACCTGTAGGAGATGAGGGGAACGAGGCATGTACTTACCTGTAGGAGATGAGGGGAACGAGGCATGTACTTACATGTAGGAGATGAGGGGAACGAGGCATGTACTTACCTGTAGATGAGGGGAACGAGGCATGTACTTACCTGTAGGAGATGAGGGGGACGAGGCATGTACTTACCTGCAGGAGATGAGGGGAACGAGGGATGTACTTACCTGTAGGAGATGAGGGGAAACAAGGGATGTACTTACCTGTTGGAGGAGATGAGAGAGCCAGCATTGTGGAGGAGGAGTGCGAGAGCCAGCAGTGTGGAGTAGGAGGAGGAATGAGAGCCAGCAGTGTGGAGTAGGAGGAGGAGTGAGAGAGCGAGCAGTGTGGAGTAGGAGCAGGAGGAGTGAGAGAGCCAGCAGTGTGGAGTAGGAGGAATGAGAGAGCCAGCAGTGTGGAGTAGGAGTGAGAGAGCCAGCATTGTGGAGTAGGAGGAGTGAGAGCGAGCTAGCTATGTGGAGTGGGAGGAGTGAGAGAGCCAGCAGTGTGGAGTAGGACTGGTGAGAGCCAGCAGTGTGGAGTAGGACGAGGAGTGAGAGAGCCAGCAGTGTGGAGGAGTAGGAGGAGGAGTGAGAGAGCGAGCCAGCTATGTGGAGTAGGAGTGATGAGAGCCAGCAGTGTGGAGTAGGAGTGAGAGAGCCACCATTGGGTTTATAAGAGGAAGGATCCCAATAAAAGCAGGAAATTGATAGGAAGAGGAAGAAGAAAAACCGGACGGGGAAGAAGAGTCGAACAGATGAAAAAATATTGACCGGGAAGACAATAATTGGGGGGGGGGGTAATTAGGGTGGTGGAGATCAGTAATTGGGAGTGAGAGAAGAGTAATTGGGAGTGGGAGAAAAGGTAATTGGGATAGTGTGAAATAACAGGTGTAAGATTATAATAAGGGGGAAGAATGACCGAGGGGAGACACCAACTAACGGGGATGAGAGGAAGAAAAGATAATTGGAATGTGGGGAAATGTGGTACAGGTTGGGGAGGGGAGGGGTGTTGTAGAGGGGAGAGGAGGGAAGGTTGTAGAGGGGAGAGGATGGTGGTTGTAGAGGGAGAGGGAAGGTTGTAGAGGGGAGATGAGGGGAGGTTGTAGAGGGAGAGGGGGAGGGAAGGTTGTAGAGGGAGAGGGGGAGGGAAGGTTGTAGAGGGAGAGGGGGAGGGAAGGTTGTAGAGGGAGAGGATGGAGGTTGTAGAGGGGAGAGGATGGGAGGTTGTAGAGGGAGAGGGGAGGTTGTAGGGGGTAGAGGAGGGGAGGAAAAGTTGTAGAGGGAGAGGGAAGGTTGTAGAGGGAGAGGATGGAGGTTTTAGGGGGAGAGGGGGGGGGGAGGAAAGGTTGTAGAGGGAAGAGGAGGGGAGGAAAGGTTGTAGAGGGGAGGTTGTAGAGGGGAGAGAATACAAAGTTTGGTCTGAGTCATTCCCTATCAGTCTCATAGCTCCAGGGATCAGCTCAGGGTAGAGTCTCGGCTCCAGGGATCAGCTCAGGGTAGAGTCTCACAGCTCCAAGGATCAGCTCCAGGGATCAGTTCAGGGTAGAGTCTCACAGCTTCAGGGATCAGCTCAGGGTAGAGTCTCACAGCTTCAGGGATCAGCTTAGTTTAGAGTCTCAGCTCCAGGGATCAGCTCAGGGTTATCACGTCTACCACAAGTTATTAGCTGCAGTAATTCTGATAACCAATAACGTGAAACAAGTTATTAGGAAAGAGGTGTTGATCGCCCAGTAGACAGGTGGTGAGGTGGAGGTGACGGCTTGGGGAGCAGCGAGAGAACATTATGAAGCAGCAAGAGGAGGGGGAGGAGAGGGAGAGAGCGTGAATAGTGGAGGCCGGGCGGAGCGAGGAGACCAAGAGGACTTCAGAGGGAGGCTGAGTCCCTGCGCCAGGCTCGCACAAAGATGGCTCACGTGTTTTTTTCCTCTCTCTCTCACTCTCTCTCACTCTCTCGCTCTCTCTCGCTCTCTCTCACTCTCTCTTACTCTCGTGCGCTTCAAGGGAGGGTAATGGTAAGAGGCGAGCCGCTGATGAGAGTCTGGGTGGTGCAGGGCCAGGAGGGAGAGGGGGGGCAGGGGCGTGTACATGAGTCAAGCTGCATCAAGAGGGTACTGGGAATGGTGCAACGAGAGAGGGAGGGAGGGAGGGAGGGAGAGAGAGATGAAAGAAGAAAAAGAGGGAGAGCAGAAAAAGAAGACAAGAGATGTGGGGGATTTGAGGGAGGGAAGGAAGGAGGGAGTTGATAAAAAAAAGGTGTTATTAAAGGAAGTTTCCGCGCACACACACACACACACACAGTACACATCACAGCACAGTACACGACTCGCCCCTCGCAAACACGGTCCTGCCATAAAATTGATCATGGCAAAAATCGTAGATGGGGAGAGAGAGAGAGAGAGAGAGAGAGAGAGAGATTTAACTCAGAATTCAAAGGAGGAGAAGGAAGAGGAGAGGAGGGATGTGTGAGAGGAGAGACAGGAGAGGGAAGATTAGAAGACGCGAGAGGAGGGAAAGAATGGAAGAGGAGGGGAAGTAGTCGGCAGAGATATAAGGGACGATGAAGAATAGGAGGAGGGAAGGAGTACTGAGCAAGTGAGAGGAGGAGAAAGACGAGGAGGAGGAGGAGGAGTCCGGTGCATGTAGGAGGAGGAGGAGGAGTCCGGTGCATGTAGGAGGAGGAGGAGGAGGAGGAGGAGGAGTAGTCCGGTGCATGTAGGAGGAGGAGGAGGAGTCCGGTGCATGTAGGAGGAGGAGAAGTCCGGTGCATGTAGGAGGAGGAGGAGTCCGGTGCATGTAGGAGGAGGAGGAGGAGTCCGGTGCATGTAGGAGGAGGAGGAGGAGGAGTCCGGTGCATGTAGGAGGAGGAGGAGGAGTCCGGTGCATGTAGGAGGAGGAGGAGGAGTCCGGTGCATGTAGGAGGAGGAGGAGGAGTCCGGTGCATGTAGGAGGAGGAGGAGGAGTCCGGTGCATGTAGGAGGAGGAGGAGTCCGGTGCATGTAGGAGGAGGAGAAGTCCGGTGCATGTAGGAGGAGGAGGAGGAGGAGTCCGGTGCATGTAGGAGGAGGAGGAGGAGGAGTCCGGTGCATGTAGGAGGAGGAGGAGGAGGAGTCCGGTGCATGTAGGAGGAGGAGGAGGAGTCCGGTGCATGTAGGAGGAGGAGGAGGAGTCCGGTGCATGTAGGAGGAGGAGGAGGAGTAGTCCGGTGCATATAGGAGGAGGAGGAGGAGTCCGGTGCATGTAGGAGGAGGAGGAGGAGTCCGGTGCATGTAGGAGGAGGAGGAGGAGTCCGGTGCATGTAGGAGGAGGAGGAGGAGTAGTCCGGTGCATGTAGGAGGAGGAGGAGGAGTCCGGTGCATGTAGGAGGAGGAGGAGGAGTAGTCCGGTGCTTATAGGAGGAGGAGGAGGAGTCCGGTGCATGTAGGAGGAGGAGGAGGAGTCCGGTGCATGTAGGAGGAGGAGGAGGAGTCCGGTGCATGTAGGAGGAGGAGGAGGAGTAGTCCGGTGCATGTAGGAGGAGGAGGAGGAGTAGTCCGGTGCATGTAGGAGGAGGAGGAGGAGTCCGGTGCATGTAGGAGGAGGAGGAGGAGTAGTCCGGTGCATGTAGGAGGAGGAGTACGGTGCATGTAGGAGGAAGAGGAGGAGGAGTCCGGTGCATATAGGAGGAGGAGTCCGGTGCATGTAGGAGGAAGAGGAGGAGGAGTCCGGTGCATGTAGGAGGAGGAGGAGGAGTAGTCCGGTGCATGTAGGAGGAGGAGGAGGAGTCCGGTGCATGTAGGAGGAGGAGGAGGAGTCCGGTGCATGTAGGAGGAGGAGGAGGAGTAGTCCGGTGCTTGTAGAAGGAGGAGGAGGATTCTGGTGCATGGAGGAGGAGTCTGGGTGCATGTAGGAGGAGGAGGAGGAGGAGTCCGGTGCTTGTCGAAGGAGGAGGATGATTCTGGTGCATGTAGGAGGAGGAGGAGGAGTCCGGTGCATGTAGGAGGAGGAGGAGGAGTAGTCCGGTGCTTGTAGAAGGAGGAGGAAGATTCTGGTGCATGGAGGAGGAGTCTGGGTGCATGTAGGAGGAGGAGGAGGAGTAGTCCGGTGCTTGTAGGAGGAAGAGGAGTCTGGGGTGCATGTAGGAGGAGGAGGAGGAGGAGTCTGGGTGCATGTAGGAGGAGGAGTCCGGTGCTTGTAGAAGGAGGAGGATGATTCTGGTGCATGTAGGAGGAGGAGGAGGAGTCTGGGTGCATGTAGGAGGAGGAGGAGGAGTCTGGGTGCATGTAGGAGGAGGAGGAGGAGGAGGAGTCCGGTGCATGTAGGAGGAGGAGGAGGAGGAGTGCAGGCGGTGATAATTTGTACTGGATTATTGACACCATGTGGAGGGGCTCACAACACGAGGAGACAGACAGATCGATGGTGCTAAGGGTCGAGCTTTATAACACCGGTGATGGGGAGGGGCGTAATGAGGGGGAAACGGGAAGAGGGAAGGAAGGAAGGGGAGAGGAAAGATAATGGGAGAAGGGCACAGGAAGAAAGGCGAGGAATGGCATAAAATGGATGGATAGCCAGAAGTGAGAGGGGTGAGGTAAGGGATAAGGGAGAGAGGGGTGAGGTAAGGAAAAAGGGAGAGAGGGGTGAGGTAAGGGAAAAGGGAGAGAGGGGTGAGGTAAGGGAAAAGGGAGAGAGGGGTGAGGTAAGGGAAAAGGGAGAGAGGGGTGAGGTAGGGGAAAAGGGAGAGAGGGGTGAGGTATGGGAAAAGGTGAGAGGGGTGAGGTATGGGAAAAGGTGAGAGGGGTGAGGTATGGGAAAAGGGAGAGAGGGGTGAGGTAAGGGAAAAGGGAGAGAGGGGTGAGGTAGGGGAAAAGGGAGAGAGGGGTGAGGTAAGGGAAAAGGTGAGAGGGGTGAGGTATGGGAAAAGGGAGAGAGGGCAGGAGAGGGAGGAGGGTAAGGGAAAAGGAAGATTAATTTTTTATTTTGCCGGTTACAGCGGCTAGTTTATTGTGCGCCCCATGCTCATCCTGTGAGCGGTAGCGCAAAAGGATTACAGAGTAGGGCTTACAACGGGTCATAATAATTAACCCCCGTGGTCAGGATATTATGGCACTGAATGTTACACAGTATTTCAATTACATTATTTGTTTAGTTCTATACATACAGGGTAACTCATTCACAACTGCGTTAGTACAGGAGTGTGAGGCAATATGTCTGGCCACACACTTTGTTATTCACATTTGCGTCAGAAGTATTCAAGCACAAAGTGTGTTTGGTTCCAAACATGGGAACTGATATAGTTACTAAGTGCAAAAAAGTGGATACAATCTTAATATGTCGGCTATCTTGCCATTACAGATGAAGTGTTGTGCCATTTCACACACAGTGTGCTTGGACCTGTCCCTAAAAGGGTCTATCTTCACACAGTCGAGGACATAGTGTTGGAGTGTGTGGCCATATGTCTGGCCACATACTTTACATTTAGTCTTGTTTACATCTGCTTGAGGAGCATTCTGCCAGAGGTACTCACGTATATCATAACCTTAATCTACCGGTTACAACATCTTGTAATCTAGTGATCTTGTTACTTGCTCCATATACATGTTTCACTTGATACATCTCATCATGGTAAACTATGGATCGACTAGTGCCTGTTTGCACTTGTCTGCTTGCGTCAGAGTCATTAATAAGTTCCTTCCTAATTACAGTTTTAAGGGTTCTTTTTGACAGACCCAGATTGTATTCAACAGTGTCTTTGTTAGACGCGAGTTTGGCGGGGGCATCAACTCTGTCATGTTCTTTGAGGCCTGTGTGAGAGGGGATCCACAACAGTTTACTCTTGACACCCCAGTCAACAAGGTACGCATATTTGTGTCTGGCAGCAGAGACAAAGCGTGACAACTTGAGTCAAGGGCAAGTAGTGAGGATAGAGAGTTTGCGATGATGAGACTGTCAGTGACAGTGTTTTCAATGAATTTAATAGCTGTGAGTATGGCAACTAATTCAGTTTGTAGAGTGGATGCCCAGTTGTTAATTCTAACTCCTTTCTCAATTATATTACCGTCAGGTTGAGTCACAACAATAGCACTTCCAGCCCTCCCACAGGAGGTGTTAAGAGATCCATCAGTGTAGATGGTCTGTGTGATGTTATCATCAGTCTGTAGGGTGTGTATGTGTTCAAGGGCGTCCGGTCAATTCGTCGCCGGTCTTCGTCGCCGGTCAATTTGTCACCAGGTCAATTCGTCGCCGGTCAATTCGTCGTCGGTCAATTCGTCGTCAGTCACGCCAGTCCTAGCCAACCTTTTCAGGATCTTTAAAACAGGAGAGTCAAAAGCCAGGGATTTCCAAGGGTGACAAACAACCGGAAGAGAGGATATCTCTTTACTCGGACAATCAAGAAATAATCACAGGCTAACACGGTCACTACTCAACAAAATGTAGCCAGAAATAGATAACACAGGGCAATGCACAATCCTATACGGCACTCTATGAATGTTAGGTTAGGTTAGGTTCAAATTGTAAACCATTCATATCAAATTGACCGGCGACGAATTGTCCTAGCACCGTGTTCAAGAGCTCTCACTTTGGCAGTGTGTTGGAGATAAATAATTTATATAATTAATTTTTTGGGCGGATATGTCGGTATTGTGATATCGCAGGGAACTGTCCGCCAGGGTGGCAGGAAGCGCTGTTGTGTCTCAACTTTGCACAGGTGGTCTAGTCCAAACATCTTCATATGTGTAGCTGTAGTTTGGATCCATTTAGACTCGCCAGTCCCATGGTTCATACATTCTAGCAATTTTAAGGAAACAATGTTATCAGGATCACCACGCAGAAGCCTCAGGGCTATCATGAGGTTGACTTCAATTATTCTATCTTTAACACTGGGTATACCTAGTTCTTTCCTCATATTAAGTACTTTAGTGGTCATGGGACATCCTAGGATAATTCTAAGGGCTTTATTTTGCATTTTCTCGAGCTTGTCAACGCCTTTCCTGTCACGAAGGACCAGGGCTGGTGCGTGGTAATCTATCAGATCTTATATAGCCTCGGTACACTCGCACCAAAAAGTATCGGTGCAGGGTGAGATCGACGACTTCCGAAACGATACGTATACACTGTGATATGTCGGGAAGGTTGGTAAGTGTATCCTCATACCACCCCCCCCCCCCCACTAGGTGTTGCCATATGGCTGACAATCAGTGTGTTTGTTTCCTCTTTTCGGATTGTTGCTATGTGTCAACTGAATGATGAGCGAGGGTTCGGTCTCGGTGAACGTGGGTATAAAGCAGAGGCATTATGAAGCAGTAGAGATCTACACATGCCAGACGACATGGAAACCTCAGAGGGAACACGAGGAGCTACTATTGCTCTTCATGACGAAGGGTTCGGCGTCGCAGATATTAGCCAGCGGGGTGTCCACAGGAACACCGCTGCACGATGGATTCGGTGATACCTCGAAACTGGTGCTACAGACGACGGGTCTCGGAGCGGCCGTCCACGCTGCACCACCCCTCAGGACGACCAGGTTGAGTGGTTTATTTGGTAGCATAACTTAATGTGGCAATATTCACAAGTATCACAAATAATTTTGTTAACAGGGAGCTCCTCATATTTCATACTGTCTGTTTATCACTTCCCGACCTTATTTATAACGGTTTGTTTCACTTGACCAGGACTGCCAACATACGGCTGGAACAACTCGTCTTTCCCAATACCTATCGTCACTGGTCTCAAATTGTTCACACTACAGTATGCACCGATACTTTTTGTTGTGAGTGTACATTGTTTTAACAATTCTAATATTAGCACCATAGTGCGGGCTGTACCCCGCTACACTTCTAAGAGGTCTCAGTCTGTCAGTACATTGGCGGGTTAGCTGTTGTATGGCAGGTAGGGTACAAGGGACGGAGACACCAAGATATTTAAACGAAGAAACATAGTAAATAATGTTGTTACCTATCTTGAACTTGGCGGGGCCGCGTTTGCGGTTATCAGCTTGTTTGTTGAACACCTTAGTTTTCTCACTGGAGATAATAAGACCGGGGTTCTCACAGGCTGCATGTACAGTCTCGTTCAAGATTCTTCGAACACTGATGGACACAGCTGGCAACTCATGGCCGTTTGTTTACTATTGTACGTAGTATAATATAATACGAAACAACAAAGCCCAACCATTAATTATGCAACAGGAACTAATTAACCAATCACCGATAACCTTTTACATTCATTCATAATTTTTACTACGTACTATAGTAAACAAACGGCCTTGAGTTGCCAGCTGTCTCCAGCAGTGTTCGAAGAATCTTGAACGAGACTGTACATGGGTCAGGGTGGTTTGCATTTCACGATGAGTTTTAGTATGTATAAGAATATCATCAGCATAGCTGATTGTGATATTGCTGGGGTTGTCTGGTATTAAATTTAATAATGTATTCATAAGAACATTGAACAAAGTGGGACTATTTACTCCACCTTGAGGGGTACCAAGTTGCATATCTTTAACTTCACTTTTGTAACCCTGAAATAGTGCAGCATCTCTTCTGTTGGGTAGGTAACCACTTATCCAGTGTAACAGCCTACCTCCTATATCCATTTTGGCTAGTTAGTACAATATCAGTTGCCTCTTGGCAATATCAAATGCAGCCTTTAGGTCAAGAGATGTGGCGTATCTCTGCCTTCCATCACGTGGTTACAAACACTCACATGACGAGGAAACTTTGATTTATTATTATTTTTTTCTTGTGGGAGGAAGGGCAGGGGGTGATATTGTCGCTGGGAGAGGAAGGGGGGGGGTGATATTGTCGCTGGGAGAGGAAGGGGGGGTGATATTGTCGCTGGGAGAGGAAGGGGGGGGGGGTGATATTGTCGCTGGGAGAGGAAGGGGGGTGATATTGTCGCTGGGAGAGGAAGGGGGGTGATATTGTCGCTGGGAGAGGAAGGGGGGGGTGATATTGTCGCGGGGAGAGGAAGGGGGGGGGGTGATATTGTCGCGGGGAGAGGAAGGGGAGGGGGTGATATTGTCGCGGGGAGAGGAAGGGGGGGTGATATTGTCGCTGGGAGAGGAAGGGGGGGGGTGATATTGTCGCTGGGAGAGGAAGGGGGGGTGATATTGTCGCTGGGAGAGGAAGGGTGGTGATATTGTCGCGGGGAGAGGAAGGGGGGGTGATATTGTCGCGGGGAGAGGAAGGGGGGGTGATATTGTCGCGGGGAGAGGAAGGGGAGGTGATATTGTCGCGGGGAGAGGAAGGGGGGGTGATATTGTCGCTGGGAGAGGAAGGAAGGGGGGGGATTATATCGGTGTTGTGTCGGTGGAGATAAGAGCGTATCACCGACTTCGTGAAATAATGTTGATAATATTGCTGAGGTGGGATGACGTCACCTGTTATAATAATTATGGTACGGCGAATATTATGGTACATGTAGATAGTACTGGTAACAGTAGGTACAGGTACACGATGTAGAGTGTAGACAATACAGGTAGCAGTAGGTACAGGTACACCGTGTAGACAATACAGGTAGCAGTAGGTACAGGTACACCGTGTAGACAATACAGGTAGCAGTAGGTACAGGTACACCGTGTAGACAATACAGGTAACAGTAGGTACAGGTACACCGTGTAGACAATACAGGTAACAGTAGGTACAGGTACACCGTGTAGACAATACAGGTAACAGTAGGTACAGGTACACCGTGTAGACAATACAGGTAACAGTAGGTACAGGTACACCGTGTAGACAATACAGGTAACAGTAGGTACAGGTACACCGTGTAGACAATACAGGTAACAGTAGGCACAGGTACACCGTGTAGACAATACAGGTAACAGTAGGCACAGGTACACCGTGTAGACAATACAGGTAACAGTAGGCACAGGTACACCGTGTAGACAATACAGGTAACAGTAGGCACAGGTACACCGTGTAGACAATACAGGTAACAGTAGGCACAGGTACACCGTGTAGACAATACAGGTAACAGTAGGCACAGGTACACCGTGTAGACAATACAGGTAACAGTAGGTACAGGTACACCGTGTAGACAATGGCTGGTAGAAACGCGGAGACAATGTACAAAAATATCGATTGTGATCCACGTTGGTGCATTAGTATATTACAATGTACTCGTAGTGAGGGGGAGCTGTTGAAACGTGTGTGTGTGTCCCAAAAGTCCTATGGCGTCTGACGAGAGGCGACGGGGACAGGCAGAGATGACTGCCGGGAATCTCTAGTCACAACTCTGCACATAGGCGGCACAGATAAGATGGTCGTTTATGCCTTGGGATCGAGGCAGCAGTGCAATCCAGTCCTGTCTGTGCGACTGAGCGGCCCTTTCGAGGAGCCACTCTGCTCACCCCACATGTGTAGGGGGCTAGAAAAGGTGCCCTAAACATAGCCTACCTAAAAAAAAACAATCTGACTGGGCAACCGCGCCCACTAAGGTTATCCGTAATCAAAATCACAGATTCAAGCAAAAACTAATTATACAAGCTCTTCTGGCCGCCGCTTGGAATGTCAAGACCCTTCTGGATACTGGCACAAATGAGCGTCCTGAAAGAAGAACTGCCCTTGTGGCAAAAGAGCTGGCTAGGTATAACATCGACATAGCAGCCATTAGTGAGTCCCGGCTCCCTGATGAGGGTAAACTCACAGAACGGGGGGGTTGCTATACCTTCTTCTGGAAGGGTAAGCCTGCTGTGGAGAGAAACCTCACTTATGGCGTTGGCTTTGCCATCCGCCAACGCATCCTACACAAGCTAACTGAAATGCCTATTGGGAACTACAAGCGCCTCATGACACTTCGAGTCCCACTGAATTACTCACGTCATGCATTTTTTATCAGTGCATACACCCCAACGCTGGATGCACAGGTTGACATCAAGGAGACCTTTTATGCCGACCTCGACAGAGTGCTAACCTCTATCCCCAGAGAAGATAAGGTTATGCTTCTTGGTGACCTCAATGTCAGAGTTGGCAGTGATGCTGACATTTGGCAAGGAACCATAGGGAGAAATGGACTAGGCAAGTGTAATCCCAACGGCCTACTCCTCCTCAGCAAGTGTGCTGCACACAACCTCACTATCACCAATACCTTGTTTAGGCAGGCCGACAAGTTCAAGGGTTCGTGGCAACACCCACGATCCAAACACTGGCATCTCATTGACTACATCATTGTCAAAGAAATAGATCGCCGAGATGTCCTCATCACCGTTCCATGCGTGGCTCGGACCACTGCGACACTGATCATCGGCTCGTCAGAGCCAAGCTCTCACTTCACGTTGCCCCAAAACAGCAAAGGCAGCAAGCCTCCAGAAGAGGTTTTAATACTAAGCGTATGGAGGCCTCAGCGGTAGCACATGCTTTCAGAGAGCAGCTCGAACATTGTCTGATAAACAACCCAACAGCAAACAATGCAAATCCCAGTGCCGAATGGGATAATCTCGACACTGTCATGACAAAAACCTGCAGAGACCCTCAGCCAAATCGAAAGAATACACCAAGACTGGTTTGATAAAAATAACCCGGCAATCAATGTACTCATCGATGATAAACGTGCTGCTTTAGCTGACTGACAAAACAACCCTTAGTCTCGAAACAAAGCAAGAAGAAAGTGGCGGCCTAGCGGGAACTTTGCAATCTAAATTACGACTGGTTTAAAAATAAAGTATGTGAAACAAAAATTTGCAGATCAGCACAAGATGTGGGAATTTTTCAATTCCACTAAAACATTTTATGGGCCAATCACTTGTGGTGCAGCCCTCCTATGCTCATCCAACGGTAACTCCATAATTGAAGGCGATGAAGGCCTACTTCAGTGCTGGAAAGAGCACTACCATTCACTGCTCAACCGAAACACCGATGTGGATGTCCTGACTACCCAGCAGGTCCCTCAGCATCCAGAGCTGACCCACCTCAGCTATCTTCCATCCCTGGATAAGGTAGCTACTGCCATCTAACAGATTAAAAATAACAAAGCCTCAGAGCCTGATGGAATCCCAGCCAAGGTGTATAAGGCAGGAGAACCTCTGCTTACCAGCCGTCTCCACTCTTCTGGAGAATATATGGGAAAAGGAGGAAATCCCCCAAGTTCTTAAAGACGCCTCCCTCGTTAATATTTACAAGAACAGGGGAGATCGGTCAGACTGTGGCAACTACCGCGGGATCTCGCTGCTGTCTGTAGTTGGCAAGATTATCGCCCGAGTCCTCCTAAACAGACTTCTTCCTGAGGCGGAAAACTTCCTCCCAGAATCTCACTGTGGTTTTAGACCATCACGTGGCACCACTGACATTATCTTTGCTGCTCCTCAGATACAAGAAAAGTGCGGAGAACAGCTTCATGACCTGTACATGGCTTTCATCAACCTAACCAAAGCCTTCGACTCGGTCAATAGGGAAGCCTACTGTTGGACGCTCAGCCGTTTTGGCTACCTCTCAAAATTCCTTGCCATTTTGAGGCAACTCCACGATGGCATGAACGACAGTGTCCTGCACAATGACACCAAGTCTGAGTTCTTTCCCATCCAAACGGGGGTTAAACAAGGGTGTGTACTGGCACTAACTCTCTTTTCCATTTTCTTGGCTGTCTTCCTTACTCGTGCCAGCGCAAATTTAGCCGGCGGAGTGGACATCCGATACTGGATGAAGGGTCATTTCAACATAAGACGACTCCAGGCAAGAACAAAGGTTTCGGCAGCTTCCATTACTGAGTTTCAGTATGCAGACGACCTCACCCTTGTTGCTCACACTGAACGCGACCTACAGGAGATCCTGAACACCTATGCTTGTCCCTGGTTAAGCCACACCTCCACCATCCATCCAGCTTAACGGTACTACCCTTACTAATGTTACCCACTTTCGGTATCTCGGCTCCCACCTGTCCACCATCACGGACATTGATGAAGAGATTCAGCATGGGATCAGATGTACATCCCAAGCCTTTGGTAGACTCCGAAACCGTGTCTTCATCTGTAGGTAACTGAAATTATTTACAAAGCTTCACGTATATCGAGCAGTGGTCCTCCCCACCATACTATATGGCAGTGAGACATGGGTCACATACAGGAGGCACCTCAATGCACTTGAAAACTTTCACTAACGTAGTCTACGTTCCATCCTCCGTTTCGCTGGGAAGACAAGAGAACAAATGCCAGTATTCTTGCCGACACCAACCGTAGGAGCATCGAGGCTATACCATTATCCATTAACAACTACACTGAACTGGCCATGTTACCCGCATGGACGACAGTAGACTGCCAAAGCAGCTACTTTACAGTCAACTAACGAATAGTAAACGGAATGCTGGCGGGCAACTGGAAAGGTATAAGGATAGTCTTAAGACAAACCTGAAACAGTGCCAACTCACCCCCCCCCCCCCCCCCACATGGGAGACAATTACTCCACACCGTAACGCTTGGAGGAGCACCACACAAGCTGTCAATACTTTCGAGTTAACCCGACTGCATAACGAGGCAGACAAGCGCCATCGCCGGAAAGACGCTGCCGCCGCTCCTTCCGCACTAGATGTAGCCCCCCACATATGCAAATTTCTTGATCTACCCTGCTGGTTTCGTATCGGCCTAGGTGACATCCTTTATAACTCATATCATTGTATCATAGCTGGATGATCGTCATACTCGATTCAGAGTGACAGTAAAGTAGTAGTAGTAGTAGCGTGTGTATGTGTGTGTACGCGTGTGTGTGCGTGTGTGTGTGTGTGTGTGTGTGTGTTAGAATACGTTTCTTTATAATTAATAAAGTACAGCGTACACTTCAGTGACATTTGTGTATTTCATTGTGTCGTGAATGACATGTGTTGTATCTCTTCCTCTCTGTATGGCGTAACTGGACTTTGTGTGTAAATAATAATAATAATAATAATTAAGGGTTTACTGAAAAAGTTCTGCAGCCCGAAGGCTCAAAATATACATTGGACATAAATGACTTATTACATACATTGGTGGTTTAACAAAAGCCTTCATTAGAGAAAGGTAAAGGAACATACAGATTAATGTTTACAGTGGAAGTCACGTAGATGTTGTGCGCTGAGGTGTTGAACAGCAGACACGTAGTGTAGTAACTCCCTCACAGATGGTGGTATGAGGGTATCACGTGGTGTAGTAGTTCACTCACAGGTGGTGTTATGAGGGGCTTGATGTGGTGTAGTATTTCCCTCACAGATGGTGTTATGAGGAACCTCACATGATGCTGTAGCAACTCATTCACTATGTGGTGTCGTAGCATCATGGGGACACCACGTGTTGTTGAGTCTCAGGGGCAGTTATCATTGTTTTTCACTGACTTGAGCAGTGTTCACCACTGTTCAACACTGGTTCCATTTATTTCCTAAAGAAAATAGTAACTTCTGGCGAGAACTTGTTGATATTCCGGTGGGGAGGAGGGTTCAGGGGAGGGGGTTGGTATGGGACAAAGTGGGACCTTTAAAGTCGGAGAGGGGGGAAGTGATCGATGATAATGAGGAAATAAGCAAAACATTAAACAGTTACTTATCAGTTTTCACAGAAAAATTCACAGGGAAATTCCAGAGGTGGAACTGATATTTAGGGGAAATGAAGAAGATAAATGTCAGAATATCACTATCAGAATAGAGGATATTCTTAAGTAGATAAATAAATTAAAGAAGACGAAATCTCCAGGGCCGGATGAAATTTTCCCTAAGTTTTGAAAGAGTGTAAGGAACAGACTAGCGGACCTTTCGTAAATTTATTTACAAAATCATTAGACACGGGAGTTGTGCCAGACTCGTGGAAACAGGCAAATATAGTACCCATATTCAAAAAGGGAGACAGCATCAGCGTCAAATTACTGGCCGATTAGTTTGACGTCAGTAGTGGGGAAATTTCTTGAATCAATTATAGCAAATAGCATCCGATCGCATTTAGAGAAAAACAAATTAATCTACGACACTCAACATGGGTTTACAAAGGGAAAATCTTGTCTAACAAATCTGCTGACGTTTTTTAGGAAAGTCTTCGAGGCAGTAGATAATGACGAAAATTACGATGTTATTTACTTAGACTTTAGCAAAGCGTTTGACAGAGTACCGCATCAGAGGCTTCTGAGAGAAGTTAAGGCTCATGGTATCGAGGGGAAAGTTTTAAATTGGATAAAATCATGGCTCACCGATAGAACACAGAGGGTCAACGTAGATGGTGTTAAATCTGAGTGGGACTGTGTAACTAGTGGGGTTCCCCAGGGGTCAGTACTGGGCCCACTCTTGTTCATAATCTACATAAACGATCAAGATACTGTACTGGGATCAGCAGTGACATAAGCAAGTTTGCGGATGACACCAAAATAAGGCGGCAGATTAATTCAGGGCAGCATGGAAATGCACTACAGGAGAATTTAAATAAAATTTTGGAGTGGTCAGAAAAATGGCAAATGAAATTTAACACCAGCAAGTGCAGCGTACTTAATATTGGAAGAACAAATACTGTCAATGTATACAGCCTTAACAACATTCAACCTAGAGAAGTCGACTTGTGAAAGAGACTTAGGGGTACTTGTAAGCCCGGAACTACGGCCTAGAAAACATTGCGCTAATGTTCGAAATAAAGCAAACAAAGTATTAAGTTTTATATCTAGAAGTGTAAGTAATAAGAATGCAGAGGTCTTATTGCAACTACATCTTGCGCTAGTCAGGCCGCACCTCGATTATGCGGTTCAGTTCTGGTGCCCTTATTATAGAATGGATATCAATTCACTGGAGTCGGTGCAGCGAAGAATGACGAAAATGATTCCGGGACTTAGAAACCTTCCATATCAAGATAGGTTAAAGAAACTAATCTTGCTTTCCCTAGAAAGACGAAGAGTGCGGGGAGATTTGATAGAAGTATTTAAGTGGGTGAAAGGAATCAATAAAGAAGATATAAAGTTTTTTTTTATAATATCCGAGCAGGATAGGGCTCGTAGCAACGGATTTAAGTTGGATAAATTTAGGTTTAGGAGGGAGATAGAAAGGAACTGTTTCACATATAGGTTTGTGGACTAGTGGAACAAGCTTAGCAAATTTGTAGTAAGTGCTGGAATGCTGGAAAGTTTTAAAAGGAGGCTAGATAGATTCATGGATGATAGAGAGTGGTAGTAACTCTCGACAGGAGCTGCCATGCACAGGTCAACCGGCCTATTGCAAACTCCTGATTTTATGTTCTTATAACAGTTGACCTGGCTGCTGCCAGAGCAGCGCCAGGTACGTGTTGACCCTTCGGTGGTCAAGGATGAAGTGTGTGTGTACTCTAGGATTGAAGTTCATGGTTAGAGTGAAGTAGTTGTTAAAGTATAAACTTATATTTTTGGAGGTACACTTCCTAGAGAGTCATTCAGTGTTCATGCGAGTACAGAAATAGATATTCTGAGTGTTGGTTCCTGTGGTTGAGGGAGAGGACCTACCTGTTCCCTCCCTAGTGCCTCCAGGTAGCTGCCCCTCACCTCGCAATACTACATGACGGTGTGCTGTAACATCTTGTATTCCCCGCTTCATACCTCGCCCTCGGGGTCACACGCCAGGGTACACATCCACCCACCTTCAGGATGGCACGTCAACCACTTTATGTCCTGGCTATGCTTCTCCCAGGCTTCAGTCAGACGTCAACCTCCAACCCTTCAAAAGCGACCTGAAACTTGGCGTGGATTTACCTGTCAGTCAGTGTGTTTATGACTCGCTTGTTATTTTTTATATAAAGGTAAAAGTTCTGTTTTATTGTATTTTTAATAGATATAATTAGTTTGGGTCATCTGATGAACCGGCGAACACTGTTTTTTTGTCTTCGTTAGTGCAGTATTGTATTAAGGCAACCACGAACCTGTGAGAAACATTACATACTGGACATGGTAATTGGACACAACGGGACCAAAGCTTCTTTAAATAAACTAATAAAATCAATAAAACAATAAACATGAATTCATAGATACTTTATTATAACTGAATGGTATTATTCGAACCTTAATAGGGAAAGAATGTTAGTGTTTGAAACCCACAGTAGTGTTGGGTGTCCTCTCCATAACCTCACTGCACAGTCAGGGTTAAAAGTTCGCTCCCACCCAAAATGAAGCAGCATCGACCCCTAATGAGATGAAACAGTCAGGGTAAGTCATCTCGGAGACTCATTCCCGTGACTCAGTTTCACCACCACTGGGAGCGAACTTTTGTCCCTGACTGTACATAATTATTTAAACGATCACCAGAATAAAACTCGTCGGGGGACACAGGGGAGGTGTATGGGATGGAGGGTAATAGTGGCTACCAACCTTCACGGGTATAATGGTGAATAAGAAGACAGATAAATATAGGATAAAATGTGATATCCTTAGACAATTTTATCAATAGTATTTGTTATTCAAGGACCGATGTTTTAGTTCTGGTGGGGGATTCCTTCACGTCCCATCGACAGTTACAAGTGAGTGTTGTCAGTTCGTAGTGGTTGTGGTTTTAAAGGGGAACAAGTGGTCGAGACTATTGGTATTTAACATATTTTTATTACCTTTATATTGTTCAGGTTAAGTGAATATAAGCATTCTCTCTCTCTCTCTCTCTCTCTCTCTCTCTCTCTCTCTCTCTCTCTCTCTCTCTCTCTCTCGTAGAAGAAGGGTAGAGAGGTGCCTAGTAGAAAAGGGGATATATCTTTAGGCATAGGGAACTTTATTGCAGAGGAAAGAGTCTTAAAGTATTAAAGAAAACGTGAGAGTTTGAAGGAGAAAGTAAGTAGATGGTAGAGGAAGTGAGGAAGGAGAGAGGGAGGGAGGGAAGGGAGAGGGAGGAAGGAAGGGTGACGTTATTATATGGACTGTTTGACCCCTCCACAAGTCAGCTGTTGTCGGGACGTGTCAATAAAACATCAAATCTTTCCCGTCACCATTAGCACAGGTCGTCGTCTGGTTTATGGTCGTGTACGAAGCGGTATTTTAATGAACGTGAGGAGGAGACGGTGTTAGGGGTCGTACGAAACTTTTATCACGAACTTTCCCGTCGTAATGAGAGTTGTACTTTAGGTAGGCGGGGGAGGTTTTCTTATTAAAGTTGTACATTATATAGGTGTGTGTGTGTCGTCTCATTTTATCCACATTGTCTTTCAACTCTATTATATAATTATTTTTGGTAAATGATGTAAATATAGGGTTTAATTTGAGACTCGGTAATGACGGTGTCTTTGATATAACAGAATGATGTTGAAGGAAGGTATGATGAAAATTATAAACCTAAAGGCGTATTTATTTATTTATTTATTAAGACTCTCAGTAACGTTCTAAGCTTAGTTTTGCTTGGCTGTTACTCGGGGTCGGTCGCCAGTGAGGATATTGACAAGCGACACCCTAAGTCACTATGTTATTAATGTTGTAAATTACACCGGTGAGGAGCGGTGTTGTTATTAAATCTATAAGTTGTATAATATATGTGGGGGAGTGGTATTAGACGCCTTGTGGGGCGCTGAGAGAGAGTATTTGAATAGTTGTTGTCGTATATAAACACCACGTAAATTTATATACCAATTTTAAGGCATTTTTGTTGTGTTTGTTATTGTACTCGTGTATACACACTATTGTAATGTATTCTGTATACCGATGCACCTCACTAACGGTGCCTTGTACACACACCTCTCTCTTACGTCCAACAGTGCACCCATTTACATGTACACCTTTACCTTTACATTTTGTTTATATTTGTTCCCCTTAATATATATTTTTTTTATGTTTACAACTGTGTGCCTATAGTATATGTCCACACGTCCTTTATGTGTACGCATAGCTAAAGTACTGTATTTTGTGTGTGCCGGTACAGAGTGGTCGACGGAAGGAACGAGGGCGTGTGGAGCTGAGCCGGGTGGTGGCGGTAGAGTGTGTGGACAGCACCGTGTTCCAGCGAGACTGGGTCTTCCAGCTGTGTTACCTCTCTGAGGAGAAGGAACAGTTCGTGCTCTACATCGCCGCTGCCGCCTCCCAGGAGCGCGACCAGTGGCTCGACTACATCCGCAAACGTAAGTTGTTGTTTATTATTATTTTACGGGGATTAGTTCACCCTGGCACAGGTCATCGGGGGCCCGAGAGCGGAGAAAAACATGAATAAAAGAAAAAGATTAAGAGTGAGAAACGATATATGTATGTTGTGCTGTTAAAGTAAGAGAACCGTAAGTTAATGTATGTGTACCTGTAATTCAAACACCTAGTGAACGATTTCATAAGAAATACGTAGTGTCTACTGTACTCGGTAGTGTTAATGAAAGGTTTAAAAAATCCGAATCGGTACTTGATATCCCTTTATGAACATCAAGACTACATGATGGTAAACAAAAGTGTGTGTATGTTTACCAACAACATCACCACAGCAGTAAAGAACACGTTGGAACTGAAAATAACATCCCCGTAATTACCATCCATTTTAAAACCTAATTAAACTGACGACTCTGAATGTTTTGCTCCTGAATCAGTATTTGGATAAACTGTTTACTGTGATCAGTACACACGGGCTCACCTCCAGTACCGAGGTCTGTGTTTACGATCCTGTGACCTACAGAACTTATATGGCTTTGCTGTCCGTGATGTTTGGGTGGTGGTGTGGTGAAGGTCCTGCTGCCTCGTGTGTGGTGTGGTGAAGGTCCTACTGCCTCGTGTGTGGTGTGGTGAAGGTCCTGCTGCCTCGTGTGTGGTGTGGTGAAGGTCCTGCTGCCTCGTGTGTGGTGTGGTGAAGGTCCTGCTGCCTCGTGTGTGGTGTGGTGAAGGTCCTGCTGCCTCGTGTGTGGTGTGGTGAAGGTCCTGCTGCCTCTAGTGAGATCCTTGGGACTACTTCTCTCAGATCTCTCCTCAGTTTCCTACTGTGAAGTCCTCTCTTGAGATACTCATGTGTGAGCTTCGTAAACATGTGTTGTACGGTGTTACCATGCCAACATCTTCTTTGGTATTGTTGTAAAGTGCGGTAATGTCTGGTGGCATTTTATCACCTGGTTCTGGATCACTTTTTTTTAACATGGTGCCGCAGAGAACACCACATTTTCCTTTTCGGTATATATGACACCATTGTTACATCACTTTCAAAATCAAACCTACAGTCGTACTCAGGTCAACCTTTGAATTGCACAAATGGTCCACGACCTTTCCGTTTGTTGCACACACACTATGTCTTGGCATCAGCCTTTACTTGTGTCTTTATGTAATACTTGGCGGAGTTATTGTATGTGTTGACTGGATGGATACTCGCCCCTGATAGCTACAAGCATTTATTTTATCAGTAGTGACAAACTGTGAGGCAGAATAGTTCCACAACAAACTCTTAAAATAGTCCCAGATCGGGGCCATCTTGCTTTTTTTTTTTTTTTTTTTACGGGATTAGCCCACCGGGGCACGGGTCAATGACCCACATCAGGGCCGGGGGGGGGGGGGGGAATATAATAATAATAATAATAATAATAATAATAATAATAATAATAATTAATTAAAACTAATAAAAAAAATAATAATAATAAAGGACCATAAATAAATACAAAAAGAAAAGAAAAAAAGATAAATATGTAGTGAGAAACGATATACTGTATGTTGTGTTGTCCAAGTAAGAGAAACAATTGAGACCCTGCAAGTGTGTGTAAATGAGGCAGAAAGTCAGATCAGCAACCTGGGACTTGGTCACAATTTTCGTGATGCCATATGGCAGAGGCGTTAGGACCTCCCTGGTTGATAGCTGCCTACTACCTTTGGTGTCTAGTTTCTCAAGTATAAGTCGTTGATGTCTGACTGTCTTCGCATGAATATCGATAACTGACTTTTTGCTTTGAAATTGTGCTTGACAAACAGTACTGTTCTTGTCCTCTTTTAACAGCCGCTGCATCTACTCATATCTGCCCCTGCCATTCTTCACGAAAATATTGACTGTTGATCTTGTCTGGAATAACCTCTCTCCTTTTGGATGCTGAAGACTCGTTCTCTGATAACTTTCTGGTCTGTCTGAAGCACTGTTGAGGTCCCTACCCTAACGAGTTGGCTTCTAAATACTGTAGGTTGTTTTGTGTTATCGTGAAGTGATGCAGGTGTTTGGTCTGGTCGTCATTACAGCAGTAACGCTAAACTGATTACTTATATTCACCCAGGTTACCAACCCTTTTATAGTATAATTATTGTACTGTTCTCGCTAAAGGGTGGTACTGAGGAGGTGTGTATTGTTTCAGTGGTGGCGGATAACGACTCCCTGGCGGAGTGGTACCACACTGGGGTGTTCCTCAGGAGTCACTGGACGTGTTGTAAGGGCGCCAAAGACAACAACCCCTGCACCGTTGTCACCTGGACCATCAACCACAACAACAACCCTCCAGGTGAGTTAATAATACCTTTCTTATCAACTACAACGTCCTGTGTCTGTACGTGCACACTAACAACTCCTTGCCTGTAAGTACAAGCCATAACGGCACAATAACAACTCCTTCATGCGTGTACGTGCGCCATCACCCCACACTCATTAAAGATTTACCTGGTTGTTAGAAGGTAAGTACGTGAGTCCTGGTGTGCTGGTTGTTCCTTGTTGACCTGCTGAGCACTGCTTTCTTATATCTGTCCACCATTGAGGCCCTCGTGGTGTGTATAAGACTCCGTATGAACCTGTTAAGGAGCCATCGCCAGTTACAATGTATTTCAGTTTAATCCGTCATCGTGTATTAAAGTTGCCGTATCATTGGGGACTACAGGTGTGTCATGGATAATTTAAGCAGGGAATCCCTCACATCTGGCAAAATATAATGGAGTGAAAAATTCCCCCGACATAAAACGTCCATTCTTTTGGTTACAAGTGCGGCCCGTAAAGCATAGTGAGATGAGGATGTGTTATATACGACTCAACTTTGTAATCCGTAAGTTGAAAAGAGAATTATAACACGATAATGTAAAGTGTTGTGAAGGACTGGAAGCCGGGGAGGTGTTGTGAAGGACTGGAAGCCGGGGAGGTGTTGTGAAGAACTGGTGGCTGGGGAGGTGTTGTGAAGAACTGGTGGCTGGGGAGGTGCTGTGAAGGACTGGTGGCCGAGGAGGTGTTGTGAAGAACTGGTGGCCGGGGAGGTGTTGTGAAGGACTGGTGGCCGGGGAGGTGTTGTGAAGAACTGGTGGCCGGGGAGGTGTTGTGAAGGACTGGTGGCCGGGGAGGTGTTGTGAAGGACTGGTGGCCGGGGAGGTGTTGTGAAGGACTGGTGGCCGGGGAGGTGTTGTGAAGGACTGGTGGCCGGGGAGGTGTTGTGAAGAACTGGTGGCTGGGGAGGTGTTGTGAAGAACTGGTGGCTGGGGAGGTGTTGTGAGGGACTGGTGGCCGGGGAGGTGTAGTGAAGGAGTATTGGTGTTCCATTATTAGCCGGGAAGCCAGAGGAGGGCGGACACACACACCCTCATTGTGTTCTTCCTTACCTCACAATTAACTTTTGTTTAATGTAATAATATCCTGATTTTTAGGGCTGTAGTTCTTGTGTTTGTGTAGGTTGTTGGAGTGAAAGAATCCATCATATTTATATTGAGAATTTTTGTCTTACTTTATACATATTTCATCACGAGGGGAACTGTTTATGGCGGCTGTAAAGATGAAACCAAAAAATTTTTATTGAGAATTCATAACCAGACTCGTCCCGGGACAACACAGTACCATTGTTTGTATCCCCGACCTGACCGAGGGAATAACAAGCAGTGTGTGTGTGTGTGTGTGTGTGTGTGTGTGTGTGTGTGTGTGATAATAATAATTAACGGTGTATTGAAAAAAATCTGCAGTCCGAAGGCTGAAAATATATATTCAAAATCAATGACTTATTACATACATTGGTGGTTTAACAAAAGCCTTCATTAGAGAAAGGCAAGGGAACATACAGTGAACATACAGATTAATGTTTACAGCGGAGGTTACGTAGATCATGTGAGCTGAGGTGTTGAACAGCAGACACATAGTGTAGTAACTCCCTCACAGATGGTGTTATGAGGGGTCTGACGTGGTGTAGTAATTCCATCACAGATGGTGTTATGAGGGACTTGACGTGGTGTAGTAATTCCATCACAGATGGTGTTATGAGGGGTCTGACGTGGCGTAGTAATTCCATCACAGATGGTGTTATGAGGGACTTGACGTGGTGTAGTATTTCCCTCACAGATGGTGTTATGAGGGGCCTGCTGTGGTGTAGTAATTCCCTCACAGATGGTGTTATGAGGGGTTTGCTGTGGTGTAGTAATTCACTCACAGGTGGTGTTATGAGGGCTTCACGTGGTGTAGTAATTCCCTCCCAGATGGTGTTATGAGGGGCTTGACGTGGTGTAATATTTCCCTCACAGATTGTGTTATGAGGGGCCTGCTGTGGTGTAGTAATTCCCTCACAGAGAGAGAGAGAGAGAGAGAGAGAGAGAGAGAGAGAGAGAGAGAGAGAGAGAGAGAGTCGCTGTCTGTCACTTTTTGCTATTATAAATTTTTATCATCAAAAGTTTTTCTAGTGTAAATGTGTAATATCGCTCACTCTAAACCAACTTCATTTGACGGAATTCCACAAAGCTTAGTATAGACGGTGTTTATGTAGAGGTGAAGTGTGTGTGTGTGTGTGTGTGTGGGAGCCGACGACCACACAATTTAGGACACATAAATGGTACTCTGTGTTATGTACTGGCCCACGAGCGGCGCCACAGATCATCCTCTGGAAACACTTAATACAGTAATGTGTTGGACTTGTTTGGCCTGAGAGATACAGCAGACCGTCTCGTAACTGAAAGCTGAACCATCATTACCGTAGAGTTGTTTATACTTTGGTAACTGGCGTAGTGTGGGTTTTTTCCTTCATACTCACACACAGGTAGATACGGTATATTGTGTGTGTGTGTGTGTGTGTGTGTGTGTGTGTGAATGGTCTGGTCTTCTGTGCTGTGTCCATGTGTATGTTTGGTATGTATGTGTGTGTGTGTGTATGGTGTTCACATGTGATAGCCGTACATAAGTTTGTGCCAATGCGTCACGGGTGTGCAGTACGCCGTGTGTAGCCGCGGCGGGATTGGTTAGGTTAGGTTAGGTGAGGTTAGGTTGGGTTGGGTGAGGTTAGGGCGTGTGCATGAGTGGTAGGTTTGAATATTCTGTTTATACGGATGGCAGATATGGACGTGTCATTTGCATATTTGGTAAATGGAAAATAACTGCGACGTGTCCACCACAGAAGCGAGGCAACGAGTGGTTTGGTTAGGTTAGGTTAGGTTAGACAAGGCTTGAATGTTATGACAGTAAGGACATGAAGGACTAGTGGGCGTCTCTACCAGCTGATGTGTCTTATAGTAAGGCTGGGGTGATTGTGTCCGCTTAGTGGCGAGTGTTCTGTCATGCTGAAACACAACAGGGGGAGTGTGTGGGATATAGGGCCGATGACTCCCTTCCTCTCTCCCTCACTCCCCCTCCCTTCCTCTCTCCCTCACTTCCCCTCCCTTCCTCTCTCCCTCACTCCCCCTCCCTCCCTCACTCCCCCTCCCTTCCTCTCTCCCTCACTCCCCCTTCCTCCCTTTCATTGTGATAATGTTACTCTCCATCTCTCTCCCTATCTAGACACACCCCATTGTACGAGCCTTCCTCTTTCTCATCCCCCATCACGCTAACGAACTACTGTACCTACCTTTCCTCCCTTCTCTTGTGCTGGATATACTCTTTCCCTCCCTCCCTCCCTCCACTTTTAAGCTACTCTTCCATCTTTTTTCCTGCTTCAAGCCAGACCTATCATTTTACTCTTCCTTTTTTCACTCTCCCTCCCTTCCTTCCCTCTCTCTCCCTTCCTTCCTTCCTTCCTTCCTTCAGCCAGACCTTCGCTCCTTCAACTCTTCCACCTCTCTCCTTTCCTCTCCTCTTACCTCGCCACATCATGATGGACAACTCCTTCCCACGTGTTAGTGTGGTGGAACAGCGGGTCAGGCCGGCAGGAACGGAAACTCTGGTGATGGCGGCAGAGCACGAGGCGGGAGGTTGTGTCTTGTCCACTTGGGTTCCTCCTTCAGGTGCATTGCCTCCACAGACTGATGTGCGTTGCGTGTGCGACAGTGACAGTCCACAGATTAGCGTGTGAGTGAGATGAAGTGCTGTCTGGGTGAGAAAGTAGCGCATGACAGTGTGAGATAGTTGTGGGGGAGTATATGTGTGTGTGCGTGTGTGCGTGGGTGTGTGTCGAGGCAAGTGTTAGAGTGAGCCAGTGCAGTGATAGTATGTGTGTTACTCATAGTGTGGGTGGCCCTAGGGGGAGGGGGTTGAAACGTGTTAGACGTGAAACGAAACTAATTACGCTGGCGTGTCTGTATGTGTCTTTGTGTGTGGGCATAAAGGCTCTCTCTGGCACAGTTGTTTGTGGAGGAGGAGGAGGAGAGGCAGACTGTGTGTGTGTGGATGAAGAGGTCGTGTAGATTCATCTCTCCTCGTGATAATTGTGGGAGGGAAGGGAAAAGGGAGGGGGAGGAAGGGCGTGGTGGTATAGTACAGTATGTTGTAGCAGCTCTAACATAGCCTGGAGAGCTATGGTGTAAACGTGGGAGCATCGCTAATGTATGCGACATTATCTCTCTCACCCCCTCACGCCCTCCTTCTCTTCAATCCTTCCAACCTCATCCTACACCCCCCCCCCCTTCGTCATCGTCCTCCCCCCCTCGTCATCGTCCTCCCCCCCTCGTTGTCGTCCTCCCCCCCTCGTTGTCGTCCTCTCCCCCCCACGTCGTCGTCCTCTCCCCCCCCTCGTCGTCGTCCTCCTCCTCCTCCTCTTCTCCACGTTCATCACCAAGAGGCATCATCCGTGCTAACATAATGGTGGAAACATTGGTTCAAGTATCCCTGAAAGCTTCTATAGACGTAGGGTTTTTTAGGAATGAGTGAGATGGAAACATGTGCGTGCAGGCGATGGGACAAGTTGAAAGGTGAGTGAGTGGAGTGAGTGAGTGAGTGAGTGAGTGAGTGTGTCATTAAGGTTAACGGGAAGGACTTGTTTTATCGAGGGAGCGGGAAAGTCTTGTGGTAACTCACGCTTCAGATGAAAGTGTACTGTATTGTTCAAGTGCATTTACGGGTATAGTATGGCGCAGTGTGACAGCTTCTACTGTAGGGGATAAATGACACCTTCTAGTGTAGGGGATAAATGACACCTTCTAGTGTAGGGGATAAATGACACCTTCTACTGTAGGGGATAAATGACACCTTCTACTGTAGGGGATAAATGACACCTTCTAGTGTAGGGGTTAAATGACACCTTCTATTGTAGGGGATAAATGACACCTTCTAGTGTAGGGGATAAATGACACCTTCTAGTGTAGGGGATAATGACACCTTCTAGTGTAGGGGATAAATGACACCTTCTACTGTAGGGGATAAATGACACCTTCTAGTGTACGGTAATATTGACTAGTTCTTATGTACGATATTTTCAGCAGGTTTATAGTAGTCAATAGTCTATAAGGTGTTGTCAGCAGTGTATAAGGTGTTGTCAGTAGTCTATAAGGTGTTGTCAGTAGTCTATAAGGTGTTGTCAGCAGTGTATAAGGTGTTGTCAGTAGTCTGTAAGGTGTTGTCAGTAGTCTATAAGGTGTTGTCAGCAGTGTATAAGGTGTTGTCAGTAGTCTATAAGGTGTTGTCAGTAGTCTGTAAGGTGTTGTCAGTAGTCTATAAGGTGTTGTCAGCAGTGTATAAGGTGTTGTCAGTAGTCTATAAGGTGTTGTCAGTAGTCTGTAAGGTGTTTGTCAGCAGTGTTTAAGGTGTTGTCACCAGTGTGTAAGGTGTTGTCAGCAGTGTGTAAGGTGTTGTCAGCAGTATAAAGTGTTGTCACATAAGGTGTTGTCACCAGTGTATAAAGTGTTGTCACCAGTGTATAAGGTGTTGTCAGCAGGTGTGTGCCGGGGGTATGGTCACGTGAGGGAGATCATTAGACTCGCCTGGGAATAATATAATCTTGCATTACGTAGTGGCGTTATGTGTTGCTCAAGACGGCATCGATCACCGGCAGGAGCTGACACAACACCCTACTGACGATACGCAGTGTTACATCTCCTCTGTGTGAACTGTGATGCCTCGTATGGGAAGCTTCTCTCGCTCTCAGTATTTTTGGCTGTTTCCTAATCTTGTCCGATATTTACCAAGTTTCATATCTGGTTGGGTTTGATTCAGAAGAGAAAGTGTATTATGTTGGCTAATATTGGGTATTATACAGTATCTCATGGTTAGGTTAGGTTACCCCGTTCTAGTTAGGTTAGGTTACCCCATTCTGATTAGGTTAGGTTAGGCTACCCCATTCTGGCAAGCTTCTAAAATTATCAAGGGAAAAATAAAATTGTCGCATTGCAGTTTTTTCTTTAATATTTTTTAAAGAAATGTTTCCTCAAGTGTTGCATGTTACTCGTGTGGTTTTTAAAGGGACAATTACAGGAAATAAATAATAAAAAATCAGCTGAATAACTCAAGCGAGACATTCTGTTCATCTTCATTAACCTAATTCCAGGCATTGATTAACCCGTGGCACTGTGTAACCCGTGGCACTGTGTAACCCGTGGCACTGTGTAACCCGTGGCACTGCGTAACCCGTGGCACTGCGTAACCCGTGGCGCTGCGTAACCCGTGGTACTGTGTAGCCCGTGGCACTGTGTAACCCGTGGCACTGTGTAACCCGTGGCACTGTGTAACCCGTGGCACTGCGTAACCCGTGGCGCTGCGTAACCCGTGGCACTGTGTAGCCCGTGGCACTGTGTAGCCCGTGGCACTGTGTAACCCGTGGCACTGTGTAACCCGTGGCACTGTGTAACCCGTGGCACTGTGTAACCCGTGGCACTGTGTAACCCGTGGCACTGTGTAACCCGTGGCACTGTGTAACCCGTGGCACTGTGTAGCCCGTGGCACTGTGTAACCCGTGGCACTGTGTAACCCGTGGCACTGTGTAACCCGTGGCACTGTGTAGCCCGTGGCACTGTGTAACCCGTGGCACTGTGTAACCCGTGGCACTGCGTAACCCGTGGCGCTGCGTAACCCGTGGCGCTGCGTAACCCGTGGCACTGTGTAACCCGTGGCGCTGCGTAACCCGTGGCACTGTGTAACCCGTGGCACTGTGTAACTCGTGGTACTGTGTAACCCGTGGCACTGTGTAACCCGTGGCACTGTGTAACCCGTGGTACTGTGTAACCCGTGGCACTGTGTAACCCGTGGTACTGTGTAGCCCGTGGCACTGTGTAACCCGTGGTACTGTGTAGCCCGTGGCACTGTGTAACCCGTGGTACTGTGTAGCCCGTGGCACTGTGTAACCCGTGGTACTGTGTAGCCCGTGGCACTGTGTAACCCGTGGCACTGTGTAGCCCGTGGCACTGTGTAACCCGTGGTACTGTGTAGCCCGTGGCACTGTGTAACTCGTGGCACTGTGTAACCCGTGGCACTGTGTAACCCGTGGTACTGTGTAACCCTTGGCACTGTGTAACTCGTGGTACTGTGTAACCCGTGGCACTGTGTAACTCGTGGCACTGTGTAACCCGTGGCACTGTGTAACCCTTGGCACTGTGTAACCCGTGGCACTGTGTAACCCTTGGCACTGTGTAACTCGTGGTACTGTGTAACCCTTGGCACTGTGTAACCCTTGGCACTGTATAACCCGTGGCGCTGTGTAACCCGTGGCGCTGTGTAACCCGTGGCACTGTGTAACCTTTGGCACTGTGTAACCTTTGGCACTGTACACTAAGAACGGGGAACATCTTCCTCGTCAGCAGCGGCGGCCGTATTGAATGAACACTGAGCTGTATTGTAGATGGTGAAGAAGTGTGGGAAGGTCAGGCGAGGAGGGGCAACACAGTGCTCCGGCCCTCATCCAGCTAAGGACGCTCCGCCTCTTTATCAGCGCTGGGAATCTGGACCTGAAGAGCCACTGAATTGGAAGGCAGTTACCCGAGACCATTATGGGGTGAGAGAGGAAGGCGTGTTAGGGTTTTTGGTGGTGATATATTCATTTATGGCTGTTAATAGCTGGTCTTTGTGGTGGTGTTTGGGGAAATTACTGCCGGAGTGCGGTGGTGTGAGGAGGCGCTGGCGGCTAGTTTTTACGATGCTCTCTCTCTTTCTTTCTTTCTTTCTGGATGGTAACTGTGTCCCCGACTGGTGACTGTTGTCTCACGAGGTTACAGGTGCTTTACATCATCCTCCCTGTTAGAGCAACACCTCATTAGTGTAGTGCTAATAGTTCTTCCCTGATAATGACAGTTATGTAAACTTAATTCACCACTGGAGAACTCTGGTTATTGTCCGTCTTCTCACACCACTGGTCCCTGACAGCTCCTTCTACACACTGGGCTCATTAAGTCTATCTTCCTCGAGCATTATGGTACCTCTGAGTTCGAGTCAGTCTCACGCGTTAGATCATCACCCAACCTGTAGCGGGGACTAGTAGACTGTCTGACACGCGGAGTTTTGTCTTGTCAACAAATAAGATGAAACCTTAATGATATAAAGTGTTCTTGAGGTGTCCAGCTGTCTTAAAATCTGTCCACGTGTCTGAGCTCATGTTGGACTGACAAAATTAGGCGGAGTTTGGTCGTGAAGTCATAAATATGTACTGCGCCTCAAATTTCTAAGAAGCGCAGTTTCCTTTCACAGATGGTTGACTAGTGATAATTCATGTGTGGAAAGTGACGTATGTGTGTTATCTATACAACAGCTACTGGTATATGTCTTTCCACATTGTCGAAATAATTGATTTGTGTGTGTGTGTGTGTGTGTGTGTGTGTGTCTTGATAAGTTTACAGCAAGTGCCTATATTCCATTTGTTTCGGTCGATTCTCGTACAGGTGAAGTGTGTGTTATCTTAACTAGATGTCACTTTTACCCCGTGGAGAGTGAGGGAGTGTGTGGGTAGCGGGAGACGATAGCACCTCCACCCACCTTATCACCTGCCACTCTGATGCCGCTTGATTGAGTCGCCTCTCGCGGCTCATTCAACTTTTACCTGATATTTTTTCCCCTTCACATATATATATATCGTACCATTATGACACTTACATTGAGCAACCTCACCTGATGTTTAGAGGTTCACTTGAGTCGAGTAGGACCTTGTACTGTATGTATAAGGCTCTATTCACACTGTAGGGACGGTTCTGTCACGGGCCGTCTCGTGTCCCCATTGTTGTGGGAAGATGTTTATTAAAAAACTAACCTTTATACAATTGACTGCCTATTTCCTCCCAGTTTCTTCGTTTTGCCACGTTATCACTATACCGTGGAGCACTCATGTCATACAACTCCGCCTTGGTTTTCACTAATTCAATTAACAATTCATCTGAAAAGAGGCGATGGAATCGTTTGTGTAATACTAATTTGTAAAGGATGTATTTTGTTTAATATGTACTAAATACAAGTCATTATTGTTTTCTTTATTAAATCTACCTTTCCCATAATCCCACTTGCATGATTTCCTCTTCTTTGGATCCATGTTTCTCAACACCGAACCGAAGAATACACGACCAAACTCATTGACGACTGGAGCAAGATTGGAGCGTGTACTGTATCTTGTAGGTGTTTGGGTGTCAGGTTGCAGGTGGGTTTTGTATGGTTAAGAAGGTCTCACAGCGGGAAATTAAGTTTATATGGCATTTTCCCTTGTGTGATTCTTCATTTATCGTCTCTGGTTTTATGATGCCAACTTGATCTTGATTTTAGGTCACTGTTGTACCTCGATTATCTCACATGACGTCAGTGTTAGTAAGATCTTCGGTACACATCGGTATATGGTCTTATTAGTACCCCAGGAAACAGCCTTTTGTTGGCACCCCAGGAAACGGCCTTCTTGTTGGCACCCCAGGAAACGGCTTTTTTTGTCACCCCAGGAAACAGCCTTTTGTTGACACCCCAGAACACCTTGTTGGCACCCCAGGAAACGGCCTTCTTGTTGGCACCCCAGGAAACGGCTTTTTTTGTCACCCCAGGAAACAGCCTTCTTGTTGGCACTCCAGAACACCTTGTTGGCACCCCAGGAAACAGCCTTCTTGTTGGCACCCCAGAACACCTTGTTGGCACCCCAGGAAACAGCCTTCTTGTTGACACCCCAGAACACCTTGTTGGCACCCCAGGAAACAGCCTTCTTGTTGACACCCCAGAACACCTTGTTGGCACCCCAGGAAACAGCCTTCTTGTTGGCACCCCAAGAAAGTCTTCTTGTTGGCACCCCAGGAAACAACCTTCTTGTTGGCACCCCAGAACACCTCATTGGCACCCCAGGAAACAGCCTTCTTGTTGGCACCCCAGAACACCTCATTGGCACCCCAGGAAACAGCCTTCTTGTTGGCACCCCAGAACACCTTCTTGTTGACACTCGTTTAAATGTTATTCGCTGTCAGCAGGTCTGGTGGCCGCTGTTACAGCCACATTCACAGTGCATCAACTGGCAGGAACTTAATTCCCAGGATGTAAATTATGTATTGTGATGTGCACGGAGGCGGCCGTCTCCTTCTTCATCCTAGACCACCTGCCTCTGCTTGCGACTCGTCATTTTTGCCATGAGTAATGTGGCGTAATGACGGGTGGGAGACGTAAGGTGGTGGTATATATCCCGGGGTCACGGTGGAGGTGAAGCACTGTCTTTCCCCCTCACACACCTACAGTACCAGTTGTTCCATGTCGGACGCTCGTTTCAATCAACCTAGAGCAATTTGTCTCCGGTGAGGCCGCATACCTGCAGGCATGACATGCTTACTACACCTTCAAATGTTTTACTTTACCATTATTAAGAGCCGTTCAGGTGTCCGTTTGCTCACCGATTTTGTGTGCGGACGTTCAGGTTTTGTCGTGTTGGGTGAGATATGAACTGGTGCTGACCGCTTCCTGCCTCAGCACCGCGACAACTGAAATGTGTAGAGATTCTTAGACGTGACTGTTGCTGCTACTGGAAGTTCTACCTGATGCTACTGGAGGTGGTGACGGGCACAACTGGAGGTGAACGGTGGAAGTATAGGTGGTGACAGGTGGTACTGGGGGTGTAGTATGTGGTATTGAAGGGAGTGACAGGTGGTACTGGAAGGTGTGGCAGGTGGTGGTAGAGGTTCAGTTAACTCGTCGAGTGAGCCGGGAGGGAGAACGACCCGGAATTCTTCCCTTAGTGCAATCTCTCTCTCTCTCTCTCTCTCTCTCTCTCTCTCTCTCTCTCTCTCTCTCTCTCTCTCTCTCTTACACGATAGAGAGAGCGAGTTAATCTTGACAGGCGTAAGTAAACTCCTTAATGAACGTATATACAAATCCAGCAACAGGTAGTACAGGTAGTTTCTTAATGTGTTAAATAGGTGGTGTTCTGCCCACCTCTCTCTCTCTCGGCTCACTTCACGCGGTGTTTGAGTCAGTGATCAGAAACCCAAATTGAACGCTCGCTTATAAAGGGGAGATTAATTAAGCGAGGGTCCTTGCCGGGCATCCGTGGTGAAGGTGGGCGTCCGTGGTGAAGGTGGGCGTCCGTGGTGAAGGTGAGCGTCCGTGGTGAAGGTGGGTACTCGTGGTGAAGGTGGGCGTCCGTGGTGAAGGTGGGTACTCGTGGTGAAGGTGGGTACTCGTGGTGAAGGTGGGCGTCCGTGGTGAAAGTGGGCGTCCGTGGTGAAGGTGGGCGTCCGTGGTGAAGGTGGGCGTCCGTGGTGAAGGTGGGTACTCGTGGTGAAGGTGGGTGCCCGTGGTGAAGGTGGGCGTCCGTGGTGAAGGTGGGCGTCCGTGGTGAAGGTGGGTACTCGTGGTGAAGGTGGGTACTCGTGGTGAAGGTGGGTGTCCGTGGTCAAGGTGGGTGTCCGTGGTGAAGGTGGGTACTCGTGGTGAAGGTGGGCGTCCGTGGTCAAGGTAGGTACTCGTGGTCAAGGTGGGTACTCGTGGTGAAGGTGGGCGTCCGTGGTGAAGGTGGGCGTCCGTGGTGAAGGTGGGTACTCGTGGTGAAGGTGGGTGTCCGTGGTGAAGGTGGGTACTCGTGGTGAAGGTGGGTGTCCGTGGTCAAGGTGGGCGTCCGTGGTGAAGGTGGGCGTCCGTGGTGAAGGTGGGCGTCCGTGGTGAAGGTGGGTGTCCGTGGTGAAGGTGGGTACTCGTGGTGAAGGTGGGTGTCCGTGGTCAAGGTGGGCGTCCGTGGTGAAGGTGGGTGTCCGTGGTGAAGGTGGGTACTCGTGGTGAAGGTGGGTACTCGTGGTGAAGGTGGGTGTCCGTGGTGAAGGTGGGTGTCCGTGGTCAAGGTGGGTGTCCGTGGTGAAGGTGGGTACTCGTGGTGAAGGTGGGCGTCCGTGGTGAAGAAGCCCTGGCCAGCCTCACCACACATTACACTGACTTAATTCATTTGAGGAGGTGTTGTAGGTGGGTGGGGAGGTGGTGGTGTAGGTGGGGAGGAGGAGGTGTTTGTTGGTGGGGGGAGTGTGTGTGTGGGGGGGGGGATCACTTCTCTCCCACACGTCCTGTGGAGGGTGGCGGGGGTGGTGATAAAGAAGTTGATAAGACGACAGGAAGGGCTGGGACACTGGAGCCATTGGGTGGGGGCTGCTGTAGTTCGTCTCGGCTGTTGTTGTTTCTGGTCCAGCTACAGGTATTTTATTTTCATGTTGGTGATTATATTTCCTGTCATGGTATCAGCTGTGTTTTTTAAAGTCGTTTCTCAAAATAAACTATGAATTGAGTGTAATATTAACTGTATTTGCATTACCACATGTTACCCAATTCTCTTTATTTAATATGTAATACGTTTCTTTATCCTCGTGTTCCGTAAAGTTGTTACAGTTTCCAGTAATATTAAAGGAATTAAAAGTAACTTGATACATTGAACTGTTAGCAAGAGGAGGAGTGGTCGACGCGTGGCAGAGAGCAGAACCCCAGGAGACGTCATGGGGGGGGGGGGGGGTCGTCAAGGTCTCTCTCTGGTCGCCGTCATGCCCTGGGTTAAGACCTCTGCGCAGTAGCTAATGTTGTATGCGCTGTTGTGGAGTAGACCTGACCTGATCTATGTTGGTGAGGGCGTGGCAGGTGGTGGCATCAGTGAGCAGTGTTGGGTGAGGTGGGGTGGCCAGGGCGTTGGGTGGGTGAGGGTGGCCAGGGGAGTTGGTGAGGGTGGCCAGGGTAGTGGGTGGGTGGGTGAGTGAGGGTGCTAGGGTAGTAGGTGAGTGTGGCTAGGGCAGTGGGTTGGAATGGAGTCATAGGGAGAGGGATTAAAGATAGGATGATGGATAGTAGTGGAGTGACTGATGGGTGGTGTGGGCGGTAATGGAACTGTACTAGGCAGTAGGGTATAGGAGGGATGGGGAGGTGGTTGAGCAATGGGGCGTTAGTGGAGCTGTGGAGAATGTGGAGGGTGGTAGGAAATGGAATGTTGATGGGGGAGCGGTACAGGGGGGTGGTGGTGGTGGTACAGTGGGTAGTAGTGGTACAGTGGTTGGAATAGTGATGGAGGTTACATGCATGACAGGTTGTTGAGAGTGAGGGAGAGTCAGTGGTTGATTAAAGCAATGATGAAGGTGTGAGGATAGCTGAGACGGGAGAGGACGGGGGGCGGGTCGCTCTCCCGTGTTGTGATTGCCTCACGCCCCAACTCAGTTTCCGTTCAGGGCTTTTCTCGGTTTCACTTTATTTTATTAATTTTCACATTAGGTTTAAAGTGTATATAGAACATTGTATTTCCGGAGTATTAATGCCCGTCTACTTAAGTTTGTATTAGTATAATTTATTAGATGCATGAAGAACGAGAGTATTTGAGCGACGTGGAATTCCGAACGAAGATTAAAGCGAACCCTGCCGCGCTTGATGGGGTCTGAGCTAAACATTACGTATAATTTCGACGGTAGGAGCTCGACGGCCAAGCAGTGAGCCATGGCGTGTACCTGTCTTCCCGCGCGGCGCCAGTGGTGGACAGTAGGTGGTGGGGTTGACATCAGGAGCCGCGTGTGTACCGAGTCTCACAATACTCGTGAACTGTTCTCGTGGTGCGTCAGTTAGTGGTGGTAGTGTAGTGATCATGTATCAGTCAAGAGCTGTATTGGACAGATCAGAATACAGTATGTGTTGTATTAAGTGGAACATAATGCCTGGGACAAGTTATAACATAATAACTGATGATTCATTATTGTGAACAAGTAAAAGTTATCAGAATTCATAAGAGTTTATCGTATTGTTATAACGTGACTGAGCATTAAAGTAAAGAACTGTCGTATCTCTCGTCAGTATTTTCCTTAATGTCGAGCGATATATTTGTGGCTGCTCTCAGATTGATGACGATGATAATGACGACGATGAAGATTATGATGACGTGTTTATCATGTCCCCAACAGCCACAGATCTCACTCGTGCAGTGTGTCTACAGCCCTCTGGTGCTCCCTCGTGTGTTGGTGACCTGTGAACGTGTGTGAAATGTGTTAGTTAATATTATTGTGTCATGTGTGTTCTAGGTAGTGAAGTATATGGTGTTCACTGTATTAAATCGATAATTATTAGTTTTGGCGTAAAAAGTAATTTATGGTATTCCTGGAATCTTAGCGACCACATTCCTCCTCCCGGGGCCCCTGACCACTTCTTACCCCAAGGTAAAATAAATCGGTATCAGATTCCGATGGCTGAGTATTTGTCGTGGTATTTACCTTACACACCGCACACCGGCACATCCGAGCCTCGTGTGAATTTGTATATGGTTATATCTTAGTATCGTGCAGTAAGTCAATTAGGAAGGATTTGCAGTTTTATATTAAGATAACACAAATATTACTGGGTATTATTTATATAGTTATTTAAGTACTTAACTTCCATACAGTAATGACTGGCTACTATAATCATAACTCAACTCCACTAACTTATATTCAGGGTGACAAGTGCTGGTGTCTGTTACTGTACTGTACACACAGTTAACATGTGGTACAACACTAATTATGCCTGCATCTTGTACTATAATAACATTACGAGTAATAATGATGATAATTTCAATACTATTGTTAATGGTGAAGATGATAATGACAGTATAAATAATAATAATAATAAAATTATTATTATTATTATTATCATTATTATTATTATTATTATTGTTATTATTATTATTATTATTATTATTATTCCCTCGTACCAGGAATACCATAATTACTTTTGCTAGGCCTTAGATTCCTTAGTATGTACTCTACTGTGTTGTAGTGTTAGTAATGTACTATTACTATGGTGTACTGTAGTGTGAGTATTGTATTAGTATTGTAGAGTTGTTGTAGTGCGAGTATTGTAGTGTGAGTACCGTAGAGTTAATGTATTGTAGTGTGAATATTGTAGTGTTTTTGTTGATGTTAGTACCGTAGAGTTAATGTATTGTAGTGTTATTGTTGCTGTTAGTACCGTAGAGTTAATGTATTGTAGTGTTATTCTTGATGTTAGTACCGTAGAGTTAATGTATTGTAGTGTTATTGTTGATGTTAGTACCGTAGAGTTAATGTATTGTAGTGTGAATATTGTAGTGTTATTGTTGATGTTAGTACCGTAGAGTTAATGTATTGTAGTGTGAATATTGTAGTGCTATTATTGATGCGAGTACCGTAGAGTTAATGTATTGTAGTGTTATTGTTGATGTTAGTACCGTAGAGTTAATGTATTGTAGTGTTATTCTTGATGTTAGTACCGTAGAGTTAATGTATTGTTGTGTTATTCTTGATGTTAGTACCGTAGAGTTAATGTATTGTTGTGTTATTCTTGATGTTAGTACCGTAGAGTTAATGTATTGTAGTGTGAATATTGTAGTGTTATTGTTGATGTTAGTACCGTAGAGTTAATGTATTGTAGTGTTATTGTTGCTGTTAGTACCGTAGAGTTAATGTATTGTAGTGTTATTCTTGATGTTAGTACCGTAGAGTTAATGTATTGTAGTGTTATTGTTGATGTTAGTACCGTAGAGTTAATGTATTGTAGTGTGAATATTGTAGTGTTATTGTTGATGTTAGTACCGTAGAGTTAATGTATTGTAGTATGAATATTGTAGTGTTATTGTTGATGTTAGTACCGTAGAGTTAATGTATTGTAGTGTGAATATTGTAGTGTTATTGTTGATGTGAGTGTTGCAGTGTGAGTACCGCTCGTGTTACTAACCCCCCCCCCCCCCTCTCACCCTTACCATCAGCCCGGCTAGCTCAGTGGGTAGAGCATGAGACCCTGCATCTCAATGTCGTGGGTTCGAACCCCACGCTGGGCCACGACACCCATCATAACCTGTGTCACCCAACTCCTGCAGGGGGACACTGTGGCTTGTGGCTCTGTGTTGTTAGTGTGTTGTATTGTGGCTCTGTTATGTTTGTGTGTTGTGGCTCTGTTGTGCTGTTAGTGTGTTGTATTGTGGCTCTGTTGTGTTTGTGTTGTATTGTGGCTCTGTTGTGCTGTTAGTGTGTTGTATTGTGGCTCTGTTGTGTTTGTGTTGTATCGTGGCTCTGTTGTGTTTGTGTTGTATCGTGGCTCTGTTGTGTTTGTGTTTTATCGTGGCTCTGTTGTGCTGTTAGTGTGTTGTATTGTGGCTCTTTTGTGTTTGTGTTGTATTGCGGCTCTGTTGTGTTTGTGTGTTGTATTGTGGCTCTGTTGTGTTGTTAGTGTGTTGTATTGTGGCTCGTGTTTGTGTTGTATTGTGGCTCTGTTGTGTTGTGTGTTGTATTGTGTCTGTCGTGTTGTTAGTGTGTTGTATTGTGGCTCGTGTTTGTGTTGTATTGTGGCTCTTTTGTGTTTGTGTTGTATTGTGGCTCTCTTGTGTTATGAGTGTGATATATTGTGGCACTGTTGTGTTGTTAGTGTGTTGTATTGTGTCTGTTGTGTTGTATTGTGGCTCTGTTGTGTTGTTAGTGTGTTGTATTGCGGCTCTGTTGTTAGTGTGTTGTATTGGGGGCTCTGTTGTGTTAGTGTTTTGTATTGTGGCTCTGTTGTGCTGTTAGTGTGTTGTATTGTGGCTCTGTTGTGTTCTTAGTTCGTTGTATTGTTGCTCTGTTGTTAGTGTGTTGTATTGTGGCTCTGTTGTGTTCTTGGTTTGTTGTATTGTGGCTCTGTTGATAGTGTGTTGTATTGTGGCTCTGTTGTGTTCTTAGTTTGTTGTATTGTGGCTCTGTTGTTAGTGTGTTGTATTGTGGCTCTGTTGTGTTCTTAGTTTGTTGTATTGTGGCTCTGTTGTTAGTGTGTTGTATTGTGGCTCTGTTGTGTTCTTAGTTTGTTGTATTGTGGCTCTGTTGTGTTCTTAGTTTGTTGTATTGTGGCTCTGTTGTTGGCAATGTGTGTAGTGTGTCGTGGCTCTATGCTGTGACTATATTGTTGGTAGTGTGTTGTAATTGTGTTGTTGGCAGTTTTCCGGCTCTGTGTTGTGGAAGAATTAATGGGTCACGGATGATGTGGCTGCGTGTTGAGTGGTCGTATAAGGTGTGGCTATGTTGTGGTTGTTCTATGGTGGTGTGGTCGTGTTAAAGGTGTGGCTATGTTGTGGTTGTTCTATGGTGGTGTGGTCGTATAAGGTGTGGCTATGTTGCGGTTGTTCTATGGTGGTGTGGTCGTGTTAAAGGTGTGGCTATGTTGTGGTTGTTCTATGGTGGTGTGGTCGTGTTAAAGGTGTGGCTATGTTGTGGTTGTTCTATGGTGGTGTGGTCGTGTTAAAGGTGTGGCTATGTTGTGGTTGTTCTATGGTGGTGGTGGTGTGGTCGTGTTAAAGGTGTGGCTATGTTGTGGTTGTTCTATGGTGGTGTGGTCGTGTTAAAGGTGTGGCTATGTTGTGGTTGTTCTATGGTGGTGTGGTCGTGTTAAAGGTGTGGCTATGTTGTGGTTGTTCTATGGTGGTGTGGTCGTGTTAAAGGTGTGGCTATGTTGTGGTTGTTCTATGGTGGTGTGGTCGTATAAGGTGTGGCTATGTTGCGGTTGTTCTATGGTGGTGTGGTCGTGTTAAAGGTGTTTTATGAGTGTTTTACTGCTCTGTTAGTACCGCGTCTTATTCAAGTGTGGCGGGCAGTCGTATATATGCACATCTTACTGTTGCTGTGTTGTAATGCTGGTGTGCTGTAAGACTGTGTTGTTGTGTGTTGTGACTTATTTGTGTTGTCTGTTATAATCCTTAGGTTATAATCTGTGGTTGTTTATTATTTTCTGACATTAATTGGTTTATTTTGCCCACTGTTTTGTCTCTGTTTTATATTTTATATTTTTTTACTTTTTTTTTCTTCACGGGGGAAATGGTGTTAAGTCGTGTCATTGTGTAGGCTGATGGTGTGGGTGTGCGGTGTGGGTGTTGGGTGTGGGTGTATAGTGCAGTATTTGGATGTAGGGTCACTTGCTCCAAAAAGTATATCTTTAGGGAGGGGGGTCCAATGAATTTCAGAATGAACACTACGGCTCCTGTTGTCTCGGTAGGGTTGTTAAAATCCATCGGCAGTTGTGTTAATATTGTCTCACACAAATTCGTAAAGATAGTTTTTGGAGCGAGTGTATATGAGCCTTGTATGTCCCTCTGTAAAATAAATGATTATATACTGTATGTGAAACTGTATGTTTTGTAATTATGTAGTAATGCATGTACACATTGTCTTGTATTTTGTATGTTCTGTATCTGTGGAGTTTATGTATTGTATGTTTGTGTCCCTCTTCAGTTTATGTGCCTCAATACGGTGCAAACAAGTGTACATGAAGTTGGGTGATATCGTTGCTGTAACTTGGCGCCGTGGTTGCGTTGTTATCCTCGTGGTGTGGTGAGTGAAGGAGTATGAGGGCGACCTGTGGCGAGTGGTGAGTAGTGTGTGCCGGGGGTGGTGCTCGCCACACCTGGGCTGGCCGGGGTGTAAGCCTCGCCCTCACTACCGTCACCATGTCAGACTACGTCGGGGAAGGTGTTACGTGGGCTGGCGGCTGCTTCATGCAGCCCGTCGCCCTCGTGTCCTCGCGAGACCTTGCCACCACCTCCTGGCGCCTTCCGCGAGACTCCCGAATAGTGCCTCGCCCTTCCTTCAATGCCCACCGCAGCGCCACCGTCACGTGTCGCACCGTGAGTGGGGTGTCCAGATACCGGAGACCTGTGGTGGCAACGGCCTGGGGTACACTAGACCCAATGGCCCCGGCCGCTGCCCTGGACGGAAGTAAGTTGGCCCCCGAGCCGCCCCTCGTCACCGTCCATGTCAAAAACAACAGCTGTGCAGCTTCTGGGTCAGAGGCCTTCTTCAACCTGACCCAACATGGTGGGCGGCGGGGTACTGCCATCTCCCGCTCCTCGTCGTGTGTGTCGGCTTTCAGTCGTGGATCATATAAGATACATTCCTTAGCCTCGCCCGCGATACCCACCACCCATAATGGACTGGGAAGACGTGTGAGTATGGTTCATGGTGGGCGGCGGATTGGGCGGAGTTATAGTGCGGCGCCAGGTGACGGGGGTCCCTCAGGAGTGATGACTGGGTCACGGGTAGCTGGTCGCCGCGCCCAGAGACTGCGGCCGCGTCTCTCCATGTGTGGCGACCATCACGTGTACCACCAGCACCTCACCGTCCAGCACCAGCCAGCCAATTACCAAAAGACTTACGACCTCATGGGGTATCGAGAGGAAGGCTTTAAGGGTAGCAACGTGTCCGTAATGCCCCGTGCAGCAACGCCCCCGCCGATACAGCCCCGCCCACATAGCCCGCCCCCAAGCCCTAGCAAGTGGCGCCACGGTCCTCCCGACGTGCCGGACTGTATGTGTCAGCCATGCAGTTTGGGCGTGCTAGTTGCCCGTGCCTACAAGGCTGTTCTAAAGGCCGCCTCCAACTGTAAGTACCCTTGAATTGAATCAAACCGTAGGACATACACTGATACAACCTGAGCATGAGCAGTCGTCGTGTAGAGCCTGGCAGGTTATATCTCTCACAGCAGCTCACACATATATCAACACAATCACCCCATAACATTTGGTGCCTTATTATATATAGTCATTTGATAACCGTTTTATTATTGTATCATAATGTTTACTTTTACTTTGATGCTGCTGGCAGTCACAGTGACATTGATCAATACGAGGATGGGAAAAGTCTGAAGGGAATGAGAGAAAGAATGGGGCAACTGAGTAGTGATTCGGGAAAAGGAGACATGTTTAAAATCTAGCGAGAGATAAATAGAGAACTTAAGATTAAAACATTGACCAATGGTAAGACAAACAGAGAATATGGACTATAACAATGTATGGTAGAGAGACGTGTGAGCATGACGTGACCAAGATGTACTCGATAAGAATACCAGTAGAATGTCCACCGTCGGTATCCGGAGGTGACTTGCGTGTGAAGATGACGAGCAATGTTTGTTGTGACGACTTAATGGACACGAGCGAGCAAGGAGAGAGGCGGCGGTGATCACGCTGACGTATGGAGAGAAAGACGTACTGTACTGTGCAAGATGGGGGGAAGGGACTGGAACGTGATGCAGAGGCTGAAGAGATTCGCAAAACTCATTATAATACGGAGAGTAAGTCCAATGAGCCGGGGAAGAGCGATATGTATGGGAAAGGAAAGTTGCCTGGGTGATGTGTGTGAAGGTGAAGTCATGTAAGATAATTGGTGGAGGAAGCGCTCTTGTCTGCGTCTGAAAGTGTTAATTGCTTGCACCATGAATTACCTTTTGCTGATGTAGTGGTGAAGCTGTGAATCGTGGCTCTGTGTGTGGTGTGAAGGATGAGGCGAGACGGGATAAAAAGTTGAATGGAATTTTCACGTCTTTTCTTAATTTTTCTCCTTCAAATTTGTGGTTCCGACGTGTGATGAAAAACCGATTTATTAGGTCAAAACTTATTATATATTCTGTGTATATAAAACCCTGAAGTAGAGGCCAGATATTACCAAGTGTTCAGGCAATTTTGTCCACAACTGTACATCCTTAGCTCTTTGGTTCAGGAAGGATATTGATATTATGAATCCTTCTGGACCGAGGATTACGGGGTCAGGAACACACTGGACCGAGAACTTTGGGGTCAGGAACACGCTGAACCGAGGACTATGGGGTCAGGAACACGCTGGACCGAGGACTATGGGGTTAGGAACACGCTGGACCGAGGACTACGGGGTCAGGGACACACTGGTCCGAGGACTACGGGGTCAGGGACACACTGGACCGAGGACTATGGGGTCAGGAACACGCTGGACCGAGGACTATGGGATCAGGGACACACTGGACCGAGGACTATGAGGTCAGGAACACGCTGAACCGAGGACTATGGGGTCAGGAATACGCTGGACCGAGGACTACGGGGTCAGGGACACACTGGACCGAGGACTACATGAACAGTCACATGAGCCACAAGTAACAACGAAATGTGCATGAGTGTATGTAAATCGCTGTACTTTGTTTTCCTGTGAACGTCGAGTCACTATATCTAGTATTTCCCATTCATGATCCCGCGACGACAACGTGGAGTAACGAGCTGAGACTTTCACTCCCCCATGTCTCTTTATAACATGCAGAGGTCCGCTAGTATGATAAATTATCGACATCTGGTTTCTCTCAGTACAGCAGGTGGACTGAGGGAGTGATAGCAGTGTGTTGAAGGAGTGTTAGCAGTGTGTTGAAGGAGTGATAGTGTTGGAGGAGTGATAGCAGTGTGTTGAAGGAGTGTTAGCAGTGTGTTGAAGGAGTGATAGCAGTCTGTTGAAGTAGTGATAGCAGTGTGTTGAAGGAGTGATAGTGTTGAAGGAGTGATAGTGTTGAAGGAGTGATAACAGTGTGTTCAAGGAGTGATAGTGTTGGAGGAATGATAGCAGTGTGTTGAAGGAGTGATAGCAGTGTTGAGGGAGTGATAGCAGTGTGTTGCCATGTTGACACGTGGAGTACTTTTGTCCCCACTCGAGTTCGCGGAGTAGAATGGAATCGCTTACCTGGCCGATCCTTCCTCTAGGTGTTGGATAGATAGTCCGGTAATTAATAGGTATTTTCCGGTTAAAATTGGTGGTTTGTCGGAGATTTTTTTTACTTCATGGCTTCGTAATCGTCATCAGTATAAAAGGACGTTCGGGGATGTATCGCGTGGTGGATGTTACTTCCTCGTCAGGTGTTGTGTGTTCGCGTCACGTTCATCTCCTCCCTCCAGAGTTTCTTAAGACTTTATATAAATAACCAGTTGGAACTTTCACTCAGAGTATAATGATAAAGTGTATGTGTTTGTGCCTGTGCTTGCGTGCGTGTGTATGTATGTATGTATGTATGTATGTATGTGCTTGAATGATATGATATGTTTGTGTGTGTGTGTGTCTATATATTTGTATGTATGTAAGTAATTTAAGTAACATTATTTTGTATAGGGTGAACATTACATTAAAACAAGTACAGTATTTCTCCATGTAAGCAGTTCAAACAATTAACTGTAGGGCACAAAGAACGTCTCTAACAGTTAACAGCGTGAGCGTGGTAATGGCGGGAAAGATGTGTTCATTGTGTCGTAATTACTCCCATTAACGTCCATTAAAATAAAAAAAAATTCGCGTAATTTGATTTTTTTTTTGGGGGGGGGGGTGTGGGGGGGGGTCCTGTTACGTAACCAGAGAATTCCTATCCTATCCTATCCTAATCTAATCTAACCGTACATTACCTAAACTTACCTTACCTAATTATATACTTTGTTTACAGTAGGTGACGCATCAGGAAGGAGTGTAATGGTGTAGTGTTTACCTCAGGGTCACCTGTGCTTGATTAACAGGTGAGGTCAGGTGAGATGGTGGGACGGATGGGTGAGGTTGAGGAGGGATTGAGGAGGAGGAGGAGGAGGGATTGTGAGGAGGGATTGAGGAGGAGGAGGAGGGATTGAGGAGGAGGAGGGATTGTGAGGAGGGATTGAGGAGGAGGAAGGAAGTGTGGGGAGGAATTGAGGAGGAGGAAGGAAGTAAGGGAAGTTAGTTGGAGAGACGAATTGGGGGGTGAAGGAGGACATAAGGAAAAGAGAGAGAAAGAGAACGAAGGAGATAGAGAGAAGAGTGAGAGTAGGAGGAAGAGGGGGAGTAAGAGAAGAAAGATGAAGGGACGAGAGAAGAGAAGGTAAAACAAGGGAGATAGAGATGACGGAATTAGTAAGGGGGAATAAGGAAGTAAGGAAAAGGGTGGTTGGACAAGTAAGAAGAAGAAGGTAAACAAGGAGAGAAAGATAGAGACGGTAAGAGTTGAGGAAGAGATGATGAGAAGCAACAGGAGGATAAGTAGGAGGAAGGGATAGGAAGCAAGAAGGGGAGGGGAGAATGAAGAAGGTGGGACGGAAAGGGACAGCAATTTTCAGTATCAGTGAAGGTTGGAGAGGTGTGATGGTGGAGAGGTGTGATGGTGAAGGGTGGAGTGGTGTGATGGTGAAGGGTGGAGTGGTGTGATGGTGAAGGGTGGTGTGGTGTGATGGTGAAGGGTGGAGAGGTGTGATGGTGAAGGGTGGAGAGGTGTGATGGTGAAGGGTGGAGTGGTGTGATGGTGAAGGGTGGAGTGGTGTGATGGTGAAGGGTGGAGAGGTGTGATGGTGAAGGGTGGAGAGGTGTGATGGTGAAGGGTGGAGTGGTGTGATGGTGAAGGGTGGAGTGGTGTGATGGTGAAGGGTGGAGAGGTGTGATGGTGAAGGGTGGAGAGGTGTGATGGTGAAGGGTGGAGAGGTGTGATGGTGAAGGGTGGAGTGGTGTAATGGTGAAGGGTGGAGTGGTGTGATGGTGAAGGGTGGAGAGGTGTGATGGTGAAGGGTGGAGTGGTGTGATGGTGAAGGGTGGAGTGGTGTGATGGTGAAGGGTGGAGTGGTGTGATGGTGAAGGGTGGAGAGGTGTGATGGTGAAGGGTGGAGAGGTGTGATGGTGAAGGGTGGAGTGGTGTGATGGTGAAGGGTGGAGAGGTGTGATGGTGAAGGGTGGAGAGGTGTGATGGTGAAGGGTGGAGAGGTGTGATGGTGAAGGGTGGAGAGGTGTGATGGTGAAGGGTGGAGAGGTGTGATGGTGAAGGGTGGAGAGGTGTGATGGTGAAGGGTGGAGAGGTGTGATGGTGAAGGGTGGAGAGGTGTGATGGTGAAGGGTGGAGTTGTGTAATGATGAAGGGTGGAGTGGTGTGATGGTGGAGTGGTGTGATGGTGAAGGGTGGAGAGGTGTGATGGTGAAGGGTGGAGTTGTGTAATGATGAAGGGTGGAGAGGTGTGATGGTGAAGGGTGGAGAGGTGTGATGGTGAAGGGTGGAGAGGTGTGATGGTGAAGGGTGGAGAGGTGTGATGGTGAAGGGTGGAGTTGTGTAATGATGAAGGGTGGAGAGGTGTGATGGTGAAGGGTGGAGTTGTGTAATGATGAAGGGTGGAGAGGTGTGATGGTGAAGGGTGGAGTTGTGTAATGATGAAGGGTGGAGAGGTGTGATGGTGAAGGGTGGAGAGGTGTAATGATGAAGGGTGGTGAGGTGTGATGGTGAAGGGTGGAGTTGTGTAATGATGAAGGGTGGTGAGGTGTGATGGTGAAGGGTGGAGTTGTGTAATGATGAAGGGTGGAGAGGTGTGATGGTGGAGAGGTGTGATGGTGAAGGGTGGAGTTGTGTAATGATGAAGGGTGGAGAGGTGTGATGGTGAAGGGTGGAGAGGTGTGATGGTGAAGGGTGGAGAGGTGTGATGGTGAAGGGTGGAAGGTGTGATGGTGAAGGGTGGAGTGGTGTGATGGTGAAGGGTGGAGAGGTGTGATGGTGAAGGGTGGAGTGGTGTGATGGTGAAGGGTGGAGTGGTGTGATGGTGAAGGGTGGAGTTGTGTGATGGTGAAGGGTGGAGTGGTGTGATGGTGAAGGGTGGAGAGGTGTGATGGTGAAGGGTGGAGAGGTGTGATGGTGAAGGGTGGAGTTGTGTGATGGTGAAGAATGGAGTTGCGTGATAGTGAAGGGTGGAGAGGTGTGATGGTGAAGGGTGGAGAGGTGTGATGGTGAAGGGTGGAGAGGTGTGATGGTGAAGGGTGGAGTTGTGTGATAGTGAAGGGTGGAGAGGTGTGATGGTGAAGGGTGGAGAGGTGTGATGATGAAGGGTGGAGAGGTGTGATGAAGGGTGGAGTGGTGTGATGGTGAAGGGTGGAGTGGTGTGATCGTGGAGAGGTGTGATGGTGAAGGGTGGAGTGGTGTGATGGTGAAGGGTGGAGTTGTGTGATGATGAAGGGTGGAGAGGTGTGGTGGTGAAGGGTGGAGAGGTGTGGTGGTGAAGGGTGGAGAGGTGTGATGGTGAAGAGTGGAATTGTGTAATGATGAAGGGTGGAGAGGTGTGATGGTGAAGGGTGGAGTTGTGTGATGGTGAAGGGTGGAGTTGTGTGATGGTGAAGGGTGGAGTGGTGTGATGGTGAAGGGTGGAGTGGTGTGATGGTGAAGGGTGGAGAGGTGTGATGGTGAAGGGAGGTGTGATGGTGAAGGGTGGAGTGGTGTGATGGTGGGGAGGTGTGATGGTGAAGGGTGGAATGGTGTGATGGTGAAGGGTGGAGTTGTGTGATGGTGAAGGGTGGAGTGGTGTGATGGTGAAGGGTGGAGTTGTGTGATGGTGAAGGGTGGAGAGGTGTGTGATGGTGAAGGGTGGAGTGGTGTGATGGTGAAGGGTGGAGTGGTGTGATGGTGGGGAGATGTGATGGTGAAGGGTGGAATGGTGTGATGGTGAGGGGTGGAGTTGTGTGATGGTGAAGGGTGGAGTGGTGTGATGGTGAAGGGTGGAGAGGTGTGATGGTGAAGGGTGGAGAGGTGTGATGGTGAAGGGTGGAGAGGTGTGATGGTGAAGGGTGGCGGGGTGAAGGTGCCACAGTGGGCGAATCCACGAAAAAACTTACAAGAAAGAGTTACAAAATAAACCTAACCTAACCTACTGTACGTGCAATGCCATATATATATATATATATATATATATATATATATATATATATATATATATATATATATATATATATATATATTGTGTTGTCAATGTGTACTAGTCATGTGACCTTTTTTCCTGTGACTTTATTTCCGTTCACCCAGTGGACAGGTGAAGGGGTGGTGCTAGTTATGGGTGAAAGGGTTAACAGATATTCTAGTAAAGGGTGAGTGAGGAGAAATGGGTGCAAGAGGGAAGGATTGAGGGGGGAACACACCTGGTGGAAGGTAGGTAGGTAAGTAGGTGGACACACTGGGTAGCATTCCGGGGATCACATTACAGTAAGATGAACCAGCAGACTTTCCCGCTGGGGTTGGAGGAGCCTACAAGGGAGCGTCAGACCCTTGCCAGGTGAGGTTGATTAGTGCTCCAAGACTCACTCACCTGGGTTGATGGTGTCTAACTGTACTTTGTTTTTGCCTATGTTCACCGTCACGTACATGAACCATTAAGGCTCTCCTGTGGGTGAGGCTGTGAGGTGCGTGAGACTCCTTGATGGACCAAGTCGTGTTTACTGTGCACCAGTTTCTGTGTCACAAGAGACGAAAAGAGGCATTAGTTGTTTGTTCTTTACTCGGGTCTTGACAGTGATAGTTATTGATAAGTTTAGAAAATCGAGTGAAATAAATAAATAAATACCTTCTCAACGTTGGTTATAAATTTAGTTAACTGGAATAATTATTATGTGATCCCAAGTTAACCTAACCTAACCTGACTTCACCATTAGGATTAAGGGGACCCACTTACCGAAACCAGAGAGCGTTGATTGGACCTATTGTACAGGTCTTCGTTCTTGTGTCTATAAGGGAAGTACAGTATATGTTTGACCCCCTTCCCTCATACTCCCTCCCTTCTTTCCCCCCCCCCCCCCAAGACAGCAGCAACATGAAGTAATAACAATGATGGCAGATATTACGCAGGTTGAATTACACTCCCGTTAATTGACCGTGAAATAAAGACAAGTTGTTCACTCTGAGAGACACCCTGGTATCTGATCCTTTTAATAGCTACCTCAGATTGTTTTGTTCTTATGGTGGTGCCTGAGTCGAGTCATGTGGTGCAGAGGTCAGAGGTCAATAAGCGTGTAGCGGCCCTGACACTGTGCTCCGGGCCGCCGTCGTCTGGTTAATGACTTGATGGTATAATTAAGGTTACCTGTTAGTAAGGTTTAATATAACAGTGTCATAGGATCTCCTGAAGAATAACCACCCCAGTTTATTTCACCTTAAGTGTAATATAACGAAGGCGACAACAAGACTATATATGATGCGTGAGTGATTGAGCGAGCGCCTCCGCCTCCTCCCCGTGACCCTGAGCATGTAAAGGAAATTCTTGGTTCAGCTTAAGATAGTGTATGTTGGTGACCAAATAGAGAGTGGCGCCCCTCCCACCCCGCCCACATACATCTGCTACGCCCATCCAGCCCCCCCCCCCCACTCGCCCATCAATTTCCTCTGATTACTAGCAAGTCCTGACCTCTTCTCGCTGGCAGGTTTTAATTTTCCTGACTAATAGACATATAATATCTATTAAATATATTGTATAGAAGTCTCTCAATTTCCATCCTGTTGGTGTGATCCTAATGGTAAGTCTTAATGGGCGTAATGGTAGTTTGTGTGTTAAGACTGTGAGAAGGTGAGCAGACAGTGGAGGGTTGGAGGGAGACAACATACTGTGGCCGTCAGTGTTATGGTATGTCGGTGAACGGAAATAAAGTCACAGGAAAAAAATCACATGACTTGTACACATTGACAACACAATATATATATGATGGCATTGTACGTAGGTTAGGTTAAGTTAGGTTTGGTTTGTCAATCCAGTGTGTGTTGTTGTTTTTGTTTTTGTTTTTGTTTTTTTATAATTTATTGGGCACCCCCCTACATCCTTGTGTAAGGTGAAGCGCAGAAGCGTTTACAGAGCCCAACAGGGAAGCATGCTAAGTTCATGCTTGCCTTTATGTTTCATGAGTTAAGGGCGTAGAAGCCTGAAGAGTCAATGGTTTGTGTCATCAAGTTATTGGAAGCTCCAACAACTTGTCCCTGAATACGTATTCGCAACTTTCGACTTGCAACAGGTACCTACTTTACTGCTAGGTGAACAGGGACTAATGGGGGCTAGGAAGTGTGTCCAAACAACTTCCACCGGCCCGGGAATCGAACCCGTGACATCTCGCTTGCGAAGGCAACAGCGGTACCACTCTACCACCAGCACCCCCAATCCAGTGTGTTGAAAGATGGCCAGAGCCTTAACACTTGTGGCAGCTGACCTAACACATGTTCCATTATCCTGTACACAACATTTGTTCTATCAATGTTAAAATAGTAACAGCGTAATACTCCAGACCGCATGAGTGTTCTGTGTGGCTGATTAATGAGTTTACCTGGATCATAACGTCAGCTGTAATATATTACCTTCTATAAAATTAAACATTTCGTCATTCGTCATATTGTGGTGTGTAACCAATCACTTGACGGACTGATACGCCTCTGTACAGCCTGTTGGTCCGTCGCTCCGGTTGTGTGTTGGTAATAATAGCAAGCCGCGTCAGTCCTGTTAAGGCTCTTAGTTATTGTGACTAAACCAATTGTTAGTTTACAGAGATCATTATGTGATGTTATACAAAGTAGACTCCGGTATGACGGTGGTTGAGTGTATCAACAGTATAGTACAGTCGGCAAAACATTGTAATTAAGTTGGTAATGTGGGAAATTCGAGTCCCTACCAGTGTCCGTTTTACTTAGCGACACCTCTAAAATACTTGCAGGGTCATAGTGTAAACTTTAATAATTATTTGTATTTGTTATGATGTAAACCGTAGGGATGTGATAGTTTACGTACAGTGGTTGTCTCAGGTCAGACCGTGAGACTCCCTGCACACGCTACCTTCAGCTGCAGGTGTGAGGAAGGACATTACGGGGAATGGCCTCACGATACCCACGGTTGGTGATGACGGAGCGGTGGTGTGAGTCCGTCAAGGTCGCTGGCCAGTTGTGAGGAGAGGGTAACGTGAAGACCGGAGGGAGGAAGAGGGCTGAAGGAGGAAGAAAAGCAGGATGAATATTTTAGGGGAGAGAATGTGTTAAGTGATGCCGGGATGAGACATGCATGACAAGCCGAGGAGGAGAAGGGGGAGGAGGAAGAGAAGAAAGAGAGAAGTAGAAGTAGGAGGAAGAACAGCAGGAATATTTTAGGGGAGAGAATGTGTTAAATGATGCCGGGACGCATGACAAGCCGAGGAGGAGGAAGAAGAAGAGAGGGGGAAGAAGGAGGAAGAGCCGGAATGGATATTTTCTCACTGATGTCGAGTAATATTTTATGCTGCGAGAACCGACTAAGCAGGAGAAAGGTGTTTGACATGGAAGTTTTGCCAGAAGAGACGAGGAGTGGATGCTGACTATGGGGGTAAACTGCCTGGCTCTGAGACTATATTTCCCTCCCCACCCTTCACTACTTCAGTTCAGCTTTCTGTAGGATAATTGTAAGGTAGGATTATTGGAACTCCCTCTGACTGAGCCTCCAGGGTGGCGGGGTAGTGGCCGGGAGGTAAGGGGGGTGGAGCGTCGCGTGATGGAGAGCGTTTTTAATGGAGGGCGTGTGACAGGTTGGACGGTGCTTGCTGGTGCGTCACCCGTGTGTCATTTTATGCCATTTATGTACTGCTTGTTGTGTGTGGCCACATGTTGCATCTGGCGCGGTCACTACCGGGGCCATGTCACAAGTTTGTCACTGCCGAGGCCACGTCACAAGTTTGTCACTGCCGAGGCCACGTCACAAGTTTGTCACTGCCGAGGCCACGTCACGTTTGTCACTGCCGGGTCCATGTCACAGCATCATTAACGGGTCCATGTCGCAGCCACGTCACTGTCGGGTACATATCATAGCTGCGTCACTCCCATGATCATGTCACAGCAGCGTTACTGATGGTTCTACGTCACAGCAGCGTTACTATATGCAGCGTGTGTGGTCAGTGTACGTCACAAGACCTGTCCTGTGTAGTGTAAGAGTTGTTATTGTCCCTGATCATCGGTGGTACACGCTGGCCTGGTGGTGAAGGTACAGCCCCACGGTACAGTACCTCAACATGTTGTACCGCAGCGCCTTTATGTTCTGACCTCGTGTAGATGTTTCCACAGTTTATTACTTAAGATAATGTTTCCTGTTAACAAAAGAACTATTCAGTATTTCCTTTCTGTGATTTTACACCGTACACACACACACACACACACACACACACACACACTCTCTCTCTCTCTCTCTCTCTCTCTCTCTCTCTCTCTCTCTCTCTCTCTCTCTCTCTCTCTCTCTCTCTCTCTCTCTCTCTCTCTCTCTCTCTCTCTCTCTCTCTCTCTCTCATATGGTAGGAAGATCATTGTAGTTCACTCTCGTCATGTATAAATTCCCCGTCAGCCGTCCCTGCTTATCATTGAGGGTAACACCGTATTTCCACATAGGGTTGTGGACTTTATATAGTAGTGTGTGTGTTTTACTCTGACGGTTAGGTTAGTTTAAGTTTGGTTAGGTTATGTTTGTTTAGGTTAAGTAAGGTAAGGTTTGGTTAAGTTAAGTTAGGTTAGTTTAAGTTTGGTTAGGTTATGTTTGTTTAGGTTAAGTAAGGTTTGGTTAAGTTAGGTTAGGTTAGGTTTAGTTAGGTTAGGTTCGATTAGATTAGTTTGTTTGTTTGGTTAGATTAAGTAAGGTTTGGTTTGGTTAGTTTAGGTTTAGTTAGGTTAGGTTAAGTTTGGTTAGGTTAGGTTAGTTAATCTTCAGTTTAGGTTAAGTAAGGTTAGGTTCGGTAAGTTTAAGTTTGGTTTGGTCAACTTGGGTAAGGTCATATCAGATCAGGTCAGGTTAGGTTAGGTAAGGTAAGGTAAAAACGTTGTCTGCATTCCTGGAGTGTGAAATTGTCACTCCAAAGGGGGGTTTCTGCCAGTAGAGAGAGGTCGGGGTAAGCGGGAGTAAAAAAAACAAGCAGGTCCTGGGGAGTAAAATTGGTTACTCAGGACAAGGGGTAAAACAGGACCAGGGAAGGGTAGGCTTAAATGTATACTATACAAACAGCAGGAGCGTTAGAAATAAAATAGACTTGCTGAGAGCGGTTGTATGTACCGAGAATGTAGACGTCATAGCAATCACCGAAACTTGGATGAATCTGGCGAGCAAGAACTTTTTATCAGAGTACCACATAAAAGAGTACAACCTTTTTCACAAGGACAGGGAAGGTAGGAAAGAGGGAGGGGTCCCACTCTTTGTCAGGGATACATTAAAATGTTATATTAATAATTCAATAAAGGGTGAAATAGGAACCGAGTCTGTATGGGTAGAAATTGCAGGAGAGAAAAACTAATTGTAGAAGTGATTTACAGGCCCCCAAGTCTTGGGAAAGAAGCAGCACAGCCCATATGGCAGGAAATGAGTAGGGCAGCAAAATACAACAACCTGTGCATTATGGGGGATTTCAACTTCAGAAATATTGACGGGGACAACATTGTAGGTGACTATGAATGTGAAGACTTCCTAGACGCAGTACAGGACAACCTTTTACAACAATTAATTACAGAACCTGCTAGAGGTGACAATATATTAGACCTAGTATTAACAAATAAAGAAAATATTATCAGAGATATCACAGTAGGGGAAGAACCTAGGGAACAGTGATCACAGAGAAATCAGGTTCACCCTAAATTGGGAAACGAAAACCAATGACAATATGGTCAGAGTCCCAGACTTTCTATCAGCGGATTATGGGGGGTTATGAAGGTACCTAGGTGAGGTCGCCTGGGAATCGGTCAGGTCAGTCCCGGGTAGGAACGGGTGAGGTCACTGGCGACACAACAGTTAATTATGACTATAATATATTCACTAGTATACTACGTAAAGCACGAAAACAAAATATACCATACAGAAAAATTAGGTCAAATTAGAATGAGCCAAGGTGGATGACCGAAAAAATTAAACATGACTTAGGAATAAAGAAAGGAAATAATAAGAAATTAAAGGGAAGGAAGGAGCATTTCAGAGTTAGGTATCTAATATACTATAGGAATAGCCTTGTGTGTGTGTGTGTTCTGGGCAACGGCACAATCGTTTTTCATCAAACTTGGTGGAAAAATCACAAAAAAAATGTAGAGTAGAACAAACCTGGTCCCATGTCGATGGTTTCTTTAGGAAGGCATTAATTAACCATTTTGTCGCTGTACGCTGTCAGCTGGACGGCGGTTACGCGCTAGCCAAGCACGAGCGTTCAAACTTTCACCTGGCACGAAGGGCCCTCGATCACTTGTAATGAACTATATAGGAATGTTAAGAAAAATGTAAGGAAGGCAAAGAGGGACTACGAAATCAGGATAGTAAGAGAGTCCAAGGCGAATCCCAAGCGATTTTTCCAAGTATATAGGACAAAGGTCAAGGACAAAGTGGGACCTTTAAAATCAGAGAGAGGGGAAGTGATCGATGATAGTGAGAAAATAAGCAAAGCATTGAACAGCTACTGCCTATCAGTTTTCACAGAAGAAATTCACGAGGAAACGCCAGAGGTGGAACTGATATTTACGGGAAATGAAGAAAAGAAATTAAAGAATATCACTATCAGAAAAGAGGATGTTCTTAAGAAGATAAATAAATGAAAGAAGACAAAATCCCCAGGGCCGGATGAAATTTTCCCTCGAGTTTTGAAAGAGTGTAAGGAAAAGATTAGCAGACCCCTCGTAAATTCATTTACAAAATCATTTGACACGGTAGTTGTGCCAGACTTGTGGAAACAGGCAAATGTAGTACCCATATTCAAAAAGGGAGACAGAGCATCAGCGTCAAATTACCGGCCGATTAGTAGTGGGGAAATTTCTTGGTTCAATTATAGCGAATAGCATCCGGTCGCATTTAGAGAAAAACAATTAATCTACGACTCTCAACATGGATTTACAAAGGGAGTCTTGTCTAACAAATCTGCTGACGTTTTTTAGGAAAGTCTTTGAGGTAGTAGATAATGACGAAAATTACGATGTTAACTGCTTAGACTTTAGCAAAGCGTTTGACAGAGTACCGCATCAGAGGCTTCTGAGAAAAGTTAAGGCTCATGGTATAGAGGGAGAAGTTTTAAATTGGATAAAATCAAGGCTCACCGAAAGAACACAAGAGGGTCAGCGTAGATGGCGTTAAATCTGAGTGGGGCTGTGTAACCAGTGGGGTTCCCCCAGGGCACTCTTGTTCATAAACTACATAAACGATCTACATACTGGGATCAGTAGTGACATAAGCAAGTTTGCGGATGACGCCAAAATTGGGCAGCAGATTAATTCACGGCAGGTTGGAAATGCACTACAGGAAGATTTAAATAAACTTCAGGAGTGGTCAGAAAAATGGCAAATGAAATTCAACACCAGCAAGTGCAACGCACTTAATATTGGAAGAACAAATGCTGTCAATGTATACAGCCTTAACAACATCAACCTAGAGAAATCGACTTGTGAAACAGACTTAGGGGTACTTGTAAGCCTGGACCTACGGCCTAGAAAACAGTGCTTTAATGTTCGAAATAAGGCAAACAGAGTATTAGGTTTTATATCTAGAAGTGTAAGTAATAAGAGTGCAGAGGTCATATTGCAACTATATCTTGCGCTAGTCAGGCCGCACCTCGATTATGCGGTTCAGTTCTGGTGCCCTTATTATAGAATGGTTATCAATTCACTGGAGTCGGTGCAGCGAAGAATGACGAAAATGATTCCGGGACTTAGAAACCTTCCATATCAAGATAGATTAAAGAAACTAAACTTGCATTCCCTAGAAAGACGAAGAGTGTGAGGCGTTATGATAAAAGTAATAAAGGAGATATAGATAAAGTTCTTATAATATCCGAGCAGGATAGGACTCGGAGCAACGGATTTAAGTTGGATAAGTTTGGGTTTAGGAGGGAGATAGGAAGGAACTGGTTCACAAATAGGGTGGTGGACGAGTGGAACAAGCTTAGCAACTTTGTAGTAAGTGCGGGAACGCTGGAGAGTTTTAAAAGGAGGCTAGGTAGATTCATGGATGATAGAGAGGGGTAGTAACTCTAAACAGGAGCTGCCGTGCACAGGCCAACCAGCCTATTGCAGACCCCTTATTTTCTTATGTTCTCAGGTCGGGTTAGGTTAGGTTAGGTTAGGTTACAACCTTCATGCTGTGCACGGAGTAGCGCCGTTGCCTCACACAATGAACCTTAATCATGTAAATCCCGTTATCATTGTTCAAGACCCGCGGCTGCTTCCTTCTGTTTGTGTACGGTATACTGCATGACCCGCTTGCACCATCCGCTTACACCACACGCTTATACCACCCACTTACACCGCCCGCATACACCGCCCGCTTATACCACTCTAATCTAATCTAACCTAACCTGATCTGCTTACATCATCCGTTATTCGAAATCACTTGGAGAAGTACAAGTTGATCAATTATTCCCAACATGGCTTCACAAGCGGGCGTTCATTTCTAACTAATCTATTAATATTATTTTCATCTGTTTTCGAATCAGTGGACGAGGGGCTCACTTATGATGTGGTATATCTCGACTTTAGTAAAGCCTTCGACAGAGTCCCCCACGAAAGACTAATAAGAAAAGTGGAGGCTCATGGCATTGGAGGAAATATTTTAAAATAGTTTAGGGCGTGGTTACAGGACAGGAAACAGCGAGTGAGCATTAACGGCACAAGTCCCATTGGGGCAACGTCACTAGTGGAGTACCCAAAGCTCAGTACTTGGACCATTATTATTTATTATATACATAAACGACATAGATATCAGCGTAAACAGCAACATAAGTAAATTTGCTGAGGACACTAAAATAGGGCGTGTAATTACATCTCATGAGGTCTCCGCAAAACTACAGGAAGATCTAAACAAAGTTTTCGAATATTCTGAAAAATAGCAGATGAAATTCAATGTGGACAGATGTAAAGTACTCACTTTAGGAGATGTAAACAGGGAAACCGGATACCAGATGAACAACGATGTTAATGAGAAATCCGACTGTGAGAAAGATTTAGGAGTAATGATAAGTAGGAATCTTAAGCCAAGTAAACAATGTGTATTTGCTCGAAACAAGGCTAATAAAGTACTTGGGTTCATACAAAGGAGTGTTAGTTACAAGACTAGCGAGGTCATCCTAAAACTATATCTTGCGCTTGTGAGACCTCACTTGGTTTACGCAGTTCAGTTCTGGTCACCGTATTACAGAATGGATATAGAATCCTTGGAAAGAATTCAGAGGAGAATGACAAGACTAATCCCGGGCATTAGGAACCTTGAATACAGAGACAGGTTAAAGCATCTTAATTTGCACTCCCTCGAGAGACGTAGAGTGAGGGGCGATATGATAGAGGTGTATAAATAGAAGTCAGGGCTGAACAAAGGTGCTCAAACTATCCAACCAGGAGCGAACTCGTAACAATGGTTTTAAATTAGACAAATTTAGTTTTATGCGCGAAATAGGTAAACACTGGTTTGGAAATAGAGTAATGGACGAGTGGAACAAGTTACCAAATATCATCATTAATTCGAATACGCTGGATAGCTTCAAACAGGTTGGATGGATATATGAGCAATAGGGGTTGTGTGTAATTTTGACTGCCCAGTATGGGCCAATAAGCCCGCTGCGTTTCCTCCATTCTTATGTTCTTACTCCACTCGCTTACACCATATGCTTATACCACCCAGTTAAACCACCAGCTTATACCACCCTAACCTAACATAATCTAACCTAACCTGCTTACACCATCTGTTTACACCATCCACTTATACCGCCCGCTTATACCTCCCGCTTACACTACCCGCTTATGCCACCCGCTCATACCACCCACTTATACCACCCGCTCTTACCACCCACTTACTAGATTATCCGCAGAACAGCTCTTTAAACTGTAAATTAAATAATATACTCGATGCTGATACTGTAGGAAGGCGTTTAGTGGCAGTAATTATGTTATTAATGTGTGCTGTAATTTGGGGTCACATGAAGCATCTCCACCCCAGCTTATATTTCCTGAAGATTAACTAACCTAAACTTAGCGTGAAGATTAACTAAACTAACGTGAAGCTTAACTAACCTAACCTAACGTGAAGATTAACTAACCTAACGTGAAGCTTAACTAACCTAACCCAACGTGAAGATCATCCTATACTGTGCCTCTCCCGTGTGTTTCTGTGCTTTCATGTACTGTGCTGTCATTATTTTAGGGGGGAGGGAGTTGAATTGTTCTTTGTCCTTCCTTGGGTGGGTGGGTGGGTCTTTAGCGGGCTGGTTCTCTCTCTCTGTCTGTCTGTCTGTCTCTTATCTATCTGTCTCTCTGTCTTCTCTCTGTTTGTCTGTCTGTCTTTTCTATCTGTCTGTTTTCTTCTTCTTCTCCTCCTCCTCCTCCTCCTCCTCCTCCTCCTCCCTGTACTACGAGGCATCACACCCACAATAAATTCTATCCAATCGACACTTCCGGGAGTAGTAATTCAGCTGCCAGTTTCCCACATAACTCTTCCTCTAGTGGAACCATTTGTCCAGTGGTTGCTGTTACGACGTTAATGTGTGTAGGTGCTTTAAGTTGCCTCTCTCTCTCTCTCTCTCTCTCTCTCTCTCTCTCTCTCTCTCTCTCTCTCTCTCTCTCTCTCTCTCTGCTTGATGATGCTTGACTTGCCTCCCTCCCTCCTTTCTCGACCCTCCCCCTCCTCCCTCTCTCCCCTCTCCCCCCTCTCTCCCCCTCCTTTAGTGTTAATAGTTAAGGTGTCCGGTGAGCAGATAGTCGTGTTTGTTACAGTAATGACCCATGACTGTATTATGTCGGGGGGGTGTATACTGTGTGGAATAAGTTATAGCGCTTTATACTACACCTGGGCTGTAATTAGTGTAGTACAGTACTCGCTCATTAGGTGTATACATCCTGTGTGTGTGTGTGTGATTTGGATTCAGTATGCTCAAAGAGATTCCAGACAGTTGAGTTTTTTCTTGACACAGTTTCTTTGTTCACTTGTCCCTGTGTATGTCGTCTATGTCTCATGCTGGTCAGTCTTAAATAACTACCTCTTACTTTAATAAAAAAATTACTCCTGTGTACATTCTAGGCAGGTGGGGGGGGGGGGGGCAGGTGCACTCCATGGTAGGTGTCTGGGTGTTGGATAATGAACATATGTGACCAGAATATTAACGCAGGAGAGGTGTTGTTTTAACCTATTGTGTCCGGTGTGTGTTTCAACCTATTGTGTCCGGTGTGTGTTTCAAACTATTGTATCCGGTGTGTGTTTCAACCTATTGTATCCGGTGTGTGTTTCAAACTATTATGTCCGGTGTGTGTTTCAACCTATTGTGTCCGGTGTGTGTTTCAACCTATTGTGTCCGGTGTGTGTTTCAAACTATTATGTCCGGTGTGTGTTTCAAACTATTGTGTCCGGTGTGTGTTTCAACCTATTGTGTCCGGTGTGTGTTTCAAACTATTGTGTCCGGTGTGTGTTTCAAACTATTGTGTCCGGTGTGTGTTTCAACCTATTGTGTCCGGTGTGTGTTTCAACCTATTGTGTCCGGTGTGTGTTTCAACCTATTGTGTCCGGTGTGTGTTTCAAACTATTGTGTCCGGTGTGTGTTTCAACCTATTGTGTCCGGTGTGTGTTTCAAACTATTGTATCCTGTGTGTGTTTCAAACTATTATGTCCGGTGTGTGTTTCAACCTATTGTGTCCGGTGTGTGTTTCAACCTATTGTGTCCGGTGTGTGTTTAAAACTATTGTGTCTGGTGTGTGTTTCAAACTATTATGTCCGGTGTGTGTTTAAAACTATTGTGTCCGGTGTGTGTTTCAACCTATTGTGTCCGGTGTGTGTTTCAACCTATTGTGTCCGGTGTGTTTCAACCTATCGTGTCCGGTGTGTGTGTGATATAACCCTGCTGAGTCACTTTCCCCGCGAGTGTATCAAATAACGGAGGTGATAGTGAACAACCTTGTCTTACTTCAATTATAACGTCACTCATCATAGTTGGTTGGAGGATATTGAGTGTGGTAAAATACTTCTTTCGTTGATGTGTGTTTGTGGTTATTATTTAAGTACTTGTGTGTGGTTACCTTATAAGGAAATTTAAAAATATATATATTCTTGTATTGTGTGAGGATCAGAACCTTTTGTAATTAATTCATAGGACAGATTCTGTTTGTATCCTTCGGTAATGAAGACCAAAATAACCGAAGGATATAAACAGAATCTGTCCTATGAGATTAACAATGCTATTTTGTTTGTCTATTTTCTAAGTCCTTCACGATATGATAATTTACCCCGCCTTCCTTCTCCCACTCTTCCTCCTCTCCCCTCCCCCTCATCCCACGCCTTACATCAAGTTGGTTACGTGTTTGATCAACCTGTTCAGCGGAGCGGTTATTGTGTTAGACTGGCGGTGCAATGATCTAGGGTGCAATATCTCCCATCATCCAGGCAGCGGTGTGTGACCAGTGTCCCCGTGAGCCTTAGTAATATAACACTATCACCTGCTTGTCGTAAACCCTCGACTGGTTCACTATTATCCAGACCACAGGGGCCCACATGCCGTGTACCTGTCTCACCTGTCAACACCCGTCTATGATATGGCCCTCATGGCTGACGTCCTGGGTTGACTCGTAAATTCCATGTTGAGTATGTAAGGGTTACTGCTCACCTTCACACACCTTGTAAAATATATAATTTGGCTCGGTTAATTCCACAGTTGATTTTGATGTTTTTTAATATATAATTTTTGGTGTCCGTGTTTTAATTAGCAGCATAAAATGAAAACGATAGAGTAATATTGTCACCCTGTGGTGTTGAGCCCAGCATGATGTCGTGTGGTGTGAGGCTCCATGAGTACTGACTTCCCTATATAGCTCAGTGACTTAGTATTGTTTTGGTGTGTAAAGGACGAGGGGAGGAGGTCCACGTGATACAGTACACTGGGTGACTGTGTGTGTAAGTTTTATAGAATTGTTTGTACAGTGTGTGGATAGAGAGGCGTTAATGTAAGTGATTGGACGAACTTTTGGGCCATGGATCACGACCCCCGAACGTTTGGGCCAAGAGCTGGATGTAGAGAGGACGTTTGGGCCGTGGACCAAAAATGTCCTGACTGTAAATTATTATTCTCTAATACAACCTTCAGTTTTGGGTTGTATCTCTTATGATAATTTTGATATATGGTCTTAAATAAACTGATATTTCACATATATGATGGCCCCAAAATCCTACATTGGATAAGTGTGAGGGATGAAGGACCTGAATAATGTTAACGTTGGAGGTTTATGAAATATTGGTGGAGAATGACGTGTGTTATGAGTGGGGGTGAGTGGAGGGGGGGGGTGATGATGTGCTGGATTTCATTGGTTCACTAACCATGGAAATAACAGTGGAAAAGAAAAAGTTGAGAGATCGTCTGACATGAAGGGGTGGGGGGGGGGGGGGGTATGAAGCTATCGGTGGTGAGGAAAATGGGTTTAGATTAAATTTTGTTTAATAATGATAAATATCGGTGATGTGCTGTATACATGTGAGGACGGCCATGAGTGTAAGATGTGTGGCGACGGTAGTGGTTTAGGACGCCCTGGTTGCAGTGTTAGAAATCTGGGCCATGTTATTGGTCGTGATCAGACCCAGGAAGCTGACACTGGTAGCTGGCTGCACAAGGGGGTGTTGTTATTACATGTAAATAGAGGTTGAAAATTATCATGTTTATGAGAGGCAAGACTTGAATAACGCTGGTCACTGCAGTCTAGTTTCTAATGTACGAGTATCTGATGACTTGTGTTTGCTGATGGTGGGCGGGTGGGCGTGTTGGGCGGTGTGGCTAACTCTGAGGGGCACACCCTAAGGAGGAAGAGTCGACTGTGATTGCACGTAACGATACTCGCACTCGACCATGAGGTTATTACCCAAGCTGGTCTGATCCCCCTTGACGAGTGATGTTGAACCAGACAACACTGTAGTTATCACCAGTACCTTATGTTAGCCTCAGGACTTGCTCCATTACCTAACGTGTCTAAGCCTCGCTAGAATATTATGCACTCCACCTTACGTCCCCTGATTAACCACCTTAGCGCTACCTGGGGGTTAGGTTAAGTTAGGTTAGGTTAGGTAACCGTTAGGGTGTTTATTAATTAAGGAAACTAAGGTAGGGTGATCCATGTTGACTTGGACCATTTGTGTGATTTGTTTATGAACCAGTCAGCGATGTGATGCTCCACGAGAGAGAGAGAGAGAGAGAGAGAGAGAGAGAGAGAGAGATCATCCCTCTCATACATTATAGACTCAACAATGTAGACCAAGACAGTGTTGACCACCTACACACGGCTGACTCAACACTGTGCTTCGACTCCTCATTGTGTGTTTTATTGTCTTGTGAGATGGGAGTAAATAAGAGGGAGGAGGAGTGTGCAGATGGCTTTGGTGGGTAACTTATAACTTCACTGACCTTATAATTACACTCCTCAGGTAGGCAAGGTCTCTGTCAAGTGTGTGGGTTTTCCTCACGTTTTTACACAGCTAAAACTTGATAGGGAGGGGGGTGAACCATGTCTACTCCGGGAGGGGGGGGGTGAACCATATCTACTCCGGGAAGGGGGGGGGGTGAACGATGTCTACTCCGGGAGGGGGGGGTGAACCATGTCTACTCCGGGAGGGGGGTGAACCATGTCTACTCCGGGAGGGGGGGTGAACCATGTCTACTCCGGGAGGGGGGTGAACCATGTCTACTCCCGGGAGGGGGGGTGAACCCTGTCTACTCCGGGGGGGGTGAACCCTGTCTACTCCGGGGGGGGGGTTATTTTGAATAACCTGAATGTGAAGGGGAGGAAGTTATTTGAAAGTCATTGGTTAACTGAAGGTGAGAGGAAGAGAATGTCAGTGGTCTCTGGCGGTAGGAGATTTCTTGAGGTGTATGAGGCTGGCCAAGATGATGCTTAGCGTCGTGGCAGATATAAACACAGGTGTGTGACGACAGTATTACACTCATTATATCTTCCTTCAGTCAGAGAAAGTTTATTCTCGGTAGATTCTGTATTCGTGCGAACATTTGCTGGTTTTCACTCACGTGTCACAACATGGCGTGTGTCTAATACGACACTACTGTACACACCGCTACACCACACCACACCTGCACCACAACCATTCTCTCCAGACTAATCAAGCGAAACTTATACAGTATTATCCTCTCAGGCTGCCACACTGTGGAGGAACCCCTGTGTTACGCTTGTTGGCGTGGAGCCTCGCTTGTTGTTTTCGGGGGTGTGTGTGTGTGTGTAAACGTGTTCAGCTGCACTGTTAGTGTTGTCTTGTACGAAGTGTGTGTAGATCGGTCTTTGTTATTTACCAATTGTGTTAAGTTGTTCTCAGGTTGTTGGTTCCCCGAGCTACTGAGACAATTGCTATATCAACAGAGACCCACGAGTTATGATATTGTCCTGTTATGTTCTGTTAATGTTATGTTACTTTATACTGTTATGATGTTAGAGTCTGTTATGTTGGGTTAGGTTATGTTATGTTGTTTTTATGTTGTGTAACGATGTTATATGTTATGTTATGTTCTTTAGATTTTTGTCACTTATCACATTGCACATCATTAGGGAGCATGAGTCGTAATTACTTAACTAAACTTAATGGTGGTATTTTCTTTAATCACGTGAAGATTAACACCCCAGCTTGTGTCACCTGTGGATTAAACACTCAAACTACCTGGGGGGTTAGGTTAGGTTTTTTTTTTACGGGCATGAGCCCACTTGGGCACTGGTCTTTTTTAATGACCCACATCAAGGCCGGGGGGGGGGGGGGATATAAATAATAATAATAATAATTACGATGATGATAGTCATAATAGTAATGCAATTAATAAAGATATAATAAATAACAATTATATTAAAAGATAATAATAGTAATAATAATAATAATAATATTAATAATAATAATAATAAATCTAAATAATAATGATAATGAGCCATAAAATATATCAAAAGTGAGAAACAATATATGTATGTTGTGTTGTCCAAGTAAGAGAAACAATTGAGATCCTGCAATTGTGTGTAAATGAGACAGAAAGTCAGACCAGCAACCTGGGACTTAGTCACAATTTTCGTGACGCCATATGGCAGCAGGGTCTACCATTAGACAACACATTATGCTTCCAATATCTTCCCAGGCGGCAGTACCTCCCTGTTTGGTAGCTGCTTACTAGGTTAGGCAAAGTTAAAGTTAGGTTATATTTGGTTAAAGTAAGGTTATTTTAGGTTATATTAGGCTAGGTTAAAGTTAGGTTAGGATAATTTTGAAGTGAAATAACTTGGGGTGCTAAAATTCAGGTGACCCATTTTTATTCACCAGGTTTATAGTGTGTTTGTGTGTGTCAATAAATTCAGTGCCTTTAGGAAGGTTTCGAGGTCTACCATCCAGGCTCTCGCGGTCAGTTTCCTGTTGAATTAATTATGTTTCTGGTCGAGATTCTCAAAGGTCAAGGTCACAGGTCAACCAGTCAGCTTTAACTTTCGGATCAGATTACTGCCTTTGTGTTGAATGTGTCTCCTGGTGTATTTTATTATGTAGAGGACGTTGGGGGGGGGGGGGAAGGTTGTCCTTGAAGAGCCTCTTGTTAGGTTAGGTTAGGTTATCTTGCGTTTAAGTGGACACGAGAGTTATGTCCTTGTGAACTGTGTGTGTGTGTGTGTGTGTGTCTAGGAATTTTTTTTTAACAAGATCCAAGAAATACTACACACATGGCTTGGGATCACAAGAATCCCATAGTAATATCCTGGGAAATAAATTGCTTTTTTCAGGAGGTCGACCCAGCCGTGGAAACTAAGCCACTTTGCCTGGGAAGTCTCTGGCAGCTGTTGTTTTTGTCCTGTACGTGTGATTGTCGTAATTTGGTGTCTAATGTGAGCCAGGTAATGTTGTCCGTGGGTAGGGCCGTCCATTGTGTCCTTACCTGAGCTCCGTACACTCGTCAAGGCTGCCTCCCATATTACACCAAGCCTCGGGGCGTCACTCTCACACCATCACCCTAACTCTGATTAATCATCTTCCTGTCTGGTGGTGATAAATTTAAGATACTGTTGTTTTTTGGCATCAAGTCGAGAGGGGAGTGAGGGGGGTGTAGGAGGCTAATGGTGGGAAGCCCCTGGAGGTATGATCTTGGAGGTGTTTGGGAGGGGGGGGGGGTGTTGAGAGGAAGTGAGGGAAGGTAGGTAGGTTACACACTCCCTACCTGGTACTTAACTAACCTTCACCTGGTCCTGAGTGAGGGAGTTGTAGGTGTCTTTATAGGTTGTTCTGGTTGTAGATGGTTGTAATAGTTGTTTTTAGGGACTCGTCTTTTGATGTGTTGTGTAGGGATTCCTGGACAGTAGTTATGAGTTGTGGTTAATGTTTTGGGGCATACTGAGAGTTATAATAGGATGTTGACCCGTATTGTCTCTCAGTATAAAGGCGTTGTTTGGGTAATTATAATCCTCGTAGGTCGTTAAGGGAGTTATGAAGGTGAGGGAGGTGTTTACGGTCGCCTTAATGTCTTATCGTGTGTGGAGGTGAGATTGTGTGTCTCTGTAGTCACTGATTTATGAATACACTTATCGATATATACTGTACTGCATACATTTACCTGCGGCTGGGGGCATGGTGTGTTGTATGGTGTATTGTGTTGCTTAATGAGAGGGTGATGTATCTTTTTGTGTTGAGAGAGAGAGAGAGAGAGAGAGAGAGTGTCAAGGCTTATTTATGCTCTTACCTGTTCACGACTAATTGTTTAATGGGTGTATTGTCTGCTGTTTCTTTCTTAACTGTTATTATTCTTTTATATCTTTCTTAAACCACTTGGCTGAGTTATTGCTAAGGTCGGTCATCCATCCGTAAAAATATCATATTGTGGAGTTTTTTAGAAGAATACTTTCCTTAAACTTTCCAAACTTTTTCACTACATTGACTAGATGGTGATTAAGTATTTACACACACACAAAAAAAAAAAAAATTGTGTTAAATCTCCTCTAGTGATATTCCAGATGGCTGTCATTAGGAGGAAAATAAACTATAGATGTTTATATTGGGTATTCCTGATTCAGTTGTGTTTAAGATATGTTGGGACGTTCCCTTAAAAACCTTGTTGGCCTCTTGTTGATATAGAGTTATTATTTTACACGTTTAATAGGAATACAAACATACATACATACATACATACACACACACACACACACACACATACATACACACACACACATACATACATACATACATACATACATACATACATACACATACATACATACATATATACATACAGACAGACAGACATTCATTTCTTGCGAGGTTTTATACCAACATGTTTTATGCAGTGGGTAAGTCAGGTTGATAGGTAATGTCGTCGTTGATCTATGCGGGTAATAACTACAAACATTAGTTGTGTGATGAGTAAAGCCCCGTAGTTATGAGCTGAAGTTTATGTCTGTGGTCACATTATGGCTCTGTATAGTAGGTTAAATGAGGCCTTATACAGTATGACTGGTGCAGTGTCGGGTAATGTGTGTGTGTGGGCGTCATCCCTGCATTACGTATAAGACAGTCTGTGTTTCTCATGTATTAACTGTTAATAGAGGGGTAATTTTCTCTCTCTCCGTCACGAGGAAGATTATGTGGAGTCATTACTGCTGTGATCCGGGTGATGGGGGAGGTGGCAAACATGGGTCTTCAGTAGCTGGTGATTAATACCTGCCTGAAGGAGGATCTATCGGTGAGTTATTAACGGAGTATATGGGGTGTCGGGGCTGTTAACTGTCGGTGTTGAGGGGTACGTTAAGGTTCACCTGTTCCCTCATTAACACGCCAATGTAGGTGAGTTACCCGTTATTAACCCGCAGGTGTAATAGCCTGAAGAGGAGGTAGTGAGCACCATCGTGGTTTTGTAGTTCATTAAACCTCGTAATTAATGGCTGTAATTTATCTCCTGTTATCACGCTGGGACAAAGAACACACTGACACTTATTCTTAATCATTGTCTAATTTTGTTTTGATCACAGGAGCCATTATTAGAACATTATAGAAAACACCTCTTGTTTTATACGTTGGGGTGTGTTAACCTTACCGTGTACTAAGCTAATTTAGGTTCAGTGTTGAGTTTAATGTAGTGAACCTGTGTTAGTGTTGTCCCGTGATTGTTAAATTGGGTTATATTTAGTTTGTTAATTGGTTTATTTTCACTGTGTTTTAAAATTCAGAACAACTCTCCAAGTAACCGGACAAAAAAAAAACACACTATTTTTACAAGTTAAGCATTTGATAATAGAAACTGACTGATAACACACTGCAAGTTTGTAGTTTTGTTATTTTAAGTTAATTTTGTTCGATACAAATTGGTAAGTGTTAATTTCTTACGAGCCGAGACAGTAATGATGGTAAAATGGACCTGGGTATGTTAATTACTTCAGTGAGTGTAATGTTGGCTGGGAATCTTAACTACGTATCGTTCTGTGTTGACTACACCTGTGCGACACCCCCCCTGGCTACACCTGCACTACACTCCCCCCCCCCCCCCTGGCTACACCTGTGCTACACTCCCTGGCTACACCTGCACTACACTCCCCCCTGGCTACACTTGTGCTACACTCCCCCTGGCTACACCTGCACTACACTCCCCCCCTGGCTACACCTGCACTACACTCCCCCTGGCTACACCTGCACTACACTCCCCCCGGCTACACCAGCACTACACTCCCCCTGGCTACACCTGCACTACACTCCCCCTGGCTACACCTGCACTACACTCCCCCTGGCTACACCTGCACTACACTCTCCTTGGCTACACCTGCACTACCCCCCCCCCCCTCGGTACAAGGAGTTGGGTGGCTTTGACGCCTAGGTGAGTCTTCTTCCTGTCTCCCTGTACGGTGTCGAGTTGTGTTTACTGCTGCCTGCCACCACACACACACACACGCTAAGCGAGTTATCGACGTCGTAACACTAGCGTAAGTAAGAGATGTTTGTGTTTACCTAATAGTGTGATGCATTTAAGCTATATTTCGTTGATTGAAGTAAAAATTGTGTTCATCTGAGGCTCTGATGGTCACGTTCAGGTCAGATTTGTTTCTTGCGTGTAGGACTTGTGGTGAGGAAACCTTGTGTCTAATACCAGTGTGAAGATTATGGTTGGTGAAATGATGATCAGCTGGTTAACCCCAATTGTTGAAACGAGCGTGTCTGGCCCAGCTACCATGGCCTTGACTTACATACTATAGCTGTGTTAGTGAGCTTGACCACAGCTGCCGTGATTTGGGGGTGGGGTTGATGGTGATGGTGGTGAGTGGGGGGTGGTAAGGATATGTTTCTACTAGATCTGTTCTATACCAGTAGACACGAATTTGTTGCGTCATCATTATTAGTAGTCGTAGTGGTAGTAGTTATTAGTAGTAATAAATTTAACATGGCCTCCAGCCTCCCCCAATAGCCACACCTTCGCCGCCATTTTATTACCTTAAAATTAAATATCCTAATACATAAGTAGGTATCTTAGTTGTGTTGAGTTAGTTGAGCCGCAGATCTATGCGGCATTCAGTGACTGTTGCCTCGTAGTCAATATCTGCAACTTGTCGGCTTTGGGGCCGATGCTCTCGCTCCCCTGAGACAGAGCAAAGCAGACCTAAGGAGAGAGAAGGACAGTCGACATCTCATCCAGGCTGTAACATAACTTCTGGGCTGCTGCTTCTGTTCGGATAGCACCTCTGCGAGTCTGGTGTAGAAGCATCTTGCACCTGGTCCCATCCCACCAGAGGTTGTGAACACTAGAGGAGTGAAGCTGCCTTGATAACTTTCTGAATTCTCTCCCCTTATGCCCTTATCTTGTCGTTTTTGTTCCTCCTGTGTGCAGCATCGAGAGCTTAGTTACGGTAACATGCGGACATGGGATAAAAAATCCTGATGTGAAGAAATCTCGCTGTCCCCGCGTCCAGAATCCCCAAGCACTGACATCAACACGGGTTTCGTTGGATGCGTTTGAAGTTCTATGTTGGAAATTCTCACTGTCCAATGGAAGGAGGGTCGGTTCTACCCTGACATCATGACATATTTCCTTCAACATATTTGCAGTGAGATCCCTTACTTCATCTTGCCTCATGCATATGAAGCCCCCTTTCTTGCACACCATGATGTGATTGATGTCATAGGAAGAGCCACACACGCATTGTGAGGGCAAACCTACTGACCTACCGTACCTTAGAGCAATGGCGTCTGTAAATTCTTGTTTATTAAGACTGAAACCATTTGCCCTTATCGGTAATGTAGTTAACCAGTTGAAGGCGCCCACCTCCTGCGCTACAGCTTCTTTTTTTCTTCAAATTCTCTGGTACTTGCAGCATCAGTTGCTGCAACTTATCACTTTGGCTGTGCTGTCGTTTTGTCGTAATGGACCGTCGAATCTTTTTTACTTCGCTGGTATACACTACGCCTGTTGCGTAATGAGCTATTATGTAGTTGGTGAGGGCTGCCGTGAGCTTAACTGAGTTTTGATATTCGGTGGCAGCAATCTTCTCTGGCTTGGACAATCCCATTCCTCCCAGTCTTGGTGGTAGTGCAAGGAGTGATCTTTCTGCTGGGGTTAAGTGAGGGTGTTTCACTAATTTGGGAATGAAATTGACGCTGATAGCTTCTTCCAGAGGGTGGAGGAGAGGTCCTGTATCAAGGATAGTGCGCATCAGTAGTAATTGTCGCTAAAGTAATAGAAGTTTGCAAACTTATTCACTATTAATAGAGAAACATGGTGCCTGTTTACTCTTCTGGGAGGATGGTTGTTTCTGTAACTTACAATTTATTTTATCCTTAAAAGGCAACATAAGGACCACCCTCACTCCTTTTTTATAACAGCAAAGAAGATTTTTTGGGTTCCCCGTCTATTATGAATTTCCAAGACTACTTAAATATTAAATTAACCTGAGAAAGAGATCAATGAGAGCGATATACTGTACTGTGCATGGGACGGTTTGTGTTGCCTTATATTAGTATGACAGAGTAAACTTTGTCAGTAACCCGGGCAGCGTCAGGGAGGTTGATCGTGTCCCGCCTGTAAGGGTTTCGTCTGTGGCACTAAGGGACATTTTGTAAACATAAAAATATGAAAATTATTATATTTGAGATTAAAATTTCTTCCTGTAGAACTTTAATTCGGGTAACAACACAGAACTTAGTTATGGCAGAAATTATAGGACGAACCGTTAAAGTTTTTCACCAGTTAGACATTGAGGATTGTCAGAGTGAACAGGTGTTTAGTAAGGACGCGGAGGACTGTACGTGTGTGGTCACTGGCTGGCTCTCTCGGCTTTGTTGTTGGTGTATTGTCCGTGTGAAGTGTCCTTGTGGGGGTCAACCACAGGGGCCGGGGACTACCCTCATCATTAGGGTTATTTGGACGGAATAAAATAGATAATAGTGGAAGGTCCTTGAGCTGTTGACTGGTCCGTGTGACGCATCAAGGTTGTATGGTGGACCTGTATGGAAGATTACTGCAAGTTATTCCTTTATTGAGAAATATAATTACAAATACATATTGAGGTAGCTATAGAGTACAGTAGTTCTCGGGTGGGTGGAACACAATGAGGATATTGTTGGGGGTAGTTATGTGTGTGTGTGGTGACCTCGACACACATGACAGACACGCACCGGTAAGCAAGCGATGCTGTGTAATTCATCCTTGTTATGTAAGCAAACATAGTCATGGAAGTTAACCAAATAAATACCCGCTTTCTACTCCCGGTAACCCAGGCACGTCCACAACACTCAGACGTGGTTCGTACCTCACTTGTGGGCGGCCGACACAGTGTTCATGATTGGCTGCAGTATCTTGAGGGTCGGTGATAACATCTCTTGTTATCTCGTGTGTTCCATAGTATAGACTTATGTACTGTACGTCGTTATGTTCCTGCGTGTAAACTACCGACTGTGTATCACCGTGTCTCGTGAGAACCATAATTACTGCCCCCGCCATGATTCGCTGTGGCAACTGTTTCATTATTTGGTAGGATTCACCCGGCCAGGACGAGTTATGGTTGCGAGCGTGTGTAGGTGCCTGTGATGTGGTGGGTGGGGTGTAGGTGCCTGTGATGTGGTGGGTGGGGGTGTAGGTGCCTGTGATGTGGTGGGTGTAGGTGCCTGTGATGTGGTGGGTGGGGGTGTAGGTGCCTGTGATGTGGTGGGTGGGGGTGTAGCTGCCTGTGATGTAGTGGGTGTAGGTCCTTCATCTACTACACCCACAGGAGTTAGGTGATCCTGGTCCACGTCTTGTAAGGTGGAGAAGGACGTAGCGGTGCTGGAGAGACGGGTGCTGCACGCCACGTTGTGCAGCACCATACTGACAAGTTAAATGGTTCGAGTGATATTGCTTCAGATAAAAGAGTTAATTAATTGCCAATCATATTATGCGGTTTGTTCTTTATGTAAAACGTCTATTGATCCAGCCAGCAACGATCACTCCTTTAAGACTGACATACTGTACACACCTGTAACACCTGTAGTTTGTTAATTAATATTTTTCTTTTATATAAACGTGATAGTTCCACATTGATTATACTGTTTCATGATGTATTGATAATTTCACCCAAATCTAGTCTTCGTCCGTAAATACAAAGCAGACTAGATATTTAATTAGACGGTAAAGAATGTAAAGGGACGATAACCAATATTTCCAGCATCACGAGACACTTGGGAGAAGCTCTGGCCTTTGTCCCGCCATAACGTCACGAAAGACTTTGTGGTTTTGTTCCTTGGCAATATTTTTATTTTTTTTTTATTTCACCATTTCCGTTGTTTATGTCAGTAGTGTTCTGATAACCTAAAGATAACTCCCTTACATTTCACTTGATATTTAACCACCCTGACGCTGCCTGTACGGTTAGCTTTGGTTAGGTTAGGCTAGGACGGGTTAGGTTAGGTTAGTTGCTTGATCTTCATTTTACAAACCTGGCGTCCAAGCTTCAGGGGATCCTAAGATGGTTTTAAATATCTCTCTTCTTTTTTTTTTTCAACACAGCCCGTTTATGTGTTAAATTTCAAGTGGTGTTGATCTTAGCTACACACACACTTACACACACTTACACACACACACACACACTTACACACACACACACACCCACTTACACACACACACACCCACTTACACACACACACCCACTTACACACACACACACTTACACACACACACACACACACACTTACACGCACACTTACACACACACACGGTCTTAAGCCTTACACTCCTCAGTATTGTGGGATTTATTATTGTTGTTGGTTTGGGATGCGTCGTCGATCCTGTATATACCGGCATCCCTCTGTATACCGGCATCCCTCTGTATACCGGCGTCCCTCTGTATACCGGCGTCCCTCTGTATACCGGCGTCCCTCTGTATACCGGCATCCCTCTGTATACCGGCATCCCTCTGTATACCGGCATTCCTCTATACCAGCATCCCTCTGTATACCGGCATCCCTCTGTATACCGGCATTCATCTATACCGGCATCCCTCTGTATACCGGCATTCCTCTATACCGGCGTCCCTCTATACCGGCATCCCTCTGTATACCGGCATTCCTCTATACCGGCGTCCCTCTATACCGGCATCCCTCTGTATACCGGCATTCCTCTATACCGGCGTCCCTCTATACCGGCATCACTCTATACCGGCATCCCTCTGTATACCGGCATCCCTCTGTATACCGGCATCCCTCTATACCGGCATTCCTCTATACCGGCATTCCTCTGTATACCGGCGTCCCTCTGTATACCGGCGTCCCTCTGTATACCGGCGTCCCTCTATACCGGCATCCCTCTGTATACCGGCGTCCCTCTGTATACCGGCGTGTCATTCATAATTATCATGATAGGTGACAACTGACTTTATTATCCCCCGTGTGTTGATGGAGGAAGGGCACTGGAGTGGCCTATTGTCTCCTGCAGGTGCTGGGTGCTGCCCTACAGGTGATAACGGTGGAGGAGGCGTCACCTTCTGCCTCGCCTTCTTCCATTGTGTCTGTCAGGGAGGTGTTGTACAGGTGGGCGGTTCACTTGTGGGCGTTGTTGGTGTGGGCGGTTCACTTGTGGGCGTTGTTGCTGGGGGCGGTTCACTTGTGGGCGTTGCTAGGTTAGGACGTTGTTGTAGCCTTGGTCACTGTGCTCACTTTTTTAGCTCATGTCTTTTATCTCTCTCTCTCTCTCTCTCTCTCTCTCTCTCTCTCTCTGTCTGGATCAGGTGCCGCCCTTCCGTTCACTGGCGGGTCATCCTCACCCCATTGTTCCTTGCTGTGTGTGTCTCCTCCTCCTCCTCCTTTGATCTCTTCCTCCTCTGATCTCTTCCTCCTCCTTCATCTTCTCCTCCTCCTCTGATCTCTTCCTTCTTCTTCATCTTCTCCTCCTCCTCCTCCTCTGATCTCTTCCTCCTCCTCCTTCTTCTTCTCCTCCTCCTCCTCTGATATCTTCCTCCTTCATCTTCTCCTCCTCCTCCTCCTCTGATCTCTTCCTCCTCCTCCTTCTTCTTCTCCTCCTCCTCCTCTGATATCTTCCTCCTTCATCTTCTCCTCCTCCTCCTCCTCTGATCTCTTCCTCCTCCTCCTTCTTCTCCTCCTCCTCTGATATCTTCCTCCTTCATCTTCTCCTCCTCTTCCTCCTCCTCTGATCTCTTCCTCCTCCTCCTTCTTCTCCTCCTTCTCCTCCTCCTCTGATCTCTTCCTCCTTCATCTTCTCCTCCTCCTCCTCCTCCTCCTCTGATCTCTTCCTCCTTCATCTTCTCCTCCTCTTCCTCCTCCTTCTTCTTCTCCTCCTCTGATATCTTCCTCCTTCATCTTCTCCTCCTCCTCCTCTGATCTCTTCCTCCTTCATCTTCTCCTCCTCTTCCTCCTCCTCTGATCTCTTCCTCCTCCTCCTTCTTCTTCTCCTCCTTCTCCTCCTCCTCTGATCTCTTCCTCCTTCATCTTCTCCTCCTCTTCCTCCTCCTCCTCCCCTCCTTCTTCTCCTCCTCCTCTGATATCTTCCTCCTTCATCTTCTCCTCCTCCTCCTCTGATCTCTTCTTTCTCCTTCATTTTCTCTTCCCCCTCCTTCATCTTCTCCTCCTCTGATCTCCTGCTCCTTCATCTTCTCCTCCTCTGATCTCCTCCTCCTCCTTCATCTTCTCCTCCTCTGATCTCCTCCTCCTCCTTCATCTTCTCCTCCTCTGATCTCCTTCTCCTCCTTCATCTCCTCCTCCTTCATCTCCTCCTCCTCCTTAATGTCTTCATCTTTCTCTTATTCTCTGATCGTCTTATCACACACGTCTTTATTTTCCGTCATTTCCTCTCGTTCTCTCTATTATTTTCTTTCATCGTTGTTCTTTTTTATTTGTTTTTCTTATTGTTGACGTTTTCCTCTTGCTCCTCCCCTTCCTTCGTCTCCCTTTCTTACATCTCCTTACTCCTCCTCCTTCTTACTCCTTCCCCTCCTCCTTTCTTACTCCTTACTCCTCTCTTCTTATTCTTCCTTCCTTCCTTCTTAGTCCTCTTCCTCTTACTCTTTATTCCCTCGTCCTCATACTACTGGTCTTCCTCTTCTTAGTCTTCATTTCTCTTGACTCTTACTCCTCTTCTTCTTTCTGTTCCTATTACTTCTTCCTCTTACTCCTGTTCCTCTTACTCCTCTTCCTCCTCCTATTACTTCTCCCTTTACACTTCCTCTTACGTCTCCTCAATACCATGGGCGTGAAGTTCTCGTTTCCTCTCTCGTTCGGTGCTCGTCTGGGCTCTCGTTCAGTGCCTGTTGATGCTAACTCGGCGGGCAGGGACGGGGCCGCAGGGACGGGGCCGCAGGGACGGGGAGCCGCAGGGACGGGGAGCCGCAGCCACCACCAACGACCCGATTTTACGAGACTGAAATAGAACCTCGATATCCTATGTGGCCCGAGGGAGGGGGAGGGTGGAGAGGAAGGGAGTGAGGGAAGCCGAGAGAGAAGGAGGAAGCGAGGAAAGGGATGGAAAGAGACAGGCAGGGAGGAAAGGAGGTGGTGAAGAAGGGAGTGAAGGAGGCTGAGAGGCAGGGAGGTGGCGAGGAGGCACATGTGTAAGGACGAGATTTTGATACAGAGACGAGGTGTTGGGCGGATCTCGTGGGTGGGTGGTCCTCGTAAGTGGGTGGTGGGCCTCAAGTGATGTGTTAGTGTTTATACAGATGTTAACCCAGTCATAGTCTCCTAATAACCCTACCAGTCTCCCCTGTGTTGTGTTCAGGTATATGTTCCATCGTCCGCCCACAGTGTTAATCATACTAGTGACCTGAATAAATAGTGTCTGGTGCAGGTAAATTTTGGTGTCAATAATATTAGTCCTAGTCCGTAAAATCGGGAAACTGGGAGGGAAGTGTGTGTTATTTCCCCCAGCCCACACTGCGGTGCTTTAGTACACACAGCCAGTCTTTCATCTCCTGCTGTAATAATTCATTTTGTTTACTCTTATCAGCTGTGGATTTTACCGAAGCGTTGGTGTATATCTCCCCCCCCTCCCCCCCCCCCCCTCACCAATCCTCCCGGGCAGGTGTATCTTCCTCTCCCCACCTCTCTCCCTCTGCCAGGTGGTATAGGAGGGGAAGGTATCTCTCCCCCCCCCCCCCCTGTAGTTGGTTGCTGGTAGGTGGTGTAGGAGTGTATTATGTTCCCCTGACAGGTGGTTCTAGCCAGGTGGTTTACGAGAGGGAGGTGTTTCTCTCGTCCTCTTGACAGCTGGTATAGGAGGGAGGAGTTTGTGTAGCCTAACAGGTTTAGTCTTCTGTATCAGGTGTCGTCTGGTTCCCACCTTACCTGGTGATAGTGGTGAGTAGAAGGTTGACGTGTGTGTGTATGTTTACGTTTACTTGTGTGTGTGAGGGAGGTCCGCCCCGTGGATGTGCAGAACCTTGGGTGACGGCCACTTAGCGTCCAGCCTCAGCTCGGGGCGGTGGTGGAGATGGTGGCAGGCTCCGTGGGTAACTTGTGAAATATTTCGTGGTGATGTACTAGGAATGTGTCGGCCTTGTGCGGGAATATCACCGACGGGTTATATCGTCTCGGTAGGCCTGTGTCGAGAGGTAATGGACGGTGATGTACGGCGTCTTATTCTCCCTGTGAACTCTTACAAGGTCCTGGGAAGATGGTCACTCACTCACCAACACACGTTATCAAGTCGTTTTTATTTGGCTAAACCTTTGCTTACACTGACGTTCTATCATCTCTTGGTTAGGATTGGTTTGATACGTTTGGTTAGGTGAAGTCGTTTTTATTTGACTAGGCCTTTAATGGTGTATCATTTCTTGATTAATCCTGTTTAGCTGATGAAACTAAAGAGTTTTGTAGATTAATAACAAACGAATGGCTTCCTACAGGAGCTAATAGGGGACACGTCATACGATACTGTAGGTTTGCTTAACTATGATGTTGACTTAAGACTGACAGTACTGAATGGTGTGGCCGTCATCCACTACAGTAGCCAGAAACTGATCTGTAAACCACAACTCAGTGATGCACTATGGGAAGTAGACTTAAGTACGAGAACTATAGGGAAATAAATGATTGATATTTTAGAAACAGAAAAAAGTCAAGTCGAAAAAGTTTTTATTCACACAATGATGACAGGATGGTGAGGTGGAATGTGAATTAAATACATGGAAAGCTTCCCTCGTATAGATTCATTCATTTATTATCTTTGTTTGGATATTGTTTGTTCACCTGTATACAGTAAGATGTTTGGGCGTTATGTAGCCAACAAGTGTTAAGGTCGTAATTAAACTTCTATGAGCATTTGAACATATTTTATTTTTTCTAAAGCAAAACTCACACACACACACACACACACACACCGTGTATGGGGGTGTGGTGATCACAGACTGCCCAACGTCACTTATTGATGCTGGCTGCCGTCTTACCTGCGGCTGTTGGTCTTTATTACCGCAGGTCACGCAGGTACTCTGCACTCAGCAGGTGGGGTAGTGACCGGGACACGAGAACGACGCCTTCACTAGTGAGTCTCGATGGTGAGGTAACTGAGGTAGTGTAGGTGTCCAGTCCCATTTGTTCCTCCCTGATGACACGTCTGCTGGCTTGACGGCCTTTCATAAGGACCATAGATGTTGGGCGGCACTCGGTAATGATGGTTATCGTCACCCATCCCGAGGAGTAAACATCTGTTCTCCCACCCACGACTACCAAGGCTCTCCGGGTGGTCGGGGGGGGGGGGGATGTGTGCCATACGTGTACTGCTCCTTGACGTGGTTAGGGACATCTGGGGGGGGGGGGACAGCAACCAGTACCGTCAGCACTACCCTCGTCTCGCTGTGTACTGACAAGGTCGCTCAGTTGTTGGTCTCCACCCTCTCACGCACCCCAGTGTAGTGATTAAGTTCTCATGCTCCACACCTGCTGAGAAAGTAAGAGAGTGTGTGTGTGTGTGTGTGTGTGTGTGTGTGTGTGTGTGTGTGTGTGTGAAAATCCTCCGCACTCTTATTCTCTCTCTTGTTTTATATTTCTCACTTTATTCCGCCGTCGCCCTGAGAGTAATATGTTGCAGTGATAACGTGTGTGGTGGAGAGGCCAACACTGTCGATCTCATCAGTACTAAGTAGAGGTGCGGTGAGGTAGAGGCCATGTATTTAGACCATGATAGATGCCAGGGTCACCTCTTACTAAATGAGGTTAATATAATTGGCGGTGTCGTGGTAGTTTGTCAAGTAGTGAGGGAGCGTCACCTGGGAGCGTCACTCTCCCCACCTGGCCGCTGGCACTCGTTAATGTATCGTGGTATTAAATTTTTTATGAGTTTTTTTTTTAATTTGTTTCCTAAGTGTAATTTACGGTGAGACTATTGGTGTGTTATAGAGATTGACTTGGTACGTTAACGTTTGTGTGTGTGGGGGGGTGTAGTATACGGGGGTGTGGGGGTGTAGTGTACGGGGGTGTGGGGGTGTTGTATACGGGGGTGTGGGGGTGTAGTGTACGGGGGTGTGGGGGTGTAGTGTACGGGGGTGTGGGGGTGTAGTGTACGGGGGTGTGGGGGTGTAGTGTACGGGGGTGTGGGGGTGTTGTATACGGGGGTGTGGGGGTGTAGTGTGTGGGGGTGTAGTGTACGGGGGTGTGGGGGTGTAGTGTACGGTGGTGTGGGGGTGTAGTGTACGTGGGTGTGGGGGTGTGGGGCGAGTGTAGTGTAGCGGGGCGGGTGTAGTGTGGTGTGTGGGGCGGGTGTAGTGTAGTGTGGTGTGTGTGTGTGTTATGAATGACGGGGCAGCTATAGTTATAAACAGCACATCATGGTGTCGTGTTTACATCTGTCTTGAACTGTTCTTATAAATATTTACTCTCCAGACAACACAACACTACCTCTTGTTATTCACACGTCTTCTTCATTAACATTCACGGTACACTTATCACGGTGAAAACAACAATAACACCACATATTTATTTTAACTGGGAATATTACACCAGAAATTGTATTGACAGGAACTCAGTTGGTGAAAGACATGTTTGTTTGTGGAGTTTGTATTTATTTTTTATTTATTTTTTTATTTTTTGTCATCAGGGAAATAGTCTTTAGAATTTTGTTTTGTAACTTGTTGTAATATTTTTACTTTTGTTGTTAACGGTGAGTATTGTAAGGCAGTTATAATGTCCGATTTTTTTTTTTTTTATTATTTTTTATTTATTTATTTATTTTATGTTTTGTAGGGGTGGGGGGGGATACAGTTCCCATTAGGGTGATTGATTATGTCGTCATCCTTCTGAACGATGGTTAATGGTTGTCATCCGTTCCCGTTACCTTCATGGTTTTCAGTCTCCCGTTATTGTCGTCTTAACCCCACCCTCTTTCTCTCTCTCTCCTCCTCCTTTACCTCGTCCTCCTCCCCTATTTCTTCCTCCTCTTCGTCTCTCTCCTCTTCTTTTATCTCCTCCTGTTCCTCTCTCTCCTCCTCCTCCTCATGGAGCCTTTGGGTGAAATGTTAGAAATATTACCCACGTCTCGGGCAATATTTCATTATATATTTTCAGATATATATATTTTTTTTTTACTGTAAACAATAACGTAAATATCACCTGTATGTTGATATAGTTTACATCCCCCCCCCCCCCCCGGTGAAGTGAGGGTAGAGCGTATACTTATTAGCCCCAGCGTATGACGTAAGTACACCCGAAGCAACATAACGGAAAGAGAAATCAGAAATGTTGACGTTTGGCCGGGAAGAGTGTCAGGATATGTACAGTCCCCTTCACTAGTGCGTTTACAGGGGCTCGTCATATAAACAATCCACAAATCCATATTGTGTTTACTATTGCGAGTTTCTTTCTGTCGAATGTCAACGAGCACAAGGCTGCCACACTGCCCAAAACCTGACGAGCTCCTGTAAACGCACAAGTGAAGGGGACTGTACACCACAGGGCGAGGATATAGCTCTTGTTCCCTCGCTGTGTTATACTTACACAGATAGACATATAATAATATATACTGCAGGTATATACCCCTCATCATTTACGATAGTTACTTTGCCTATAGTGACATTATGTTGTGTGTTTAATTAAAAAAAATTCCATACAGTGTAACCTTCATATAACGGAATTTTTTTCATATAATTCGTTAGGTGGGGAGTTTCACATCTGACGGCCCCTCGATATAGCCCGTTAAATAGAGGTTTCCCTATATATATATACAGAGAATAAATCCAGTGCCTCTTGTTGTATTTTTACCCGACACAATCATTAATCCTGTCATCTACTTAAGTAATGATTTAGTATAACATAATCATTATCTCCTTCCTGCTGGACCGGTTATTTGACGTCATCATCACACAGTTGATCCTTGACACGATCTACAATGACTGTGTGCTGTTATAACTTTCTTAATATTATATCATTTCTTTTTTGAGAGAATTGTTGTGATGATGATGTGATGTTGATGACGTGATGATGTTGATGACGTGATAATGGTGATGATGTTGATGACGTGATGATGTTGATGACATGATAATGGTGATGATGTTGATGACGTGATAATGGTGATGATGTTGACGTGATAATGGTGATGATGTTGATGACGTGATGATGGTGATGTTGATGACGTGATGATGTTGATGACATGATAATGGTGATGATGTTGATGACGTGATGATGTTGATGACGTGATAATGGTGATGATGTTGACGTGATAATGGTGATGATGTTGATGACGTGATGATGTTGATGACATGATAATGGTGATGATGTTGATGACGTGATGATGTTGATGACGTGATAATGGTGATGATGTTGATGACGTGATATGGTGATGATGTTGATGACGTGATGATGTTGATGACGTGATAATGGTGATGATGTTGATGACGTGATGATGTTGATGACATGATAATGGTGATGATGTTGATGACGTGATGATGGTGATGTTGATGACGTGATGATGTTGATGACATGATAATGGTGATGATGTTGACGTGATATGGTGATGATGTTGATGACGTGATGATGTTGACGTGATAATGGTGATGATGTTGATGACGTGATAATGTTGATGACATGATAATGGTGATGATGTTGATGACGTGATGATGTTGATGACGTGAAGATTATTATGTGAAGATGATATTAATGACGATGTGAGAAATAACAAACGTTTATAATGAATAAATATTACATAACTCGTTCTCTTTGACCTGCTAGAAATTTAAAGGAGAACGAGTATAAATAAATTGTTCTAGAGATTTTTATTTTATTTTATATTTATTTATATAGTTACTGGTTATTTATTTATTATTTACGTTTTTTTTTGCGTGGTAATGGTCATGGTGGTCGGGTACCCTGGGAAATTCTCTGGTGTGACGCTCTACTTTCTGGCGTATATAATTTCACACTGACTAATTCTTCTTCTTCTCTCGTATTGTCTAACACACTTACGATAATAAGACACAGACCCCCCCCTCCTCCTCCTAACCCCCCCCCCTTTCCCTTCTCCCCCTCCTCCCCCTCCTCCCCGCATCCCCCCACCCCCTCACCTCCTCGGTACACTTCTTCACGGTCTGTTTCGTTTACCGTAAGTTGCAGGGAACAACAAAAAAAAAACCCCGTGAAACTTGATAAAAATTGGATATTAATATAATTTTTCGCTCGATATGTTTTTTATTGTTTTTTTTTTTTTGACGAGAAATATAAAAATTAATGGCTTTAGAATATATTTGTATTTTTCCTTTATAGAGTTTTGTTGTCTTACTAATTTAAAGAAAGTTGTATTTTTATGTCTAATTTTTATCGCTGTTTTGTTAACTATGAGAGCGGTGCCGTGTACTGCTGAACTAACCACGAGATATCGACGATGGTTGTTCCTGCCTCCTGACATAACTTATAACCAGAAAGATAAGTTATCATGATTTTATACATATTTGACTTTAAACAACGGGAGTATTAGTGTGGCTTCCTGCTCTGAGTGTCTGTAGGTGTGTCTTAGTGTGAGGGCTCGTATATAACCTCATCGATTCATAAATAAAACCGTATGAATTAATTCCAGTATGAGATATAAAACTAGAATTTAACACGTTCTCGTACGTCAAGGTCAGATGATGAAGGGCAGCGGTGAAGGTCAGAGATGAAAGTTGTCAGCGGGAACATTCTATTTTAGGTATGTTTTAACTTTTTAACGTCGCATTACAAGATTAACTGGAAACGAACACACTGGTTGATTACGAGGTGTTGATAATTTTTACAATGGTTGGGACTGGGCTGTTCTTATATCGATCAGTACGTGCTCGTGTGTGTGTGTCCTGCAAGAAGTGGGAACAATATCTTTACCAGTACAGTACCGCGCCACATGCTAGAGTTTGTTAGTCATTTAGTTCCCACATAAACTCTTAAAGTTAATTATTGAATGAGAAATAATTCTTCCGTCATTATAACTTGATTGTGTTCCAGGGTCAGTTGAGGTGATGAGAGGCGTCTGTGGGTGATGAAACGACCAGTGTGGTAGTTTGGCTCAGTTGGCCTCGTTAGGTAGCCTAGTGTAGCCGGCCAGAAGGGTTGGCGGATTATTTTGTCGTCATTAACTGGTCACCATTAACGATGTAATCATTCAATAATTATACTAACTAATAACTAAGTAGTCACAGGTGTTCATTAACGATATTATCATCAAGTAGTTGGACAGGTAGAACACTAATTAAACTTTGGTTATTTGTAATAGTAATTCATTTTTGTTACACGCAAGAAACATTTTTCAGTTAGACAGTATCTAATTAGCATTTGAGATTAACTTTGTAGCTGAGCTGTAGTAGTAATCATTAAACTACAGTAATGATAGTTAATAGCGAGGTCATTATCACTTGGTAATTAAGGCACTTGAGCAGTAATATGTTGACCAGATTCCTGAGTTAATGAATACAGTTTGTTTAGTACGGAGTTTGGCCGCTGGTGTTTACTGTCGCCCTTGTTGCCCTTAAATGAAACGTGTCCTTACCTTTTTCGGCTTTATAACATTATTGGCGCAGGTGTGTGTGTGTGTGTGTACTTTCACCATGAGTGTTTGTGGTTTGTCTTTGATTGCACGTGTTATTGTTACATGTAGGTATGTCATTCCGTGGGGAGTTTTGTGGTGGTGTTGAGGGGTGTGTGGTGAGGGTGGTGGTGGTGTTGAGGGGTGTGTGGTGAGGTTGATGGTGTTGAGGGGTGTGTGGTGATGATGGGTGAGGGGGCATGTGCTCTCCCCCTTCCCTTCTGTCACGCAGTACACCTTGTCGCCACTATCTTCTAAACTACTTCAATTTCCGAGCAGTTAATTCCCCCTGTCTCACCCCTCCCCTTCATTCTCTCACCCCCTTAATTCTCTCACCCCCTTCATTCTCTCACCCCCTTCATTCTCTCACCCCCTTCATTCTCTCACCCCCCTTCATTCTCTCACCCCCTTCATTCTCTCACCCCCCTTCATTCTCTCACCCCCTTCATTCTCTCACCCCCTTCATTCTCTCACCCCCTTCATTCTCTCACCCTCTTCATTCTCTCACCCCCTTCATTCTCTCACCCCCTTCATTCTCTCACCCTCTTCATTCTCTCACCCCCTTCATTCTCTCACCCCCTTCATTCTCTCACCCCCTTCATTCTCTCACCCCCCTTCATCACCCACCCCTTCATCACCCACCCCCTTCATTCTCTCACCCCCTTCATTCTCTCACCCACCCCTTCATCACCCACCCCCTCTCTCTCAAAACGCACATTGAACTATACTCAGAAGAGACATCGTCCATAAAACATAACTAATTGATTGCACTAAGACACTCTATATACCGACTTTACGCTGGGTGACATACAGCGGCCGGTGTTGAACAATCTTACAGGTCAACCATTTGTTTAGTTCATTAGTGAGGTAAGTAATGGCTGTGTGGCTCAAGTGCTGTTAGGGTGGCACTCCGAAAATATAGGTTTTGTGTGTGTGTGTGTGTGCTGCGTCATCCTGTGTCACTTAATCTGGCGCCAACTTTTTTGTTATTATTCTGTGCTACAAATTACAGGTAAGGTTAATGTCTCTCCCGCTACCGTACACAATATTATATTCTCTTCAGTAACGTCACACACCTCTAGTAGTGTCTTCTAGTAATATATGGATTTATAACTTCCTATATACTTAAAGCCAAGGTAGAGTTGTTGTAAGTAGCTTGTTGTTATTAAGTTATGATCGGATCTTTGTTAGGTAACCCAGATGTATCAATAACGGGGTTGTTATTATTGTTGTTATTGTTATTATTTTATTTTTTTTTATTATTGTTGTTTTTGTTTTTGTTAGTGTCATTGTTGTTATTGTTATATTTTCGTTGTTGTTGTTGTTGTTGTTGTTATTGGAGGTTGTTCCCTACACCCAGACCAGTTCTCCTTTAGGTGTTGTGGCTTCCATATATAACCTGACATTAATAAAAGCTTACTGCCGAGGGTGTGCTATATACTGAGTGGGATCTGTGAGGGTGCTGCGACAATGCTGTGACACCGACTTAACTACTTCAGATGGTGCTGACGAGGGGAGGTGTAGGTCAGAGGGTGAGGAAGGTGGGCAGCTGTGGCCGTGGGTGTGTGGACAGGTGTGATGAGTAGACAGGTGTGGCTGTAGGTGGGGAGGAGTGGCTCTGGGTGGATAAGGATGTCAGGGACAAAGTGGGGCCTTTAAAGTCAGAGAGAGGGGAAGTGATCGATGATAGTGAGGAAATAAGCAAAGCATTAAACAGCTACTGCCTATCAGTTTAACAGAAGAAATTCACGAGGAAACGCCGGAGGTGGAACTGATATTTAGGGGAAATGAAGAAGAGAAACTAAAGAATATCACTATCAGAAAAGAGGATGTTTTGAAAGAGTGTAAGGAACAGATTAGCGGACCCCTTCGTAAATTTATTTACACAATCATTAGACACGGTAGTTGTTCCAGACTTCTGGAAACGAGCAAATATAGTACCCATATTCAAAAAGGGAGACAGAGCATCAGCGTTAAATTTCCGGCCGATTAGTTTGACGTCAGTAATGGGGAAATTTCTTGAATCAATTATAGCAAATAGCATCCGATCGCATTTAGAGAAAAACAAATTAATCTACGACTCTCAACATGGATTTACAAAGGGAAAATCTTGTCTAACAAATCTGCTGACGTTTTTTAAGAGTCTTTGAGGTAGTAGATAATGACGAAAATTACGATGTTAACTACTTAGACTTAAGCAAAGCATTTGACAGAGTACCACATCAGAGGCTTCTGAGAAAGGTTAAGGCTCGTGGTATCGAGGGGGAAGTTTTAAATTGGATAAAATCAGGGCTCAACTATAGAACAGAGGGTCAGCGTAGATGGTTTTAAATCTGAGTGGGGCTGTGTAACTAGTGGGGTTCCCCAGGGGTCAGTACTGGGCCCACTCTTGTTCATAATCTACATAAACGATCAAGTTACTGGGATCAGTAGTAACATAAGCAAGTTTGCGGATGACACCAAAATATGGCGGCAGATTAATTCAGGGCAGGATGCAAATGCACTACAGGAGGATTTAAATAAACTGCAGGAGTGGTCAGAAAAAATGGCAAATGAAATTCAACACCAGCAAGTGCAACGTACTTAATATTGGAAGAACAAATGCTATCAATGTATGCAGCCTTAACAACAACAACCTAGAGAAGTCGACTTGTGAAAGAGACTTACGGGTACTCGTAAGCCCGGACCTACGGCCTAAAAAACAGTGCGTTAATGTTCGAAATATGGCAAACAGAGTATAAGGATTTATACCTAGAAGTGTAAGTAATAAGAGTGCGGAGGTCATATTGCAATCATATCTTGCGCTAGTCAGGCCGCACCTCGATTATGCGGTTTAGTTCTGGTGCCCTCATTATAGAATGGATATCAATTCACTGGAGTCGGTGCAGCGAAGAATGACGAAAATGATTCCGGGACTTAGAAACCTTCCCTATCAAGATAGATTAAAGAAACTAAACTTGCATTCCCTAGAAAGACGAAGAGTGCGGGGAGATATGATAGAAGTATTTAAGTGGGTGAAAGGAATCAATAAAGGGGATATAGATAAAGTTCTTATAATATCCGAGCAGGATAGAACTCGTAGCAACGGATTCAAGTTGGATAAGTTTAGGTTTAGGAGGGAGATAGGAAGGAACTGGTTCACAAATAGGGTGGTGGACGAGTGGAACAAGCTTAGCAACTTTGTAGTAAGTGCTGGGATGCTGGAAAGTTTTTAGAGGAGGCAAGATAGATTCATGGATGAGAGAGAGTGGTAGTAACTCTCGACAGGAGCTGCCATGCACACTGCACAGGCCTATTGCAGACTCCTTATTTTCTTATGTGAATGGATAAGTGTGTGATTGTGAGTTTATAAGTGTGGCTGTAAGTGGGCAGGTGTGGTCTTGAGTTTATAAGTGTGGCTGTAAGTGGGCAGGTGTGGTCGTGAGTTTATAAGTGTGGCTGTGAGTGGGCAGGTGTGACTGAGTTTATAAGTGTGGTCGTGAGTGGATAAGTTTGGTCGTGAGTGGATAAGTGTGGTCGTGAGTGGATAAGTGTGGTCGTGAATGGGCAGGTGTAGTCGTGAACGGGCAGGTGTGACTGTGAGTGGGGCAGGTGTTGTCGGAGGGTGTGTGGTGGATCAGGTTGTGCCTCCACGAGCCTCTGCGCCACAAGACTGACGCTGACTCGGGGATAACTTTCTCGTTACGTCATGATAATAATTACTGGCTGGTTTTCACGTGTGTAATTCTGTTGCCCGTGACCACACTTAATCCAAGTATTTACCTGAGCCGGATTACATGAAGATTAGTTCCTATTTTAATTCACATAAAGATTACGTAACCTAACCTAATCAAATCCCCATGAACTAGCGTTAGGGTGTTTAAATATTAGGTGAATTAAACTGGGGTGGTTATTATACACGTGATCCATGGAAGGCTAATTGTATCTCTTCACCTCAGTTGGATCTGTGACGTGACTTCTGAAATTTTGATGCGTCATGGTCAGTTTTTGTACCAGACCTGAAATAAAAGATATTCTCCTGTGAGTTTTGTTGCTGACAGACAGACATGGGAAGAGAAGCCCTTTGCGCGTGTGTGAGATAATACTTTTCATATTTGGGTAATTATCGTTGTAATTCCTTCACATTCGAAGTTATGCCCACCGCTGAGTAACACCTGTCAAACATCACATGTATCTATAACACCTGTCCACCTGTCAAACATCACCTGTACCTATAACACCTGTCCACCTGTCAAACATCACTTGTACCTATAACACCTGTCCACCTGTCAAACACCACCTGTACCTGTGTTGGCCCAAAGGTCGTACACGCCCCCCACCCCTCCCAGGCAGAGTAAAGTAACAGTGAGTGGTGTCCCGAGTCAGCATGCCTAACAACACTGTCCCAGCCCAAGCCTTCACTCGTAGGGCAATGTAAGAAGCTATTGTTTAGTCATAATAATAGTACGGTATCTATTGTACATATTATAAAGGTACAAATATGGTGGTCGGGGTTCTGTTGTGGGTGTCTTATAAGGATCCGTGGAGGCTGGAGGCTGACTTAACATTACTACAGAGTGAAACAAACGTGTAAGGTGACGGTACTGTTGCTTGACCTCGGTAGTGTGTTGCTCAATGTTATAGCTAATTGAAACACCTTAAAGACAGTCGACAGTGATGATGTTGAGTTAAAGGACGTATGTTAAGGTGGCCTTGTGCGCCATACCAAGACCGACTGCCTGTTGCCTGCCAGTTGTCGTGAGCTGGTGGTGGCCTTGTGACGGTGTGCGTGTTGTAATGGTCAGATTTAGAGGGGGGGGGGGTGCATCATGGCACGAGCCGGGGACACTGTTACTCCGCGATACAGGGCCGTACTGTAGTGTTGGACTCATGAGACGACGATAAATGTGTTGTATTACCTGAGGTCTGTCCATAACCTATATTAGTTAGGTTGTGATTATGTAGTGTGTGTGTGTGTGTGTGTGTGTGTAGCAACCCACCAGCATCATCAAAACGAATATTCACACACACACACACACACACACACACACAGTTTCCTCCATTCTCTCTCTCTCTCTCTGGGTGTGTTGTGGTTCACTTCTTTATCATTCTTCTTCCATTCCACATCTTCACTTTTTTTTTCTCTTGCTGTTTCACTTGTTGTTTTGGCCTTGTCTCTATACTTCACATTCTTCTCATGCCGTTTCATCTGTCGATCTGTTAACTATTTTATGCCGTTATCCTGTTTCCTGTTTTATGCCTTTATTCTGTTTCCTGTTTTATGCCTTTATTCTGTTTCCTGTTTTATGCCCCTCACAACCTCCTCCTGTTTTTCCCATTGTTATATTAATTATAGATGAATTTCCGCAAGTTCAGGTATCCTCCCCCCCCCCCCCCACACACACACCTGTAATTGGTCCAAACTGCAGGAAAGGTATGAAGGTTAAAACTGCCCCGAGTAAATTCTTAAGTAAAAATAGTAGATTAATTTATTTTATACCTGAGGTCGTTGGTGTGTGTGTGTGTCTGTCTGTCTGTCTGTCTCTGTGTGTGTAATAATAATAATAATAATAATAATTAACGGTTTATTGAAAGAGCTTGGCAGCCAGAAGGCTGAAAATATACAGTTACATATTTGGGGAGTGGGTTACGAATTACAAATAATATACAAGTAACATAAGTGACACAAATAAGACATATAATAACTTAGATGGGGAAAAGCTCAAACTACAGTTCAATTCAACATAGTGACAGTGTTACAGTATTACAAGTTATTGATAATTTTTACAATGGTTGGGACTGGGCTGTTCTTATAGCGATCAGTTCGTGCACGTATGGGCTGGATGCGGTTGTGGTGTCGAACAGCAATTCTCGGACAAGGGACCTCGGGTGGTAGTAGGAGCCGGTGTCGGGGATGGTGTAGAAGCTTCTTACCAAATTTGCAGATGAGGTCGTGGTGATGGTCAGTGAGAGTCGAAAGGGTCAGTGTGTTGAGCGCTTCTTGATATGTGGAGTAGGAGGAGGAGAGAATAATCTTGCATGCCCTCTTTTGCACTTTTTCTAGGTGTTTACGTTGTGTGGCATTTAGGGAGGAAGACCAGGTGGGGGAGGCATAGGTGAGCTTGGGAAGTATGAATGTTGTGTAAACACTGAGGAGCTCGTGTGCAGGATGTTGTGGGTTGGTTAGTGACTGTGGGTTGGTTAGTGACGTTGGGGGTTGGTTAGTGACGATGAGGGGTTGGTTAGTGCAGATGTTGTGGGTTGGTAAGTGATGTGGGTTGGTTGTGATGTGTGGTTGGTAGTGATGTGTGGGTTGGTTAGTGACGCTGTGGGTTGGTTAGTGATGTGGGTTGGTAGTGATGTGGGTTGATTAGTGACTGTCGTGAGTTGGTTAGTGATGTGGGTTGGTTAGTGATGTGGGTTGGTTAGTGATGTGGGTTGGTTAGTGATGTTGTGGGTTGGTTAGTGAGTTGTGGGTTGGTTAGTGATGTTGGGGTTGGTTAGTGATGTGGGTTGATTAGTGATGTCGTGAGTTGGTTAGTGATGTGGGTTGGTTAGTGATGTTGTGGGTTGGTTAGTGATGTTGTGGGTTGGTTAGTGACGTTGTGGGTTGGTTAGTGACGCTGTGGGTTGGTTAGTGAAGATGTGGGTTGGTTAGTGATGTGTGGGCTGGTTAGTGATGTTGTGGGTTGGTTAGTGACATTGTGGGTTGGTTAGTGATGTGGGTTGGTTAGTGATGTTGTGGGTTGGTTAGTGATGTTGTGGGTTGGTTAGTGATGTGTAGTTGGTTAGTGATGTTGTGGGTTGGTTAGTGATGTTGTGGGTTGGTTAGTGATGTTGTGAGTTGGTTTGTGATGTTGTGGGTTGGTTAGTGATGTTGTGAGTTGGTTTGTGATGTTGTGGGTTGGTTAGTGATGTTGTGGGCTGGTTAGTGATGTTGTGGGTTGGTTAGTGAAGTTGTGGGTTGGTTAGTGATGTGGGTTGGTTAGTGATGTTGTGGGTTGGTTAGTGATGTGTGGGTTGGTTGTGATGTTGTGGGTTGGTTAGTGATGTTGTGGGTTGGTTAGTGATGTTGTGGGTTGGTTAGTGATGTTGTGGGTTGGTTAGTGATGTTGTGGGTTGGTTTGTGATGTTGTGGGTTGGTTAGTGATGTGGGTTGGTTAGTGATGTTGTGGGTTGGTTAGTGACGCTGTGGGTTGGTTAGTGATGTTGTGGGTTGGTTAGTGATGTTGTGGGTTGGTTAGTGATGTTGTGGGTTGGTTAGTGATGTTGTGGGTTGGTTAGTGATGTGGGTTGGTTAGTGACGCTGTGGGTTGGTTAGTGATGTTGTGGGTTGGTTAGTGATGTTGTGGGTTGGTTAGTGATGTGGGTTGGTTAGTGATGTGGGTTGGTTAGTAATGTTGTGGGTTGGTTAGTGATGTTGTGGGTTGGTTAGTGATGTGGGTTGGTTAGTGACGCTGTGGGTTGGTTAGTGATGTGGGTTGGTTAGTGATGTGGGTTGATTAGTGATGTCGTGAGTTGGTTAGTGATGTTGTGGGTTGGTTAGTGATGTTGTGGGTTGGTTAGTGATGTTGTGGGTTGGTTAGTGATGTTGTGGGTTGGTTAGTGATGTGGGTTGGTTAGTGATGTTGTGGGTTGGTTAGTGATGTTGTGGGTTGGTTAGTGATGTTGTGGGTTGGTTAGTGACGTTGTGGGTTGGTTAGTGACGCTGTGGGTTGGTTAGTGATGTTGTGGGTTGGTTAGTGATGTTGTGGGTTGGTTAGTGATGTTGTGGGTTGGTTAGTGACGTTGTGGGTTGGTTAGTGATGTGGGTTGGTTAGTGATGTTGTGGGTTGGTTAGTGATGTTGTGGGTTGGTTAGTGATGTTGTGGGTTGGTTTGTGATGTTGTGGGTTGGTTAGTGATGTTGTGAGTTGGTTTGTGATGTTGTGGGTTGGTTAGTGATGTTGTGGGTTGGTTAGTGATGTTGTGAGTTGGTTTGTGATGTTGTGGGTTGGTTAGTGATGTGGGTTGGTTAGTGATGTTGTGGGTTGGTTAGTGACGCTGTGGGTTGGTTAGTAATGTTGTGGGTTGGTTAGTGATGTTGTGGGTTGGTTAGTGATGTTGTGGGTTGGTTAGTGATGTGGGTTGGTTAGTGACGCTGTGGGTTGGTTAGTGATGTTGTGGGTTGGTTAGTGATGTTGTGGGTTGGTTAGTGATGTGGGTTGGTTAGTGATGTTGTGGGTTGGTTAGTGATGTTGTGGGTTGGTTAGTGATGTTGTGGGTTGGTTAGTGATGTGGGTTGGTTAGTGACGCTGTGGGTTGGTTAGTGATGTTGTGGGTTGGTTAGTGATGTGGGTTGATTAGTGATGTCGTGAGTTGGTTAGTGATGTGGGTTGGTTTGTGATGTTGTGGGTTGGTTAGTGATGTGGGTTGGTTAGTAATGTCGTGGGTTGGTTAGTGATGTTGTGGGTTGGTTAGTGATGTTGTGGGTTGGTTAGTGATGTTGTGGGTTGGTTAGTGATGTTGTGGGTTGGTTAGTGATGTTGTGGGTTGGTTAGTGATGTGGTTTGATTAGTGATGTCGTGAGTTGGTTAGTGATGTTGTGGGTTGGTTAGTGATGTTGTGGGTTGGTTAGTGATGTTGTGGGTTGGTTAGTGACGTTGTGGGTTGGTTAGTGACGCTGTGGGTTGGTTTGTGATGTTGTGGGTTGGTTAGTGATGTTGTGGGCTGGTTAGTGATGTTGTGGGTTGGTTAGTGACATTGTGGGTTGGTTAGTGATGTGGGTTGGTTAGTGATGTTGTGGGTTGGTTAGTGATGTTGTGGGTTGGTTAGTGATGTTGTGGGTTGGTTTGTGATGTTGTGGGTTGGTTAGTGATGTTGTGAGTTGGTTTGTGATGTTGTGGGTTGGTTAGTGATGTTGTGGGTTGGTTAGTGATGTTGTGAGTTGGTTTGTGATGTTGTGGGTTGGTTAGTGATGTGGGTTGGTTAGTGATGTTGTGGGTTGGTTAGTGACGCTGTGGGTTGGTTAGTAATGTTGTGGGTTGGTTAGTGATGTTGTGGGTTGGTTAGTGATGTTGTGGGTTGGTTAGTGATGTGGGTTGGTTAGTGACGCTGTGGGTTGGTTAGTGATGTTGTGGGTTGGTTAGTGATGTTGTGGGTTGGTTAGTGATGTGGGTTGGTTAGTGATGTGGGTTGGTTAGTAATGTTGTGGGTTGGTTAGTGATGTTGTGGGTTGGTTAGTGATGTTGTGGGTTGGTTAGTGATGTGGGTTGGTTAGTGACGCTGTGGGTTGGTTAGTGATGTTGTGGGTTGGTTAGTGATGTTGTGGGTTGGTTAGTGATGTGGGTTGGTTAGTGACGCTGTGGGTTGGTTAGTGATGTGGGTTGGTTAGTGATGTGGGTTGATTAGTGATGTCGTGAGTTGGTTAGTGATGTGGGTTGGTTTGTGATGTTGTGGGTTGGTTAGTGATGTGGGTTGGTTAGTGATGTTGTGGGTTGGTTAGTGATGTTGTGGGTTGGTTAGTGATGTTGGTTGATTAGTGATGTCGTGAGTTGGTTAGTGATGTTGTGGGTTGGTTAGTGATGTTGTGGGTTGGTTAGTGACGTTGTGGGTTGGTTAGTGACGCTGTGGGTTGGTTTGTGATGTTGTGGGTTGGTTAGTGATGTTGTGGGCTGGTTAGTGATGTTGTGGGTTGGTTAGTGACATTGTGGGTTGGTTAGTGATGTGGGTTGGTTAGTGATGTTGTGGGTTGGTTAGTGATGTTGTGGGTTGGTTAGTGATGTGGGTTGGTTTGTGATGTTGTGGGTTGGTTAGTGATGTTGTGGGTTGGTTAGTGATGTTGTGAGTTGGTTTGTGATGTTGTGGGTTGGTTAGTGATGTTGTGAGTTGGTTTGTGATGTTGTGGGTTGGTTAGTGATGTTGTGGGTGGTTAGTGATGTTGTGGGTTGGTTAGTGACGTTGTGGGTTGGTTAGTGATGTTGTGGGTTGGTTAGTGATGTTGTGGGTTGGTTAGTGATGTTGTGGGTTGGTTAGTGATGTTGGTTGGTTAGTGATGTTGTGGGTTGGTTTGTGATGTTGTGGGTTGGTTAGTGATGTTGTGAGTTGGTTTGTGATGTTGTGGGTTGGTTAGTGATGTTGTGGGTTGGTTAGTGACGCTGTGGGTTGGTTAGTGATGCTGTGGGTTGGTTAGTGATGCTGTGGGTTGGTTAGTGATGTTGTGGGTTGGTTAGTGACGCTGTGGGTTGGTTAGTGATGTTGTGGGTTGGTTAGTGACGCTGTGGGTTGGTTAGTGATGTTGTGGGTTGGTTAGTGACGCTGTGGGTTGGTTAGTGATGTTGTGGGTTGGTTAGTGATGTTGTGGGTTGGTTAGTGATGTGTGGGTTGGTTAGTGATGTTGTGGGTTGGTTAGTGATGTTGTGGGTTGGTTAGTGATGTTGTGGGTTGGTTAGTGACGCTGTGGGTTGGTTAGTGATGTGGGTTGGTTAGTGATGTTGTGGGTTGGTTAGTGATGTTGTGGGTTGGTTAGTGACGCTGTGGGTTGGTTAGTGACGCTGTGGGTTGGTTAGTGATGTTGTGGGTTGGTTAGTGATGTTGTGGGTTGGTTAGTGACGCTGTGGGTTGGTTAGTGATGTTGTGGGTTGGTTAGTGATGTTGTGGGTTGGTTAGTGATGTTGTGGGTTGGTTAGTGATGTGGGTTGGTTAGTAACGCTGTGGGTTGGTTAGTGATGTTGTGGGTTGGTTAGTGATGTGGGTTGGTATGTGATGTTGTGGGTTGGTTAGTGACGTTGGGGTTTGGTTAAGTGATGTATGTGATGTTGGTAAGGAAGGAGGCCCGTCAGCTCAGCCTCAAGAGATGAGAGCACCAAGGTCAATATTGCCTGGCTTGGTGGGCACCGCTCCTCAAGGGTCGCATGATTAGTTCCCTCCGCCAAGGTTGTTTTATGGACCGCATCTGATGCTCCTGACCACCGCCGCTAACCGCAGTCGTTCCCCACATTTGTATTGGACCTCCCAAGGTTCAAATTGAGTGCAGTCTAGATTCATTAAGTACAGTGGGGAGACTCTAGTTTACAAGGTTAGGGGTGGAGCTTCTCTGAGACTCTGCAAGTTTCCTCCCACCGTGCATGGGTAGGTAAGCCTCGCGTGTGTTCCCAAGCTCTGTCCTTCATAAGCTAAGTCGCTATTTCGTAAACACACTGCCGTTGCCTCATTCGTCGCCAAGATTACCGAGATGTGTACATAGTGTGGCCGAGCATATGATGTGGCGACGACACACGGATTATCTCAATTGTCTGATAATTTGTGGGGAGATTCCTGAGTGGCGGCGGCCAGTGTGGGAGGAGGCCGTCCACCTTCCCTCCTGATGGCCTGACAGGTCTTTCTTCTTACATACATTACCTCATTATTTATGCCCCAGTCTCCTATATTGATTTAAGACCCTTTGTGGTATGTCATGATAGCGTTAGCTGCTGCCTTCAGTAGTCTTTGAAATGTTTATAACATCAATTTTTTACGCCCCGCTACAGGTGACTCGTGTATAGTGCTATCCTTGTCCGCCTGTCCCTTCGCCTTTTAAGAAACGTTAGCGTCACTCGTCCTTCAGCTTCAGTCAGATTGACTTGAAACTTAGATGATAAGTCTAATTACCTTGTACAGGTGCGATAATTATCAAGTTCACAGCTGAAGTTGTAAGTTGAAGCTTTTTTCTGGAATTTAACTCTTGTATCAATACACATGTTTTAACAAACCTTCACAGGGGTGTGTGTCACTACCAGACAGTGTCCAGTACTCTATTAAGTCTGTGTCATTAATCAAGGTCACAAGGGGTCAAAACATTGTCTAAAATGTGGCACTTTTATGAGCGCACTAGACACTGTACAGAACACGAAATTTCAGAGGTCACTGGTCAAAACGTTGTCCAGGACATAACTCCTGTATCCATTATGGGTATTTTGAAGACATTGCAAGTGATTATTTATCATCACTACACAAAGTACATAACACTGAATTAATGTGTTATGTCAGGGTTGTCCACAACTGACAACACCCCTGGTCTCGGGGGGGGGGGGGGGAGGAATCCGTGTCCCCATACACACACACAGTCAAGCGTCACACAAGAGGAAGTGTGGGGCTAAGATGTGGGTTAGTGGTTAAGATTAAGACGGTGGTAGCGCGGAGGTTGTGGTTGCCGGGGGAGGAAGAGGATGTGAGAGGCTGGTTGTAGGTGCGGGAGGGAGAGAAGGTTGGCTAATTAATCCTACCATAATTTGTCCTTTGTGGTGACCTGTAGCGTCAGGCTGGTCCGTGTGTGTGTGTGTGTGTGTGTGTGTGTAATAATAATAATAATAATAATAATAATTAACGGTTTATTGAAAGAGCTTGGCAGCCAGAAGGCTGAAAATATACAGTTACATATTTGGGGAATGGGTTACGAATTACAAATAATATACAAGTAACATAAGTGACACAAATAAGACATATAATAACTTAGATTGGGAAAAGCTCAAACTACAGTGCATTTCAACATAGTGACAGTGCAAGAAGTAGTGTTTACTGGGAGTGAATACACTGGTTTACTGCAAGTTATTGATAATTTTTACAATGGTTGGGACTGGGCTGTTCTTATAGCGATCAGTTCGTGCACGTATGGGCTGGATGCGGTTGTGGTGTGTGTGTGTGTGTGTGTGTGTGTGTGTGTGTGTGTGTGTGTGTGTGTGTTTGTGATTTTGCCTTAGCCTCCGTCACGCTTCCTTCACGATGACTTCCGCTCTCACTCCCACCCACCAACGCACCTTTTTGCCCTCTCAGCCTCCACCCACCCACCCGTCCACCTATTTGCCCTCCCTCCCTCCTACGCTGCAGGTATTCGGTAATCACTATCAGTACCCAGTCATTACACCTGTGTCCACTCAACACCACTACTAACAATATCCACCTGCCACTGCTGAAGGTGTCCCTCCCTTCCAGGTGCCCAATTGTCACACCTGTGTTCATTCACCACCATCATCATCCAGGTAACCTCTATCCATGCAGGTGAGCCCGCCCATCATTGTCTACCTCCTTCACCTGCCCCCCTTCCCCTTCTCTTTTCCCCACTACCTCCTGCTGCTGTAGTCGTGTCAGTATAACTCTCTTCTTACCTCTAGTTCAAGGTGGAGGAACGCAGGGAGTTATTTGAGTCCCCCAGTCTTATTGGTTTACCTCCTCCTCCAAGTTTACCCTGGATGTGTCTCTGGGTCCACGTGTCCGATCCTCCAAACTGCGCATTTTCTTGAGCTAACGTGAGGTACAATTTTAATTAGCTTGCATACAGTGTGTGTGTTGAATCTGTAGCCTCTTGTTTTACGTGTGCGCTTGTTAGTGATGCTGGACCGTGTCTGGACTTTATTATATAACCAGATTAGTGTTTGGGGTCGTAGAGGCAGTTAGTGCATCTATTCCGGTTTGGGTATTGTTTCGTTAGTGTCGTATCTGGTTTGTTTCTGGTGATGCTGGAGTTGGTGTTGTGAGTGGCACAGTAGCAGTGGGTGGTGTAGCCCCGGGGTAGTTCACACGGTGAGGCCGCCCCGTTAGCGTCAGCTGGTCGGGCATCTCCGCACCCCTTGTGTCCCCACCACACACACACACACACATTTACACTTGAATCTTCTTTCACTGTCTGCAGTTGCCTTTCTGTCTCTCCTCTCGCCATCCGCCTCATCCGCCATCCTTTCATCCATTACCACCTGTCACTTCACTTCATCTCCACCTCCCATCCTCTCTATTATCCAGCCCCTACTTACCTTTCCTCCGCCTCTTCCACATTGAACCCCGTAGCACCTCCTCCTCCCCCACCCCTCCCAAGTTCACCATCTCTCCACATCTGCCTCACATCCTTAAATTTATCCCCCCCCCCCCTGCTTCTACCTCACCTTCACCCACCCGCCATATGTTCATCTCAGCTCTCACAGGAACACAGTTTAGGCCACTTAAGACGCCCTTTATGGCTTCCTCCCCATTTTTGTTATGCTAATTGGATAAAACACACACACACACACACACAAACTAAACATGGCCCTTTTCTTAAACCTACAGCAAGAAATTCCCCTCCCAGAATCATCTCCTTGCTGTAATTTCTATCCCTGTTCTGTATTTTTGCTGTAATGAGGCTTCCCGGTTGTGAAATAATACAGAGAGACGGTCTGGTGTATTATTTTTTTTACAGTGATAAATGACGTAATTGGTTGGTGCATATAGTGTATAGTCCAAAACAGTATCTTCACGGAGGGGATCGATGAGTTTCAGAATGAACACTGTGACTCCTGTTGTCTCGGTAGGGTTGTCAGAATACTTCGTCTGTTGTGTCATATTGTTTAACGCAAAATTGTAAAGATACTTTTTTTTTTTATTGTTGTGTAGAGTTGTGTAGTGTGTGAGATGTTACCTGTTGTGTCTTAGAGATGTGTTAGTTGTTATGTTTAGGGATGTGTTAGCGGTTATTTTAAGGTGTGTATATAAAAAAAACTATCATTTACAATAGGGGGGTGTGTGTGTGTGTGTGTGTGTGTGTGTGTGTGTGTGTGTGTGTGTGTCAGTCAGTTAAGGTAATATGTTGTTAATCATTGTGTGTACCTGGTATGAACTGTCAGGTGGAACAAGCGACACCTGACACACACACACACACACACACATATCTTATAAAGCTGTGTTCCTCGACAACGAACCCGTTAATGAAGGGGCCACGATGAAGGTGTACCTGCCTTCATTACCTGTCAGCGGGGTCAAGGTGCCGCCCAGGTGACGTTAATGTTATCTGGAAGAAGTAATGATTATGTTTGTGTGCTGAGGAAGTTTTATTCTTTGTTTATCTTGTTTTTATTGTGAACAGTGTCTTTGTTGATGTGTCAAGGTGCTTCCTGAGTGTGAGGATGTTTGTTTGTTTGTTTGTTTGTCAGTCTTTTGTGATTGTCATTGCGAGAGAGAGTGTACACGACTCCTCATCGCCTCCTACCTCCTCGGTGCCTCAGCCAGTCACGACCAAACTTGTGCTCCGTGATTTTTGCCTGACGCCTCTTGCTAATTTTCCTCACTATCGAACAAAACTTTAAGGATTATTTGGCAACTAGTTTATGGTTACGACGTTTACATATTTTTTTACCAATTTTTACTAATTTATTCCCCATTTTGTCTGAGGGATATGTCACGTGTAGTAAATTCCATAACTCCGGACCCCTCAAGGTAGAGTTTGTTACCATGACAGCTTGTTGCTCTGTTCCCCCCCGAGGAGCCTTCTGGAGGACGCGGCTCTCACGGCTCACCCAACTGGCTATACTCGCAGGATCATTTACGGGGGGGTCATCTTCCTGCGTCAGTTGGCGGAGGGCGTCTTCCTCCTTGTCTTCCTCTCCCTCCTCCTCCTCCTCCTCTTGTGTTATCATCCTTACTCCTCTCAGTTGTCTTCCTCGTCCTTAATATCTCTCTCTCTCTCTCTCTCTCTCTCTCTCTCTCTCTCTCTCTCTCTCTCTCTCTCTCTCTCTCTCTCTCTCTCTCTCTCTCTCGTTAAGCTACAAATATCACTTATCTTGGCCTGTTTGTGGAAGGAAAGAGACACACACACACACACACACACACACACACTGATCAAGCTACAGTGTGTGTGTTATCGGCACGCTAACTTTGTCCACATATCGGGCGTCTCCTATACCAGCTCAGTCTTTTCAGGTTATCAATACTTGGTTGTTTGGTGACATGACTTGGTGACGTGCTAATGCTTTTATAATTTGACTTGATGACGTGATGACAGTGCTTTCATGGGACCATCAGTAGTAAGTGGTGATGAGGTACTGTGTCTGGACTCTGGATAGTACTGGTGAACACTGGTCATGAGGTACTGTGTCTGGACTCTGGATGGTACTGGTGAACACTGGTCATGAGGTACTGTGTCTGGACTCTGGATAGTACTGGTGAACACTGGTCATGAGGTACTGTGTCTGGACTCTGGATAGTACTGGTGAACACTGGTCATGAGGTACTGTGTCTGGAGTCTGGATAGTACTGGTGAACACTGGTCATGAGGTACTGTGTCTGGACTCTGGATGGTACTGGTGAACACTGGTCATGAGGTACTGTGTCTGGACTCTGGATAGTACTGGTGAACACTGGTCATGAGGTACTGTGTCTGGACTCTGGATAGTACTGGTGAACACTGGTCATGAGGTACTGTGTCTGGACTCTGGATAGTACTGGTGAACACTGGTCATGAGGTACTGTGTCTGGACTCTGGATAGTACTGGTGAACACTGGTCATGAGGTACTGTGTCTGGACTCTGGATAGTACTGGTGAACACTGGTCATGAGGTACTGTGTCTGGACTCGGGATAGTACTGGTGAACACTGGTCATGAGGTACTGTGTCTGGACTCGGGATAGTACTGGTGAACACTGGTCATGAGGTACTGTGTCTGGACTCGGGATAGTACTGGTGAACACTGGTCATGAGGTACTGTGTCTGGACTCGGGATAGTACTGGTGAACACTGGTCATGAGGTACTGTGTCTGGACTCGGGATAGTACTGGTGAACACTGGTCATGAGGTACTGTGTCTGGACTCGGGAAAGTACTGGTGAACACTGGTCATGAGGTACTGTGTCTGGACTCTGGATAGTACTGGTGAACACTGGTCATGAGGTACTGTGTCTGGACTCGGGATAGTACTGGTGAACACTGGTCATGAGGTACTGTGTCTGGACTCTGGATAGTACTGGTGAACACTGGTCATGAGGTACTGTGTCTGGACTCTGGATAGTACTGGTGAACACTGGTCATGAGGTACTGTGTCTGGACTCTGGATAGTACTGGTGAACACTGGTCATCAGGTACTGTCGTTAGTGAATAATTGTCATACTTGTGACCTTGAGTTTATACCTTTGATGCCCGGGCCGTGTGTGAGGTGTTATTAAACCTTATTAAACCATATTAAACCATATTAAACCTTATGAAGATTACGGAACCTGTATTAAACCAAATTAAACCTTATGAAAAATTGTGGAACCTTTATTAAAATTTATTAAATCCTATTAAACCTTCCCCTTAAGCCTGAGCAAAGGATGTTCGTGTCTACCTTAGTAATGGAGGTTCTTGAATCCTGATTTGTGACTCTCCTCCTTCCCTTCTTTCTTCCTCCTCTCCTTCCCCTTTCTCCTTTTCCACTCCTCCCTCTCCCCCTTCCTTCCCTCCTCCTCTCTTTTTCCCACTCCCCTTCCCCTCTTCCTTCTTCCCACCCATCCCCTTTATCCTTTCCAACACCTTCCTCCCTCCCCTTCTCCTCCTTCCCCTTCTCCTCTCTCCTTTTCCACACCTCCCTACTCCTCTCCTCCTTCCCCTTTCTCCCTTTCCACCTCTCCCTTCCCCTCTCCTCATCTCTTCCCTTGTCCTCCCCTTCCCATCCCACCCTCCCCTTCTTCCCCTCCCCCAGCTGCAGGTAATGGTGTCACTGGGTTCATGCATCTTGCACTCGTAACCACCTTCTCTTGTTGCAACATTGGTGTGACTGATACCACCTCAGCATTATCCTAGCATTGTTTACATTGATACCACCTCAGCATTATCCCAGCATTGTTTACATTGATACCACCTCAGCATTATCCCAGCATTGTTTACATTGATACCACCTCAGCATTATCCCAGCATTGTTTACATTGATACCACCTCAGCATTATTCCAGCATAGTTTACATTGATACCACCTCACCATTATCCTAGCATAGTTTACATTGATACCACCTCAGCATTATCCTCGCATTGTTTACATTGATACCACCTCAGCATTATCCTAGCATAGTTTACATTGATACCACCTCAGCATTATCCTCGCATTGTTTACATTGATACCACCTCAGCATTATCCTAGCATTGTTTACATTGATACCACCTCAGCATTATCCTAGCATAGTTTACATTGATACCACCTCAGCATTATCCTAGCATTGTTTACATTGATACCACCTCAGCATTATCCTAGCATTGTTTACATTGATACCACCTCAGCATTATCCCAGCATTGTTTGTATACTTCGGGTAACTTGTGACCGATATATCTGTTAAATTATATAATTAAACTTTAGAATAAATTGGTTTTCTGCTAACGGTGTCTAGTGTAGCATTAGGCTGAGGTGTTAGTGTAGACATGTACGAACGGAGGCAACCTAACCTAACCTAACACTACATAGGAGGTTAGGTTAGGTTAGAGGCTCAACCCTTCCCCTCAACCCCTACATCAAGTTGTTCCCTTCTCTCTTCTTCTTTATTCAAAATATTCTTTTACCCTCTTCTCTCCTTTTCCCCTTCTCTCTCCCCCTCTTCCCCTTCCTGCTCCTCCTCCCCCTCTTCCCCTCCTCCTCCCCCTCCCTCTCCTTCTCCCCTCCCTCTCCTTCTCCCCCACCCCCTCCACCACCCCCCTTCCTTATCTGCCCTGCCACCCCTCATTCCAGCCTAAGTAGTTCTCATTTTTGGCGGTATTTAAGTCATTATCTGAGAGAGGAGTAGGAGGGGGAAGAAGATGAGGGACGGGGGGGAGGGAGAGGGGATGAGGGGGAGGAGGGACGGGGGGGAGGGGATGAGGGGGAGGATAGATGGAGGGGATGGGGAGATAGAGATTTTGCAAGTGAGTAATTAAGTAGTTAACAGTAGAAAAATTATCGGCTGACGGAGAACCTGGAAGATTGTGGTTGTGGTGGTTGTAGTTGGTAGTGGTGGTTGTAGTTGGTAGTGGTGGTTATAGTTGGTAGTGATGGTTGTTAATAGTTGTTATCAGTGTTTGTAAATGGTGGTAGAGCTGGTACCTGCTCGTGGGGGGGGGGTGTTACTAAGAGATGGTAATGGCTTGTGGTATGAGTCGTTATGTTGTGGTTGTGTTTACTTGTGGTTTATGGAGTGATTGTGGTGGTGGTAGTTAATGGTGTAGGGTGGTAGTTTGTGGTGGTTATTTGGTAGTTTATTACCGTTGAAGAGGTAATTAGGATAAGTTGTTTAAGAGTTCTGTACCTTCCACCTTCCTCCCCTCCCCCCCCACACCACCCTCCCCTCCCCCCCACACCACCCTCCCCTCCCCCCACTCACACCACCCTCCCCTCTCACATCACCCTCCTGCCCCACACCACCCTCCCCTTTCTTCCATCCTCCCCTCTCATCCTCTACCTCCCACTACTCGTCCTCCCCTCTCCACCTCTCCCACCCCCTCTCATATTCCCCTCCCCGCCATCATCCCATCCCCACCTTCCCTCCCCTCCTTACCTCTCCCCTCTCATCATCCCCTCCGAACCTCTTCAACCTCCTCGTCTCCACCTTTTCCAACCCCCCCCCCCCACCTCTCCCACCTCATCCTCCTCTCTCCCCTTATCATCATCCACCCCCCCCCCTTATCTTAACACTTAAGAGCCATACAGAGGATGATAATTTGGGCTGTCTTGGATCTACACTACAGAGAATATTATTAACCTCTTGAGTACGATGACTTAACCTCTCTCTCTCTCTCTCTCTCTCTCCTCTCTCTCTCTCTCTCTCTCTCTCTCATGGTTAACGTGATTTCCAAATAGAAACATTGTATTTTAAAAGTAAATGTCAGTTTATTAAAGACAAACCTCCAGGTGTTATCGTTTTGTTTTAGTCGTTGAAAATTTGTTAAGTTGACTTGTAATTTTGTCAGAAGGAGAGAGCGAGCGTAGGACGTGTTGGTCGTAAGGAGAGAATTACTGGTATTAGTATAAGTAATGAACTACGACTTACTGGTATTATTGGGTGTTGCTAACTTAAGTAATCGAAATTTCTGACTCAAATATGTAATACTGTACTAGATATTTGTATAGTTTTAACGCCATGAATGTTAAAGTGAAGGGCCGGGTTGCTGTTGAATGAGTGACGTCAGCTGTGTGTAGCAGGAGGGACACACACAGGAGCAGGTATACGGAACCTGTACTGTGATGAGCCGTCACGGATGCTGGCTGGGTTGATTCATCGTCAACATCGAGCACTTTGCCTCACACTCCTTTAATGGTACAGATCCCGCCCCCCACCAACACTGTCATCAGCTCGGCCAGTATCCTGTTGAGCCTTATAATAGACGTGGAGGGGAACCTGTAGTGCTGGAGGCAACTTTATCACCGCCAGACACGAACACAGACGTGGTGGGAGGAGGAGGAAGAAGACCTTTGGGGCCGTTAGCAGCAGCAGCTGGAGGAGGAGGCGGCGGGTGTTGTTGATAGCGGGTCACTGTGTCAGGGTGGTGGAGGCTGGGGTCATGGGTGTCGTGTGACCTCCTGGTGGTAGACCTTGAAGGGCGTGTTTACGTCCAGCATGAAGTAATTGGGAGACTCGTGATTCAAATGAGTCCTTCTATTTGCAGCGGCAGAATGTAATCAAATGGTACGTAGTTGTGCTCTGTCCTGTACTCCGATATCAGAAGATGATATTCTTACTGGTGACTTACTCGTTTGTGTTGTACTGCATGGACTGAGGTTAGGTTAATGCACGCGTGGGTCGCCAGGGTTGGTAATACGAGTTTTAGAACCACAGTAGACATAAACCATTGACTCTTCAGGCTTCTACGCCCTTAACTCATGAGACATAAGACAAGCATGAACTTAGCATGCTTCCCTGTTGGGCGCTGTAAACGCGTCTGCGCTTCACCTTACACAAGGATGTAGGGGTGTGGGGGGGGGGGGGGGTGCCCAATAAAAAAAAAGTATGGCGGCGGGGTTACGTGTGTTGTGTTGGAGGAGGAAGGGTGGTGGGGTACATACCTGTTGCTCGTGTGTAGTGGACCAGGTGTGTGTTGTGTTGGAGGAGGAAGGGTGGTGGGGTACATACCTGTTGCTTGTGTGTAGTGGACCAGGTGTGTGTTGTGTTGGAGGAGGAAGGGTGGTGGGGTACATACCTGTTGCTTGTGTGTAGTGGACCAGGTGTGTGTTGTGTTGGAGGAGGAAGGGTGGTGGGGTACATACCTGTTGCTCGTGTGTAGTGGACCAGGTGTGTGTTGTGTTGGAGGAGGAAGGGTGGTGGGGTACATACCTGTTGCTCGTGTGTAGTAGACCAGGTGTGTGTTGCCTCTGTGTGTACCTTTAGTCACGTGTTGTTTGTTAAGTAGTTTTAGATTACTTTAATTTTCATTGATGTTAACATTACGTAATTCCCGTCGACTTGTGGATTCTTATACTCGTATCACTTATTACTGATATACTCTTAACATTCTACTGGTTTTAATGGACTACACTTAAAAAAATAAATTGTGGTTTGGTAAATAACTTCTGTACTTGATATGAACTAAGACATTGTAAAAAAAAAAAAGTCCTTCGGTTTTAAATTGGGCTTGATCTTGTTTACTGAATTAGTGTGTTAAGAAGGTTGCCCCCCCCCTCCCCCTCCCGCCCCCTCCCGCCCCCCTCCCGCCCCCTCCCAAGCTTATTACACCTGATGACTAAACACCCTAACGCTACCTGGGGCGTCGGGGTTAATTCTAGGTTAGGTTAGTTCAAGTTTAGGTTAGGTTGTGTTGGCATTAGGTTAGGTTAGTGTTATGTTAGGCTGGTTCTAGGTTAGTATAGGCTACATTAGTGTTAGGTTAGTGTTAGGTTAGGTTAGTGTTAGATTAGCGTTAGAATGAACCAATACAAATGTTGTTCTGAGGGCAGTGTCCCAGGGTGTGTGGAGTATCAGATGTGGTTGTATGGTAGACTGGTGGTGGAGGAAGTGAGACTGTTGGTGTGGTAGCGGTGGAGAGGATGGTGAGTGGCTGGTGATGAAGTTAGTGGTGGGTGATGGCGGTGGCTGGTGGTGAGTGGTTGTGCTGATGGTGTAGGGTTGTGGTGCTGAGGGTGGTAGTGGGTGGTGGTGGTGGTGGGGGAGGCAGGGTTGAGCGGAGTAGGGTGCTGGTAGTGGCACCATACCTGAGTGCTGGTAACCCTACCTCACGGCCGTCACTGGCAGGTCCACCTGTGTCACGCCTGTAGGAAACTAGGAGAAGGAGATGCAGGAGGATGAGGTGGAGGAGGTGCAGGAGGAGGTGCAGGAAGAGGAGGTGCAGGAAGAGGAGGTGATGAAGGTGCAGGAAATTAAACGTTTGATGGTGGAGGTACAGGGAGGTGTGAGTGTCAAGACAGGATGATTTGATGTGACTTCTTCTTAATATGCATCACCACTGGACAAAGTGTACAACGTTAGCTGATGGTGTCTGTGTCAGAGGTCAAGGTCACAGCTGACGGTGAAAGGTCATGTAACACATTGTCCAGGTAACTTTTAAACATAGTGCAGACGTGTTGATGAAACGACCTCAGAATGTATCGGCGCCAGGTATAGTCTGTGACAGGTCAGGGTCACTGGGAGGTCAAAGGTCAAAACTTTGTCCTGAATGTAACTGTTGTCTCCATACAGTTAATAGAAGTACATTTGATAAGACTGTTCAGCATCACAACACCAACTTAATATATTTGCTCAGAGTTGCGCCGCAAACAGTAGTTAAATTAGGTGGAAAGCGGGACCCGTGCATGTGTTTCATGTGAAATAGTGAAAATAATGCCACCATAATAAGTAAGGATGATCCTGCAAGTTAAAACAACGGAGTGTTCTTAGAGCGACCCAGAGCGTCCTGCCTACCACATGTTGGCCGCTGATGGAAGGGTGTCGCCGCCAATTATCTTTTTAGCTTTGCTTGTAGTGGTGATTTTGTTAACATCTCACGTGTGCATACATGGAAATGTATATTTACTCCACATTTAACCACAATTTCGGACCGGACCCGCCAGTTGACGGTGTGAGTTTGGCTCATTGCTTACTTTTGTATTACGTGTCTGACGGCCAGCTCCAGCATAGGAGGCCACAGCTTACCAAAGACTATCTTAAGTCCTGTTAGTTTCCTGTATTACACTTTGTCCACCTGCTGCTGCTGGAAGGTCCTATGAGGAGAGACTTCCTCACCACTCAAGGTCCAGTGTACGACTCGGGTGTAAGCCCCCCCCCCCCCCCCCCCCCCCCCGCCACACACACTACCACAATAAACTACGTGTCAGCTATACTCCTCTGAGGTGTTTGTTCGAGCATGACGCCAACTTGTCCTGCTCCCGGTCACCATACGTCCAAAGACAACACCGTCAAGTTCCATCTCCTGTCACTGTACTGTAGTGTGTTAGTACAGTATGGTGAGGTGATAATACATATGGTACCAGCACTATAGAGTATCATTGTTGTATAGTGGCATCGTTAACATAGGTGGAGATATAGTGAGGTGGTGTGATGGTGTCAGTAATCCAGTGACACGTTCTTCAGAGTCTTGGCGATACAGGTACTTATCATGTTATGTTCCAGGATATAGTCACCAGGAATGGGATACTGAACAGTGGTGACGTGACCGGTTGGCGTTGGTTAGGCTGGAAATACTGTGTGCAGGTTAGAGCTAGTAGTTAAAGGTTAGTTTATGGGGTGAACAGTGTGGGATGGGGTGGGGTCGAGTTGGGTGGGATGGAGTAGAGTGGTTTGGGGTTGGGTAAGGGTGGGGTGTGGGGTAAGGGTGGGGTGTGGTGGTGTGGGGATGGGTTGGGGTAAGGGTGGGTTGGGGTGGGGTGGAGTGGAAGCCATGAGGAGAGTGTCTGGAAGGTGGCAGGATAGCAGGAGGAAAGTGCTGGCTATTTTCAGCTCGGCTGCCTCGTCCGCTGAATTATTGACAAGTCCTTTACTCTTGCGCGTCATATCCTGTTCTCTGGCCAAATGCTCCAAAGACACTTTTTTTTTATTTTTTTGCTTTTTATATACAGGGTATATATTTTGTTACCATTTTTACCGTGTTTCCCTTTTTTTTTTACGTTTATTTTTTTATTTTTTTACTTGTTTATAGTTTTTCTTTTATCCTTTTCACGTTTTATGTAAACACATAAATGACTTTAGTTATAGAAATATTTGTATATTGGTTCAGTTGACACCATGACTGAAGTTCATTGCGTTTCTTAACTGTGTCCTAAAATTATCAGCAGATAGTTTTGTGTGTGTGTGTGTGTGTGTGTGTGTGTGTGTGTGAATTTGGTAAAGTGATCGCGAATTTATATAGTCTTGACGTGTGTTGTTAGGAAACGACCAGCAGTCTTTACCTCACTACACCTAATCGATATTAAAAAAACTAGGTTAAGCTTAATTACCTCTATATAAAAGACACTTGTATAACATGCTATAACACCTGTTTGCTATACTCACTCCCTATATCGAATAACCAGAAGTACCTGTAATTAGGTTCTATCTATCGCGGTGTTTCATGTGACTTAAAATGTGAGTGGCTGGACACGTGTGATTCATTAAGTGTTTTTCCTGCTTAAGGTGTGAGTACGTGCAGTGTTAGGTGGTGAGACCGACACACACACACACACACACTCTCTGGTATTTATTTCAGGTGGGCGAGTGGGGCACCTGTCGGGGAAAACCTGATAAGTAAAATAAATTGACACCTCTTAAGACACGGATTACAGGTGGCTGACAGGAGTGAAACTTTTATACCGAGTGAAGAGAAAGGTGGTGTGAGATGACGCTTGGTAGAGGATGGTGTTAATGGTATGTGAGAAGATGAGGTGTGTGTGTGTGTGTGTGTGTCAGGATGATGGGCAAGGAAGAGGTGCCTGGTATAGGTACTAAGTGATGGAGGTTCAACTAACATTCACTCCCTCGATGACTCACTGTGAAAATGAATAGAGGTGAAGCGTTGTACATAGTGTATAGGTTATTAATTAATGAATGACTGTACTGAAGGATCTCGCTGCTGATGACGACGAGTGGTGGAGTTTTGTCAGAAATGTATGAATAAGTGTTTAGTCTGATACTCATACAAGATTATATTGATTCACTCTGTGTACATAATGTACAGTAGCTAAAACATCTATCTGTGCATACTTTGTGGGAAACAATATGAGATCATGGACGATAAATATTAGTATATGAGGACTGTCACTATAGTAGTCACACGTAAAATTTCGGAGCATATCGACCTCCACCTGCACAGATAGTTGTTATAGCTACTGTACATACATACAATAGAGGCTTAAGACGGTGCGATGCTGTAAAGTTTATTGATCATGTCTAGGGTCCATAGTGTATCGTATACATGTAAGCTAGACCAGTATACTGTATATGGTCCATAGTGTACCGTATACCTGTAAACCAGATCGGTATACTGTATATGAGCCGTGGATGTAACCTATCAAGTGCTTCCGGTAGCTCACTCGACCGTACCTTTTGGCTCCGGCTGTTAAGAAAAAAAAAACATGGTGGGTGAATTTTTTTGCGATTTAAACCAAATTACTTCATGTTACGTGATGGTGCTTGTCGAACTTGGGAATGAAATTTGAAAGTAAGATCATTGTGTTGCAGATATTAGATACAGATGAGGGAATATATACTTTATAGAGCTATGATATAAGGGTGAGATTCAGAATATAATGGTTGAATAGATCAGAAACGTGGTATAACTGGACATAAATACAGTAGTTTAGGACAGACGGGCAGGTGAATATAATGTACAGGTGGTGAGGCCAGTTGACAGTGGCCTTACTGTTACGGAGGAGTGCAGGTGCGTGGTTATGTATGGTCTGTGTCCTTGATGTTTGACGGGACGTGTCCTTGGTGCGTGAGGGGACGTGTCCTTGGTGTGTTAGGGGACGTGTCCATGGTGTGTTAGGGGACGACGCCTTGGTGTGAGGGGACGTGTCCATGATGTGTGAGGGGACGTGTCCTTGGTGTGTAAGGGGACGTGTCCGTGTGCACTGATTCAAGAGGGGTCACTGGCCACACCTTCACCTTGTCTCCTGGTCCCCATCTGTGTCCTGATGATTCACTTAGTGTGTTGCGGGGATTCGGGTGTGTTGTGTTGCAGTGATTCAGGTGTGTTGTGTTGCGGTGATTCAGGTGTGTTGTGTTGCAGTGATTCAGGTGTGTTGTGTTGCAGTGATTCAGGTGTGTTGTGTTGCAGTGATTCAGGTGTGTTGTGTTGCAGTGATTCAGGTGCGTTGTGTTGCGGTGATTCAGGTGTGTTGTGTTGCGGTGATTCAGGTGTGTTGTGTTGCGGTGATTCAGGTGTGTTGTGTTGCAGTGATTCAGGTGTGTTGTGTTGCAGTGATTCAGGTGTGTTGTGTTGCGGTGATTCAGGTGTGTTGTGTTGCAGTGATTCAGGTGTGTTGTGTTGCGGTGATTCAGGTGTGTTGTGTTGCAGTGATTCAGGTGTGTTGTGTTGCAGTGATTCAGGTGTTGTGTTGCGGTGATTCAGGTGTGTTGTGTTGCGGTGATTCAGGTGTGTTGTGTTGCAGTGATTCAGGTGTGTTGTGTTGCAGTGATTCAGGTGTTATGTGCTGTGTAAATGTATTGTATTGTATGTTAGTGTAGGGAGGGGGGGGGGGAGCAAGAGGGATGGAATATGTTGTTTTAGCGCTGTTTCCCGAGGCTGGTGAGGGTGGTGGATAGAGAGACCATTCAAGGTTGTATAGTGGCAAGGCGAGGAGTTTGGTCGACCGTGGTGATGGGTGGAGGGAGGGAGAGAGAGAGAGAGAGAGAGAGAGAGAGAGAGAGAGAGAGAGAGGATGGGTGACACACAAGATGACATGAACGTTAGGAGGGGTGAGAGGGAAGGAGTGGCTGCTGCTTTATATATTAGGACGATTTAGCTAATTGTAGGGTTTGTGGTGGCTGGTGACGCTGACGGAGGTGCTGAAGGGCGGTACTGTAAGACCTGCTGCCTGGAGGAGACGACCAGAGGCATCACGAACACACACACACACACACACACACACGAGAGAAATGGTGATGATGAGTGTGGTTGGTAATAGTGACGACATAATGACCCAACAGAAGATGGTGATGAGAGTAATGATGGCGGTGATAGTGAAGGTGATTGAATTGGTGATGAAAACTTTAACGGAGGATAAGAGAGTGACGACAGTTGTGGAGGATGAGTGACAGGTGTGGAGGATGAGTGACAGGTGTGGAGGATGAGTGACAGTTGTGGAGGATGAGTGACAGGTGTGGAGGATGAGTGACAGGTGTGGAGGATGAGTGACAGGTGTGGAGGATGATGACAGGTATGGAGGATGATGAGTGGACGTGATCAACAACAGGTAGAGGTGAGTGACGCAGCAACAGGTGGATTCAGTCCCTGGACAGGTGACAGAACACTCGAGATGTTGATAATGTTGACGGTCAGTAGGTTAGGTTAGGTTATGTTAGGTTAGGCTAGGCTAGGCTAGGCTAGGCTAGAGGCAGGTTAAGTTAGGTTAGGTTTGGTTAGGTTATGTTAGACTAGAGGTAGGTTAGGTTAGGTTTGGTTAGGTTAGGTCAGATCAGAGGTAGGTTAGGTTAGGTTAGGTCAGATCAGAGATAGTGTTAATTTATAGTTCTTAGATATCGTTCTGTTCCGTAGGCTGAAGAGGGTAGTTGTTTGTTCCACTTAATTAAACAAAGGTGTCATGGCAGCTTAATATGGAAGCATGAGATATGTAGTGATGATATAAATGATAACGGTAATAACTAATTGAGGTGAATAGACCATAAGACAATTAGATAAATTGTTGGGTAGTAGAGGTGGTGAGGAGGCTGGCGGGGTAAGTGGTGAGGGCAGTGTTGAATCCTCACACCTTCCCCTGCATAGTGTATAACGGGTGGAAGACGTCGATCACAGTTAGGTGTCTGTGTGTGCTGATACTGTAGTCTATGTTAAAGGTGCTTAATGACGCTGCCTACCTGGCTCAATGTACGTCTTACACTATACCTCTCCTGGCTCATTGTACGTCTTACACAATACCTCTCCTGGCTCAATGTACGTCTTACACTATACCGCTCCTGGCTCATTGTACGTCTTACACTATACCTCTCCTGGCTCATTATACGTCTTACACTATACCTCTCCTGGCTCATTGTACGTCTTACACTATACCTCTCCTGGCTCATTGTACGTCTGACACTATACCTCTCCTGGCTCATTGTACGTCTGACACTATACCTCTCCTGGCTCATTGTACGTCTTACACTATACCTCTGCATACACACACACACTACAGGAGACTGACTGAAGGCACAGGGAATTCTCACAGATAGAGGAGCACTTTCACGTTAGTTACTGACCACCACCACCACATAGTTGTTGACGTGAGCGTTGATTAGGAGAGAGAGAGAGAGCCAGAGCAGGTGGGTGGTCGTGACGAGAATTAGACGACCAATACGACCCCAACATTCACTACGACCTCATAACAACACGTATAGGAACGCCGGTCATTCTCCAGGACTGTGGACCATTTACCTCTCTCACACGGGCCTACGAAAAAATTAACCCAGCCGAAGATGTGAGGACCCAGTGAGATGCAGCCGCCCACAGCCGCCCACGTACGCTTTTGTAATATTTTTCCAACTGTGGGAACTAAAGTAAAAAAAAAAAGGGTCATAAATTTGTTTTATTTTTTTATTATTATTATTGTTGTTTACAGTTAGCGTGGGTCTCTCTCTCTCTCTCTCTCTCTCTCTCTCTCTCTCTCTCTCTCTCTCTCTCTCTCTCCTCCTCAAGAAGTTAGTTGGGCCTTGTAACCGTGATCACGAGGTACAGCTTCTGCCATTTGCTACTAACTCTCTGTGAAATTAAACCCTCCATTATTAAACCTTCCGTTATTAAACCCTCCGTTATTAAACCCTCCATTATTAAACCTTCCGTTATTAAACCCTCCGTTATTAAACCTTCCGTTATTAAACCCTCCGTTATTAAACCCTCCGTTATTAAACCCTCCGTTATTAAACCTTCCGTTATTAAACCCTCCGTTATTAAACCTTCCCTTATTAAACCTCCCTTATTAACCCTCCCTTATTAACCCTCCCTTATTAAACCCTCCGTTATTAAACCCTCCCTTATTAAACCCTCCGTTATTAAACCCTCCATTATTAAACCCTCCGTTATTAAACCTTCCGTTATTAAACCCTCCGTTATTAAACCCTCCGTTATTAAACCTCCCTTATTAACCCTCCCTTATTAACCCTCCCTTATTAAACCCTCCGTTATTAAACCCTCCGTTATTAAACCCTCCGTTATTAAACCCTCCGTTATTAAACCTTCCGTTATTAAACCTTCCGTTATTAAACCCTCCATTATTTAATCATCCGTTATTAAACCCTCCGTTATTAAACCATCGGTTATTAAACCCTCTATTATTAAACCCTCTATTATTAAACCCTCCATTATTAAACCCTCCATTATTAAACCCTCTATTATTAAACCCTCCCTATTGAACCCTCTATTATTAAACCCTCTATTATTAAACCCTCCCTTATTAAACCCTCTGTTATTAAACCCTCCGTTATTAAACCATCCGTTATTAAACCCTCCATTATTAAACCCTCTGTTATTAAACCCTCCGTTATTAAACCCTCCGTTATTAAACCCTTCTTTATTAAACCCTTTATTAAACCCTCCTTTATTAAACCCTCTATTATTAAACCCTTCGTTATTATATGATCCGTTATTAAACCCTCTGTTATTAAACCATCCGTTATTAACCTTCCGTTATTAAACCATACGTTATTGAACCATCCATTATTAAACTCTCCGTTATTGAACCATCCCTTATTTCACCAGCCATTATTAAACCCTCCGTTATTAAACCCTCCGTAATTAAACCATCCATAATTAAACCATCCATTATTAAGCCCTCCGTTATTATACCATCCGTTATTAAACCACTCTGTATCCATTATTTAACCCTTCGTCATTAAACCATCCGTTATTAAATCATCCATCATTAAACTGTCCGTTATTAAACCCTCCGTTATTAAACCCTCCGTTATTAAACCATTCGTGTGTGTGTGAAGAACTTTTTTGCATGATAATCGCAGAAATTCAGTCATTTGTGATGGCGTCTTAGCATCGGCAGGCGAGTCTCTGATAGGGTGAGGTTCTCTCCCTCTAACTGTCCAACGTGATGACTTAGCGATGGTGGTGTAGGAGGGGAAACTATAGTAGTGTAACGAGGAAACTGTTGGTGTATGGGAGTCTCGACCTTATGCTGGATTTGAGGGTTATTCTCAGGCACTCGTCCGCTGGGGGAGTTATCGTGGCTGACCGTCTAAAAGTATTTGAGGATTATTTAGAAGTTTCTATTTGGGAGTAAAGGGGAACTACATCACCAGAGGCCATCTAGCGGTCGACACATCAAGTACTGTACCGTCACCCGCACTTTCAGACCTTTACCGTGTTACCATGATCTTATTGCTGAAAATTGTTGGTTGTTGACGACTACGATTAACAGCAGCAAGTGTTTCCGAGCCTCAAACCCCCACAATTAGGCGTAGAGACATAGCAGTAAGGTGTGTTTTGGGACGCGATATCTCCGGCCCACCTGTGTCAGCTTGGCTCGGTGTATACAGGAATAAGGTGGCAGTGTGTTGATGCCTCATTGTCGTTCTGGTTCTGTGTGTATCCCATAACAACATTAGTTATTTTTTACCGTTTGTTTCTGTGAATTGGGTGTAACTACTATCAGAGGGGGCAAAGGGAGGGGGTGATGGGACGGAGAGGGGGGGTGGGGAGGAGTAAGGGAGAAGGGGGGTGGGAAGGGAGAAAGGGAGCTGTGGGGAGAAGATGAAAGAATGAGGCAAAGGCGAGGAGAAGGAGAAACAAGGGCGGTTGGAAGGAGAGGGGGCGGGGGGGAGGGAAACAGGGGGCGGTGGGAAGGAGGGGGGGGTGGGGGAGGAAGTTACGGTAAGAGGATGATTGGAAGAGAGGAGGGGGCTAGGTTGTGTAAGCGGCGGTAATAAGGGCAATTACCATAATAAGGTTATGAAGATGACTGATGGCCGCCACTGTAGACACCCGTCATGTAGGTCAGGGTGCTGTACTGTAGTCACTCCTTCTACAGCAGTATACTTGTGTGGCCATACATTTGATGCCTTCCTTCCTACCTACCTTCCTTCCTTCCTTCCTTCTCTCCTCCCTCCCCCTTCCTTCCCTCTTTGTACACTTAGCTTTCCCTTATCTCCCTCCCTCCTTCCTCCACATTTACCCTTTTTTCCAAGTTCTCTTTCACATCCCTTTCCCCTCTTTGTGTTCTCCCCTCTCTTTCCATTTACTCTCCACCTCTATCTCCCCTCCCTTAAAGCCCCCCTTCCCTTTCTTTATCGTATTTTTCTTGGTACTCTTATCCTCTTTTATTTTCCTCTCTCTCTCTCTCTCTCTCTCTCTCTCTCTCTCTCTCTCTCTCTCTCTCTCTCTCTCTCTCTCTCTCTCTCTCTCTCGTCATAAGTGAGGTAACTAAAGGAAGACAAGGAGCAGGGGTAGTTAATGGCCGGTGTGTCGCAAGGCTGTACTGTAGGCGGTGACACTCGACTGTTGTAATGGAATCCTCTTCATTATCGTCATCAGGAGGTGTGGAAAAAACTAAGAGCTATTGTAATCCAAGTTTGTGTTGCTGTTTTTGTTATGGTCGCCAGGTTGTAGAGTTGAAAAGACATTATTATTATTATTATTATTATGTTGATTTTGTTAAACCGGGAATATTGTTATGAAATGCAAGTACTATTGACGACTGAAAATTATTATTATTATTATTATCATTTTACTTTTAATTATTCGTTATTGCTCTGATGTCTTGAGGCACTAGAGGACAGTATGATAAGTCTTATGTATTACAACTGTAGCGTTTTATTAGTATTAGTAGTGGTCGTGGGAGGATCTTACAGGTATATTGTTCACTAATAATTAAAAAAAAACGAAAAATATAAAAAACAAATGAAAATAACCAAATATAAATTAATAAGGGCATCATAAGTCTTAACCTAACCTAACCAAGGGAGGGGAGGAGAGGGATGCAGTCTGGTAATACTGGACGTGATGATAACTATTATGCCCACAAATTGATCCTTTCGCTCCCACAAAGCGATAATGCCTAAATGGTGAGAGTTTTCGTAAATTTTGGTTATTATGATAATGAGAGGGGAGGGGAGGGGGGGGGGGTGGTTGATAGATACGTGTGAGGGAGGGGAGGAGTGTTGTTGATAAAGTGGTGTGGAGGGGTTGCTGATAGATGTGAGGGAGGAAGGGGAGGGGGTTGCTGATAGATTGGGGGGTGGGGATGGAGGGGGAGGGGGGTACTCATGTGTGGTGTGGGGGGGATGGAGGGGAGGGGGTACTCATGTGTGGTGTGGGGTGATGGAAGGGAGGGGGGTACTCATGTGTGGTGTGGGGGGGATGGAGGGGAGGGGGGTACTCATGTGTGGTGTGAGGGGATGGAGGGGAGGGGGGTACTCATGTGTGGTGTGAGGGGGGATGGAGGGGAGGGGGGTACTCATGTGTGGTGTGAGGGGGGGGATGGAGGGGAGGGGGGTACTCATGTGTGGTGTGAGGGGGGGGACTCATGTGTGGTGTGAGGGGATGGAGGGGAGGGGGGTATTCATGTGTGGTGTGAGGGGGTGACGGAGGGGAGGGGGGGACTCATGTGTGGTGTGAGGGGGGATGGAGGGGAGGGGGGGTACTCATGTGTGGTGTGAGGGGGGTACTGGTATCCACACTCGTTGGGGCAGGGAAGGTCTGGTGGAGACATCTGAATTATTATCATCTCTGGGAATCTCTCTCACCCTTCCCATGTCCCCCCCACCCCCTCTCTCTCACTCCTACCCCACTCTCCAAGTGTGTCTGTCTGTCTACTTGGCTGTTTGTCCCGTCTCAACCTGTCTTTTATATCTTTCCAGTCTGTCTGGCTGTCTTGAAACGGTGTGTGTGTGTGTGTGTGTGTGTGTGTGTGTGTTAGATAATAACTCCTTCAACAGTGGAGAATTATGTGAAGGAGAAATAATGTAATAATGCCGTGAGTAATGTCTCTTTCTCACGGTCACTCACGTCACCAAATTTTTTACCTCAAGGAAAGTTGAAGGAGGATCAGTCCAGTCCACCTACAGGAGGCTGAGGGGCTGTTGTGGTGTACTACAGTGTGGGCGTAGCGATGTTTACCCATTGTGTGTGTGTGTGTGTGTGTGGTGTGTGTGTCATGGTGGACTTTCAGTGTTAGCATGTTTGTGAGAGAAGGATGATGATGTTCACCCAGGTAGACAAGAGAGGGAGGGAGGGAGGGCTTCTCATCACATAGCCCACTAGATCAGAAAATAATAACGTGACGGTAAAGACACTATTCAAGTACACTTTCCATTGAGGAGATGAGAAGCGGTGGGAGGAGAGTGTGTGTGTGTGTGTGTGTGCGTGCAGGGAAGTGTTCAACATGATGGGTGGTGATGTGACACGTCTTGATACCTCCCGTCTCACCATCTCTCATCATCACGCGCCTGCATCTTACTCCTCCTCCCCCTCGTCTCCTCTTCCTCCCGATGCTCCGATACCGTATTATTTCCTTCATATTTTTTTTTTATGTAGGTTCCCGATTTATCATTTTTCCAGAGCTTTAAAACCTGGAACTTTCACTTATTTGTGTTTACTGTACTCTTCTGTCTCTTTGTACTCTCTTTAACCACCTCGTACTCAGCCCTTGGTACTCAGCCACTCCAGAGAGCCGCCTCACCTCCCACCTACCCCGCTCTGTTGCCGTCATCTATCAAATGTTAATAAAAATCATCAGTGAGAAGGAAATTGATCGTTTTATGAGAGTGAGAGTCTGGAGCGGCAGCACAGTTTGTCAGCGCCGCGTTGGTTGTTTTTTTTTTCCCCTGGCACAAGTTCGCTAAAGTTTACCAAGTTTTATTTTTTTCTCGGATCTTGGTGGATGAGAGAATTTGTTTGGATACGAGAGAGAGAGAGAGAGAGAGAGAGAGAGAGAGAGAGAGAGAGAGTAACTATAATTAATGCTTTACAAATTAGATCACACTGACAATTAACCAAACACACTACTACTACTGCACCCACTACTACTACTACTACTACTGCACCCACTACTACTACTACTACTACTGCACCCACTACTACTACTACTGCACCCACTACTACTACTGCACCCACTACTACTGCACCCACGACTACTACACCCAACACGTGAGGGGACACACGCAACACCTCTAGTATGAGACACACCCGAACATTACCTGCGTCTGTGTCGTCGTAATGAACTGTTTATCACTACACACACACACACCGCCCCCCCCCCCCCCCCACCTACTGCCGTATCCAACACCATCTCGGTTTGGTGATCAATTTACCCTTCGACTGTACATATGATCTTAGCCATTCAACACACGGATTTCAATTTGATGTTGTGTACCTGTAGTGGTGGTGTACCTGTAGTGGTGGTGTACCTGTAGTAGTGGTGTACCTGTAGTGGTGGTGTACCTGTAGTGGTGGTAGTGTACCTGTAGTGGTGGTGTATCTGTAGTGGTGGTGTACCTGTAGTAGTGGTGTACCTGTAGTGTTGGTGTACCTGTAGTGTTGGTGTACCTGTAGTGGTGGTGTACCTGTAGTGTTGGTGTACCTGTAGTGTTGGTGTACCTGTAGTAGTGGTGTACCTGTTGTAGTGGTGTACCTGTAGTGGTGGTGTACCTGTAGTGGTGGTGTACCTGTAGTAGTGTACCTGTAGTGTTGGTGTACCTGTAGTGTTGGTGTACCTGTAGGTGTGTCCTGGTATACAACACCATCTCGCTGAACCACCCGTTAGGTTAATTGTATAAACGTTGTCTGCTACACCACTGAACTCCGCCTGGGTGAGTTTGTATCTCCCATCGTCAGGTTTCAGGTCTGTGATGACTATTAGATCTGCCTAAGTCTGTCAGCGTAGAATGTGTAACTTCAGCTTACTGTGTCAGCTAAGTTTATCAGCACAGTCAGTTTATCAGAGAACATCTTCATTACTACACCAGTATCTGTGATTGGATTACGATACTGTGTCATCAGTTATCTACCCATGCACAGTACGTCAATATAGTGTAGAGTAGACCGTTACCAGGCACACTTCACTCACAAACACTTTGGTCAGATAACGTAGAAACTAAACGTGGAAATTGAGCACTGGGCCGTTTGTTGGATCACCGCCTCCACCAACCACCATAAAAAAAAAATCGTTCACTTTAGCAAGTTTCTGAATTATTCCCTTAATCTACACTTGTGAATCGGTTCCTTTATTCTTATTAATTCCTTCGGTGTCATATTTTGGTTTTTAATTAAGGAATCTCACAGGTACCCCCTCCCCCCCCCCCCCCTAGCGTTACCTCTCACTCAATATCATGTCATTCATATCCTCTCCTGTGTTGAAGTGAGTCACCGTCATCACCTGGTCGTGTCATTCATATCCTCTCCTGTGTTGAAGTGAGTCACCGTCATCACCTGGTCATGTCATTCATATCCTCTCCTGTGTTGAAGTGAGTCACCGTCATCACCTGGTCGTGTCATTCATATCCTCACCTGTGTTTAAGTGAGTCACCGTCATCACCTGGTCGTAAATGAGTCACTCTGGCATCTACAGTATAACAGTGGTGTCATATGGAGGAGATAGATAGATAGATAGATAGATCACTAGGAGGAATTAGATAGATAGATCACTAGGAGGAATTAGATAGATAGATACACAGACTCGATAAAATGGTCCTACCCGTTTACACTGGCTCAACATGTACACAGCCAAGGCAGGTGTAGTTAACTCTTTCAATGGTCCAGAATATTCTTTACACAGCAGGAGACACCCACGGTAGAGACACCCACGGTAGAGACACCCACGGTAGGAGACACCCACGGTAGAGTCACTGCCTTCATCACACGCTGTAGCAAGAGTTGAGTTACTCGGTGGATTTAGTCAATTTTCGTTTGTTTTTCGCATCTAGACTTCACTTTTTTCAGCGGGTTAATTAGGAATAGTGTTTGTTTTCTGGGTAATGGTTTGTTGGTATAGAATGGATGTACTTTTAAAATACCTATAGCTTAATAATAGTACCGTAATTAATATGATCACTAGATGGATTTTTACTCAGTATTTGTATCTCTTTAATAAAAGTTGCGTAATATACAGAAATTTTTTATATTCGGAAGTGTGGTATTATTATTCCTTTGGTGTAAAATTGTAAATAAATCCTAGAACTTAGCGTTTTAATATAGTTCCCCGTAATGAGAACATAAATCATTCATAGAAAACGAAGGCTTATCCAACAAGAGAAAATGCATATGTTTCCTGCCTTAAGGACATACTTAAGTATTTCGCGAGTTCTGTCTACTGCTCTTGATTTATATTTTTATTTATCTGTTTACTAGCCGTTGGGGGCAGTTGGTATTAGTGACGTCATACTCTTTACTAGTGACGTCATACCCTTTACTAGTGACGTTATACCCTTTACTAGTGACGGCAAAACCTTTACCCGTATAAATATATGAAGACCTTTCTTATACTATCCTTAGCCTATCTTAAACCAACAGATATTAAACCAAGAATATTGTGAATTACATAAACCAGAACTCTTCAAGACTAATAATATAACTTGATACTATTCTACACTGACCTCGCTCCAGTCCCTTCTTGGTACGACTGAATTAATGTTAAACTAATCCTTGACTGTGTAAGTGCTCCACATTGTTAAGAATCACGTGGGGGAATGTTCTGTACTTTAACAGCCCGAGTGACTGAATTTGGTATATATACATTGTAAATTCAGGTAATAATGAACCACATTTTCTCTTGCAGGTATGTTCAGAAAGTACAAGGGCGAGTTTGATCTGATGGTAGCAAATGGTGAGTACCTTATGAACTTTAACCTTTTGTTGTTGTGGTGGTGGTTGTTATTATTGTTGTTGTTGTGATTTTATTAGCAATTGTTAACGGTTAACAAATTTATTGGTAAAGCCTGGAGTACAGTTTGTCTATTCTGAGTAATTCAGTCAGGTCTTGATGCTGAGGTTACTGTCACTTCTCACTGCCACGCAGGACAGAGGTTCATACACAGTGTCAGGGAAACATTATGGACAGGGACCCAAGGTTGCCACTAAAGTTTACGACACAAGTTTATCTTAACTCGGGTGAGTCACTGGGTTAAGTAGGTATTAGCTGGTCCACTTGGTTCACATGTAGAACAAGACGCCAATAATATGACCCTGTACTATCACCAGGTGGGTATCTGACCTTGCACTCGTGACTCCCTTTAAATGTTCTCATCTTGTCCTCACAGCAGTTCTTGTTAAACTTATGAACCAGAATTTGTGTGTTTAGAAGTGTGTAAATATTGTTATTGTCACCTGCCAGTGTTTACCGTGTGTGTTATTGGCCTTCAGGTGTTGATATGGTAATATGTGTTAATGATAATTGATTCCTCATTTCACCATGCGATGTTTGGCGGGGTCACTTTAGGTAACACCCTTCTCACATTTGTCCCTGGTCGGGGATTAAACCCAGGACACACCAGTGAGAGTATGCACGTTACCTCTGATGATAAAGTGATAGACAAAATGATCTCGGCCACAAATACAGTATTCAGTCCACGTCCCCGTTCTCTTTATTCTTTCTTACAAAAGTTGTACAGTACGCGAAGCACAGACCTCTTCACCTGATCAAAGAATACAGTCTAGCAATGACATATATTAAGTTTGTAGAGTACATAGGTTAACACTGTGGTTTAAGAGGGACTTTTGCTGAAGATTTTATGTTGTAAATTTAAAAAAAGAATCTGTACTAATTTCAGTTGAGTCTTCTCTAAGGTAAGTATATACAGTATATTTTTTCATGGTCTCTTACGATATATTTCCTCAGTTATCGATGCCGTCTTTAACGTTTTCTGTTATATCTTTGTCGAATTTTTAGTACAGTAGTTTATCAGCAGTTAAATTTTTTTCATTGACTTGGTAACTTTCTTGCGTCTCGTTGAGTTTCTGGTAAAGTTAGAACATTGTTTGTCACTGTCGGAGAAGTTGGCCACAAATGGTTCCACTTTTTTCGAGTTAAGAATGATTACGTATTTTTTTCATGATAACCTTTCTCAACTGAAGCTTCAACACAGTGAATAAAACGTCAGCTGTGGCTTATAGATATTGTTTTTATTGGTTAATTGACGTGTACATACATTCACTTTATGGCACTTAAACTTCGTGCTCAAACAAGCGAGTGAAATATTATCCCAATTACCTCGTTTAGGTCGCTGGCCGTAAAATACAACAGCTGTGATTAGTGTAAAATTCTGTGGTATAATGAGTGAAATTTGTGGTCAATTTGAATATTTGTTCTCATCTTGGTCGATGGTTTTGTCCGACCCAAATTTGTTAGGTAGGTTTAGGCCCCTGTGAATCATCAGGGTCTTGGAAACTTCATCACGTTTAAAACCTCTGGCAGCAAAATACTGTACTTCCGAGGCGTTGTTCGACGTATTGTAGAGTTACTCCTCAAACTCATTCACAGAAAATGGTGAACCTAATGAGGGCGACTGGAGCCGTGACTCACAATATCCGTAGACTTTAATATGACCAAACACCGCAGCTTCATTGACATTCGACGCGTCTCTGGCTTTTTTTATTCATATTTCCTATCGTCTTGCTGTGTTAAGAGTCACGGATCACAACGGAGATTTATTATATGTGATATTGCTTTGTCATTATATTACGTCTGTGTGCATGTTTAAACACAGTTTCTCACACAGTGATGGTTTACTTCTACACCGTCAAGGATTCTGTTCAGACGAGTATTGTGTAAACTATGATTTTGTGTATATACACACAGGTATATACCCTGTAGTGTGTGTGTGGAGTTTGGGGGGGGGGGGGGTAAGTGTTCTTAGTGTAAAGCATCTTAAAATAGGAACGAACTCAGTGGATGAGATGACTAAAAAGACGAGAGTGAATAGAGAATGACGTGATGGTAAATAAATGTTGTAAGTAACCCGGATTTCAGGAAAGAAGGTGACGTGACAGTGTGTAATGGATGTCACGGCTCCAGAGTGTGACAGACTGGAACACACTCTGAAAACTTGCGCCAGTTTTACCATCCAAAGTTTGCTTCGTGACTTACTGCATAAGGAGTGTTGGGGCAGTAAGTCTGTCCTAGTTATGCGGTTTACTGTGAACCCCGAGCAGAGGAGCTGAATACACTCTCAAAGGTCCACTACTACACTCACGTTGATACACTCGGTACTACACCCTCCTCACTCACACACTCCCACATTCTTCTCCCGCCATCAACCTTGGTCCAGGTGGTTGGTTATCTGGGGGGGGGGGGGGAGAGAAAGCTAGAGTCAGTGGTGGGTGTTTCACTCTCACTCTCATTGGCCCGCTGCTCACTCCCCTGGGGGCCTCACCTGTCATTATCACTATCATCTTCAGAGGAGTAGGAAGGAGGAGGTAGTGGTGTGGGTATGGTGTAAAGGATGAGGAGATGGAGAGAAATTAGTTTAGTTTAGTTAGTTAGTTTTGGGTAATAGATCAGAGACTTAGATCAGTGCTATGGTGTGTTGTAGGGTGAAGTGAGGCGACCATAGCCAGGACGGAGGTGTGAGATGCGACCTCACCTCTTCCTCTTCCTCGTCGTGATGTTCTCCTCAACTTTCTCAATGAACGCCGCCGCCGCCCTGCCCTGTTAGTCGTTACAGGCAACTGCTTTCTCACAGCTCACTATACCAACCACACTGTACTGCCAATATAATTACTACATCACACATTGAAAACAGCACCACACCACGCCAGCCACAAGACGTGACCTACTCTTTGCTACCAACACTGCCAATTTAACAATGTACACTGTCACAATACTTCAACTACGTCATAACACCACACTGCCGCTACAACACTACACAGCTACCGTATAGTGCCACATTTTTAACACATTGCCGACACAATAACACACTCCTTAGTCCCAATACAACACCACACTGCCACCACAACACTGTTACCTCAAAAGCACTACACTGCTACCACAGCACCACACTGGATCCAAGACACTATGCCACATCACCACACTGGGTCCACCATGCTACGCTACCACAACACTACCACACTGGATCCACCATACTACTCTACCACACCACCACACTGGATCCACCATACTACTCTACCACACCACCACACTGGATCCACCATACTACTCTACCACACCACCATACTACTCTACCTCACCACACCGGATCCACCATACTACTCTACCACACCACCATACTACTCTACCTCACCACACTGGATCCACCATACTACTCCACAATACCACACTGGAACCACCATACTACTCTACCACACCACCACATTGGATCCACCATACTACTCTACCACACCACCACACTGGATCCACCATACTACTCTACCACACCACCACACTGGAACCACCATACTACTCTACCACACCACCACACTGGATCCACCATACTACTCTACCACACCACCACACTGTATGCATGTATGGGTTTCGTGTAAATGTAAAAATGAGTTAAATGTCTCCACGGCGACAGTAAACATCGTGGCGGCTCTCGGGTGCAGGAGAACCATCACTCACGATTGTAATTGGTAGTGAGGCTTCGAGGCAGATATAACTCTCTTGTTTATGGTAATGTTCTCTTGTGGGAGGGGCGGGCTGCTGTGGTAGGAGGGGCGGGCTGCTGTGGTAGGTGGGGCGGGCTGCTGTGGTAGGTGGGGCGGGCTGCTGTGGTAGGAGGGGCGGGCTGCTGTGGTAGGTGGGGCGGGCTGCTGTGGTAGGAGGGGCGGGCTGCTGTGGTAGGTGGGGCGGGCTGCTGTGGTAGGTGGGGCGGGCTGCTGTGGTAGGTGGGGCGGGCTGCTGTGGTAGGTGGGGCGGGCTGCTGTGGTAGGTGGGGCGGGCTGCTGTGGTAGGAGGGGCGGGCTGCTGTGGTAGGTGGGGCGGGCTGCTGTGGTAGGTGGGGCGGGCTGCTGTGGTAGGTGGGGCGGGCTGCTGTGGTTGGCGGGGAGGGCTGCTGTGGTAGGTGGGGCGGGCTGCTGTGGTAGGAGGGGCGGGCTGCTGTGATAGGTTAGGGTAGGTAGGTGATATAATTTCCTTCTACGTGATAGAGGTTAGGAAGCAGGAGTGTTCAGAACAGACCGGTCATAGAGGGGGGTCTGGGTATTTTTTTTATGGTGACGAGGAGAAGGAGCCATCCCTCACGCACGCTTCCTGTACTCACGGTAGCTGTACTCACGGTAGCTGTACTCACGGTAGCTGTACTTAATCACTATTACTCAACCCTAAAAAGAATTTATGTCACGTCGCGTCGTGGAGGTAATGTGTATTGGTTTTTCTTGTGGATGACAGACGGGAAGAGGTCTGTATATATGGTGAAACTGGATGTTTGTGTGTGTGTAGGGGGTCGGTTAAATAATTATGTCCTTGCTGTAAATTGTTTGCAAATGGTGGTGGTGGAGGTTATGGGGAGGGATGGGTGTGGTGGGGGGTGACTAAGGCAGAGTAGTGGGTGGGGGAGGGTAGGACGTGTTATTTGGTAGACAGAGTATTGTACAGGGTGGATAAGCCTCGTGAGACACACACCCCCCCCCCCCCCCCACCCCCGCCTCGTAGTCGTAGTTCCTCTCCGCACCTCACCCAAACACTGCAGTAATTCACTCCCCTGGGGGTGTCGTGTCCACCGTCGACCACCAAGACGGGAAAAAATCTATTAAGGGAAAGAATGAGTCATCGTCCTTTACTAGTTCAAGCTACCTACCGTGTTGTTACCTGAATTAATGAACAAAAATTCACACACTTAGAACTGTGTGTAAGGTGTAATCATGAAGCTGTGTTATTATTCTTTATGTTATTTGTTATTGGTCGTGACGTAATACCGTGTAGTTGATACTCACGCCGAGGTTATGTGATTGATGGTGATTACCTTCTCTGAGATTACCTTACTCGTGTGTTGTGTGCTGCCAGGTGCTCCTCCACACCTCCGACCTTTCTTCAAGAACAGAGGGAGGACCTTGTATGGTGGAACAAACAGCCATAGTCATTGGTGGTGTCTCCTCTTGAAGCTCTTGTGTGATGACAGTTGTAGCAGGGCCGGGCGGTGGTCACTCGGGGAACCAAGAGAAAGCGTTTTTGCTGCTGTCAGGTGAGGTTTGTTCCGTGTGGTCAGCTGGACGGTGACATTTTGAGGTACAGGAAGGACCGCTGGTGATGGAGCCTGTCTACTGTACACCTGCACACTAATACTTCCATTAATATCATACCAGAGTTTATAAGTTAACACGTATATCGTTTTTCATTTCCAAGATAAAGTTAAATACGTGTTTGTAAACGTTCCTGAAGGGAAGGGGGGGGGGGGGGGTGTAGAACTGTAAGGAGTGTGTAGCAGCTATATTAAGCAAGGGACAGGAGAGTCGGGTGTGGTGGGGTGGGATGGGTGCGGGAGACTACAAGAAAGGCTCCCTGGCCTGACGTTGTCCCGGACAGTGGGGAAGCAGGTTAATGGGTTTATTGGTGTCGTGTACACCTTCGCCTCACTTCACTTGGACTGGGATGTAGGTCACTAGTGCCCTCATGCACGCCTGCCACACGCCCACCACATGTCCACCACATGCACACACGCCCACCACATGCAAACGCGCCTACCACACACACTTCATCACATAAACACGTGTATTATTGTACACCGCTCACTGTAACATCATCAAGTGTAGCGATAACTGTGATGAGTGAGAGTTTGATTTAATTATCGTAGTTGTAAAGCATAGGTTAGGTTGGTCTTATATGGGTAACAAGTTTATTATCTTGTTGGTTATTATTATTATTATTATTATTATTATTATTATTATTATTATTATTATTATTGTTATTGTTATTATTATTATTATTATTATTATTATTATTATTATTATTATTATTATTATTTTATTTCTGTATTATTGTTATATATTTATTAGTTTGTATATTTATAATGGGTAATAAAAGGAAGGTCACTTAAAACTGTTGTCTTCGTCGTGGGTGACGTGACGAGAGGGGTGGGAGGGAGGGTCTGGCCGGACGATAACGAGAGTGAGGGAAAGTTGGAGGTGTGATGTAAGGACAAGGTCGACGGGACAAACACCGTAGATGGTAGACTGATAACACATGTTCTCTTAAGAGGCCAGTCAGGCGGCAGATTAGGGCTCAGGCTGGACGGGTAGGTGAGCTGAACTGGTCCTGGGAAGGATTTTACCTGGAACAAGAATTTTTGGTAGTAGGGGGGGCATAGGTAACTGTCATCTGTGTGTGGGTTAGATTAGGTTAGGGTGGGTTAGGTTAAGTATGTACTGTTGAAACGACTGGAGAAACACTGGACAGACTGGGAAATAAACTCCAAAATAATCCTTGTCGAAACCAAGTGGAATCCTCATTGACGTCGTCTGTAACTCTCACTTCACAAGGTAGCAACTCCTACACGAGGTCAGTTCTGTGAGAGGTCCAGCGTGTTGTCTACAGAGCGAAAAAGTTTGGAGTGGAAAAAACCGCTGCTGAATTTATTTAGAGTGAAGGAAGAAGAGTGAGGCAGGGGGTGTGTGTACCGGAGTGCTGTCTGGACAAGGACGCTACACACCTTCACTTGTGTTCAGAGATGGATGGACACAGACTGAGAATCATTGTGTGGTCACCCAAATTCACGACTATTGAGCATTTTGACGTGTGTCCAGATTTATCCTCTCCCTCCCTTCCTCTCCCCTTCCTCTCCCCTTCCCTCCCTTCCTCTCCCCTTCCCTCTCTTCCTCTCCCCTTCCCTCCCTCCCTGTTATGTCAAGTTCTATTCAAAAGAAGGTAAAAGTTCTTGTTTTTTTTAGACATAACAAAAGCATTGATAATGTTTCACCGCTCTGAAGGAAGCGTTTGGTCACGTTCCATTTATCAGAGACGTAGTTTTTTGGTCTCGTGTCTTTGTTCTTATAAAACTCGACTGATGTTTGAGGGATAAAGTGTGTTGATGACCACATTATTTAGTCTCTGTAAATTGTTGTTAAATACTTGTTTGATTAATGTTTGGTAACTCCGCCATCAGTCTCTCTCTCAGCATAAAATTCCACCTCAAGAAAAATTAACCTCAGAATATGTGGTGATGTGCCCCGTCGACGAGCATGTTGACGGAGGTGTGATATATGATGTCCGGGGCCCCACATGGTGGTCCTACCTGGGCAGTATAACACATGGGTGGCCTCCAACAGTCACATGTTTTGGGTGTGTACGGTGTGTGTGTGTGTGTTAGTGTTGGTCACATAGTGTGTATTGGTTCGCTTTCTCCACTTGTGTCGTCCCTCACCTCACTACAGCTTTACCCCCGCCTAGTCTTTGTCTGGTGAAGTGGTGTCTGTCTGTGTCTGTCTGTCTTGTAAGGTTATGATGCCGTTCATCTTTGTTATCTCTCTCTCTCTCTCTCTCTCTCTCTCTCTCTCTCTCTCTCTCTCTCTCTCTCTCTCTCTCTCTCTGCGAGTTTTATTTTTATTCTTTTATTTTTACGAATAAAAAATATATAATACCAAGAATTTATCCAGAGCGACAGAAGAGTTCCTCGTGTGGGAATATCACTCCTCCCTCCTTGAGTGTGGTCGCTGTTGCTAACTGTAATTGGTGTTCCTTATTACCTGTACAAGTTCCTGGTGTCTGTAAAGCTCACCTGTGTGGCTTGTGTGATCTAGTTTAGTGCTCTTGTTGTGGATGTGTTGTGGCTAAATTTACGTCGTCTTATTAATGTTGAAGTGGAGTCTTATGGAACACACACACACACACACACACACACACACACACACACACACACACACACACGCCATAAATGGATGATTCAGTATGGTGGCAGCTGAGAGGAATCTATTTTGTAATTCTCTGTAATATTTCTTTTGCAATACAGACACGTGCTTTGTTTACATCGGGAGGCAAGTATATTAGCTTTTAGACAAGGTTCCTGAGTCACAGCACTGGAGATGATGGATGGTGTTGATGTGTCCAGAATTCTTGTCTTACACTAACATACGAGGTGTATATATTAGGTGAAGTGGGTGACATGATCTTGAATTGTTAACGCTTGGTCGTATTTTATTAGGGATTTGGTGATGCTCGTGTGTGTGTGTGTGTGTGTGTTGGCACTATTAGACCACACACACACACACTCGCTGCCCCCCCCCCCCAACTAGTTCGTCACTTACTGTCACCAAGACCAGCCATCACTCAGCCCCCACCGACCATCAACATCCTGCCACTCGCCCCTAGAAGCTCCCTCGCCCCGGCCCCCTTCAAGCCACCCACCTGAAGGCAGCGGCCATCAATACCAAGGTGCACTGCGGGCGTGTGTGAGGCGAGGCAGGAGGTGTATGTGGAAGCAATACGGTAAAGGGGTTGTAAATCTTGGTGCTGGTCGGGTCAACGGCACCTGACCCACTCCACTGATTGAGTCGCACTCCTTACCTCACCTTCATGGTCTCCCCCTCCCCTCCCCCCCCCCCCCCTTGCACTCCTACCTTACTTCCCCTCACCTTCATGGCCCCCCCCCTTACCTCACCTTCATGGCCCCCCCCCCCCACACACACTCCGTCTTTATGCACTCCCCCGTACTGGACCAGGAATGTGTGTTGTTCTGCCGGAATAACACTATACATTACCACCACAGTGTATTGAGTGACGTCCTGTGTAATTTTCATGAGTCAGGAGGGTGGGAAGGCAGTCATGATGGTATGTAACTTGTGTGTGTTTTTTTTTTTTTTTTGGTGGTGGGGAGGGGTGGGGGTGGAGACAGGTTGGGTCTTTGGTCCTACGTGAAGATATAGAGAGTTGATATTTGTTTACGTTTACACCTGTCGGGGCATTACAGTGATGTCCCAGTGATGTCTCAGGACGCATTAAGGTTTGTTTTACAAATTTTGTGTTATGGATCACTCACACTCCTTGAGGGTACATGAGCCCTTTTTCTCAAATATCCCGGCACCTGTCTGGTTTTCCTAGGCAGGACAGGTTACAAAAGACTGTAACCTGGATAACAACAGTTTGGGTACACGAATTCATAACTTGTAGTGAAGTTTCTGCATTCACCGGCGCCGAATTAGTGATCGCTGACCTGGTTACCTGGTCTGGTTACCTGGACTAGTATTAATTTTCTCTTCCTCATCGTAGCTACACTTTTTTACGAAACAAACAATGAAAGTAAACAAGAATATGAAAGTGTAAAACTGCTTTCTGGGTGAATGAGTGAGCGACATCTTGCTTTTACCCGTCATGGTCAAGTTATGTTTGTTGTTCTAATTAATTATAAATAACAATAAAAGTCCTTCATAATAAACAATTAGTTTATATACACTTAAGATATTCATGTTTTCATTATTACCCTAAAAATTAAAGTCTTGATTTTTATTCTTTCATGAGAAAATTTATTTGTTTAGCGTGTCTTATGTTAGTGTGGTTTAGCCCGGCTGCTGGCGTTTAGTGTGCTGGGTAATACTCTTATTTACTACATCCGCTTTGTGTGAATACCGTGGAGGCTAAAATATATAGGTTGAAAATGGAGGAAGAAAACAGAAGAGCGAAAGAAGACATGAGGAAGGGAAGAAGATGATACGAGGAAGAAGAAGCTACGGATGTTCTTAAACTGTGAATAGAAATGAAAAACAAAAGAAAAAAGTGAAGGATTAATAATTGTGCTTAAAATGTATAACTTCTTAAAGGCCCTTGAATAATGACACAGACTAGCGCTCATTCACTCACTCAGGCGTGTTTTTATATATTGTGTGTGTGTGCCAATGCAACTTTCCATGTGGCTGGCTGGCTGGCTGGGTCACATTGCTGCAGTTGGACAAAAGTTGAAGGTTAGTGGACCAGAGTGTACATAAGAGCGAGGGGGTCACTACACTTACCAGATCTCTGCTCAGTTCTCGTTACACTCCCCCCAGAAAAAAACTAAGTGACCACAGGAATGTTCTCTGTTTTAGGTTTTATATGTGTCCGGTATAAGAAAAGATGGCGGGATAGCTTGAAGACGGGAGTAAGACCTTGAGATTACTATATACTTATTTATTTATTATTCAAACAAGTACAAGTCAACCAAGAACTGTGGATAGAACTTTCTTGTGGTGGTGGTGGTAGTTGTCCTCGGTAGCTCGTTCACCAAGCCACAGTGAAGGTGACAGTCACACCTCAAACATGATGCTTCCTCATGGCTGCTGAGATGAGTCACAGTAGCTTATCAAAATACCTCTTGGTACTCTGGGACATCAAAATACCTCTTGGTACTCTGGGACATCAAAATACCTCTTGGTACCCTGGGACATCAAAATACCTCTTGGTACTCTGGGACATCAAAATACCTCTTGGTACTCTGGGACATCAAAATACCTCTTGGTACCCTGGGACATCAAAATACCTCTTGGTACTCTGGGCATAAAATACCTGGTACCGGACATCAAAATACCTCTTGGTACCCTGGGACATCAAAATACCTCTTGGTACCCTGGGACATCAAAATACCTCTTGGTACCCTGGGACATCAAAATACCTCTTGGTACCCTGGGACATCAAAATACCTCTTGGTACCCTGGGACATCAAAATACCTCTTGGTACTCTGGGTCATAAAGCTACTTACTGTTACATGTTGTGGCGGCCTCCAGCTTGTTATGGCTCTGGGTTTTATCATCCAGGGAGATGGTACGATAGGTTAACGCTCTCAAGGCCGCCTCACACCCTTGTTATAGTTACTCGATGTTCCCTGTGTGTGTGTGTGTGTGTGCGCGCGCTCTTTCATTGGTCAAAGCTTTAGTTGAATTACGTGAGAGCAAGATAAAAAATATATATAATCGAGAAAAATGATGTCTGTCGCACCAAGGAATTGTATTATTTATAGTTTGTGTTCACTGAGAAATGTGTGAGGCCGCCAGGTTGTTGGTTTAGTTATAAGAGGTGTGGAGTTAGTGTCGTCCACCTTCATTACTGTTGGTAGTGAGTCAGGTACTGTAGTCGTAATGTGAGTCGTCTTAATTTTGGTACTTGAGATGTGTTGTGTCTGGGCAAAATCTGGCTATTATTATTATTATTATTATTATTATTATTATTATTATCTTCTTTAACTCGGGAAATAAGAGGGCATAATATATCTTGATGACGATAAACGGTGAGTCCGAACGGAAGATTTAAAGCAGAGGGAGTTGTTTGCAGGGAGCTGAAGTATAATGAATTAAGAGCCTAATGATGAGTGATGATCGTCCACGGTCCTGCTGGAGAGACAAGAGTGATGATGCTCGCTGGCTCACTGTTGCCAACACCAGAAAAATCATCATATCTTGAGAGTTTTATGGTCCCGTCGGCAACTGTTTTGGTGGCGTTTTAATCAAGATTAGTGATTTTATTAAGGTGATATTTAGGTTTTTAAGCAACTTTTAGGTTTGATGTGAGTGACTTTTAGTGTTCGGTTGATAGTGTGATGAAGCGTTTTTGACCAGAGTTTATATATAATAGTGGACACAATGTGGTTGGTTTATTTCAAGTAGATAGAGAGTGAAGTTGAGGAGAGAGACGTGGTGTGTGTATCCTCCGGGCAGGGGAAAGTGTGACTGTTTACAGGTGTCCGGCCCCATCCTTGTTCACTGACTCGCGGCCCTGCCAGGTATTTAGGCCACCGCTGACACCCATGCCGCTGCTACTACACCTGCTGCTGCCGCCACACCTCTACCACACCTACTGTTGCCACACCTCCACCACACCTGCTGCTGCCTCACCTATACCTCCACCACACCTGCTGCCTCACCTATACCTCCACCACACCTGCTGCTGCCACACCGCTACCTCCACCACACCTGCTGCTGCCACACCTCTACCTCCACCACACCTGCTGCTGCCACACCTCTACCTCCACCACACCTGCTGCTGCCACACCGCTACCTCCACCACACCTGCTGCTGCCACACCTCTACCTCCACCACACCTGCTGCTGCCACACCGCTACCTCCACCACACCTGCTGCTGCCACCACACCTCTACCTCCACCACACCTGCTGCTGCCACACCTCTACCTCCACCACACCTGCTGCTGCCACACCGCTACCTCCACCACACCTGCTGCTGCCACACCTCTACCTCCACCACACCTGCTGCTGCCACACCTCTACCTCCACCACACTTGCTGCTGCCACACCGCTACCTCCACCACACCTGCTGCTGCCACACCTCTACCTCCACCACACCTGCTGCTGCCACACCGCTACCTCCACCACACCTGCTGCTGCCACACCTCTACCTCCACCACACCTGCTGCTGCCACACCTCTACCTCCACCACATGTTGCTGCCGCACCTCTACCACCACACCTGCTGCCACACCTCTACCTCCACCACACCTGCTGCTGCCACACCTCTACCTCCACCACACCTGCTACCACACCTCTACCTCCACCACACCTGCTGCTGCCACACCTCTACCTCCGCCACACCTGCTGCTGCCACACCTCTACCTCCGCCACACCTGTTGCTGCCACACCTCTACCTCCGCCACACCTGTTGCTGCCACACCTCTACCTCCACCACACCTGCTGCTGCCACACCTCTACCTCCACCACATGTTGCTGCCACACCTCTACCACCACACCTACTGCCACACCTTTACCTCCACCACACCTGCTGCTGCCACACCTCTACCTCCACCACACCTACTGCTGCCACACCTCTACCTCCACCACACCTACTGCTGCCACACCTACCACCACACCTACTGCCACACCGCTACCTCCACCACACCTGCTGCTGCCACACCTCTACCTCCACCACACCTGCTGCTGCCACACCTCTACCTCCGCCACACCCTGCTGCTGCCACACCTCTACCTCCACCACACCTGCTGCTGCCACACCTCTACCTCCGCCACACCCTGCTGCTGCCACACCTCTACCTCCACCACACCTACTGCCACACCTTTACCTCCACCACACCTGCTGCTGCCACATCTCTACCTCCACCACACCTGCTGCTGCCACACCTCTACCTCCACCACACCTACTGCTGCCACACCTCTACCTCCACACCTCTACCTCCACCACACCTGCTGCTGCCACACCTCTACCTCCACCATTCCTGTAACCCACCACCACCCTACCAGCTGCCATCACCACCTCCATCATCGACTCCCACAGTCAGTGCTTGAGCCACCACCCCACCACAACCACCACCACATTCTCACCCTTTCTGCTTTTCCTTTCTCTCTTCCCTTCTCTCGGTTCTCTTCCTCCATCACCCACACATCCTCATTCTTATGTCCCTTTTCACATTCCTTTCCTCTCTCTCTCGCTTTCTCTTCCTGTTCCTCTCTCACCGTACCCACCAACAGCTCGTGCTCGTGTAGTGATGATAGCTGGAGTGTGTGACCCGGACATATAGTAGTTCCCACCTCGTGTGTGTAGTGATGGGGGCAGCAACTACACACACACACACACACACACAGAGGCTCTCATGCATGGTGCCCACAAGTTGGTAGGAAGTGTGGGTATGAATGGTTCCAGCTTGGTATTTCTGAGGTCAGGCGGACAAGCAGAGCCCTCCCCGACTCTCGCTCCATCTTGGCCGTAGACAGTTCTTGCCTCATGTGTCTGTCTCCGTGAACGAGTCTTGAGTCTTGTTCCCCACTCTTGATTCACACGCTCTATGTAGTAATAGTGATGGTATTAGTAGAAGTGTTTGGACTGTTTGGTCATCATCATCATCATCATTATTATTATTATTATTGTTATTATTATTATTATTATTATTATTATTATTATTATTGTTGTTGTTGTTGTTGTTGTACACAGGGTAGTTACTGTTGCTCTTGCACTGCCTCTCTACATCACTCTGCTGTCTCCGTCAAGCCACTTCCTGTAATTATAATATCTTCTTCACTTAAGTATAATGGCCTGGTTCACAAATCACTCAACACTTGTCTACCTTCACCCATCCTACAGACACACACACACACACACACTAGGGTGTTTCCCCCTATGGTATTTCTCAATATCTGGCAGCATGTTCATCACTCCCTCATATTTCTCACCCCTGGGCTGCAGGCTTGGCGGTAAATAGGTATTGTACACTTTATGAAACCTACCCAATTTAGAGAGTCTGCCCCAGCATGTATACCTGTCCAATACCTGCCAACTCTTTATTAAACCTGGCGGCCTCTTGCTTACTCTCCCCTGTGTGTGTGTGTGTGTGTGTTTGTGTTTGTGTTTGTTGAAATGCCCTGTAGTATGACCTTCTCCCCACCTAGTTATTATATATCATATTTGTATCACTTATGTTACTTGTATATTATTTGTTAGACCCATTCCCCAATTATGTAACTGTATATTTTTATCCTTCCGGCTGCCATGCTCTTTCAATACTCCGTTAATTATTATTATTATTATTATTAACACACACACACGCACACACACACACACACACCAGGCTCCCTCACATGCTGGAACCTCTACCAAATTCTGTCCTGTTTTCTCCTATATTCCTTTCTATTTTGAGTTACCAGTATATGGCTGGACTCTCCCGCTCACCAACTGTAGAATGTTTCAATATTTTTTTTTTAACTTTGTAGAAATTTAACTGTTTGTTTTATTGTGTTTTATCTTGTTTTATAGCTACTCTGAGGAGGACTTGCCGGTGACTGGTCTTGTCGTTGTCACACTCTTAGGTAGATGTGTGACCTGAATCGTCTTAAATGTACAGGGAAGAAAACAATGTCCAAGAATGCCTGTGAAGGGATTAGTGACTAGAATTAATTTGCGGATTTTTCAGGTTTTTTCAATTTTTTTATTTTTTATTTTTTTTTACAGGGAGCCATAAAAAAGTCTGTCTATTATTATTATTATTATTGTTATTATTATTATTATTATTACTATTATTATTACTATTATTATTATTATTATTATTATTTTTTTTTTTATTATTATTATTATTATTGCTATTATTATTATGTAAGGGTGACGACCATGAACACACTTGATTGGATTAGTTACTTGAATCATTGTTTGACTTTTTTTATGATAGATTTCTTCACGAATTACAGAACCTACGATTTTATTGTCTATATAAGGAAGTAACTGTTGCATCGACCATCCATTTATTCCACACAAACACCGTAAGTTGATGTGTTTCCTCGAACGCCTTCACTGTACTGACCTTTAGTGTTGACTTACTCCCCCCAGACACACACACACACACACACACAGACCAACGGACATCTTATGCAATCCTCCTGGCTGGCCACTACCTGATATTTCTACGACCTCGCTCCTACTGCTTTACCTCCTCCTCCTTACTGCTTTACCTCCTCCTCCTTACTGCTTTACCTCCTCCTCCTTAGTGCTTTACCTCCTCCTCCTCCGTACTGCTGTTATACCTCCTGCTTTACCTCCACCGGCTGCCCATTGGTCATGCTTATTGCTCGCTTCACTTGTGTTGAGGGCTGGCAGGTACTTCTCCTCCACTGCCCACGCCCATTCATTCAGTCTTAGCCCCACACCACACACACACACACACACACGGGGCTGCCTATGAATATCACACCTCCGTCTGTCACTCATCATCTCTCTCAATAAGGCCCACTCTCACCACCTGTCCCGGTACACTGTGGACCACACACTACACCTGGTCCATCATTGTGTACCGGAGGACCATACATTACACCTGGTCCATCACTGTGTACCTGAGGACCACACGACAAGTTAATCTGGTCCTTCTCTCACTTGGTCCTATACTAAACATGAGCCCAGAAGTACACGGGGTCCCTCGTGTATAGCCTGCAAGTTCTCGTCAAGAATCTGTACAATACTGGAGTTGGTTACTGAGTGTTAAAACAGTGAAGCAGACTGTGCAACGTTCGGAAATATATCCTAGCCTCCATAAACCTAACCTAACCTAAGCTAAGGTAACCTAACCTCCATAAACCTAACCTAACCTAACCTAAGCTAAGGTAACCTAACCTCCATAAACCTAACCTAACCTAAGGTAACCTAACCTCCATAAACCTAACCTAACCTAAGCTAAGGTAACCTAACCTCCATAAACCTAACCTAACCTAAGCTAAGGTAACCTAACCTCCATAAACCTAACCTAACCTAACCTAAGCTAAGGTAACCTAACCTCCATAAACCTAACCTAACCTAAGCTAAGGTAACCTAACCTAACCTCCATAAACCTAACCTAACCTAAGCTAAGGTAACCTAACCTCCATAAACCTAACCTAACCTAACCTAAGCTAAGTAACCTAACCTCCATAAACCTAACCTAACCTAACCTAAGCTAAGGTAACCTAACCTCCATAAACCTAACCTAACCTAACCTAAGCTAAGGTAACCTAACCTAACCTCCATAAACCTAACCTAACCTAAGGTAACCTAACCTCCATAAACCTAACCTAACCTAACCTAAGCTAAGGTAACCTAACCTAACCTCCATAAACCTAACCTAACCTAAGCTAAGGTAACCTAACCTAACCTCCATAAACCTAACCTAACCTAACCTAAGCTAATGTAACCTAACCTAACCTCCATAAACCTAACCTAACCTAAGGTAACCTAACCTAACCTCCATAAACCTAACCTAACCTAACCTAACCTAAGCTAAGGTAACCTAACGTAATCAAAATTTTCTATTCGACATTCGGTATGTCTTGCAGTTAGTAGTTATTGAAATATACTGGTTGGTAGAACAACAATGTGTATATGTGTCATTGTTATTAGGAATTTAGAAGGAATGGGACCAATTTGGGTTGTCGCCCGTTGGTCGAGAGTCTCGCTGCTGGTGCCCGGCATCTAGTGCTGTCCGTATACTGTTATTGTTATTCCAATCCAATTGTTATTCTATTTGGCGACCTGTGTGGTGTAATAATCAGCATTCTCGCCTCGCAAGCGAGCGGACCTGGGTTCGATTCCCGGCCAGGGTGAAACTATGGGCAAGTTTCTTTACGCCATTTGCCTCTGTCTACCCAGCAGTAATTGGGGACCTGGATGTCAATCGATTTGCGGATCGCATTCCAGGGTAATGGTTAGCCAGTGCAGTTGGTGAGTTGTCCCGTCTTCTCGGACTATTCCTTGACACTGGGTCATGCAACTCGTTAACTCAGGGTGTGGTTGATGTGTTGGGGACAGCTTCAACACCTTAAACAAATTCACGCCTCGGTGGCCCTTGGGCCGGTCTTCCTCGTTACACGAAGGGCAACCATTATTGTACGTGTATATATTGTTATTCCCTATACGGCCTCCTTTCTTTCACTGGCTTGGCTCCCGCTGGTACAGGCTGCCACTACAGTACAGGCTGCCACTTCAGTACAGGCTGCTACCATTGTACAAGCTGTCACCACAGTACAGGCCGCCACCACAGAACTGGCCGTCAACCGCTGGTTACACGACCTACCACACACCTCTCCTCGCCTTCACCTCCCAGGCTTGTCTAGTGTGGAGAGTGACTTCCGGAGACTGTGGGCAGTGTTACCTTTATTCCACCTGCATATTTACCCAATTAAGCACGAGGGGGAATCGTGTGTGTGTGAATGTGTGCGTGTTTGCGTGCGTTTTTGCGTGTGCTTCCTGCCTCCAAACACTCTTGTTATGCCTGGAAGAACTTACTACCCCCCAAGGTTGTTCTGACACTTACTCCCGGAGTTGTAAACACGCCATTTATATCTCACAGTAACTACAACACTGCCACGTTATCCTCTCTTTAGACTCTGCTGGGAAGGACGTGTGTACTGTGCCTCCTACTCGGCCTAATATAACGTAACGTAGTGTGTGACTTATGCTAATACAGGTGTTGTGAAGGGGGGGTAAATACCTCACCTAAGATAATGTTGTGAGGAGTTGGGGAGTTTCTGTCTCACTTGTATATAACAGAAGTTGTGGTGGGTGTAACAGTTCATTGATGATGGTGGTGGTGGTGATGATGATGATGATGATGATGGTGTAATTATGATTTATTATTATTGTTATTGGCAGTAGTAGTAATAATAAAAATAATAATAATAATGATAATAATAATAATCACTCACCGTCGTCAATCTTAGCAGAATAAGTAACACAACTCTCACTTGTATTGTAATAAACGGTTGAGTGGAAGGCCAGAATGTGAACCTTTTAATACTTTTTTTTGGGGGATGGGGGCGGAAGAAGATGGTCAGTTGATTCTTTACGTGTGTCAGGTGGCGTGTGTGTCAGGTGGCGGTGACGTGACGCTGTTATTGTTACGTTAGGTCTGAAGGCTGCCACTGGCTCTACAATAAATGGTTACTCTTGGTATTCTTTAGTCATTGATTCTGGTTAGCGTGATGTGAGACTCGTGTAGGAAGAGATATTGTTCAGTGTAAGGGTGAACAGATGTATGTAGAACTGGAGGTAAAAAGATGTGTGTATGGGGTGTAAGGTTCTTGTGTTAGCGGTGTTGTTAAGGCTTCATGCAAGTGTCTAGTTCAGGATTTCCCAATGCCTGAGGGAAGGAAGGCCAGCTAGCTCTACTGTCTCGTATGGTGTGTGTGTGTGTGGGGGGGGGGGGGGCGTCTCTCACAGGTCAAAGGATAGAAAGTCTGGAATTCTGGTAAAAAAAAAACTTGTAATTTGAAACCGATGAGAATTTTTTTGATAAAAGGGAGAGACTATGAGAGAAATGTGGGCGGTCAGTCTCTCTCTCTACCGGTGAGATGGGCGACGGTGATGCGAGTCGTATGAGACGTTTTTATTCTTTGGGTGTGTGTGTGTGTGTGTGTGTTTAGCCATATAGTGCCTTGGTTATAGTGTAATAGTGAGTCAGTTCTCCCATGATGCCTAACACTGTACCTTGGGGGAAAATGCCGACACTACACACACACACACACACACACACACACACACCATCACCCCTCCCGCCAGACGACACAGAGTTGGCGCCTTCTTGTTTACCTCCGGTGTTAAAGTCTTTATTTAAAATGAAGTTAGACGAGACAAAATATATTTACATCAACGTTAATGTAATTTGTTTAGTGTGAGGGACGGAAGAGTACTCGAGGCCGCACAGGTCAGGTCTCCAGGTCTGGGCTGGGTACGTGTGAATGTGGAAACTTGTGGTGCATATTACACGTCGCGTTTGTGTGTGGAGCTTGTCACTGAACCCTTCCTGGGTCCTCTCACCACCGTGGGTGATGCCCGCCCATGTACTGACCCAGATATTGATGAACTGTCACCCAGGTAGCAGCCAGAGCGGTCATGTTAGTTCACTGGACACTCTGAAGGCTTCCTACCTTCCTGTTCAACATTCATCATGCCCCTGCGCGTGCTGTGTTATCCTCTACTGACGGCCCCGATCACCTCCAGTTGGTGTTAGGTTGTGTGTGTGTCTGGCAGTGGAATTCGTCAACTGTTGTTATAGTAAGAACTGCTGGTAATATAGTTTATGGTGGTGGAGTATAGTGAGCGGTGGTGGTGAGTGGTACGAGGATGGTCAGGGGAGGATGGTACAGTGGGTGATGGGTCAGGGAGGATGGTAGAAGATGGTATGGTGGGTCAGGAAGGATGGTACAGTGGGTGGTGGGTTAGGATGGATGGTAGAAGATGGTATGGTGGGTCATGAAGGATGGTACAGTGGGTGGTGGGTTAGGATGGATGGTAGGCGCTGGTGTGGTGGGCCATGGGAGGATGGTAGGCGATAAGAAAGTGGGCGGAGATGACGACCCAAGCCCACCCTTGAGACACACAGTGGGAACGTGGACGAGGTCGGAGGTTGAGCTGAGAGGAAGGAAGGAGGGAGGGGCAGGCAGGGTAGGTAGAGGAGGAAGGCAGGGGTAGGCAGGGCGGCGGTAAGCGGGGGTGGAGAGCTGGCTGGCCTGGGTCGACTAGTCAGTGCTGGTGCGGCTGTGGTGGTGGCCGTTGCGTGTGTTTGTGTCAGTGTCGGAGTGCGGGGCTCGCGCTCTCTTGCCGGTACCTGTCTCTCTACTGCTTCTTGTGCCGCTGACACCGGTCTTGGTCACTTCCAGCTCCTCTGTGCGGCCATTCGCCTTGTCAGCCACACATTTCCTGACTGTATTTGATTTATATTATTATCATTGAAAACTAGATTGGATATACTTCCCAGTGTTATCATAGAACTTTACTATTATATCCCTGAGACAAATAAAAACCTCTTGACTGAGATATGAGGGAAAACTATATGTGATTGTGGAAAAAAAAAGTTGATCCCGTATGTGTTAAATATATCTATATCGTGTTATCCCACATGTGAGGAAAACAAAAGAGTGAACTGACTTGTATAGTGATGTGAACTGACTTGTATAGTGATGTTACTTAATAGACAAACGATGGGGACACAGTGCTAACTTGGGGAATAACGAGTCAGGCGCAAGAGGAGGAGGAGGAGGCACTTGTCTCACTCTGTGCCACATCTCCCATCAACCCCCTTAACCAGTGCCTCTATATACCAGTGTTTAATAATGTGGCCGGGGAAAAAAGTCATAATTTTGTCTTAGTTACTTTTTTCTCTAGATTTTTTCCGAGTTGTTAAAAAAATGATTCTCTGGCTGAAAGAAGATTATGATTACTTTTTGAGGTACTCTAGTAGTGAGATACCATGATAAAGTATAGACACCAGTGAGGTACCAATATGAAGCATTGGGGTATCGGAGTATGTAACAGTGTACCAGCCAGGGAGGAGGGACAGTACCAAGGGGTGGGGGGAGAGCGTCTACCAGGTGTTGGAGCCCACGAGTACCTTTGGGGATAATCTCTTGTTATTTGTGTTTATTACTGAATGACCAAAAGATGTGTGTGTGTGTGTGTACTTCTATGTGTGTCTGTCTGTGTACGTCTGTGTGTGTTTTTGTCTGTGTACGTCTGTGTGTCTGTCTGTCTGTACGTCTGTGTGTGTTTTTGTCTGTACGTCTATGTGTGTGTGTCTGTGTACGTCTATGTGTGTGTTTTTGTCTGTATACGTCTGTGTGTGTGTGTTTTTGTCTGTGTACGTCTATGTGTGTGTTTTTGTCTGTGTACGTCTATATGTGTGTTTTTGTCTGTGTACGTCTATGTGTGTATCTGTCTGTGTTCGTCTATGTGTGTGTTTTTGTCTGTGTACGTCTATGTGTGTGTTTTTGTCTGTGTACGTCTATATGTGTGTTTTTGTCTGTGTACGTCTATGTGTGTATCTGTCTGTGTTCGTCTATGTGTGTGTTTTTGTCTGTGTTCGTCTATGTGTGTGTTTTTGTCTGTGTACGTCTATATGTGTGTGTTTTTGTCTGTGTACGTCTATGTATGCGTCTGTCTGTGGACGTCTATGTGTATATCTGTGTGTACGTCTGTGTGTATATCTCTGTGTACGCTTATGTATATCTCTCTGTGTACGTTTATATGTGTGTTTTTGTCTGTGTACGTCTATGTATGCGTGTGTGTTCCGATGATAGATGAATCACTTGGAATGCCTGGAGGTAAGCCATGACAAACCTGCTCACCGATACCTGTGTTAGTTCACTGTTACACACACCGTTGCTTAATGATACAGTGTTCAGAGTTACTTTCCTGATTAATGTATTACCTTGAATTACCCTCTCCTCCCTCACCCCCCTACATCCTTACCTACCCCACTCCTCACCCCCACACCTCACCCCCACACCTCACCCCCCACGCCTCACCCCCCCACACCTCACCCCCCACGCCTCACCCCCACACCTCACCCCCACACCTCACCCCCCACGCCTCACCCCCCACACCTCACCCCCCACACCTCACCTACCCCACCTCACCTACCCCACCTCACCTACCCCACCTCACCTACCCCACCTCACCCCCCACACCTCACCCCCCACGCCTCACCCCCACACCTCACCCCCCACGCCTCACCCCCCACACCTCACCCCCACACCTCACCCCCCACGCCTCACCCCCCACACCTCACCCCCCACACCTCACTCCCCACACCACACCTCACCCCCCACACCACACCTCACCCCCCCACACCACCCCTACCCCACTTCACCCCCCACACCACACCCCCCACACCACACCTACCCCACCTCACCTACCCCACCCCACCTCACCCCCACGCCTCACCCCCCACACCTCACCCCCCACACCACCTCTACCCCACTTCACCCCCCACACCACACCCCCCACACCACACCTACCCCACCTCACCTACCCCACCTCAACCCCCACACCTCACCCCCCACGCCTCACCCCCCACGCCTCACCCCCCACGCCTCACCCCCCACACCTCACCCCCCACACCTCACCCCCCACACCTCACCTACCCCACCTCACCCCCCACACTAAAAACTCTTTAATTGAGAAAAAATTACCGAGGAATACAATTGTATTATTGTTATTATTATTATTATTATTATTATTATCATTAAATATTATTGACGCTCCGCTCAGTAGTTTTGACATTAACTGACATTAGGTAATCAGTCTTCTGTTATTCTGATATTTTCAAACAATCAGCTTTCCCTAATAAGTTTTAATTGTACATTTAATTAACATTTTCCGGAGAGCGTGTTGTGTGGTAATGAGAGCTGGGTGCTGAAATGTCATCGTGTGGAAACAAAACCAGAAGAATGCCTGAGTGGGGATCCAAGTTTGGCAGAAACCGCTTTTTTGTGGTGCGGAAATGATGTAGTGGCAAGCATAAGGTGGCGAGGTGGTGGTTGGTGGGGGTGTGAGGGTGTGGGTAGTGGTGGTTGGTGGGGGTGTGAGGTTGTGGTGGTGTGGTAGTGGTGGTTGGTGGGGGTGTGAGGTTGTGGTAGTGTTGTGAAGTGGTGAAATAGTGATGATAGGGAAGGGGTTGTGAGTAGCCATTGGTTATTGAGTGGTGATTGTGTTTAAAAATACACTCCCACTCCCGTTATTGCGTCTACTCCTCCTCACAGTCTCAACCTATTCCATTATTATCTTCCCTTATCACCACCACCCACTATAATTACCTCAATAACAATAAAAAGACGTAAGTAGAGGAGAAACGGCAATAAATGATGTATGCATAAATAAGAAAATACCCAAACATACTGGTTTCCGTAGCAAGGGAGGGAGGTGGTGTTGATTTTCCGTAGCAAGGGAGGGAGGTGGGTGTTGATTTTCCGTAGCCAAGGAGGGAGGGAGGTGTTGATTTTCCGTAGCCAAGGAGGGAGGTGTTGTTTTTTCCGTAGCCAAGGAGGGAGGGAGGTGTTGATTTTCCGTAGCCAAGGAGGGAGGGAGGTGTTGATTTTCCGTAGCCAAGGAAGGAGGGGGGTGTTGTTTTTTCCGTAGCAAGGGAGGGAGGTGGGGGGGGGGGGTAATGCCTGACCTTCCTACCTGCCACGAGTGTTTCAATACAAGTTAGTTGTTATAATTGTTAATAACGTGATAAGCGAGAGCAATTAGGCCAGGTTGTTCCCCCAGAAATCCCATTAATTATTGTATGACGTCAGTAGTTATTGTCTGACGTCAGTAATTTGCATCATGTTACTATTCGCTACGTTTGAGAGATGTTGTAGTACTGTGTTTGTCGGTGGTGAGATGGTCAGTACTTTAATTGTGGAGTGTAGCAAAAAGTAGGTAGATTAAGTGTGGAGTTGAGGAAAGTATTTTAAGTAGAAAGTAAAATAAATCTAAGTTTTACTGTAATCTCATTTTAATACGTGGAGGACCAGCATGATCTAGGTGGACAGAGAGGTCCTCCTCCTCCTTCGTCAGTAGTAACAGCCAATTAGAGGAAACGTTAAAGGTCTTAATTGAGTCATCGGCGAGGTGTGGATGAGTCTCTTATTGGCTAACCTAAGATACAAAACACATTAAGGGATTATTTTATCAGTTGTGTTTGTTTTTTTTGTTTTATACCTTGTTTGTCTGTGTGTTTGGTTGTCCCCGTTAGTCTAGTGTATGTGTGTGTGTTTTGTCATTGTATTCGATTTTGAGGCTCCGATTACTCTCATATTGTAACCGTAAAATTATTATTGACTTGGTTCGTCCTAATGTTTATTATTATTATTATTATTATTATTCTGTAGAGGTGGTGTTGGCTGAGGGGGTCATTATTGAAGGTGTCCAGAGCTCGGACTAAACTTGCTTCCCCGTTGAGAATTACTTTTACCAGCCACTTGATGTTGAAAGACGTATTTACTCCGTTGTGTGTCGGGCAATATTGATCAAGGTGTTGTTTACACTTTAATTATAAGGTCTTGTTTACACTTTAATTAAACCTGACTCAATAGAAACTTTGGGTCACATGAAGAATCTACACCCCAGTTTATTTCACCTGAAGATTAACCATCCTAATCCTGTTTGAGGGGATGAACTTAGGTTAGGTTAGTCCTTAAGATTCACACACACACACACACACTGTCCCTGATGTGTTCGAAAAAAACAAAAATTCTCTCATTCTCGTTTTTATGAGAGAATTTCTTTAGTTGTTAAGACCTAACACACACATATTAAGTTCCTGTATAGACCACTACAGCTACAGTGAGTCTTAACCTTAGCATGTAGCACTATTGGTCAGTAGATACACGGCCTCTACAGCATCGTTTAATGAGAATGTTTTAAAGTCGAGATAAAAAACAGACGAGACTCAACTGTCATGGGTTGTAGAAGAAAAAACGCTTATAAGGAATTGATGAGGAGATCATAGTAGGAGACTTGTGGGACCTCGGGAGTCTCCTAGTCTTACCCCTCGGGAGATATAAACCTGTCCTACCCCGACACACAACGCCACTCTATCCGTCACTATCATACCTCGGGACCTGTGGAGCCTTGACGGGTTCTCACGGTGCTGGTGTGTGATGCTTGGCTGTGTTAACCTCTTTATCTCCTTCACTGTTAACACAAGTCCGTCATGTTATGTTTTATAAGGTGACGTAAACTTAAAGCCATATGAAGTCTATGTATTGTAGCGAGGTGTGGTTTTATAGGGTAAGGATGGATGGTTGGGGGGTATATGTGGATGGTTGGGGAGGGTACTTATTTGGATGGTTGGGGAGGGTACTTATATGGATGGTTGGGGAGGGTACTTATGTGGATGGTTGGGGAGGGTACTTATGTGGATGGTTGGGGAGGGTACTTATGTGGATGGTTGGGGAGGGTACTTATGTGGATGGTTGGGGAGGATACTTATGTGGATGGTTGGGGTGGGTACTTATGTGGATGGTTGGGGTGGGTACTTATGTGGATGGTTGGGGAGGGTACTTATGTGGATGGTTGGGGAGGATACTTATGTGGATGGTTGGGGTGGGTACTTATGTGGATGGTTGGGGTGGGTACTTATGTGGATGGTTGGGGAGGGTACTTATGTGGATGGTTGGGGAGGGTACTTATGTGGATGGTTGGGGAGGGTACTTATGTGGATGGTTGGGGAGGGTACTTATGTGGATGGTTGGGGAGGGTACTTATGTGGATGAGGTGGCAGTAAAGTTGTCGAGGAATGTTTGTGTGTGCCCAGCCATCATCCACTTTGGTCCTCATTCAACCCGATCCACTTCTCTGAGCCTAGTGAACATGATCTAGTTATCATTATTCCTCTAAACAAGATGACCAGATTGCTTAATGTGGATCCAACCGGTAGTCAACATCTCGGGTATTCGTAACTATTAATCATTGTCGACTTTGTTAACGAGTTCCCCGCATCTTAAGTGAAGGGGAGAGGGACGGACGGAGGGGGGGGGGGGCTGATTCACACCCCCCTCTCTTCCTAGCCCCCCTCCCCCCCCTGTTAGCGGGATGGGACCTGGTGATACCCTCCCTAGTCTCGACCTTTGATACAGCTCTGCCATACCCAGGCCTCTTGAACTAGTTAAGTAATTAGTATTTAATCCAATTCCTGCCATATCTTAGGGGGGGGGGATTACGTCCTTTTTGCACGAGGTTGTTTGTGGTGCGTGGCTATAGTTCAGCTGTTTGTAGGCCTGTGTGTCCAATCATGACGGAGCTCAGGGGCCCGAGTGTCACAAAGATGAAGTTTGTGTAATGTGATGTGGTGTTATGTTTGATTTACTGCCGGAACTGTGGTGAGTGAGGGAGTGTAGTGCAGCAGATGGGTCAGACTTTCACACTAATCAACACACAGGCAGCCGACTGTGTAACATAACTGACTGACAAGAGAGAACATTTAGCGAGTGAACAGCTGCCGTCGACACCCTTACTGAAGAGAATGTACAGACTAATAGAGAAATAATCATGTATGGTGTGGCCAGGTACTGAGGTGTGGCCAGGTACTGAGGTGTGGCCAGGTACTGAGAGCAGAGTGAATGTCAGTAGTAGTGATGAGCCATTATCTTATCATGTGTTGGTAGAGAGGCGACCATTGGTGTTTGGTGATGATGGAGGGAAGCTTAATGTGTGTGTTTATTCCTCTCTGTTGTGTTTACTTGGGCCGCCACACATCTGAGGGTCCGGTGGTTGTGTTGTGTTCTGGGTGTGTTGTGTGATGGTGTGGGTGTGTTGTGTGATGATGTGGGTGTGGTGTTGGTGTGTTGTGTTGTGGGTGTGTTGTGTTGTGTTATTGGTGTGTTGTGTGGGTGTGTTGTGTTATTGGTTTGTTGTGTTGTGTGCATGTGTAATATACCTACCAATTTCGCTGAGGAAAATTATAACATTTATCAATAAAAGTTGTGAAGTAAAATTTAGTGTCAAGAAATAAGAAGACATCGATAATAGTACAAGTAAAATGTAAATAGAGTCAGGTAAGCCTCATTAAGTGTCTTGAGTTGGGGTTAAGAGCTGTTCCTGATGCTGGGGAGTCTTGTACAGGTGGACCGCGGTAATGTAGGTGTCTAAAAGGTCGACTTTCACCTGAGGTCGAGTCTCTCTCTCTCTCTCTCTCTCTCTCTCTCTCTCTCTCTCTCTCTCTCTCTCGCTAGAGTCATGCCCAGAGTGGTCAAGAGGAGAGAGGACTGTGGTAGCCTGAAGGAATCTTAAGGAGGAGTTTGTTCGCTCCACGCTGGTCACTCCTTCACGCTGGTCATTCCTCGTCAGTGACAATAAAGTAACGGTGAAAGTATGTATGCGTGGAGAGAGAGAGGGGGGTACACTCTCTCTCTCTCTCTCTCTCTCTCTCTCTCTCTCTCTCTCTCTCTCTCTCTCTCTCTCTCTCTCTCTCTCTCTCTCTCTCTCTCTCTTATTCACTGTGTGTGTGTGTGTGTGTGTTAAGGTGAAGGGGCGACACTTGTAAGATGGTGATGAATAACCCAAATTTCCTTTGCTTGAATCGCCTCCTCTTCCTTCCTTCCTTCCTTCCTTCCTTACCTTTATTTTTAAGGGGTCGCTGTTATATACTTCTCCTTAATTATCTCTACCTCACACCCCCTCTTTATCACTTAATTCCTCTCCTTTTCATGCCTCTTCTTACTTTCTTCCTCTGTCCATCGTCTCTTTCCATAGTCACTCACTACAATTTCCCTTCACCAAAGAATTATCCAAGTTATTGCTGTTTTTCTCTCTTCTCTTCTCTACTGCCTCCCTCCTCTCCCTCTCACCTCTACCTCCCTCTCCACCTCCCTCCCTCTCTCTCCCTCTTTACTCCCCTCTCCACCGCCCTCTCACAGGCCATAGTGACATATAATCCGATGATACTCGTTTGTTGTGTTAATATGTCTCCACGTCGCCTCGAACACTTTGTCTACCCTGGAGTGAGTCAGCTCTTGTGTTGTAGTGTGTAGCCTGGGTGTCATTACAGGGCTATAATGCCTCTTGTGTGTGTGTTTGAGAGAGAGAGAGAGAGAGAGAGAGAGAGAGAAAAAATGATATCGTAAGTGCATTGTGACTGATGGTGTGCAGAGTGTGTGAACCATGTGAGGGACCAGTCATGGGCCCCGGTACTGTGGTCTGGACTGGTCATGAGCCCCTGTACTGTGGTCTGGATTGGTCATGGACCCCGGTACTGTGGTCTGGATTGGTCATGGACCCCTGTACTGCGGTCTGGGCTGGTCATGAGCCCCGGTACTGTGGTCTGGACTGGTCATGAGCCCCTGTACTGTGGTTTGGATTGATCATGGGCCCTGGTACTGTGGTCTGGGCTGGTCATGGACCCCTGTACTGTGGTCTGGGCTGGTCCTGGGCTCCGGTACTGTGGTCTGGATTGGTCCTGGGCTCCGGTACTGTGGTCTGGATTGGTCATGGACCCCGGTACTGTGGTCTGGGCTGGTCATGAGCCCCTGTACTGTGGTCTGGATTGGTCATGGGCCCCGGTACTGTGGTCTGGACTGGTCATGGGCCCCGGTACTGTGGTCTGTACTGGTCATTAGCCCCGGTACTGTGGTCTGGACTGGTCATTAGCCCTGGTACTGTGGTCTGGACTGGTCATTAGCCCCGGTACTGTGGTCTAGACTGGTCATGGGCCCCGGTACTGTGGTCTAGATTAGTCATGGTACCCGGTACTGTGGTCTGGATTGGTCTTGGGCTCCGGTACTGTGGTCTGGACTGGTCATGGACCCTGGTATTGTGGTCTGGACTGGTCATTGGCCCCGGTACTGTGGTCTGGATTGGTCATGGGCCCCGGTACTGTGGTATGGACAGGTCATTAGCCCCGGTACTGTGGTCTGGACAGGTCATTAGCCCCGGTACTGTGGTCTGGACAGGTCATTAGCCCCGGTACTGTGGTCTGGACTGGTCATTAGCCCCGGTACTGTGGTCTGGACTGGTCATGGGCCCCGGTACTGTGGTCTGGACTGGTCATGGGCCCCGGTACTGTGGTCTGGACTGGTCATTAGCCCCGGTACTGTGGTCTGGACTGGTCATGGGCCCCGGTACTGTGGTCTGGACTGGTCTTGGGCCCCGGTACTGTGGTCTGGACTGGTCATTAGCCCCGGTACTGTGGTCTGGTCATGAGGTAATATGGGACAGGTATCACGTTAATGGTCTCAGTTAATACATTGGGCGTATATCTCAATAAGCCTTAACGACTCGTACACTCCATAATGGCCTTGTTTACCGCGGTGGTTTACAGCTGTTATTAACGACACGAACCAACAGAACAGAAAGTGAACAATTGTTCTTAGGTTGTTAAGATCGTCTGGTGTTTATGGTGGCGGTGAGTGAAAGTGTGTCCGAGCTGGCCGTGATGGTGCCTGGTTGTGGTGTAGTATTATGCCTCAAACACTGTCTTGGCGGGAGAAAGTTGCCGCCGACAGGTGATGGTGACTCTTGTGGTGGACACTATACCCCCGTACATTATGGTGACGGACCGCGGCAGTCTCTCTTGGGGTGATAGTGAGGGTGGACATACACAAGCTTCTCAGGTGATGGGCCGGCCAGTGTGGTGCTGTAGTGACTGTGGATTGTGTAGTAGTAACCATAACTACGCGATGGTGTTATACTATTGTTGATGATTGTGTTTAATGATTCCCCTAAGTCACTGTTTTTAGTTAGCTTGAAGGATAAGTTGCAGTTAGTTAGCTTGAAGGATAGATCACTGTTTTTAGTTAGCTTGAAGGATAAGTTGTTGTTAGTTAGCTTGAAGGATAGATCTGTTAGTTAGTTAGCTTGAAGGATAAGTTGCAGTTAGTTAGCTTGGAGGATAGTTGACTGTCAGTTAGTTAGCTTGGAGGATAGTTGACTGTCAGTTAGTTAGCTTGGAGGATAGTTGACTGTCAGTTAGTTAGCTTGGAGGATAGTTGACTGTCAGTTAGTTAGCTTGGAGGATAGTTGACTGTCAGTTAGTTAGCTTGGAGGATAGTTGACTGTCAGTTAGTTAGCTTGGAGGATAGTTGACTGTCAGTTAGTTAGCTTGGAGGATAGTTGACTGTCAGTTAGTTAGCTTAGAGGATAGCTGACTGTCGTTCACTCCGCCCTTCAGAGAGCACGTTGTTCCTCCTCTGCAGTGTTAAAAAATTGGTTCTCTTGATGGCGGGTTTGTTGTACATAATTGACTACCTTCATGTCCTCAGGCTCGGGAGAACACGCACGTCATGTTGTGGGGCATTACTCAGGAGCCTCGCCTGTGCTTGTGTCAGCCTCCTCTGGTCGGTGCTAACAGTCGCCTTGTCCTTGGTGCTCGAGTTGTTCCTCCACCGTTTGATGACACCGTCTTAGTTTTTATACATACACACACAAATAATACAGTGTGTGTGTGTGTGTAAACGCACTTAAGAACGTGTGCAATTAAGGACAGGTATGGAAGGGTGGGTGAGGCCGTGGTTGGGTGGCATGTGGCCGTAGGGTCGTGACTATGGGCTAAGAGATCATTTGGGGGGTCATTAGTGACACTCACGCCTTCACCGCCCGCCTGTGGTGAAAGAGGGAGGGAGAGACCCTCAAGGCGTCGCCACCCTCACCTGCTTTCTATCACACGTCTAAATAGAATCACTTAATTCATAGCAGTGTTTGTGCTTGCCGGTGTCGTTGAATATAAATGATGCGTGTATGTCTGTCTGTCTTTGTGTGTGTGTTATGTGCGAAGGATAGACACAGGTCATTGGTCGATGTATCTTCATGACGGAGACAGTTCCTAGTGATGTAAGTTGTGTTGTAGCGGGCAGTAGAAGACGCTCGGGTGAAGTGTTTACAAATGGCAGGCACCTGAAGGACTTGGGACCGACACTGTGTGCTAGTTGACTGCCTTCTCGAGGCGTGGGGCAGCAGAGCGTTGTGGCCAATTATATATGAAAAAAAACCCTGTGCTCTAAATAATGACGTGAGCGGGGGAGTGTTGTAGCCCTTTAACTTGACTGTCATTGCCTGCCGTTGGAAAGGCTGGTAATGGAGGTGACGAGGCAAGTTCCTCACTCCCTCCCTCCAGTACTTCCTGCCTTTGCTGCTGCTGCTTCACGCTGCTGCTTGATGATGGTGATTATGTTACGTCGTGATGGCTTTATTTCACCAAGTGAAGCCTGATATTTCCCTTCCTGCTGCTCCTATTTACATCATCGTAACGTAACCTATCTCAAAGTACATTCTAGTTTATATACATACGTGAAAATATTGTGTTGTTTGTGTTCATATAATGTTTTATTTGTCCTGTGATGGTGTCAGAGGTACTGAGTGAGTAGGCAAGTGGGCCTGTGAATTCGCGTCCTGTAGCCGTGGGTGACTAGCACACAGGGGCGTAGCTCAGGACTCGCTCCTCCGCACCGCCCGCCAGGTCTGCTGTCAATTGCTCTCCCACACAGCCTTAGTCAGGCTCTGCTGCTACACAAGGACCCGGCCAACACATCCCTGACACCATCTTTTAGGGAGTGACAACAGCTAAAAGATTGACAGCTTTTGCTAAACAGTGACATACGCTTTTAGCACGAACGTAATTTTGGAAAAAAAAGTTGAGATCAATCAGTTGTGAGTAACGGAGGAAGTGAACTAATGGAGGAATAATTAGAGCTGTCACGTCTGCTTTGTGAAGAAGTAGTGTAGACTCGTGTTGATCAGCCGATTCCCTCACTAGTAATAATAAGCCAAGTAACTTAAGGTATATCTCGCAGTGTAATTTAAGGTAACAGTGTACAATAGTGATGAAGGAGGAAGCTATAGGTGTGGCGGCCCACACGGAGGCGCTTAGAGCCCTCAATTTGCAGCCTCCCAAGATCCGCAGTCACCTCGACTTACTCTCGGACCCCCTGGCACCCCTCCGAGCGCCATCCAACCCAGCCGCTGCTCACGCCCGCGTCTCCGCCGCCCGGAGTCTGAGGGGAGTGTTCCAGTCACGGCTCAATGGTCCGCTGGGCTCCCTGCAGGCGCCCATTACCCAGCGACCCCACAACCCCCCGCCCTTGGCCAGGTCTCCCCGCTCGGTGAAGCGCCTAGCTGGCCGCTATGCTAGGCCGCCCCGGGCCAGGAGCCAACCGGCCACTGACAAGGAGAATGTCGCCGGCTTCGAGGACGAAGAAGATGAAGGTTTTGAGGATGTATGGGCGGTGAATGGGCGTGATGAGTCGCGGTTTATGAGTGGTGGGCGTGATGCTGAGGGTACGGATACCAGATGGGCTGGGGACCTCACTCGACTTTCCTCGGCCCTGGACCAGTTGGCCGCCCTCTGTAACGCCACCCAGCGGCCACAGAGCGCCCCTGCGTCGGATTTCCCCCCCAATAGTGTGCCCAGCAGCCCAGTCCACCACTCCTACCACCCACCCCCCAACCCCATGCCCACCACTGTCTCCCCGACCTGCCCCGTTCACGGCACCAACGCTCTACTAGCGCACACACTGGCCGCCGCCCAGGCGTCTGCTGAGGGGGGCCTCTCCTCTCCCAAGACAGTGCATCTAATGCCCCAGGAGAGTGACTCGGGGGGCAGCTCGGCGGGACACGTAGCCTCTACTCCACCTTCCCCTATTGGAGGCTCCGGGGGGCGGGAAGTGTCGGGCGTGGCTAGGAGGATGGGCGTGGCTCTCCGGGCTCTGGGCGGGCGGCTGGCAGCGTGGAGTAGGGGCGTGGATGGCTCCCAGGGGTCGTCACAGCTGTCATCGTCGTCGTCATCGTCATCATCACCTATAGCTGCAAGACATTCAGGTAAGTTACCTTGCTAAAGGTCGAGTTTCACCTTTACTGTCCAGTCAACAGTGAGATGGTAGTTAATTATGTTGCCTTAATTTTAAACCATTATCCTTATTTACCTGTGTATACGACAAGGTCCGGACACCACTCTGCCCTTCCTCAGTTTAGATGAGTCGGATGAGTCAACCGGACGAGCACCTGCAGCCAGACCACAGCAATAATTGTAATTGTTTGAAATTACTGTAATTGTAATCCACTCGAAGCAGTCTATGGCCCTCGCCTCTCAGGGTGATAACTGATGATAAATTTTCAGGCTAAGACCCCACAGATACGATCCCACCTGTACGACCTGTAAGACCTCACCTGTGCGACCTGTAAGACCCTGAAGTATTAATATGAACACAAAGCTTGACCTTCAGCAGCGGCAGGAAATAAGCCAACAGCCTCAACTCTTTATAATTATAAGAATAAACAAACTCCAATATATCGACATATTTTCCCAGGAATACCTGCGGCGAGAACACCGTCAGTCCTGCCACTCTCCCGAGGCCACACCGACAATCACACTAGCATTATAGGCACCAAGGCCGTCTTCATATCTTGATTCCCTTCCCTTCAGATTATACAACCAGTGTCAATTGTGAATCCGCATTATTGTCAGAAAGGTTTTATAAATCTGACCCCCCACTGTAGCCAGCTGGAGGATGATAATGGGAAAGAAAACCTCGGTAAGGTTCATTATCTCATAACTATCGGTGGTGGCGGTCAACCTTAACGTCACGGGGGTGTAGTGGTAATCCCCCAAGTATTCAAGGCTATGGTGGACATGCGTGAGGATTTATTTATTTTTTATTTATTTTTTTTTTAAACCTTCTAATGGGTTAATGTTTGGTGAATGTTTATCCTTTGTTTATCTGACAGAGGTAAGGATAGAGAGTAGCTTAGGTAACTGTTTATCGCTGAGAGCCTCTTGGGGATGCCAGACAAGGTGCACAAGGGGGGGTACAAGGTTGAGTGGATAGTGGGGTGGGAACGTTGTGTGGATAGTGTGGTGGGTAGTGGGGTGAGAATGTTGTGTGGAGGAACTAGGGGTGGGAACGTTGTGTGGAGGAACTAGGGGTGTGAACGTTGTGTGGACGAACTAAGGGTGGCACGGTAGTAGCTGGATAATGAGCAGGCAGTGAAATTCAACCCATAACAAATGAAGTAACAGGAATTAACAAATGAAGTAACAGGAATTAACAAATGAAGTAACAGGAATTAAACTGGCAACGATTGAAGCAAGGAGATTGAAGTTAGACTAAGATACATAAAAGACAAGGGAGATGAAGTTAAACTGGTAGAGAAGATAAATTACATACTATACTATAGAAGCAAGGAATAGGGTTTTCTATATAACTTGTAATACAGCAAAGTTTGCATGATCCACCCACCGCCCGGGAACGATTAGCTTAAAAGTTATTATTATTATTATTATTATTATTATTATTATTATTATTGTTTTTATTATTGTTGTTTTTATTATTATTATTATTACTGTTATTATTGTTATTGTTATTATTAGGTCCCATGCGATTCATAGCCGATTGTAACCAGCGATTGGGAGTGAGAGAGGCAGGAGGTTAATATTTGAGAGAGAGAGAGAGAGAGAGAGAGAGAGAGAGAGAGAGAGAGAGAGAGCTGGAAGATGACTGGGGAAAATATACATAAATAACTGTAATAGGAAGAGTGAGGGGGGGATTAAACACACTGTATACTTGGCTAGTTCAACTTTCTCCAGGAGGTGAGAGAAGTGTGTGTGTGTGTGTGTGTGTCACCAACCAGGAAAGCGAAGAAACCCCAAGACTACAAGTTTATTCGTAATTAACGTCGATAGAAGCGTAATTGGCTGAAGCTCGTTGTTGTGAGTGCCTTGAAGCGAGTGAGTGGTTGTGTACCTCTTGTGAGTGCCTTGAAGCGAGTGAGTGTTGTGCACCTCTTGTGAGTGCCTTGAAGCGAGTGAGTGGTTGTGTACCTCTTGTGAGTGCCTTTAAGCGAGTGAGTGGTTGTGTACCTCTTTTGAGTGCCTTGAAGCGAGTGAGTGGTTGTGTACCTCTTGTGAGTGGCTTGAAGCGAGTGAGTGTTGTGTACCCCTTGTGAGTGCCTTGAAGCGAGTGAGTGGTTGTGTACCTCTTGTGAGTGCCTTAAAGCGAGTGAGTGGTTGTGTACCTCTTGTGAGTGCCTTGAAGCGAGTGAGTGGTTGTGTACCTCTTGTGAGTGCCTTAAAGCGAGTGAGTGGTTGTGTACCTCTTGTGAGTGCCTTGAAGCGAGTGAGTGGTTGTGTACCTCTTGTGAGTGCCTTGAAGCGAGTGAGTGGTTGTGTACCTCTTGTGAGTGCCTTGAAGCGAGTGAGTGGTTGTGTACCTCTTGTGAGTGCCTTGAAGCGAGTGAGTGGTTGTGTACCTCTTGTGAGTGCCTTGAAGCGAGTGAGTGGTTGTGTACCTCTTGCGAGTGCCTTGAAGCGAGTGAGTAGTATGGACCCCCCCCCCCCCCCCCAAGCACACAACCATGGAACTCGTATCTCTCAACAACTCGCTATGGACTGAGAGCTCAAAGAAACATGGGAGACTAGGAAACACAGCCGCTGGGAGCTACACTCTTATACAGGGAACATTTCTCAGGCGCGGCAGGGGAAGTTTGTTACAGTATTAGCATAAATGAAAGATTGGTTGATTGCGAGCGGCTGGAGGTATGGAAATGAGGCAGTCGTTTGGGCTCCGGGGAAACCTATTTGTGGCCGTAGTCGCTTCTTGAAGTGGCGGAAGGAGGGTAACCACAGATTGAGAGAGAGAGGCATGGAGATTTAGTTTAAGAAGTATGGAAATAAGGTAAGGGGTGAATAAGCGAGGAAGGAGAAATATGGGAGGAGGAGGAGGAAGAGAGATCGATTGACTATGGATGGAGGAAAGGGCCGAGACTGTCACAGGTAGAAGGGGGGGACTGGGTGGACGCTGGTATTGGGTGGGTTTTGGGAATACTTGTACGGCGGTGTGTGTGTGAGAGAGCTGATAGTGGTGAGGGTGGGTGGCAGCTAAGTGGAGGGGGGCGATGACGTAACGCTGATGTGACTGTGTTTATCAATGGGAATTATGAGATGTGCCTGATATTATAATGAATGGGTGGCAAGGTCGCTGAGTACACACACACACACACACACACACACACAATATATAATGTATGTATATATATTGAAAGTCATATTCATTATCATACTCTCATACTTAAGTAAATACAGAGAGTTAGCAGATGAATATAAAACGGTAGTTAATGCAAAGGTGAGCCGAGGAGAACATTAGTGTGTATGTTGGTGTGAGCAGGACGTCCCGGCCGGGTGATGATGTATCAACACTCCTGACTTAGAAACCTTCCATATCAAGATAGGTTAAAGAAACTAAACTTGCATTCCCTAGAAAGACGAAGAGTGCGGGGAGATATGACAGAAGTATTTAAGTGGGTGGAAGGAATCAATAAAGGAGACATAGATAAAGTTCTTATAATATCCGAGCAGGATAGGACTCGTAGCAACGGATTTAAGTTGGATAAGTTTAGGTTTAGGAGGGAGATAGGAAGGAACTGGTTCACAAATAGGGTGGTGGACGAGTGGAACAAGCTTTGCAACTTTATAGTAAGTGCTGGAACGCTGGAAAGTTTCAAAAGGAGGCTGGATAGATTCATGGATGATAGAGAGTGGTAGTAACTCTCGACAGGAGCTGCCATGCACAGGCCAACCGGCCAATTGCAGACTCCTTATTTTCTCATGTTCTTATGAATATTATTGTGTTTTATTTGAGATATTTAGACCATTAATGGTTACTAGCACTAACCTCGCACCATAGCTCTTACAGAAGTATAAATAATGAATAGCGGAGCTGGCCACCAGTTAGCTGTAGTGGTGGACCGTGTTGGCGCTATAGCCTCTTCGTCAACGAGAAATTTTTAGTATATGTTTTGACACACACACACACACACGTGTGTTTATTAGGGGGTTAGTTAAGAAAACCTCGACTAGTCTCCCCTTGTCCTCCGTCGTTGCGTCACATCACGGAATCAATCGGTTGTTGATTGTGTGACGAGAGAGTTGCATCAGGGAGGCGAGACCGTCCCGTGGTGAGGGTCGCTGGGATTGGTCCTCACCCACGGCGCGGCGCCTGTCACACCACGCCCTCATTATACCTCACAGGTTGTTGATGTATCCCACACGTGGGCGTAACTGTATAAATCACGCCCTCGCATATCTGGAGAATTACTTTCACGTGATTGGAGAATAATAGCGTGATTACTGACGACTATAATGAGTGCCATTGTCGGACACGAGGAGGGAGGCGCTGGTTAGTATGGAACAAAGCCGATTACATTCACAACGCAGATAATATTGATCTTGTGTTTAATGTTAAGGTGTTGCCGCCGTGTGTGCTTGACAGTGTGTTGCGACACCTGTAGGAGAACTTTAGTAAAGAACTTTCACTCGGGAGTTTGTCTGGTCATTGGGGTCACTCGCCAACTGTAGGTCAACCTTCCCGAGGCTCCGTGACAATGGATAATGATGGAATTGAGAGTCCTAGAACCTGGGTGCAGTGGTCTAGCTGTCGCACGTGTTCTGATAAGCTGTGTGTGTGTATGGGGGGGGGGGGGGAGGGCAAGAATTGAGCACTGAGGTCATCAGTGAGAGGTGTCTCAGGTGTAGGTAGATGGTCCGGGACGTACTCAGTCTCTGTCCTGACTCTTGGTGCCTTCCTGGGGGGTGGAGGGAGGGGGGGAGTTGAGTCTGTTGGGGACGAGTCTAATGCTGGGATGATGGTGCTGGGAGCGAGTCTGGTGCTGGGGGTGAGTTTAGTGCTGGGGGTGAGTTTAGTGCTGGGGGTGAGTCTAGTGCTGGGATGGTGGTGTTGGGGGTGAGTCTGGTGCTGGGGGTGAGTCTAGTGCTAGGATGGTGGTGCTGGGGGTGAGTCTGGTGCTGAGATGGTGGTGCTGGGGTGACTCTGGTGCTGGGGGTGAGTCTAGTGCTAGGATGGTGGTGCTGGGAGTGAGTCTGGTGCTGGGGGTGAGTCTGGTGCTGGGAGTGAGTCTGGTGCTGGGGGTGAGTCTGGTGCTGGGATGGTGGTGCTGGGGTGAGTCTGGTGCTGGGATGGTTGTGCTGGGGTGAGTCTGGTGATAGGGCAGTGGTGCTGGGGTGAGTGGTGCTGGGGTGAGCCTGGTGATAGGATGGGGGTGACTGGTGCTAGGGTGGTGGTGCTGGGGTGAGTCTAGTGCTGGGGTGAGTCTAGTGCTGGGGTGGTGGTGCTGGGGTGAGTCTAGTGCTAGGGCAGTGGTGCTGTACACAACAAGACACGGTGGCTGTGTGGTGTCATGACCAACTTGACCGAGCAATAAGCGTTACGTCACCTGAGGCCGCCATTGTTACTTGGTGTGTGTTAAACAATAAAGGTCTTGTAAATGCCTCAGGAATAATGAGTTTTTAATAGGTCGATATACTGTATTATTGTGATAACTTGAAGGATGAAACACTTTCGTCTTGTTGAAGGTTTTCTGGTCAACACTCTTGTCTATGACTGTTTCACTTGAACTTTCTCTTGTGGTAAAAAGTGTTGGTTGTCGTGAGGCGGTCCGCGATGACACACACACACACACACACACACATACATACATACATACATATGACGGTTTCCACTATTTTCGGATTTCACCTCGGATGCTATTTTCCCATCATTAATTTAAAAGAAAAAGTGTGTGTGTGTGTGTGTGTGTGTGTGTCCGTCCGTCCGTCCGTCCGTCCGTCCGTCCTTTCACCAAATCACCACCGCGGTAAGTGGCAGACGGTGTACCAACACAGTGCTCACCAGCGTTACACCCGACAGAGGTTTAATCAGTTCATTTGAGGCCTGACCAGGGTGTGGCGAGTGTTGTCACCCACTCAGGCGCTCCCTCACACCACACGTCGCCAGGCAGCACCTTGTGGGGCCAGGAAGTGCATGCACACCCTTCCCTCGCCACCCCCTCCCAACCCCCCCACCCACAAACACACAGTATCTACTTTTTCCACACTTGACGTTCTCATCATTATCCCAAACACCTCCTCTCTCTCTCTCTCTCTCTCTCTCTCTCTCTCTCTCTCTCTCTCTCTCTCTCTCTCTCTCTCTCTCTCTCTCTCTCTCTGTTTAATCGTGTTTCAGCCATAGAATTTGCCCTATGTTCCGTCCTGTCCGTCAGCCTCTGTCCACTGGGAGGGGAGGAGAGGACGGCGTCTGTCTCATTCAGCCTGACCAGCCGACAACTGTGTGGCCAGGCAGCGTGAAGCTCTACTGGGCCTTAACGAGTCAGTATACTTTTCTCTCTCACACACACACACACATGCAGAAAGAAAGAAAAATAAACGGTCTCACAAGGAAGGCAGGAAGGCATGGTGCGTGAAAAACACAAAAACATTTACCCATTGTGGACTCGAGGGATCAGGACCTGGGAGGACTTATGGTCTCACAAACTTTATAAACAAACATAATGTCGGGTCCGCCCTCGTAGACAACACGGTGAATATCAGTTCCTTGAAGGACGCTTTCAGTATTGCCCAAACATCTTATCATTTTTTTTTTTTCCTTACTCTTCCACTTGTTTACAATGCCGTACACATTTACTGATACTCATAATGCGGACATGATGTATGGAATTAGGATTTGCGTAAATTGTAAACTAAATCAGAGATCCTTAAGAGAGACGACCTTGTGAGGTGAGCCTTGTGACGGGTGACGACGAGGCTGGTCGGTGGCCGCCCAGTTGACTCACAGGGCGACCGCAGGCGTCGCCAGGCACCAAGGACGTCCTCACCTGCTTGGCTGTGGTTGTCTAGTTTAGTATTATGTAGGTCTCTGGCCCTGGATCTGTGGGTGGAGGGGCAGCAGTGGTGGTGTGTCAGGGGTTAGTGAACAGGGATAAGTTTTGGGTTGAATGAGGGCGATAGTTTAGGGGCGCGGGCGGCTGAGGTTGTGTGAGAGGAAGGTTTTAGCTACTTAAGGGAGATTGTTTCAGTGTTGTGTAGCGGAGAATAATAATGAGTAAGAAGTGTCCACACCCAGGAAGGTCACCTCTTTTGGTCGATAATGGTTCTTGTGTTATAAAAACCTACTGTGTACACCCAGCCCATATCACTCCTAATTATACTGTCCAGTTGAAGCTTCCCAACGAGTTCTAGTTAATAATGGTGGTTGATAACTTGTTGCACACATCTACAACTCTTATTTCCACACCAATGTTTACCTGATGCCCACCTAAATCTAAACTCTCCTGATTTGATAGTTTAAGCACTTTGTTTATATCGTCTTCTATAATCCCACCTTCCATTTATACACGTCGATAATATCGCCTCTCACTCTGCGTCTCTCAGAAGAATGGTAAATTCAGTTTAACTTGTCTTCATACTGGAGGTTCCGAGTGCCCGGGATCATGTCTGTCATCCTCCTCTGAATTCTTTTTAGAGAATCAGTAGCCATTCTATAATAAGATAAACAAAAGTGAACCTCATAATCCAGGTGTGATCTAAGGTAACATCGCTGATCCTGTTATTAAAGCTCCTAGATATAAAGCCTAGTACTCTGTCATCTCTATTTCCCACATAAACACACTGGCTTAGGTCCCTACCTATCATTATCCCTGAATCTTTCTCACAGTCATCAGCACATTTTCTCTCCTGCTGTCAACTCCTGCTGTCAACGTTGTTCATGTATATAATAAATTGTCACGGTCCAAGTACTCAGCCTTAGGGTGCGCCACTAGTGATGTCACCACAGCCTGATTTTGTACCATTAATGCTGACTCTGCTTTGTGTCCGTTAACCATGTCCTAAACCAATTCAGGTTTTCCCCTTTGGTGTAACGAGCCTCCACTTTACGTGGGGACTGCTGTCATGACTGAAGTCGAGGTAAACCATCGTCAACTGATTCAAAGACGATTGAGGAAAAACTCTTAACAAATTTGTCAGACGGGAACACCGCCTAGTAAATCCGTACTGACTGTATGTATAATACGTATCATTGTGCAGGACCTTGCCTGTGACAGTTACTAATGACCACTGGCTGTGACTGGCAGAGTGTGTGAAGACAACTGCTGGGCTTCTCTTGACTCGCCTCACACACCAACTGACTCGTATTCATCGGAGTTTAATGCTTCACTTTAGTTGAGCTGGTCGCCCTCGGGTAGACAGCCGAGCAGGGAGTCTACGTGTGGCGGAGAATGAGCAATGCGGTGAACCCTTGAGGTCGAGGTGAGCTCTGGAGGATCCTGCCACACCGTTCAGCCGGTGAGGTGGCCGATAAAATACAATTAAGCCGTCATACGAGGCGTGGGCAACCGGTGTCACTCGCTTTATAGGGTTGGGCCCGGCTTTACGGCCTCTTAATGGACCATTGGTCGCTGGACCTCCACCCACCCAGCACTGCTGACTCACGTGTTACAGTAGATTCTCACTCTGCTAGTTATTACAGCCTTTAAGACGACTTAGTGTTGTTCTTGTCATGCTGTTCACTACTTAACTTTATCGAGAGAGGGAGGTTGTGTTGTAAGGGGTTATGGTGGTGTAGTGCTTGATGGTGATGGTGTACTGTAGGTGTAGTGCAGCACTAAGGTGATGGTGTAAGTTTAATGCAGTATTAAGATGGTGTACGGGACATGTTATCTGGGGTGTAAGAGAGCATGGTCGGTGAGGTGTACTTCAGCCCCCGTGACCTCCCTGCATCGCTTAGAGCGGACACACGCCGGCCTCCAAGGTACACGACTCCAGCACCCTCAGACACCACCCCTGAATTATTCCTGCTGTTGCCTTACCAAATATAACCAAGCTTATCCGGCCAGACCAAATGTGACTGACCTTCATTTACCGGAATTTGGTCGGAGGTTTGAAGAATAAATGAAAGATTTATTTATAGTTTACTTCAGGAAAACAGTCGACCGAACGTAACCTCAAGCAGAATAAAATTAGTATATATTAAGTGCAGATATAATTGAATTGTGTACACGCCCCCCAAGACGTCCTGGGGTGTTGTGTGAGCGCTGAGGCCCCCTGCACTGACCAGTACACCACGTTGAAGGATTTACAGCGTCAGGATAATACCCACTTCACCTGCGACCCATTAGTTAACTGTAGTGTTTGTATTACTGATGTGACCTGTGAGTCTCGTCCTACCAGCATCACCTTGTGTGTGTCTCGTGAAGTGCTTGTGTTATATCCTCTGGGTGGTGCAGGCAGCAGAGCGAACCACGCTAGACCTAAGTTACCAATGAGTTACAAATGAGTTACAAATGAGTTACAATATAAATAGAAAGTGTTGAGATAATAGGAGTGAGTCAGGAGCAGGTAGCCAAGCCAAGCCGGGTGGACACTTGCTTCACTCCGTCAGGTGGGTTTTTGCCGCCAATAATGATGTCACTTACCTGTATTATGGTAATTAATACATACAGGTACAGTACTCTTGGTAGCGGGATCCACCACCGACCGCTGAGAGTATGTGAGCCGTCTTGTCTGTTGTAATTAGTGTCTTGGGAAAGCGAATCGTATGTGTGTGTGTGTGTGTCCCTCATATACGTCTGATTCTGTAATAGATGAAAGTACTTAGTCGTTTTAATACTTTGTTTCATACATTAAATTGATAGCCAGTGATGCCAAGGATTAGAAACTACTGCACTAGACATTGAAACTAATGTTCTAAAAAAAATACTGTACTCTGATGCAAGTATTACTCAGCCTTTCATAAACGATCTTACTTTGACCTTTGATGACGTCACAGCTAATGTATTACCTCCAGCAAGTGAAAAACAGCTTTTATAAACCTTGATAATATAAGAAATTGTGAAGAAGAAAAAGTGGGAGTGAATATTTTTTTTTTTTGGAAGAGAATTTATTAGGTTTGAAAATTTCGTGTATGAATGAGAAAAGGTGATGAAGAATTCGTGTATGAATGAGAAAAGGTGATGATGAATTCGTGTATGACTGAGAAAAGGTGATGATGAATTCGTGTATGACTGAGGAAAGGTGATGATGAATTCGTGTATGACTGAGGAAAGGTGATGATGAATTCGTGTATGACTGAGGAAAGGTGATGATGAATTCGTGTATGACTGAGAAAAGGTGATGATGAATTCGTGTATGACTGAGAAAAGGTGATGAAGAATTCGTGTATGAATGAGAAAAGGTGATGATGAATTCGTGTATGACTGAGGAAAGGTGATTGCTTTTTGTTTTATTTTCGTAATATATTATGGTGTAGAGCAGGAATGTGTGTTGATACACCATAACATACCAGGTGTTGCTGAGTGTCGTCTGGACTACACCCTACACCACACTCTACACTACACCCTGGACTACACCGTACACTACTTCCTACACCCTGGACCACACCCCACACCCTACACTACACCCTTCTCCCTGGACTACACCCTACACTACATCCTACACCCTACACCATACCCTACACCACACCTTACACCATATCCTACACCACACCTTACACCATACCCTACACCACACCTTACACCACACCCTACACAAGTATATCCTCTCGTTTGTTGAGTCTTAACCTGTGGCTCTTGTTACAGGTGGACCTAACCAGGCTAGATAGAGGTCTTTATAAAGTCTCTCTTTATTCTGTGTCATTTTGTAACTGAGAAAAAACTACTGGAGAGGGGCAGAGAGAGAGAGAGAGAGAGAGAGAGAGAGAGAGAGACCATCTCACTCACTCCTCGGGGTATACCCAGTAATCACTACGGTGCCTTTAAGCCTCCCTCCCTCTCCTTCTCTCCCTCCCTCTCCTTCTCTCTCCCTCCCTCTACCTTCTCTCCCTCCCTCCTGCTGGGGGCGGAAGTGGCCACGCTTCACATACACATTATATTTTCTCCAGGCCATCACGGACCCTGGCGAACCTGATTTAGTGTCGCATAATAACGGGTTTGATCTATGTTTATGGGACGATTTACAACTGGTGTTCGGTGGTGGAGGCTGACGAGTGGAGAGGTGGTGGAGGTTGACGAGTGGAGAGGTGGAGGAGGTTGACGAGTGGAGAGGTGGTGGAGGTTGACGAGTGGAGAGGTGGTGGAGGTTGACGAGTGGAGAGGTGGAGGAGGCTGAAGAGTGGAGAGGTGGAGGAGCCTGACGAGTGGTGAGGTGGTGGAGGCTGAAGAGTGGAGAGATCGTGGAGGAGGCTGACGAGTGGTGAGGTGGTGGAGGCTGACGAGTGGAGAGGTGGAGGAGGCTGACGAGTGGAGAGGTGGTGGAGGTTGACGAGTGGAGAGGTGGAGGAGGCTGACGAGTGGAGAGATCGTGGAGGAGGCTGACGAGTGGTGAGGTGGAGGAGGCTGACGAGTGGAGAGGTGGTGGAGGTTGACGAGTGGAGAGGTGGAGGAGGCTGAAGAGTGGAGAGGTGGAGGAGCCTGACGAGTGGTGAGGTGGTGGAGGCTGAAGAGTGGAGAGATCGTGGAGGAGGCTGACGAGTGGTGAGGTGGTGGAGGCTGACGAGTGGAGAGGTGGAGGAGGCTGACGAGTGGAGAGGTGGTGGAGGTTGACGAGTGGAGAGGTGGAGGAGGCTGACGAGTGGAGAGATCGTGGAGGAGGCTGACGAGTGGTGAGGTGGAGGAGGCTGACGAGTGGAGAGGTGGTGGAGGTTGACGAGTGGAGAGGTGGAGGAGGCTGACGAGTGGTGAGGTGGTGGAGGCTGACGAGTGGTGAGGTGGTGGAGGTTGACGAGTGGAGAGGTGGAGGAGGCTGAAGAGTGGAGAGGTGGAGGAGCCTGACGAGTGGTGAGGTGGTGGAGGCTGAAGAGTGGAGAGATCGTGGAGGAGGCTGACGAGTGGTGAGGTGGTGGAGGCTGACGAGTGGAGAGGTGGAGGAGGCTGACGAGTGGTGAGGTGGTGGAGGCTGAAGAGTGGTGAGGTGGTGGGGGCTGAAGAGTGGTGAGGTGGAGGAGGCTGGGGGGCGACTGGCTGACGAGTGGAGAGATCGTGGAGGCTGGAGGACGAGTGGGGAGGCTGCTGAGTGGTGTCTCCTTTTTTTCCCGCCATTGTCCTCGTCCATTGATGCACAGCCGATATCTGAGGTGAAGGGTAGAGCCGCTCACCAAGTTCTTAGAAGAATTTTTGTGTCGTGTAAGAAAGGTGAAGCTGCGATATAGTGATCTGAATAGCCGGCGAGGGGGATAATGTACCTTTTAAGGGGGTTATTCACCTTCATAATGAGATCAGTATGAAATCATGATCCTGAGTGATGATTAGTTGGGGTTCGGATCAGTTGATAGGGTGAGTAAAGGATTGGATAGGTTAACAGGTTGGTATTTGACCTTCATATAGCGGACCTTAACAACAGGTGATCAAGATAACTATTTAACTGTTTTTCGCTTATGAAATACATTGATGTGTTCGTTGTGTTCCATGGTGTGTGTGTGTGTGTGTGTGTGTAATAATAAATAATAATAATTAACGGTTTATTGAAAAAGTTCTGCAGCCCGAAGGCTGAAGATATACATTGGACATAAATGACTTATTACATACATTGGTGGTTTAACAAAAGCCTTCATTAGAGAAAGGTGAAGAAACATACAGTGAACATACAGATTAATGTTCACAGTGGAAGTCACGTAGATCTTGTGCGCTGAGGTGTTGAACAGCAGACACGTAGTATAGTAACTCCCTCACAGATGGTGTTATGAGGGGCCTGACGTGGTGTAGTAATTCCCTCCCAGATGGTGTTATGAGGGGCCTGACGTGGTGTAGTAATTCCCTCAGCGTTAATAGCAACAATAATAATCCAACACTCGCCTCCTGGTCGGTCTCGAGGGGGAAAGTTGTCGCCGCTAATTGCAGGAACCTGAGGCCCTCCCTGGACGACGATCTCTGAAGTCAAGTACCTGTGTGGCCGAAAGTGTGTTGTACAGTTATATAAAGCCTCACCTTCTGACTCAACGAAATGTGAAAATTAATAATTATGGGTCGTAAGTGGCGCCCAACCGTGATTAAGACGTCCATGAGGTGGCCGCGGCGAGCACGATATGCAGGTCAGCCGTGGCCACTACCCACCTGACGAAGGAAGTGTTGGGTTACCTTGAGTTCTTATGGCTGGCGTCACCTCGCTCGTCATTCCCGCTACTGTTTCACGTGTGGATATTTTTACCACATTATATATGATTGATTTATATCGAGGAATGTTTGTGTGGAGGATGATAGCAGGTGTTTCTTGACCTCACACAGCCTCGTCACGTGATGGCGGGAAATAACAAGGTCTGGAGAGGTTAATGTATCATAGAGGAGTTTCTTGGAAGACATGAACGTGTATCAAGTAGTAATGACCTGTGTGGCCTCGCTGCGTGATTTTGCATTAAAAACTCCAACTTTCACTCGTGAGCGGGAGAAACTACTGAGGTGCGCTGTCCCGGTATAAGGGGATATAGTAACTGTATCGCGTTAAGGAAGTACCGTTTGGGTGGAGAAGACCGCCGCCACTGAGGATAGTAAAATATTGGACCGTGAGAAACCTGCCGTAACTTACAACCGCTGGTGCCTCGCCTAGTGGACACAACGCACACTATCCATGATATACTGCCCTATAACACCTACCATTTGGGGCTACAGGGAAGAGATGAATCATATAAACACTTTCTCGACCACACCGTTATTGGGATTACTTTTCTATGAGCTGTGAATGCCGGAGAATGCGAAACGGATTACTTTTGTTTTGCTCGGGTATTTCCGTGTCCCTCCTGAGAAGTGCACCGCGAAGTAGCTGTGAGATGTTTCATATAAATAAAACCAGACGTTAAAGGCACAAGTGTTAACGTTATTCTACCGTAAGGAGGGCACATGTTATGGAGGTGATTCACATAACTAACAGATGCAGTAATGTTGATGGCTCTTGTGTGAGGTGATTGAATTACCTGCTTGACGTTATTGCAGCACAGAATATATAAGAACACCAGGCACCAATAACACTCGCTCCCTGGGGTACGTGGATGATATAACCTCCACACCTGTTGTTTACCGAAACCTTTTACCTTAACGAGGGAAAAATGTTTGGAGAATTTTGAGCCAAGTGATGGATGATGGATGACTTTGTAATGCTGAATGGATGTTCGCCAAACTTTTCCCTCGCAATATTATTTTTTTAAACATTCGATATTTTTAGCCAAACTTTTACCATCATGACTGTTACTTTTTTTTTTATTATTTACTTGTATTAATATTATTTTTATGTGTGTATTCAGAGCGCGAATTTTGTCCAAGTTTCCCATCAATTAGGATCATTTTCTATTTTCTGTTATGTACTAAGTGTGGGATTTGTGAGTGTGATGATGGGACCGTGTTCCCTATTGACCACGGCCACTCCCACTCATTCTTTGTTATGCTGGCTACCGAGAACGTCAACGGTAACTCAGGCTAGAAATACCACATTGTCACAGCTACAGGAGTCCAGTGTAGCGACGTGTTGCTTGATGTTTACCCTTACGTCTTGGAGCGGGTTGATGGAGCGTTTGGACGAGATGGGTCAGAGGTGTTAAGAGCTTGATCGGGTATAGTGTTTCTCTCTTATTTTTTAATGTCGTTTTGTAGGTATTATTATTCACTGTAGGATGAAGTGAAGGGGAGTGAGGGTCATACATTATCCATTTATTCACTACGAAGGCTCTAGTGAACCCAGGTAACGAGAGATGGACAGGTAGAGGGTAAAAGAGAGTGTGTGTGTGTGTGTGTGTGTGTGTGAAATGATGGATGAGCCGCCAGCCACCCACCGTGATAATTAGACCACTTTATGGGGGGTCCAGTGACAGCCAGCCTTCCTTCTGTCCCCCCCCCCCTTACTACTTTCCCTCCTCTCCCTCCCTCCCTCCCCACTACATTGCCCCCCCCCCTTTCTCTTCTCTACCCTGTACCCCCTACCCCTCCTCCTCCAATACTCCCTGTTATCTCTACTATACACTTATTTTCTCTTTGGTCCCTAACCTCCCCCTCTATCTCATTATTTGTCACCTCCCTATTCTTCCCCTCACCCCATCCTTCCCCTCAGTTCTGTCCCTATGGCCACAACCCCTCACCCAGTCATCTAAACCTCCCTACTCTCTCTCTCACTGATTATTATGTCATGCCATCATCGCTACACCTCTACATCACTCCTCCCTCCACATTACCTCCCCCTATTACTCCTACTCCTCCCCCTATTACTCCTACTCCTCCCTCTACATTCCCTCACCTTGATTCTCCCCCCATGGCTCTCCTCACCTGTGATCACCTGGGGAGCCAACGTGTAATTTACTGGTCTTTAATAACGATAGATTTATGAGTATTAATCAATGTTGTATGTTCCCCCCCTCCCTAACCTTCTCTGACTCCTGGTCGATGGCAAGTTTGGGCTGTTCTATAACGTCTTGTTGTTGTTTCTTGTTTCTTGTTGATATATTACGGAATTGCTTAAGTTTGTTGCCTCAGTCTGAAACTCGAGGTCTTCTACCCCCTCCCCCTCCCCTCTCCCCCCGTTTTCTCTCGCCTCTCACGTCTTTCATTCCATTCACGTCATGTCTTCTCCTCACCTCTTCCTCACCTGCCCTTACCTGGCTGGTCAAGGTTCTGTAGCCAGTGTTACATTAATTCATCTCTGTTTCACCTGTTCATCTCATTATTACTGACCCATGACTTCACACTTTAGTAGTTATTTGATTTTACTTTTTAACTCATTTTTAAAGGTTCAGGTGTGTAAGTGAGTGTTAAGTGTGGCACAGTGTAAGTGACGTTAAGTGAGTGTTTAAGTGTGTGTTAATGAGGGCGTACATACCAGCACAATGGGTTTATACACTCCAGGTGAGGCTGGTGGCGTGTGAGGGACTTATTAAGGCGACTTTCCTTTTGTTGGTGAGGTGTGTGGGTGGTGGTCGCCCTAGAGGACTCCACCCAGTACGAATTGAACTACACCTTCAATATGTAGAAGTCACTTGATTATATGATGCGTGGAATACCTAACCTAACCTAACCCATCACCCACACACTATATACCTATAACTTGAACAGTATCTCACCCTTCACGTAGAACAAGTGTAGGACCACCATCACCACCTCTCTACCCCCTCCACCCCACCCCCACCCCACCCCACCCCACCCTTGACCGGCCTACTTCCTCTTAACCTTTACAGCAGGCAGCAGTAACTCGGTAAGTGACTCTAGGAGAATGTTAATGAACAAAATGTGTTCATGTTCTCATAGCACTTTCACTCGTCCGCTATTTTACGCCGCTCACCTTAACCAATCCCCGCCAGGCTGCCCTGTACACGGTGTATCTGTCCTTGTCTCTACTGCTGTCTCGCTTATTGTGTTATGATAACTATAAACACTGCTCTTACTACTACTACTACTACTACTACTACTACTACTACTACTACTACTACTACTACTACTACTACTATTATTACTACTATTACTGCTACCCTTTTTTTACGTGGCCTCCAGCCTCCCCTTATAACCACACCGCCGCCATCACCACTAACTACTACGCCGCCATTTTATTACCTTAATATTAAATATCCTAATACATAAGTAGCTATCCTAGCTGTGTTGAGTTAGTTGAGCCGCAGATCTAATACTACTACTAATACTACATTTATTGTCGTAGTAGTATCAAGCTCTGGGTCATAGTGAGTCTAAATAACGTGTGTGTGTGTGTGTCCTTTGTTTAGAGGGCCAGCGAACATGACCATAAGAGGGAATCGATGACTTCAAGATGACTAGTGAGGCTATGACGCCCCTGGCAGTACTGTAGGAGGACTACATAGATGGTTGTCACCCCCTTGTTAATAGGTGCCCTCTGGTGATCGTCTGGTAGATGATGGTGTGGTAGACAGGTTAGTTAGGTATTTGGAAGTCGGTTTAGTTATGATGGTGGTGGTGGTGGTAGTGATGGTGGTGGTGGTGGTGGAAGGACCTGTTCTCGTGGTCGTTTTATTGGTCTTATGTAAATGAAGTTGTCAGAGGTTTATGTGGTGACTATTGTTGTTACTACTACTGCCGCCACCACCGCTACCACCATCACTACTACTACTGCCACCAACACCTAGCTGTGTTGAGTTAGTTGAGCCGCAGATCTATGCAGCATTCAGTGACTGTAGCCTCATAGTCAATATCTGCAGCAGTTGTCGGAGTTGGGGCAGAAGCTCTCGTTCCCCTGAGGCAGAGCAAAGCCGACCGAAGGAGAGAGAAGGACAGTCGACATCTCATCCAGGCTGTAACATAACTTCTGGGCTGCTGCTTCTGTTCGGAGATCAACTCCGCGTCTGGCTACTACTACTACAACTACCATCATCACCACCACTACCACCACTACAACTACCACCATCATTACTATTACTACTTATCACAGTTATAAGAGTAAACTACCAGTTAGTTACCATAGACCCCCCCCCTCCCGTCCTAACTCACAAGACTTAGCTAAGCATCAGACGGTCACTTAACTCTCGTGGCTGGCTGGCTGGGTGTTAGGTCTAGGCATTGTTCTCTACTTGGTATCTGATCCACTCTGGTAACTCTCCACCTTTCATTACCTGGTAGTGTTTTGTTTGGTGGTAGTAGTAGTAGTAAAAAGTATTATTATTATTAGTAAACAGTAGTAGTAGTAGTAAAAAGTATTATTAGTAGTAGTAAAAGTATTATTAGTAGTAGTAAACAGTAGTAGTAGACCGCGGCAGCTTCACTCCTCTAGTGTTCACAACCTCTGGTGGGATGGGCCCAAGTGCAAGATGTTTCTACGCCAGACTCGCGGAGCTGATCTCCGAACAGAAGCAGCAGCCCAGAAGTTATGTCACAGCCTGGATGAGATGTCGACTGTCCTTCTCTCTCCTTCGGTCGGCTTTGCTCTGCCTCAGGGGAACGAGAGCTTCTGCCCCTACTCCGACAACTGCTGCAGATATTGACTATGAGGCTACAGTCACTGAATGCCGCATAGATCTGCGGCTCAACTAATTTAACACAGATAGGATAGCTTCTTATGTATTAGGATATTTAATATTAAGGTAAATAAATGGTGGCGAAGGTGTGGCTATTGGGGGAGGCTGGAGGCCACGTTTTAAAAAAAATAAATAAAAATATAAAAAATAAATAAATAAATAAAAAGTAATAGTATTAATAGTAATAAAAAGTAGAAATAGTAATAGTAGTGAAATAGGAAGGACAGGGACGGTGTTCTGAGGATAGTATAGGCTTGAAATGGATGGGTGAGAGATATGGATGGTGTTGTCGTGTGTTTTAATTGGGGGAGTGTGTTGGGTGTGGGCTGTTGGGGGTGACAGATAGAGAGATTAAGGTCGACCAATACTAAATGATATACCGGGGAGGGGGGTGGGGTGGGGGTGTGGGTGGGTTGTGGGGGTGTGGGTGGGTGGTGGGGGTGTAGGTGGGTTGGTGGGGGTGTGGGTGGGTATAAGGGTAAGGGTGCTGATGAAGGTGTAACGTGATTGTCATAGTGATTGGTGCCATTTAGAAAGTTGGTTGTGATGGCTGAGGTGAGGTCGTTAGTGTGATGCAAGTGTGTGTGTGTGTGTGTGTGTGGACGATAAACAAGGTGGTGCCTGCAGGTGATGGTGTGAGCTGCAGTAGGTGGTGTAGGAGCCCCCCCCCCCCCCTCCAGGATGTTGTTGGTGTTGTGGTGTCCTTGTGTATGTGTCGGTGGCAGCCTTGGTCACACAGCCCGTGGCTCTGGTGTCGGCACTTACTTCGCCACAGGCAAGTTGCAACGTCCGGACACATTAGTATGAGTCAGCCTTGTTCACTCACACTTTACTTACCGCCTATACTTTATTAGACCTGCAGCCCAGTCAGTGCCCTTCCCGTAAAGGTTAATCTGTCATTACATACTTGTTTGAGCCTTGATACTGTACTTTCTAATCTGCTCCTGTTATATACACACGAGTTTTAATTTTAATCTCGCACTCAATATTTTTATTTTTTTTCTATATTTTGTTGTAATTTTTCTTATATTCTCAGCACCTTCTGTCATTATCTGTCGGAGTTTGGTGTGCCAGGATACGTTGATTCTTTTCCTGAAGGTCTGTCGCAGGGGAGGAGGGCATGAGTGTTGTGTAGGTCACCTTAGGGGCTCCCGGAAGGCGGCCTTGACCACCCTGTAGGGTTACAAGGCCTCCTCCCACCGCCTCTCTGGCATCACGACATATTAAAAAGTAAAGTGGGATTTTTTGATTATTTTCTCTTTAAGATTTATTATTTTGAGTTTCTTCACAAGTATGGTACAGTGGGGTACTTCATGCATATTGCCTTACTACTGTACCACCATCATCATCATCACTTACACGAGCCTAGTACCTTCATCAACCACAGCAAGGCAACCGAACACACACACACACACGTCGTAGCTTCCTCCATCACCAACAAAAAACGAGTGAATTTATAACTTGTCATTTACATGTTTTTTGTGTATATGGGCTGATAATCCTTCTGACGAGACTAATTATGTGTAGGGTTAAACAGCTTCCAGTCTGAGACGTACCGATAAAAAATATAAAAATAAATTGGGGAAGAGGAGAGGGTGGGGGGGGAGGGGGTGTGATGGGGCCTGTCTTGCATCCATTAACAGAAAGAACCTTGCTGTCGCTCATCAGTCCCCTCCCCCCCCCCTCCTACACCCCTACCCTCTCCTACACCCCACACCCCTACTTCTCCAACACCCCTCACCCCTACCATCCCCCACACACTCCCTGGGGTTATGGGGTGATCCTTTGGTGTAGGGGAAGTAACAGTGTAAATTCGATGCTGTTTTCTTTTTAATGTCAGTTTTGTCTCAGAGTAAATCGACCCGGGGAAGTGTAGTCCTCTTTATGTCTTCTGTTTAGGAGCATTTGTGTGTGTACTGGCCAAGGTGTTTGACCGAGAGTGTACACAATCCTGGGGTGTTTGTGTGTGTACTGGCCAAGGTGTTTGACCGAGAGTGTACACAATCCTGGGGTGTTTGTGTGTGTACTGGCCAAGGTGTTTGACCGAGAGTGTACACAATCCTGGGGTGTTTGTGTGTGTACTGGCCAAGTTGTTTGACCGAGAGTGTACACAATCCTGGGGTGTTTGTGTGGGTGAGTACTGGGGCTTGTGTTGTTTTATAAATGTTTGTAACTTTTAAAACTGAAGAAAAAATAAATGTTCTGTATTTCCCCGACAAGAGGAAAAACTAGGAGAATGGAAGGGAGGTTTAGAGGAGGAGGAGGAGGAGGGGGAAGGGGGGGAGAAGAGGAGAAGAAGTACAAGAGGAGGAGGAAGAGAAGAAATGAACAAGAAAGAGGAGGGGGGAGAAGGAGGAAGAGAAGAAGGAGGAGGAGGAGAAGAAGAAGAAGAAGAAGAAGAAGAAGAAAGGTAGGTTGGTTTTACGACACAGTTAAATACCCAGCGAGTAGGTTGATAATTAGCGTTTGTACTGACACCTGTAAACACGGTAAAGGTATATTTAGTTACAGTCAATTAGTGTAGTGAAGGTGTGTTAAGAACCTGGCCCTAGTACCTGGCCCCTAGTACCCGGCCCTTAGTACCCGGCCCTAATACCTGGCCCTAATACCTGGCCCTAGTACCTGGCCCTAGTACCTGGCCCTAGTACCTGACCCTAATTCCTGACCCCTAGTACCTGGCCCTAGTACCTGACCCTAATACCTGGTCCTAGTACCCGGCCCTAATACCTGGCCCCAGTACCTGACCCTAATACCTGGCCCTAGTACCTGACCCTAATACCTGGCCCCAGTACCTGACCCTAATACCTGGCCCTAGTACCTGACCCTAATACCCTGGCCCTAGTACCTGACCCTAATACCTGGCCCCAGTACCTGACCCTAATACCTGGCCCTAGTACCTGACCCTAATACCTGGCCCTAGTATCTGACCCTAGTACCTGGCCCCAGTACCTGACCCCAGTACCTGGCCCCGGTACCTGACCCTAATACCTGGCCCCAGTACCTGACCCTAATACCTGGCCCCAGTACCTGACCCTAATACCTGGCCCCAGTACCTGACCCTAATACCTGGCCCCAGTACCTGACCCTAATACTTGGCCCCAGTACCTGACCCTAATACCTGGCCCCAGTACCTGACCCTAGTACTACTAACATTTACGTTGTCGCCGGGCAAGAAAGGACTCACTAAGATACAAAATAAAAACTAGACTTGCGGAGGGTAAGTACGTGCTGTGTACATTTAAGGGGAGATAATTATAATGTTAAAGGATCTTAAAAATTACCTTAACGAGACAGCAGGGATGATTTTATTATTTAGTGATGCAGTCTTGGTGAGGGAACGTTTTAGTGTCGGGTCCTTATTGAGCAAAAGTTGGCAGAAAACTGTTGACGATTTGCCCGGTTTCCTTGTGTTTAAAGGTTCCCAGTACCTCGTGTAAGGCAGGAGAGAGAGAGAGAGAGAGAGAGAGAGAGAGAGAGAGAGAGAGAGAGAGAGAGAGAGAGAGAGAGAGACTTATCTCACGTCTCGTCTTGCCTCTTTCACCACACCAAAGGTTACTTACTGCAGCTCGATTTCAATATACTTAAAGGAAGTGTGATTGGTGAAACGTGGCACACACACACACTCACACACACACACACACACACAGGGTTATCCCTACATACAGAGTAGGTCCTTCGTCAGCGTACTTAACCCAGGCCACCTCCACGACCTTGACAAGTGAGTGTAGGGCATTCCTCTGTGTGTGTGTGTGTGTGTTTTAACAAGGATCCACGTTCCATACCCCCCCCCCCGTCACCTCACCTCCCCTCCCAATATTTCTTCATCCACTCCCTCTCTCCCTAAGTACACACAACACTCCAAAAGCCTTCGTCAACAACTCCCTCAGGTAAACACTAGCGAAGGGACACCGTGGCAGGGGTAGTAGGGTCGAGGTCACAGCACCAGCACTCAAAGGAATGCCGGGTCAGAGAGAGAGAGAGAGAGAGAGAGGGGAGGTCAGGTCAGGGTGGTGGAGCCGCGAGTATTGACCAACAGCATTACGCCACATCCACTCAGGGTGTACACTGTATACAACGCCTTAACAGATAAACACATTAATTATCAAGCATTAACCCGTAAATTATTCTCACTAAACACATCAGATAAGAGTCACATAAATATTCCCTATCCCAGTTTTATTTCACCTGAAGATAAACCAATATTAAAACTTATTTGGGGGGGGAATGAGCTTTGGTTTAGTTTGGTTTAGCTGGGATGGAGATTTTTTTTCAGGTAATCCAAAGAACAATACTTGCACTTCAATATCTCGAATTTTACTTGTGAAATTAAAACCTCCTACAGTCTCTCTCTCTCTCTCTCTCTCTCTCTCTCTCTCTCTCTCTCTCTCTCTCTCTCTCTCTCTCTCTCTCTCTCTCTCTCTCTCTCTCTCTCTCTCTCTCATAAGAACATAAGAATGGAGGAAACTGCAGCGGGCCTATTGGCCCATACTGGGCAGTCCCGTTTACACCCAACCCCTATTGCTCATATGAGCATCCAACCTATGTTTGAAGCAATCCAGCGTATTCGAGTTAATGATGATATTTGGTAACTTGTTCCATTCATCCACTACTCTGTTTCCAAACCAGTGTTTACCTATTTCACGCCTAAATCTAAATTTGTCCAATTTAAAACCATTGTTACGAGTTCGCTCCTGGTTGGATAATTTGAGTACCTTTGTAATGTCCCCTTTGTTTAGCCCTGCCTTCCACTTATACACCTCTATCAGGTCGCCCCTCGCTCTACGTCTCTCAAGGGAGTGCAAATTAAGATGCTTTAACCTGTCTCTATACTCAAGGTTCCTGATACCCGGGATTAGTCTTGTCATTCTCCTCTGAATTCTTTCCAAGGATTCTATATCCATTCTGTAATACGGTGACCAGAACTGGACTGCGTAATCCAGGTGTGGTCTCACAAGAGCAAGATACAGTTTTAGGATGACCTCGCTAGTCTTGTAACTAACACTCCTTTGTATGAACCCAAGTACTTTATTAGCCTTGTTACGAGCAAAAACAACATTGTTTACTTGGCTTAAGGTTCCTACTTATCATTACTCCTAAATCTCTCTCGCAGTCGGATTTCTCTATGGCATCGTTGTTCATCTGGTATCTGGTTTCCCTGTTTACATCTCCTATACTGAGTACTTTACATTTGTCGATGTTGAATTTCATCTGCCATTTTTCAGACCATTCGAAAAATTTGTTTAGATCCTCCTGTAGTTTTGCCGAGTCCTCGTCAGATTTGATAACACGTCCTATTTTAGTATCATCAGCAAATTTACTTATGTTGCTGTCTATGCCGATATCTATGTCGTTTATGTATATAATAAACAATAATGGTCCAAGTACTGAGCCTTGGGGAACTCCACTTGTGACGTTGCTCCAATGGGACTTAGTGCCGTTAATGCTCACTCGCTGTTTCCTGTCCTGTAACCACGCCCTAATCCATTTAAGGATGTCACCTTTGATGCCATGAGCTTCTACCTTTCTAATTAGTCTTTCGTGGGGTACTCTGTCGAAGGCTTTGCTAAAGTCGAGATATACCACATCATAATTGTGCCCCTCGTCCACTGATTCGAAAACTGATGAAAAGAATGTTAATAGATTAGTTAGGCAAGAACGTCCGCTTGTGAAGCCATGCTGGGAATCATTGATCAATCGGTGCTTCTCCAGGTGATTTCGAATAGAGTTTGAAATGATTGCTTCCAGTAATTTGCCTACTATTGATGTTAGACTGATTGGGCGGTAGTTAGAGGATAGTGATCTATCCCCCTTCTTGAAGATCGGTATTACATTCGCTATCCTCCAGGATTCTGGTACTACACCTGCTTTTAAGGACATGTTAAACAACTTTGCTAAGGGCATACTAAGCTCTTCCTTACATTCCTTTAATACTCTGGCAAATATCTCATCGGGACCAGGTGACTTATTGGCTTTAGTTTGTCTATTTGCTTACTAACATCGTTACTAGTCACTACTATCTCGCTTAATTTGTTTTCTTCACTATCTCTGAATAGAGTCGGTGCCTCGGGTACCATGTTTAAATTTTCGGTGGTGAAAACTGTTGAAAAATATTTAGTCAAATTATTGCTCATTTCTCTCTCTCTCTCTCTCTCTCTCTCTCTCTCTCTCTCTCTCTCTCTCTCTCTCTCTGGATGTTATCAGTTGCATTGTTTAGCAGCCAGCCTGTGTACCTCCCCCTGGCCAGCTACCAGTGGAGGAGTAACCCTGGCCTCTGGTATTAAAATGTTGTGTTCTTTATGACCCACCTCCCTCCCTCCCCCCTCCCTCTCCCCTCCCCCAAAAAAGTTGTTTGTTTGTCTGTCCTCCTGATTGGCTCCACGATTACCTGCCCTTTTAGATGATTTTTTTCCCCGCTTGGATGAATTAACCTAACCTAACCTAACGTAACCTAACCTAACCTAACCAAACCTAACCTAACTAAACCTAACCAAACCTAACCTAACGTAACCTAACCAAACCTAACGTAACCTAACCAAACCTAACCTAACCTAACGTAACCTAACCAAACCTAACCTAACGTAACGTAACCTAACCAAACCAAACCTAACGTAACCTAACCAAACCTAACCTAACCAAACCAAACCTAACGTAACCTAACCAAACCAAACCTAACCTAGCCTAACCAAACCAAACCTAACGTAACCTAACCAAACCAAACCTAACGTAACCTAACCTAACCAAAGCTAACCGAACCTAACCAAACCTAACCAAACCTAACTAACCGAACCTAACCAAACCAAACCTAACGTAACCTAACCAAACCTAAACTAACCAAACCAAACGTAACCAAACCTAACCTAACCAAACCTAACGTAACCTAACCAAACCAAACGTAACCAAACCTAACCTAACCAAACCAAACGTAACCAAACCTAACCAAACCTAACGTAACCTAACCAAACCTAGCCTAACCAAACCTTCACATTCCCTCTCCCTCTCATTTTCTTCCCTCTCTCCCCTCCTTCCCTTTCCTCTCTCAGTTCCTTCCCGTTTCTCTCCTCCCTGTCTTATGATCCTTCTTCCATCCTGCTCCTTCATCCCCTTTATTCCTCCATCCTCCCATTCCTTGCCGTTGTATCCTACCCTAGTACCCCCTCTCCCCCCCTTCCCCCACTCCCCCCCTCCCCCCTCCTCCTCCTTATAGCCACCGCCAAGGACACAAAATGTACTCTGGTCTGTCAGTCACTCTTTCATTTAAGTCTTTCTTGATCTTATTTTACTATTATGAACTCGTAAACATATTTGTTGAGTACAGGACATGTGTGTTTGTTGAGTACAGGGACACGTGTGTTTGTTGAGTACAGGACACGTGTGTTTGTTGAGTACAGGACACGTGTGTTTGTTGAGTACAGGAACACGTGTGTTTGTTGAGTACAGGAACACGTGTGTTTGTTGAGTACAGGACACGTGTGTTTGTTGAGTACAGGACACGTGTGTTTGTTGAGTACAGGACACGTGTGTTTGTTGAGTACAGGACACGTGTGTTTGTTGAGTACAGGGACACGTGTGTTTGTTGAGTACAGGGACACGTGTATCTAGCTATTGATAAAACACAAGATAACGGTGGAGCTGGATACATATCACGTATCCTCTCTACACCCTCACGTATCCTCTCTACACCCTCACGTATCCTCTCTACACCCTCACGTATCCTCTCTACACCCTCACGTAGCCTCTCTACACCCTCACGTATCCTTCTACACCCTCACGTATCCTCTCTACACCCTCACGTAGCCTCTCTACACCCTCACGTATCCTCTCTACACCCTCACGTATCCTCTCTACACCCTCACGTATCCTCTCTACACCCTCACGTATCCTCTCTACACCCTCACGTATCCTCTCTACACCCTCACGTATCCTCTCTACACCCTCACGTAGCCTCTCTACACCCTCACGTATCCTTCTACACCCTCACGTATCCTCTCTACACCCTCACGTAGCCTCTCTACACCCTCACGTATCCTCTCTACACCCTCACGTATCCTCTCTACACCCTCACGTATCCTCTCTTCACCCTCACGTATCCTTCTACACCCTTTTAACTTAGTGTATAATGAACTACTACACCTCGTGGGTTGGTCACCTGGTTCCGTGTTACCAAGGATGGGGTGGTTATACTCTCTCTCTCTCTCTCTCTCTCTCTCTCTCTCTCTCTCTCTCTCCACAACGCGTCTAATTAGTCTCAGGGTAATTTCAGCGCCATTATATCCAGTATTTTTGGCGTTAAGCAAGACAGTCTCTTCCTGCCATCAGTTAAGAGGAAATAATTACTCGTAGATGTTTGACAATTTGGTTTACGATCGATTTGTATTCGTATTTTTTTTATTATTATTTTATTTATTTGTGTGTGTGTGTGTGTGTGATTTAGATGATGGCTGGAGGTGTTGAGTGTGACGGATGGACGCGCACGAGTTGTTGTGGTGTGTGTGTGTCGTGAACATGTGAGAGACAATAGACAGTGACGGGATTTTGTATATTATGTGATGGGTCTTTGGATGAAACTAGATAAGTGGGTGTGACGGGAAGTAGAGTGTCACGGCATTAATTAGACGGTAGTTATGACATTTAGTTAGGAGGGTGTGTGACGGGAAGCTGAGTGTCACATAGGAATGGAGGAAACTGCAGCGGTCCTATTGGCCCATACTGGGCAGTCCCATATACACCCAACCCCTATTGCTCATATATCCATCCAACCTGTTTGAAGCGACCCAGCGTATTCGAGTTAATGATGATATTTGGTAACTTGTTCCACTCGTCCACTACTCTTATTTCCAAACCAATGTTTACCTATTTCGCGCATAAATCTAAATTTGTCTAATTTAAAACCATTGTTACGAGTTCGCTCTTGGTTGGATAGTTTGAGTACCTTTGTAATGTCCCCTTTGTTCAGCCCTGACTTCCATTTATACACCTCTATCATATCGCTCTACGTCTCTCGAGGGAGTGCAGATTAAGATGCTGTAACCTGACCCTGTACTCAAGGTTCCTAATGCCCGGGATTAGTCTTGTCATTCTCCTCTGAATTCTTTCCAAGGATTCTATATCCATTCTGTAATACGGTGACCAGAATTGAACTGCGTAATCCAAGTGAGGTCTCACAAGCGCTAGATATAATTTTAGGATGACCTCGCTAGTCTTGTAACTAACACTCCTTTGTATGAACCCAAGAACTTTATTAGCCTTGTTTCGAGCAAATACACATTGTTTACTTGGCTTAAGGTTCCTACTTATCATTACTCCTAAATCTCTCTCGCAGTCGGATTTCTCAATAGCATCGTTGTTCATCCGGTATCTGGTTTCCCTGTTTACATCTCCTATACTGAGTACTTTACATTTGTTCGCATTGAATTTCATCTGCCATTTTTCAGACCATTCGAAAAATTTGTTTAGATCTTCCTGTAGTTTTGCGGAGTCATCGTCAGGTTTAATAACACGTCCTATTTTAGTGACATCAGCAAATTTACTTATGTTGCTGTCTACGCCGATATCTATGTCGTTTATGTATATAATAAATATAATGGTCCAAGTACTGAGCTTTGGGTACTCCACTAGTGACGTTGCTCCAATCTGATTTAGTGCCGTTAATGCTCACTCGCTGTTTCCTGTCCTGTAACCACGCCCTAATCTATTTTAAAATATATCCTTTAATGCCATGAGCCTCCACTTTTCTTATTAGTCTTTCGTGGGGGACTCTGTCGAAGGCTTTACTAAAGTCGAGATATACCACATCATAATTGTGCCCCTCATCCACTGATTCGAAAACAGATGAAAATAATGTTAATAGATTAGTTAGAAATGAACGCCCGCTTGTGAAGCCATGTTGGGAATCATTGATCAACTTGTGCTTCTCCAGGTGATTTCGAATAGTTTGAAATGATTACTTCCAGTAATTTGCCTACAATTGTTGTTAGACTAATTGGACGGTATTTAGAGGATAGTGATCTATCTCCCTTCTTGAAAATCGATATTACATTTTAAACAACTTTGCTAAAGGCATACTAAGCTCTTCCTTACATTCCTTTAATACTCTGGTAAATATCTCATCGGGACCAGGTGACTTATTAGGCTTTAGTTTGTCTATTTGCTTACTAACATCGTTACTAGTCACTACTATCTCGCTTAATCTATTTTCTTCACTATCTCTGTATATAGTCGGTGCCTCGGGTATCATGTTTGAATTTTCGATGGTAAAAACTGTTGAATTAGACGGTAGTTATGACAGGTAGTTAGGAGGGTGTGTGACGGGAAGCAGTGTCACTGCATGAATTATACGGTAGTTATGTCAGGTAGTTGGGTGGGTGTGACGGCCATGACAGAGCTGTGGATATACCTGAACAGAAACTCCCAGAATTTATCCCCAAATAACAAGACATATATTTAATTTTTCGACACGTATAAACATAGACATTTTACCTTACGCTATACAATAAGACATTGATCCAGACGCCAGACATAAGCAAACTAGATACTAATTCCTAAATAATTGTTACGTGATGGTAAAATGAGACGTGATTATCTCTGATTTAACATTAGCTGTGACATCATGGTAACAGTGGCGTGACTGATTACGATGTGACACTGCTATGGACACTCCCCCCCCTCCTTCCAACCCCCCCTCATTTGTTGGTAACACTGCTGTTAACCCCCCATTCTCCCGAGAGAGAGAGAGGTTCTGCTTGGGTAGGTCTGCCGCCGTGGGGAGGTGTACACAAGACGCCAGCAGTAAACCTCACCACTCTCAACACATCCTTGTTCAGGCATCCGTGACTGTACCTCCTGTGAGAGTCGACCTGTGTGTGTGTGTGTGTGTGCGCGCGCTGACCAGAACATGTAAGACACTGAGAGTAAACAGTGTGATGGGGCGCTGGAGAAAGTGGTCGCCAGGAGAGTTTGTTCAGCGTGACACCTTCAGAAAGTGGTGGTGTTTACTGCCTTACTCAGATCCCGGCGGGCACGGCTGAGAGGGAGATTTGAGTCGGCCCAAGATGATGTGAGGGTCAGTTCTCCTGAATATTTCTTGACCTGTCATTATAGAGAAGAGATGAAATACATAATCTTCTGGAGGTTCTCGTGAAGATATAGCCACCTCAACTTATTTCACCTGATGATTAAACAACCTAACCTAACCTAACCTAACCTAAACAACCTAACCTAACCTAACCTAACCTAAACAACCTAACCTAACCGGGTAGCGTTAGGGTGTTTAATCAAGGGAAATCAGTGTGGGTGCCTATTCTTCACATGATCCCTTAAAAGCATTTATCTCCATTATCTTCATGAACAAACTTAACGTGTTCCTCGAGTATCCTGGCCGTCATGCAGACCAGAGACTATACAAGCAGCATCATGATCTGGGGGCTGCTGGCCGATGGGATATACAATAACCGTAAATATATTTTTTCACTGGGCACAATGGAGGTGACGGCAGAGGCAAACACTCAAGGAATATGTGGCTGACGGACCCGCCGTTATCACCGCTCTCTAGTGCTTGCACAGGCCGGGGTGCTTGACTCTGGTGTTGGGTGGCACACGGCTCTGGCCGGTGCTTCCTGCCATCTAAGATGTCTTCCTCCAGGAGTGAAATTATATCGTCTATGATTTCATTAGCGGCACAACGCTCAGAGTGGGAGAGGTAGTGGACCTTGTGTGGCCTCAGACCTCCTACCCAAGGTCAATGTAGACCTTGGTTGAGTACTTTACTATACTGAGTACTATACATTTGTCCACAATGAATTTCTTCTGCCATTTTCAGACCATTCGAAAAATTTGCTTAGATCTTCCTGTAGTTTTGCGGAGTCATCGTCAGATTTAATAAAACGCCCTATTTTAGTGACATCAGCAAATTTACTTATGTTGCTGTCTACGCCGATATCTATGTTGTTTATGTATATAATAAATAATAATGGTCCAAGTACTGAGCCTTGGGGAACTCCACTAGTGACGTTGCTCCAATCGGATTTAGTGCCGTTAATGCTCACTCGCTGTTTTCTGTCCTGTAACCACGCCCTAATCCATTTTAGAATATCTTCTCCAATGCCATGAGCCTCCACTTTTCGTATTAGTCTTTCGTAGGGGACTCTGTCGAAGACTTTGCTAGCTTGCTCCTACCCAGCACAGGTTTTGTGGCCGTGGTCTCCAGTTGTTTGTGCGTCTCGGTTGTTTTACGCAGATGGTATCGTTCATACAATTCTCTGCTTGCGTTCATTATTAGATTATTAAATTAAGGCTGGATGCTGTTTTATTATTAACCTGGCACTGTGTGATCTTTAGACCGCTGTACGACACATACACCTCCGCTAACTCACTGTATGGTACACTACACTGCATTAAGGTATTCCTCCACCAGACCAGACACGTCAAGAACTATAAACATTAGGATGTGGACGTGTTGACGACTGACACCTTTTACAGAGGTGACCAATGTTTTGCTCTCGCGGTGTGAAAATATTTACATATTTACGTCTGCTAAGTTCGTGTGCAATTAACAGGACGTGTTTTTGTGGTGTTGCGATGTGGAGAGGTAAATATTGTCCTCACGCCTGCTGACGGTGTGTGTCACCTGTGTAGCCCACCAGGGAGGTTTACCTACAGTACGTGTTTCTCAATATCTACACCAGAGCTCTACCTTGTACACCTCACCCAAAAAACCCGCGTTAAGTATCCGGATTGTTTTTGTAGCGTTGACGATGTGGAAGGTTGTAATTTTCTTGAATATATTATGTAAATTTTTCTCACACTACCATTTTTGTGTGGCATCTATGACCAAATACTGAGTTTTGTGATGTTTATGGCGGGGCTGTGTGATACAAGAGCTGCGTCAAGGATCTGTACAGGTATAGTCATAGTTTAATCTAATGATTCTCCAATTTAAAAAAAAAATGCTATAGTTCAGAACCGGAGTAAAGGGAAGAAATAAGACAGTATGGAGCTGTGTGTGACAGTGGTGATGCAGGTAAGACAATCTAGTACACAGGTGTTAAGACAGATGTAGAGTAAACTGACAGATGACGACCCTTGATGGCAGGACTCGAGGCTTACGTGTGGTTTATTAGCCTTCAGATGGAGAGTTACCGCCTGCTTTTCTCACTAGTGTTTACCCTTGACATCTGCTGGCCACACACACACACACACACACACACACACACACACAGAGAGAGAGAGAGAGACAGTAGTGGAGGAAGGGAAGGGGTATGGTGGTAATAACGACACTCCCTGGGCGTTGTCGTCTACATCTTCGTCGCGTACAGTGAGCGATGGATCCTGGGGGGTGAGATATACAATGTATATTATTGTGTCTCCCACGCCCTCCTTAATTATTAATTCCGCCTCGCTTTATGAAGACTAATGCCTCCAGGGGTGAAGAGCAGACCGTGTCGGGGTGTACGGTTTTGTGCGGGTAATTATACTCGACAGAAAAAGGTATTTGGTAATATTTGGGTTACCTGAAGTTTGGGAGCTTCCTGAACCCTGGATCTTAACTCTCAAGGATCAAGGATACAGCTTACAAAAATCTGAACTGTATGGTGTGTAGTAAAAACTGTTTGATTCATATATTGCACTGGCCTCGACACAACTGACTTGACTAAAATAAGGTTATTCATGACGAACTCGTTGGTTAAGAGCTGTAGCCAAGTAACCAGATGAGGGAGGTGACACTCATACCTGGTGTGACATCATTACCACTACCAGGTCTGGCCACAGGGACCACTGTTGTTGTTGCCTCTTTGTTTACATGCTTCATTTCCACTTGTCACGTCAAGTTCGACACGCACATCACAGGCGCCGCCGAAGTGAAGGCTACCAGTCGTATTATTGTGTAAAGTTGTTATTTTTAGCTGTTGCCGAGCTTAACTCTTCTAATTGTGTGTTGGCCTTAAGTACCGCTCAGTGTGTTAGTGATCTCATGTAATATTATAACTGGGAACATGATGCCAGGAAAAACCTTGATTGTTCTTCTCAGGCTCACGAGTAGCTGCCAGCGGAACCCAGGGCAAATATCGGTGGTGTGAACGTGACCACAGTTAAGTGTGTGTGTGTGTGTGTGTGTTCAGGATGGAGGATATAGAGGGGGGTGGGGGTGTGTATTGTTGAAATTGTCGGCATCTGTGTTGAGTTGGGCGACTGTGGTGTTGGAGGGTGAAGGAGTGGAGAGGTGAGGGGTAGTGGGAGCCTTGTCTGGGTGTATGACTTCTTGTTGGTGCCTCTAATGACCAATACTACTGTTGCTGCTGTTATTACTGTTACTAGTACTATCACTATTACTATTTCCGTTACTGCTCTTCCTGGAGACGAGGTGCGAGTACGTCTTGTAAACTTAAAGAACTGAATGTGACAAATGGCAACACTGTCGACTGGTGTGTGGCTTAGACCCTTACATATTCCTTATTGATTTGTTTCTTCTTTGCCTACTTGAAGTTGTTTCCGTGTTTCTTTGATTCATCTCGCCATCATACAGTGAGCGAGAAGGCTGTCACTCTTACCAACAAACAAGACGCTGATTTACATGTATTAATTATCTATGTATTATTCTTGAGCCAGACACATATAATATACCGGTAGTCTCGTTTATAGTGAGGTACAGTACATGTCAACACGAGGGAGGTGAGTTAGTAGAGCACAGTCCACGAACATCAACAGTGAAGTCATTTCTCTCACCTTTAAAGACCATTGAAGTCATGTGAAGTGTTTTATCTCGCCTTAAAGACCCGTGAAGTCATGTGAAGTCATTTCTCTCGCCTTAAAGACCCGTGAAGTCATGTGAAGTCATTTCTCTCGCCTTAAAGACTCGTGAAGTCATGTGAAGTCATTTCCCTCACTTTAAAGACCCGTGAAGTCATTTCCCTCACTTTAAAGACCCATGAAGTCATGTGAAGTCATTTCTCTCGCCTTAAAGACCCGTGAAGTCATGTGAAGTCATTTCTCTCACCTTAAAGACCCGTGAAGTCATTTCTCTCGCCTTAAAGACCCCAAACATGGAGGTCTGTGTTGGAGTGATGAAGTCAACAACAAAAAATGGTTCCTCACCTCATTGACTAACGACCACAATAAAAACATGGCCAGACTGTTAGGCCCAAAGAGATTAGAAACAAGTCAGTGTAATTCTTCTACTTTTTTATTCTCGAGGAATTTTTAGGCCTAGTGTGTGTGTGTGTGTGTGTTAGGCCAGGATAGTGTCTTATGGTAGTGTTGAAATCTCCAGTGATCTTGGCGGGTTTTCTGTACTGATTATGGTTGATTATTTCCAGTGATTATGGTTGATTATTTCCAGTGATTATGGTTGATTATTTCCACTGATTATGGTTGATTATTTCCACTGATTATGGTTGATTATCTCCACTGATTATGGTTGATTATTTCCAGTGATTATGGTTGATTATTTCCACTGATTATGGTTGATTATCTCCACTGATTATGGTTGATTATTTCCAGTGATTATGGTTGATTATCTCCACTGATTATGGTTGATTATTTCCACTGATTATGGTTGATTATTTCCACTGATTATGGTTGATTATTTCCACTGATTATGGTTGATTATTTCCACTGATTATGGTTGATTATCTCCACGTAGAGGTAAAGAAAACAAGCGAAATTATGAATGTTGTCACCGTAGAGTTTGTTGTGGTCATTTAAAGACTCTCCTGTAGGCTGCCTGACACACACACACACAGACACACACACACACACACACCGTGGGATAGATGAATGAAGTTTACCATTACGTAATTAATAATGTCTTGAAATTAAAAAAAAAATCGTATTCATTTTACAAGCTTGTGATTATGTGCACGAAAAAACAAGTAGAATTGAAGTAATGCTCATTGTTTTTTACTTTATACGGCATTACGAGAGAATCCCACCTTTATAAGCCAATTAAAACAGCGTAGTTTTGTTAATTGGCAATAACTGGCTGGGTGGGTTGTTGGAGTCCCCCCCCCCCCTTCCCTGCGGTCACCTCACACCCCTGCAAGGTCTGAGATACAAACAACGGGACTGCAAGAACTCAGGTCATAGCGACAGGTTATTCAAGGGTGGAGGCCTCTGGTGTGTGTGTGTGTGTGTGTGTGAGTGAGGGGCGTTTTAGGGACGGGTTCACTCACGTCTCACCGCCCGGAGTCACACCGCCTGTGGGCCAGTAAGAGGTTCGTGTTTACCTGTGACGAGGTGTTGTAGTGTAGGATCACCTGAAGCATCTACTGTACACCCCACTTTGTTTCACCTGAAGATTAACCACCCTAACACACTTTCAGTGGGGTGGGGTTAGGTGAGGTTAGGTTTGGTGAGAGAGAGAGGGGGGGGGGGGAAGCGAGAGAGGTCTTTAGGATTTCCATAAATAGATTCTCGTCTTATTGTTTACTCGGTGGTTTGAGGAAATTGTCGGAGAAGTGAGAGGGGTTAGGAATGTGTGTGTGTGTGTGTGTACAGTAGTTACACACACACATACAGTAATAATATAGATTAGATTGTGTACTTGTGTGTTGTAGACCAGGGATAGCCAGAGGCGTTTTATGACAGAACAGGTGGTGATGGGTGGTGACCTTGGCAACAGGGTGGAAGGGTGGACGTGTGATGATGTTGGCTCACCGGTCATATAGGGAGGTCACTGGGTGGGAGGGGGGATGGCTGTCTACCACACTCGCTTTATCTATCTCGACCGCCAGACCCCAGTCAACGTGAGGTGTGGTTGCTGCCTCCCACCTAGGTCCACCAGCCACACCCAGGTGAACCCCTTAGGTCTCACCACAGGACATACATACATACTTACATACATACATACATGCATACATACATACATGCATACATACATCAATTATAAACGTCATTATATCTATTACTTTGTGTATTATAAAGCTGATAGATAATTGGATCACCTGTCAAATCTCCTGCAGGTAAACCAAATTAAGTGTTTTAGTGTGATGACGAGGAAGGTTGTAAAATTGATCGTGGTCGTGGTGTTGAAGATGTATACAGCCCCAGGTAGGTTAGGTTTTGGCACACCTTGGTATTGTTCTGTTAATATCTGCCTTAAGTCTTAATCCCTGGTGGTGCTTCTTCTTGCTACGTGTCTCCCCCTTCCCCCATACATGTCTCTCCTTCCCCCCCACCTACATGTCTCTCCCTCCCCCCACCTACATGTCTCTCCTTCCCCCCATACATGTGCTCCCTTCCCCCCACCTACACTAGTCTCCTCCCCCCCCACCTACACTAGTCTCCTCCCCCCCACCTACACTAGTCTCCTCCCCCCACCTACACTAGTCTCCTCCCCCCTGCTACACTAGTCTCCTCCCCCATCTACACTAGTCTCCTCCCCCTTCTACACTAGTCTCCTCCCCCCTTCTACACTAGTCTCCTCCCCCTTCTACACTAGTCTCCTCCCCCTCACCTACACTAGTCTCCTCCCCCCACCTACACTAGTCTCCTCCCCCCACCTACACTAGTCTCCTCCCTCGCTGGTGTCTGTCCTCACTATACGCTATGACGACGGTCTGGACATTTAAGGGACTATCAAGCAATAAATTTGTAACAGTCCCCTCACAAATTTGATAGAAGTTGAGTGATATTTTTCCTCCGTGTGTGTATGTGTGTGTGTGTGTGTGTGTGTGTGTGTGTAAGGTCACCATCACGACTCCTGTAAACACACACACACACACTTAGCGTATTCAGATTTCCGTTCAGTGATGCCAGCAACATGTTCTGCCTCTCATTAACTCTTATTATCAGTAATAATATATGATCACTTACCGGAAACTAACGTCGCATCATAACGTTACTGTGGAATAAAAAATACTGACGGAGATGTCGGCTGTCCTGAAGGAGGGTCAAGGTAGGCAGGTGGTGGAGGTCCTCGGCTCTTGTCTTCCTGTAGGGGTTTATCCCGAGGCTTGGGTCTTCCTCACGCACTCACTTGGTTCCTTGGGTCATGGTGTGTGTGTGTGTGTGTGTTCCCCGTACTCCTGAGGCTCCTACAGGTAAGACAGCCGAGGAGAGGTGTGTGTGTGACTGTTAATCACCAGAGTGCGGGTGTCAAGGCCACTCAGTCATCAGGGGAAAGGTCAATTATTTACGAGGTAGTGACTGTACCGTTACTAAACAGGATATTTTTCGGTATGATGCCAGCGAGACTTTTCGTTGTTGTTCCCCTCGTAGTGAGTGAGTGAGTGAGGCGTTTTTGTCGTCGTGTGGGTAGAAAGCTGAAGCATTACTTGTGGGTTTTTTTCCTCCCGCATGTTGGCTGAGGTGCGTGAAGACGTGAAGGCCAGGTAACTGCGAGGAAGCTGATGATTAGTGCTAAGTATATCTATTGGAGAGTCGGTCTAGCGGCGGCGGTGAGGAGGATAATGGCGGGTACACTCTCACGCCGTGTTTGCTCACCTCAGATGCATGATAAATAAGTGTGTATGAAACAGAATGATTTATTAGACATGGATACGTTAATGTGTGCGTGCGTGCGTGCGTGCGTGCGTGAGGCTGTCAATTAGTGAGGTGATAAGAAACGATGCTTGTATGGGGGAGGGTGGGGGGGGGGGTGGGAGATAGATGCGTCTTATTTAGAATGTGTTGCGGGTAGTGATGATAATTTATATAATGAGCGGTGGGTGTACAGTGGGTGTGTGAGGGTGTATAGAGTGGTGATGTGGGTGTGAGTGTACAGTGGGTGCGTGTGTAGAGGTTTACGTAATGAGGAAGTGAGAGTAGTGGTGGTAGTGGTAGGTGGTGATAAGGGTAGTGGTATTGGTGGCGAAGGTATGGCTATTGGGGGAGGCTGGTGGTGGTGAGGGTAGGTGGTAGTGGTAGGTGGTGATGATGAGGGAGTGAGAGGGGTAGTGGTAGGTGGTGAGGATAGTGGTAGGTGGAGGTGGGGGTAATGAGGGTAGTGGTAGGTGATGAGGGAAGGTGATGGATGACAGGTAGTAGTTACTGTGTGGGGCCACTTGACGACGACCCACCCACCTTATCAGTCATCAGTAACACGGAGACGGTTAATGAGGACGTCCCCCCATTAACACCACTGACGTTATCACCACGACCCTCTCTTCCTCCTCTCATGGTTTACATTATTAAACTAACCTGATGGTGATAAATGTCTTGGTATTAATTTTTTTATGTGAAAGAAAAATACGATATAGTTTAGTTCGGTGTTTATTATATGTTTGTGTGGTGGTCTATAGTGAAGAGGTTAGTATATGAGAGAGAGATTGTAAACACGGTGACTTGAATTCTTATTGGTAAATTTTACACACACCCTGTCTGGATTATTTTGCCCTGAGGACTTGTTCACCCTTAGTGGCAACCATTTGTACAGCTTCCCTTAAATACTTGTGGTAATGTTAACTATCCTCAATATATAGCCACTTGAGGGAGGCGTGACGCGGGTTGGTAGGTGTACAGTACTGTCTTCAACCTTTTGTGTTTATTTCCATTATTCCATTACAACTGTTGCTCTCTACACGGCACGTCGCGACTCCCCCCAAGTGTTGATGAGTTATTCGTATTATATTTACCAGGTAAGACGGACGTGAGTGAGCGGTAAACAGCCCTGTAGCGCCGTGGTCTGTTGCCGAGGCGTGAGTCACTGTGCTATTGAAGTAAATTGAAAAATGATGAAGAAGCGTTTTTATTATTTTATAGATCCAGGTGTGAGGTTTCGACAGGATGCCAGACCGTAATAATGTGTGTATCTAGCATCCCAGTCTAGCCAGTCAGCTTACCAAGGTTGTGTGTTCCGCTGGCGGTGAGAGAGAGATTGAGTCATACCAGGAATATAATTTTGTGGGCTGAGATAACAGATCGGGTTTTTGTGGTAGGTCCAGGCTTCATTTACTGTGGCCTAAGTGAGGGGGTACTGTGGTCCAGGTGAGGGGGCAATGTGGTTCAGGTGAGGGGGCAATGTGGCCCAGGTGAGGGGGTACTGTGGTCCAGGTGAGGGAGTACTGTGGCCCAGGTGAGGGGGCACTTTGTGTTCCTAGAGAAGTGAGGAGGTTAGCCTGGCACTACATGTGTATCTGGCCGAGAGGTAATCAGTCACTTGGTCTCTTATCTCTGAACTGGCGGTACATTCCCGGCACGACCCTTACCTGTACTGTCTCAGGTCGTGTGGAAAATGTGGTGTTGTGTACATCTGTGTATAGGATCGTAAAATACCTTATAAAAAAGTCTTTCAGCTACACTTGGTGATTGTTATAGTGGTAGCTGTTTGATCCAACTATTTCGAGTTGGATGGATAGGACAGCGGGGTGTAGTGAGTCCAGCCTCGACCAGTATCCACCCAGCTCTTGCCTTTCACCCTTCACCTAGTGTAGTGTTGCCGCCATACAGCTGCCCGGGTGATGAATTGGGTGATTTGCATCTTAAGATATTGTTGTGGCATCCTTATCCTTTTTTTTTGTAGAATGATTAATAAACTTAGTTATTTTTTGTATTGAACAGCCATTGTTATGGAGTGAGTTTTGATGGCGGTGATGTGTAAGGAGGGTGTGAGTGTCGCCTGTACCCTCACCTGTAATGTATAATGCCTCTTATAGTAGTGTACTCTGGTCTGGTTATGAGATTTTAACTATTTTCAGCTTGAAAGGTGTCGAGGGTGTAGGTGGTGCGTCAGTCGGTAACCTCTGGAGGTCCTCTGGCCAGGTGCTTCATCAGCAGACCATCACTTACCTGTGTGTGTGTGTGTTGCCGCCCCGGGGAAGGGTTGCCATCAGCAGTCCTCGAGTCTCTCCTTCCCGTATTTAGTTATTTTCTCGACATTAGGTTAGTGACGTGTACAGTACCAGACCACGGGGTAGGTTAGTGACGTGTACAGTACCAGACCACGGGGTAGGTTAGTGACGTGTACAGTACCAGACCACAGGGTAGGTTAGTGACGTGTACAGTACCAGACGACGGGGTAGGTTAGTGACGTGTACAGTACCAGACCACGGGGTAGGTTAGTGACGTGTACAGTACCAGACCACGGGGTGGGTTAGTGACGTGTACAGTACCAGACGACGGGGTAGGTTAGTGACGTGTACAGTACCGGACCACGGGGTAGGTTAGTGACGTGTACAGTACCAGACCACGGGGTAGGTTAGTGACGTGTACAGTACCAGACCACGGAGTTGGTTAGTGACGTGTACAGTACCAGACGACGGGGTTTTCATCGTCATGTTCTCGTGTATAAAGAATAATGTATTAAGTTTGGTGTACGTTGTATGTTTATTTATATAATTTGTGTTCATTATGTGTTCAGTATTTCTTGTTGTGTACTGTACTGTACTGTACTGTACATGGTAAGGAAGCCTCACCTGCAGGGTGAACATGAAACTAAAGACGTGTACAGTACAGCATATAAAGACAACTAAACACATACAGGAGGACACCATCAGCTATTACTCACATCAGAATTCATGCAACACATAAGTCTAAGTTTTCCTGGACCTTCGAAGACCTTCTCACCTGGGTGGCGCGGGTGTTGGACCCCCTGAATATTCCTGGCACGCAAATAGTCCGGTATGCTGGCTGGCCAGCCACATTTTCTATACTCGTACATGAGCGTCCAGCACGCCAGGAGTCTGGGTACTACTGTAGTATGTTAGGTTTCAAGTACATTTGGTTTCTGACATCTGAAAGTTGACACACCAGGTATCCAGTACCACAAATGCCCCCCCCCCCCCACACACTTGTTTTAAGGTTACAGATCAGTTAACATTTCATCATTACCTTTTATCGATATCCCTCTAAAATAGTTAAAAAAACATTGTTGTTCTTCCATATTTGTGTTGTGTTTTATTCAGGTGATTTCATTGTTTCTAATTGTAACTTTTTTCTTTCACAGGTGAGTGTAAGAGTCAGTGGTTCACTGCCCTCCATCATGGTGTAGGACCAGGTGAGTGTTGTGGCTTCTCGTGTGTGTGTAATAATAATAATAATAATAACGGTTTATTAATAGAGTTGCAGCCGGTGGCTGAAAATATACAGACTTACATTTGATTTAGACATAATGATATAATATGCATTGAATACATTTACAGGGCTGTACAGTACATAAATCAGGAGTTGTTTATTATTTTAACAATAGATGGGATGGTGCTGTTCTTATATCTATCGGTGCGGGCTCTTATGGGCTGAATTTTGTTGTAGTGGCGGACTGCGCGAGGTGGGTGGGAGGCAGGAGGTGGCGATGGCGAGGGTGGTGCAGTAGTCCACGGCCAAACCTTTCCAGTGCTTGGTGGTGGAGGTCACTGAGGGATGGCATTTCCAGGGTGGAGAGAGCGTTGGTGTAGCCGGAGTATTCTGCGCCGAGCATGATTCTGCAGGCCCTTTTTTATACCTTCTCTAGCTGACGTTGTTGGTGTGTGTGTGTGTGTGTGTGTGTGTGTGTGTGTGTGTGTGTGTGTGTGTGTGTGTCCTTCACCAGAATACACGACTTTGTTTACTCTGGTAAGTGAGAAAGATATACAAGATGATTCCTGACCTGACCTGACCTAACCTACCTGGAGAGTTAAGAGAAGAGGAAAAAACTCACACAGACGAAAATTGTTGTAGTTGTTTACGTCAAGTCGACTCTCTGGCCCCTGAAGGATATGTAAGAGACAAGAGGGGTGTGAGACAAGAGGGGTATGAGACAAGAGGGGTGTGAGGGGTGTGAGACAAGAGGGGTGTGAGACAAGAGGGGTGTGAGACAAGAGGGGTGTGAGACAAGAGGGGTGTGAGACAAGAGGGGTGAGACAAGAGGGGTGTGAGACAAGAGGGGTGTGAGACAAGAGGGGTGTGAAACAAGAGGGGTGTGAGACAAGAGGGGTGAGACAAGAGGGGTGTGAGACAAGAGGGGTGAGACAAGAGGGGTGTGAGACAAGAGGGGTGAGACAAGAGGGGTGTGAGACAAGAGGGGTGTGTGACAAGAGGGGTGTGGTATTCTCTAGTAACACGTCCCCCCCCTCACCTCCCCTTCCCTGTCCTGAGTGGCCGCCAGACAGGACTATCTCGCCATCAGGACGCCTCGTTGTGGTAGAATTTGTCGTCTTGTGGTCACTAATCCTCTCGTTTCCCCCCCCCCCCCCCGCAACTGCTGTTATCTCTACCACACCTCTCATGTTATCTCTACCACACCTCTCACGTTATCTCTACCACACCTCTCATGTTATCTCTACCACACCTCTCATGTTATCTCTACCACACCTCTCATGTTATCTCTGCCACACCTCTCATGTTATCTCTACCACACCTCTCACGTTATCTCTACCACACCTCTCACGTTATCTCTACCACACCTCTCATGTTATCTCTACCACACCTCTCATGTTATCTCTACCACACCTCTCATGTTATCTCTACCACACCTCTCATGTTATCTCTACCACACCTCTCACGTTATCTCTACCACACCTCTCACGTTATCTCTACCACACCTCTCACGTTATCTCTACCACACCTCTCATGTTATCTCTACCACACCTCTCACGTTATCTCTACCACACCTCTCATGTTATCTCTACCACACCTCTCACGTTATCTCTACCACACCTCTCATGTTATCTCTACCACACCTCTCATGTTATCTCTACCACACCTCTCATGTTATCTCTGCCACACCTCTCATGTTATCTCTACCACACCTCTCATGTTACCTCTACCACACCTCTCACGTTATCTCTACCACACCTCTCATATTATCTCTACCACACCTCTCACGTTATCTCTACCACACCTCTCATATTATCTCTACCACACCTCTCACGTTATCTCTACCACACCTCTCATGTTATCTCTACCACACCTCTCACGTTATCTCTACCACACCTCTCATGTTATCTCTACCACACCTCTCATGTTATCTCTACCACACCTCTCATGTTATCTCTACCACACCTCTCACGTTATCTCTACCACACCTCTCATGTTATCTCTACCACACCTCTCACGTTATCTCTACCACACCTCTCATATTATCTCTACCACACCTCTCATGTTATCTCTGCCACACTTCTCACGTTATCTCTGCCACACCTTTCACGTTATCTCTACCACACCTCTCATGTTATCTCTGCCACACTTCTCACGTTATCTGCCACACCTCTCATGTTATCTCTGCCACACCTCTCACGTTATCTCTACCACACCTCTCATGTTATCTCTACCACACCTCTCACGTTATCTCTACCACACCTCTCATGTTATCTCTACCACACCTCTCACGCTATCTCGTTTCTCTCGCTTTATATACCAGGGTTGTGTCGTAGTGTTTCTGTGGCTTTATGTATTAGGGTTGTGTTGTAGTGTTTCTGTGGCTTTATATACTAGGGTTGTGTTGTGTTTCTGTGGCCTTTTATATTAGGGTTGTGTTGTAGTGTTTCGCTTTATATATTAGGGTTGTGTTGTAGTGTTTCGCTTTATATATTAGGGTTGTGTTGTCGTGTTTCTGCGGCTTTATATACTAGGGTTGTGTTGTAGTGTCTCGGCTCTTACTTGTCCCCGTCAGAAGTACAGAGTGTCTTGTCGTGTCCCAATAACACCATGAGATCTGCCATCATCATCATCATCAGGTGAGGTGGTGAGGACAGGTGAAGTGGTGAGGACAGGTGAGGTGGTGAGGACAGGTGAGGTGGTGAGGACAGGTGAGGTGGTGAGGACAGATAGGACAGGTGAGATGGTGAGGACAGGTGAGGTAGTGAGGACAGGTGAGGTGGTGAGGACAGGTGAGGTGGTGAGGACAGATAGGACAGGTGAGATGGTGAGGACAGTTGAGGTGGCGAGGACAGGTGACATGATGAGGACAGATATGGACAGGTGAGATGGTGAGGACAGGTGAGATAAGAACACACACAGGTGAGAGATAACACTAGTAAACAAGGAGACAAAGAGACAGATTTAAGAGAGATAAGAGACAAAACTGTTATTAGGTCAATTAGCCGGCAGGTGTGGAGGTGGTCACGTCAGGTGAAGCTGTGGGAGGTATCTTGTAGGCAGTCAGTGTGAGCCTGTACGACCCTGATGGCTTGGTTCAGTATACATAGTGAGGAAGAGATGTCAGTGTAGAGGTTAAAGGTGTGTGTGTGTGGCGGGGGAGGGAGGGAAGAGGCCATTAGGGAGGAGCAAGAAACAGAGGAAGAATAGCGGGTCATCACAGGTGGTGGGAGGGACACAGGTGCCTAACGAGCGGGAGAGAGGGGGTGATGATGGGGGGGCATCCTCGTACGCACACTGGGTAAAGGAAATCGATAACTGCCGCAGAAGAACACGATAAAAACTGGGAAGAGTAAGCGAATATATATATAGAGAGTGGGTGTGGGAGACAGAGAGATGTGGTGCTGTTTTGGTACCCGCAACACTTGTACCAACACACAGGCATTAACCAGCAACACTTGTACCAACACTCAGGCATTAACCAGCAACACTTGTACCAACACTCAGGCATTAACCAGCAACACTTGTACCAACACACAGGCATTAACCAGCAACACTTGTACCAACACTCAGGCATTAACCAGCAACACTTGTACTAACACTCAGGCATTAACCAGCAACACTTGTACCAACACACAGGCATTAACCAGCAACACTTGTACCAACACACAGGCATTAACCAGCAACACTTGTACCAACACACAGGCATTAACCATCTGTGTATGTGTGGTAACCCTGATGATTTTGTATTTTTTTTATGTATTCTCGAGCATGGACAGAGGCAGCTCCATGTAACCGCTGTATCTGCCACACTTAGTATCTCAGGTGTACATCCTCGTCAGGTAAGTCTCAGGTTCTGGTGTTAATAATTCTGGGGAAGGATATTGGATTACCTGGTGTATTCCACTGTTTATATGGTGGACGTTAATGATGTGGAGAGAGAGAGAGAGAGAGAGAGAGAGAGAGAGAGAGAGAGAGAGAGAGTACACACACATTGGAGTCAGGCATAATTACTTTCATTTTCTTTTAGTGTAGTGTTCCCTTGTAAGCACTGAGTAGGTCATGTTATGGTTGGGTTGGGTTAGGTTATGGTTGTTGTGGGCGTGGGGTGCTCTCGTGTATGGCGTCGGGGCCTACCTGTAAAAGTATTGTAGTGTGTGTGTGTGTGTGTGTGTGTGTGTGTCGTTACTTCCGATCCACGTTTTTTCCATACACAAATAATGGTGGTTGTGGTGACCAGGCGAGACTGATAGTGCAGCGTCACTACTCATGGCACTGGCAGCGATGAGGCAACACGCGGCCCCGGCAGGAGAGATCAGCCTTAGAGTGATGCTGATATGAAGGGTGTTGACAGGCCCCCTCACGCTCCTACCTCCCTTGATGGTCACCAGGGTAGGTCAGGAGGGCGCCCTTAGAGGATGTGAGGGGGTAGAGGTGAGGTGTGCCAGCCTTGTAGGGCACAGGGTGAAGGTGCAGGTGTGTACTGCCGCTAATATTAACACACAGAACTTAACCTCTTACCTGTCTCGTTATATTGGTAAATGTAAATGAGTATCTGTGAGTTTCATATAAATGTTTACGAAGGTGTGTGTAGTGTGTGTGGGGTGGGGGAGGGGGTAATCTCTAGGTGTAATTTGAGTTTGGTGTGGTCATAAATTAACCTGATTAACAACGTCAGAAGGAGACTTGGATATCTTGTTGACGGGTTCGTTAGGCCGCTGCCCAAGAGGTTAACTAATGACTTAGAGAGAGAGAGAGAGAGAGAGACATAATGAAGAAGGGCTGTGTACTGTTTCTTGTGGTGTGTGTGTGTGGTGACGAGTGATGCACAGAAGGTTCATCGTTTCCTCCTGACGTGCGTGCAGTGAAGTTACTCCCCCCGGTCTTGTGGTGGAACATATGGATCATTTGTCAGGCATTTAACGAGGGTCCTCCACCTTCCCGACACTTCCTCTTCGTTTAGTCTTCTCCACACACACACAACCTCCTCCCTCTTCTTCTTCTCCTCCTCTTCTTCCTCTTACTACTCCTCCTCCTCCTCCTCCTCCTCCCGGATGTTCAATGGGTAGGGGTATCGGTTCGTGTGTTTGTGTTGAGGTATGATACTACTGGTGTCAGGTAGAATAGTACTGGTGTCAGGTAGAATAGTACTGGTGTCAGGTAGAATAGTACTGGTGTCAGGTAGAATAGTACTGGTGTCTGGTAGAATAGTACTGGTGTCAGGTAGAATAGTACTGGTGTCAGGTAGAATAGTACTGGTGTCAGGTAGAATAGTACTGGTGTCAGGTAGAATAGTACTGGTGTCAGGTAGAATAGTACTGGTGTCAGGTAGAATAGTACTGGTGTCAGGTAGAATAGTACTGGTGTCAGGTAGAATAGTACTGGTGTCTGGTAGAATAGTACTCGTGTCAGGTATTATAGTACTGGTGTCAGGTATTATAGTACTGGTGTCAGGTATTATAGTACTGGTGTCAGGTATTATAGTACTGGTTTCAGGTAGAATAGTACTCGTGGTTACCTTGAGTACGTCTACGGTGACCACAGTATGATAATTGACAATGCCAGGTGTGCTTGTGGTGATCAGAGGTACATTGGCATGAAGTGTGTGTGTTGGAGTGTATGGGGAGGGAGTGTTGGGGTGTGTTGGGAGGAGGGAGTGTTGGGGTGTGTTGGGAGGAGGGAGTGTTGGGGTGTGTTGGGGTTGTGGGGAGAGTGTGTGGGGAGCAAGTGTGTCAGAGCCGGACGGAGCACATTCCTGAACGTGAAGGTCCAGCAGCAGCAGCAGCTCGCCGTCCCTAACACAGAGGACGTTGACTCCTGCCCTCCTCAGTCAAGCTTTCCTCCTCCCTCTCCAGTCTCCCTCCTCCCTCTCCAGTCCTCCTCCTCCCTCTCCAGTTTCCCTCCTCCCTCTCCAGTTCTCCTCCTCCCACTCCAGTCCTCCTCCTCCCTCTCCAGTCCTCCTCCTCCCTCTCCAGTCCTCCTCCTCCCACTCCAGTCCTCCTCCTCCCTCTCCAGTCCTCCTCCTCCCACTCCAGTCCTCTTCCTCCCTCTCCAATCCTCCTCAGTACCCTCACAACATATGGATTTCTCCTCTTTTAAGTGTATTTCATTACCTGTTGCCTGTGTGTGTGTGTGTCGGTGAATGTTGTTCTGAATACCCGAGTCATACACGTTTCAATCTCGCTCTTTCTCGTGTAATTCAGGGAAGAAACATCACCAAAAAACAATCACCTTTTTACGTGTGGTCGACTTTTGTCTCGTCTCTTGCCACTGTTGGTGTTATTCTTCATTGATTCCTATTGACCTACTTTCTATTGCATTGTTTACATACTGTGTACGCCTAGTGTGTGTAATTATGGACAATAAAGGCAGTGAAACGTGTAAAGACCCCCTTAGTGTGTGTGTGTGTGTGTGTGTGTGTGTGTGTGTCTCGCTAACCCAATACACTTCTTCTTGTCTTACTTGATCTCACTGATTCTCAACCAGTCATCTCACGCTTGTTGATATTTTCTCTCGCTGCAGGTGTGGTGAGTGGGATGGTGGGTGGTGTGGTGAGTGGGATGGTGTGTGTGTGGTGGGTGGTGTGGTGTGGTGAGTGGTGTAGCCAGGCACCGTGACACTCGATGATCTAGTTACGACAAGTGTCCAGTTTGCCGTGAGGTGTGCCTGGCGGACATTGCCCCCAACACACCTACCCAACCAACACACCTACCCAACCAACACACCTGCCCAACCAACACACCTACCCAACCAACACACCTGCCCACCAGTACCCCCCAGAGCACCCGTTATCACCTCTACCATGGACTTCCTGGACAGCTTGTGTGACGTAAACAGGAAGATAATGCCTGCGTCTCCTCCTTTCACTGGCCTGGTCGCCGCGGGCCCTGACTCGACGACTCAGTGTAATCAAGCGACAGTACTGGGTCAGAAGTCAGTGGTCACGTTGAAGGTTCACACACACCGGCCCTTACCTCACCACACATTCCCAGCAGCCCTTACCTCAATACTCTCCCCGCGGTCCTTACCTCACCACACTCTCCCCGCGGCCCTTACCTCACCACACATTCCCAGCGGCCCTTACCTCACCACACACTCCCCGCGGCCCTTACCTTCCCCCCCCCCTCCAACTCGTGTCAGGGATTAGGTCTAGTTTAGCGGTCCTTCCCTAGTTATATGTCATCACCTGTAATTTAATCTGAAGGTGTGTTGTTGAGGTGGTAACGATGGGTGTATGTGTGAGGTACATCTTGTTCTGTCCGGGTAATGGTGTGTGTGTGTGTGCGCGCGCGCGCGCAGTGACCTGACAATCACTGCTGGATGTACATGTGTTGACAATTTATATGAACTTAACTGTACACATATTTTTTTTTTAGTATTTTATTTTACGTTATTAATCTGCATCTTTCACACACATGTACACATTTGTCATAATAACGCTCACTCTCTTTACGCACACACACATACACACACACACAGGTAAACATGTATAGTACTCATGTGCATTACGACAATCATTTCAAGAGCTTTAATGAGTCTCGTCTCTTCCCATTCTCCTACACCTACAGTATAACCTCACCTCACCTTCTCCTACCGGGGTAATTACAGCCAGACAGGTAGATACAGTTCACCTTTTGACCTCCGTGACTCTAGCTGAGGTAGTCTGGCCGGTGTGAAGCTTCGGTCTCATTGCCTCACTCTGAATTCGTCGGCGAGGATTACTATTTTTTTACCCTTGTCCTGACCGGTTCACAGCACTAAGAGAGGGGTGGGGTGGTGTCCGTACTGGGTGTTGTCCCCGGCAGAGAGAGAGGGTTGGTGTATACAGCATCACGTCACCCTTCCTCTTGTCACTTTCTCTTGGTTTTGTGTTAGAGGAGGAAGCAATTAGCGTTGGTTTTGTCTGGGTGGGTGTTTTTGTTCACGATTTTAATTGCAAATTGAACAAGGTTAATAATTTGTTCAGTTTATTCCCTCATTCCTGTGTTGGGAGAGTGGCGGGTGTAGTCTCTCTCTCTCTCTCTCTCTCTCTCTCTCTCTCTCTCTCTCTCTCTCTCTCTCTCTCTCTCTCTCTCTCTCTCTCTCTCTCTCATACACAGAAGATAGTCTCACGAACTCATACAGGATTCATTGTGTAGTGTTCACGTGTTAGACCCCAAGTGCCTCACGTGATGCTCAAGTTAATTTGTAAACATCGCTGGTGTGTGTGTGTGTGTGTGTGTGTGTGTGTGTGACAAAACATTATTATAAGATCTTTCTACCGTAAATTACTTCAGCTGGAGGTTTGTGACATGAGGGTTGAAGCCGCTGGTACGAGAAGCCTTCGTAGTTGTCTGTGTGTGTGTAAGTCATTCTGTTACAAAAAAAAAAAATGTTACAGAACATTGTTGACATTTTTAAGTTAGTAATAGATTTTTGTGTTAGTTCCTTCCCAAAAGAAATATAAGTTAGATGTAAATGATAACTATACTTGTGTGACTTATGTCCAATTAGGCACAACAACTTTGGCCGGACATTAAAGCTACACTGAGACACTTTGTTATAATGAGAGACACATATGTACACAACCCAAATACCACATGTGTTGTCGGGTTAGCGGGAGCAGCGAGTCACCTCATGCATAGAAAACGGGAAGTGGTTTTAGACGGTTTATACAGAAAACTGAACCGTGGGTGTATGTTGGTGTTTATAATGGCCGCTGGTGTATGTTACTGTATAGTCTCTAGTGAACAGGAGCGTTGTTAAGGCTTGTTAGAGGGCGTGGTGAGAGGGCGGGTGGGATACATGTTCTCACACACACTAATGGGTGAAGGTATGCTGCAGTGAACATGTAGGGCGAGACATACACACACGGGGAAGTCTGTCTGTCTGTCCCCCAAGGTCCTGCTGCCGTGACACCCCCCCCCCCCCCCACACACACACACTCACTTTTATTACAACCACTCATCATTTATTTATACTATCCCCCTTTTTGTAGGTCCCTGGATATGAATAAGGTGTGTGTGTGGTGTGGTGGGGTCACGGCAGACAGACAGCCTTCCTTATGTCCACCCACAGAGGGCAGGTGCTCGTGGTGGTGTGCTGCTCGTGGCGGGGAACACTGGTGGATCAGTTAGTTGTGGTAATTGTTTGTTCTGATGGATGATATGTCTGATTGGTTCGGTTTAGATACACGACTAATAATATTTATTTGGCATTGAGTGAAAATATAACTCATTGGTGATAAATGCCACGTCAGATATTGTGACTTGTGAATGTATTGAGATTGAAATATAAACAAGGGTCTACAACACAAGCGGGAGACAAGGTTCCTGGTGGCAGCGTTCTCCAGCACTGCCGCTTGTGACGCCAGCACCGCCGATAGTGCATCTTATCAACAGTGAATTGTTTTCCAGAGTGTTGATGACATCACCAGCGCCGCGCCTGTTGGGGTGACATCATCAACTTTGTTTACGGAAATGATACTGTGACATCCATCCCTCCCTCCCTCCTCCTGCTCCCTTCACATTCCTCTAGCACCCGACCTACGTACACGGCCGCCCCTGAAATAGACTTCGTTTAGTTTTTGTATAGATAGATAGATAGATGAATAAATAGATAAGTTTATTAAATACAAAAAAATTACAAATTGCATACAAACAAATATTTAAATAGATATATAAAGATAAACAAAATAAAAGATTAAAAGACACCGCTCCGTGTATCCCCCCTTGCCCCCATCCCCAGCCACACCCTCCCCCCCCCCCCCCCTCGTGTCACCCTCCTCCCGCCTGGTGCGTTGCGACACTTGAGGTAAATCAGGTTTTAGGCTTCCGCGAATTTTCCTTTTTTCATAATTCATAATTTTTTTTTGTATTATTAATCATCATAAATTCCTTGTTTCCCTGTCGAGAATATTAATAACTCGTGTGTGTTTTATTACCCGGTGTTTAGTTGTTGTTGTCGATTTGGTGTTTGTTTTACGTTCGTGTCTGTTATTTTCTGACAATTTCTGTTGGGGGAATTTTTTCTCGTTGGGAAACTTGATAAAAACTAGTTAGTGTGTTGTGTTGTGTTGTGTTGTATATTTGTGTATAATTTCTTGTCTGTTTTGTGTATAGTAGTTTTTTTTTTTAAGTTTATCTCTCTCTCTCTCTCTCTCTCTCTCTCTCTCTCTCTCTCTCTCTCTCTCTCTCTCTCTCTCTCTCTCTCTCTCGTCGTGTCATTAAATATTCCCAGAAGTTTTGTTTGCGTTTGTCTTCGTCTTTACTTTTGTTTATTCTCCTCATTTCTCTTCTCCCCCCCCTTCCTCTACCTCTTACCACCCTCTCCTCCTCCTCTTACCCCCCTCTCCTCCTCCTCTTCATCCTACCCCCTTCCCTCTACCTCCTAACCCCCCCTCCTTCCTCCTCATCCACCTCCTAACCCTCTTCCCCTTCCCTCTCCTCTTCCACCTTCTACCCTCCTCCTTCCTCCACCTCTTCTACCTCCTACCCCCGCCCCTCCTACCCCCGCCCCTCCTACCTCCTACCCCCGCCCCTTCTACCTCCTACCCCCGCCCCTTCTACCTCCTCTTTTCTCAATCTGCCCACTCCCCCCACTTCCAGGAACTACTAATTACGTGGTGGTGTAGCCAGACTATCTAAATTCTCATTATTTTCTGACTTACTTTTTTGGTGTAATAATAATAATAATAATAATAATAATAATAATAAATAATAATAAACGGTTTATTAATAGAGTTGCAGCCGGTGGCTGATAATATACAAACTTACATTTGATTTAGACATAATGATATAATATGCGGTGAATACATTTACAGGGCTGTACAGTACATAAATCAGGAGTTGTTTATTATTTTAACAATAGATGGGATGGTGCTGTTCTTATATCTATCGGTGCGGGCTCTTATGGGCTGAATTTTGTTGTAGTGGCGGACTGCGCCAGATGGGTTGGGGGCTGCCGGTGGCAGGAGGTGGCGATGACGAGGGTGGTGCAGTAGTCCCCTGCCAAACCTTTCCAGTGCTTGGTGGTGGAGGTCACTGAGGGATGGCATTTCCAGGGTGGAGAGAGCGTTGATGTAGCCGGAGTATTCTGCGCCGAGCATGATTCTGCAGGCCCTTTTCTGTACCTTCTCTAGCTGACGTTGTTGGGTGGAGTTGAGAGAAGACGACCAGGCTGGTGACGCATACTGTGTGTGTGTGTGTGTATATGTCTGTCACCCATCAGCTGTTCATTTATACACATACGACTATACTACATTCTGTATAATTGGTCTATTGTTAATGATGCAGCAGCGAGCGAAGGATATTACGTCACGATTAGCGAATACATTGGTGAGATTAGGTAGGAAAAGGCAGTGTGAGGTAACATAACAGGTGTGCTCTCTCCAGGTAGGCAGGTGACGGCAGGTACTTTAGGTGTTGGTCTCGTGGGCAGTCATTTAGGCTTTGTCCTCACGTCTGGTTTGTTTATATCCGACGTGCGCTTATGGTTACGCTTCTGTTATGGTTGAGAAGGGGTTTATAGTCTCGACACCTGTACAGGGTTTTATTTTTCATCGTTTTAATATTTGTTTAATTTTTATGTTTGTGTTTCTTTTTTTTGTCGTGTTTTTTTTTTTGTGAATTTGTTTTGTGTTCGAGTTGGTGTTCCAGGGTAGTGAAGGAGTGACCCAGCCCGGCCATGTTTACCTGTGTGTGTGTGGGGTCTCTCTCTCTCTCTCTCTCTCTCTCTCTCTCTCTCTCTCTCTCTCTCTCTCTCTCTCTCTCTCTCGTGGTTCATGATCTTTGTTTTCGTATTTTCATATGTTAAGGATTTATCCACCCAACGTTTTCTCTATTTCTTTTTTATTTTTTTATTTTATTCTCGCTGTCAACTCACTCACTCACATACATATATTGGCTGACTGGCGTTTGTTTCTTTACCCACCAGTGTCTTGGTTCGAATCTCTTGCTTGGTGTTTATTTATTTTGTCTTGTTTCTGTCATCGTTTTCTCGCTTATTTCTTTTCTCTTTTTGTTGATATTTATTTTCTTCATTTATTTATCCTTCAACACACACACACACACACACACACACCACCACCACCTCCTGCAGCTTGGCGTGCCGTCGTGTCTTCAGGTATTCGCCAGGAAGTGTTTGCCCTCAGCCACGGTGCTCCCCAGTGAACAGTCCATCCCTGCCTCGAGCACTTCTTAGTCTCCTGTGATGTACCGTGTTTTAGTCTCTCTCTCTCTCTCTCTCTCTCTCTCTCTCTCTCTCTCTCTCTCTCTCTCTCTCTCTCTCTCTCTCTCTTTGTCTCGTGTGTGTGTGTGTGTGTGTGTGTGACCTCCCTGTGCACCAGCCGTGAGAGGTTTTGTAAACAGGTGCTGCAGGGGATATGAGGTGACCTTTTTCCATTAATAACTCTGCTGTAAAACACGCCTCCTCCTCCTCCTCCTCCTCCTCCTCCTCCTCCTCCTCCTCCTCCCCCCCCCCCCTCCTTCACCTTGATGCTGTCTGTGTGCGTGTTTGGTATGACGTTACCTGTAAGTAGAGTCTTAATTAATCACTACAATACCTGGTGCCTCATTTCTCACACCTGTAGTTTGAGGAGACAGTTTCTGATAAGGGTATAATTATTGTACTACCATTAGCCTCATCTCTCTCAGCTTGGTATTGGGTGTCCATTGGGGTGTTATGTACAGTACAGTTTGGTAATGCTGTACGTACTTGTTTCTGTACATTTTTGGGGGCGTGTGATGTCTTTTTATTAGTACAGTGTCTGTCTGTCTGTCTCTGTCTGTCTGTCTGTCTGTTTTTTTTGTATTCAACTTGTATGGTCTTTAAGTTTTATTCCTACTGTCCATTAAACAGAAACAACAGGTAAGGTGTGCATTTATGTTCACCACCAACAAGGAATTTTCGCCCTCACTTGGACGAATGGCCCCTCACCTCTTGTTGGGAGGGAGGAGGGGGGTGAGGGGAAGGATATGGAGTGGAGTGGAAGGATGGAGTGTGGAGTGAAGGGGAGAGGGAGTGGGATGAAATGGAAGCTTGTGGAGTGGAAGGATGGAGTGTGAAGGGGAGAGGACGGGATGGGACCTAAACAGCCTCGTCGTTTGAGTAGTTTATTACACTGTCAGATAAGACGATGTGGTAAAGGTTCACTCTTCAGTACTCGTGGTCGCTTATGGTGCTATTACGGATACAGCCTCGGTTACAGCCTTAGGTTACAGTATAATGGTGCTGTAACGGGTTTATGGTTGTGCCTACTCCATAATGGGTGTGTGTGTGTGTTACTGATACAGAAGGGAGATTATGGTGTTGTGTGGTGTTATAGTGTCGTGGGTTATCGGCAAGTGATTATACAGTAATTGTGTATTTAATTTAGCTACTGTACTTGACCTGTCTTATGTGCTTTAATCATCCTGGGAGTTTTTTTTTAAATGTGTAAAAGTTATGCCACTACAGCATATTATTTAGTTTTTTAGTGTAAATTTGTGTAATGTCTCTGGGTCTTGGGGTAGTGAAGGTGTGAGCTGAGAGTAAAAGTGATTCCTGTTTTTTTTTTTTTTTTTTTTTTTTTTTTTTTTTTAATTGGTGACTCGTAAGATAATGTTATGAAGTGGCCGTTTTCTATAGGGTGGCGGAGGTGGGATTTTATGGGTATACTGAAACATTTATCTGACGGTACCATGCTTTATGTTAGGTGTGTGTGTGTGTGTGTGTGTGTGTGTGTGTGTGTGTGTGTGTGTGTGTGTGTGGCAAAAACTAGTCATGTTTATTACCTCTAAATCTGTAACTGAATTAATTTTTAACCTTTGTTGCTTGATAATAATAAAGTTAGTCCAATTAATATTACCAAAATACCCTGCTAGTGGAGGTAGTAGGTGGGTGGGTGGGTGTGGGACTGTGTGGGTGGGTGGGGTGGTTGAGGGAAGGTGTGGCTGGGTGGGGCAGTGAGAGTGTTTAGGTGTGGCAATAAGAACATAAAAAAATAAGGAGTCTGCAATGGGCCGGTGTGGTGACTGGGTGTGGTCGTGAGTGGCAGTTTGTCTGGGTGTATTAGGGAGGGGGTGTGCTTGGGTTGTGGTAGAGAGTACAGGTGTGTATGGGTGCGTTAATTAGTACAGGTATGGTGGCTTCCCCCTGTTCCCTTGTGTTTCAATTCGTTCTGTTTTACTTTTTTTTTCTTCTTTTTCTCCTCTCTTTCTCCTTGTGTTTTTTATTGTTATTTTACTTCTTTTGTTGCCTCTTTTTCATCTTTTATTTGTATTTTTTTTTCTTCTCTTTCTCATTTTTCTTCCTCTGTTTCGTTCCTCATCATAACTCATCAATTCATTCCTTGCTTTTAGAGAGAGAGAGAGAGAGAGAGAGAGAGAGAGAGAGAGAGAGAGAGAGAGGTTGGTAGGTCACTCCGTCGTGTAAATATAACAAGTTTTATTTTAGATTATTCATGAACTTTTATCCCCCTCCTCTCCTGCTAGAACAGAAGGTATGTAGTAACCTGTGTGGTGTGGGATGTTAAATTTTTAGCATGGTGTCATTTGTAAGTGTCTGTTCCTGTATCTTGGGTTTTATGTTCCTTGTGTGTGTGTGAGAGAGAGAATAAGTACGTGGTATAATTTAATATGCGCAGTAGTGTGGGAGGCGCGTGACCTTGGTGGGGGGGGGGGGGGTAGTGTTGGTGGTCAGCTGGCAGAGACCCATCTGGAGGGAGGGGGTGATGGTGGCCGTGTAGTTAGTTAGAGGAAGGCGAAGGTGTGAAGCAGGTGACCCAAGCCAGGCCAGGACCGGGTAGTGGCGGGTGATTGCTGCGCACTTGGTGACTCTGATTATGACCTACACCTGACATTGGCCTGGGAGATCCCCGCCGCCCCCACCACACACGCCATCACCATTACCACCACCGCCGCCAACCACCATTAACACCATCACCACCACCATTACCACCTCCAGCAGGACTACCACCACCACCATCCCTACCACCACCCCCACCCCTACCACCACCACCCCCACCACCACCACCTGCTGCTGTGTTGCTTCTGGTTAGGTAATCATTGCTGACAGAATCATGACTGACAGACGTAACCATAAATGGGGATTAAACCATCAGGTTCTTAACACTGATCGTGACAACACAGAAGTATCGTCCCTGATATTACTAGTAGGTCAGCCAGCACTACTGTAAAGTACTCGGTACAGGAGATGTAAACAGGGAAACCAGTTACCAGATGAACAACGATGCCAAAGAGAAATCCGACTGCGAGAGATATTTAGGAGTAATGATAAGTAGGAACCTTAAGCCAAGTAAACAATGTGATTTTGCTCGTAACAAGGCTAATAAAGTACTTGGGTTCATACAAAGGAGTGTTAGTTACAAGACTAGCGAGGTCATCGTACGATTATATCCTGCGCTTGTGAGACCTCACTTGGATTACGCAGTTCAGTTCTGGTCACCGTATTATAGAATGGATATAGAATCCCTGGAAAGAATTCAGAGGAGAATGACAAGACTAATCCCGGGCATTAGGAACCTTGAGTATAGAGACAGGTTAAAGCATCTTAATTTGCACTCCCTCGAGAGACGTAGAGCGAGGGGCGACCTGATAGAGGTGTATAAATGGAAGTCAGGGCTAAACAAAGGGGACATTACAAAGGTACTCAAACTATCCAACCAGGAGCGAACTCGTAACAATGGTTTTAAATTAGACAAATTTAGATTTAGGCACGAAATAGGTAAACACTGGTTTGGAAGCAGAGTAGTGGATGAATGGAACAAGTTACCAAACATCATCATTAACTCGAATTCGCTGGATAGCTTCAAACATAGGTTGGATGCTTATATGAGCAATAGGGGTTGGGTGTAAACGGGACTGCCCAGTATAGGCCAATAGGCCCGCTGCAGCTTCCTCCATTCTTATGTTCTTATGTTTCGAAGGTGAATTTTTTCTGTGATTTCCCCGAGTGTAGAACAAAAGCCCCCTAGGACCTAACCTAACCTACTCTATTTTGCACTTTAACTGAGGGGCTTTTGTCCTAGGGAACTTTTGTGCTAGGGGCTTTGTCCTAGGGAACTTTTGTGCTAGGGGCTTTGTCCTAGGGAGCCTTTGTCCTAGGGCGCTATTGTCCTAGGGAGCTTTTGTCCTTGGGAGCTTTTGTCCTCGGGGCTTTTGTCCTAGAGCGCTATTGTCCTAGGGCGCTTTTGTCCTAGGAAACTTTTGTCCAAGGGGGCTTTTGTCCTAGGAGCCTTTTGTCCAAGGGGGCTTTTGTCTTAGAGGGCTTTTATCTTAGGAGGCTTTTGTCTTAGGGGGCTTTTCTCTTAGAGGGCTTTTGTCCGGACCCCGATATCTCCAGTGTGTGTTACTTAAAAGAGTAGTTAAGGTGGACAGGGTAGCGGCGTGTGGTCGAGGCTCACTGGTCGCCGGGAGCTGGTGATGTCATCAGGTATGAGGTTGACCTTGATGGTAACACGTGAGTCAAGCATCACTCCTCAGGCTGTTTACTTCCAAGGGCAACCCATGTCACTTTCCCTGATCAGCTTAATACACGTCACTTTCCCTGATCAGCTTAATACACGTCACTTTCCCTGATCAGCTTAATACACGTCACTTTCCCTGATCAGCTTAATACACGTCACTTTCCCTGATCAGCTTAATACACGTCACTTTCCCTGATCAGCTTAATACACGTCACTTTCCCTGATCAGCTTAATACACGTCACTTTCCCTGATCAGCTTAATACACGTCACTTTCCCTCTTCCTCATGATACACCCATTGTTAAGGAACTGCTAGGTACACCACTGCTATGGGTGACGGTCGAGCCCTGATGCCGTTCATTACACTCCGGGACTAAAACAGATAAAAACATAAGAATGGAGGAAACTGCAGCGGGCCTATTGGCCCATACTGGGCAGTCCCGTTTACACCCAACCCCTATTGCTCATATGAGCATCCAACCTATGTTTGAAGCTATTCAGCGTATTCGAGTTAATGATGATGTTTGGTAACTTGTTCCATTCATCCACTACTCTGTTTCCAAACCAGTGTTTACCTATTTCACGCCTAAATCTAAATTTGTCTGATTTAAAACCATTGTTACGAGTTCGCTCCTGGTTGGATAGTTTGAGTACCTTTGTAATGTCCCCTTTGTTTAGCCCTGACTTCCACTTATACACCTCTATCAGGTCGCCCCTCACTCTACGTTTCTTGAGGGAGTGCAAATTAAGATGCCTTAACCTGTCTCTATACTCAAGGTTCCTAATGCCCGGGATTAGTCTTGTCATTCTCCTCCAAATTCTTTCCAAGGATTCTAAATCCATCCTGTAATACGGTGACCAGAACTGAACTGCGTAATCCAGGTGTGGTCTCACAAGCGCAAGATACAGTTTTAGGATGACCTCGCTAGTCTTGTAACTAACACTCCTTTGTATGAACCCAAGTACTTTATTAGCCTTGTTACGAGCAAAAACACATTGTTTACTTGGCTTAAGGTTCCTACTTATCACTACTCCTAAATCTCTCTCGCAGTCGGATTTCTCTATGGCATCGTTGTTCATCTGGTATCTGGTTTCCCTGTTTACATCTCCTATACTGAGTACTTTACATTTGTCCACGTTGAATTTCATCTGCCAATTTTCAGACCATTCGAAAAATTTGTTTAGATCTTCCTGTAGTTTTGCGGAGTCCTCGTCAGATTTAATAACACGTCCTATTTTAGTGTCATCAGCAAATTTACTTATGTTGCTGTCTATGCCGATATCTATGTCGTTTATGTATATAATAAATAATAATGGTCCAAGTACTGAGCCTTGGGGAACTCCACTTGTGACGTTGCTCCAATGGGACTTAGTGCCGTTAATGCTCACTCGCTGTTTCCTGTCCTGTAAACACGCCCTAATCCATTTAAGGATGTTACCTTTGATGCCATGTGCTTCTATCTTTCTAATTAGTCTTTCGTGGGGGACTCTGTCGAAGGCTTTGCTGAAGTCGAGATATACCACATCATAATTGTGCCCCTCGTCCACCTATTCGAAAACTGATGAAAAGAATGTTAATAGATTAGTTGGACAAGAACGTCCACTTGTGAAGCCATGCTGGGAATCATTGATCAATCGGTGCTTCTCCAGGTGATTTCGTATAGAGTTTGAAATGATTGCTTCCAGTAATTTGCCTACTATTGATGTTAGACTGATTGGGCGGTAGTTAGAGGATAGTGATCTATCCCCCTTCTTGAAAATCGGTATTACATTTGCTATCCTCCAGGATTCTGGTACTACACCTGTTTTTAAGGACATGTTAAACAACTTTGCTAAGGGCATACTAAGCTCTTCCTTACATTCCTTTAATACTCTGGCAAATATCTCATCGGGACCAGGTGACTTATAAGGCTTTAGTTTGTCTATTTGCTTATTAACATCGTTACTAGTCACTACTATCTCGCTTAATTTGTTTTCTTCACTATCTCTGAATAGAGTCGGTGCCTCGGGTATCATGTTTAAATTTTCGGTGGTGAAAACTGTTGTAAAATATTTATTCAAATTATTGCTCATTTCTCCGTCGTTATCAGCGAGCTCGCCGGTATCTGACCGTATTGGTCCAAACTTTTCTCATGTTTTAGTTTGATACATTTGGTAGACTCCTTTGGGGTTTGTCTTCGCCTCCCTTGCTATCCTTACCTCATTATTCCTCTTGGCTTTCCTTATCTCGGTTTTAACCATACTATTATAGGGCCATTAAGTGCTGCACAGGAACCATTACTGCGCCTATGTGATAAATAAGTGTTATTATTCCATCACAGAGAGTAATTATCTTGTGATCAGGAAACCGTAAACCTTTTAGCTGATGTGTTTGTGAGATCAGTGTTATTTATGTGGTTATTTGACAGGAATACTTTAACCATCGTCTATTATCCTGTCCAAGACCACGGTTAATGTTATGGATATTTCCGTCACCGAAACAACACACGTTTTGGGTGTTAGTGTTGGCGGTGGTGTTGAATATGTCAGCCACGGGTCTCCTGGCGGTCAAGGGAAAGCCACAATAGTGTTCCCAAACTACGACGAAACCAGGAAATATCCCTTAGTCAGGGCGAGATTTAAATATTAATAAAAAATGAAGGTGGAATGAGAAAATGTTTGGTAAAGTCACTACTGCATTGTTTTATTTTTGTGTCGCCAGGTGTTTTATAATAGCCTGGACTGGGGGACACCTCATGGCCACCACTAGTCATCTGACTTTCTTTAACCTTTTCTCACTCTTTGTTTTTTCTTCAGGTATTGTTAGAACATTGAGTGGGCGGGCGGGTGGGCGGCAGGTGTCGGCGGGCGGTGCGTCACAAGTAAAGTGTTTCACGGCTGCTTCAGGTTAGCACCGCGTTTACTGGGATAGTATCAGGCGTGTTAACTTTTTTTATTATTAAATATAAGAATTGATTTATTTGATTTTCATCGATTTATTATTTCAATCAAATTTGTCACCAGTACAACAGCTCCTGTCAGCAGTAGCCTCATCTTCAGGTGTTGAACAGTCTCCTCCTATGGACTTGTTCACTGGTAACTAGGGAGCAGCCTTGGTACAGAACATGCAGCAAAACTTGTCTTTCGTCTTAAGTCTTTGACCGCAGACACTGGTCATGGTCACGAAGATGTTTAATTAAATCAGAATTTGTTGTTTGTGATGTAGCAAAGACTAAGAGACAGAATTTGATTGTTCTAAATATTAAACATGCTTTATCCAAAAGTATTGAGATTTAGTTGGTTTTGGGTTGTTTTTCTATTTACAACTGAAGTAAACCTAAAACAATTATCGGTGCCTTTAATACTTAACTACAGTACAACCCCTACATGTGTGTACTGTACAATAAAACATGTAAGGTAGGCAAAGTGATGTTACTTAAACTGTGTTTGTTGTTTTCTTGTGTTTAATTATATAGGCCACTGTGTTAAAGGCATAATATACTTTGTTTCCTTTTTGATTAGCTTATAACAACACTGTACGGCGTATTGTGAGAGAGAGAGAGAGAGAGAGAGAGAGAGAGAGAGAGAGAGAGAGAGAGCATTGGGTGGAGCGTCACTGCGGAGTCTGGGTGTCTGAAAAGCAACATAGCGGGCGGTGGGCGGTATAGGCTCCCCAAAACCATTTACCGTCCACCCACAACCCTTTCAGTATCAAAGGTCACTGGCAGCTGTGATCTTTGATCCTGAGTATAACACACATGGTACCAGTGGCCATGACAGTAGGTACCAGAAACCACAGCTATGACGAGGGGGGTGGGGGGAGATGACAATAGGCCATGACAGTTGGTTCACCTCTATCTACCTGCACAAAAATAACTGTTCCTGACTTGCGGTGGTTGTGGTGGTGTCAGGTAGGGTTACTTGCCTGCCGGGGGTCACTGGCCACCTGCAACAGCGCTTGCAACACTGCCCTCAGCCAACACCTGAGACCCGCCATGAACCAGGTAACTACGTCATGAAATTTGACCAGTTTAGCGTCTGGTCTCTGGGGGTGATTACCTTTTCTCCACTCTCTCGGTTTGTGATTGGTGCGTGTACGTTTGTTGTGTGTGTGTACGTATGGGGGGTGCATGTACGTGTCTTGTGTGTGCGTGCTGTGTACCTATTCGTGTTCGTGCATTGTGTGTGTAAGTATGTCGCGGATTTCTTTTTTCTTTTTTTTTTATATTACAATTAGAGACAGCGGGATGCATACCGTGAACATCTTGGTGGCACAATTGTTCTTGTTCAGCCACCGTGGACAATTGTCTGGTGTTTGTGGGGGGAAGAACGAGCACACTCCAACCCAGCGTGAGTTCTTGCGATGCCTGGGAGCGGTAGACGGTGAGCTGAGGGGGTGAGGAGGGGGAAGAAAGCGAGGTGAGAGTGAGATGAGGTAATGAAATAATGGAAAATAGCACAGACGATGATAATGAGGAGGAGATGAAAAAACAAAGAGAAATGAAAAAAAAGAATTGAATCCGATACCTCGTGCGTGGGTTCGGTCATCAGTGTGTGTGTGTGTGTGGGGGGGGGGGGGGGGGTCATAAGGAAGGGTTCAAAGCCTCATGGTGTGTGTGTGTGTGTGGTCGTTGTAGGAGGAAACAGCCAGTCATCTAATGCCGACGTGTAATTGGTTGGGCGGTTAAAAGGCGGCCGTGTTGTGGTGGTCAGTGCTGGAGGCTGTATCATGACCCCTGAAGTTACAGTCTACCCTCCAGTCACGGGTTACAGTCTACCCCCCAGTCACGGGTTACAGTCTACCCCCCAGTCACGGGTTACAGTCTACCCCCCAGTCACGGGTTACAGTCTACCCCCCCAGTCACGGGTTACAGTCTACCCCCCCCAGTCACGGGTTACAGTCTACCCCCCCCCAGTCACGGGTTACAGTCTACCCCCCCCCCCCAGTCACGGGTTACAGTCTACCCCCCCCCCCCAGTCACGGGTTACAGTCTACCCCCCCCCCCAGTCACGGGTTACAGTCTACCCCCCAGTCACGGGTTACAGTCTACCCTCCAGTCACGGGTTACAGTCTACCCTCCAGTCACGGGTTACAGTCTACCCCCCAGTCACGGGTTACAGTCTACCCCCCAGTAAATGAAAGTGAGATTACTGACATGCCGTGGCTGACCAGGTGAGGCGAGTGGACACGGGTTTGTTCTCACATATACCACAGTGCCAGAGTCTACCACAGTGCCACGACTACCACAGTGCCAGAGTCTACCACAGTGCCAAGACTACCACAGTACCAGAGTCTACCACAGTGCCAAGACTACCATAGTGCCAAGACTACAACAGTGCCAGAGTCTACCACAGTGCCAAGACTACCAAAGTGCCAGAGTCTACCACAGTGCCAAGACTACCATAGTGCCAAGACTACCACAGTGCCAGCGTCTACCACAGTGCCAAGACTACCACAGTGCCAGCGTCTACCACAGTGCCAGAGTCTACCACAGTCCCAGAGTCCACTCCAGTGCCAAGACTCTACCACAGTGCCAAGACTCTACCACAGTGTCAAGACTCTACCACAGTGTCAAGACTCTGCCACAGTGCCAAGACTACCAGTGTGCCAAGACTACCACAGTGCCAGCGTCTACCACAGTGCCAAGACTACCACAGTGCCAGAGTCTACCACAGTCCCAGAGTCCACTCCAGTGCAAGAGCCTACCACAGTGTCAAGACTCTACCACAGTGTCAAGACTCTGCCACAGTGCCAAGACTACCACAGTGCCAGCGTCTACCACAGTGCCAGCGTCTACCACAGTGCCAAGACTACCACAGTGCCAGAGTCTTACCACAGTGCTAAAAGTCTTACCACGGTGCCAAGAGTCTTACACAGTGCTAAGAGTCTACCACAGTCCCAAGACTCTACCACAGTGCCAAGACTACCACAGTGCCAGAGTCTTACCACAGTGCCAGAGTCTTACCACAGTGCCAGAGTCTAACCACAGTGCCAGAGTCTTACCACAGTGCCAGAGTCTTACCACAGTGCCATTATCCTCCCGGTGGTATCTGGCAGCGCTCAGGAGGTGTCAGCTAAACTTTCAAGAGTTCGTTTTCTACACATACTTTCACACCAGAGAGAACGGGATCAGATATAAACATAAGTCTCCCCCATCTTACTGACCACCGAGATCCCATTTTCTATAACAGTCTTGTGCTCTCGAGTGCTCACTTGTGTCGGCCATTTGGACTACGACGACCACTGTTGCGTTACGTTTGTGCATACAGAAGAGTCGTTGTATTGTATTTTACTTGATATTGATATTATTTTACAAGTGTGTGAGCAGTGTTCGAGAGAGAGAGAGAGAGAGAGAGAGAGAGATTGCCGGATTGTTGCTGTTTTTAATTATACAGTGTGTGTAGTTTTCCTACTTCTCTTCTTAGTATTGGAGGAGGAGAAGGGGGGTGCTGGGTGCCGGTATGTAGTGTCGTAAGCCTGGTATTGATGGGGTGCTGGGTGCCGGTGTGTAGTGTCGTAAGCCTGGTATTGGTGGGGTGCTGGGTGCCGGTATGTAGTGTCGTAAGCCTGGTATTGGTGGGGTGCTGGGTGCTTGTATGTAGTGTCGTAAGCCTGGTATTGGTGGGGTGCTGGGTGCCGGTATGTAGTGTCGTAAGCCTGGTATTGGTGGGGTGCTGGGTGCCGGTATGTAGTGTCGTAAGCCTGGTATTGGTGGGGTGCTGGGTGCCGGTATGTAGTGTCGTAAGCCTGGTATTGGTGGGGTGCTGGGTGCTTGTATGTAGTGTCGTAAGCCTGGTATTGCCGTGTGTGGGGGGGGGGGGGGGTGAGGTCGTTGAGCTTTACATCACAATAAATATCGCTGCCTCAGAGACCAACATAATCCACATACCTTCACTGCTAGTTTTGTCCTTCACAGTGACGCTGATAGATGGCGCTGGTGATGTGTACCTCTTAAGTCTCCAAGAATTTGTTGTGTAATTGAAGTAGAAGGTGTGAGAGGCGCAGTAGAGAGGTTACCTGGTTGATAGGTGTTAATTATAATTTTTTGGGTTAAGAATTAAACTCAATATAAGATTTGAATCGCTTATGTATATCCATCCCGGCTAATTTAACTGAAAGATTAAGCATCCTCACGCTATTGGGGGGATGAAGTGAGATTAGCATGGTTATTCTGTAGGTGAAATAAGCTGGGGTGGATATTCTTTAGGTGAAATAAGCTGGGGTGGAGATTCTTCAGGGGTTCCCAAAACATCGTTCAATCAGGACTTAACCAGGGAGTAAGTGTGTAGTAATTCTCTCAGTGAGGGAAACACGAAACTTGGTCCAGTAGGTTTCCGTAACACGCTGACCAAGTTTTTATAAAATGTTCCAATACGACAGCGCCACCTGGAGGAGAAAAGTTGGTATTAATATGGTCACCACCGCTAATATAATTATTTACTTACAAGTTTTACTAGAAGTTATAAGTGTAGTCATAAGTGTAGGTCATTTCTGGTGCACATTAATAATTCTCAACCACACACACACACACACACACACACACACGAGAGTCTCAGCTGGTAGTGTGTCTCCTGGTGGATTTAGGTCGGTAAAAGAATACACACACACGCAAGAGGTGAGACTGTGTGTTGTGTGAAACTCCTTAGACAAAACATGACGTAGGTTCACACACACAAGTAAAGACCTTCTCTGGGTTGAGGGAAACTTTCGAAACCAACCAAAGACTCCTTCCCACAGTATATGAATTTTATCTGGATCCTGATTGAGCCCCCACACACACCACACTAGAGCACCCCACACACACCACACTAGAGCACCCCACACACACCACACTAGAGCCCCCACACACACCACACTAGAGCACCCCACACACACCACACTAGAGCCCCCCCCACACACCACACTAGAGCCCCCCCACACACCATACTAGAGCCCCCCACACACCACACTAGAGCCTCCCGCACACCACACTAGAGCCCCCCACACACCACACTAGAGCCCCCCACACACCACACTAGAGCCCCCCCACACACCACACTAGAGCCCCCCACACCACACTAGAGCCCCCCCACACACCACACTAGAGCCCCCCACACTAGAGCCCCCCACACTAGAGCCCCCCACACTAGAGCCCACCACACTAGAGCCCACCACACTAGAGCCCCCCCACACACCACACTAGAGCCCCCACACACACCACACTAGAGCCCCCACACACACACCACACTAGAGCCCCCACACACACCACACTAGAGCACCCCACACACCACACTAGAGCACCCCACACACCACACTAGAGCCCCCCACACACCACACTAGAGCTCCCCACACACCACACTAGAGCCCCCCACACTAGAGCCCTCACACACCACACTAGAGCCCCCCCACACACCACACTAGAGCCCCCCACACACCACACTAGAGCCCCCACACACACCACACTAGAGCCCCCCACACACCACACTAGAGCTCCCCACACACCACACTAGAGCCCCCCACACTAGAGCCCTCACACACCACACTAGAGCCCCCACACACCACACTAGAGCACCCCACACACCACACTAGAGCCCCCCACACACCACACTAGAGCTCCCCACACACCACACTAGAGCCCCCCACACTAGAGCCCTCACACACCACACTAGAGCCCCCCACACACCACACTAGAGCCCCCCACACACCACACTAGAGCCCCCACACACCACACTAGAGCCCTCCACACACCACACTAGAGCCCCCCACACACCACACTAGAGCCCCCACACACCACACTAGAGCCCTCCACACACCACACTAGAGCCCCCCACACACCACACTAGAGCCCCCCACACACACCACACTAGAGCCCCCCACACACCACACTAGAGCCCCCCACACACCACACTAGAGCCCCCCACACACACCACTTTGATCTCAACAGTGTGTGTGGCTGCCTCCTGGGTGAGACGAGACACCCATTGTAGTGTGGTGTAATTATCCGCTGTTGCTTCATCACTTTGTTATTATCAACCCCCCCCACGCCCCCCCCCCCACGCCCCCCCCCCACCCCAGATGGTCCCCCCCAAGTCGCCCCCCTCTAGATGACCACACAGTCCCCCCCCCCTCACAAATAGATATACTCGTACACCCACAATAACTAACCCAGCACACAACCCATTACACCTCTAATCTTCTTTCATCCATTATTGCTCTACCAAAAAATGGGAGAGAGAGAGAGAGAGAGAGAGAGAGAGAGAGAGAGAGAGAGAGAGAGCCGCGGTGATTTCAACTGGGTGTTAAGTAGTGATCATGAGAGTAGGAGGATAGCGACTCCAGGCCTCATGCTCCTCACCTCCACTCACCTGTTGTAATTTTATACACGACCAATGTTATTTCCATGTTGTTATATAGACGAGGCACGACGGGCAGCCAGGTGAGGTGGCGCAGCAGGTGGGGAGGTTTGGGGGGTGGATGGGTTGGTTAGTGGATGGGAGAGTTGGTGGGTCACTGGGTCAAGAAAGTGATTATGGGAGAGTAAGATAAGTATTATCTCTTGACACTTGTGTAACGAAATAAAAAAAAATAAGCAGGATCACCTGTAGAGTTTCCACCCCAGCTTAGCAAGTTTGAGGATGACACCAAGATAGGGCGGCAGATTAATTCAGGGCAGGATGCAAATGCACTACAGGAGGATCTAAATAAACTGCAGGGGTGGTCTGCAAAATGGCAAATGAAATTCAATACCAGCAAGTGCAGCGTACTTAATATTGGAAGAACAAATACTGTCAATGTATACAGCCTTAACAACATCAACCTAGAGAAGTCGACTTGTGAAAGAGACCTAGGGGTACTTGTAAGCCCGGACCTACGGCCTAGAAAACAGTGCGTTAATGTTCGAAATAAGGCAAACAGAGTATTGGGTTTTATATCTAGAAGTGTAAGTAATAAGAGTGCAGAGGTCTTATTGCAACTATATCTTGCGCTAGTCAGGCTGCACCTCGATTATGCGGTTCAGTTCTGGTGCCCTTATTATAGAATGGATATCAATTCACTGGAGTCGGTGCAGCGAAGAATGACAAAAATGATTCCGGGACTTAGAAACCTTCCATATCAGGATAGGTTAAAGAAACTAAATTTGCATTCCCTAGAAAGACGAAGAGTGCGGGGAGATATGATAGAAGTATTTAAGTGGGTGAAAGGAATCAATAAAGGAGATATAGATAAAGTTCTTATAATATCCGAGCAGGATAGGACTTGTAGCAACGGATTTAAGTTGGATAAGTTTAGGTTTAGGAGGGAGATAGGAAGGAACTGGTTCACAAATTGGGTGGTGGGCGAGTGGAACAAGCTTAGCAACTTTGTAGTAAGTGCGGGAACTCTGGAAAGTTTCAAAAGGAGGCTGGATAGATTCATGGATGATAGGGAGTGGTAGTAACTCTCGACAGGAGCTGCCATGCACAGGCCAACCGGCCTATTGCAGACTCCTTATTTTCTTATGTTGTTAGGTTACGTTACGTTACGTTACGTTAAGTTAGGTGTGAGGGAAGGTTACTTGTGTGTAGAAAGGATGTCTTTTTTTGGGGAGGGGGAGGGGGCTTCCCTGAGCTTAAAATATTTCCCGAGATAGAACCTTTGATCTAAACCGTGGTACTTTTATGCATGGTTTAGTTTCCGTTGTTGATACACCACCAGGGGTCACTCACGTCCACACACACACGAGATACAATGTTAGTGTGACGTCACAATAGTGGATGATAACCCTGGATCACTCGACTGTTCCTTGACTTAAAACACTACTGATTGTTAAAGGCATAAAAAGGTTTTTATTGTGGCGGTTAAGACTTTGGGATTGTGGTTTTAACGTTGCTTATGTAAATGTAACCACGTCTAGTTTACGGTACACGGAAGAGGAAGACACACGGTGGTTGTGAAGATATAAAACTAACCGATTGTATCTGTTGTCCTGCGTTAATTTGTAGGAATATTGTAGTTTATGTAGCTGGGCAATATACAGGTGATGGTGACTGCTGTAGGTTGAGTTACAGCCACACAACACACAGGTGGAGGTGTTGGCAACGGTATTTATATCCTGTTGAGTGAGCTAGTAACCCTGCCTCGGTGAGTGACCCAGGGAGGGACAACCTCACCCGCTAGCCTGACCTAGAATTTGTTGGTGTCTCGTGAATGTTGACCTGCCCGAGGGTGTTGTGGGGAGTACCTGCCTGCTAGTCCTCCCTCTCCCTCCCTTCCTCCTTCTCTCCCTCCCTCCTTCCCCCTCACCCCCTCCTTCCCCCTCACCCCCTCCCCCTCCTACCTCATTTCTCCCTCACTCCTTCCTCCCTTCCGTCCCCTTCACCCCATCCCCCCATCCTCCTTTCCTTTTCTGCCCTCCTCTCTCCTTTCCTCATTTTCCTTCCTTCCTTCCTTCCTTCCCTCTCCTCGACACACACACACACACTGTCGACCCACTCACCCAAGGGTAACTCTCGTTCACTACCCTTCAGTGACCTTCGTCTTCTAGCTTTCTAACACGCTGTCTGGTTTTTGTGTCAACATAAACGATGACACGTGATAAAACTACAACCCTTCTCACCTACCTGTCTGTCTGTCTGCCTGTCTGTCTGTCTACCTACCTACCTGTCTGTGTGGCTGTCTACCTGTCTATGGCTGTCTATCTGTCTGTATGGCTGTCTACCCGTCTGTGTCTGTCTGTCTGTCTGTCTATCTGTCTGTCTGTCTGTCTGTCTGTGTGTGTCTACCTGTACACATAAATATTTGCAAAGCGACAAGTCCTGTTTTAAAGTCGATTTCGGGAGATGATTGTATGTGTGGCGTGTGGTGACCTGCGTGTGGTGACGTGTGTGGTGACCTGCGTGTGGTGACCTGCGTGTGGTGACCATAACAGTGTACCGTCATAATCATGTGATATAAAACAATGTGTGTTTAGTAGTTGTATATGATTGATGAGCTTCCTGGAGTGAACCGCTGCAACATGTGATTGTTATTATGAGAGGAGTAGCTGGAGGCCAGACCTGTGCTGGTGCCCCCTCACCCGGGACCACCTGTACTGGGGAGCACCTCTTGTAGTCTTGTAACGCTAAGATAAAGCCTCCCACTGCTCAATGGTGGAGTTGTATAGCGGTGGTGGAGAGACTGCTGTGGCCGCAGCCTTACCACCTGTTGGGGCAGTTTCACCACATGTAGCCGCAGCCTCACCACCTGCGGCCGCACCCTCACCACCTGCGGCCGCACCCTCACCACCTGCCCGTTTATTCCCCCGATTTGCCTCAGGCTGGCGAGACTTGGTAGTTGATTAAATAACGTGTGGTGCTGGTGTGTTATTACTGACAACACTTGTAGTGAAATGTGAATTAATGTGGCAGGTGACGCTGGTGTTGACATAACTGTGCCGGAGTCAGACCACGTGCTGTTCCGTGACTTGCTCTGTAACATTAACATACCTTCTGTTGTCGTGTTTGTGTTGATCTTTAACGGACGTAACTTTCTAAGTACACACTTAACTGCTGTTGATCTTTACAACAGTTTCTGGGTATTGAGTGTTAAATAAGACTGTGTTTACGATGTATCAAAAGGCCGGCAGTTCTCGGTAAGAGTGGCGAAACTTTGAATGAATCCCGTGTTATTGTAGTTGTATAGCTGTCGTAGTTACAAGTGATACTGTGATTTATTAGTTAATTATTTGATTGGAATGTGTGGTTAGGTTAGGTTAGGTTAGGTTAGGTAGCCTGCGAGGAAAAATTCTTGGCCTCTCTTGGAAGGTAATATATTCTAGTGGCTAGTTACCTGATGTTACCTAGTGTTCCGCAACGCAGTTTAATGATGTAACAAAGGTGTGTGTGTGTGTGTGTGTGTGAGTAGTAACCTAACCACCATCACCACCACCTTAACCATCACCACTTTAACCACTACCATCACCACTTTAACCACCACCACCACTTTAACCACCATCACCACTTTAACCACCAACCACCACTTTAACCACCACCACCACCACTTTAGCCACCACCACCACCACTTTAACCACCACCACCACCACTTTAACCACCACCACCACCACCACCGTTTAGAAAGTCGTGGGAAGGTTTCTATAATATGATACTGTCTTAAAGGGAACTCTACCGCTAAGTGTCACAAGGTCTCATGTCGGATTGATCCTCCCAGTTAGGTCAGATTAGGTTAGGTTAGGTTAGGTTAGGTTAGGTTATTTTTATTCACTGACTGTACACTGTAACCCATTGTACACCTCTCAGCTGCTGTACACACGTCACACACTGTACAAGGTGTTATGCAGTGTACATATGTTGCTTATCACACACCGGTAGTTGATGTTATAACTGTCCTTTGGTTAACATCTGTCAGGCTGCACATATGGCCAACAGCTTCCACCCGTCACTCCCCACTCACCATGGCCACTCACCTCCATACACCTCTCACTCCACTTCCCTCTCACTCCACTCTCAGCACACATACCCACACACCCCACTTACTTAAAACACTCCACTCACCCCACACACCCCCACATCCCACTCACCCCCCCACATCCCACTCACTCCCTCACCCCTCCCCCCCCCCCCACTCCTCACCTCCCATGGTTGTCTTTCCATAATTTTCCCATTTAGTTTAACTTGACCCAATAAGTATCTTTACAATTTAACCTCAGAGTGTTGGGTGTATCATAAATACATACATACATACATACATACATACGATGTGATTAAATCTACCTGTTTAAGATGTGTGTTATTCTAGAAGGTGGTGCTGCCAGGTATAGTCTGTCACCTCACTCTTACCTTCTACCAGAAACTTGAGAATTCTTGAGGATATTTTTTTTTTATGAAGTTTTCAAAATTTTTATGATTTTTTAACCATTTTTTTTAATAAATTGTTCATAAGTTACTGTATATATGTTTAATTCGTTTCATTATTGGGATCTTTTTTAGAATATTTGTTTATTTCGATATTTTTCCGGACATTTTTATTATTCTTATCATTTTTATCATTCTCGAGTTTTATCATTCGCGATTCTTATCATTCGCGAGTTTTAACGTTTCTCTTGCCCAACATAGCATCATTCCTCAGTAAAGTTGTTTAGCTGTGCTCACGTGATAAGTCTTGGGTGGGTGATAGAGCACAATGCAGATGACTCGAGTATTTCCGGGAGCACTGACCTGGGGAAGGCGATGATGGTGGCCACGAAGGAGTAACGTCGACTCACGCCTCTGGGACCTGTACTGGCTGGGACAATACCTGCTGTACTCCACCACCACACCTGCTGTACTCCACCACCACACCTGCTGTACCCATCACCACACCTGCTGTACTCCACCACCACACCTGCTGTACTCCACCACCACACCTGCTGTACTCCACCACCACACCTGCTGTACTCCACCACCTCACCTGCTGTACTCCACCACCACACCTGCTGTACTCCACCACCACACCTGCTGTACTTCACCACCTCACCTGCTGTACTCCACCACCACACCTGCTGTACTCCACCACCTCACCTGCTGTACTCCACCACCACACCTGCTGTACTCCACCACCACACCTGCTGTACTCCACCACCACACCTGCTGTACTCCACCACCTCACCTACTGTACTCCACCACCACACCTGCTGTACTCCACCACCACACCTGCTGTACTCCACCACCACACCTGCTGTACTCCACCACCTCACCTGCTGTACTCCACCACCACACCTGCTGTACTCCACCACCACACCTGCTGTACTCCACCACCACACCTGCTGTACTCCACCACCACACCTGCTGTACTCCACCACCACACCTACTGTACTCCACCACCACACCTGCTGTACTCCACCACCACACCTGCTGTACTCCACCACCTCACCTGCTGTACCCCACCACCTCACCTGCTGTACTCCACCACCACACCTGCTGTACTCCACCACCACACCTGCTGTACTCCACCACCACACCTGCTGTACTCCAACACCACACCTGCTGTACTCCACCACCTCACCTGCTGTACTCCACCACCACACCTGCTGTACTCCACCACCACACCTGCTGTACTCCACCACCTCACCTGCTGTACCCCACCACCTCACCTGCTGTACTCCAACACCACACCTGCTGTACTCCACCACCTCACCTGCTGTACTCCACCACCACACCTGCTGTACTCCACCACCACACCTGCTGTACTCCACCACCACACCTGCTGTACTCCACCACCACACCTGCTGTACTCCACCACCACACCTGCTGTACTCCACCACCACACCTGCTGTACTCCACCACCTCACCTGCTGTACTCCACCACCTCACCTGCTGTACTCCACCACCACACCTGCTGTACTCCACCACCTCACCTGCTGTACTCCACCACCACACCTGCTGTACTCCACCACCTCACCTGCTGTACCCCACCACCTCACCTGCTGTACTCCACCACCACACCTGCTGTACTCCACCACCACACCTGCTGTACTCCACCACCACACCTGCTGTACTCCAACACCACACCTGCTGTACTCCACCACCTCACCTGCTGTACTCCACCACCACACCTGCTGTACTCCACCACCACACCTGCTGTACTCCACCACCACACCTGCTGTACTCCACCACCTCACCTGCTGTACCCCACCACCTCACCTGCTGTACTCCAACACCACACCTGCTGTACTCCACCACCTCACCTGCTGTACTCCACCACCACACCTGCTGTACTCCACCACCACACCTGCTGTACTCCACCACCACACCTGCTGTACTCCACCACCACACCTGCTGTACTCCACCACCACACCTGCTGTACTCCACCACCACACCTGCTGTACTCCACCACCACACCTGCTGTACTCCACCACCTCACCTGCTGTACTCCACCACCTCACCTGCTGTACTCCACCACCACACCTGCTGTACTCCACCACCTCACCTGCTGTACTCCACCACCTCACCTGCTGTACTCCACCACCTCACCTGCTGTACTCCACCACCACACCTGCTGTACTCCACCACCACACCTGCTGTACTCCACCACCACACCTGCTGTACTCCAACCACCACACCTGCTGTACCCCACCACCTCACCTGCTGTACCCCACCACCACACCTGCTGTACTCCACCACCACACCTGCTGTACTCCACCACCACACCTGCTGTACTTCACCACCTCACCTGCTGTACTCCACCACCACACCTGCTGTACTCCACCACCACACCTGCTGTACTTCACCACCTCACCTGCTGTACTCCACCACCACACCTGCTGTACTCCACCACCTCACCTGCTGTACTCCACCACCACACCTGCTGTACTCCACCACCACACCTGCTGTACTCCACCACCTCACCTGCTGTACTCCACCACCACACCTGCTGTACTCCACCACCACACCTGCTGTACTCCACCACCTCACCTGCTGTACTCCACCACCACACCTGCTGTACTCCAACCACCACACCTGCTGTACTCCACCACCACACCTGCTGTACCCCACCACCTCACCTGCTGTACTCCACCACCTCACCTGCTGTACTTCACCACCACACCTGCTGTACTCCACCACCACACCTGCTGTACTTCACCACCTCCCAGCATCAAGTCCTCGTGTTAGAAAATAATGATGATATTTTGACACACGTGAGGCTACAGTGACCTTCTGCCGTGTCAAGTGCCATTATACTCTCGAGGCTTTTGGCATTTTGTTGATATTTACCTGGTGAGGCTCTTAACTTAGGTGTGGCTCTTAACTCAGGTGAGGCTCTTAGCTCAGGTGAGGCTCTTAACTCGGGTGAGGCTCTTAGCTCAGGTGAGGCTCTTAACTCGGGTGAGGCTCTTAACTCAGGTGAGGTTCTTAACTCAGATGAGGCTCTTAGCTCAGGTGAGGTTCTTAACTCAGGTGAGTCTCTTAACTCAGGTGAGGCTCTTAACTCAGGTGAGGCTCTTAACTCAAGTGAGGCTCTTAAATCAGGTGAAACTCTTAACTCAGGTGAGGCTCTTAATTCAGGTGAAACTCTTAACTCAGGTGAGGCTCTTAACTCAGGTGAGGCTCTTAACTCAGGTGAGGCTCTTAACACAGGCGAGGCTCTTAACACAGGCGATTAACTCAGTTGTTATTGACGCCTGGTGTTGCTGACGCCTGGTGTTGCTGACGTCTGGTGTTGCTGACGTCTGGTGTTGCTGACGTCTGGTGTTGCTGACGTCTTGTGTTGCTGACGGCTGGTGTTGCTGACGTTTGGACGGTGTTAGTGTCAGGGTAACATGTGGTGGTGGTTATAGTGCTCACATAACTATAACCACCATAATTGTTGTATCACCGGTTGTAGTTGTTGAGACGCGGTTGTAACATTACTATAACGCGGTGTTTATTATCGTCTTGTAATTCTATTTATTAACGTATTTACTGTTTTTTGGGGATCATTTTTTGCAGTGTGGTCTAAATGTTCCAGTCTTGATTTATTGGAGGGGGGGGGCGTATCAGTGTTGTGGTGTTGTGTTGTGTAGTTTGTATTATGATGTGTTGTGATGCCTTGTGTTGTGTTGTGGTGTTTTTTTGTATTGTGTTGTGTGGTGTTATAGTGTGTTGTGTTGCGTTGTGTTGTGTGGTGTTGTGTCGTGTTTAGCATGCAGGAGAGGACAGCTAACACCTTACACCTCACCTGACAGACTTACCCTAAAATTGTGAAGGTAAAAATATTAACAACACATGAGGTAAGTTTGGTGCTGTAAAATTAATTCTCAACATCACATTGTTTTCGTGTCTGTGTTGGATGGAGCCGTCCCGCTTGTTTACGTCTGGTGGTGTTGGTGCTGCCTCCACACACACACACACACCGCTCATTGACCCCAAAACCTGCCTCCAGCCTTGTTGTGTCAGGAGACTTGTGCTATGAGTAGTATCTATATTTTTTTCGGCTGTTATATTAGCTGAATGATTTTTTTTTATATGATTAATTTATTTTAACGTTGATTTTCTACTTGGTAATTTTGGCTTTTTTTTTTTTAATAAATATACAAGTATGTTGATGCTAAATTTTGATGATTTAACCAAATAAGGTGTGTGTGTGTGTGTGTGTGTGTGTGTGTGTGTGTGTGTGAGTGAGTGAGTGAGTGAGAGTAATCATGGGCCCCCCCCCACACACACACACACACACATGAGCACACGCACACGAACACACACACACACACACACACACACACGCATGAGCACACGAACACACACACACACACACACACGCACACGAACACACACACGAACACACACACACACACACGCGCGCATACGAACACACACACGCACACACACACACACACACTCTCTCGTCGGGGTTGATAGTTGGGGGTCACCAGTGAATGTTGGGTCTTGCTTGGTGTGAGGCCGTCTATACTTTTTTTGTTGTTCGTCTCTCAATAAATCCATGTTAGTGATGAGATACTTGGTGAAAGTGACAGTGTATCGTTCCCCCCCCAACCCGTCTTTAGGAAATTTTTAATAGTGTGACGACTTTTTGTCTCGTTGAAAAAGTCAAGACAATCACCAATGCTGACAACCTTACCTGGAACTTATTATTATTAACAGACAAGCATTACAGGTGTCTCATCCCCCCCCACACAGGTGATGGCTTAAAGGAACATTGACCGGGAGATAAGAGGTGGTCAATGTTTTTTAATAGAACCGATAACGTGTTGTACTGGGTGTGTGCTGGTTGTTGGGTGATGGAGAGGTCGTGTAAGGGTAGTTGTCTTTAAGTGAATGAGTTAATTGGATCGTTCTTGTGTCGTTGAACTCGTCTGTGAGGTAAACATGACACAGGTAAATATTTTGATCACTAGGTTGGTAATACTCAGGTGTAGGTGACCGCCCGAGTTCCGGTGTGTGAGATATTGTTTGATACATTGGAGATAATATGCGTGAGAATTGTATCGAGCAGAGGCGGTAGGGCAGTGTAGGGGTGTGAGGTGGTAGTGATCGGTAAAAGGAGGCAAAAACTGGTTGATGTGTGAGGCAGACCAGATAAGGGGCCACAAGCCGGAAAATTACCAGGTAAAAAAACACGGGTGTTTGGTGAGGTGGGTGAGGGAGGGAGGCTAGTTTACGGACCACAAAAGCGTTGTGACACTGGCCAGCAGCGGCAGCAACACACACTAGCTACCACGTTGCTCGTTCTCCTTACCACTTGCTACCTTGCTGAGCCACTACCAGTTCTACTAGTGACTATGTAAACACTCCAGTGAGGCTTTAACAAGCGTGTGTAAGGAAGGGAACCAACCCACGTTATGAACTTACAATCTGGAACACGTTCTTCAGGTTGAGTGAAGTGTGCGCAGCGTGTGTTGGTGTCGGGTGCCAGTGGGCTGGTGTGGGTGAGGGGGGGTGGGGGTAGCTAGTGCTGAGGGAGGAGACGCACCGTTACTCCAACACCAGCCTCACCTCCACCACTCCTCCACACGCTGCCCTGTCAGTCGTCAACGCGGCAGCCTCGTGCAGAGTTCTAGTTTAGTGGAATTTGTGAATCGTGTTGAGGGTCTGGCCGATATACGCATCGTGGCGGACGTTGGTCTTGCCAGCACTGTGTGACCTTTTACTGAACCAAGGTGAAGACTTTTATGTGCTCTGTACTTAAGTGCCATTATCAACACAGCGTTTGTCATGTGGCATACTGTTCCCTGCAGCAGAACTCGTGTGCTGTGCCAGAGGACCACAGCTGCAACAGATGGAGCTCTCAGGACTGATTCATTATAACACCCCGGGAAGCAGTGTTACCCAACAGCTGAAGTCTTTTGAGACAGATATTACCAAGTTCTCTCCCACCCACCCCCAGAAACCTGCCAAATTACAACCGGAAATGGTGGCGGTGATGTTGAATGTAGTGCAGAGAAATCCTGACGAAGGGACACGGTCATACAGTACGCGCTAGTTTCTCCGTCGGTGTGTTGTGTGTGTGTGTGTGTGTGTGTCTGCGCTTTACTGCTCCTCGTGTGACGCATCCTGACGTTTGTTTACTCCTGATGGTACACAGTGTGACCACTTGTTATGTTTTGTGGCAAACTGGGTGTGTGGTGCCCCTTCATAGTGTATAGTGTGTGTGTGTGTGGTGTAGTTAGTGTGAGATATGATCTTCCTCGACAGTATGGTGTGTCTGCTGCAGTGCGTCACCATCACCTCGGTGTGTATTCATAAAATAACATAGTACAGTAAATCACTTCCCTCACCCCCTCCCTCTCTGTGCGTTTCATGACTTGCTAGTGCAGATTATTACCTCCCTGTGTCGTGTGGGGTCCTGTGCTGTGTGGGGGGGGGGGGGGGGCACTGTGCTGCGTGGGGGTCCCTGTGCTATGTGAGGCCCTGTGTCGTGTGGGGCCCTGTGCTGTGTGGGGGGGCCTTGTGCTATGTGAGGCCCTGTGTCGTGTGGGGCCCTGTGTCATGTGGGGCCCTGTGCTGTGTGGGGGGCCTTGTGCTACGTGGGGCTCTGTGCTGTGTGGGGGGGGGGGGCCCTGTCCAGTATTCTAGTGACCCCTCAAAGTTCCCCGAGTGTGTGTGTGTGTGTGTGTGTTTTGTTTTGCTTGACGAGTCGATGTTGTGTACATTTATCATGATGTCCCCCCCGACCCCCCACCCTCACCCCCCATGACCTTGAATACACAGTCGCCTCGGTGAAGGTATGACCAGTGTGGGCGTGTTGTTCCACTGGAGGAGATGGATGGTCATGGTGAGCTGTTGATGTGTGTACTGTACTCTATACCATGTTATTATAAACACACCTGAGGCTTCAAATTGTAAGAGGAGTGTAGTTAGGATGTAGGTGCGAATATGGTCACATTTGTTTTATTCATGAAGTGGTGGTGGCAGGTGGTCACTACTGCAGGCAGGTGGTCACTACTGCAGGCAAACATTAGTATGTACTACACCGTGCCGCTGTGTCACCTGTAAGACAAAGAGTGAGAAGTAACCTTGAGTGAAAAAGTTCACCTGAGAATTTCTAGATAATTACGCTGGGGGAAGGTATTGTTGAGTGAAGACACAGTTGTTTGGCGGCACAGCTCGCGGGAGGTAGGGAGAGAGAGCGAGCTGTTCTGCTTGGTTGAGAGCGACACAGCCAGGGTGTAGCCACTCTCTGGCCTGCTGGCTCCCGCCCTCCAGTCCTCGTCTCGTCCTTAAGATCGCTCATCTCTCTTGCTTGTTGGGGATTGACGACCATGTCGTTGGTCCCCTCATGATGCCTTGATGAGCTCAAGTGCCACCCGCTGCACCACGGGTGTTGAGCGCCTGCCAAAAATCGTGAGCGTCGTCACTCCTGTCGGGACCTTGTGTGTGTGTGTGTGTGTGTGTGTGTGGAGTGAACATGTTTGTGTATGTAAGGTGTGGAGCTTAAGCAGCCTGCGCGCGCGTTTGTGTGTGTGTGAGGGAGAGAATCATTCCCTGGACGTAAGCTCATTAGGTGTATGGAGAGTATGAACGGCTAAGTGAGGTGAACGAACAGTGAGGGCCATTACAGGTGAAGCCCAGGTGAGGGCGTGGCAGGTGGCCCCTCACGGCTACACTTTACCTCATTACCCAGCTCTCGTCCTCGGTAAACTCTCCCCCTGTGAGACTTCGTCAGCGTGGCACCTTAATGGTGGGTGCTGGTCATGTCCGTCACTGGCCCTAACACCACCCACCTCTGACGGCGACAGAAAGTGTGAATATTCAGGTAGTAAAAGTGGCGAGGTTCTACTGTGCTAGTTGACAAGAAAAACCAATTGTGTTGAGGTAGTGAAGTGGTTGAATATATTATATATGTGTCTAATGGATGGTGGAGCGGCCACTGTTGCTGACTAAGCTGGAACATTGGTGCTGCCAGCGGTGGTCCAGTGTCCTCTTACACAACTCCGACCATTATAGTGTATACTTGGCACATGTAGTTGCCTCTGAAAACCTTTACTTCAAGAAAATAATAAAATTGTTTTTGTCAGGAAGGAATACGATCAAGATTGAAAGAAGATTCAGTAAAATACTTTCTTTTGTTGAGAAGAATCTGTAATATTAATAAAACGGATCCCGGGTGTTGTAAATTTTAAGTGCTGTGTGAGGAAGACCTTCAAGATTGCTTGGCAGTTGAAGAAAGGTGAGCGGGGAGGGGAGGGACGGGTGGTAAGGCGCACCCCCCTCTCTGTCAAGATGAGGCGAGCACTGAGGGGGGAGGGTGGCGATCCCAGCACCACCCTCCCCGCCCGCAACGCTATCACCTTCATACTGGACTTCTTCAATAATACCGCCCATGGTAAGTCTTCTGCTGTTACTACTACTACTACTTTTTTTTTAATAATGGCCTCCATCCTCCCCCAATACCCATACCTTCGCCACCATTTTATTACCTTAATATTAAATATCCTAATACATAAGTAGCTATCCTAGCTGTGTTGAGTTAGTTGAGCCGCAGATCTATGCGGCATTCAGTGACTGTAGCCTCATAGTCAATATCTGCAGCAGTTGTCGGCTTTGGGGCCGATGCTCTCGTTCCCCTGAGGCAGAGCAAAGCCGACCGAAGGAGAGAGAAGGACAGTCGACATCTCATCCAGGCTGTAACATAACTTCTGGGCTGCTGCTTCTGTTCGGATATCACCTCCGCAAGTCTGGTGTAGAAGCATCTTGCACTTGGTCCCATCCCACCAGAGGTTGTGAACACTAGAGGGGTGAAGCTGCCTTGATCAACGTTTTGAATTCTCTCCCCATATGCCCTTATTTTGTCGTTCTCGTTCCTCCTGTGTGCAGCATCGAGAGCTAAGTTACGGTGACATGCGGCCATGGGATAAAAAATCCTGATGTCGAAGAAGTCTCGCTGTCCCCGCGTCCAGAATCCTCGAGCACTGACGTCAACACGGGTTTCGTTGGATGTGTTTGAAGTCCTATGTTGGAAAATATCACCGTCCAATGGAAGGAGGGTCGGTTCTACCCTGACATCACGGCAGATTTCCTTCAACATATTTGCTACTACTTTACTTTAACTATGACCTTAATTCTGTTTAATATATCCTACGGTATAAAACTTGTATGGACAGATCCCCCAACAGGCGAGAGATAAACGGCAGGCAGGTGTGTATACTATACTTACCTGCCACATTGTCACCTTCTCTCCGCCTCCCTCGTCCGTCACGCCCCTACCGACCCTTCCCTTTGACTGCCTCCACCACAAACCTCTTTCATGCTTTACCGTCCATTACACCTTCCCATTATACTCTACATATAAAGCTATCTTATGGGTGCATTCAGGACTCGCACACTGACAACACATCTTGGTATTGTGGTCTGTGTCACTCATTCCACAATGTACACACGCCATGTTTTTCTCTACAAAAGCAAACTGGTTGGGAGTAAGATCCTACACAGACTGTATCGGAGGTTTTAGTACTGTAACGTTATAAGGTTACAGGGGGTGGATGAGAGACAATACAGCCAGGTGGTAGAGTGGTTATCGCCTGGGACCGACATCTTGCTAGTGCCGAGTTCGAGTCCCGATACGGATATATTTTAGGTACACTGGTCTAGGTGAACAGCGAGTCGTTACTGTGTTATGTCCTGTACGACCCTTGCCACCACACTACAGTATAAGTCGTTCTGTATTACCGCCAACCCTCACATAATCCGCGTGGTTGTGTATCACTGTTATATTAAGGTTATACACGCTAACTCACTGCCCATACACCTGCAGTATCCTGTATACGTTGTCCACTCACCTGCGGCCAACCATCCCCACTTCTCTTTCATCTGGTCTAGTGTCTGTCCATTTGTCACATCCTTACTACAGCATATATACAGGTACTGCTTCTGTCTGACACCCACACATACATACCAACACCCATCCACTCCTTACTCGATTGTGTAGTTCTCGATATCCTCTCTCCATTCTTGCAAATTATCTCTTATCCACTCGGCCTTCATTAGGTGTATCCTGTATCCGCTTCCACTGTGTGGCCACACCCGCTGCCACTGGTTATCCAGCGGCAGGTGGCCGGGTTGCGGTCGCCGCCAACCACGAAAGTTAGCCTACATACAGCGCCAGTTTCTCGACCTCCAACCTGCACGGACACATGCACACAGACACACACTGAAAGGCACAAGCAAACTCACAGACACACCCAGGCATTGGCACAGCCAAACAAACACAAACACAGCCAAGCACAGGCACAACCAGGCACAGGCACAAACACAGCCAGGCACAGCCAGACACAAGAACAGGCACAGCCAGACAAACACAGCCAAGCACAGGTACAGCCAAATACAAACAACGAAGCACAGGCACAGCCAGACACAAGAACAGGCACAGCCAGACAAACACAGCCAGGCACAGCCAGACAAACACAGCCAAGCACAGGCACAGCCAAACACAAACAGCCAAACACAGGCACACCCAGACACAAGCACAGCCACGGCCAGACACTTAACACCGCTGTTGCCGGTGGCCGAAGGTGTGTTGTGGTGTAATGTCTTGGAGGAGTTTTAAAGTCTCGGTGTGAAAGTTGTCGAGCTGCCACACTACCGTGACCGTGTTACCCCCCAGCCCTCACCAACGCTAAGGAAACACTCCCGCCTCACCTGATGAAACACTCCCTCCTCACCCGATGAAACACTCCCGCCTCACCTGATGAAACACTCCCGCCTCACCTGATGAAACACTCCCGCCTCACCTGATGAAACACTCCCGCCTCACCTGATGAAACACTCCCGCCTCACCCGATGAAACACTCCCGCCTCACCCGATGAAACACTCCCGCCTCACCCGATGAAACACTCCCGCCTCACCCGATGAAACACTCCCGCCTCACCCGATGAAACACTCCCGCCTCACCCGATGAAACACTCCCGCCTCACCCGATGAAACACTCCCGCCTCACCCGATGAAACACTCCCGCCTCACCCGATGAAACACTCCCGCCTCACCCGATGAAACACTCCCGCCTCACCTGATGAAACACTCCCGCCTCACCCGATGAAACACTCCCGCCTCACCGATGAAACACTCCCGCCTCACCCGATGAAACACTCCCGCCTCACCAGATGAAACACTCCCGCCTCACCTGATGAAACACTCCCGCCTCACCTGATGAAACACTCCCGCCTCACCAGATGAAACACTCCCGCCTCACCTGATGAAACACTCCCGCCTCACCCGATGAAACACTCCCGCCTCACCTGATGAAACACTCCCGCCTCATCTGATGAAACACTCCCGCCTCACCAGATGAAACACTCCCGCCTCACTAGATGAAACACTCCCGCCTCACCTGATGAAACACTCCCTCCTCACCCGATGAAACACTCCCGCCTCACCCGATGAAACACTCCCGCCTCACCAGATGAAACACTCCCGCCTCACCAGATGAAACACTCCCGCCTCACCCGATGAAACACTCCCGCCTCACCCGATGAAACACTCCCGCCTCACCCGATGAAACACTCCCGCCTCACCCGATGAAACACTCCCGCCTCACCCGATGAAACACTCCCGCCTCACCCGATGAAACACTCCCGCCTCACCCGATGAAACACTCCCGCCTCACCCGATGAAACACTCCCGCCTCACCCGATGAAACACTCCCGCCTCACCCGATGAAACACTCCCGCCTCACCGATGAAACACTCCCGCCTCACCTGATGAAACACTCCCGCCTCACCCGATGAAACACTCCCGCCTCACCCGATGAAACACTCCCGCCTCACCCGATGAAACACTCCCGCCTCACCCGATGAAACACTCCCGCCTCACCTGATGAAACACTCCCGCCTCACCCCATGAAACACTCCCGCCTCACCCCATGAAACACTCCCGCCTCACCCGATGAAACACTCCCGCCTCACCTGATGAAACACTCCCGCCTCACCTGATGAAACACTCCCGCCTCACCTGATGAAACACTATATGGTGGTAATAACTCTAGTAAGGGCGTCTTGGCTGCATTTGTCCAAGATGGGACCGCTCTGCTTCCTTATGCTTATCAGTGATGCCCTAAGAGAAACCTCTGCTCGATGGAAATATGTCGACGACTCCACCACTGGGATCAGTGTCAACAACTCGTCTCCCGACTATACCGCCCTCCAGGATTTATTGAACAGTCTCCAAAACTGGGCCACCAACAACCACGTCACCATCAACCATACCAAGACCATGGTTATGCACATCAACCTCTCCTCCGACGTTGTCCCACCTCCTTCCATTACTTTAGGCCCCAACACACTCCAGGTTGTAGACTCCACTAAGCTGCTCGGCGTCACCATAGACAACAAACTAAATTGAAAAAAAAAACACGTCAGTGAAGTTGTCAAATCCTCTAGTTTCCGTCTCCACCTCCTCCGCCGACTCAAGTCCCTCGGAGTTCCTGCACCCGAGCTCCTCAGTGTTTACTCAACATTCATACTTCCCGAGCTCATCTTTGCCTCCCCCACCTGGTCTTCCTCCCTAAATGCGACACAACGTAAACACCGAAAAATGTGCTAAAGAGGGCATGCAAGATTATTTATTCTCTCCCCGTCCTACTCCACATATCAAGAAGCACTCAACACACTGACTCTCTCGGCTCTCTCTGACCATCACCACGACCTCACCTGCAAATTTGGTGGCGAAGCTTCTGCGCCATCCTCGACACCGGCTCCTACTACCACCCGAGACCTCTTGTCCGAGAATTGCTGTTCGACACCACAACCGCATCCAGCCCTTACGAGCACGTACTGATCGCTATAAGAACAGCCCAGTCCCAACCATTATAAGAATTATTAGTAACTCGTAATCAACCAGTGTATTCACTCCCAGTCAATCTTACCATTTTGCACTCTCACTATGTTGAAATGCCCTGTAGTATGACCTTCTCCCCACCTAGTCATTGTACTGTATATCATATTTGTAACCACTTATGTTACTTGTATATTATATGTAAATCAAGAGACCCACTCCAAAATTATGCAACTGTATATTTTCAGCCTTCCGGCTGCCTTGCTCTTTCAATAAACCGTTAATTATTATTATTATTATTATTATTATTATTATTATTATTATCATCATCATTATCAAATGTGTCAGTTTATCGGTAAAGTCCACAGCATGATCTGGACTGTCTTGTGGTGCCCTAAGCTGCCGTATATTATAGTTCCAGGTTGTGTTGTGGTTGTGTTGGGTGGTGTCGTGTCGTGTCTTCCTCTCATAAGATTATAAGGTAATTATGTCTCTGGTTTTATACAGTAAAGTGAGGACCTTGTACACGTGTTATTACCCAGGTGTTTAGTGATGGGCCGGGGGATGTATCGTATCACTCAGGTGTGTGTGTGGTGTGGGTAGAAGGTAGACGAGGTTATAAAATACTGTTGTATGTGCTTAGTTGCATCACCTGTCGACCAAGGACACGTGGGGACTGACGAGGGAGAGGGAGAGAGTGAGGGAGGTAGGGAGCGAGGGGGGCAGGGAGTGAGGGGGGTAGGGAGCGAGGAGGGGAGGGAGGGAGGGAGAGGGAGGTATATAGGGAGCGGGGGGAGGGGGTAGGGAAGGAGAGGTATGAGCCCCGACAAACGCTGTTGAAACTGTATAATACGCCTGTCTCAGCCATCTTGTGTGTACATTACGACAGTTTACCCGCCAGGGAAAAATTTACTTGAAAAATCTACCTAAACTGTAAGAAAATGAGAGGATCCCCCCTGTAACCGCCATCCGGGCGGTTAAAGGATTTAATGAAACTTGTGACGTTGAACTCAAACATTATAATTCGGTCAAACCTGTTGGATACAATTCCTTTTAGTATTTCACATAAATCATACATAGGCAATCACATAAATGTCTAATCCAATATATATTTACATAACAATCATAGCTAATCATAGTCTAATCTTAACACTTACAAGGAGTACTTAATTTTCCATATTTTTATGTCGTCACAATGATAAACGTTGCTATGGACACAGTCTACCTGTGTACACAATAAGTACCAGTTAAACTTACGTGTTGAAAGTCTCAAGAGAAACCAGGTTAGGTATTGCCTCTGTGGTCTGAATAACTACAGAGGAACCAGGTTAGGTGTTGCCTCTGTGATCTGAATAACTACAGAGGAACCAGGTTAGGTGCTGCCTCTGTGATCTGAATAACTACAGAGGAACCAAGTTAGGTGCTGCCTCTGTGATCTGAATAACTACAGAGGAACCAGGTTAGGTGCTGCCTCTGTGGTCTGAATAACTACAGAGGAACCAGGTTAGGTGTTGCCTCTGTGATCTGAATAACTACAGAGGAACCAGGTTAGGTGTTGCCTCTGTGATCTGAATAACTACAGAGGAACCAGGATAGGTGCTGCCTCTTTGATCTGATTAACTACAGAGGAACCAAGTTAGGTGCTGCCTCTGTGGTCTGAATAACTACAGAGGAACCAGGTTAGGTGCTGCCTCTGTGATCTGAATAACTACAGAGGAACCAGGTTAGGTGTTTCCTCTGTGATCTGAGTAACTACAGAGGAACCAGGTTAGGTGCTGCCTCTGTGATCTGAATAACTACAGAGGAACCAGGTTAGGTGTTTCCTCTGTGATCTGAATAACTACAGAGGAACCAGGTTAGGTGCTGCCTCTGTGTTCTGAATAACTACAGAGGAACCAGGTTAGGTGCTGCCTCTGTGTTCTGAATAACTACAGAGGAACCAGGTTAGGTGTTGCCTCTGTGATCTGAATAACTACAGAGGAACCAGGTCAGGTGCTGCCTCTGTGATCTGAATAACTACATAGGAACCAGGTTAGGTGCTGCCTCTGTGATCTGAATAACTACAGAGGAACCAGGTTAGGTGTTGCCTCTGTGATCTGAATAACTACAGAAGAACCAGGTTAGGTGCTGCCTCTGTGATCTGAGTAACTACAGAAGAACCAGGTTAGGTGTTGCCTCTGTGATCTGAATAACTACAGAGGAACCAGGTTAGGTGTTGCCTCTGTGATCTGAATAACTACAGAGGAACCAGGTTAGGTGTTGCCTCTGTGATCTGAATAACTACAGAGGAACCAGGTTAGGTGTTGCCTCTGTGATCTGAATAACTACAGAGGAACCAGGTTAGGTGTTGCCTCTGTGATCTGAATAACTACAGAGGAACCAGGTTAGGTGTTGCCTCTGTGATCTGAATAACTACAGAGGAACCAGGTTAGGTGTTGCCTCTGTGGTCTAAATAGCTACAGTGCCAATACCCTGATGTCGCCTCCCCAACCCTCTCTCGATGTCAACACTCTATATACTGTGTACGGGCGGGCACACTCCACAAACATGACCTGACTTACAGCCTAACATAATGTTTGTTTGTGTGTCATCCTCCTCATTACTGCTTGTGGTAACACCCCCCGTCCCCCCCCAGACACTTCCCTCCCTCTCTCCCAGACACTTCCCTCCCCCCCCAGACACTTCCCTCCCTCCCCCCCAGACACTTCCCCCCCCTCTCTCCCAGACACTTCCCCCCCTCTCTCCCAGACACTTCCCCCCCTCTCTCCCAGACACTTCCCTCCCTCTCTGACACTCCCCTCCCTCCCTGACACTCCCCTCCCTCCCTGACACTCCCCTCCCTCCCAGACACTCCCCTCCCTCCCAGACACACCCCCCCGACACTCTCCCCCCCGACACACCCCCCCGACACACCCCCCCGACACTCTCCCCCCCGACACACCCCCCCCCTCCCCGTACACCACTGGTGGATAATATGATGGTGTTTGGTTTAGCCGCAATGTTGACGTGTTGGCAGTTTACAGACCTCATATATCACGATGTTTGGTGATGCTGCAAACACTAAGAGGTGATATTAGCGTGTGTGTGTGTGGGGGGGGGGGGGGGGTGATAACAAAACCCGTCAGGTAAGCAAGCAGGTAAGGTAGGTAGGATGTGTGGATGTGTGTTTGTGGTTTTATGGAATTGTTTGTGGTGTATTTTTTTGTTTTTTTTTACCTTTTTATCTCGTAGGTGGATGGTGGAGGTGTTAGGTTCGGTGCCAGGAACTTGGTGAGATTGTGAGCAACATATTAGGGTGTGGCTGATCACCTGTTCCAGCCCTCGTGTTCTCACCTGTCCTCCATGGTCCCCTTCGATGCTGTGTTTATAATCTGTTATTCTTTCTCTCTTTCACCTCTTTCCTTCACTCTTTCCTCTATCTCCTCCTCCATCCTTCTTATCCTCTTTTTCCATCCTCCTCCTCCCTCTTCTCCATCCTCCTCCATCCTTCTTCTCCATCCCCCTCTTCCCCATCCTCCTCCTCCTACCCTTCCTTAGTTTACAACCCACCATCCACATCGAACGTTTATTTCCTCTTAGCCTAGCCAGTTAACCTCCTTCCCTCCTTCCCCATTTTACCACGCCCCTCCATTACTGCCACGCCCCTTCACCGCCACGCCCCTCCATTACTGCCACGCCCCTTCACCTCCACGCCCCTCCACCGCCCTTGTATGAGCCTGCACCACTCCCCCAACTAGTCATGCTGCTCTTTCTCCATCTTGTAGCACCATCCCACACCACCACGCCGCCCACCACCATACCACAATAACACCACCACCACCGCCGCCACCACTACGCCCCACCACCACTACGCCCCACCACCACGCCCCACCACCACACCACAACAACACCACCACCACAACAACACCACCACCACAACAACACCACCACCACGCCGCCCACCACCACCACCACACCACAACAACAACAACACCACCACCACCACCACGCCCGACCACCACCACTACGCCCCACCACCACGCCCCACCACCACCACTACGCCCCACCACTACGCCCCACCACTCCCCTCTTCGACCCGGGAGCAGTAGTTCTAAGGACAATGAATGGCTGTGATAAGTGTACCATCTGGACAACTGACAGGATCACCGCCACGCTCTGTGCTTCCTATAATGGCAACCTTCGCCTTCTGGCCACTTGTTACATTTACAGCAGCTCGTGTTGTCTTCTTTGTGTCCATGTATCTCTCACCAGCGTGTCTTACTAGTGTCACTCACCAATGTCTCTCACTAGCGTCTCTTACCACTGTCTCTCACTAGTGCCTCTCACCACCATCTCCTCAGAGCCTCATGGGTAGCGTGGCGTAGCGTGTTGTCTCACCTACACTGGCCAAAGCTGTATGCCAGAAGTCACCCCTCAAGAACGCCGCACTTCTTATCACCATTCCCAAACTCTTTCTTCTAAAATGTCATCCACATCTCCCTTGTGTTTATTTGTGTCTTCCAAGTCATATTTTCCTTCAATTATCTCACCAGTTTGTATTACCCTTGATGATGTGGTAACTTGAGAGGTACACAAGAAGCTGGCAGTGTTTTTCTCCTCTCTTAGCTCAGATCTTTTTGGGAGCCACGTTTTAACTTACGAATTACTGTCTTTTATGCTTTAGTTATGAGTCCACTTTTTATCATGATCCAAGGCTGTGCTGCTACATGTGTGTGTGTGTGTGTGTGTGTGTGTGTGTGTGTGTCCATCTCTCCGTGTGTATGCCCATCTCTCCGTGTGTGTGTGTCCGTCTCTCCGTGTGTATGCCCGTCTCTCCGTGTGTATGCCCATCTCTCCGTGTGTACGTATTGTGTGACGGTGTTGTCCAGTCGATCTTACGTCCTTCTATTCAGTTTTCCTTGTGTCTTCAACTCCTCCTGATCAAGAAACAATATTTTCACTCAACTTGGCAATCCTGGTCTACACGAGTGGATGTGTGTATGTTGGTCCAGGAATATGACCATATTAGCCACAGTTTATGATCCCTTTGTACTGAGGGAAAAAAAATGTTATAACCTATAATTTGTGTGTTTACAACTCTTGGGGGAAGTAAAGGTTGTCGCCACCACTATCACCACCACTAACACCATCACCAGGTTGCAGGAATGATAACGGGTGGACAGTTGCCTTCGGTCATAATAATATCACTCGTGTTAGTAAGTTTATAAACCCCACCACGCTCAGAGGTGTTGATATACGTTACTTGTGGAGAATAAACCCGTCTTTGTTTCCTATCATCATCATCATCAGTATCGTTCAGAAATCATTGTACGACTTGGGTAAACAAACACTTCCTAAGCGGGCGTGTGATACCCCGTAGAGCGGCGCTAATTTGTAATGTGAGGAGACGCAGTGTGACTTATAAATTGGTGTAGTGCAGTGGTGTTGTGGAGGTGTGGGCGGTGTGTGGTGTTGTGGAGGTGAGGTGGGTGTGTGGTGTTGTGGAGGTGAAGTGGTGTTGTGGAGGTGAGGGGGGCGGTGTGTGGTGTTGTGGAGGTGAAGGGGGTGTGTGGAGGTGAGGGGGGGCGGTGTGTGGTGTTGAGGTGAGGGGGGACGAGGTATTCTGACCTTATCTACCAGAGACCTTCTTTGGTAGAGCTGTTGGATAAAAAGCTTGGTGTAAAGTGCACGGTGACTGTGTGTGTGTCGGGACATTTTTGTAACAAGGCTGCACGTCTAATTGATAAGTATAAATGACTGTAAATATACTGTATGTATTACTTGAATATTTAAAGGTTCATATGTGCTGTTTTTTTTTTTTTTAATTTCATGAAGTCCTTAACCTAATCTAACCTCCTCCATCTTGCTAGAGAAAACGGGCCTTGGGTATAGTTGTTTGAGGAAGCAGGTCATGGTTGGTTACTACTGGCATAACTTATTGGCGCCAGACTCACCTCTCAAGCGTTCATCATCAGGAGGCGGGAGTGCTTCTCTTGGGCAGGTTGAGTGTGTGTGTCGTGTTAGAGAGGCAACAGATGGTATACTGTACTGGTGTTGCTTTGATTACGGTACAGTCTTGTGCTTGGTACGGTACAGTAGGGTAGTGTGTGTTGGTGTGTCGGCATCACCCGTTGTGCTTACAGGGTGAGGTATTGAGCTAAGGTAAGATTTTCCCCGCTGTCTCTTGAGTCCACGATGATCCGCCGTGCTCTGCTGGTGTGGCTGTCCATGATGACTCCAGCACGGTAGAGCAAACACGTCTCCCGCGGGAACAAGTGACGCTACGTAAAAACAGCTGTCAGGAGCGGTCACTGGTCTAAATTATTCTTTTATTGCCACTTACATATAAAAACAGAAAGTTAAGACATATTTTGGTATTGTAATTGATATGTGACTTTTTAGCTTTCATGCCAGTAATAGACACACACACACACACCCCGTTATAAACAGGTGGCACTATTACTTAGTTTACACATTAGCGGGGTGTTGAGGCGTGTAGTGTAGCAGGTGGTGTGGCTGACGAAGGAGTGAGCGATCACCAATACTGTGTTTGCTGGAGGCTTTCCCCGCTCACTGTTTAGTTTCCCGTGTGTGTTACTGTTGGCTGGTCACTGTACCGTTATGTTCACTGTTTAGTATATACAAGCTGTTTATGTTAGTGTTAATTACACATTGTATACCTCACGTTAGAGCGGGCAGGTAAGGTAATGTGTAGACCAGCTCAAAGGTCAGGAGTGTTGTGGTGAGTCGCCTCCATCCTTGTGGTGCGCTGCCGCCGTGAAGGTATTACGTGTCTCTCAGGTTGTCTGTGTGTTCCAGTCATCAGCCGAGTGTTGGGAGACAGACCACACTGTCCAGACTCTACCTTGGCCACTCTAGGTACTGTAGACTCTGGTCAGATTCACCTTGGCCACTCTAGGTACTGTAGACTCTGGTCAGATTCACCTTGGCCACTCTAGGTACTGTAGACACACTGGCCAGACTCCACCTTGTTCCACTCCTGCTGGTTCAGTGTCCTGGCCTGGGGACCTTAGGAGGCAGAATCTCAGGGAGGAGAGCGTTACCACCGCCTCTCCTTGTGGTACCTTTGACCTTACCCATAGACGCGAGTGCAATAATAAATAAGTGTGAAGGGCTGAACATCACTTCCTTGTTCACACACACACACACAGTATCCAGATCACATGGTATTATGGTACAGTGTATATGATGTAATGTCATGATGTTGATAATGAGTGGGGCAGTGTTTCTCAACTTGTTAATAAGATCATTCGTGTAATAGATCATCCTGGTTAAACTTTTCACTCTTGTGTGTGTGTGTGTGTGTGTGTGTGAAGATGATTGTTTCCTCCTCCCTGACACTCCTCCATCACCAGTAATAGGTGTGGTGTACCGGCCAGCCTCTACAGTATACCACAACTTCTTATGGTGGATAATTCAAGTTTTTCACCTCCTCGCGCCCTGCAATCTCAACACCTGCTCTCTCATTGTATTTACTGCAGATGTCATATTTTGTAGTGTCATCCTCTCTCTCTCTCTCTCTCTCTCTCTCTCTCTCTCTCTCTCTCTCTCTCTCTCTCTCTCTCTCTCTCTCTCTCTCTCTCTCTCTGTGCTAAAAGGAGCTGTGATTATATATTAGCCTTGAATAATACTAATAATACTGACCTCAAATACAAGAACAATAGTATCTTATCACTCAAGGGAAAACTCGCTCATCTGTCTCCTCCTCCTCCTCTCAGTCAGACTTCAAGATGACCAGGAGCTCTGATGTCACATTTAACTGAGGAAGAACGAGTGAGTAGAGAGACACACCCCAGACCAGACTGCCACTACTGCTACAGGAGCTAGGACCACGTACAGTACCTCCCTGGCTTATAGTACTGACGAAGGGTGTGAGTCGCCCCCACAAGATAACCGTTTTACACACACACACTTAAAAGTTCCTCAGTTACTCTTCAACAGATCTGCTACTTTCTTCCCCTCAGTACAGAACGAAAGACGACACCCCTCTCAAGCTTAACACACTGCTCAAGCTTAACTAACACCCCCCTCTCGAGCTTAACATCTCCCTCAAGCTTAACACACTGCTCAAGATTAACTAACACCCTTTTCGATCTTAACACCCCCAAGCTTAGCGCCCCTCTCAAGCTTAACGCCCCTCTCAAGCTTAACGCCCCTTTCAAGCTTAACACTCCTCTCAAGCTTAACACCCCTCTCAAGCTTAACACTCCTCTCAAGCTTAACACCCCTCTCAAGCTTAACACCCCTCTCAAGCGGTCTGTTTAGTACCATGAGTGAGATTTTTCCAGCTGCACGTTTACTCCTTCAAAAGCTGGCCAGGTCACAGCTGCCCTGGATTCCTTACTTTATTTATTGGTGAAAGTTGACAGATATGAAGGGACACGGGGGTAGGTAGATGACTGGTGGTTGTGGTGGATGACTGGTGATTGTGGTGGATGACTGGTGGATGTGGTGGATGACTGGTGATTGTGGTGGATGACTGGTGGTTGTGGTGGATGACTGGTGATTGTGGTGGGCAACTGGTGGTTGTGGTGGATGACTGGTGATTGTGGTGGATGACTGGTGGTTGTGGTGGATGACTGGTGGATGACTGGTGATTGTGGTGGGCAACTGGTGGTTGTGGTGGATGATTGGTGATCACTTATTCAGGTCTAGTTAGTTGACGTGGACTGGCTAATATTGTCTCGCTTAATAATAATAATAATAATAATAATTAACGGTTTATTGAAAGAGCTTGGCAGCCAGAAGGCTGAAAATATACAGTTACATATTTGGGGAATGGGTTACGAATTACAAATAATATACAAGTAACATAAGTGACACAAATAAGACATATAATAACTTAGATGGGGAAAAGCTCAAACTACAGTTCATTTCAACATAGTGACAGTGTTACAGTATTACAAGTTGTTGATAATTTTTACAATGGTTGGGACTGGGCTGTTCTTATAGCGATCAGTTCGTGCACGTATGGGCTGGATGCGGTTGTGGTGTCGCACAGCAATTCTCGGACAAGGGATCTCAGGTGGTAGTAGGAGCCGGTGTTGGGGATGGTGTAGAAGCTTCTTACCAAATTTGCAGATGAGGTCGTGGTGATGGTCAGTGAGAGTCGAAAGGGTCAGTGTGTTGAGCGCTTCTTGGTATGTGGAGTAGGAGGGGGAGAGAATAATCTTGCATGCCCTCTTTTGCACTTTTTCTAGGTGTTTACGTTGTGTGGCATTTAGGGAGGAAGACCAGGTGGGGGAGGCATAGGTGAGCTTGGGAAGTATGAATGTTGTGTAAACACTGAGGAGCTCGTGTGCAGGAACTCCGAGGGACTTGAGTCGGCGGAGGAGGTGGAGACGGAAACTGGAGGATTTGACAACTTCATTGACGTGTGGTTTCTAATTTAGTTTGTTGTCTATGGTGACGCCGAGGAGCTTCGTGGAATCTACAACCTGGAGTGTGTTCGGACCTAGAGTAATGGAAGGAGGTGGGACAATGTCGGAGGAGAGGTTGATGTGCATAACCATGGTCTTGGTATGGTTGATGTGTGTGTGTGTGTGTGTGTGTGTGCCGTCCGGTAGAGGGAGGGGGTACCGCTACTCAAGTCTTGGTTTACCTTATGCAAATACCTCAACAGGATGCTAAGTGAGCCAGCACCTGCGCTCCTCCCCACCTCGCCCCGTCTCGTTCCGCCCCACCTCGCCCCGCCCCGTCCCACCCCGGGTAATCATGTAAATATTCCATCTTATCAGTTAGTATTTTATCTTTACACTTACCATATAGGGAGGTAAACACACACACACACACACACACACACACACACACATGGGGCATTTTTCTCCCAGTCCTTCTCTTGCTGCACCTACTAACCTGCTCCCACTACCACCACCGTCCTCGTTAACATCACACCCCGCCCCCCTCTTAACGTCTTGCAGGGAACGTAACATCAACGCTGTACACTATTGATGGTGTATCTGTGTACAGTGGGTGAGCATCAGGGCGTTACCAGCAGTAGATGATGAGTCGGCCTTGATGTTGGCCCCTGCTAACAATTGAGTACTGTGTGGGTGGTGAGGGGGGCGGGGTGGTGAGAGGGGTGGGGTGGTGAGGGGGGCGGGGTGGTGAGGGGGGCGGGGTGGTGAGGGGGGTGGGGTGGTGAGGGGTGTGGTGGGGTGGTTGAACTTGGTATGGAAGGCCCCGCTGAGACATAAGGCCAAGATGGTGTCCTCATAAAGCTGTACGTCCCTCTATAATAGCCAACCATTTGTGTAATGGATGGTTCCTTTATATCACTCTTGATGATGTGATTAGATAAGAAATTTATTGCAGCTGATGTTGTGTGTTGACGTGTGTGTGTGAGAGAGATTAGTTAGTTATTTACCTGAGGTATTTGCTCTCTCTCTCTCTCTCTCTCTCTCTCTCTCTCTCTCTCTCTCTCTCTCTCTCTCTCTCTCTCTCTCTCTCTCTCTCTCTCTCTCCAGAATTTCTCGTTACTGGAAATAAAAAAAATAATGGGTAGGCGAGAGGTTTTGTGGGTCCTGATCATTGCCTGTCAGTCAGCACCTCGAGTGTATAACATATGAGGTGTGTGAAGCTCTCTGAAGGGTGCGTCTCCAACCCTTTAGTTCTCTTGAGGGAAACCCATACAAAATCCTATAGTAAGGTTCCCGTGTATTGTCAGACTCCGTGAAGGTGAGACCAAGTGTAAATTTTTTGTATTAACCAGCCCATATTTGGTCTTAGGAGCTCTGTATGGCTTATGGTGTGCTAGTGGCAGTAAATCATATTGCCTTTTTTGTCGTCTGGGATCACATATTTGGTGGGCAGGACAAAAGGTCTGCACATGGTCTCATCTTGATGGAAGTTTACGTTATATGAGGACCTTGTTGGCTGTTATAATGGTGTCCCACATTGCTCCCGACCCTCTAATGATGCCAGGTGTGTAAACTACAATACGTAATGTTTCACAGTCAAGGATTTGATGAAACTCGCTTCATCGGGACGACCACCCACCTCACCAGGTGTAACAGCGGCGATAGTTGTTGCTCGCCGCTAGCAGTTGTTGCACACCGCCAGCAATTGTTGCACACCGCCAGCAGTTGAATGTTGGTAAGAGGGCACTTCCTGGGGCGACGTGCAGGTGTTGTGCTGAGCCGTGTGGGGTCTGGGCGGGAGGCGTGGGTTAATGTGCGGGACGCTGAGGAGAGACAAGGTTGTGATGGAGACAGGCTCACAGCTGGCCACCATGCACTAGCCAGGTTTAAAGCGAAGATGTACTGTCTTATCGAATAGACGTGTTTCAGGAAGCTGTACCATAAACACTTAACATCGTGGCGTTAGTGTTGAGGTTCGTCCGCATGAATGAAAGTGGGGGTGTCCAGACGTGTGAGATAATGGTGCTTACGGGTGACAGGTGGGAGGGGGAAGGACTTAAGACTGGCCAGGTGGGATGGCAGGTAAGTAATGTACCAGGTGGGTGTATACGCCACACCCACCCACCTGATATGCTTATCTGACCTCGTAATTGTTGAGACGTGGGGCGGGGGGGGGGGGGGGGGGCGGGCGGTGTGTGTATTATAAGGGAGATCTCTCGATAAGGAATAACTTCTATAGGATTTGCATGCTGATGACGGCCATAATGCCTCCAGTTGGTGAGCTGGCGGCGGCCCAAGATATATACTGTATGTAAACATTTGTAATGGGATCTTTTATTTATTGAAACTAAGGTTAATTATTATTACTCTCGGGTGTAAACGTTCTTTTCACTGTGTGATTTTATTTATTTATTCATTATTAACTAATGAACACCAGGCTTCCCAGAGTGTTAGCCTCAAGTTGTAGCTCCTAGACGTTGCCTTCAACCTCATCAGGTTATTATTATTATTATTAGTAGTAGTAGTAGTAGTAGTAGTAGTAGTAGTAGTAGGCCGTTTGTCACCGTAAACTAGCTCTCGATGCTGCGCATAGGAGGAACGAGAACGACAAGAGAAGGGCATATGGGGAGAGAATACAAAATGTTGATCAAGGCAGCTTCACTCCTCTAGTGTTCACAACCTCTGGTGGGATGGGCCCAAGTGCAAGATGTTTCTACGCCAGACTCGCGGAGCTGATCTCCGAACAGAAGCAGCAGCCCAGAAGTTATGTTACAGCCTGGATGAGATGTCGACTGTCCTTCTCTCTCCTTCGGTCGGCTTTGCTCTGCCTCAGGGGAACGAGAGCTTCTGCCTCTACTCCGACAACTGCTGCAGATATTGACTGAGGCTACAGTCACTGAATGCCGCATGGATCTGCGGCTGAACTAATTTAACACAGATAGGATAGCTTCTTATGTATTAGGATATTTAATATTAAGGTAAATAAATGGTGGCGAAGGTGTGGCTATTGGGGGAGGCTGGAGGCCACGTTTTAAAAAAAAAAAAAGAAAAAAAAAAGTAGTAGTAGTATTTATGGTTGTATAATGTGAGACGATGGAGTGTTTCATCTTAGTTTTGTGTATTGGCAGACGTGATACATATTTCTTGAAGGGTTAATATTTGTTGTGTGTGGTGTAAACATACATGTATTGACAGTATCTTTCTTCTCTTTCCAGGTAAGGAAGTACAGTATTGGAAGTGTCTGTCGGGTTTTGTTCGTCTCAGCACAGGTAAGATTCATTGGTCTGGTGAGTAGTGGTGGTGGTGATAATGGGTTCGTGTTGGTGATTGTGAGTCATTGTTGGCGATTGTGCGGGAGTGTTGGTGGTGGTGATAGTGAGTTTTTGTTGGTGGCTTTCATGTGTGTGGTAGTATTGTTATTCCGGGATAGAGGAGTTTGTGTGTTGGTTGTACTGATCGTCTTAGCGTGACGGCGACCAATAACGCTGTGTTGACCCGGTGGAGGACAGGTGGCCGAGTCTATTGTATGCACGGGTAGTTCATGGGCACTTCCAAGATGGTGATGGTGTTTGTTGTAGGAATTTGATGGCCAGTGGCAGACGTGGCCCCTCGTAGCTGGTGTGTGGCTCATGGCAGACGTGGCCCCTCGTAGCTGGTGTGTGGCTCATTGCAGACGTGGCCCCTCGTAGCTTGTGTGTGGCTCATGGCAGACGTGGCCCCTCGTAGCTGGTGTGTGGCTCATGGCAGACGTGGTCCCTCGTGGCTCATGGCAGACTTGGGGGCTCTCGACTGACGTTGGAGCTCGAGGCAGATGCAGGAGTCGTGGTGGGTGTCTAACCAAGGTCACCCCGTGTTAAGAGTCGTGAATTACGTAGGTTGCCAGTAGGTGCGTTGTGTGTGTGTGTGTGTGTGTGTGTGTGTGTGTGTGTGTGTGCGCGCGCGCGCTTGCAAAACACCCTTCAAGAAATACACACACACACACACCGAATCCAACCTCGACCCTTAGCACTGAACTTGGTAAAGAGACCATCTACTGCTCTGACCTTCCTCTCGCCTTGAACTTTCACATTCTTCAATGATGGTAATTGACCGCCTCACCAAAGTTCCAGATTCTCTCGCCAAAGTTCCAGACTCTCTCACCTGTGTCTATGGGAAAGTTTTTACCTCGCTATTTTAAGTAGATGATTGTTAGAGTTGTGGTTTAGTGGTATACGCCCCTCCCGACCGGATATACTTTAACAAGCTTGAGGTTATTGAACGTTATGTATGGTACAGTGTATAATTGTATTCAGTATTATTTGGGTATTTTTTGTGTATTTGTATTTTAGTTTCATTTTGTAGTTTACTGACGTTGTATATCAAAAGGGTAATGTTCAGGTAAGTTTATTACAGGTGTTGGGTGATAACTTTGGCTGTGTTATTGTAAGCCTGGACTATGGTAGCCTTGAGCTTGGTGCCGTGACTGTGTGGAAGGCTCGAGGAGGCTTCGTGACCACACACACACACGCGCACGCAGAAGTACACACTGCTACACACACACACACACTCAATAAAACAGCAGAAGGCTCAGTCTGTACAATGTCATCCACTTTTGCGTTAGTCCACAGAAGAGCTTTACAGGTTTTTTACTTAATTCTTGTTGTGTTTGTGGTGAGGCCTTGACCCCTTGGTGTGTGTATGGGGGGGGGGGGGGCACTGTAGTATACTGGATGATACATGCGGCCCTTCAAGGTGATGAACGGTGGCTAGAAGAGCCTTACACACACACACACACACACACACACACACACACGTCTTCTCCTTTCATCAATCTTTTCTAATTTGCTCAACCACATTATCTCTCCCTGGCTAAACCTAAATGATAATGTACTTTTGTTTTGTGCATCAGTTCCTCCCTCCCTCCCTCCCTCCCTCCCTGCCTGGTTCTCTCCCTCCCTACCTGCTTCTCTCCCTCTCTCCCTGCTTCTCTCCCTCTCTTCCTCCCTGCTTCCTTCCACAGCCCCCAACAAACACCAATAACCCTCCACGTCCCTGTTAGAATCATATCCTCACACAATCGACTCCTCAACCCCTGTAGCAACTTCTCAACCCTTGATACTGTAGGAGGAGGAGGAGGAGGTGTGCGGGCCCGTCTCGTTGGTGTTGTTATCGTGTCATCTGGGTCCTGTATGAAGCTTAGCTACCTGTACCCTCACAATGGGGTTAACCCTAAGCTGGACGGTAAATCTTTTTGGATAAGACGTTGCTAAGACATCTCTAAGTCTGAGGTTCCCACTTGAATTTTAACAAGTTCCCCCTACACATGTATTATTTGTATGTGTTCGTCCATACTGATTGAAATAGACATTGGGGGGGTATATTTATTATTCTTTTTATATATATACTAAATAATTTGTGTTTCTGTTATCAAATTCAAGTAAGTTTTATTAGTTTTAAGTGACATTTATAATAGCCGTTCATGTTGGTGTTGCTTTTTAGAAATTCATTGAACAAAATTCCTTGTATAATAAATTTCGACTTTCCTGTTTACGCTGTGGTCGGTGCGTGAAGAGTTCCTCCTCGGGTTGGTTATGCCGTGGCACGCGCTGGGCTCCTCCCGCTGTTCTGTGATGGCAGGAAGGAAATGAACGGCTCTCACATGAATTTAGATGAGGCTGGTTCTTTATCATGCCAGAGAGCCGGTGACGTCACAGGCTGGTGGTGGTGTGTGTCTGGCTTACTGTCTGCTGGGCGGGAGTCTAGCTTACCACTGTCTGCTGGGCGGGAGTCTAGCTTACCACTGTCTGCTGGGTGGGAGTCTAGCTTACCACTGTCTGCTGGGTGGGAGTCTAGCTTACCACTGTCTGCTGGGCGGGAGTCTAGCTTACCACTGTCTGCTGGGTGGGAGTCTAGCTTACCACTGTCTGCTGGGTGGGAGTCTAGCTTACCACTGTCTGCTGGGTGGGAGTCTAGCTTACCACTCTGCTGGGTGGGAGTCTAGCTTACCACTGTCTGCTGGGTGGGAGTCTAGCTTACCACTGTCTGCTGGGTGGGAGTCTAGCTTACCACTGTTTGCTGGGTGGGAGTCTAGCTTACCACTGTCTGCTGGGCGGGAGTCTAGCTTACCACTGTCTGCTGGGCGGGAGTCTAGCTTACCACTGTCTGCTGGGTGGGAGTCTAGCTTACCACTGTCTGCTGGGTGGGAGTCTAGCTTACCACTGTCTGCTGGGTGGGAGTCTAGCTTACCACTGTCTGCTGGGTGGGAGTCTAGCTTACCACTGTCTGCTGGGTGGGAGTCTAGCTTACCACTGTCTGCTGGGTGGGAGTCTAGCTTACCACTGTCTGCTGGGTGGGAGTCTAGCTTACCACTGTCTGCTGGGTGGGAGTCTAGCTTACCACTGTCTGCTGGGTGGGAGTCTAGCTTACCACTGTCTGCTGGGCGGGAGTCTAGCTTACCACTGTCTGCTGGGCGGGAGTCTAGCTTACCACTGTCTGCTGGGCGGGAGTCTAGCTTACCACTGTCTGCTGGGCGGGAGTCTAGCTTACCACTGTCTGCTGGGTGGGTGTCTAGCTTACCACTGTCTGCTGGGTGGGAGTCTAGCTTACCACTGTCTGCTGGGTGGGAGTCTAGCTTACCACTGTCTGCTGGGTGGGAGTCTAGCTTACCACTGTCTGCTGGGTGGGAGTCTAGCTTACCACTGTCTGCTGGATGGGAGTCTAGCTTACCACTGTCTGCTGGGCGGGAGTCTAGCTTACCACTGTCTGCTGGGCGGGAGTCTAGCTTACCACTGTCTGCTGGATGGGAGTCTGGCTGGAGGTTTCACACAGGCTTGCAGGTGGGGTATGGATGAATGGATGGATGGTTGACTTGGCTTGGATGTAGGATGGATTAGTGGCTGACTTGGCGGCAGGATTGGTGGCCGAGTCGACACATCTTGCTTCACCCATCCCAAAAATCGACACATCTTGCTTCACCCATCCCATCAGTCGACACATCTTGCTTCACCCATCCCATCAGTCGACATATCTTGCTTCACCCATCCCATCAGTCGACACATCTTGCTTCACCCATCCCATCAGTCGACACATCTTGCTTCACCCATCCCATCAGTCGACACACCTTGCTTCACCTATCCCATCAGTCGACACACCCTGTTTCACCCATCCCATCAGTCGACACACCCTTCTTCACCCATCCCAACAGTCGAGAGAGAGAGAGAGAGAGAGAGATCAACACAAAGAAGCGAGTCATGAGGTAGGGAGTTCGGGTGGATGTCAGGAGAGAGAGAGAGAGAGAGAGAGAGAGAGGTGTGGTAGCTCTGAAAGTGGTGGTGGGTCCAGGGCCATGGCGAGACTCGTCTTCACCCTCAGGGGGCCACACGCTCTGCCTTGTAAGGAAGCTGTTGGTGACCTCTTCTCTCCTTTACAACTCTTACCATGACTTCCCCCCTTTTCTCTCTCCTTCCTTCTTAATCTCCCGCTCATTATTCACTTACCTTCAATATCCTCTTCATTTTTCATTTCTATTTTGTATAAATATTTATCTCCTACTACTCACCTTCCTCCTCCCTCAGTCAGTAGCCTAAGGTGGACACAGGAAGAACTTCGTTCACCTTAAAAGACGCGATTTTATTCTAAAGGTCGGAAACAAACACACACACACGCACACACGCACGCACGCACACACACACACACACACACACACACACACACACGCACGCACGCACACACACACACGCGCGCGCACACACACACACACACACACACACACACACACACATGGCTACCGTGTTCCTGTAATTAATTCGGGAGGTAAATAATTGCTCAGGTGGATATACGGGTAGATGTAAACACGTAAGTGATCCGTCTATATGTTATGTAAGACCTCAGGACTCGTCTTCAGGTAAAGTCAATACGACGGAGTGAGAAGAGCAAGTAAATGGGATGTTTGAACAGGACGGCAGCCTGGTGTGTGTGTGTGTGTGTGTGTGTGTGTGTGGTAGGCTATGTGTGTGTTTTGACGTGTTCTTCAGGAGGGAACACTCCCCTCGGCTCCTCAAGGTTGGTCGGCATTTTTTTTTTTTGGGGGGGGGGGCACCCCCCTACATCCTTATGTAAGGTGAAGCGCCGAAGCGTTTATAGCGCCCAACAGGGAAGCATGCTAAGTTCATGCTTGCCTTTATGTCTCATGAGTTAAGGGCGTAGAAGCCTGAAGAGTCAAGGGCGTAGAAGCCTCAAGAGTCAATGGTTTATGTCTAAGCAAGTTATTGGAAGCTCCAACAACTTGTCCCTGAATACAAATTCGCAACTTTCGATTTACAGCAGGTACCCACATTGTCGGCAATTGGCGAGAAAGAGAGTTTATGGCTTGTGAGAAGGGTTGGGTCACCGCCACCATCAGCCACGGTATGGGAGACCCCACACCAAGTTGGCCGGGGGGCTGTGCTGGCCAGGATGCTGAGCTGGGCTGGGCTGGGCTGTGCTGTCTGGGCACTCAGATGGGGAAGTCCAGGAGGGAATTTATCGTTCAGGAGAAGACCTTAGTTAGGGGGGTCCTAGGGAATGGTGGGGGTACTAGGGAATGATGGGTAAGGACACAGTTGAGTAATGCCACAGGTAGGAGGGATATACCTGGGTGAGGCAACCAATGCGGAAGACGAGGTGCTAATGCAATAGTGGCCAAGACAGAGGACAGTGAGCGTGGGTACAGAAGGTTACTGAGGGAGACAATACATACATACATACATACATACATACATACATACACACACACATACACACACATACTGTACATACATACATACTGTACATACATACATACATACATGCATACTGGTGATGATTTACGCTACAGGTTGCTAAGGTTTGACAGTATGAGGTAGTTAATATATTGTGTGGTATGTGAGACAATGGTGAGGTAGACGGTGTTGGTGCGGTGTGGTGCGGTGTGGTGCGGTGTAGTGCCAAGTCACACAAACAAGCGATGGAATAATTGAAAAAAAAAAACTCCATCGTGTTTCTTGCTTCCTTTCTTTATTCTCCTCTTGTTTGTTTAGCAGCCAAACCAAGTTCTTGTTTGGTTTTGGTTGAGTTTTTCCTTGGTTGCCTGGATCATTGCCTGCCGCCTGAGCCTCTGTTTACACGGTAGTCGAGGCGTCAGGTAAAAAAAGCCCGATTAGGTCACGTATACCTTGATGGGGTATTGTGGGTAACCAGCTGATGTTTACGTTGTTGGACCTTGGCCAGTATGACCCTGGGGGGGGGGGGGAGAGTCGTAGTCCAAGGAACATAAGACGAGGACGAGAGGAAGACGAATAAACAAGGAAGATGTAAAGGTAAAGAAGAGAGAGAGACAAAGACAGAAAGAGATGATCCGCTTGAATGAAACCAGAAAGATAGGAAATACCCTGGAAGGATGTCGTAATAAAGAGAAAGAGAGAGAGAGAGAGAGAACAGTAATACAATGCTTTATAACTGAACGTAGATGAGAGATTTTTACGAATATTAAATTGAAAGTCTATTAAGTGAATCCCAGAGAAACTTGTATAGAAAAAAAAACTTGTATTTTAGTGTGAGTAAATATGAGATTTAACCGGGTAGACATAACAGAGGAATGTGTAGGTGAGAATGATAACACGTTTGGCAAGGTAGTGAAGAGTGAGTGTGTGTGTGGTAACCCTTATATGGAGGAGGGGGAGGAAGAGGTAGGCGGAGAAAGGGGGATGAAGAAGAGGGGGAAGAGGCGGAGGGGGAGGAAAAAGAAGAAGAGGATGAGGAAGGAGAAGAAGAAGAAGAAGAGGCGGAGGAGCAGTAGGAGGAGAAAGTTATGTGGGTGGCGGTGAGTCTCCTGTCCTGTTCTGTCCTTGATGGTGGCTCTGTTATTGGACTGTCCCTCGGTAGGTGGAGAGGGTCAGGAGGAGAGGGGCAGGAGGAGAGGTGTCAGGTGGAGAGGGGCAGGAGGAGAGGGGCAGGGGGAGAGGGGCAGGAGGAAGACGGGGGTAGAAGCAGAAAAGGAGAGGGCAAGGAGGGTTGGTGTGTCTTACTCTGGGTTAGGAAGAGCACCCGGTGTGTGTGTGTGTCTCAGAGGTCAAGTCATTCTCACCATCTTCTCACAATATCTCGCACTCTGGATGATGTGTCTCTAACTATTCTTTGTAAGTCTTAGTATGTTGGCCTTCACAACTAACAAATTTGGAAGAAAAATCTGAACAAGTTATACCTATATTCCGCACGGGGTGTTCATGCATTTGAATTGGTAAGAGAACACCCTTGCTTTGCGTCAACTTACAGATGTCTGATTGCAGATGAAGCATTGAAGATCCGTTGTGACTGATGTTGAAAGCTTTAATTTTATTTACTGTTAGCGTAATTGTTAATATAAGTTAGGGTAGAGTCAGCAGTGAGAGTGAGGTATCATTGACGTCGGCCCTAGAGATGCCAGTGATTGTTATTTCGTATAGCCTTTTAGCTGCAGTGGCAACTCGGCACGTGATTGTGTCACTCACTGACTCACTCACACGTCACTGACGGAGAAACATATAACTGACTCACTGACGGTGAACATTTAATATCTACCATAGCTTATTTTTTTATTTTTTAATATAACATTTTCAGTGTGAGAACTTTTGAAACAAGTGATAATTAAAACAGAGTAAAGTTTAAAAACAGTAGATGAGGTGGACACAAGTTTGTGGTGAGGAGGATAACAATCGGTGAGCCTCTTCCCCTGCAGCCTCACCACCCTCGCTCCTCAAGCTTCCCGGAGGTGCATACTGAAGAGGGCCTACTAGTGCTGGAGGCGCTCAACCTACCAGTCTGTAATTGTTTCTGCGCGAACGTGTAATTTACCTCCATTAAAATGTCTTAACATCGGGGTTGGTTCTGGTTCACTCGGGATTCGTGCGGCGGCGGGACAGTTGGTATCTGTGTCTGTCTGTCTGTCTGTCTCTCAGGGGGGATGTCCGGTCCTCTTGTTCTCACCAACACAGTACTTGAAGTTACAGCCAGACCGCAGTTCCCACCAGGCCTCCTCTTCCGCTGCCTCCTCCTCCTCCTCCTCTTCCTCCTCCTGTTTCTTCTCCTCTTCCTCCTCCTGCTAAACCTCCTCTATCTTTCTCCGGGAAGGCCACGAAGAAAGTTTTGTGTTGAGGCGCGGGGAGAGTTTTTTTGTTGAACTTCTGACTCCCTGCCTGGGCTGGGTGGGTGGCGTGCTGGGACTGTTCCTCCTCTGTTGTGTCGCTACAGATAACAACTTCCATCAAGTTTCTCGTACAAGTGTGTGGTTTTTTTTATGTGGTCACGGAGTCTCCCGATACGTAGGAAGGTTTGTTCTATGTTGTGCCGTGTCATTATTCCCCGTTGAACAAAGTTTAGAGAGAGACTTACTTCAACTCGGCATACCTTCAGAATTTCTCGTCCAGGGCAAAACTCAGACACTTAATACTGTATTGGTGGCTTTATGACGTAATTATGTGCAGTTTTTATATATTTTTAAACAAACTGATAATTTTCTTGTACAGTCAAATATAAAACATCAGGAAATAGTAATTGTGAACGAGTCATTAATTTACTCCACAATTTAAAGGTGGAATGGTTGTTTAGCATCCTTAGTCAGGCTACTATTGCGAGGTTCCTTAGGTCCATTCTGGGAGTTTTAATACAATGTAAGCAAACACAGAGGTGCCACATCTCACAAAACGCGCCAAACACTGTACCAGGTGGAACTGTGACCGACTGTACTGTACATGTAGCAGTATAGTTGTATGTGTCTGTCTGTCTTGGTATTACAAAGCCTTTTTAATGGCATAACTCAACCATCGTTAGACTGATTTTGGCCAGAATTGATGCATGGAAGACAGTTTAGGTGTTCAAAGGTGAAGGAAGGACCACCAGTATATATTAATAATGATTTCGGTGATGGAGAGATACGAACAATGTATTCGTGTACTACATCCTGAAATTCGTGTTGGGAGCGAGAGAGAGCGTGAGGGACGTAGATAGACATTTTGTTCTTATCTGCAGCCAAGACAACATTTTGGGCTTGATTTGGTGTCCTAGCGTGTGCCATTAAGGGCCAAGGCTGGTGCTGGTGGGGCCAAGTCACGGCCAAACACTCTAGACTCACGCCTGTAAGTATCTTAGAGACCCTGGACACACACACACACACACACCTGAAAATCCTTGACGCCAAAATCGTGACAAAGTTGAAGGCTTAACTTATAAGGAAAAAAAAAATAACACATGATCATTTGGCCCAAAGAAACCAAGTTGAGAGTCGTGTTGACATCATCGTGTACCGACAGTATGGTGGCTAAGGTGTGTGGGCCGTTCATCACCTTGACTTTGGGGCAGTGACGGACACATATGGAGTGTTATTCTCGTGGAAACTGTCGAGTAAACATGACAATCTTGTCTCGTTATGAGGAATTTGTATAGAGACGAACCAGAATTTGTATAGATTGAGACGAACCAGGATTTATATGATTAGAATATGAAATTGTAAAGTTTTGATTGTTAATTGAGATGGTGGTAGAGTAATTAAGAATCCTTTGATGGTTGGTGGTGACGTGAAGGACTTCCCCTCTACCAACACAACACTTCAGGTATAGAGGAAACAGAATATTGAGTGTTGAAGTGGTGGTTTGTTTACGTCTTCTGTACATGGTGTGTGTGTGTGTGTGTGTGTTCCCAGCACCAATAGTGGGTGTAAGGAACGCCATCCAAGGACAAACAAGGGTCAGACAAACATCCCTGGCTCATGACTTCACACACACACACACACACACACACACACACATATAACATCCCTGGATATTTTTCTTTAAATTACCTGTAACCGGTGAAGTGTTTCCAGCTCTGATAATGTCGTTCTCACTGCATTAAAACCCACCTTCCTTCTCTTACGTCTCCTGATATTAAAGGGTCTCAGTTGGAAAGATATAGGAGGGTGAGGTGTGGGAACTGGTGCAGCCGGTGATGGAAGAGTGTTGTGTGGGTCTGGGGAGGAAATATTGGAGTCACCTGATATATTTCTCAGCAGTAAGTCAGTCCGGAGGGTGAGTGGCACGACCCCCACCCCTCCACACCCCGCCACCGTTGGCTCCTGTTGCGTTCTAAACTACTTGATGGTGTGCGTGCTGACGTCAACCTTTCTGAACGTTGGTGGTTGGCGTGTTTACAATATTTGCTTCGGGGAACTGTCTCCAGGATATAATGAGGTCGAGCAGGCGGAATATACCTCCGTCATGCAAATCTCCTTCCTTCCTTCCTTCCTTCGTTCGTCTCTACCTCCCCCCAGCGTGGAGTTATTGGGCCACACTCCTCTGTCCCTCGCCTCACTTCGTAGGATTTAAGGACTACCTGGGGCTGGAGTGAGGTGCCTGACGGAGGTGTTTTGGTTCCTCTCAAGTTTTTTTCTTCATACGCACGGGGTTGTGGTCCTTAAGGCGGGGTTGTGGTCCTTAAGCCGGGGTTGTGGTCCTCCAGGCGGGGTTGTGGTCCTTAAGGCGGGGTTGTGGCCCTCCAGGCGGGGTTGTGGTCCTTAAGGCGGGGTTGTGGTCCTCCAGGCAGGGTTGTGGTCCTGAAGGCGGGGTTGTGGTCCTGAAGGCGGAATTGTGGTCCTTCCGGCGGGGTTGTGGTACTCCAGGCGGAGTTGTGGTCCTTAAGGCGGGGTTTTATACCTTGGAATTAACAAAGTTTGTTTAATTCAAGTTAAATATTTTTCAGTATTAGGGATTTTGTTCTTTACTAAATATTCTCTTATATTTCCTTTTTATTCCCCCTTCCCCTTATCCCCCCTTCCCCTTACTCTTTCCGTCCTTTTTCTCCCTATCTGTCCGTGCGTTTGTCTGTCTCCTGAAACTCTCCATCTGGTGGGTGAATGGTATATGAGGGTTTAATCCTAACTACAGTACAACCTCAAACACTGTCTGTATGTATGTCCGAGTCTTGGCCAGGAGGTGAGGCATGTCACTGATATTACAACTACAGCTTATATGGCGACTCTTCCCCCCTCCCTCCAGTGTGAACCTGTGGCGGAGACTAGCTTGAACTTCGTGTGTGTGTGTGTGGTTGATGGTGTTACAAGGAGGCAGTGTTTTATTTACTCAATGGTAAGACTTGATTGACTGTATTAAAGGTGTATGGATATTAGAAGCGTTTAATACGAGACAATATTTTCGTGACCCTGTTGGTAAGTATGTGTCTAATGTATACTGTGTGTTGGTGTGATGACTGATAGGGCGAGGGAGAGAGTAACCTGAGAACTGACATATTGTGTGAAGGTGGAGTGTTTCTCTTGGTGGTGCGAGTCAGACCTTGGTTTTTCCTTAAAATTTATACATTTGAGGAGGTAGAAAAGATTATATATGGCTATACAGTATATATATATTGCCTCTTGATAACACGAGCGAGATAGTTTCGTGACGATGCTCTTGGCAAAATATTGATGGTAGAAAGTTGTGCCACTTACTGTGAGACCAGTCATCACAACAACCACTGAGATGTGAGCCGTGACTGGTACTTCCTCACCTGTACGGCGTGACTGGTGACAGAGCTTCACTAATATGACGTGGAGCCCTCACACATTATCAAGGCCTGGGTCTTATGACGTCGCTGTAAGATTAAACATCACTGACGGTCGGCAGGTGAAGGAGGTGGTTGGTGACGTCTCTGGCTCAGTCCTCCGTCACAGGTGGTTGGTGGTGGCCTGCCCGGGACTCTCCTTCAGGCGCTGTTGCTGATGACAAATAATGTGCAGTCCTGGTCCCCGCCACCTGACTGGGCCTCTCGCCTACAAAAACTTTCCCGATTCCAAGATGCCGCCTGCCATGGCTCCCGTAACATAGAGGACAGTGTGTTAGCTGTTCACATATTGTTTGTTGGTGACGAGTCCTGCTGTGATGAATGTGTGAGTTGCCTGAGTTTCTCCCTTCACGGTGTTTAAAGTTTCTCACCATCACCTGTCTGTCTGTCTCTGTCTATCTGTCTCTGTCTATCTGTGTCTGTCTGTCTTTTGTCTCAGCCTGGGGGAGACAACCACGCACTACTTGGCCACTATTTACTATTACATTACACACACACACACACCTCCACTGTTCTTCGGGTCCATTCCACACTTTTAATGCATCAACCCAAGGTAGCGCTCTTGTACACAGCCGCCCCCTTACCTCCCGCCAGCTTTTCTCCCGCCCCCTCTCCTCCCGCTCCCTCTCCTCCCGCTCCCTCTCCTCCCGCTCCCTCTCCTCCCGCCCCCTCTTCTCCCGCCCCCTCTCCTCCCGTCCCCTCTCCTCCCCCCCCTTTTTCAATACACCGTTAATTATTATTATTATTATTATTATTATTATTATTATTATTATTATATAAAGACCATTAGTGAAGATGAATGGTTTCCTCCTGATAATTACGTCATCATCAGGTTAACCAGGAACAGTCCGGTAAGGACGTTAATAGATGACTGCTGAATGAGGTCTTATTCCTGACTATCTCCTCCTCCTCTTAACCTAACCTAACCAAACCTGACCTCCTTCCTCCTCCTCCTCTTACCCTAACCTAACCAAACCTGACCTTCCTCCTTCTCCTCTTAACCTAACCAAACCTGACCTTCCTCCTCCTAACCTAACCTCACTCTGTTGGTCTCAGTAAACATTAAGTCCTCCTCCTCCCGAGACCTCCTAACCCACAGACCAACTCTTCACCGTCAGGTTTTTTTTTAATTCTTCAGGTGAACTAATAACCAGTCAGGTGGTGTGTTGGATACCTGTGTCAGGCTCTCATTTGTTCCTGAGTGTTGGTGCTTAAGGCTGTGTCAGGGGATGTGTTTTTATATGTTAGGTACTTACACATAAACACAGCCTCGGGGTCAGTTATGGCTGGCTGGCTGGCTGGGTGGGGTAAGTTATTCCATCTATGTAGTGTGTGAGTTTGTTCATGTCCTTCCCACTAGTTGTCGCCTAAATATTGTCGTTCTTTTAGAACATAAGAAAATAAGGAGTCTGCAATAGGCCGGTTGGCCTGTGCATGACAGCTCCTGTCGAGAGTTACTACCACTCTCTATCATCCATGAATCTATCTAGCGACGAATGGCTGTTCCTCCCCTAGATATATTGGGTTACAAGTGTGTGTGTGTGTGTGTAATAATAATAATAATAAACGGTTTATTAATAGAGTTGCAGCAGGTGGCTGAAAATATACAAAATTACATGTGATTTAGACATAATAATATACGTTCGATACATTTACAGGGCTGTACAGTGCATAAATCAGGAGCTGTTTATTATTTTAACAATAGATGGGATGGTGCTGTTCTTATATCTATCAGTGCGGGCTCTTATGGGCTGAATTTTGTTGTAGTGGCGGACTGCGTCAGGTGGGCGGGGGACTGCCGGTGGCAGTAGGTTGCGATGACGAGGGTGGTGCAGTAGTCCACTGCCAAATCCTGCTAGTGCGTGGTAGTGGAGGTCACTGAGGGATGACATTTCCAGGGTGGAGAGAGTGGAGTGTGTGTGTGTGTGTGGAGGTATAACCCGTGTAATAAACCACAGTTGGCTGGTGTACCTTCCTTGACCTAGACATTATGTAAGGTATAGGAGAGAGGAGAGGAGAGCTGGGTAGGTGGGGGAGGGGTAACCTGCTTGATCGTGGCCCCCTGCTTTATGACGGTGTTCCCTTCGTGTTGACCTTGTACTGTGTGGCATTCCTGTCATGATAAACCTCTCCTCCTCCTTCCAACCTCATCCTCCTCCTCTAACTCACCTCCTCCTCCAACCCCCCTCCAACCCCCTCCTTCCTTGGCCTTGACCTTCTCTGGCTAATGATCTATCTGACGGTGTTGTCTAATGATGGTGTATCAATCGTCTCGTGTCACTCGGATAATGAGCTGCCCGTCAGATTAGGATCTCCTGGTAACTAGACGGCAAACATTCAGGTGACGAAGCAACGACGTGTGTGTGTGTGTGTGTGTGTGTGGTAGAAATACACGCTTGATGTATGTATAGTGTAGCGGTGAGAATGGTGTGGTGTGGTGAGGACGGACAATGCCACAGGGAAGGGAAATGTCCCTTTGTCGACATCATCGTTGGTAACGTCACACTTTTCAACAGCTATAGTCCTGACGTCATCACCACATAGTAATTATCATTTACCATCACTAATATCCTACATTATACCTGGTGACGTCAACTGCGGCCACCATCTTGGATTGTTTTTTATTTCTGGTGTTTAGTTAATGTGAGGTGGGCGAGAGACTTGGTTCAGTAATGACAATACCGAGGTGCGGCAGACGGTCACTCCTTCTCTCCGCTGACCCACATAAACAAATATATTTTTCATCCTTAATAATATTTTGGTGTTAAATGTGTCTCAGGTGTGTGTGTGTGTGTGTGTGTGTGTGAATCAAGAGGTGCACATGACCTGTTTTTACTGAGTGACCCCGTGACCCAGGATGTAGTGTAGGTGTGTCAGCCGCTCACTAAGGTATTTGTTGCGTTAATAACTATCACTCTTAACACCTACAGGGTGATCATTTATTATCTCTCTCTCTCTCTCTCTCTCTCTCTCTCTCTCTCTCTCTCTCTCTCTCTCTCTCTCTCTCTCTCTCTCTCTCTCTCAAACCACAAGACCAAGTTTCAGGAATCAATAAGTCTATACATAGTTAGTCACTCACAGTCAAGAATCCCTATTTACCTGAAGGTCGAATGGATCAGTTCCGCGTCGGTATTTCGTTGTCAATGTGTCTCGTGATTTCTATTTGGGCAATACGTTCATAATTTAAGCTGGTACAATATTTCGTATATGTAATTCATAAGAGATGTTTCAAACTAAGACGAAATTCAGGCATAATTTACAATTATCAAATATCAACATGGGATGGCGGAGACTCGTCGGAATCGACAGCTTTCGAACGGTGAGGACCGTCTGAGCGTCAACTGGGTGTTGTCTGGTCTGACAGACAACGTTGCTAGACTCTTTATTTCCCGCCGATATTTGGCACGTGTGACCGCGCCTTCAGTTAAATATCGGCAATGGGAGGTACGTGTTGACTGTGTTATGACGTCAGGACGCTGCAAATTGGCTCACCTTTGCCTACAATGTTTGGAGTGACCGCTAAAGTGTGTTGACGGACGCCAGGTCAGGAGAGTTATCTAATTCTCGGGACACAGAACCGAACATTTCATCATGATTAAATTGAGTGATGATCCACCAACGTCCATCACATTTCTGCAGTGTTGTCTTAGACGCTGCTCTTCTGGCAGCCTAGTGTGGTCCCTGTTGTACAGTAATGTATTATTGACCTCTGACAACAAAGGTCAATAACGCGTGACCTTACTGTATACTGTGCATTAACCATCAACAGTTAAACATTAAGAGAGAAACAACTGTCTGGTGTTAACAGCGGCGGTAGTGTTGGCAGGTGTCGGTGAGGTGTGAACATCTGGATGTGGGTCGCTGTGTACGAGTCAGTGAGCCAGACAATAATTGCCGGAGTGAGAACTGCCCTGTGCTGGAGGGACTAAAACTGAGAGTGCAAGAAAATATAGAGTGTGACTCCTAGAGTGCAGGAGATGGCTGAGAGAGAGAGAGAGGAGGTGTAGGAATGACTGAAGCTGTGGGTCCCGTTGGTGTGGTCTTGACCCCGAGTATCTGGCGGGTCATCCGCTGCTGCCAGGAGCCTCGGGTCACCTCCATCATCTGATAGTAAAATCCTTTATATATATATATTATATATATATATATATATATATATATATATATATATATATATATATATATATATATATATATATATATATATATATATATATGCAGGTAGTATAGCGCGGCTTTAAACTCTGAACGTCACGTATATACTGTATTTTGTTGGCTTTTGTTGAATCGTTGATTGCAATTATGGATAATATTTGCTCAGTAGAGGAAGGGTGAGCCACTGACAGTACCAGTGGGTGAGACTCCCTGGCTGCTGACAGCTGTGCACCTCCTCCCCTCCCCCCCCCCTGCTGTATTTTGTTCTGACATGTTGAACACTGTTCTTATTTGGCTTGGTAAGTTAGTTATTTGTGTTGTGCATTGTTTAGAAATTGTTGATTGTATACTTTTACTTGGTGATGTTATCTCTGCCAGGTGATCAGTAGCGTTAAACAGGTTCCTCACTACACACACCAACACTCACAAGGCACACTTTTTCCCTCGTGTCCACCTGCACCCACTGTTAGCTCATTAGCCTCGCCCCCACAGTGTTATGTCCACACCCCGCCCACCTGCACCCACTACTTGCTGCCCACCACGTAATGAACTAAAAAAAAACAAGAATTTATCCTGTCTTTGGTGTGAAGCTCATGTTAGCGTGTGATGATGATAATAATAATAATAATAATAATAATAATAATAATAATAATAAGAATAAGAATAAGAATAAACGGTTTATTAATAGAGTTGCAGCCGGTGGCTGAAAATGTACAAACTTACATGTGATTTAGACATAATAATATACATTCAATACATTTACAGGGCTGTACAGTACATAAATCAGGAGGTGTTTATTATTTTAACAATAGATGGGATGGTGCTGTTCTTATATCTATCGGTGCGGGCTCTTATGGGCTGAATTTTGTTGTAGTGGCGGACTGCGCGAGGTGGGCGGGGGACTGCAGGTGGCAGTAGGTGGCGATGACGAAGATGGTGCAGTAGTCCACTGCCAAACCCTGCGAGTGCTTGGTGGTGGTCACTGAGGGATGTGTGTATGTGTGTCACCTTTTTTATTGACCGGACTTGACCTGGCCTGTTGATGATGCTGTTGGAACTGAGCAAGGCTGGGTGCGGTCAGCTGATGGTCGGATCCTTAAAGAAATAAGAAAAGATGGTGTCTGGGCGGCGGTGCTACGTCTCTACACCAGACAGTAAATAATGGTGTTTGAGGTCTACTGCTGTGTGAGGTGCTGCTGTCAAGGCCTTCCCCGGCAGCCTACCCATTCCTCCCTTCCTCAATGCCAGCATAATAATAATAATGATAGTCGTAACAATAATAGATGATAATAAAATATAATATTTAAAAATTCAATGATAATAAAAATAATAATAATAAAGATAATAATAATACACATTGGCCAGCAGCATTATAAGTTATCATGGTCGTGAGGCGTTGATGAGGCTCGTGTAGTGAACAATAATTTTAATATTTAAATAGTACTTTTAGTCCACACACATCCTATGTACACAATGGTGCCAGAATTCGTATGTTACTCAAAAAACTATCTTTACAAAATTCTGTTGAGACGATATGACACAACGGACGAAGGATTTTGACAACCGTACCGAGAGAACAGGACTCTTAGTGTTCAACCTGAAAATCATCGATCACCCCCAAGTATAGATGGTGGCTGTACTATCCTAGACTGAACCACATAATCCAGGTAAGGTCTAACATACGCGAGATATAGATTAAGAATAACCTCGCTTGACCTGTAGCTAAACTCTCCTAGATATGAACAACCCAACCCGAGTATACCTTGCTCACCCGAAATCTCTCCCACAGTCGGGGTTTTCTCAATATCCACCTTGTTCAGTTAATAGCTGGTTCGTCTGTTTCCATTCCCTTGCCTTAGAACTTTACAGAAAATTGACAGTTGCTATTTAATGTGGATAAATGTGAAGGTATCAGGCTAGTGAATGGAGACGAGTGTATGTACTGTCCAGGACTAGGAGCCTAATATACCTTAGTTGTTGTTGAGAATTAATAGCTTTTAACATCAACATGGCTTAAGGGTTGGTTGTTGTGTCGCGGTGGTGGTGGTGATATGGTGGTGGTGGTGGTGATGTGGTGGTGGTGGTGATGATGTGGTGGTTGGTATGATGGTGGTGCTGTTGTGGTGGGGGGTGTGATTTTGTGGTGGTGGTATGGTGTTGTGATGGTGGTATGGTGTTGTGATGGTGGTATGGTGTTATAGTGGTGGTATGGTATTGTGATGGTGGTATGGTGTTGTAGTGGTGGTATGGTGTTGTGATGGTGGTATGGTGTTGTAGTGGTGGTATGGTGTTGTGATGGTGGTATGGTGTTGTGATGGTGGTATGGTGTTGTAGTGGTGGTATGGTGTTGTGGAGGTGTGTTATATTATGGTGGTTGGGATGGTGGTGGTGCTGTTGTGGTGGTTGGGGTGATGGTGTGGTGGCGGTATGGTGTTGTGGTGGTGGTATTATGGTGGTTGGGATGATGGTGGTGCTGTTGTGGTGGTTGGGGTGATTGTGGTGGCAGTGACGTGATCAGCGAGGCGCCATCTTTATTGTGCAGGCTGGACCGGGAATGTTATCGCACGTGATAAGAATTAACTGATTGTCTGTGTGTGTGTGTGTGTGTGTGTGTGTGTGTGTGTGTGTGTGAATCGCCTTTGTTGTGTGATGATAGTGTCCTTGGAGGGGGGGGGGGGGGGGTTGAAGCTGTACTGAGTGTGATTAATAGTATGGTGACCTTCTGGTGGCAGTATGTGTGCTCGTTATAATTGTCTCAACAGAATGACGAATTGACACCTCTCTCTCTCTCTCTCTCTCTCTCTCTCTCTCTCTCTCTCTCTCTCTCTCTCTCTCTTTCGAGGCCCTCCCATGGATGACACAGTGACAACATTTCACACAATACTGCCAACAATCGCTGTGTTTGTCGTGGGGTCACACATTGAATGCAAATTACTGTACGTGTCGGAGGAATTTAACGAGATGCAGCTTTTTCTGGGGTTAACGAGGGTACTGTGGGGTTAACGAGGGTACTGTAGGGTTAACGAGGCGTACTGTAGGGTTTTCGAGGGTACTGTGGGGTTAACGAGGGTACTGTAGGGTTAACGAGGGTACTGTAGGGTTAACGAGGGTACTGTAGGGTTAACGAGGGTACTGTAGGGTTAACGAGGGTACTGTGGGGTTTAACAAGGAACCGTGAAAGGAAGTGAACGAGGTAAGGACTTCGCTTAGGTCAACACACATCCCTGACCACCAGCCATCACCAGCGCTGACCTGACCCACCAAGTGACCCTACACGACCTGGCTTACAACACCACCAGCAGGAAGAGGAGAGGAGGAGGAAGAAGAAGAGGAGGAGGAAGAAGGGTAGGAATAAAGGAGGAGAAAGAAGAGGGGAAGAGGAGAGGAAGAAGAGGAGAGGAGTAGGTGGAATAAGAGGAGGGGGAGGATGAAGAAGAACGGAGGAGGAGAAGGAAGGAAGGAAGGAGTAGGAGGAAGAGAGGAGGAGGAGAGGAAGAAGAGGAGTAGGAAGAGAAGAGAAGAGGAGGAGAGAGAAAAGAAAAAGATAACGACGAAGAAGAAGAAATGAATATCGTTGAGGAAGACGAGGTGGCTGGCGTCAGGGTGTGGGAATGACTCTACCTACAGAAGTGATTCCTACGGCAGATAAATTTCCTGAATGTGAAGACGAAAGTATACTGAAGGTGCAGTCATCGAGGCCAGAGGTGGATAAACTTTATTAGCGATGAGATTATGCAGAACGGAATCTATCTACAGCTTCTTCGACGAGCGTGTGTCATCTTCCTGGACCAGTGTTACCACATGTGATCCTTCACCTTTGGTCACCAGTGGGAAAAATAATAATAATGACTGAAATCACTTGTGTTGCCAGTTTTAAGATTATGCTTTAGTGTTCTCGCGGTGATGGCAATACTGACTGTATACCTCTTGGGTGTTGAGAGGAGAACGTGTGTGTGTGTGTTACAGGTGTGCCGCGTGTAGGAGGAGGAGGAGGAGGTTAGAGACGAATGTGGAAGTAAAAGTGAGTGAGTGAGAGAGGGAGAAGAGGTTGCACAACACCCACCCGTGTGATGCAGCCGCCCTTGTTCACCTCGGACGCCGCCACCAGATGACGTACAACCAAATTATTATGTACTATTTCCTTAATGGAGTTTTTTATTGGGTGATCATTAGCAGCCATGGTAGAGGTGCTCCCGGCCGCGGCTCAGGTGAGAGTACTGTAGGAATTTACAATGTCAAGAGCCAAGCCTTCTCCCGCCTGACGTCACGGCCAGTAGCGGCAGCAAGTGACCGCTTAGGATTCCATGGAAAAAGAGGAAAATCTGGAAAGACGTCCTGGAAGATGTTGTGAAGATACAAGTGGTCATGGCGGAGGCGTAGGGCACGGCAGGGCTGGCAGGGGGATACCAGGGCTGACAGGGGTTGCAGGGTGTTACTAGGGCTCCTATACATGTCCGGCAGGGTAATGTGTACAAGGGGGTGTTAGTGGTTACCTCTACAACTTTAGTCTCGTAATTTTAATGTTTTTATTTTACGGATTTTTTAAATCTTATTAATAGTTATATCACACACACACACACCACATACATACACACACACACACACACACCACATACACACATACACACACACACACACCAACCACACACACACACACACACACACTGTGAGTCTACCAGCCGGATTAACATATTGATAACACAAAGACATAGTTGCTTGACGTCACTTGAAGGTCTCCCATACTTGCCTCTACGCGTCACACCTCACTCCGGCTGTGTGTGTCAATGAGTTTGGCAGCGAAGAATGCCGAGTCTAATTATATTCACCGAACTCACTTAATAACCGCCAAGAGCAGCAAAAAACACAGGACGGAATCCGCGCCGCTGTGAAAAACTGGTTAACTTGATAAGGTGTGTTGGTAGCGCGGCCCTGCTGTTATTGTGGTGAGGTGTGGTCAGCCCACCTGTGTTGTGGCCAGGTGGTGGTGAGGTGTGGTCAGCCCACCTGTGTTGTGGCCAGGTGGTGGTGAGGTGTGGTCAGCCCACCTGTGTTGTAGCCAGGTGGTGGTGAGGTGTGGTCAGCCCACCTGTGTTGTGGCCAGGTGGTGGTGAGGTGTGGTCAGCCCACCTGTGTTGTGGCCAGGTGGTGGTGAGGTGTGGTCAGCCCACCTGTGTTGTGGCCAGGTGGTGGTGAGGTGTGGTCAGCCCACCTGTGTTGTAGCCAGGTGGTGGTGAGGTGTGGTCAGCCCACCTGTGTTGTAGCCAGGTGGTGGTGAGGTGTGGTCAGCCCACCTGTGTTGTAGCCAGGTGGTGGTGAGGTGTGGTCAGCCCACCTGTGTTGTAGCCAGGTGGTGGTGAGGTGTGGTCAGCCCACCTGTGTTGTAGCCAGGTGGTGGTGAGGTATGGTCAGCCCACCTGTGTTGTAGCCAGGTGGTGGTGAGGTGTGGTCAGCTCACCTGTGTTGTAGCCAGGTGGTGGTGAGGTGTGGTCAGCCCACCTGTGTTGTAGCCAGGTGGTGGTGAGGTGTGGTCAGCTCACCTGTGTTGTAGCCAGGTGGTGGTGGTGAGGTGTGGTCAGCTGAGCTCACCTGTGTTGAGGTCACCCAAATGGTGCAGTCATGATGCGAGTATTCTGATAAAGGTAAAGAAAGTATTTACTACAGATCAAGGATTATAACTCTTGAGTACACAGACTGACCCCTGAGTAGTGTAGTGGTTTTGATGTGGAATATGAGTATGGTTATTTCTTTAATGTGAACTGCATGTGATGATTCAGTAAGGGGAGGTGGACTGGGTAAGGAACGGCACCAACTATACATCACATATGGAAGGTCAGTTACCAAGGCTCAGTGTGTTCCAACAGACGACAACAGAGCTCCATCAACCACCTTCAGGGTCTCCAAGGTGCATTCCAGCTCCTGAAAAATTGAAGCCCTGCGCCGCTGTTCCTCAGTCTATAGACACACTGAGCGCTGAGAACTGACCTCCTCTATAAAGCAGTTCACCTGTCTTAATTGAATCATCATCACCTGCACATCATCTTAAAGAATTAACCACAAACTTCACATCATAGTCTTTAATAAGTGTATAAACATCGACAATATTATATATCAAATCTAATAAATATATTTTTTCGTTTTTCAGGTGAGTGTGTGAGCTTTGTGAGGTGTACCGCAGGTGAGGAGGTGGAATGTAAGTGTACAACAGGTGAAATGTACAGCAGGTGAGGTGTACAGCAGGTGAGGTGCACAGCAGGTGAGGATGAGGTAGGGAGGTGTACAGCAGGTGAGATGTACAACAGGTAAGGTGGAAGAAAGTAGGCGTACAACAGGTGAGGTGTAGAGCAGGTGAGGTGTACAACAGGTGAGATGTAAAGCAGGTGAGGTGTACAACAGGTGAGATGTACAGCAGGTAAGCAGATGACCAACACACTGAGTGGCTTGGACCCAAGTGTTGACTCCTACACCACATTATACTCTTATCACCTGTACACTCACCTGTGCACTACTGAACTTACATTAAAGCACTGTAGTTCAGTATACGTCACTGATGCTGCAGCTGATGTGTATATATCCCCACCGGCTGTTTGATCCGAGGGAGATGCCGTGTGTGCCCTGTCCACCCGTCCTCTGTGTTTCTGTCTGTGTTCATCTGTATGTCTGTCTGTCTGTGATCAAGTATTCATATGCGGCATCATAACACTTCCTGGGTTAACGTATTTTTTTTTAAAGTTATCGAAAATAAAAATGTATGAAAGTACTAAGCATTGACTCTGATGTTTTTTTTTTTTTGGGGGGGGGGGGCCAGACTCTTACAGTACAGTATACGACTTATCACTTGTCTTTACCATAATACTGCGCTACCACAAGCAGAAGGTGAGGGAACGTTCGTGTGGTGTAGTTCTCATAACCTTGGCATTCCTGGGTGGAGGGGGAACGCCAGACATTATTGACTGCTCGTGCTGGCGTTTCTTGTTTTATAGTAGGAGTCGACATGTTAAACAGAAGGCTAGACTAGGGTAGGGTTGGATAGGGTAGGGGGCGGTGGTTAGAGGAGCAGCCGAACACCAAGCACCGTAGATGGACATTTCCCTCTCCTACCGTAACAGTGACTGGCCTCTCTTAACATTTATTCATACAGTGAACCAGGTTGGGTGGAGGTCGAGGTTACGAGGCAGGTTAGGTTAGGTTATTGTGTAGTGTGTTTAGTGAGGTTAGGTTAGGTTACTGTGTAGTGTGTTTAGTGAGGTTAGGTTATTGTGTAGTGTGTTTAGTGAGGTTAGGTTAGGTTACTGTGTAGTGTGTTTAGTGAGGTTAGGTTAGGTTACTGTGTAGTGTGTTTAGTGAGGTTAGGTTAGGTTATTGTGTAGTTGTGTGTTTAGTGAGGTTAGGTTAGGTTATTGTGTAGTGTGTTTAGTGAGGTTAGGTTAGGTTACTGTGTAGTGTGTTTAGTGAGGTTAGGTTAGGTTATTGTGTAGTGTGTTTAGTGAGGTTAGGTTAGGTTATTGTGTAGTTGTGTGTTTAGTGAGGTTAGGTTAGGTTACTGTGTAGTGTGTTTAGTGAGGTTAGGTTAGGTTACTGTGTAGTGTGTTTAGTGAGGTTAGGTTAGGTTACTGTGTAGTGTGTTTAGTGAGGTTAGGTTAGGTTACTGTGTAGTGTGTTTAGTGAGGTTAGGTTAGGTTATTGTGTAGTGTGTTTAGTGAGGTTAGGTTAGGTTACTGTGTAGTGTGTTTAGTGAGGTTAGGTTAGGTCTGTGTAGTGTTTAGTGAGGTTAGGTTAGGTTATTGTGTAGTGTGTTTAGTGAGGTTAGGTTACTGTGTAGTGTGTTTAGTGAGGTTAGGTTAGGTTATTGTGTAGTGTTTAGTGAGTTAGGTTACTGTGTGTGTTAGTGGTTAGGTTATGTGTAGTGTGTTTTGTGTGGTTAGGTTAGGTTACTGTGTAGTGTGTTTAGTGAGGTTAGGTTAGGTTATTGTGTAGTGTGTTTAGTGAGGTTAGGTTAGGTTACTGTGTAGTGTGTTTAGTGAGGTTAGGTTAGGTTACTGTGTAGTGTGTTTAGTGAGGTTAGGTTAGGTTACTGTGTAGTTAACAGGTGTGTTTAGTGAGAACAGGTGACTGGTGTTCGGAAACAGGTTCATTGGAATGTCATCCACTCGCGGTGTCTTGACATCGACTGTCCGTTCAGAGGCAGTGACTGTTTGGTCTGACTGTGAGGGATTGACTGTGGTTGAGTATTAATTCGTTATATGAGATTACCTGCGCGTTAAATGGTAATTATGTCGTTACCTGATGTAGGTTCATTAGTGACAGGTGAGAGAGTGACAGACTTAAGCAGTGAAAGGTGAGAGAGTGACAGGTTTAAGCAGTGACAGGTGAGGAGTGACGGACTTAATACTATGTAAACAAATCAATACTTTATAAAAATTATTTAATACTCGAGCAATCTGTGTCGAGGCCCAGGTAAAGCCCCCCCCCCCAACACACACGCGATAATTACACTTTTAAAACTCGAGGCTCAAGTTTCAATAGAGTTTCCTCAACTTGGATCCCTCTCTGCCTCGCGGAAATTTCATGAGGTGTGTGATGGTGGGTGAGGGTCGCTGGGGGACCTCCTGACGGGCTGCAGGCGGCTACTTTTTGTTTGACTTGGCTCACCGCGTGTCGTAAATGAAGTCTCCGTGGCAGTATTTAACGTTACCAGGATATAGTGTTCAGAGAATATCCTGTATTGTAATTGTGGTTGCTGGTGGTGGTAGTGGTGGTGATGCTGGTGGTAGTGGTGGTGATGCTGGTGGTAGTGGTGGTGATGCTGGTGGTAGTGGTGGTGATGCTGGTGGTGGTAGTGGTGGTGCTGGTGGTAGTGGTGGTGATGCTGGTGGTAGTGGTGGTGATGCTGGTGTGTTGTGGGGACCTTATGAAAGCCTCCGGAAGTTAAGTCTTGTAACTTTTTCTATCGTCGTCTTGTTCAAAGCAGTTCGCGGTCTTTTGTGCAAGTTTCTGGGAAGTGATCGTGCTGGTAAAAGTCGTCTGGCCGAAGTGAAGTGGGTATTTGGCCGCCTGGGGATAATGGTCCATTATTGCCTGACGGGAGGGAGGGAGAACTGCTGCCTCGATCACCAACCTCTCTCGTAATTGGAGGAATATTCTCGTTACACCAACTACTGTATGTCGTTTCCAATAGAGTTGTTACACCTCTAAATGATCTAATAACTCTGGTCATTTATCGAGGCAGTAGCGTTAGTCAGTGTTTGGGAGAGGCGAGGCGAGGCGAGGCGGGCAGGAGGTGTAAAGTGCCACTGTGGCTGCCATCCTCGTGCTCGTCCTTGTCCACCACTAACCTCGTCCGGCAGTTTCCCGACAACCGCTTCCGGAATAAACCAGGAATTTCTTGTAACTCCTGAACGAGTATGAAATAGTTAAGTTTAAATGTCATGGGTTTTATTTGCCTGAAATAAATTGTTTTAGACCCAAAATGCAGCTGATTTTTAACTGGGGGAGGGGGGGGTGCAGCGTTCCCGTCCCCTTAAACTTGTAAGATAAGGTCCGCCGCTTGTCTCGTTCCTCCCCGTTGGTTACCAGACAGTTTCTTGCCCGTCGTTGCCTCGGGGACGACTGCTGCTAAACTTGAAGACTCACTGCCAGGAGTTGACGCTCACGTAGTAATATTTTTTACACACTCTTGGCTCTGTAGGTTGGTCGCTGTTTCTGGTAAGTTATCAACATAAACCTCATCCGGGACGGAGGATATGACTTAATATTTTCAAGAAGTGTTGAAGGAAATTTGACTGGGGAAGGAGGCAGCCGGGAGTCACTTGGTGCCTCGGAGCCTTGCCTTAATGGTAAAGGAAAGGAAGCATCACACAACACTGCAGGAATCACACTTACAACGATGTATTAAAGTAGACCATGTGCTCTTGAGGTCCTCCGTCTCCCTGCTCACTCACAGCTGTACTAATGTCTCTGTCTGGGAGTCTGTTATCACCATTATACCATCGTCACCATCCGCATGAAAAATATATAAAGGTCCTGTACTATCTGGTGACCGGGGTTGAATCGATCACAGAGGAGCGTTGGTCGTGGGTAGTCTGGGGTCAGTGTAAGTGAAGGTGATCGTGGGTAGTGTAGTGTGATGGTGCAGTGGCCGCCATGCAGTGGACAGTTATACAAGGCAGATGTGCTATAGTCGCTGACCCTGGCTGCTGCTGGGTGCATCCTGGGAGAGGGAGGGTAGGAAGGGGTGTGGGAGGGAGGGTAGGAGGGGGTGTAGGATGGTAGGACGGGGTGTAGGATGGTAGAAGGATGGGGTGTAGGAGGGAGGGGAGGCAACGTGAGATAAGAATGAGTGAGCCGTGTTGAGCCAGTGGTAAAAACTCCCCAGTCGACCTCAGCAGACACCCGACATGGTCATTTCGTAAAGGGTAAGTGTGCGGGTCGTGTCGTGTCGTCATAGCGGGAAGGACAGTCAGTTGGTAGTCTAGGTTAGGTTCTACCCTTCCATCTTGACTACAGCATAAAAGTTATATTGCTAGACACATAACTGAGGTGCTCAATGTGCGGTGTGTGACATCATTGTTGCGGCCCAAACAGGAATTCTTCATAAATTAAATACCGCCACGATGGCCTCCAGGCAGGTTACCCTATGACACGTGGGCAGCAGATACCGGTGTTGTGGGGAGGAGGATTATACCGGTACAGGGTGGTGGTGTAGGGGAGGAGGAATATACCGGTACAGGGTGGTGGTGTAGGGGAGGAGGAATATACCGGTACAGGGTGGTGGTTATACCGGTACAGGGTGGTGGTGTAGGGGAGGAGGAGGAGGGATTAACTTAACATCACTTATAGTTTATTTCACCTAATGATTAACCACCTTAGAGTTAACCTAACCCTTAACCCCCCCCCCCCTCCCCAGGTAGCGTTAGAACTTTAGTCAGGTGAAAATAAGATGTGTGTTTAATTTTCAGGTGATCCAGGAAAGGTCCCAGGTAAGTCGTGTTGGTGGGGGGGAGGGGGGGTAGGAGGAGGGGGGTGGGAATAGGGTGGGAATAAGAGGAGGAGGAGGAAGGAGACGTAGCGGCAGGTGGTCGACCATAGGAAGATGTTTAACTAAGAGGAGGAAGAGCGAGCGAGCGGACAGGAGGAGGAAGGGAAGAAGGGAGAGGAAAGAGGAGGAAGAGAAGAAGGGATAGGAAGGAGGAGGAAGAGAAGAAGGGATAGGAAGGAGGAGGAAGAGAAGAAGGAAGAGGAAGGAGGAGGAAGAGAAAAAGGGAGAGGAAGGAGGAGGAGGAGGAAGACAAGAAGGGAGAGGAAGGAGGAGGAGTGAACGTTAAGGAACACATATTTGTAAAGGCCATCAACCAAATTTTCACTTTCCATCTCCGTCTTTAAATGTCAAACCGACGGTGTGTGACGGTGGTGATAACTGACTAGTGATTTAAGACCGGTAGTTAGTGTGTATATGGTGTGTAGGATAGCTGTCGTAGAACACACACACACACACACACACACACTAAGACTGGTTGAAAAAAACCCCTTTATATATCAGCCTTGGAGGGGAGGAGTTCTACCTTAGCCATGTGGACAGGTTAGGTTAGGTTAGGTTAGGTTTTCGTGGGAATTATTTATTTTATTTTGTATGTTGTTCCTGGTGTCAGTTTGTTTTTGTTTGTCACTGAGACTCGTGTAGTGAAGCTTGTTATTTATATTCCCCTCTTACCTGTGTCTCATTACCTGCTGATGGCCAGGTAAGGTTCTTCTTAGACTGATGATGCCTCCTGTAGTCCTGTCTTGCCAGGGTGGTCGTCGGTGGAGCCTCACGCGACCTTCATACATCGACACCCTGAGCTCACGATACCCACACTCACAGCTCACGATACCCACACTCACAGCTCACAATACCCACACTCACAGCCCACAATACCCACACTCACAGCTCACAACACCCACACCTCACAACACCCACACCTCCTCACCTCACACGACAACAATTGAAGATTAGTTCTGAAGCGCCATTACCTGATTGTGATATGATTATTGATAGCGAGACGGAGGGCCGAGGGTCGATACTTCCTGTTGTTCCCTCACCAAGGTCAGTCCTCGCTGTCACCCCTCCATCACAGGCCACACCAAAAAAAATATATTATCGAAGTTATCAATAATTCGGTGCATATATAATGTGGTGGGGGGGACAATTGCCCTTATCTTTGTCCGGGGAAGGGGATAATTTTTTCTGCCATTCATGTTGAAATTTGTGGGGGCGTGTGAGGGCGTTCCAGGTAAGAGAACGGACGTGCTCAACCCCACACGACAAGGGTCTCATTCGGTCTGGTCTGGGGGGTTTAGGTCTTCCGCTGGTCAGTAACAATGGCTCTGCCTCCGGACCTTCTTAAAGTCCTGAAACAGTGTTGATTTAACAATTTGTTTTCGTGTGTGTGTGTGTGTGTGTGTGTGTGTGTTCTGGTTGAGGTATCAGTTGTGTATAAAATATAATTGGCGGTTTAATCAGCAGGTAGCAGCAACAACTCACCTGCCTTCACCTGTCTTCACCTGCCCTCACCTGCCCTCACTACCACCCAGGAGGAGGAGGGTGTAGAACTTGTTTGGTTTGTATGGCAATAATGATGACGTCAGATGAGGGCACACAGGTCAGGGCTGAAGTGGACGCTCCCATCAGTAGACGGAACGAGGTGTTGGCTGAAGGAGGCGGTAGGTGATGGTTAGGTTAGGTTTGGTTAGGTTACATTTACCCCGTGAACACCGTGTATAGTGAAGGAACCATATAGTGAGGCAGCTTTCACCATCACTGGCCCCTGACACTGTACTTCACGTTATGGTTGACTGGAGTCCATCAGTCCTCCTTCGGTGTGTTCCTGTAGGAGGCGTCACGGGTCAGGTAGGTGAGGGGGGGGGGGGTAGTGGTAGGGAGGTGCGGCTGGTGTGAGAGAAGTAAGGGAACGGTGAGCCACGAGTTGACCTGATAGTAAACATATGACGACGATGGTGTGTGTGTGTGTGTGTGTAGCCACGTCACACACACACACACACCGCTGTCTAGGTAGCTCCGTAAAGGCGAGTCATCCCTCCTCCTGGTGACGTCATAGCCAGGAATACACTGTGATCTGATTTTCATTTATTTTACGAGGGGTTGGGGGGGGTAAGGGGGGGATAAGGGAGGATATGGGGTAAGGGGGGATATGGGGTAAGGGGGGATGTGGGGTAAGGGGGGGTCTTCAGGATGAGGGTAATTTGATTGGGGTAAAAAAACTGACTGGAGGAAATGATGCAATTTGGTGAGATTTCTTGGTTAAAAATATTCTCTCTCTCTCTCTCTCTCTCTCTCTCTCTCTCTCTCTCTCTCTCTCTCTCTCTCTCTCTCTCCGTCATCAACACAGGTGTAATTGTGCTCTCAGGTTACACAGTTGTTACTCGTCAAGGTTGTAATTAGCGTGACTGTGAGACTCTACCTGACTCTACCTGGCTCTACCTGACTGTGCCTGTTGATTATAGTCATTGTCAATCTTGGGGTGGTAGTCCTGCCTGGCTCTGATCATCCATGCACACAGTCAACCCGGATACGTAAAATGTCACGTGTCTTCCGCTTTCCCAAGACACTGAAGGCTACCTGTGAACTATGTGTCACCTAAGTATCATGTCCTCTGCCTCAGCTATGTGGAGAAGACTTGTTTATGTGTCACCTATGTATCATGTCCTCTGCCTCAGCTATGTGGAGAAGACTTGTTTATGTGTCACCTATGTATCACCTCTTGTTTCAGCTGTGTTTTCGTTCACAAAGTCTTAATTTTTTTTTTACACGAGTATAAGACGTGATGTTAACTGACCTAACCTAACCTAACCTAACTAAGGGGCGTCTTGCCTCAGTAATGACACTTAATTGCTTCTTCTGTTTCCTTTACCTCTAATGATTCAGCAGGGTAATGGTTTAACGCCTTTAGGATGATGGTTTAATTAAGCAAGAATGTCTTTCAATCAGTAGTTAGGTTGGGTTAGGTTAGGTTAGGTTGGGTTAGGTTAGGTTAGGTTTGGTTTGGTTAGGTTGGGTTGGGTTGGGTTGGGTTGGGTTAGGTTGGGTTAGGATAGGATAGGATACCACCACACATGGGAAGTGGTGGTGGTGGTCTTAACAACTCTCTCACTCTGGAATTAGAATACAAATGAGTGAAGAGGTCAAAGGTGATGCCCAGCGTAACAATTTTGGTTAAGTTTAGATTTACCTCCAGTGGACGTCCAGCCACCCAGCCCAGTCACCCTCCACGGCCAAGTGTTCACCCGGCCTCTCAAGTGACCCTCTAGACTTTCCCACTCACTGTGTGTGTGTGTGTGTGAGAGAGAGAGAGAGAGAGAGAGAGAGAGAGAGATCAGTATCAGTATATTTTATTGTGGGATCCTCAGCTCTAGTGACAACGAGTGAGCTGTTCCGTCCTCAGGGTGTTGGGTAAGAGGATGGAATATTCTTATAATTGAGTGTCTGTCTGTCCCTCTTAGGGGGAGGGGGGTGGCTGGCTCTCTTTTCGTATATAATCCCATGTTAAAATTGTTCTTGGTTAGGTTAGGTTAGCTGTGTGACGTGACCGTGTTTACTCCAATATAACCTCTCCTCGCCGACCTTGTCACCTGTGTTCAACTCCCACCTCTAATTAGCTTAAGTAATTACCTCTAATGCTGTCCTCGACTGACGTGCATCGCCCCACACTCATTAGGTTAGGTTAGGTTAGGTTAGGTTATGGTGTTGAAGAGACTGTGTTTTGAGAGCAGGTAATAATTAAGGTCACCTGAAGATTAAGCCCCCAGCTTATTTCATCTGAAGATTAGACCTCCAGCTTATTTTATCAGATGATTAGGTTCCCCAGCTTATTTCACCTGAGGATTATCACCCCAGCTTATTTAACCTGAAGATTAGACCCCCAGCTTATTTACCTGAAAATTCGGCCCCAGCTTATTTCACCTGGGGATTACACCCCAGCTTATTTAACCTGAAGACTAGACCCCCAGCTTATTTCACCTCAAGATTTTTGTGAGAGAGAGAGAGAGAGAGAGAGAGAGAGAGAGAGAGAGAGAGAGAGAGAGAGAGGCCTCCAACACCCACCTGCTATAGCCTCAGCATAAGACTACCTCCTCGTCTGCCCTTTCACAGTCCGGTTGGTTGTTTGGTTGTTTCAAGGTTAACAACCCTCGGAGGTAGTCATAAAAATACTCGTCCTTAATAAAACCTTTGGTAGAGGCTTTTAAATGGTTTAGTCCCTCGTTTAGTCCCTCTCAGCTGTTAACTACTGGCGGACACAAACTCTGGTCTTGTTGTGTAGTGACGTAACGAAGGGAGGGGGAGGGGAGAGGAGGGGGGGGGTCATTGCGGGTCTAATTTATACCCTTGTTTATTAGGACACCAGTCAAGGCCTTGTATGGGAGGGGTGAGGGGAGTTATGATCAGCCGAGTGACCAGTTCTCCTTATACCTCCTTATACTGTTCCTGGTATAAGGCTTGGTAGTGGAATATAAGGGATTCTTGTATTTAATAGGGAGCCTTATATGTATTTGGGATGGCAATAGGAATTTTAATATGTGATCCTATACAGTGGATGGCTGTGTGGTCGTGTTGCCTCGCTGTGTGGAGAGAGAGAGAGAGAGAGAGAGAGAGAGAGAGAGAGAGAGAGAGAGAGAGAGAGAGAGAGTCTTGGTGACCTTGAGTATTATCTCCCACTTGGTGACCTTCTTGATCGACTCTTCTTACCTACTGTCCCTGCCGTCACTGTCTCCTGCTTTGGCGCGTCACTTTCCTCGCCTCCCCAGTCTCCCTTCTTGTTTTATTTGTCAGTAATTACGACTTAATAGTTATTACAGGTAAGTATAGGCTCTCTGTATGTTACCTGCCCAACAGCTTGTATTAGTATGAGGAAATTGGTAAACAGGTGTGGATAAGTGAGGGGAAATGAGTTTTGAAATCAGGAGTTGCCGATGGTGAGAATGTGTCTCTCACTCTAGGGGGGGGGGGAGGGAGGGAGGGTGGAGGTGAGGGGGGGGGGGGGGTTGTTAGAAGTCAGTGAGGGAGAGAGAGTGTTAGGTGATGGTCCAGCGTCCAGCCTTGACCAGTCCGGTGAGGTACCCCAGGGCCGGCTGCTGTGACCTCCACCAGTTTACGAGGAGGGTTTTTGGTCCCTCCTGTTGGCCCCGTCTCTGTGTCCTCCTCTTCTTGGTGTGTCTTCTGCCTATCCATGTTTTGTCCTGGTTTTTCCTTTTATTTTCCTCTTGATTTTCCAAGTTTTTGTTGTTTTTCCCCTTTTCTTCGTTTATTTCTGGGTTCTCGTGTTGTGTCTTTTTGCTGTTTGTTTTATTTCTCCTTTTATCTCTGTGGTTTATCTTGCGGCTTCTTCTCTTCTTTGTTTTCTCTTGGTGATTCTCTTCATTTTCCTCCTTCCTTAATTCTCTCAGTCTTACTCGTGTCTCCTGATAATGACGTTCTCACGGGTTATGCCTCCACTATACAACCAGGAATTACAGGCAGTTTGAACTTAGGTACATTATCGAGCACTAGAATAATCTGAACTCTAACCTAACCTAACCATATCGTATCCTATCCTAACCTAACCATAACCTAACCTAACCTGCGTGTGTTCTCTGGGATGCTCCTCAAGAGATTTATGTGTGTTTTTGACTAACTCTGTAGAACAATTGGGTGAGGGTAGCTGCCTTGTCTTCTCTGGCACCAGGTAAATACTTGGTTAGTGTTACCTGTTAGACGACAAGGCCAAGCGTGGTGGTAGTACCTGGTGGTGGTAGTGGTGACGGGGGAAGTACCTGGTGGTGGTGGTAGTGGTAAGGAACTTTCTTCCACTGGGTCATGGCCGCCTCCAGCCTCCTCTCTCCCACAAGTCGCTGTTCATCGCCGCCCATTATTTTGATGACCGGTGAATTAGCATAATCTATTTTTTTTGACACACCTTCTGAATATAGTCATTTATAAAGTGTGTGTGTGTGTGTGTGTTAGAAAAAAACGTTCTACCAACTCAACTATTACGGGGCAACAAACGCGCGCAGACACGCGCGCACTCACACACACACACGAGGAGAGAGAGAGAGAGAGAGAGAGCGAGCGAGCTCACCTGGTGGCATGAGGAGTCTGAAGCGTAATTACCTGGATGACGTCAAGGCCCCACGAGTGATGCAACAGACGCCATCCAGACAAGAGTGCTGCGCGTATTACAATAATCATCTTACCCAGCCGAATAAGGAAGCACCGGAGGCAGACGCAGCACATGAAGCAAGGCAGAGGCGGTATTGTGGTTGACGTGGATTAATGAACTCAAGCATTAAACCGAAGCATTAGTGAAAGAAATAGCCCAGTGGAGAAGGGGATCAATTCCATGCCTACCTAAACACCTGTCCATTAGGAGGGGGGGGGGGGGTACAGGTGTTTGCCTACCTACCTTCACCTCACACACCTGGAGGAGAGGATGTTTTTATATTATTATTTTCATTTATTTATTTTTTGCATAGGTGTTTGTTACGGGTTGGAGTAGCTACGTCCTGGCCTACCTAAACCCTGTCAAATGTCTACCTGTACGACTCGCTCGCCCTTCAAGAGTACACCGCCAGGTACTCGTCTCATCAGTGGCTGTTATATACTGTACTTAAGTCTCACCTTAAAAATATATTGTTCATATTAATCATCTTATCTGGAGAAAAAAATTCCCTCCAAAGTTACCTAAAATTCCTCATCTTATAACAAAGACACACACACACACACACACAACTCCACCTTAACTTACTGATGTGGTAAATGTGTGTGTTATTCTATTCTTCGGAATCTGTTGAGAGAAATGATGATAATGATGATGATGATGATACGTATCTTTGTGTTAAGTTATATACGAGGTAAGTTGGTTACATAATAGTGATTCACTGGTAAGTCACCCACCCACTCATCTGCTGCCCCTTGATCAGAAGAACAATAGAAGACTGAACAAATATTAACCTCACTACGCCACTTATTGTTCTCCGTTACTTGTTATTGAACAGTGATTAAAGCCCTTGTTGGAGCCGCATCACCTGTTGGCCAATTAGTACTCTTGTTAGTGATATTATCCAGGTTTTTTTTTTTTTGTGTGTGTGTGTGTGTGTGTGTGTGTGTGTGTGTGTGTGTGTGTGTGTAATAATAATAAATAATAGTAAACGGTTTATTAATAGAGTTGCAGCCGGTGGCTGAAAATGTACAGACTTACATGTGATTTAGACATAATGATATAATATCCTTTGAATACATTTACAGGGCTGTACAGTACATAAATCAGGAGTTGTTTATTATTTTAACAATAGAGGGGATGGTGCTGTTCTTATATCTATCAGTGCGGGCTCTTGTGGGCTGAATTTTGTTGTAGTGGCGGACTGCGCGAGTTGGGTGGGGGGCTGCAGGAGGTGGCGATGACAAGGGTGGTGCAGTAGTCCACTGCCAAACCTTTCCAGTGCTTGGTGGTGGAGGTCACTGAGGGATGGCATTTCCAGGGTGGAGAGAGCGTTGATGTAGCCGGAGTATTCTGCGCCGAGCATGATTCTGCAGGCCCTTTTCTGTACCTTCTCTAGCTGACGTTGTTGGGTGGAGTTGAGAGAAGACGACCAGGCTGGTGACGCATACGTTAGTTTGGGGAGAATAAAGGCGTTGTAGATAGTCCTCAGCTCTGGCGTGGGAGTCCCCAAGTGACCTAAGTCGTCGTAGCATGTAGAGACGGTACGAGGCTGCCTTGACTGTGTGTGTGTGTTGCGTCTGGCCTACAGCCACACCACCGCGTAATATCAAGGTCACACCAGGTCACACCCTGTATGTCGTGTGTTGGTCAACATGTTACTTAATGGCTGCTGTATCCAAGTAGGTGCATTGTGTCTTTTTACACCCTGGGCGTGTCTCTGTGCTACTGTACCTGTCTGGGCGTGCCTGTGTGCTACTGTACCTGTCTGGGCGTGCCTGTGTGCTACTGTACCTGTCTGGGCGTGCCTGTGTGCTACTGTACCTGTCTGGGCGTGCCTGTGTGCTACTGTACCTGTCTGGGCGTGTGTGTGTGCTACTGTACCCGTCTGGACGTGTCTGTGTGCTACTGTACCTGTCTGGACGTGTCTGTGTGCTACTGTACCTGTCTGGACGTGTCTGTGTGCTACTGTACCTGTCTGGACGTGTCTGTGTGCTACTGTACCTGTCTGGACGTGTCTGTGTGCTACTGTACCTGTCTGGGCGTGTCTGTGTGCTACTGTACCTGTCTGGGCGTGTCTGTGTGCTACTGTACCTGTCTGGGCGTGTCTGTGTGCTACTGTACCTGTCTGGGCGTGTCTATGTGCTACTGTACCTGTCTGGGCGTGTCTGTGTGCTACTGTACCTGTCTGGGCGTGTCTGTGTGCTACTGTACCTGTCTGGACGTGTCTGTGTGCTACTGTACCTGTCTGGGCGTGCCTGTGTGCTACTGTACCCGTCTGGGCGTGCCTGTGTGCTACTGTACCCGTCTGGGCGTGTCTGTGTGCTACTGTACCTGTCTGGGCGTGTCTGTGTGCTACTGTACCTGTCTGGGTGTGTCTGTGTGCTACTGTACCCGTCTGGGCGTGTCTGTGTGCTACTATACCTGTCTGGGTGTGTCTGTGTGCTACTGTACCCGTCTGGGTGTGCCTGTGTGCTACTGTACCTGTCTGGACGTGTCTGTGTGCTACTGTACCTGTCTGGGTGTGCCTGTGTGCTACTGTACCCGTCTGGGCGTGTCTGTGTGCTACTGTACCTGTCTGGGCGTGTCTGTGTGCTACTGTACCCGTCTGGGCGTGTCTGTGTGCTACTGTACCTGTCTGGGCGTGTCTGTGTGCTACTGTACCTGTCTGGGCGTGCCTGTGTGCTACTGTACCCGTCTGGGCGTGCCTGTGTGCTACTGTACCTGTCTGGGCGTGTCTGTGTGCTACTGTACCTGTCTGGACGTGTCTGTGTGCTACTGTACCTGTCTGGGTGTGTCTATGTGCTACTGTACCCGTCTGGGCGTGCCTGTGTGCGACTGTACCCGTCTGGGCGTGCCTTTGTGCTACTGTACCCATCTGGGTGTGTCTATGTGCTACTGTACCCGTCTGGGCGTGCCTGTGTGCTACTGTACCCGTCTGAAGGTGCGTACCCCGCGGGCTACAGGAATGAATGAGGGCACGTGACCTTGGGTATCGTAGACTACTGTGGTACCCTGTTATTTACCGCTTGCTGTATTGGTGGTTGATGGGGCGACCGGGAAGGCAGTGGGGCAGCCTTGGCATCTGATGCGCACTGTGGCGTGTGTATGATATTCTATTGACAGCTTAGTTAGGTTAGGTTAGGATTAGGTTAGATTAGGTTAGGATTAGGTTAGATTAGGTTAGGATTAGGTTAGGTTACCGTGTTGGTGTTTAGTCTCCCAGAACATCCCTCTGAAGCACAAAGAATGCCTTATAATTTTTTTTTTTTACTTGTAGAAATGAACAATGAGTACAGTAGTTGGTGAGGTGGGGGCCTGTTGTTACCCGAGGCGGAAGCTGGTGTATGGCTGTGTTGGTGGTGTACGTGGCCTCCTCTACCCCACACCACCTCGTCCACACCCACACCACCTCGTCCACACCCACACCACCTCGTCCAGACATGACCCTCACACAGACACACATTAATCCTTCTCCGTCATATTTCAGATCTTCAGATGTTGTTACGTGGCCATAATTCAGTATAAATAGTCTTGGTTTACACTATCACTCGGCAGGGTTGAGTTATGAGGCCTATCTGAGCGCCAGTAGCCAGTGTTGTGTTACCGTGGCCCACAACACGAGGTCGGGAGGAAGAACTCGGCTCGTATTATTGGAGCGAGTAAGCGACCTTCACGCCTTAATGCTGGCAAGTTTTTGTGCCGTCAAGAAATTATTTGGCATCTTTTTGGCTGTGGCTCAGTTAGGTCGATCACCCCATTAAAAACATCGTAATTTTAGATCTTAATGACATCATTACATAGTGTCGAGCTTTATTTAATCACGTGTTGGTGGCTGGGTCTTAAAGAAGCAATATTATGGTGTTTGTATTAATGGTGTAGTGAAGGCGATGATGCAGTACCAGTGAGCCTTTGTGATACGTGTGAGACAATGGTGCAGCTGACTGGCATCTGGGCGAGACATTCTTGACAAACTCTTGGTCGTAAAATTGAACGATGAACAATATTCTTTATGTTACTTTCCGCTCGTGCAGATAATTCTTTACATGTTCAGTATGGCGTAGTGAAGGGTCACCATCTTGCACCACAGATTTACACGTTGGTTCTGGGCTGAGGTGTTCCTGTGTTACTGTTACTTACTCTCGTTAGGAGCTGTGGCAGGCGTGAAGGATAGGTGTGAGGAAGGTCTTATCGTCGTGGTGTAGTGGGGGTACACGGCAGGTGAGTCCTCGAATTTACACAGAGTCCACCAGCCTCTGTAGCAGTAATCAGTGACCCTCTGTTGGCCTTCTGCCTCCTATAATCCACACAGTATCCATAGTTAACTTTTCTCTTTCCATAATCCTTCTGCCATACTACCACTACCTTGTTCACACCACTACCTTGTTCACACCATTACCTCTACCCTGTTATACCACTGCCATACTACCACTACCTTGTTCACACCACTACCTTGTTCACACTATTACCTCTACCCTGTTATACCACTGCCACTCTACCACTACCCTGTTCACACCACTACCTTGTTCACACCATTACCTCTACCCTGTTCACACCACTACCCCCCATCACCCGGCGTGTTGTAGCGGTCTCACAGTCACGGTGTGTCCAGACAGGCACGTCGTCCCTCTCATCAATTTCACTCTTTATGGCAAACTAATATCCCCGCGGCAATGACTTTACCTGCTGACGAGATTACCATGGAGAGAAGATGATGATGATGCAAATTATTGTAATCATATTTATAGACACGTCCCATCATCCTTGAGATATGTTTTTACTTCCACAACGCGGCAGGTAAAGGCCGTGTGTTGGTTCACTGTTAGTTTAATGACGGTAATGGCTTGTGTCACGGAGGCAGTGAGTGTAGTGCAGTGTCCTCTTAAGGTAGCGTAATTACTGTGGCGGCAGCTGGTGTGTGGATGGTCCCGCCAGGTGAGACAGGGACCATAGTAGCCCCGGGGAGAGGTGTGTGAGCCCGTCTACCTGTGATTACTGCTGGCAGGTAGATGTAGGTACACCTCGTTAAATAGGTATAATTAGGATATGACGATAATTCTTATTTATTTATTTATTTATTATTATTTGTGTTCCTCATTAAGCTAAGTCACCTGGCTGTACGTTAGTGACACAGTCAGCCACCAGGGTTACATCTGAAGGTGAGATTGCCATAAGTAATGATATTGAATTCCTGCAGTGTCCTTCTCGTTTGCATAATGATGTAGGAAGTTGATTTATCTTCTCACACATAATGAATACATATATACTGTACTGTTATACTTACTGTAATAACTGTAATGCTGTAACCTCATAACTCCTCCCCCCCTCCCCCTTCCCCCACTCCCCCTCCTCCCCCCTTCCCCCACCGTTGCATATGTGTCCTCGTGTGTTCAGTCACTTCTCTATATCATGAAACACATGTGACTTACTGTAATGTACAACTACTCTTCCTGGTGTGCTTGATTGGGGAGTCACACCTGTAAATTACCTGTGTGTAGTAAGTCCTCAGGTAACACGGTGTTGATCATTGTTTTGTTTTTCTATGAGTTTGTTATTATTAGTGTTGTATGAGGGACACCTTCAGGTACTAGAGCTCACGGCTGGTTCGGTCTGTGTCGTAAAGTCAAGCGTCGTTAATTAAAGGTGCTGTTGACGACCTTACTGAACGTTCACCCGGTACATGTGTGTGTGTGTGTGTGTGTTTATTTTTTTATTATGTATGTTGTTTTTCTTACTATTACTGTACATAATTATATTGGGTGTTTATTAACCTTTATATTTTATTATTCCAGGTAAGAGTGGCGACCATCGGCACTTAGCAGGTAGGGTGGAGCAACAGGTGAATCAATCTCTCTCTCTCTCTCTCTCTCTCTCTCTCTCTCTCTCTCTCTCTCTCTCGGTTGTGATATTTTTGGTGTGTGTGTGTGTGTGTGCGTGCGTGTGTGTGTCGCCTCTTTCCTCCATTCATTCCTTTATCTCCTTCTCTCCCTATTTCTTATCATCTGTCTCCTTCTTCCTCCTCCCTTTCCTCCTTTTTCCTTCCCCCCCCCGCTCTCCACCCTTCCTCTTATCTCTCCTAACCCCCTTGCTCCCTCCCACCACCACCACCCACCAACCAACCCACCCACCCACCACCCCCCACCCACCCACCACCACCAACCCCCCACCCACCCACCAACCACTCACCCACCACCCACCAACCACTCACCCACCACCCACCACCCACCCACACCGAGACCTCTACAGCCTACACACCATTATTCATCACAACCTTGACTTATCGGCTTGGTAACAAAGAGGTCAGCTGCACCCATTACTGGTATCTTGTGCGCGGGCGTGTGGGCGTACCAACCCATCAATATCCCTCACCTCCAGCAGTAATGATGTTTTTAGTGTTAACTCATGCATGTGTGTGTGTGTGTTTTTAGTCTCCTAAAACTTCGCAGATAAATAGATTTCCTGAAGATTAGTAACACTGTTTATTCCACCTCATTATTAAACACCTTATCGTAACCTCTCCCTAAAATGAATACATATTATGCTGTATATTCGTTAATTCATACTTATACACATACACCTGTGATCGTGGACCGCACCAGTTTGTATAAGTGATGCAAAGTGAGTAAAGATTGTCACCTGTTACATAAGAACATAAGAAAGTGGGATACTGCAGGAGGCCGACTGGCCCATACAGGGCAGATCCCTTTCACACCCATCCCAGCACTTCCAGGTGCCTATCCAACTTCGTCTTGAAGCTCCCTAGCGTCCCCGATCCTACTATAGCACTCGGTAGCCTATTCCACATATCCACAACTCTATTACCAAACCAGTGCTTGCCTATATCCTTTCTGAATCGGAATTTATCTAATTTAAAGCCATTTGTTCTAGTTATTTCGTTATTACTGAGCTTCAGAACATCTTCCATTTTACCCTTGTTAATCCCACTTACCCACTTGTACACCTCTATCATATCTCCCCTAACTCTACGCCTCTCTAATGAATGTAAGCCTAAGCTTTTCAGTCTTTCTTCATATGGAAGGTTTCTAATATTATGGATCATTTTTGTCATTCTTCTTTGTACTCTCTCCAAAGAATCTATGTCCATTCTATAATAAGGACACCAGAACTGAACCGCATAATCCATGTGTGGCCTCACTAATGCTAGGTAAAGTTTCAAGATAACGTCAGCAGTTCTGTTACTCACAGACCTAGATATGAACCCAAGAATCCTGTTTGCCTTGTTGCGAACGCTAATACATTGTTTTCTAGGTTTCAAGTCGTTGCTAACAAATACACCTAGATCTTTTTCACAAACTGAGTTTTCTATTTCCGTGTTACCTAGTTTATACTTAACGTTTGTATTCGTCTTCCCTATCTGTAGTACCTTGCATTTATCAGTATTAAAATTCATTTGCCAGTCTACTGACCACTCATGTAAGGTATCTAGATCTCTTTGAAGGTGTTCAAAGTCACTGTCTGAATTTATCACTCTCCCCATTTTGGTATCATCTGCAAATTTACTAATCCTACTAGTTATGCCTGAATCAAGATCATTAATGAATATAACAAACAGCAGAGGGCCTAATACAGATCCCTGGGGAACTCAGCTTTTGACCGCACCCCAGTCTGACTTTAATCCATTTATGCTGGCCATGAAGACTTCCAGTAGCGCCTCACCCAACACAACTCACCTGTCGTCACCTGGGGGTCATTAAGGTAAAGATTGTCACCTCTTTTGGCCATGAAGACTTCCTGTGGCGCCTCACCCAACACAGCTCACCTGTCGTCACCTGGGGGTCATTAAGGTAAAGATTGTCACCTGTTTTGGCCATGAAGACTTCCAGTAGCGCCTCACCTAACACAGCTCACCTGTCGTCACCTGGGGGTCATTAAGGTAAAGATTGTCACCTGTTTTGGCCATGAAGACTTCCAGTAGCGCCTCACCCAACACAGCTCACCTGTCGTCACCTGGGGGTCATTAAGGTAAAGATTGTCACCTGTTTTGGCCATGAAGACTTCCAGTAGCGCCTCACCCAACACAACTCACCTGTCGGCACCTGGGGGGTCATTAAGGTAAAGATTGTCACCTGTTTTGGCCATGAAGACTTCCAGTGGCGCCTCACCCAACACAGCTCACCTGTCGTCACCTGAGGGTCATTAAGAGTCGGTCCCCAGAGTAAATCGCTCATAATTACACTCCAACACCATAAAAGTGAACACCTGGAGACGGAATTTAAAAATGACTAAGTGTTTGCGTAATGACTTTATTCCTGTGTGGACATGGTCGTGTGTGTGTGGCGGCCTAAGACCCTTCGCCACCCATTGGAGGTTCTAATGACGCGGTTACCTGTCATCACGCCTTTCATTCATCACAGCGAGGGAGAGAGGGCCGGGAGGGAAGGGGGAGAGGGCCGGGAGGGAAGGGAGAGAGGGTCGGGAGGGAAGGGGGAGAGGGCCAGGAGGAAGGGAGAGAGGGCCGGGAGGGAAGGGAGAGAGGGCCGGGAGGGAAGGGGGAGAGGGCCGGGAGGGAAGGGGGAGAGGGCCGGGAGGGAAGGGGGAGAGGGCCAGGAGGAAGGGAGAGAGGGCCGGGAGGGAAGGGAGAGAGGGCCGGGAGGAAGGGGGAGAGGGCTAGGAGGAAGGGAGAGAGGGCCGGGAGGGAAGGGGGAGAGGGCCGGGAGGGAAGGGGGAGAGGGCCGGGAGGGAAGGAAGAGAGGGCCGGGAGGGAAGGGAGACAGGGCCGGGAGGGAAGGGAGACAGGGCCGGGAGGGAAGGAAGAGAGGGCCGGGAGGGAAGGGAGACAGGGCCGGGAGGGAAGGGAGACAGGGCCGGGAGGGAGGGAGGGATGGCCGGGCGGATCCCTCACACTGTCTCTCGTTCATTGTGTGTGTTTTGGTCAGGTGAATGAACAGTAGCAGCAATTTGTCTTCTCCTCCCATATGTGTGCACTAAGGTGGTCCCTGCCCGGGTAGTGCTGCTTTATTTGGTGATAATTTGGTTGAGGGTTGAGCTTATAGGTCCTGGTTGTGTTTTTTAGTAGTTTGGTTTTTATATCGTTCTTGTACTTAAAAGTGTGTTAGTAGTTTGGTTGTTATGTCGTTCTTGTATTAAAAGTGTGTTCGTAGTTTGGCTGTTATGTCGTTTTTGTATCAAAAGTGTGTCATTAGTTTGGCTGTTATGTCGTTCTTGTATTGAAAGTGTGTCATTAGTTTGGCTGTTATGTCGTTCTTGTATTAAAAGTGTGTTAGTAGTTTGGCTGTTATGTCGTTCTCGTGTTAAAAGTGTGTGAATGGAACAAGTTACCAAATATCATCATTAACTCGAATACGCTGGATCGCTTCAAACAGGTTGGATGGATATATGAGCAATAGGGGTTGGGTGTAAATGGGACTGCCCAGTATAAGCCAATAGGACCGCTGCAGTTTCCTCCATTCTTATGTTCTTATCTGAGTGTCTGTACATCGTTTAGGTCAAAATATCGTCAAATTAGTATCTTGATAATATTTGATAATTGCTGATAACATCTTGTCTTATATCACCTTAAAGATAATGGTGATGGTGTCAATAATGGTGTGGTGCTATATTGTGCTGGTGTGGTGCTATATTGTGCTGGTGTGGCGCTATATTGTGCTGGTGTGGTGCTATATTGTGTTGGTGTGGTGCTATATTGTGTTGGTGTGGTGCTATATTGTGTTGGTGTGGTGCTATATTGTGTTGGTGTGGTGCTATATTGTGCTGGTGTGGTGCTATATTGTGTTGGTGTGGTGCTATATTGTGTTGGTGTGGTGCTATATTGTGTTGGTGTGGTGCTATATTGTGTTGGTGTGGTGCTATATTGTGTTGGTGTGGTGCTATATTGTGTTGGTGTGGTGCTATATTGTGTTGGTGTGGTGCTATATTGTGTTGGTGTGGTGCTATATTGTGTTGGTGTGGTGCTATATTGTGTTGGTGTGGTGCTATATTGTGCTGGTGTGGTGCTATATTGTGTTGGTGTGGTGCTATATTGTGTTGGTGTGGTGCTATATTGTGCTGGTGTGGTGCTATATTGTGTTGGTGTGGTGTTATATTGTGTTGGTGTGGTGCTATATTGTGTTGGTGTGGTGCTATATTGTGTTGGTGTGGTGCTATATTGTGTTGGTGTGGTGGTATATTGTGTTGGTGTGGTGGTATATTGTGTTGGTGTGGTGCTATATTGTGTTGGTGTGGTGCTATATTGTGTTGGTGTGGTGCTATATTGTGTTGGTGTGGTGCTATATTGTGTTGGTGTGGTGCTATATTGTGCTGGTGTGGTGCTATATTGTGTTGGTGTGGTGCTATATTGTGTTGGTGTGGTGCTATATTGTGTTGGTGTGGTGCTATATTGTGTTGGTGTGGTGCTTTATTGTGTAGTGAGGTTAATGTGTTTCCTAATCTCTGTTTCACCTTAACATTAACCAGACGTTTTTTATCAGGGACTGTACGTGTTGTTGACAATTTGAGGTCAACACTGACTAGTTTATGGCTCAAGTTTCCTGCCAGCTGGTAATTAAGCTGTGAACCAGAGCACGGTGGGGTCTCTCAGGGCACGGTGGGGCTCTCAGGGCATGGTTGGGCTCTCAGGGTATGGTTGGGCTCTCAAGGCACGGTGGGGCTCTCACGCCTCTCAGGGTACGGTGGGGATCGCTGGATGTGGTTGGGGGGTCTCAGGGCACGGTGGGGATGTCAGGGCATGGTTGGGCTCTCAGGGCACGGTGGGGATGTCAGGGCACGGTGGGGGGCTCTCAGGGCACGGTGGGGGGCTCAGGGCACGGTTGGGCTCTCAGGGCATGGTGGGTCTGTCAGGGCACGGTGGGGGCACGGTGGGGATGTCAGGGCATGGTTGGGCTCTCAGGGCACGGTTGGGCTCTCAGGGCACGGTGGGGCTCAGGGCACGGTGGGGCTCTCACGCCTCTCAGGGTACGGTGGGGATCGCAGGACGTGGTTGGGGTCTCAGGGCACGGTTGGGCTCTCAGGGCATGGTGGGTCTGTCAGGGCACGGTGGGGATGTCAGGGCACGGTGGGGATGTCAGGGCATGGTTGGGCTCTCAGGGCACGGCTGGGCTCTCAGGGCACGGCTGGGCTCTCAGGGCATAGTGGGTCTGTCAGGGCATGGTTGGGCTCTCAGGGTACGGTTGGGCTCAGGGCACTGTGGGACTCTCAGGGCATAGTGGGTCTCTCAAGGTACGGTGGGGCTCTGAGACTGATGGAACGTTGTGTAGGGTCGGTTGATCTGTGGCGTCAGTACCAGGAGGTAGTACGACTCTTGTTGTCCCCTTCACCGAGGTCAGACATTAGTTACTCGTCGGGGATGGGGCAGAGGTTCAAGGACACTGAAGATTCCCAAGGTCGTGGGATCCTCGTGTGGGCAAGGACCTCAGCCGCTTGTTTCCCAACTAAGATCCGGGTGTTGTGTTGTAGCCTCGTCCGGTGTGGCGTGTTTCTGTGTTCGCCTCTACAGACTGTTAACTAACCAAGGAAAATGAGTATTATCATTATTCCTACGCGGTATAGTAATGTATTGTCCCTACCTTCACCTTTAGCGCAGGGGCCAGCGGGCGTCGGCTGTGGCAGGAGGGCGGGCGAGGCAAGAGATCCGGGAGCGTGAGTGTCGGAGGCTGTGAGGGAGGGAGGGAGAGGGACGTTGGTACAGGTATACAGGTGTTCCCTGAGGCACAATACCCACCTGCTACCCGGGCTAACCTGGGTAGGTGTTGTCAAGTGCTGCCAACATCTAGGGTCAAGGTTCACGGTGATTACTATTGTTATATAAATTGTGCAGGTAGTTATGTCTCTTGTGGCAGTAACCGCTGGTGTGGATCAAGCCTTTACAGTCATAAGTATTTTGGTGCGATTCTGACGTGTGAATGATGGGTTGTTACTGAGCTCGTTATGTATAAACTACCCGCAGGAAGACCCACACACGTCTTACTCCACCACCCCAGATGCCAAAGAGAGGCGCCAGTCTTTGTCTCGGGCGACACAGTTGGAGAGGAAGCGCTGTTTTAGTGCCGAGCTCTGTGACAATATATTTTGAAAACCTGGTGCTTATGGTCAGACATTTACATAGATCTTCAGTCAACTCTCACTCGCTGAAATTCTTCTAAAAGCTTCAACTTACGTTATTCCGTTTATGTGTACTTAGTGCGCACTTCATTTACCGTAAAACTCATTACAGAAGTGATCGTGTAGACTGGAGGCAATAATTTACTGGTGTGAAGGCCGCAACTACCTGTGCAGGTGAACACGATGGGCACGAGTGTGAGGTATAGGCACCTCATCCTCACCTCACCTTCCCGCTCACTAATACTGACACACCTCTGCCACCCACTCAGTGCACATCCTGTCTTATTGCTTACAAAGACCAATTTGTATCATCTTGGCTGCATGAAAAATAGAGTGGTTGTCATCGCCTCTCTTCATGGGAGGTGGGGAGGTATTGGCCTAGGTGTTACTTTACTCGGCAGTGCAGTAGAGCTTCAGGAGTAAGACGTCATATTAACTTAAGCTGACACAGTAGTCGCCAGGACCTCACGACCTTTTGAAGGATTTAGTAATATATATTGGGTTGTCTCTGCCAGCCTGACGTGATAAGCTTCCTGTCCAGCCTTGTGTCCGTGTAGTGGGGGCGAGGTAGAGTCTTAAGTAGCTGCCTGGGAGTGTCGCCTCGGTTGCCACGCTCCTCCTTTAGGAAGTGAAACAATATAATTAATTTAGAGAGAACAGGTATAGATTAAAGTCCTGTACAGGTTCAGTAATTATAACTTGGCAACGACGTCGTAAAGAGTAAGACAAACGATCAAACATACACACGAGGCAGTCATGGTAGTGCTGATGACTGGCGTGATGCGTGTATCATGGCTCGTGACTGTCGGTGTCATGCAGGTCAGGCACACCCGAGGGATTATTGCTCCAGATTATAAAGTACCACATATTGTCTCACTCACTCCACATTTTGCCACTCACTCCACATTTTGCCTCACACACTCCACGTTTTGCCTCACACACTCCACGTTTTGCCTCACTCACTCCACGTTTTGCCTCACACTCCACATTTTGCCTCACTCACTCCACGTTTTGCCTCACACATTCCACGTTCTGCCTCACACACGCCACGTTTTGCCTCACACACGCCACGTTTTGCCTCACACACTCCACGTTTTGCCTCACACACTCCACGTTTTGCCTCACACACTCCACGTTTTGCCTCACACACTCCACGTTTTGCCTCACACACTCCACGTTTTGCCGCACACACTCCACATTTTGCCTCACTCACTCCACATATTGCCTCACACTCCACATTTTGCCTCACACACTCCACATTTTGCCTCACACTCCACATTTTGCCTCACTCACTCCACGTTTTGCCTCACTCACTCCACATATTGCCTCACACACTCCACGTTTTGCCTCACTCCATGTTTTGCCTCACACACTCCACGTTTTGCCTCACACACTCCACATTTTGCCTCACACACTCCACGTTTTGTGTTACCTTGTGCGTCTTGGCCTCTGTGACCTGAGGCTATAGGCTGGTACAGTGTTTCCATCCTCTCCCTAAGCTAACTGTGGTTGTTTGTTATAAGGACTTGACAATGAGTTAATGGTGTGGTTTATTTACATGTGGTTTATGCAGATAATTTGAGCTTAGTGAACAGTGAGGTGTGCTACTTAATTAACCTGCGCTGGCCAGGTAGTGGTGGAGGCTCCCAGGTGTGTTTTTCGACGCCCGTGACGGTGTACCTGTCGGCCCTCACGTGTGGCTCAGGCTCTCCCACGCTCCTATCATCCATTTCCCCACTTCCCTGACCCTCACGCCCACCCCACAATCAAGGGTGGGCGTGCAGGGATGGGATGGGTGGGTAGGTGGGCATGCAGGGAAGGGGTAGGTAGGTAGGCATGCAGGGAAGGAGTGGGTGGGGAGGTGGGCAGGACTGGTGGGCTGTAAAGGGTGAGTTGGACTTTTGATTAAGTTTGGAAGATGCGAACTAGTTGTATATTACTTGAACCTCAGATCAGTTTGTTCATTGTGGAGGAACAAACTGCCTCACACCAGCAGGCCACGTCAGTGTTTGTGGCTCTGGCTGCCGGCAAGCGATGATGACAGCAATACCAATCAGGGAGTCGCGTGACGCTTAAGTAGCAGGAAGGAAGTTGTATGCGGTGGGGGGAGTGTGTGGTGGGGTAGTCTGTGGTGGAGGGGGAGGCTACACGGTTCAAGGTCGCCGTTTGGGACTATCGTGATGCTACCTGTGGCTCGGGTTCGTCCTGGTGAGGGCAGGTGTGGTGAGGGGAGGCGTGGTGAGGGCAGGAGTGGTGAGGATATGCGTAGTGAAGGCAGGTGTGTTGGGGTTGAGGCAGGTGTGTGTGTGTGTGTGTGTGGTCCTGTAACGTCACATTTACCGTCACACAGGAGCTCCTCAGGTGATGGCCCGGGTTACCTAGAATACTGAAGGTGGAGCAGCGGGAGTCACGAAAAACAAACCCATCACGTTAATCACCAGGAAACTCATCCGTCGGGGTAATAATAATTTACATAGTGTGTGTCATCAGCCTTGAACTGTACTTGTGGTTGTAGCAGTGTATTCAACTTGCCTCAGCGCCCACAAGACCTCGCTCTCTCATCTCTCAGCGTAAGGTACTTCATCTCAGCTCCTACATGGCTAGCCTATATTAGATGCCCATTTCCCCCTCCCCCTTTAGATGTCCCTTAAATATCCTTTCTCCCCCTTACTTTTTATACCTATTTCCCTCTACCTATTCTTCTACCTCTCCCCCTTCAACCACTCCCCCTCCCCTTTCAACCTCTCTCCCTCCCTCTTCTTATACTTCTCCCCCTCCTCCTTCTTCTTCTACCTCTCTCCCTCCCTCTCCTACCTCTTCCCTCTCCTTCTTTTCGATTTATTGCACTAACATGACCTCCTCCTAAATCATTCCCTCTTCCTCCTTCATCTCCTCCCACTCACTCCCACTCCTCAAGGATCCCACTCCAACTAATCATTATTCTCTTGCGATACTCTCTAGGGGGGGGGGGGAGTACAGCTTAGTCTTCCTCTTGAATCTTCCTCTTCGTACCACCTTTTGTGTGTGTGTGTGTGCTCTTGTAGGACTGTTTACCGTGATAGTCATTACCTAAAACCTTACTCGGGCAGTTAAGGTGGGCGACTCCCTGACAACACTACGGGAGGAGACGCTGTAGAGGGGAGCACGTGGCGGTGTTTTCCACGGGGTTAAGTGGCTGTAGGATGTTAGAGAAGGTTGAGTGTGGTGGAGGGAGCCTGGGAGGGAAGGAGGGAGCCTGGGAGAGAACCTGGGAAGGATCCTGGGAGGGAGGGAAGAAGGGAAGGGGAGCCTGGGAGAGAACCTGGGAAGGATCCTGGGAGGGAGGGAAGAAGGGAAGGGGAGCCTGGGTGGAAGGGAGGGAGGGAGGGAGCTTGAGAGAATGGGAGGAATCCTGGGTGGGTGGGAGAGAGGGAGGGAACGAACCTGGGAAAGACAAATAACATAGAAAATTCCCTCAGTTACAAGCGTGTGGCCTCAGCTGCCATTATCACCGGCGGAGAAATTGGCTGCTGGGAAAATGTCTTCAAGGATTTTTCTTTTCCTAACTTAACTTTGCTTGAGTGACGTTAATTATTATTTTTTGCAGGTGAGACAAAGTGAAAAATAAAACACCTGGATATTTATTCTTTGTTACTGGTAGTTTATTTTATTGTTTTTTTTTTTACAATACGAATTCCTAAACATAAGTTACGAGAGAGAGAGAGAGAGAGTGTTACTACCATTTCTCGCGTTGTCTAATTCTTATTGAACCTAATTTATACAGACGTCTACCCTGTTAATGTCACTACCCTTTGCTTTATGTTGATATGTTGCCAGTGTATTAGGTTAGGTTAGGTTATGAAGTACAATCATAACTTCATTCTCTCGGCAACAGACACGGGTGAGGATATTTAGTGTTCACCTCACCTTGGTCACACACTTGGTAGATCAATGAGTGTATGGTACCAAGCGTCCAGTCACAAGTTTCAACAGTATACAGAGTTCCGCATTCCCTCACGTTGTGGTTGTGGACAGGTGGATTTGAGCCCTACCAGGTGTTGCGGCCTCTTATAGAATCCCAAAGGTAGTGGCCCCAGGGTGTTCTCTCTTGCATGATAATCAGGTGTGTGTGTGTGTGTGTGTGTGGAAGACGTCGGGCGGCCTCCATGCAACACCAATAACATTATCACACACACACACGTTCATGGAGGTGAGGTGTGTTCAAGTGAGAGAGATATTGTAACTCAGAAATGTTTAAGTGTTTTTATTATTGTTGATTCCTGTGTTCACCTGTCTGTTGGCTCACATTATTTACAACGGAAATATAATAATAATAATGATAATAATAATAATAATAATGGAAGTAATAATAATGATGCTGCTTTTATTGTATCATCAAAACCGTTTATCGAAAATTATCTTGTAAATAGATAAGAAATTACCGTTGCAATAAACATAATTGCCAACTAGACATAATCCTGACGACGCTGTCTTCTTGTTCAACCTTATTACTGTACAACCCATGTTGTACTGCTCCCCCATTATCAGGGCCGGATTCAGGAGTGGGCAAAGTGGGCAGCTGCCCAGTGGCCTCCACAATCTGGGGGCCTCCACATATTACAATATTTTATTTATTTGTTTATTCATTTGGATTATTTTTATTTTCATTATTTGAGTAGAGGTTTATCTGATTAATAATGCAAAGAATCATCTCTCTGTAATAACTAATAATATATTCTTTTCTGTGAAGTCTCTTGAAATTTTTTGACACGTGTGGTAGTAGCTATATCAGGGCTGGTCGACTTGAGACCACATGAATGACTTCAGTCATGTCTCACTTTTGTGTGTGTGTGTGTTGGGTATTTGTACACTATCAATAAATATACAGTTAATTAAACATTTCTCAATGTTCTACTTTCCTCAATGTAACTGCATATGGCTTTAAAATTCTCCAAAGAAGTGTTCAAATTTCAAAAATTTCCCGGGGGGCTTACAGCGCCCCCCGGAACTCCCAGATGTTTAGGCTCGCTTCACTCGCCACCCCGCCCTCATGGGTAGTTATAATGAGGGGGACCTCCACAAAGAGGCTGCCCATGGGCCTCCACAGGTCTAAATCCGGCACTGCCCATTATACTTATGTTTTTCAATTCCACTGTAATTTATGTATATACCTATAATATAAATAAAATAAATTAAACTAAAAAAAAAATTAATAAATATTGAAGTGATAACCGTGGTAACATTACGAGATGTTCTTATCACCACCATGCTATTGTACTATTCCAGGTGTTACTAAATGTTACATAATACTTCCTTGAGATAAATGTATAGTATATATCAGGTGCCTAAAAGAGAGCTCAGGTTCTCAACTGGCTCAGCCAAGTTAATATTGTTATTATTATCCACTCTGTATCTGTGTTTTTCTGGCTAAATAAACTGTTTCAATTCAATAATAATAACAACACTTACGGTATATTTTTACACTTATTTTTTCCATGTAGAATTATCATGGTGTTTATCGTACCATTAGTGCGACGTAACTCAACCTTACCTAGTCACTACCCTTTGTTTGGTGCCATTAGTACTGACAGCGGCCAGCCTACACCCACCTCATCCCCCCCACCCTACCCCACCCTCTCCCTCCACCCCCCACCCTCACCCCCACCCCCCCCACCCTCACCCCCACCCCCTACTCCCCACCCTCACCCCCCCACCCTCACCCCCCACCCTCACCCCCCCACTGCCCATCATATACCAGTAACTATACTTCCTAATGTAGCAACACAATTTATTTCTATTTACGTCGGTGTGGTGTAGTGACGATGGACCTGTAAGCACGTTGTCTACATGACTCAGCTCAGGGGGACAAGGTTATACAAGTCATAAATAGCCAAATACACACCACGACGCTCCTGCCAGCCTTATCTTCATGTGTAGAGTAGGTGAGGTGGGGTGATAACCTAACCTTGACCAAATGAGAATAGTAACCATTTCAAGAGTAGATACAATGGGGGAAGACGAAATGGTATGAGGCACCGCAGTATGAGGCACTGCAGTATGAGGTATTGCAGTATGAGGTATTGCAGTATGAGGTATCACGGTATGAGGTCCCGCAGCCATACACTCACTGCACTACAGTTTGGTGGGGGCGTACTAGACCTTGACACACCCTTCCTACGCCCTCTGACCTGTGACCCACTGCCCGGGTTGGTGGGTGGAGGTCACTGCCGGATGTGACGTAAACATATCAACAAATAAGTTACTACGTCACCCACACAGAACATTTGGTGGGGGGTTTTATTCAATGTTTGTATTTCCGGTTTTGTTTTATTTACCGTCATTTTTGGTTTTAGTTTAAAGTTTCAGCATTAATTATCTACGTTGCCATATGTCCTTGGCTGTTGCGGCGCTGAGATAGTGTTCATAATCATTTATTTGTTCAACTTTCGTCTGTACCTGTATATTATAAGGTTCTACAGGTAAACTAACTGCTCCGATAATTATGGCTTATTTGATTATATAGATTAAATTGGTAGTGCTGATATTACCTGGTGTGGGCAGGTAAGGTGTGAGGGGATGGTGTGGGCAGGTGCGGTATGGGAGGATTGCTGTGGGTTGTGGGTTGGTGTGGAAGGTTACAGGGTTATGATGGATTGCTTACAGATCTTGACAGTGGTGCGGGAGGTGGAGGTGGTGGAGGACTGCCGTTAGCTACAACTGTTGCCACCTCAGAGGAACTATCCCACTGTCACAGGTGAAGGGAAACGTTAAGTCTCCTGATTACTCAACCGTTCCCCTGTCCCTCTGTACCTCGGTGGGGAACTTATTTACTTATACATACATACATGCATACATACATACATACATACATCGCGAGTTAGTTCTGGAATCTAACCCAAGAAAGGGACAAACTTGTATGATTTTTCCATAGCTAAGAAACTTCACCTGTGGATTCACTTTCCTCCTGAGTATTTCACCTGAAGATTAACACCCCCCAGACACCGATAGGGTAAGTTAATCTTCAGGTGATGAGAGTTCCGCTGGGAATAGTTTTGTTTGAGAGTTTTCCAGAGAAGACTTAATGATGTACAGAAGTAATATATTTTCTACCATTTGTGAGTATAGTTGCAGATACTAGTGATGTGATGTGATGTGTTCTGATGTGATGTGATGTGATGTGTTCTGATGTGATGTGATGTGTTCTGATGTGACGTGATGTGATGTGTTCTGATGTGATGTGTTGTGATGTGATGTGTTCTGATGTGATGTGATGTGTTCTGATGGCCACCATACCGTGCACTATAAATATTTTGATGTCACTCCCAAAAAATATCTTTACGGAGGGATCGATGAATTTCAGAATGAACACTGTAACTCCTGTTGTCTCGGTAGGGTTGTCAAAATACTTCGTCCGTTGTGTCATATTGTTTCGGCACAAAATCGTAAATATACTTTTTAAAGACGTTGTTTATGTACTTGTACCTATGTTGTCGACAAGAGTTAAACTATCATCCTCAAAGGGTTAAACTATCATCCTCTAAGGGTTAAACTTTTGTCGTCATCAAAGGGTTAAAAGGCACAGCATGCTTACCTTAATGACGTGTTTCTTATATTTTGGATAATTTTTCTCCCCTTGAGGCTGTTATGGTTAGTCATCGTTAACCTGATAATAACACCATTACTTTTTCTCTCCTTCATTAACGTGTAAATTATATCTCGGCGTTATTTTGGGTTTAATTTCCTGCGTCTAATTAAGTTGTGTACTTCTTACCTAGCTAATTAAAACTTGTGGGCAGGTGTGTTTGTTTTGCGGCGCCCTAAGTTGTCCCAGCCAGGAAGGTAAGGTAAACAATGTTGGGGGTAAACAATGTTGGGGGTAAACAATGTTGGGGTAAACAATGTTTGGGGTAAACAATGTTGGGGTAAACAATGTTGGAGGTAAACAGTGTTGGGGTAAACAATGTTGGGGTAAACAATGTTGGAGGTAAACAGTGTTGGGGTAAACAATGTTGGGGGTAAACACGATGTTGGAGGTAAAACATCATAAACAATAAACTTCCCTCCATCAACACTCCACCACACCAACTAGCTACAAGACCCTTTATGAACATTGTACATACCAACAAACACACGCACTATACACTCGAGTCCTAAACCAATACTCACTTCAGGTAAGTCACACCGGTAGAGCATAATGTTAACCTGAATTGATGGTGGATTCTGCGTTCCGTCACGTACGAGTGTATGTGGAGGCTTGTTTTTGTTGTAACGTGTCCATTTGTATGTCACCGACTCATTGATCTGGGCTGAGTGTTGTGTTGACTTGCGGTACATTGATAGGTTCTCGCTTCCCGCCCCGCCCCTCCTCCGCCCCGCCCTCCCCTCAGGTACTGCTCGCGGCTACTGGCTCGTATTTCAGTCTTGTTCTCGCGTAATGGTGTACTTATTGCTGTCATTGCGTTATGCAGTTACGTAGTTTCCTCAATTATGTACTCATTTATATGTACTCACTTAATTTATGTACTCGCCTCAATTATGTAGTCGCTTCAGTTATGTACTTCATTTATGTACCGTACTCACTTTTAATGAACTGTACTCTTTTTAGTGATCTGTACTCTTGACACTGTATACTGATGACATGACACCACCACCAAACTTGACAATGTACACAAACACAATTGAATTAATCTGAAGGTATATTAGGATTGTACGGTGTATATGGCAGACGGCCAGATGTGGACGAAGAGAATGTGGCAGGCAGGGGGGCAGAAAGGGAGGCAGAGAGTCAGGGAAAGAGACAGGCAGGGAGTGTAAGCTGCGTCTGCCTACATAATTAAACTAAAATAAATCAATTTGTGGTGTGGAATGAAAATCACAGACTTTTAACTGCCACCTTTGTGTAACCTGCCAAGTCTCCACCTACCTCTACCCTCCCATGCACTCACTCCCTCCTTCCTTCCTTCCTTCCTTCTTTACCACGCAATTTTCATTTCCTCCCTGTCTCCTTGCTCTCCTCCCTGAGTCTTATATCCTTCACCCAATCTACTTGTTTTCCACCCACTTCTCCCTGGCTCCACACCTCCTCACCGCCCCAGTATCCGCCGTGGATGTCACTAGGACTAACTATCCAGGCGGCAGGTGGGTTGGGGTGGGGCTAGTGGTTGGGTTGGGTGGAGTCGGCGGCGGTGGCAACATTTTTAACCCTGTTTCTGGATCTCGTGGTGTGAGTTTGTCTTCTCGTGTTTCATAAGGACTGTCCAGGCGTGTTAGGGGAGGCTGGTGATATAAACTCGGGGACCCCTCACCAGTACTTTACCAACCCGGATGTAGACTGGTTGTAGAGGATGGCGTTTATGATGTTGTCAAGTTATATCTTTTTTTTTATAATAGCTCTATATTGAGGGGATATATATTGTAGCATAATAGGTAGAGGACAGGTAATGAGTGTTATAGTGAACCAGAATACCTGTAACTCACCTGTATGCCGTGTTTTGTTTATACATTGTGATTATTCTTTAAATTTATGCTAACCTTGAGTAGACTACAATTACACTTGTAATATGCTAATATTTTGAACTGGTTTATTTTTGACGTATAGGGATGGTGTGTTAAGGGCTGTGGAGGTGTTTGTTTGTGTGTGTCTGTGGTGGAGGAGGTAAGTGTTTGTTTGTGATGGTGGTGGTGGTTGTTTGTGTGTGTCTGTGGTGGTGGAGGTAAGTGTTTGTTTGTGATGGTGGTGGTGTTTGTTTGTGTGTGTCTGTGATGGTGGAGGTAAGTGTTTGTTTGTGGTGGTGGAGGTAAGTGTTTGTTTGTGGTGGTGGTGGTGTTTGTTTGTGTGTGGTGGAGGTAAGTGTTTGTTTGTGATGGTGAGGTAAGTGTTTGTTTGTGTGATGGTGGTGGTGGTAAGTGTTTGTGGTGGTGGTGGTTAGTGTTTGTTTGTGGTGGTGGAGGTAAGTGTTTGTTTGTGGTGGTGGAGGTAAGTGTTTGTTTGTGGTGGTGGAGGTAAGTGTTTGTTTGTGGTGGTGGAGGTAAGTGTTTGTTTGTGGTGGTGGAGGTAAGTGTTTGTTTGTGGTGGTGGAGGTAAGTGTTTGTTTGTGGTGGAGGTAAGTGTTTGTGTGTTTGTAGTGGTGGTGGAGATAAGTGTTTGTGTGGTGGTGGAGGTAAGTGTTTGTTTGTGGTGGTGGAGGTAAGTGTTTGTTTGTGGTGGTGGAGGTAAGTGTTTGTGTGTTTGTGGTGGTGGAGGTGTTGGCTGTGTTAGTACTGTACTGCCTGTGTGGGAAAGGATAGCCTGTATGTAATCCTCAAGCAACAGTTAACACCGTCACCTAATTAGTGTCGAGCAGAACACTAACCTAACCTAACCTGACCTAACCTAACCTAGCCTAACCTAACCTAACCTAACCTAACCTGACCTAACCTAACCTTACTTACCGGTACAGTATAGGGCGTGGTCAGGTGCCTCTGTGTTGTGAGCAGCTGACATAGTTCTTGCATTGTTCTGTCCTCGTTGGCTTTGTCTTTATGATTTACTGAATGTTTGGTTGACCTCGGCTCCCTCCTGATTGAATTCCTACACTTGGTTAGATTAGGTTTGGTTTGGTGTGCATAATGGTCTTCAACACTTCAGGCGAATTTTATTTTTTTTTCAGTTGTGGTGTAAGGGAGTGGTGGTGGTGGTGGTGATAATGGTGGGGAGTGGTGGTGTAGCGGAGGACAGTAGCCAGCTGAGAAACATTCTTGTGGGTGTTGCCATCTGTTGAGGAAAACCAGATGTTACCCTAGCCAGCCTACACTCCTAACAGACAGGAAATTCCTAGCCACTCTTAACGGATATATCTTGTTATCTCAATATTCCTATTATTCTTCTACAAAAAACTAATTCCTAAAAATACCATGGGATTTAAGGGATTTTTTCCGGCTGACGATATGCTGTAGAAGAGGTAGATGGGAATGATGTATTGGGCTGAGGGCTGAGACTGGCGCTGTAGACGTGGTTGGCTTCCTAAGCGTCAGGAGGGTAATACAGGTGAGACAAGGTCGTTTAGTGAGTCAAGGTTGATGGTGTGGCAACAGGTGAACCAGATTATTGTTTTTACCTGCCGTGTTACCTGTGAGAGCCTGATGTAGGTGTATCAGGACAGGTGATTGGAAGTTTACGTTCGACAGGTGTAGCGCCGCCACCACCACCACCTACACCAACACTACGTCTGCCACCTACATCACCACCACTTTCAACACCACCACCCCCAACATCACTACAGTCATTAGCTATACCATTACAAGGGACTGCTGCAGTACAAGATCATTACACTTACAACTACACTCTTGACATAATAACCGTCTTCATAATTAGTTGATATGTTGCCTATGCTGTGGACGGCGATGGTGGGTGGTGAGGGTGGTGTTGTGGGCAGTGATGGTGGTAGTGTTCGTGGTTTTTAAGTGGTGGTGGTAGTATGATGTGAGCAGGTGGTAGTGCGTGCGTGCGTGTGTGTGTGTGTTTTCAAGGTATACATACTGTAAGAGTGTTCACTCGCACCAAAAAGTATCGGTGCAGGGTGAGGTCGACGACTTCCGGAACGATACGTATACACTGTGATATGTCGGGAAGGTTGGTAAGTGTATCCTCATACCACCCCCCCCCCCCTCCACTAGGTGTTGCTATATGGCTGACAATCAGTGTGTTTGTTTCCTCTTTTCGGATTGTTGCTTTGTGTCGACTGAATGATGAGCGAGGGTTCGGTCTCGGTGAACGTGGGTATAAAGCAGAGGCAATATGAAGCAGTAGAGATCTACACATGCCAGACGACATGGAAACCTCAGAGGGAACACGAGGAGCTACTATTGCTCTTCATAACGAAGGGTTCGGCGTCGCAGATATTAGCCAGCGGGGTGTCCACAGGAACACCGCTGCACGATGGATTCGGCGATACCTCGAAACTGGTGCTACAGACGACAGGTCTCGGAGCGGCCGTCCACGCTGCACCATGACCAGGTCGAGTGGTTTATTTGGTAGCATAACTTAATGTGGCAATATTCACAAGTATCACAAATAATTTTGTTAACAGGGAGCTCCTCATATTTCATACTGTCTGTTTATCACTTCCTGACCTTATTTATAACGGTTTGTTTCACTTGACCAGGACTGCCAACATACGGCTGGAACAACTCGCCTTTCCCAATACCTATCGTCACTGGTCTCAAATTGTTTACACTACAGTATGCACCGATACTTTTTGTTGCGAGTGTACATCATTAATCTGTACTACTGGAATTTAGTTACGATTTACGGATAATTTATTAAACTTTTATCATCGATGAAGTTGGGTAACGATCAGTGGTGGGCAGGAGTGTGTGGTGGTGGGCACCCCCCGACCCTGTGAGAGCTGCACAGTATATATGCGTACATCTTCCCGCTTAGAACAGGAAAAAACACTGACACACCTCCCCCCCCCCCTTACACACACACACACACACACTTCTCTGGTAAGCATCACCTTTTTGCATCTTGGACCAAAACGACTCTCATTGGTTGGGTGTCGGGACGAAGGCCGAGTGTGTGTGGCCAATCACGAGGACGGATCTGGCACTGGGTATCGTGTGAGCGTAAATCTATAAATGTGTATTTTCGTCAAGTTCTGTCACTGTAATATCTGGCGTTTGGTATAGTATAGAGTATTGATTATAGTATTATAGAAGTGTGAGTGGTCAGTAGAGGCGAGGCGAGGGAGTCAGTGAGGTAGGGAGGGAATGGGTGAGAGGGGGAGGGAGTAAGGTAGGGAGTGACCCGGGCAGTAACCTTGACGTGGCCGCTGGTATGGTCCACACAAAAAAAACACGTACACAGTCCGTAGCCTCAAGAATACTCCCACTAGCTCTCCCTTCCTGTATATCAAACCAACAGAACATCCCAGGCATGTATTAATATCCTCGTGTTTACCTCCGTCTGTAGTTGATACGAAAGGTGTATTGAAGTCTTAACGCCATCATCGTGTTAGTTCCTTGGTGGTCAGAGATAAGCACTGAGGAAGCTATATCGTGAAGGGCATGACCGTCATTTTTTTTTTACTACTAGACAATGGATCGTGCCGGAAGAGGTCGGAAGCCTCAAGATGATTTTCAGGTTGGGGGCCACGCCATGGTCGGGATTACCAACATCTGTAGTCATGATACTTCCCGAACCCGGTACAGTGCCACAAATGCCAATATCGGTTCTCATGGCACTTCTCGAACCTGGTACTTCCCGAACCCGGTACAGTGCCACCAGCCAGACTCAGCCCAATACGTGTTTTGGTGGAGGTTCTGGGAGGGAGTTTAACCTGTTGCTTCTTGTTCTTCCTCTCAACTCACCGCCACGTTTGACACCCACGTTAATCCTTTATAATTGTTACCTCGTGTTCACCTTCAACGCTCACACGTTATATACCTGCCACCACCCTCTTTCTCCCTCTCCTCCTCTCACCCTCCATCCTCCCTCCTCTCTTTCTCATCCTCTTCTTTCAACACACACACACACACGTCCTCATCAACCCTCCCTGCTTACCATCCACCTGACCCCGGGGCCACAGAGACGGGCTATCCTGATATGAACCGGTGTGTGACATGGCCTCTACTGAAGAATGCTCGAGGTGTTTCTGTTTATGCGCCACCGGGAACACCTGAGGAATGTACAGGACGGACACACGCACACATTATGAACCTGGGATGATCTTTATTCATGAGGGAGACTGGAGGCTGTTGGGGGGAAGTACAGGTGGACTCCTAGTAAGGCGCCGTCATCACCGCCCTCATTAGTGGAGGTAACCTACTCACCTGTACCCCTCTATGCTGAATAAAATCGTCGACGTTAACCAGATAAAATATTATAAAGGGCGCCCCTGTAGTGAACGAATTAAACACCAGGGGCTGGACACTCAAAGCTATTTATTATGTGGCTCGGTTAACCCTTTGATTCCTCAATGGGTTAAAGCACAGTCCTCAAAGGGTTAAAGCATACTCCTCAAAGGGTTATAACATTGTCCTTAAAGGGTTAAATTATCGTTCTCAAAGGATTAAATTATCGTCCTCAAAGGGTTAACTCTGTAAGTGGGCCCTCGAGGTTGTAATTCTATCTGTGGGAATTAATCACTGTTTAAGGCGGACAGGAAGAATGTCATACCTTGTACCACTAACATCTACGGTAACTCTTATTATTATTTACGCTTGAGTTTTTCAATATAAATTATACATAATTTTGAGCTTCTTAAACTACTTTTATTTATACGCCTCTATCCCTTAAAGCCAGCTAATATCCTTAGCTTGTGATTGGTCGGCATGTTTCGAAAGCGTAATTGTGATTGGCTAACTGGCCCACAGGAAGGCTCACTCTGCAATGTTTATTTTTTAGTTACAATATTCTTACAGTATCGCTAAACAGTTGTGAGTCTGGGAGGATCTACAATAGTATCAGCTGTTTGTTTCACTACCGTAAGTCAGTCACAACATGGCCGAGTGTGTAACTTACGAGTCGGTGCAGGAAAGTGTCGTCCGCCAGCCACCCGCCCTCCACCAGCCACCCGCCCGCCCTCCCTCACTAGTGGCTCACTGCTGATGATAAACATATCCCTAAAATTAATTCTTAAAGGTAAATGTAAGAGGTGAAGGACAGGACACGGCAGGTGACAGTATTGTGTCAGGTAATTACGCTAACGGAGGTGTTGTCGCTGGAGGAGGTAAACAAACATGTCCCCGCCATGGTTCCTGTGTCATATGAGGTTAGGTGAGGTGAGGTTAGATTAGATTAGTTAGGTGACATGGTTAGGTTAGGTTATCTCTGATCTAAATCTCTAAGAATTAAAGACGAAATATTCCGAACAGATTAAAAAAAAAAAAATGCCCAGGATTGTTTTGTGGCAGGGAGGAACCAGGTAGTATCTGACGGGGAGGTACTGGCGTGCGTCTCAGCCAGTCACCCCCCAGCAGGAGCAGCACTACGGCTCACCTGGTCATATATCCCAGGTACAGGTGCGACCATCACGTAAAGGGGTGTGTGGGGGGGGGGGGGGGGTGGGTAAGGAAGGAAAAGAGAGGGAGGGAGGGAATCACACACGGGGCTATACCTAATATGGGCTAATAGGACCGCTCGCTGCAGTTTCCTTCATTCTTATGTTCGTACAGGTATACCCGACAGGTGCTCCTCCCCCACCTGCCTCATCCCCCGTGGCTTCTTCTTTCACCTCCAGCTTGTCCTTGTTTTAACATTTGTATTATTTTTTTTTATCTCTGCTCTTCTCTCGCTTTGTTCTGTTGCCTCGACGAATAATTATTATTTTGATTTTATTTTCCAACCAAGGCCGCGAGGTTAGGTTAGGGTAGGGTAGATTAGGGTAGGTTGGGTTAGGTTTGGGTAGGTTAGGGTAGGTTGGCTTAGGGTAGGTTGGGTTAGGTTGGCTTAGGGTAGGTTGGGTTAGGTTAGGTTAGGGTAGGTTAGGGTAAGTTGGGTTGGGTTAGGTTAGGGTAGGTTGGGTTGGGTTAGGTTAGGGTAGGTTGGGTTGGGTTAGGTTAGGGTAGGTTGGGTTAGGTTAGGGTAGGTTGGGTTAGGTTAGGGTAGGGTAGGTTGGGTTATGTTAGGGTAGGGTAGGTTAGGGTTGGGTTGGGTGGAAGAGGTGTGTCCTTGTGGGGATAATGTTCCTCTAAACGAGAATAAGAAACCTCAGGACACCACACAACACCAGAACAGTTTATGGTGTAAATAACGCATCATAATTAAGTCACCGAGAGAAAATAATAACATTCCAAACGCAAGAAAAAATAACAATAATTTTAATGGAAATATAAATAAGTGATAAATGTAATGTATTTTTTTTTTTGTGTTAACAGTTTGAAGCGTTTTGTTTGTATGATTGTAAATACATGAGAACCTTTGTGTTATATAATGAATTTCCTGTTATCTTGAAGTTTTGTAAAATTAAAAAAATCGTTTATCTGATATATAATATGACTGTCTGTATTATGAGTGTGGGATAATATTACTCATGATGACTTATAAGACTTGCTCGTACTGTATTCACCCGCCTGGCTTCACACCAGCTTGGTCCTATACCCGCCTGGCTCCACACCCGCCTGGTCCTATACCCGCTTGACGTACTAACTCCCCTGCTCTAACACACACACGCCAGGAGGTGATCAGAAAGTAAGGGTTGGTTAGGTTAGGTTAGGAGAGGGTTACCCACCACACTTGAACCTGTTTGTGGCGTGGAATGTAGTGCGGTGTGGTGAAGGCTGTGGTTGGTAATCTCGATGGGGGATATTCTTCAATTTTTCCTTCTTCAGGTAGTGTTGAAGACCTCGCCACTCTCGGGTTCCAGGAGACACGAAGGCTAAGTGTAGTTAGTGACGTGAGCTTTCATCCTGACGTATAGTTGTTGGTTTGGTTAGGAAGGGTTAGGTCAAGTCAACACCACACACCCAACAGTAAAAGAGACACTAAATTTTATACGTTCTTAGTATCTGGAGCAAAACTGGAGAAGCTAAAGAGATAGCAAAGCTTACTTGTGTGTTGCAGAAACCTCCAACATCACCGCACAGTATAATACAGATCATGTTATCACAGTCTTGTCTTGTGATGGTAGAGAAACACACATTACCATAACCTTCTGTGGTCGTTTGTCAACAGTGAGGGATTTTTGCAGTAATATAATGTGGGCGTTTTCCCCAAAGTTTCTCTCCTGTTTACCAACGTGAAGGACCGCCGCTCTGGGGTTTTTTCATAATGTTTATTCTGGTGGGGAGCGACTATAAAAAGTGGGTAGTGACGGCAAGGCCACGGCGGGTGATGGTGGTGGGGACGAAGTAGAGCATCCGCCTGGGAACTACTGTCACGATCAGGACCTAGTGTGACCAGACCCAGGCACCTGCAGTACTGGCCAACCCGAGAGGACATGAAGTTAGTGTAGTTTGGAGCTAAATGAGACCGAGAAAGATATACCAAAGGAGAAAATTAAATAGAATATATGAAATAAGTCCAATTAATGTAAATCTTTGTTGTCTGTGTTAAGCTCTTTTGTTCGCTGGTTTGTTGTCGTTGTGAGGTGAGGGAGGACCAGCAGTGCGGGTGTTGCTGCCTCGTGCACACACTCGTTATAGCGCCTGCCAGTCACGCACCTCCTCTGTATAATTCGTCAATTTAGAAGTTCCAGCACACACACTGTAGAGTCGTTTCCCCCTTTGTTAAGTGTATATTTGAATATTTTTATGGTGGTAACTGCGATAGTAAAGTGAACATAATGGTAACTAGGACAGTGGTTGGTGGTGATAAACTAGTCATGATTCTTGAGAGGCGGGATGTTGTGTTGTATTTGATTAGAGGGAGCGCGCTTGATGGTGGTGGTGAGGTGTGTTTACATGTGTTGCCTTAATGCGCGGTGTTGTGTCACGCCTGAGTGGCTGCGGCACCTTAACGTGAGTGTTCGTGGTAAAGAACCTTTTGCGTATGACCCCCGCTATGGTGGCCATGTTGAGGGTGTCCTGCCATAGTCGGCCGCCTTGTATACCTCCATAACTCAGCATCTCTATAGGACGTGGCCATTAGCTGGGGCCTGTTTGTGTCAGCAACCTGTCTTGTGTGAAAAGATAACTCTGTGTGTGTGTGTGTGTGTGTGTGTGGCCACCTGACATAATTAATCGTAATACATTCTACAACATGCAGCTGGGACTAACACACATACGTTAACTTGTACCACCTCACCTTACCTCTCTTAGCTGTGCATGAAACTCACCATGAACACGGACCAGCCACTTCACCACATAAATGGACTCCCTGTTGGCTTTTATTCCCCCACAATCCCTTGCTTGCTCTCGTCACACTAGTTGGTATGCAGGGAAAATGTCTCAAGTTGTGTACAGAGTAAAGACATTAGTTACGGTAAGAGCAAAGGTATACAGTGTACGCAGTCCATCCAATACTGTTTAGTGGTATCGCTGGCCCAGGTTAGGTTAGGTTAGGAGTTCTTATTCGTCTTGTTTTCACCTTTTGTAGTCGTCCACGTTAAGTTAAGTTAAGTTAGGTTAGGTTAGGGTAGGTGAGAAGCTTACAGCGATAACTGAAACACCTTATTAAGTTCTTCGGCCCCGTGGACACCTCCCCCGGGCCGGCTACATTCTTATGATAATCACCGCAGGACCGCCATTTGGGGTTTTACTAAGTGTGTGTGTGTGTGTGTGTCGCTCTAAGTATTGTGTGGCGCACTTTTAAACCTCATCTGTTTATTATGCCAGTGTTGTAACATATTAAAAAAAATACAAGAAAAAGTAAGTGTTAAGTTTTGAAGTTTATTAAGCGAGCAGGTGGATGTGTTTGTTTACACGTTGTTGCGGGTAATACTATAGATCCCGGGAGCGTTGCTGTAAGTACTTGGGAGAATAACAAGCAAACATAAACAAACAAACATAAGCAAACATTTCCAATAATAAGATACAGTTAAAAGAAAAACGAGCCTAATAAAACAACGATAGGTAAAAAAAGTGATGAATTAAGTAACGATTACTCTTATCAGAATTACCGACGATATATTTGTTTGTCCTCTGTGTTCGGGTAACATTTCTGTGTGTGTGTGTGGGGGGGGGGGGGGGGGGGACCTTGAGGATCTCCTGCCCCTTTTCTCTTGATAAATGGTGGTGATTGTGTTAATGGGTGGGTGGGGGGAGGGGGGGGGATTGTGGTTGTGATGACAGTCCTCACCTCAACACACCTCTGCCCGTCCTGACCTCAACACACCCCTACCCGTCCTGACCTCAACACACCCCTACCCGTCCTGACCTCAACACACCTCTGCCCGTCCTGACCTCAACACACTCCTACTCGTCCTGATCTCAACACACACCTGCCCGTCCTCACTTCAACACACCCCTACTCGTCCTGACCTCAACACACCCCTGCCCGTCCTCACTTCAACACACCCTTGCACCTCGTATTAGGCAGCCATATTTGTACTATCACACTCCGGAATAAGGGCAGGTGGTGACCCAAGCGGTGACCCAGGCGATGACCCCAGACATTGATAGCTCACCAAGACCCACCTGACGAGGAAGGGAGAGCAGTAGAGGTGAGCCGGCAGCTGCACCACCACTTTTTCTCCGTGTATACATGTTCAGCAAGTAAATCCTGATGTGGTCTCCTTCAGTGCTGGTAGATGCGTACGTGAACTAGGCGGTGTACACTGTGTGATGTGTCTGGTGTATCCAGTTGTGTTTGGTGTGTGACGGGGGAAGATTATCGGTGTTACTGAGAGAGTGGCGAGGCGTGTGTAGCTGCCCAGGACGTGATAAGAAGAACCATTGAAGTTCGTCTCGAGGTAAACGCCAGGTAGATGTGGGATTGTCACTTCTGTGTGTGTGTGTGTCCAATAATGTGATCGCTTCCTGACTTCCTACTTTACTACGTCACATTGTCCCCTGTGTTCTCTGCTGCTGCTGTACACTTAACACTCATGGCTGGGAGAGAAAGAGTTGCATAACGGGCTGAACCAGCTGGTGTTTCATCACAACCTTCCAACAATTTATTCCACCATGCAGGTTTTAATGTTCCCTGCAGCCTTTTATAGTGCATCGCGTGTATAGCTGTACCGCCGTAGATGAGACACACCTGCCATGCACTCTAGTCATGGCGTCACCTGCTCCTACCCCAACCTCCGTTACTCCTTCAGGCGGCCTGCGTGTTGTACTCTCGGTGAGGGGGATTGGTATCGTGAGACGGCAACACCACCGGGTCGTGATATACTGAGCGACGCCTCAGCCATGAACCAGAGACGAGTCAAACGTTCTATCCAAACATCGTCTCGACTCCACCATGTAATTGAATACTGACTGAGCATCTCGTGCGCGGGGTGAGGTGTGAGGTGGGGTGAGACCGACAGTGACATCCTCGGCCGCGGTACAACAGATGTGGCGGCTGATAACTGATAATTTACGTCATATATCCCTGGCAGAAAGCACGACAAGAACCTGTATATTATGCCCAACACTTTCATTAATGGCCGATAAGCAGATATGCATGGCTGGCTCACACACCTCAGAGCCTGTGTTGCCCTCCTCCATAATGGCCATTTTTCCCTGTTAGACGTCATTGTGATGGGTCTTCAGTGTCCTGTGACGTTATGAGCTCGGCCCAGGGTGAGGTCTTGTTTTCGTTCATGTATTAGACGTTATCTTGAGCCCGTGACGTGGCTGGTGGCAGGTGAGATACCTTGGGGGTGTTGGGTGTACCTTGGGGGTGTTGGGTGTACCTTGGGGGGTATAATAATATATTGAGGTGTAGAGCGGAAGGGAAAATATTAAGACTTAATTATAAACGGATTACTTGAAGATTAGTCCTCAGATTATTTCACCTGGGGGGGGGGGGGTGATCTTCAGGTGGGCTTTATGCACTTGTGTTCCACCGTGTAGCGTCTGTTACATTCATTTACATAACCAGTATATACGTAGGCAAGAGCAGAGAATATTCTGCGTCACGGCCTCCCACCCAACGAGGCATTGTGTGTGTGGTGTGCGGGAGTAAGTTGGTGGTTGTGGTGACACCGAGCCTTACACCATCAGAGGCGGGTATGTGGTGCTTCACAAGGGGCACTCCAAGCCTGTGTTCCTTCACGGTATGATGTCTTAGAAAAAATAGAACTCATGGTTGTTTGTTCACAGGTGTATACTACAACGCCCCCCCCCCCCCCTTACATTATTAACCACCTACACATGATATTGAACCACCTGTACTCATTGTAATTTCTTCTACGTATTTTCAATTAGTTGTATTTTTAACCCTAGACAAATATTCAACTCCTTTTTCGGCTTTAACCCTCATCAGCACATAACCCCCCCCCCCCCCCCTTTCTATGGCGAAGTTCACGACCACCGGAACTGAACTATGAGATAATTACGAATGACCTTGGGTTAAGACAAGACACACGAGTCGAGCGGTGACGGCTGGGCATGACTGGTGGGTGGGTGTCAAGGTAACTCGCTTTTTCCCTAGTAAATAAAACTGATGGTGATGACTCTGTTGGTGTCATTACGTGCGGTGTTTACTGTCACGGCCTTGAGACGTCTTCTTTGTTCCTTGAGACAGCTGGGAGAGTTGGAGACAGTGAGAAAAGGGCAGGAGGGGAAGATGGGCGGTGGGGGTCGAACAGTCACACGGTCAGCCAGGTGAGGTCAGCCAAGTGAGGTCAACCAGGTGAAGTCAGCCGAGTGAGGTCAACCAGATGAAGTAAGCCGAGTGAGGTCAACCAGATGAAGTCAGCCAAGTGAGGTCAACCAGGTGAAGTCAGCCAGGTGAGGGAACATACCTGACGCACCGCATAATGACCTGGGTCCACCTGGTATCTCCATACATAGCACCTGGCCCTCTCTCCACCACCACCGCTCCTTCACCTACAGAGCTCTTGTTGTTCTCACCTGGTTGAGTTTATTGTGTTCTCTTTGTTTTGTTTGTTGTTTTTTATTTATTTTTTTATTGTGTTTGTTGTGTTATATTATGTGTTGAGTGTTTTGAGTGTGTTATGTGTTGAGTGTGTTGTGTGTTGCGTGTGTTATGTTTTGTGTGTTGCGTGTGTTATATTATACATAGTTTAGCTCTTCCTCCTTCTCTCTCTCTCCACTTCTTCCTACTTTCCTTCACTGCTTCTCTCCTTCTCTCCCTTCGTCTCTCTCTCTCTCTCTCTCTCTTTCCTGCCACAATTGCCATCGTTTTATCACTATTATTTCTCTTCTCATCTTCCAAACTTTCATTATTTCTTCCTCCATTTCTTCTTCTCACTTGATACTTAGTTTTTGTTGACCTGAGTAGCCAAGGTGGACGTGGTGTGTGTGTGTGTGTGTGAACGGGTACAGGGTCACTCAATACGTTTTAATATGTTGGACCCGAAGGAACTGTTTCAGGGTCAATTATCATTACTTTACTTTCATCATCTTTATCGTGTTGTTTGGTTTTAAGATGGAGGGAGAGAGGAAAGGAAGGGTAGGTGAGAAGGAGTAAGGAAGGAAGGAAGGAAGGAGAGACGAACAGAGGAAGGAAATGAGGGAGGGTGGGTAGTGATGGCGTCTGGTTGTATGATGGTCACTTAGTTGTTAAGTCACCTTGGGCCACATACTAACATGCCAATGACGTCGCTACCCCCCCCCCCCCTCTTCCCCCCACAGATGGCATCCCCCCCCCCCCACCTGTGTTATATCAAGTGAACGTGACCCCAACCCCCTGTCTCACGTTTTCTTCTCGCGTGTCTGTCTGTCTGTCCTCGATGTCTTGGTTCCATCTGTCTGTTCCCATCATCCAGGTTTGTTATTGGCCACATCATCCTCATCATCCACATCACCTGTCATCATCCACATCATCTGTCATTATCCACATCACCTGTCATCATCCACACCACCTGTCATCATCCACACCACCTGTCATCATCCACATCACCTGTCATCATCCACACCACCTGTCATCATCCACACCACCTGTCATCATCCACACCACATATCCACACCACCTATCATCATCCACACCACCTATCATCATCCACACCACCTGTCATCATCCACACCACCTGTCACCATACCCCACCTCTCGTCCTGGGATTAAAACACGTAATCATATCCACTGTGTGTGTGTGTGTGTGTGTGTGTGCCAAGGAATAAGAACGTAGGCCTTGAATGTGAATAAGTTCCGTGCTATGTTTCAGAGGCATTGGATAAGTCCGTGTCTACTGAGCCTTTATACTTTATTAGATTTAGTTCAGGGTTAAATCAACGGCTAAAATAGATATATAAATCTTATCTATTATACTTGATTATGTTAAGGCGGTGATTAAGGCTTATTTATGAGGTATATTGATCACCAGTGGTTAAAGGTAAGGTGTGCGAGGAAGACTAGTATGTAATGCCATGGGTGTTGTTGACCTTCCTATGTTGGTGTTGTCTTCCTCGGTGTTGTCTTCCTCAAGTGTTGTCTTCCTCGGTGTTGTCTTCCCCGGTGTTGTCTTCCCCGGTGTTGTCTTCCCCGGTGTTGTCTTCCTCGGTGTTGTCTTCCTCAAGTGTTGTCTTCCTCAAGTGTTGTCTTCCTCAAGTGTTGTCTTCCTCAAGTGTTGTCTTCCTCGGTGTTGTCTTCCTCGGTGTTGTCTTCCTCAAGTGTTGTCTTCCTCGGTGTTGTCTTCCTCGGTGTTGTCTTCCTCAAGTGTTGTCTTCCTCGGTGTTGTCTTCCTCGGTGTTGTCTTCCTCAAGTGTTGTCTTCCTCGGTGTTGTCTTCCTCGGTGTTGTCTTCCTCGGTGTTGTCTTCCTCGGTGTTGTCTTCCTCGGTGTTGTCTACCTCGGTGTTGTCTTCCTCGGTGTTGTCTTCCTCGGTGTTGTCTTCCTCGGTGTTGTCTTCCTCGGTGTTGTCTTCCCCGGTGTTGTCTTCCCCGGTGTTGTCTTCCTCGGTGTTGTCTTCCTCGGTGTTGTCTTCTTCACTGGTTGGAGGTGGAAAGACTGGTGGTGGCGAGTGGTAACTTGGCGTCATGTTTCTGCTCACTGCCCGGTCACTTGCGTACATTCTCAAGTCAGTCAGTCAGTCAGTTCCCTGTTGCCCAAATGACTAGTTCCACCACCTAGCCAGTTGACGCGTGTGGAACTTGAGGAACAAACACCCAGACTCCTCCACCTGCTCACTCTACCTTAGTACTCTTCCACACACGAGAGCTGATAAGAACATAAAAAAATAAGGAGTCTGCAATAGGCTGGTTGGCCTGTGCATGGCAGCTCCTGTCGAGAGTTGCTACCACTCTCTATCATCCATGAATCTATCTAGCCTCCTTTTGAAACTTTCCAGAGTTCCAGCACTTACTACAAAGTTGCTAAGCTTGTTCCACTCGTCCACCACCCTATTTGTGAACCAATTATTTCCTATCTCCCTCCTAAACCTAAACTTATCCAGCTTAAATCCGTTGCTACGAGTCCTGTCCTGCTCGGATATTATAAGAATTTTATCTATATCTCCTTTATTGATTCCTTCCACCCACTTAAATACTTCTGTCATATCTCCCCGCACTCTTCGTCTTTCTAGGGAATGCAAGTTTAGTTTCTTTAACCTATCTTGATATGGAAGGTTTCTAAGTCCCGGAATCATTTTCGTCATTCCTAACTGCACCGATTCCAGTGAATTGATATCCATTCTAAAATAAGGGCACCAGAACTGACCCGCATAATCGAGGTGCGGCCTGACTAGCGCAAGATATAGTTGCAATAAGACCTCTGCACTCTTGTTACTTACACTTCTAAATATAAAACCTAATACTCTGTTTGCCTTATTTCGAACATTAACGCACTGTTTTCTAGGCCGTAGGTCCGGGCTTACAAGTACCCCTAAGTCTCTTTCACAAGTCGACTTCTCTAGGCTGATGTCGTTAAGGCTGTATACATTGACATTATTTGTTCTTCCAATATTAAGTACGCTGCACTTGCTGGTGTTGAATTTCATTTGCCATTTTTTCTGACCACTCCTGCAGTTTATTTAAATCCTCCTGTAGTGCATTTGCACCCTGCCCTGAATTAATCTGCCGCCCTATTTTGGTGTCATCCGCAAACTTGCTTTTGTCACTGCTGATCCCAGTATCTAGATCGTTTATGTAGATTATGAACAAGAGTGAGCCCAGTACTGACCCCTGGGGAACCCCACTGGTTACACAGCCCCACTCAGATTTAACACCATCTTCGCTGACCCTCTGTGTTCTATCGGTGAGCCATGATTTATCCAATTTAAAACTTTCCCCTCGATACCATGAGCCTTAACTTTTCTTAGAAGCCTCTGATGCGGTACTCTGTCAAACGCTTTGCTAAAGTCTAGGTAAATAACATCGTAATTTTCGCCATAATCTACTGCCTCGAAGACTTTCCTAAAAAAAAATCTACAGCACTCTTCCACACACGAGAGCTGATCTACAGTACTATTCCACACACGAGAGTTAATCTTTAGTACTATTTCAAACACGAGAGCTGATCTACGGTACTCTTCCACACACGAGAGTTGATTTACAGTACTCTTCCACACACGCCCAGGTAAAAACCCCTGGCTGGCTGCTTGTAATTTCATCATCACACACACAGAGTAAGGAAGGGAGACAAGGCCGCACCAAGCCCCATAATAGAATGATTGAGAAGCTACCCGTCACTCAGGTCCTGGCCCGCGGCACAACACTCGAACAACAAAAAACTGCGGCGTGGTTTCATTATAGCGTGTAAACTCCTTAAAACCTAACCTAACCCAACCTTCTCATGCATATCACCACATTTTCCTCAGATGACAAGAAAAACTTCACACGTCATTGAAAACTTGGGTCACAGGAACGAGAAGCTAACCACTCACTCACGTCTTCTCCTGTCACATTATAACCCAAATGTTGAGGTGCCTGTCTGTCTTGGGGGGCGGGGTCCTACACACATCCGAAGACATCTCTCGTATTATTGTAATTATTATTATTGTTATTATTAGTATTACTAGCGGTTTTCGCTAGGTTCAAGATTTCTTAAGAGCATTATGGGAGTTCCAATCTTGAGAGTGAGGTGGTGAGGAGGCATTCCAGCAGGCTCCAAAGAATTAAGGAATTCTGCATGGTACTGGACTGCTTGGTCCTGGTCGATTATTGTATCAACAGATTTGAATGAGGTCTCACTGCCTGGAAGCTGTCCGAGTAGAGTCATGTTGATTTCAGCCACTGTTTCATTCTTTGGTGCCAGAATTGCGCGTTCACTCAGCCACTTGTGATCCTTGTAGACCATGTTAGTGAGCTCAGTTGAGGACTTTACAACATTTCCACATCCTTTTCAACCTCTGTGTGGTTTAGCGGGTCGGGTCGGGTTGGGTGTGTCGGATCGGGTTGGTTGGGTTTTTTATTTAGATCCCTACATGACACTTGCTATCCATGCCAAGTTTGGTCCGGGCGGCTCATTCGCTAGGCCACGGTAGGACGCCACCCTCCGAGAGGCTCCACATTGTCTCACTGTTCAGTCCCCAAAACTTCTTCTTCCATCAATAGTTCATTAACGGTGTATGTAAGTTCCACTACAATGGTACAGCAAAGTATATTTTTTTAGCATTAAACTGTTATTATTTTATTGTCTAATCATCACTACATATAACACCACCCATCATCACTACATATAACACCACCCATCATCACTACATATAACACCACCCATCATCACTACATATAACATCATCCATCATCACTACATATAACACCATCCATCATCACTACATATAACATCATCCATCATCACTACATATAACACCACCCATCATCACTACATATAACACCATCCATCATCACTACATATAGCACCACCCATCATCACTACATATAACACCATCCATCATCACTACAGATCGGTAAAGTAGGTTCCGAGATTCTCGTGCGGACACACACACACGCACACACACATATATATATATATATATATATATATATATATATATATATATATATATCAATATATATCGATAAAACCAGACCGTAAAAGGGAAACAACGGAGCACCGGTGCTCCGTTGTTTCCCTTTTCCCGTGTGATTTTATGAAGATTTATCTTATCCACGTTTTCATTGTGGATCTACATGATATATATATATGTATATATATATATATATATATATATATATATATATATATATATATATATATATGTATATATATATTATTGTTATTGTTAATATTAGATATTAGTATTATTATTGTTAATATTTTTATTACTATTATATTAAAGTTTTGTATTCTTTTGTCAGTTTTTTATACGTTGTGGTGTGTGTGATGCAGTGCACTCATTCAGGTGTGTCACTGTTCATGTGGTGTGACACAAGGTGATGTGATGTGGCTCTACTGTCATAGGGTGAACGACCGGTCAGTCACACACACACACACACAGCACATAGACAGTCAGATATGTAGACAGCAGGAAGACACTCAGAACTGGCAGGTAAACAAGTAGACAGGACAAATTGGAGGGTAGACAATCAGTGAGGTGAGCAGAGAAACAGACACGGACGTAGACTAACAGACAGACAGACAGGGAGATGGAGGATGACAGACATATGGAGAGGCAGCGAGAGGTAGACAGGTAGAAAGACAGAGTGATAGAGAGAGAGAGAGAGGAAGACAGGCATAGAGGTGGTGGTACAGAGAGACAGACACAGAGAGAGACAAAAGGGTACAGACAGACGGGTGCAGGAACGTGTGGATCAGTAGTTTCCCTGCGTTGAGGTCTCCGGCGTGTTGTGAATGACCGCAGCTGTTATGGTGGTCGTGACCCACTCAGCCACGTATGGGTGATTAATGGGGGGTTTATTACCATGGGGAGAGGGGTTAATTACCATGGGGGTTATGGGGGAGGGGTTAATTACCATAGGGGAGGGGGGTTATGGTGTAGAGACGTGTCTGGTAGCCATCGGTTTAGGAGGGTGAGGAATGGTTTCAGGAAGGAGCTGGTGGAAGATCACTCTGACGGAGGAGCGGCCAGGGGTGTGATGGTGTCAGGGATGGTGGCGGTGATGCGGTTGATATAGTGAGAGTGATAGTGTTGGTTATGGTTGGAGTTATGTTGTGAGTTATAATGTGTTTTGTGGTGGAATATGGGTGAGTGGGGTGACTGTCGGTGGTGGTGTGGTTGACTGTGTGGGTGACTGTGGGTGGTGGTGGTGGTTTGGTTGGTGGTGTGAATGTGTGGCTTACGGAGGGTGATAATTGGCTATTGGACTTGACTGTCTTGTGGTTAGGTTAGGTTAGGTGATCTGTGACGTTGATCCTGGTGAGTGGCTGGTCTTGTCAACACCACGTCTTAATACTAAGTGGTGATGCTCATTTGTTATTATGAGTTCATCTGCTGTTAAACCAAGACGCTTATACAATGGTTCCTGCAGGACTCACTAGAGAACTCCCTACGTTAAAGAAAGCTGTTAGTAGTAGGTAACATTGTGTTTCATGTCTGTACTGTAAGTCTGCCATCTTCTCACCGTGGCGGAGTCTTTAAAAGGCTAAGGTGTTATTACTTGTTACTCTGAAATATTAATCAGAATATTTATGTGTGTACTTCCCGCCATTGTGTGTGTTCTGATTGGACGTATAAAAGTGCACTCCTGGTTTCCCATCCTTCCTAAAAAAGTATCTGAAAATAGTTAGACGCTTTTGTGATATGATATTAAAAAAAAAGATCGTTGCTAGCGTTATGCTGTAAGGTATTGTGTAAATGATATTGTAGAGTCTTAAAGTAGCGCAAGTTTCACCACAAAGTCCGCCATAAACTCACTTGGCAGCGTTTAGTTAGTAATGGGACCTTGTGGAGTAGTGTGGGTGGTGGTGTTGGTGTTGGTGGTGGTGTTGAAGGCTGGTGTCTGGTGAGCCACGAGACAGTCAAGTTTATTGGATGCTCGATAAGGGAGGTCGTGTGTGGCAGGAATATATTTACCTAATTAATTCTCTAACTCGGGATGCAAGATTAATGGTGTGTTGCTGGACTAGGTGGGGGGGGGGGGGTGAGTTATGGAGTAGCAGGCCTCAGTGATGAAGGTTTGGCTGGTGAACACGGGTCATCTTCCAAGATACATATCAGGGTGTCTTTATAACTAACATGAGCCGTGTTAGCGGATGGTCTCTGTAGAGTTAAGAGGTGTTAAAGTGAGTGAAGATGTTGGTTTATCTGGGAATATTGATGGTAATGGAGACGACTGTGTGAGGGTTGATGAGGGAGTACTCAGCCCAGCTTTTGGTCGGTGCTGGCAGGGGTAAGACACTGCGAGCATTAATTTTTTATTGTTTTATCATTGACCTTTATACTGATGAAATTAAAGAGCTTGATATGTTTGTTTACAACTTATCAAACGCTCATCAAGGATACAGACTTAAGGCCAAGAGATGTTGTTCAATGCTTCGTTGGTTACTGATTTATTTTTTCAGGCTCGCCGCCCGATTGACACAAGATGAAGTCTGATTTTCGTGTTAGCTTTGATGTATGAAGTGTTTGTTGAGTTTAATCTGGGAGTATAGGAGTAAATATTGTGTAGGTGTTGGGTTACATTTGCCCTTACATTGAAAGTTGCAATTTCACGTAGTTTAGATGTTAGACGTGGTGTGGATGTCACCCTGAATCTTACTGCTGGCGAGACACTGTTTCGTAGTTCTCTATGAATGTGTGACCAACGTAAACGTTTTATTTACATAGTTACGTCATATTCCCTGTCATGTCACGGGGACTAACTGACTGTGAAGTAGCTCTCTGTGTCGTAGTTTGTTGTCATACCGGTCTATCAGCTCGTTACTGTGTCTCACAATGTTACCAACTCAATACATTCTTTTAATCCTGTAGAGGTGCATGTAGTTTACGTAGCTTAACAGGACACCCCCTCCCCCCACTACTAACCCGCCTGAGGGGGTGTAGCCGCGTCTGTTCCTCTGGGTGTTGAGGTATGTGACCGCCATCCTCCAAGAGCTCCGTGTGGTCCCTGATACTTGTTCGTATTATTCTGGAGTACGCGGACCACTCCATAATCCTATTCTGAATGGTGAGGACCCGCGTGTGATCAAGTTATTGTTTGTTGCTTTTACTCTCTAATAGAAGTACTACAGTATGAGGTGATCTTATCTGGCCAGTCCTCTCGTTGTATTATGTTGTAAATGAAACACCAGCGCCATCATGTTGATCAATACAGTGTGTAGCTGCGTGTGATTTGGCGCTGACCTGGAGTTTAACGCTGGTGTAAATCTTGAGTTAGATACTCCTCCCTGACTTTAATGTGAGCTGCCGTGCGTGCCGAGTGCTTGCTGAAGACATAACCACCGCACTGCCTCTACCCCCCCCCCCCCCCCTGCTGCGTGTGCTGCCTCATACTGCTGTTGTTTGCTGTTGTTTGTTTCGCTCTTTTATAAGACGTCTTCATTGTTTGTGTCATCTGTGTTGACTTAATGCAGGTGCTTGTGGTTATGATGAGGCTTTGTCTTTTTGTGCGTTGGCTGCGACTGCTGCTAATACTCTATTACTACTTTTACGGCTGCTGTTACTACTACTACTACTCCATGTTCTTGTCGTTCTCGTTCCTCCTGCGTGGAGCCCCGAGAGACAGGTTACGGTGATATGGGGTCGAATATCCTGATATCAATGAAGGCTCGCTGTCCCTGCGTCCAGAATCCTCGAGCACTGACGTCCACACGGGCTTCGTTGAATGTGTTGGAAGTCCTGTGATGGAGGTTCTCACCGGCTAATGGAAGGAGGGTCGGTTCCACCGTGATGTCGTGGCAGATTTCTTTCAACATGCACACGAGGCCTCCCTTCTTGCACACCATGGCGTGGTCGATGTCGTAGGATGAACCTGCACGCATTGGGAGGGCAAACATTTTACTGGCCAACTGTACCTTAGAGCAATGGCGTCTGTAAATTCTTGTTTGTTAAGACTCTGTTTATAACGGTCACGTTGTTAGCCAGTTCGAGGCGCCAACCTCCTGCGCTACAGATACTTTTTTTCCTCAGCTTCTGTGGCAGTTGTTGAAGTTGTTCATTTTGTGATGGCTTCTTCCAGAGGGTGGAGGAGGGGCCCGATATCAGGGATGGTGCGCAAACACCGCAATATCAAACGAATCTTGGATTTCCTTCACCCACTCATTTCTACTACTACTACTACTACTACTACTATACTAATAATAATAATAATAATAATAATAATAATAATAATAATCCCTCACCTCGTGTACCCGAGCTAGTGATGCTTATCCTCCCTCGGCTGTCAGGCAGGGTACGTATCGGGAAGAAACTCGTGTACAGCCGCCGACAGTCATCACGACGTTTACCTTAGGGAGGGAGGTCAGGTGTGCCAGGCCAGGTAAGACCACCTTTTACACCCTCGTCAGGTACCATCAGGAACTCTTTACCTCAAGTTAATGTGATGTGGTCCTGCAGGTTCCTGACCAAGGCTGTCTGCGTGAGAGGGGGGGGGGGGGTTATATTGTTTCTACGTGAGGGGGGAGGGGTGAGGGGGAGAGATAGTGGTGTGGTGTTTTTGCTGCTATTGACTGCATCGATCACTTCAGTATGGTGAAGATCCGTCGGTGTGATGGTGTAATGGTGCACTGTGTATGGTAGGTATACATAGGTAACACCATTATTGCTTAAATGTATTCATGTGGCTCGTAAAGTTAACGGGAAGACATAGAGAACGCACCATTATACTGTGTAGTGCGCCATTATGATGCATTGTGTGAGGACGCAAGGAGAGAGAGAGAGAGAGAGAGAGAGAGATGCCTGGGATAATGGTCTGAAGGTGCGCCATCTGTTGCTTGGATGTGCTGAAGGACTGTACAGTGTATGGCTCTCTGGTGTTATACTAAATCATCGTGGTCTTTATTATCGTGTGTCGTGGCCGCTTATCATTATGTGGTGGTAGTGATGGTAGGTGGTAGTGGTGGTAGGTGGTAGTGATGGTAGGTGGTAGTGATGGTAGGTGGTAGTGATAGTAGGTGGTAGTGGTGGCAGGTGGTAGTGATAGTAGGTGGTAGTGATGGTAGGTGGTAGTGGTTGTAGGTGATGGTAGGGACGAGCGAGACCCTGGGTGTTTGTGTGTCGTGGGGAGCGGGGGTTTACCTATTGTGTTTAATGAGAGCAAGGTGCATCACTACCAGGGGAAGGGGTAGCAGGGGGAGAGGTAGTAGAAGAGGAGGTAGCAGGATATAGCAGAAGAGGTAGCAGGATATAGCAGGGGAAGAGGTAGCAGGATATAGCAGGGATAGTGAGTGGAATCACAACACCGAATATTGTAAAAACTGTAAGTGATTTTTCGTCAGATATTTGTTAATGCTGTCCTTAAACACGGACACGGACACGGACACTGGTCATATATCGCCACACCTAATTATTAATACTGAACTCAGGTATGGAAACAATTGAAGAAAAATGGAAAATTATTAATGATGATGATTGTGTTTGTAGGAATATTGTTTACTGTCTGTGCTGACTGGGTTTGTTTATCTCTCTACAGGTCATCCCACGCCCAGCCCGACGCCCCCCAACGGCTCACACCCAGACATGATGCCGGTGAGTACTGTGTGTGTACTAATGAGACTGGTGTATAATATGTATTTAAATATATGCATAATATAGCAGAGGGTAGAGACAGACAGTTTAGGATAAGCTCTGAGCCGTGAGGACTTGCATTCAGTGTGGTGTGGTCTGGCTCTGTATATTGCCTGGTGACGGGGTGTTAGTTTAGGGGATTAGATCTGCTTCACTACTCTTGCACTGGTGTCTTGTTATGGGGTTTACCTGCTTTAAGGATTCCTCGCCTTCTACCCAGACAACACCTGAGGCAAGGGACGGCCTCCATACTGGCCGTCACAAGAGTGGTCAAGTTTTTCACAACACTGCCGAGGGTGTTGTCGGGGAAGGACTCACCCAACCTATCTCTCTCCTGATGGGGACGGTAAAGAAAGACAGGAGTTTTAACAGTCGTCAGGAAAAACACCAAAAATATCTATATAAGACAAATGATATTTCTTGAGTTCATGAGGGCGGGGAAGATTTACTTGTGCATTTCCTGACTTGTAGAACTCCTGTCCAAACAGCTTGTAATGGTTCTAACATTTGGTGAACTTACATTTTAGGGCACACCAGGTGTTGGCAGACTGTGTTCCCATCCTGAACGGGTAAGTGTACTAGCCTGTGTTGTTTTCTCTGCTTTTACGCTGTCATGAACATCACTCGTGTTGTACAGTGAGTGTAACCTTAGCAGTTTATGCATGACGAGCCATTGTGCTTGACTGGCATGTGTTTTTACGATGGCTTCTTACGACTTCTTTTGGGGGTAAGAGAATGAAGGTACACCGGAGGCTTTAGGTCCTGTGTGTTTGGGAGAGTCAACATGATTCTGTGTTATCCAAAGGTTACCGCGATGATAAGGCGAGTGTGACGCAGGTAGTGTGAATGTCTTGCTTTGTTGTACAGGTAAGGCTATATCTAGTCTCTCCTGCTGTGTTATTTCGTACAGCCCTAACCTTCACTTCCTTCGTCAGTAGTATGTGTCACTGTACGTCCACGATGAGAGAACATGAGTTTATAACGTTGAGATGGGGCCAAGCGAGCTGACTCATGTGTGTGGTGATGAGTGATAGTGTGGCGGCAGCCTTGGGAGGTTAGTGGAGGGGCGTGGTGGCGGTGGACCGTCGTCTACCACACCAACCACACACTACCACACCAAGCACTAACTACCTCCTGCTGTCCACACACTGTCTCGCTCACCACCAACCACACACTACCACACCAACCACTACCTACCTCCTCAGTGTCCACTTTATTTTATGTTCGTGTGTGGATGTCGTAGTTAATTATATTCCAAGATTTGCCTTCGTGGTTTGGTACTGTAGTTGGTGTGGTGTCGGCCCTGTTAACTTGTCTCTCTGTCTTTAAATCCTCTAGTGGCTCTTACGCTATATTGCGGTGTATGGGGGGGGGGGGGCATGTTAATACACTCAACGTGGACACTGAGGGTTGTATGTATGCACGCACGTGGAGAGAGAGAGAGAGAGAGAGAGAGAGAGAGAGAGAGATTGTTCGTAGTGGTATAGCTGGAATTGTTGATGGTATACTTGAGGGGTGGTGTAAGGTTAACGCTCTTGGTATAGCACCTGACCGAACCTTAACCACGGTTGATGAAACTGGAGAAAGGGAAGGGGGGAATAAATGAACAAAAGGGAGAGAGAGAGAGAGAGAAGAAGAGGGTTTGTTTTTATGGTGAAATCTTTGTAAAGGAGAAGAAGAGAGGAAGAGATTAATTGGTGGTCTTATTGTGTTGAGTTGTGAATGAGTGTCGGGTTTCATATTTATGTTGCCTGCAGTGTGTGAGTGAGGTGTGTGAGTGAGTGAGGTGTGTTAGTGAGGAAAGTTTAGTTTAGGTTAGGTTAGGTTAGGTTAGGTTAGGTTAGGTTACAAGGAAGGACATCGTATACTCACCTGTCCACTCCTAGCCGCCATCCTCATCTTATTGTGTATTCACCACCTGAGCCGCTCGCTGTCTAATTGCGTTAGTTGAATGGTTAATAAACTGCAAAAAATATACAGGGGGAGACTAGGGCCCCTTGCAACGCTTGGTATATTTGTAGGAGGGGGGGGGGGGGGGGGCAGGGTAAACAGTCCAATTACTGTACGTGTGAGAACTCAAGGTACAGCATCACACTCAGCTGTACAGAACCGCGTCTTGCATCTGAACACACAAACATGTACAGTATATAATGTTATTTACCACCTGAGTACGATATCTGAACCCCCGAGTACGATATCTTACTATATCTTAACCCCTTGAGTACGATATCTTACTATATCTTAACACCTTGAGTACGATATCTTACTATATCTTAATCCCTTGAGTACGATATCTTACTACATCTTAACACCTTGAGTACGATATCTTACTATATCTTAATCCCTTGAGTACGATATCTTACTATGTCTTAACCCCTTGAGTACGATATCTTACTATATCTTAACCCCTTGAGTACGATATCTTACTATATCTTAACCCCTTGAGTACGATATCTTACTATATCTTAACCCCTTGAGTACGGTATCTTAGACCCTTGAGTACGATATCTTAAGCTTTGTTATGTGGTTCGTAGTCTAAAAGGACGTAACAGTTATGGAGTGGACAGACAAGTAAACGATGTCCCTAACCTAACCTAACCCAATAGCCTCACAAGTCACGCCAGACCACACCATGGGACAGGGGGGGGGGGGGGGGAGAGACATGTTTACCGTGTCCCCTCCTTGTGATGCCTTCCAGATCCACATAGCTGACTGACGCCTCGGGGTGACTCATAAATTTCACGGTGGACCAGATAAATGTAGGTTGAGTATTGGTTAATAGTCAGGACTCAGCCTAATGAGTACCTCCACAAGACCTCTAGAAAAGTCCAACCCAACCCAACCCAACCAAAATAATTAGGCCCAATACAGTGATACGAGATAAGAAGGGTGTTTTATCATACCTGGAGTCAACCGATGATTATTATAATTACCCTAGACGATAAAGCTTACTCATATAGGACCAGTCTACCCCCCGTATACACCCAGTCTACCCCCCCGTATACACCCAGTCTACCCCCCCGTATACACCCAGTCTACCCCCGTATACACCCAGTCTACCCCCCCCGTATACACCCAGTCTACCCCCCCCCCCCCGTATACACCCAGTCTACCCCCCGTATACACCCAGTCTACCCCCCGTATACACACAGCATTAGGAAGGGAAGGGAAGGGAGAGTTAAAAAGATACTTGAGGTCAGCGGTGTGTGTGTGTTGCTTGTCGTGTCCACCTGTTAATTACCTAGACGAACGAGCATGACAGTTTGTGTAAATATAATTGTTTTTTTTATTATGCGACTCAAGGCTGTGTGTGTACCTGTGGTGTGTGGACAGCATGCATAAACGTATATATGTGCATACCTATTACCACCTGTATCCTGTACTGTAGACACGCGCACACGCCCACATACTTGCGTCACATTGCAACCTTTGTGGATTGTGCTGGCAACATTTGCGTCACATTACAACCCTCTTGAGTTATACTAGCAACATTTCCGTCACATTACAACCCTCGTGAGTTATACTAGCAACATTTGCGTCACATTACAACCCTCTTGAGTTATACTAGCAACCTTTTCCGTCACATTACAACCCTCTTGAGTTATACTAGCAATATTTCCGTCACATTACAACCCTCGTGAGTTATATTAGCAACCTTTTCCGTCACATTACAACCCTCGTGAGTTATACTAGCAACACCTGCATGAGCCTGACCCACCATAGTGTGGTGAGGGGCGCCACCACGACACACACGACACCCACTATGGAGGAAGGAGGGACCAGATATTGCGGCATTGTGAGGCGTTTCTTTAGCTCACTCAGGCGGGACAATACTACTCATCACAACGTTTGGCGGACCATTGACGTTGTGTGTGAGGTAAAGCTGTGGGTGGGTGACTGTAGGCGATGGTGGGGGCGTGGAGGGCGTGGGCGGGGTGACTGTAGGCGATGGTGTGGGTGTGGGGAAGTGGAGGGCGTGGGCGGGGTGACTGTAGGCGATGGTGTGGGGGCGTGGAGGGCGTGGGCGGGTGACTGTAGGCGATGATGTAGGTGTGGAGGGCGTGGGCGGGGTGACTGTAGGCGATGATGTAGGTGTGGGGGAGTGGAGGGCGTGGGCGGGTGACTGTAGGCGATGGTGTGGGTGTGGGGGCGTGGGCGGGGTGACTGTAGGCGATGGTGTGGGTGTGGGGAAGTGGAGGGCGTGGGCGGGGTGACTGTAGGCGATGGTGTGGGGGCGTGGAGGGCGTGGGCGGGTGACTGTAGGCGATGATGTAGGTGTGGAGGGCGTGGGCGGGGTGACTGTAGGCGATGATGTAGGTGTGGGGGAGTGGAGGGCGTGGGCGGGTGACTGTAGGCGATGGTGTGGGTGTGGGGGCGTGGAGGGCGTGGGCGGGGTGACTGTAGGCGATGGTGTGGGTGTGGGGGAGTGGAGGGCGTGGGCGGGGTGACTGTAGGCGATGGTGTGGGTGCATGGTATGTCTGTAGAGTACCGTGTGTCTGTATGGTTGTTGTTGTACCTGTACTTAACTACGTGACTGTTAACCTGTGTACCTGTGTCTGTTAATCAACGTTTTGGGAGTGTGAATTCCATGTGCAAGATCAGGTGAAAAATCTCTGTCTGCCATCTTACCTGTCCTTCTTTCTGTTATCTTACCTGTCCTTCTGTCTGTTATCTTACCTGTCCTTCTGTCTGTCATCTTACTTGTCCTTCTGTCTGTTATCTTATCTGTCCTTCTGTCTGTCGCCCTGCTTCCCGCCGCCTCCCCTTAGTGATGCGTGAGCCACCCTGATACACCTCAAGGTTAATTTTATTATTATTCACCACACATACTATTTATTTATTTATTTATTTATTTATTTATTAAAGACTAATAATGGTTAATCAGAAGGCGAGGTTGAATTATTTGAATTTCTTAATTTTTCCCCTAAAATATGACGTGTGTGTGTGTGTTTGTTTATATATGCATGCGTGTGTATATATGTATGTATGTATGTATGTGCGTGTTGGCGACCTGGCATTCTCGCCTCGCAAGCGAGCTGACCCGGGTTCCATCCTCGGGCAGGGTGAAACTATGGGCAAGTTTCTTTACGCCATTTGCCTCTCTCTATTCAGCAGTAATTGGGAACCTGTATGTTAATCGATTTGCGGATCGTATTCCGGGGTAATGGTTAGCCAGTGCAGTTGGCGAGTTTTCCGGTCTTCTCTGACTATTCCTTGACACCGAGTCATGCAACTCGTTAACTCAGGGTGTGGCTGTTGTGTTGGTGACAGCTTCTACACCTTAAACAAATTTAAGCCTAGGTGGCCCTTGGGCCGGCCATCTTCGGCCATCCTCGAGAGACGTAGAGTGAGGGGCAATATGATAGAGGTGTATAAATGGAAGTCAGGGCTGAACAAAGGGGACATTACAAAGGTACTCAAACTATCCAACCAGGAGCGAACTCGTAACAATGGTTTTAAATTAGACAAATTTAGATTTAGGCGCGAAATATATAAACGTTGGTTTGGAAATAGAGTAGTGGACGAGTGGAACAAGTTACCAAATATCATTATTAAATCGAATACGCTGGGTCGCTTCAAACAGGTTGGATGGATATATGAGCAATAGGGGTTGGGTGTATATGGGACTGCCCAGTATGGGCCAATAGGCCCGCTGCAGTTTCCTCCATTCTTATGTTACACAAGGGGCAACCATTATTTATGTGCGTGCGCTTGTGTACGTGCTCGTGTCCAGGAAGAGAGGGGTAAGGAGGGTGTGTGGATGGGGGGGGGGGGGTGACCTTGGGGATCACGTGACCACAGGAGTCCAGAAAAAATTCACTGATAATAAAAAGTGTGAATCGTCCGCTATACGGGAAGCTCTTACACTACACTACACTAACTTATGGGGTGAATAGTGTGTCTCTCCAGCGAGCAGCGGGAACCACCTCCATTTATTATTTTATTATTGGGATCTCCTGAAGGATCGTCACCCCAGAGTTTGGCAGGGTGACGGTTCTTCAGGTGGGACAACCTGGGGTGACCTTTCTTCAGGTGGGGTCAGGACCCTCCAGGGTGGTTAATCTAAAGGTGAGGTCTGGTGGAAGGCCCAAATGGTGAGGTCAGAACACTGGCACATTTGACTATATAAGAGTAAGAGGGCTCACAAATTTGTAGTCATAATCATCACCCCACCAGGACACACATTAACTTTCAGACTGTCGCCCTACAAAGGAGTGTTAGTTACAAGACTAGCGAGGTCATCTTAAAACTATATCTTGCGCTTATTTTCTTAGGTTGTGTGATGATTCCTCAAAAGTTATTCGGTGGCTTCAACAAAACAGCCTTTTAAAGCGTGAAATGTGACAGCTGTGATAATTGGATGAATAAGAACATAGGAATGGAGGAAACTGCAGCTGCCCATACTGGGCAGTCCCGTTTACACCCAACCCCTATCGCTCATATATCCATCCAACTTGTGTTTGAAGCTATCCAGCGTATTCCAATTATTGATGATGTTTGGTAACTTGTTCCACTCATCCAACTCTATTTCCAAACCAGTGTTTACCTATCTCGCGCCTATATCTAAATTTGTCGAATTTAAAATCATTGCTACAAGCTCGCTCCTAGTTGGATAGTTTGAGTACATTTGTTTAGCTCTAACTTCCATTTATACACCTCGATTATATCGCCCCTCACTCTACGTCTCTCGAGGGAGTGCAGATTAAGATGGTAAAGTGCAAATTACTCCAGATCGAAGGATGGTTTTCTGTGGAAGTGCCAAACAAAAGACTGCCTGCAGTACAAAGCCACTAAGTTCATAATTGTTGTTCAGCACTCATTGTAATATGCATCGTTTATTTTGGAATATTGAATAAAGTAGTTAGTAGTGTGTATTTTCCAATATAATCAATATTCTTCTTGTATCTTCTGTTAATTTTGCAACACTGTGTATATTAGTCTTGTATTATGGGGTGGAGTGATGGTTCTTCAGGTGGACACTCTGTCTCTCTCCCTCCCCCATCCCTTCCTCCTGTCTCCCTCCCTCCCTCCTTCACACCCTTCACCCTTCTCTCCCTTCACACCCCTCTCTCCCTCCCTCACACCCCTCACCCCTCTCTCCCTCCTTCACACCCCTTCCTCCAGGGATGATGGCACACCTCTTGTTAAGTGAGACTGGTGTACGAGGGTCTGAACTGCCGGCCAAAAACTGATTAGATAGATCCATTGTTGTCGAGAACCTTAGCTGTAGATTATTCAGTGGTGATAAGAGTGTTGGTGCCACTGTTGGTGATGGTGCCACTGTTGATGTTGGTGCCACTGTTGATGATGAACCCGGAGGTTGACCGTGTTGCTGAGGTAGTGAGTGGCTGGTCGTCTCAAGGTGAGCAGCAGCCGGGAGCCTTTATTAGCAGTCAGGTGAGAACATCTGCCATAGAAGGTCCTAACTTCCGATACTAACCGAGTGTGTGTAGCGTCGCCCTCACCTGTAGCCCATGGTACTCCTCCACCCCATGTAGGCTCCTTCACACCCATGTAGGCTCCTTCACCCCATGTAGGCTTCTCCTCCACCCCATGTAGGCTACACCCCAGATAAGCTCCTTCACCACCCCAGGTAAGCTCCTCTTCCACCCCAGGTAAGCTCCTCCTCCACCCCAGGTAAGCTCCTCCTCGACCCCTAGTAGCTTTTCCTCCTGTAGGAAGCTCCTCCTCCACTCCAGGTAAACTCCTTCTCCACCCCAGGTAAACTCCTTCTCCACCCCAGGTAAGCTCCTCCTCCACCCCAGGTAAGCTCCTCCTCCACCCCAGGTACTCCTGCCACAGGTATCATAGGAACACCTAAACTCACCTGGCTGCTTCAATACTGTGACGTCATCAGTTACCTTATGAGCTAACTCTTCAAGTAAACATAATTTAACCAGTTTTCTCATTTGTTTGTTGATGTCACAAATATATTGTTTATTTGTGAACAGAAATAAAAACCTTTGAAAATCTAACATCGCTTAAAATACTCGTAACAAGTCTTAGAGAAACCGAAAAGGGATGTAGTTGAGCCTCAGCTGACCAGACATAAGACTAGGGTGGTGAGGGAATTTTTTTGAGTAAATTTGTAATGTGGCCATGTTGTTGTTACGGTCCAGCCGCAGAATAGGGCCATCACTGGGTGGCCAAGTAGGGCGGGGCCATGATGGTCACGAATGTAGCTACGGGCCACCTCACCTCTGAATGATAAATCTGTTTTAATTATCTGTTACTAACGAAGGGAGGGAGTAAGGAGGCCAGCCTTTACCCCGCACGGCCCACCCTCACCCCACACGGCCCACCCTCACCCCTCACGGCCCACCCTCACCCCCTCACGGCCCACCCTCACCCCCTCACGGCCCACCCTCACCCCACACGGCCCACCCTCACCCCACACGGCTCACCCTCACCCCACACGGCCCACCCTCACCCCCTCACGGCCCACCCTCACCCCGCACGGCCCACCCTCACCCCCTCACGGCCCACCCTCACCCCCTCACGGCCCACCCTCACCCCCTCACGGCCCACCCTCACCCCGCACGGCCCACCCTCACCCCTCACGGCCCACCCTCACCCCTCACGGCCCACCCTCACCCCTCACGGCCCACCCTCACCCCTCACGGCCCACCCTCACCCCCTCACGGCCCACCCTCACCCCCTCACGGCCCACCCTCACCCCGCACGGCCCACCCTCACCCCGCACGGCCCACCCTCACCCCTCACGGCCCACCCTCACCCCCTCACGGCCCCCCCTCACGGCCCACCCTCACCCCCGCACGGCCCACCCTCACCCCCGCACGGCCCACCCTCACCCCTCACGGCCCACCCTCACCCCTCACGGCCCACCCTCACCCCCTCACGGCCCACCCTCACCCAACACGGCCCACCCTCACCCCACACGGCCCACCCTCACCCCCTCACGGCCCACCCTCACCCCCGCACGGCCCACCCTCACCCCCTCACCCCGCACGGCCCACCCTCACCCCCACACGGCCCACCCTCACCCCACACGGCCCACACTCAAAGATTCACATGTTATACGTCTTTCCTTGACCAAGATTATCAGGACCCAACTTGTGATGTAGATGCTGCTTGGCCACTGATCTCGGGGCCGTAAATGAAGTGAAACGTTTAGATACTTTCTCACACCTCCAATTAGCGGAAATAATTAAACAACAGGTATCTGCCGTCATTCCCGTACCGACGGCGAGGCCGATAGGGTGGTCACCTGGCTTGCGAGACATCACTCTGGCAGGCGAAGACGGTAGTGTGGTCACCCGGCCTACGAGACCCCACACTGGCAGGGCGAGGCCGGTACATATGAACATAAGAATGGAGGAAACTGCAGCGGGCCTATTGGCTTATACTGGGCAGTCCCATACACACCCAACTCCTATTTCTCATATATCCATCAAACCTATGTTTGAAGCTATCCAGCGTATTCGAGTTAATGATGATGTTTGGTAACTTGTTCCACTCTTCCACTACTCTATTTCCAAACTAATGTTTACCTATTTCGCGCCTAAATCAATTTTTTTTCTAATTTAAAAACATTGTTACGAGTTCGCTCCTGGTTGGATAGTTTGAGTACCTTTGTAATGTCCCCTTTGTTCAGCCCTGACTTCCATTTATACACCTCGATCATATCGCTTCTCACTCTACGTCTCTCTCGAGGGAGTGCAAATTAAGAAGCTTTAACCTGACCCTGTACTCAAGGTTCCTAATGCCCGGGATTAGTCTTGTCATTCTTCTCTGAATTCTTTCCAAGGATTCTATATCCATTCTGTAATACGGTGACCAGAATTGAACTGCGTAATCCAAGTGAGGTCTCACAAGCGCAAGATATAGTTTTAGGATGACCTCGCTAGTCTTGTAACTAACACTCCTTTGTATGAACCCAAGTACTTTATTAGCCGTGTTTCGAGCAAATACACATTGTTTACTTGGCTTAAGATTCCTACTTATCATTACTCCTAAATGTTTCTCGCAGTCGGATTTCTTAATAACATCGTTGTTCATCTGGTATCTGGTTTCCCTGTTTACATCTCCTGTACTGAGTACTTTACATTTGTCCACATTGAATCTCATCTGCCATTTTTCAGACCATTCGAAAAATTTGTTTAGATCTTCCTGTAGTTTTGCGGAGTCATCGTCAGATTTAATTACACGCCTTATTTTAGTGACATCAGCAAATTTACTTATGTTGCTGTCTACGCTGATATCTATGTCGTTTATGTATATAATAAATAATAATGGTCCGAGTACTGAGCCTTGGGGAACTCCACTAGTGACGTTGCTCCAATGGGATTTAGTGCCGTTAATGCTCATTCGCTGTTTTCTGTCTTGTAACCACGCCCTAATCCATTTTAGAATATCTCCTTTAATGCCATGAGTCTCCACTTTTCTTATTAGTCTTTCGTGGGGGACTCTGTCGAAGGCTTTGCTTAAGTCGAGATATACCACATCATAATTGTGCCCCTCATCCACTGATTCGAAAACAGATGAAAAGAATGTTAATAGATTAGTTAGACATGAACGCCCGCTTGTGAAGCCATGTTAGGAATCATTGATCAACTTGTGCTTCTCCAGGTGGTGTGATGTGATGTGGTCACCTGGCCTACGAGACCTCACACAAGTAGCAACTGACACGATAACACCAACCCTCGCTGTACTAGATGTATGGGCGAGGCGGCCATACTTGACGGTACTGTTTCCTCTGGTGGGCGGCGGTGATGAGGGTGTAGGGAGGAGTGTAGACAAGTTACCTGTATAAGACAGCGTGTGGGACTGGGTGTGGCCTCCGGAAGGTTGTGTAGAGAGGTCAGGTGGAGAGAGAAAGCAATTGGATAGCTAAGTAGAGAGGAGAGATGGACAGCCGCGAAGAAAATAGGTTAATTGCTTGGATGGTACAGGTGGTAGGGCGGTGCAGCACCCACTACACTATGAGGTGATGTGGTGGAGGGAAATAACAAAAATATTATCGCGTGTCTTTTTATCTTTTCTTATAACCAAACCTAACCTAACCTATGCCGACGAGCCTGAAAAGTTCCACTGTTTTTCCTGGTATCTTGTGTCCGCCAAAGATGTATTGTTGGTGGTGGTACAGCTTCTCGCCGCCGCATAAAACAGTCGTGTCGATATTCCAGGGACTGTTGTGGGTGAACGTGGATTAGGTGTCATGGGCAGGTATGGTGGGGGTCAGGTGTTGTAGGGGTCAGGTACGGTGCTGGAGGTTGGGGGTAGTGAGGGGGGGGGGAAGACGATGCTTGCGTGCGTGGCGTGGAGTATGTTGGTTGACGGCCCACAGTCAGTCACCTTCCAGTATACAGTTACAGGCAGACCACAACTCTTGCAGTATTATGCTGAGCTGGTGGTTGTGGAGGCGTGGGGAGCTTAACGTAATAGCTGGTAAGGATGAATAGCGGGGACAGTAATGTAGCCACTATGATAATGTGACGTTATCCTGGCTGCCTCACAACTGTGTATGTACCCCGTGTGTCTTGTCCCACCAACACCACCATGGTCGTCACCACCACCGTCAACACACCACCATGATCGTCACCACCACCGTCAACACACCACCATGGTCGTCACCACCACCGTCAACACACCACCATGGTCGTCACCACCACCGTCAACACACCACCATGGTCGTCACCACCACCGTCAACACACCAACATGGTCGTTGGCAGGATGATGTGTGCCTCTGTCCTAGTGGTCGTAACAGGTATTAAGTCAGCAGACCAGCCCAGCTTATAGAGGTCCTCCACACTCTTAACGTGGGGCCGCCCCTTAACAGACGCCCATTGATGTATACCCCTGGTTTTCTTCCCATGATAATCTTCCTTTGTTATCAGTCTCTTGTTGACCACCCCACCTTCCTCCTGCCTGCCCCCCCCCCCCCCCCCCAACAGTCGCCCCAAGAATGAATACATCTCCTCCAGTGAATGCAGCTTCTACTCTTTTCTCTCCTCCTCCTCTGTTGTGGCGGCCATGATATGTTACTGTGTGGTGATCAACGCGTGTTATCCACCTTACAAGGGGCTCTGCTAGGAGGCACAGTGGAGGCGGAGTGATGAATGAAGGTGCTCGCTACTTGAGTCTGCCGCCTCTCGCTGTTCTAAATATTCTCTTCTCCTTTCTTTACTTCTCTTCTCTGTGTCTCATTTTAACTTAACATTTTCCCTTACCTTCTCTACTCTTATCTCTCTCCTCTACTCTCTTAACCATGCAGGAAAAATCTTCGATGTAGTGAACGTTTTATTTGTCTCATGTTTCTCAAAATAAGGCGCTAAGGAGGGGCTGAGTTCAAGGTGCGTCATGTTCCCGCGCTTACCTCCGGTGTAGCGAGGAGGAGAGCCACGGCGGTGTAGGAGGCAACACTCGTAAACAAAGCCGTGTTAGGTGTTACTCCGCTCACTCGGTTACTCCTCATCATGGGTCGGTCGGTAGCTTGATTAATCTCCCCATTGTTGCTCATGAGTTTGTTCTTCATTGTTCAGTTTTAGTACAGGAGGAAACACTGATCACATCTGTCCCGGACGGGGAATCAAACCCAGGACATATTAGTGAGGTAATGTCGGCCATCATGCTAAGGTTAGCTATTTTGGTACCGTTTACGAGGTCATGCATTGTGGTAATGTGTGTGTGTGTGTGGTGGTGGTATGTGTGGCTCATGATGGCCCCTCCCCTGCCTCACCTCACCTCACCTCCACCTTGCCCCGCCTCACCTCACCTCAACAAACACTTCCCATTCATCTAAACAAGTACGGAATTTACTGTATAATATGACTGGAAATGTGATGAAAAAAAAACCATTCTTATTCTCGCTCAAGTTTGAAGAGTTGTGTGTGTCAATTGGGAGGACTGCGGAAAATATCACCTTGTAAACTGTTAACTCTTTGGCTGTTATGTAAAGTTAGGCCAAGTTAACGTAACATAGCTTGTACTGTGTATGTGTTCTGGTTATGACGTATAGTGTACAGTATGTGTTCTGGTTATGACGTGTAGTGTACAGTGTGTGTTCTGGTTATGACGTATAGTGTACAGTGTGTGTTCTGGTTATGACGTATAGTGTACAGTATGTGTTCTGGTTATGACGTGTAGTGTACAGTGTGTGTTCTGGTTATGACGTATAGTGTACAGTATGTGTTCTGGTTATGACGTGTAGTGTACAGTGTGTGTTCTGGTTATGACGTATAGTGTACAGTGTGTGTTCTGGTTATGACGTATAGTGTACAGTATGTGTTCTGGTTATGACGTATAGTGTACAGTATGTGTTCTGGTTATGACGTGTAGTGTACAGTGTGTGTTCTGGTTATGACGTATAGTGTACAGTATGTGTTCTGGTTATGACGTATAGTGTACAGTATGTGTTCTGGTTATGAGGTATAGTGTACAGTATGTCTTCTGGTTATGACGTATAGTGTACAGTATGTGTTCTGGTTATGACGTATAGTGTACAGTGTGTGTTCTGGTTATGACGTACACCGTGACGCAGGCTGTTGTGTGGCTTCCTTCTGTTGTTGTGAACCTTCCTGTGTGTGAACCTTCCTGTGTGTAAACCTTCCTGTGTGTAAACCTTCCTGTGTGTGAACCTTCCTGTGTGTAAACCTTCCTGTGTGTGAACCTTCCTGTGTGTAAACCTTCCTGTGTGTGAACCTTCCTGTGTGTGAACCTTCCTGTGTGTGAACCTGACATAAGTAATATACTCTGTATTTAATGCCACGTCCCGTGATTGATTGAATTGAAACAGTTTATTTAGCCAGAAAAACACAGATACAGAGTGGATAATAATAACAATATTAACATGGCTGAGCCAGTTGAGAACCTGAGCTCTCTTTTAGGCACCTGATATATACTATACATTTATCTCAAGGAAGTATTATGTAACATTTAGTAACATCTGGAATAGTACAATAGCATGGTGGTAATAAGAACATCTCATAATGTTACCACGGTTATCACTTCAATATTTATTTATTTATTTTATTTATTATTATTATTATTTTTTAGTTTATTTTTTTAATTATAAGTATATACATAAATTACAGTGGAATTGAAAAACATGAGTATAATGGGGGAGCAGTACAACCTGGGTTGTACAGTAATAAGGTTGAACAAGAGGACAGAGCTGTCAGGATTATGTCTAGTTGGCAATTATGTTTATTGCAATGGTAATTACTTATTTATTTACATGATAATTTCCGATAAACGGTTTTGATGGTACAATAAAAGCAGGTACCGTAAATATAGTAAGTGTTGCAAGAAATATTAATACTTAGACAATTGATATTTTTTAAGAGATGATTTAAAGGGAGGGAGCGTAGTCTTTGGTGGGATGGGTGGGGGTAAGTGGTTTCACACCTTCACACTGTGATATTTTATGGAGGTCTGGGACTGAGAGGAGCGCATGGGGGGTGGTCTTAGTAGCTCTGGGTGCCTTAAGTTGTATCTCTGATTATTCCGGAACTGGAAATAATTGTTGTCAAGCATGTGATTGATAGATTTGTAAACAAGGAGGGCACAGCAGTTGGAGACTACTATCTTGACTGTGAGAAGCTGTGGCTGCTGTGTCTGCTGTGGCTGCTGTCCTGTGTAGCTGTGTTGTGTTGAGGATAGTACAACTGGTCTGCGGGTTTATTGTACCGGGGTCTGTGTACACCATCTGGGCCTTTATGTGTGTTAACGTTCACCTGATATGGACACCAGCGTCAACGGCTCTCACTATGCGGGTTTCAGTCAGGTGTGTGTGTTTGGGGGAGGGGGGGTGGTGGTGATAGTGGTGTTGGTGGCCTATAGTGCGTTTTTTCTCAGCCAGGTGGTGGTGGTGTCAGGACAGCTTTACACTACACCAGTTCTTGGCCATAAACACGGAGGGAGGCTTACTGGTGCCAGGCAGGAGGCGGTAATGATGTATTATCTAGCCACCTCCAGGCGGCTGTGAGGGGGACGAGACCGGGGGGGGGGGGGGGGGAGGTATTGCGCGACAGATGGAGGCGAAGAGACACAGACAGAAGGTAGAAGACAGAGAACGAGGTAGATATCAGTGACAGTGGGTAGAGGAGGCAGAGGCAGGGAGACAGGAAGAAATATGAGACGGAAATGGGGGTAAGAGGTAGGGTGACGGAGGTAGAGGTAGGGAGATAAGGCTGGGGTAGGGTGACGGAGGTAGAGGTAGGGAGATAAGGCTGGGGTAGGGTGACGGAGGTAGAGGTAGGGAGATAAGACTGGGGTAGGGTGACGGAGGTAGAGGTAGGGAGATAAGGCTGGGGTAGGGTGACGGAGGTAGAGGTAGGGAGATAAGGCTGGGGTAGGGTGATGGAGGTAGAGGTAGGGAGATAAGGCTGGGGTAGGGTGACGGAGGTAGAGGTAGGGAGATAAGACTGGGGTAGGGTGACGGAGGTAGAGGTAGGGAGATAAGGCTGGGGTAGGGTGACGGAGGTAGGCTGGGGTATGATATATAGGTCATAACACAAGGATGACAGCCTCAGCCTTACAGTAGGTAGCAGGTCTCTGATTACCGCACACCACCAGGCTAGGACCTACTGTGAGACCCGCCGCCACCAGGACCTGTTGGTGGGTCCTGGTGGAGGTGATGAAGTAGGTGATAAGAGGCTGATGACAACAGATGGTAATGAGTCTCCTGAAAGCTTCTGTAAAAAGACTGACCGTGTAAGTGATGAAGCCGTAGGTGAGTATGATAGTGAAAATAGTGATAGTGATGATAATAAGGACGGCTCAAAGTTGATTATGAAAATGTAGGAAAGAAATTGTCAACGAGATGATCCTTCATGAGAGGAGAGAAGGAGGACACAGGGTGGCAAGGAAGGAGGACACAGTGGCAAGGATGGAGGACAGTGGCAAGGAAGGAGGATACAGGGTGGCAAGGAAGGAGGATACAGAGTGGAGAGGAAGGAGGACACAGTGACAAGGAAGGACACAGTGCGGCAGGGAAGGAGGACACAGGGCGACGAGGAAGGACACAGGGCGGCAAGGAAGGAGGACACAGGGCGGCAAGGAAGGAGTGGATTGGCTGGGTTCATCACAGTCGGTGGTCAGGAGAACAAGCAGAGTTCCGCATTATTAGTGAAGCGTCAGTCGCCGTCGGGCCAAGAATCGGGCACGGGGCTAGGGGTCAGGTATGGGGTCGGGGTGAGCACAGGGGATGGGCACGGGGCCAGGGGAGATTTTTAGATTGTCCCCGAGGGGGCTAGTTTATTGGGCACTCCTTACAACCTGTGCAAGGTGAAGCGCAGAAGCGTTTACAGCGCCCATCTGGGAAGCATGCGGAGTTTATGCTTGCCTTTATGACTCGTGCATTAAGGGCGTAAAAGCCTGAAGGGTCATGGGGTTTTGTCAGCAAGTTACATAAAGTGACAGAATGATGAGTGTGTAGGGGTAAATTTTCCGGTACAATTTATCTTTATGGCAAAGCGTGGCAGGTCCCTAATAATGTCAAGTGCCAGGCCATAGCCATAGGCATTGACAATATTAAGGGACATGCCTTTTAGTGTGATTGTGATGGCGTTTGCGTCGGTAGTGTCGGCTTCAAGGGGGACGTCGAGAGGTTGGTAGGGGACGTTCTTCTTGGCGTATATACGTAGTCCACTAGCATCTCCGCATGGTGGTCAATTGATGTGGAGAACTGTAGTGGATGGGCCCCAGGTGCCGGCATGCCGGTGGGGGATGGGGAGCCGGGGAAGGATGGTCATAGGGACTGACATGGGGCCAGGGGACGGACACGGGGTCAGCGTGTGGGGTCACAGGCAGTCAGCACAAGAACCTGCCACGGATTTAGATACACATCCCATAAAGGTGGGCCCGGGAGACCTCGAGGCCACAACACTCTGACTCCTGCAGTTGCCACAACAATTGGAAAACATGAAAAAATTTTGAGGAGTTGTCACAAAAACTACTTGATCACCAGATTTCACACCATAGTGACTTATTGATGCATCATCACAGGAAACAAGTTGACTTACTCTGGACTTAAGGGCTGAAACAAATGTGAGTGAAAGACAAAAGGACTGAACTCTGTGGAGGCAGGGTTGTGGGCGTTGTACAGTGATTTATTTTTTCACTTGGTTGATCCACACCAAATGTTGGAGCTTTCCTGCAAGAGGTTGGTTATTGTGCACGCTCAAACTATAAAGCCAAAGCTCTTTTTTGTTTTCAGTATATTGTATATATGGTGTATGTGTGTGTGCGCGCATCTTGTAAAATTTCCTATTTCGTTCTGGGCTGATGAGAGACGACGGCTTACTGGTGCTAATATTTACCTGAAGGTAAGTTCAAGGATGATCTATATGTATGAAGCACCCATCTTATTATGACTTGAATACTGCATCCGCCTGTGTTTAGGAGTGACTGAGGTGTGGAAATCCGTTAGAGGCAACGAGGAGTGGGGGATAAAAAGTGATGATTTTGTAGCGCTGTTGTCACCACACACGAAGGGGAACAGCTTCGATAATTGTTTATAATAAATTACTAAACACTTCTTTTCTTCCTTAGTCTCCCCCATAGAAAATGGGAACAGAACAGGAGAATGAAGGCGGGATAAATATAGAAATGATCCTACATAAAATAGTCAACAAGTGACCGCTAACCTTTGATCCTGAATAATGGAACCATGAAAATATTTGTGTCCAACATAAATATTCAGTAAACATTGTCGTAACTCCCTATCAGTATATTTTGGTCGAGACTATCATAAAACAAAGGTTGGCGTCAGGAGCAGTAGAAATAAGATACAAAGATTATTGGTAAAAAAAAAAAAAAAAAAAAACACACCGTCCCCTGCCTTGCCGCCCGTAGCACCATGGTCAAAATACACGCAGCACGACCAGGGCACAGGAGCCGTGGGGCGGTGATGATGGCTCCCTTGCATGTTGACGGACCAAGTTATCTTGCCCCGACAGCCTTGAACCACATTCATATCACTGCCAAAACTGGGTTACAGAACAGCATATTGTGGAGCGTACCGGGACAACATGTGGGCCAGGAGAGGGAGGCGGGCGTGGGAGGTAACCCAACACTATTATCAGACAATTTTATACGCAGGGTTGTCATGAACCTGTCCAGAGAACAACAGACAGACAGACTTGTGATCCAGCCAATTAAATATTTTACAATCCTGAGCATTAGCTAACTTAACAGTGGCTTATTAAAATAATGATTTAATAAAGTTTCGGATTTGAGTATCCCAACATAAAAAAAAAATAATTTACGTCAGCTGCCACGTGACCGATCACTCACTGTAATGACAACGTGTCTGCATTCCACTCTCACAACACCTACACCCTCACGAAATATGCCCACCCTCCCAGTACACCACCCCATTGCGCTCCCCGATCAACATGTGACTATTTGCTTTATTTGTCACCTTTTATCAAAATTATTTAATATATAATATTAAATTTATATTAATGATTCAATCATTGCCTAATTGTTTTAGGGAAAAATAAAGTTTCTGCAATTTTCCCAATTATATTTCAACCAATAAATTTTAGATATCTCAAAATGTAGTGAGACGTGAATATTTTGAATAATATAATCAGCAAAGTAAGCCAATGATCACAATGCATTTGGTCACACACAGGACACTTCCGGCCACTGTCTTAACCACGGCTAACACAGATTTATCCCAGTGTGCAGTTGTAAATTGTCTTTAAAATATACCTTGCATGCAGTATATATTTTTTGCTGAATCTGTTATTTTGCAAACTGACCGGCATCTATATTGGCAATTTTGCTAAATAACTTGCAAACAGACAACCTAAACTAACCTAATCTTATGGTTAGGACAGGACATAGTACAAAGAAAAAACAGAACAGTCACTTAACTGTGTATCGAGCTACACGAGCCATCCTAACCTAACCTTATTCAACCATAAGGTTAGGTTAGTTTAGGTTGTCTGTAAGTTATTTTGCATGTCGGTCTTTTGCAAAATAACTGATTCCACAAAAAAAAAAGTAACATATAATCAGTACAATTTGTTTTAATCACCCTTCCTCCCCAGCAGCTGATGTACATTAGTACAGTATTGTAAAGTGTGTATAATTAAAAGTTATCTCTCTTATTTACGTTTTCTGGTTTTAAAGAGTATAAAATATACTCTCACCAGTTTTCTATAGATTTTCACGTCTGTAGGTACAAATGGTTGTGTTGTATGTATGGTTGATGTGTTAAGATGGGTCCACTTGGAAAATTTTGGGTGGTTATAAGGCTTTTGTGGGCTAATGCACCACAGCCTCGGACACTTAATTTTCACTCAGTTATTTAAGTATTTGAAAGATAATTAATCTATACAGGGTTAAGATTAATGCCATTTGTTTGATATGCCAAAACATTATATAAGAAGTATCGGGTACATAGGGATTAGAATAGTGTAGTGTTTGGGTGTGGTGGGCCTTCTCCAGGTAGCCACAAGGGGGTTCCCCGCAGGTGCACGCAGGTAGGGAGAAGGTCTGTATGGAGACGACCACATTACTACACAGCTCATGACGTGTGACGCAGACGATGTGTTTAGCATGGTTGTTCCTTGATACTCTTGTGTTTCATACACATCCTGTTGTACCTCATTAATTCACCTTTTATCAGACATTTTGGTATTAATATACACTACTTATAAAGTATACATTATATAATATACACAACTTATACAGTATGAAGTATATCATATGCAGTTTTAAAAACAAATGTATCCATTAGGTTTGGTGAATATACTTCGACATAAGGCCTCATTTCTCTTAGATAAAAGATAGAGTGAGCTTATATAGTAAATGTACAATTGTGTTACAGTAGACGTTAAATACTAGTGCTTGTTGTAATGCTAACTGTATTGTCTGTCAACAGCAGCGTAGGGTGGTGGTGGCACTGTACGACTACACTGCTACAGACCCTGGGGACCTGTCATTACGGAAAGTGAGTACTGTCCTTCTGTACCCATTATTTACCCTCATAGTAACCATTAAACCAGATATATTGTTAGGAACACATAAACAGCAGCAATCCCTCAAAACAGCATAAGTGAAAAGGTGCTCCCCGTCTTCGGTGTTACAAATCAGCAAGCCTTGTTGGTGCACTCCCAAGACACGACTTACAGACACACATACACTTTATTTTGCAAGAACAAGCAAGTGTATGTTTTTAATATTCTTGTTCTTGTAAGTGCAGTAAAAGGTGACAATTCTAACCATTAACCGAGTCTTAACCTGGGTCTTCTTGGGTTAATGGCGTCGTCGATGTTTTGCCGCCCATCTTGTTGATATTTGTTCGCGGTTCCAGATGAGTCTTAAATTGGCTTGGACTTTTTTCTTATGTGTGTGAAGAAACTGGGGCATATGCTAAAATGGCAGGAAGCCTTGGAGGAAGCCATTACTCCAAGGATCCCTCAGTGCCAGGGCAGTAGTTAAGTAGGTAAAAGACTGCCAAGAGATCTGTAACCACTACAGTACTAACCCCTTTTTTTATATTAACCCAGTATTAGAGGAGCATAAAGTCATTACTCTGTCAATGTCACACACACAGCTATTTACCCGTCGAAAGAATATCAGTGAAACTTTATAAGATTGTTTTGTTTAATAAGATGACGAAGACTCGAGCATCTTTATGTCGGGGTGCTATATCTTGAAATTTTCTTGTATTTAAAGGTACTTCTATGAACGAACATCAGTTCGTTTCACTGATCCTTAATTTACATATATAGTACTGTACTACTGTATTCTTTTTGCTGGGGTACCAACATTTCCCTCCTAGGAAAACAGGATGAGTACAGTAGCTGTTTTTCCATTACAGTACATGTATCTTTAAATACTGTACAACCAGCCAATTACACGCATCACACTTATTTCCTAACCATTTATCCAAATTTGCACAGAGTGATTTTTCAAGTCCAACTGCATTTTGTCTCCATTGATTAAGCAGTCACTGTTAACCTCTTTTAATGATCTACCTGTGAGTGAGTGCCTCTGATATTCAGTACTGTATAGTTTTTTTCTGCTAACAACTGGTTATCTCGCAGCACGATGAGTTGGAGGTGATAGAGGACACACAGGAACACTGGTGGAAGATGAAGAACATACAAACTGGGTAAGTTCTTAAATGAAGCTCACATTTACAGTAATGTAGAAACCAATTTGTAAAAAATATTCAATATGAATATTAATCACAGTCATGTAAATACAGTAATTTACAGAAGAGAATAATGCAATGCTGTAATTTACTCATAAATAATTAGGCTTATTGCAAATGAACCAATAATTAAAATGTAATTCATTTGCAGACATGAGGGTTTTGCACCAAGTAATTATGTAAGGGAGCGAGGGACCATGGGCTTACAGCAGTATGAGTAAGTACATAAAGTCTTAAATTTTCATGAAGATGATTATAGTGTAGTACTGTACATCATTTAGAGTTACCTGTATGACAATAGGCTAACACAGTGTGATACTTACTAATTTATGTTATGTATTGTATTTTTCCAATGAGAGTTTAGATTTTTATAAGTACAGTATCCAAGAAGGGTTGTACAGTACTGTACCTGTAGTTTGAGAGCCTTTTGTAATTCATTTATCTGAATCCTCAGGGTTTACTTTAAATGTAAAATACTTAAACAGTACCAGTACAGTACACTGTATTAAAGGTACAGTACTTCCAAAAGATGTTCTTATTTATAGTATACTGTACTTCAATAGGCCAGTTCTTTCATATTACTAAAACTGTAAAGGTAATTTGATTCCATGCCATGCTAGTGCTCATTTTAGCAAAACTAGATGTACATTTTCAGTTTGTATAATATTAATCCTTTAATATTAATAACTCATTGACCAGATATAAGTTTAAAGTTATATATCAAGACCTGGAGAGAGATTTTAATTTAGAGGATTTCATTTTGTGTCATGTAGCTAATTTTATACTAAATCATATAGTACTGTACTATATTGGTATCACTTTGTGTTTATTATTTAGTAAATAGTCTTTATATGGAAATCTATTATTGATAATTCCTTTGATTTTTGCATCTAAAGGTGGTATCTAGGTGATGCAACAAGGCAACGGGCAGAAGTACTCCTGATGCAACAAGAACGGGAAGGTGGTTTTGTTGTAAGGAACTCTACAACCAACTCTGGAATTTACACTTTATCAGTTTTCTCCAAACAGTGAGTTGAAGTACATTAAGTTGGGGAGGGATTTTGTTTTGTTTCTACCTCCTAACAGTATATAATTTATGTTAGGCAGTGACCAGTGATCCTTCTTCAGTGTTTGGTGCAAATATGTATGCATTATAATGGCACAAAAAGCTCACTTTGAAATCACCGGTAATCTATGTTTACCTCTTGACAGCTAAGAGGGTGCTTGGAAGCCCTGTACAGTATATTCTGTATCTAATACCCGGTTACCACTGTATGGTAAAAGTGGGTTGGTGATAGGAAGGGCATCCAGTCATAAAACTTGCTTCAAATATGCCTGATGTCAACTGGGATACTATGCCATTGGATAATCACAGCTAATTCACACAAGCAGGGAAATAGCCATAAAATAGAGATGACGATGAGATGCCTGTTAAATATGATAAACAATAAATGATGATTGAGAATATGGAAAATGAAATACAATGAAGTTAAAGTTTATCTCTAATATACAGTGCAGTACATTAATAGGAATTTGTATCTGAAAAAAAATTGAATTAGACTTACCGTTTCAGCCAATATCACGATCATTTGAGAATTTGCACAAAATATCAGTATACAGTACGAGTAGGTACTCCTGAGCATGGTGATTCCGAATTTTGGTCCATGATTCGACTGTGGGGTAATTAGTGGTTGTATACAGTACTGTATCTACATCACAGAAAAGTTAGCCATCCGACATGCATCTATGTAGTACAGGTATAGGCACAGTATACAGTACCTTGTAAACAGTTGACAAGCCTGTGGAACCTTGTAAGGGGCAGCCAATTATGATCTTGATTCACATAAGTACTTTCTTTCTCTGATGATCACTCAATAGTGTGTGTGTGTGTGTGTGCACGTGCGTGCAACTAGAATAATACTGTACATCCGACTGACCAGGTGTATTCACAGTTATGTTTTCAGTGTAATATTCCAGGTTTCATTATCATATGCCGAAGCTGGGAAGGTACGTACTTGTTTCTTAGACTGTGCATATATTTTGGAAAAACTGGGTTGGAATTGACACACACACACACACTCTGTAATTGTCAACATGCTCTCCTCACAAGTGAATGAACCCATATTCGATCCCTAGGCGAGTTTCTTTTCGTTAATTGCCTCTGTCTACCCAGCAACAATTGGGGACCTGGGTATTAATCAATTTGTGGATCATGATCTGGTGTAATGGTTAGCCAGTGCAGATGGCGAGTTGTCTGGTCATCTTGGAGTATTCATTGACTCTGGATCATAAAGCTTGTTAACTTAGGCATGGTTTTTGTGCTGCCAATAGCTACTACAACACCTTAAACAGATTAACACCAAGGTAGCCCTTGGGGTCAGCCAGCCTTTAACACAAGGGGAGGCAAACGATTATTATTGTAAAAAAAAAAATTAAAACAATGATTTGTAGCAGCTAATCTAGGAAAGACAAGAAAGCACATGTTTCAAGAATGGGATAACAGACGGTTCACAGATTGAAAATTGTTCTGATAGAAAGAATTGAATGAGTACTTTCAAGTTTGCTTGAGATTTGGACAAATTTTAATGTATGGTTTGATGAAGAGAAACTGGAAAAGGTTCAGCATTACAAATTTGACCAAGATAGCTTAAGAAAATAATCAAGATAACGTTTCAAGATAGTTATTAATGGATCATTTAATTTTGACATGTTTCATGGTAGATAAAAATTAAATTAATTGATTTTTTAGCCTAGTTAATGTTGCAGTAGAATGCTGTAAAGTGGGGTATGCTATAACGAATCTAATTGGTTCTAGAACCTCGTTCGTTATAGGATTAATCCGTTCCAGGCCCCCAAATACAACCACTTAACACTGGAAAATTTCTGTGGAAATTGTAAAAAATACGGTACTTTATCTTACCTTAGTGTTGTTCAGCATGCAGGACAGGAGGTAGAGGAGGAGGGGGAGGAGAGAATTATGGAGAAGAGGTGGAAGGAGAGGAGTCATCCTTCCTAGCCCTCTTTGGTGACTGTCTTACAGGCACTTTGTCTGTTTATTTATAATTTCTTTCTTAGTTTCAAGGGTTATTAGCTTTCTCACTCGCTTTTGACGATTCATTGTTACAATTGTACACTTGTATAACAAAATAGTTATAAAAATAACACGAATTTCCACATCAAAAGACGAAATTTCAACAAGTTCAGTGGTGCACTGACTACACAATGAACCAATATGGCGCCTGACGCTCTTGTTGTGAGTCGCCGTACAACAATATTCATGTGCCAGACGAAATAGTCCCGTATTCATCCGCGTTCGTTGTAGGAGTTGCGTTCGTTATAGCATTCTCAATTTTATAGGTAAAACTGTTCGTTATAGGAATATTCGTAGTAGAATCCATTCGTTATAGCATACCTCACACAGTATATCCAGGAATATATTCTCTTAGTTTAGTTTTGGGGAGTTTTGTCCACCTGATGTATTAACATTTACTTTTATCTAAAATCTGCCGTGAATTTATATAGATTGCTCGTACTTGGAAAATCCCAGCAATTTGCCTCTTTTAAGTTCTCCCAGTTTTAAAAACTACGATTTTTTTTTTTGCCAGTAGACGTTATATCTATTTTTAACTAACATTATCTAATTCCCCCACTGTCTTCCCAGGTCTCACCCTCAAGTGAAACACTACCACATAAAAAAAGACCAGGAAGGAAACTACTATCTCTCACATCAAATCAAGTGCCAGACCATCCCTGATCTAATCTACCGACACCAACACAATCCCGGAGGACTGTGTGCCAGGCTCAGGCCACCTGTGCAAGGCAAACAAGCTCCCACCACTGCTGGTCTTAGTCATGGTATGTTGTAAGAAAGATTCCTTTATAAAGACTAAATCATTGCAACATGATTGTACTGTATTAATTCATATAAACAGTGGATCCTAGTGTTCCAAACAATTCAGCTGAAGATACTGTTGCTCTGGCAACATGAAGTCAGGGATATTAGTGTGTTAGTTCAGTATCAGGTAAAGAAGTGCAAGATTACACCCTGAATCTGAGAGAAGATGTGTTATTTTGTATGCCAAAGACTTGATGACTATAAAGAGATAAAGAGAGAGAACTTAAGGGGAGAAATGCACAATTGAATGACTGAAACGGAACAGAACCCGTGCTAAGTTAATTTTTATGTAGGAAAAAATAATTTAAAAGCAATATATTACAGTATTTCAAATCGGGAGCACGAAAAGGGAGTACAGTATATTGGGTCCCATGTTTCTCTCTTTTTCTTTATATAAAGAATACCCGAGTCAAAAGACGGTACTGTACAGTATTTAATTTATATTTTGCCTGTTTAATGAAATACAATCTAAAAATGTATAGAAATAAAAAAAAAAAAAAAGAAATATGGGACCCAACAGACTCTCCTTTCGTGCCTCCCCCCCCCCCCTCCCCTCAATTACCCCTTATATATGTACAGACGCTCTAGCCCAGATGTCTGACTGACTAAATCCGCCCCTGAAGAGATTGGTGACTGGTCACATGCTCGTCTCTTCCACCACACAGATGGATTTAAAATTTCAGTCTTTTACGGGTAGCAGTCAACATCAGTGGAGGTTTCATGTTCCTGGCATTCAAGTTTTTGCACATATGGGGTGGAACAGGGAATCTTTACCTTCTGTGTAAGGGATAAGAGCTTGACCAGCAGAATTATATTGTATAATCTTAATCATTTCAAGTATATTAGCAGTTGTATCTTAGTCATGACTAAGTTAAATAGAACATCATTTTGATATTTTCACTTAGCAACTGTTAGATTACAATTTTGTAGATCTTTTGAAAAAGTCTCTTCAGCTTAATTTTGTTTGGCACAGAACTCCTTTCTTATTTGATTATTCATTACACCACAATGTTATTTTTTCTGGCCTGTGCCTCTATAAGATAGAGCTCTTATGATCTTAGTCATAAAAAATGAAATTGTAGGACTTTAATACAGTGATAAAGGGCATTCAGTGAAATATTAGTCAACAGAATAGTGTTTATTTGTGCATGTATTGTGTGTCTGTTTTTATTGACCAGTGTACAGAGAACATTGAGAGTGAAACAGATGTGTCGGGCTTTCCTTTGACTACTCAAGTTGGAAGTATGGAAGAAGGATTCTTTAATTATGAAAGATAAGAAGAATCATTTTTCCTGAATTTTCTCCTCCTCCTTCCACAGAGACAGGTATATGTCATACCTCTGTCACATATATCCTTTGGAGATGGAGTGGAATGTTTCACAGCTTTAGCTATTGTGGGTACAGTATATCACCAGTCCAGGGATTGGTGACAGACTTTGTCCCTCAGCAGGCTTTTACTCAGGAATTCTCTGCAAGGAAGAATGTGGTTTTATCTGCATAGGTTTTGTCATTTTTCCCCATAACAAAGCACCATACTTTTTGAAATGCCTGAAGAATTACCATATACAGTACTGTATAGCTACTGTATGTACAGTATATCAAACCCTTGTCATGTGTATGGTGCTGGTAAAAGGTCAGGATCATCATATCAACTGTAACTTGATATTGATTCAGTTGGGTGAGAACATTACTCCTTGCCTTATACACATATTGTGTACAGTATATATATATACAGTATACCTATACAGTACCTGTACATATATATATATTTCCTTTTTCTTTTTTTCAGATAAATGGGAAATTGATCCAAATGAACTGAACCTCTTAGAGGAATTGGGATCGGGCCAGTTTGGTGTAGTGCGACATGGAAAGCTTCGGTCTCTAGATGTAGCAGTAAAGATGATGAAGGAAGGAACGATGAGTGAAGATGAGTTTATTGAAGAAGCTAAGGTCATGACGTAAGTGCAAATGGTGAAGTCACTGTTGTTTAAATACCAGGTAAAACCACCCCACAAAAGACTGCAAATACAAGAGCTGGGTTATAAACACATATCCACACATGTTCTGTTGACACCAAGAGTTCGTATTTACATACCCGGTTATTGATTGTTTTTTTATCCCTTTCTATAATATTTGTTAAATCATCCACCAGATGGACAACTTTATTAATTCATCTGCAAATTTTTAAAGGCTTGACTAGTGAAATTATACTTAGTGCATTTGGTCACTTGAAGTTTATCCCTCAGGCTGTGTTGCTTGTTGACCAAAGGAGAATTGTAAAAGAAGAAAAACAAAAAGTAAATAAATGAAAATTATAGTCTCGTTTGCAGTGGTCCATTAGTGTTATCATAATACTTTTTTATTTCCTTCCTCATGTATGTATGTTATTTAGGAGCTTTCAATGGCTCATAGTTAAAAGATTCATTTTCATATTACAGTACAGTACTTTGAAAATAGTCAACTAACATAATGTGCTTTCAAAAATGGAAGGATGATTTTATGATTTACATTATATTTCATGGACAGTATACAGTAAAGTACTAATTTTCTGTTTTATTTACTGATGTTTGTTCTTTCATTGCTCTCGTAGACAATTACGACACACCAACCTGGTTCAGTTATATGGTGTGTGTAGCAGACACCGCCCCATCTATATTGTCACGGAATACCTTCGACATGGTTCATTGCTACACTATCTCCGGGCCAACGAAAGAAGCTTAATTAACAACACAGATGTTCTTCTAGACATGTGCCTACAGGTAAGTCTGAAAATTGACTATTGTAAAAGTCTGATGAGCTGCAATTGGATAAAGTCTATACATTATCCTATATGACCTACAGATGTATGAGGTAAGTACACTGTACAGTATCCTATATACTGTACCTACAGTACAAGTGTATGAGATAAATCTATACATTATGCTGTATATCTGCAAATGTATGAGATAAGTAAGTCTATACATTATCTTATATACCTACAGATGTACAAGTTATATCGACCAACAAATATAACAATTGTCATGTCTTATCAACAACTCAAGGGCTACTTGAAAATAAAAATAATATATGTTTTTGAATTTTTATAGAGAAAATTACTTGTGCTTTAAAATGGAAATTCATCATAGTAACAGGGTGAATTGTTTTGTAGGTGTGTGCTGGTATGGCCTATCTAGAGAAGCAGAAGTTTATTCACCGTGATTTAGCAGCAAGAAACTGTCTTGTTGGGGCCCAAAGTGAGATCAAAGTTGGTGATTTTGGTCTAGCTCGGTAAGTAATATATATATATATATATATATATATATATATATATATATATATATTTATATATATATATATATATATATATATATATATATATATATATATATATATATATATATATATATATATATATATATATATATATATATTTAATTATTTTTTTTTTACTCCTGGAGCAAGTCTAAAGAGTAAGTACTACAGGTTGCACTTCAAAAATTTGAAATGCTTGGGGCCAGAGCCGTTTGGGATAACTGAAATTTTTGGTTAACTGAAGGTCATTATCAATTAATCAATCAGATTATCGTCCTCATATTTGTGGGTTGGCGGCCACAGTCCTCCACTCTAAACTTTTTCGGGTTATTTTTATTAATCCTCCAAGATTTTGTATCTCTTGGGATCCAATTTTTGTTATTTTAATTCGTCCAACCGAGTCTCTTCCTCCCTGGCCGTCCCTCCCTCCAACTTTGCCCATTAATATTTCTGTTATCATCCCCTCATTCTAATTATATGATCAAAATATTTTTCTCTACATGTATCCTTAGATGACTTACCGGTAATTGAATTATCTCTGTGATTTATTTATTTTTTTATTATCCTGTTTTGAACTTGGAAGTTTTGTAGCGGATGTATTATATAAACACGTCTCTCTTTTATTTTCTGTTTAGTGATATGTAACACACATGCATGGCACGATGTTCTTCTAAACCAGTACAGGTAACCCTCGATTTATGATGGTTACGTTCCTGAAAAACCCATCACTGGTCAAAATATTGTAAATCGGGATCATTATAACATGGGGTTCAATGGGATACAGTCCCAGCCAGTCCAACACCCACATGTATCACTGAAAATAAAATTCCTACACTAATATTAGACATAAAACACAATTAAATGACACTTACCATGTCATTAAGAACAAGCCTGGTTGTCAACACATGTCCTCTTTGATACTAAAGGGACCTTGGAGGTGGAGTGGAGATGTCGCTCTGACTCTCAAACAGCTTCATTATGTCAAGCATTATCTCCAGAGACAGTTTTCCTGGGTGACTTGCACTTTCCAGACATTTTCAAAGTTACATTACTCACTTCAGTCACAAAAACAGAGCAAATGATGATAATACAAAAACAAAAATAGCAGCCAACACTGCTCGCATCATGTTCACAACAACAGAGGCAATACACTTTACAGTCACGAAAAACATAGCAAAAATCATTTCAAAGTCACCAAAATAGAGTACAATGTGAACATTAGTGATGTCCTCTCACTGTAAAGTAAAACAAAAAAAACAAAAACATTGATGGTAAGTACTGTAACAACACAATACAGGCACTACTGATAATCGCTGAGCTACACAATCACAGCCATACCTATGTGATTACCATGGAACAAAGCTTGGGACTATAGTGCAGTGCGTGGGTTGATCACAGCTGACAAGTGCAGTGAGAGATGCATTCCATATTCTGCTTTGGCTGGATGATGACCATTGTTCATGCTTTTTTTTTTTTTTTTTTTTTAAATAGTGGGGGGTGGTCTTAATACATCTTCATCATTCAAGCGAAATATCATAGATGGGGATATTGTAAATTGGGGGACACCTGTACTGTACCATCTACCAAGTACACCCTGTATTATCACTAGTCTCTAAATTTTCTGGATTTTGGATCAAATTTATATCAAAACCCTTCTCTCTCTAGATCAATGCAATGTCTTTTAAACAGATTAAAAGTTGTATTCTCAGAAACTGAATTCACACTCACAAGGATTGCTGTAGTTGTTAAAGAAATAAACCTGTATCAAGGTCATCAAGCTCATCTGTTCAATCACTTACATTTAGTTTGCTTTCTTGGGAATTTTATTTGCCTCCTCTTTGTAAAACACATTCTTCAAATTACTACACTGCCAACTATTGAATCTTTCAGACCACCCAAGATTTATCAACTAATATTTCTCTTTTTTTTTCTGCTTGAACCTATAAGAATTTGCCAGCTAATATGTGTCAAGGTATGTTGTTACTTTTTTCAAAACTTTTAATGATGTTACCTTGCTGGCACTGAGGATAGAGTCTGTCACAGGGAGTTACAAGTAATTAAGAAAAACAAGAGGAAATACTCCTTACTACTGTAGTATGAGGTGCAAAATGAAGACATTATGAACACTGAACAATCATATTTAAATGTTATTGGAAGAAAATGTTAAGTCTTTTTTATTTTGAGAAAAATTATTTTGTAGAAATTTTTTAATGTGCATTAAAAAAATAAAAGTAGAAGTTTACAAGAATAAAGGTATCGCAACAGTGCACAAAGATCTGCACGAGCTGTTCAAACAGTCTTGAGACCGGCAAGTGCTCTTTAATACGTATTACAATATGTAAGATTCTGCCTGTAGCATACCGCAACATAAATCACAACATATTCTCTTAATAACACTTTCCTGGATACGTACTTTTGATGAGGAGAAAGATTTAGTAGTTGTGGTAGGTCAGTCAGTGAAGGTGTTATAACAAGTGAGAACAGCCGTGAGAAAAGCAAACTGAGATTTGTGAATTATAAAGTGTACCTTCGAATACAAAGATAGGAAAATGCTCCTTCAACTGTATAAATCTCATATACTATATATCACTATCTGCATTACTGTATACAAACATGGAAACCCTCCTTCCTAAAAGAACTGGCATTCCTAGAAAAGGTGCAACACAGAGCATCTAAGATGATTTTGGAACCGTCATTTCAATTAGCCAAGTAGACCAAGGGCCTTACGACTAACAACTCTTCAGAAAAGACAATAGGGCAGACCTCTTAGAGACATTGAAAATTAAGGGAAATATGAACCCGGGATATTTCTTTGTGATGTCGTGCACCACCAACTCAAAAGGATATTAACTACAAGCTTGCCAAGATATCGTGCAAAATGAACAAAGGAAATACTTCTTCACACACAGGCTGGTAGACCTATGGAATGGTCTACCAGCCCAAGCAGTGGAAATGAGTATAGTACAGGACTACAAAATAACCCTTGACAAAACTATCAAGAGCATCAGAGGGATCCTACTCAGGTCACTGGTCTTCTTCCCTTGGCTTGGCTGCCTCTAGTGGGTGGCCAGAGAAGGTATGAAACTAAACATTTGCTTTAAAGGATATCATTACATATTTAGATATACAGTACGGTATTGTAAATTTTAATCTGATTATGAACTCCTACAGGTATGTTGTGGATGATGAATACACTGGTTCTGGAGGTGCCAAGTTTCCAATCAAATGGGCAGCCCCTGAAGTACTAAATTTCATGAGATTTTCCTCAAAATCTGATGTGTGGGCATTTGGTGTTTTGATGTGGGAGGTGTTTACGTGTGGGAAGATGCCATATGGAAGGATGAAGAATGCCGACGTGGTGGAAAGGGTACAGAATGGACGAGTTCTCGAACAACCAAGATTTTGCCCAGATTATGTATATAGTGTAAGTATTTTTCAAAGTATGAACTACAATTAGTACAGCACAGTATAATTGCTAAAACCATGAAATGGGATATAGTAATAAGTACTACATTATTAAGTAACTCAAGAAATTTAATTACTGTATATTTCTTATTCAAACAGGATTCACATTTGTGATTTCCAATATATCTGAAATGTCAGAACCCATGTACAGTAAACCCTCATTAGAGAATAAGGTTTGGTTCTCATGGAAATTGTTTTTAACCAAATTATTTTGTATTAAAATTAACTTTTGGTTATTAAAATACAGATGCATCCCTTAGCCCTAGAAATTTTGGCTTGCTGTACTGGTACACTTAATGTACCCTCAAATAATATATATATTTTTTTTTAAACTGTAGAGGTGTTTTGACACTCATAAGTGATTAGCATATTCACATGTATCCCACATAAACAGTCTACTGTCTATCCATACAAAATTCAAAAAAAAGGTATTGATGGTGCATAAACAAAACACAAATAAACACAGTAAAATAATGAAGTGTCAGCCACTGGGAGATACTATTATGAACTCTGTTAATAAATTCTGGTGAGCTTTAACATGTGGCTTTACCCCTTTAATGGAGAATTTAATAGGGCAGACAACCCCCACAGAGTGAGTTTTCCAAAATACAGTACAGTAAGATCTCATATTTTGTGTTTTTGAATTTCATGAGCACTACCTAACGTAACCAAGTTTTATATTTGGCGGAAAATATCGTGAATTTTGGAGATTCAGCCAGCTGAATGCTGGCCATCGTCTTGAATGACCTCACAGCCCTCATACCAGTTTCAGTCATTTCTGCTACAACGCGTGTTTTGTCAACGCAAATGATGAATAGGGGAATGCTGTTTGTAAAACACGAACCTTTGCCTACGAATGTTGGCTATAGCGCGATTCCATCCTCAACGTTTTAAGCGTGGCTCGGGGTTATGCAATGTTTACATTTCACGTTCGACATCACATGTTCAATTGATTCGTGTCTTTTGTTTGTGCAGTGTTTTTTGAGAGGTACTCTGTAAATTTTTATTTTTTTTTGTTTTGGTGCAAATTTAGCTGTTACCCATAAATACTGTATGAAAAGATTGTTTCGCAGTGAGGACTAATAACGGTTTACACCAGCGCTCTCTGTTTACATCACATGATCAGTTGAATCGCGCGGTTTCGGTCAATTACTCCATAACTTTCGCTGTTTTCTCCAATTTTGTTGTGTTAGCGATGAATACAGAAAGACAAGGCGAGAAGAATGTTTCCAAGAAGCGTTTTGGTGATCGAATTACCAGTGGTGAACGTAAAGGAGGTTTATAAGAATGCATTTATTGCGTTGTAGCCCGCGCCATCTTAGCGACCACCCGGGCTGTTATGTGTGCTTTTTTGGGTGGTGCTACTGGTGCTGGTGGGGGTGATACAGACCCACCTAAGCAGCCAAATAAGGGAAAGGAGAAGTGGGACTATCATAAGGGAGTTAAGTTTGCCAAGTACTTGATGCAGGATAAGCAGCATGTGATTAAATTACTTGAGGAAGGCCTAAAAACTAGTTTCCGGAAAGCACAATCAAATCAATAAAAAGGCAGAATTTGTATCATTTGGAGGTTATAAATGGGAAAATCAGAGGTTGATGTAGAGTGGCCAGTCTATATTGTTATTTTTCCCATTAATTTATGTATTTGCATTTGGATCAATTTTTCCAGTCTATATTACTCGCGAAATACAAGGTCTTACTGTACAGTACTACAATAAAAAGATCAAGTGAAATTCAAAGTGGGAACTTTTTGGAGCTCTTGTCAATTGTTTTACAGTAATTAGATTTTTAGTTCACTAATTTCTTTGCCTTACAATCAAACTTATGGTCTAACTGACAAATCTCTGTTGGAACTCCTTGTTTTCCATGTCAATTTTTATCTAAATTAAAAAACTGACGGGTGAGACAGCTGAGTACATGTAGCATCCACTTCCTGTCCCACTGGATAATTCAATGGTGGTAGAGTGCAGTGTCTGCCACGCTGTTTCCGTGTCTAATTTAGATTTAGTCTCCACTGCCTGACAGGTTGTCAGGCCTGTGGGACTCACTTCTACATGGAGGCAGGCTCTTGTTGAATATCTATTCATTCTTTATCAAGGGTGTACAGTTCAGTACAAATTTCAGTTCAGTGTAATTGAATTTCCAGAATGTATAATTTTTATTAGTTGCATTTGTTTTTTTGTTTTTTTGCAAAATCTTTTATTTTGTAAAATTCCCGGCATGCTTGCAGGTAATTTTGCAAAAAAAAAAAAAATAAAAAAAAATACAAACAGGCGAACCAAAGTTAAACAAACAAAAACAGGACCACTTAACTGTGTATCAAAATCTACATGAGCCATCCTAACGTAACCTTACCTCTCACTTAACCTAACCAAAAGGTTAGGTTAGTTTAGGTTGTCTGTTTGTAAGTTATTTCGCAAAATTACCGGCATGCATGCCGGGAATTTTGCAAAATAACCACTTTCACCAAAAAACGTAACATATATATAATAAGAAACACAAGCATGACTTTGATTTCACTGATGAAAAACCCTCACCATTCCCTCTTTTTTTGCAGGTCATGCAACAGTGCTGGATTCCAACAGCGGAATTGCGGCCCTCATTCAGTGATATTTTAAGGAGTTTTCCAGATGAATGACTTGCATCAAGTGTCTTTCCCCCCCCTCCTTCAGCTCACACCTGACATGATAGGACCTCATGGAAATGAGACAAAACCTAGTAACTAAAGAAGTGGTTGTTTAGGAATGTTCCTGATTATATTACATTAGTAAAAGAAACACTGATTTTTGCAAATTTTCTTGTGAAAATACTTTGAATTGTCGGTGTCATTAGAGGTAAAAGGTTTTATACAAGTGAAATGTATGTGATAATGGATTGTTACAAGATCTTAAAACTTAGCGTTTTTCTGATGTTATTTGGATTTGAGAAAATATTTTTATGCTGTAAATAGTGCCCAAAGTTTCTCAGACACTCATTCAGATCACAAAATTCATCTCTTCAAACTTTTTGATGTGACTGAAGTTTTGTTCTCCTTCATGACAAAACTGCCAGGTTGATTGTGAGTGCATCAGTGACATTTATAAAATATTACACTTTGTTAATATTGTTGTCCTGAAAGAGAAATGTGCTGGTGCTACAGGGAAACTCAGAGGATAGCTACATATTTTCCTGTAGGGTGAAGGTCATAACTATCAGGGAAATCAAGTTTTAAGAAGAGAAGAAACCAAGAGGTGATATGAGGGATGTACACTTGAGTATGTTTACACAGAGGTAAAGTATAGAGAAGAGAATGACACATGAATTACATTATAAGGCAAAAGGTAAGTACAAGAAAAATTATCAAAATGTTGCCCCTATAGTTATTAAAGATAAAAGTCTGAGTAATGTTACTAATAAATAAGAATCACTTAATATACAGTACAGTGCAACTCCTTTTATCTGAACTCAACGGTACCAGTGATGGTTCAGATACCTGGACGTGCCTATAAGAACATGCAATAATTAAAGTTACATCAAAATTCGGTTCGGTTATAGCTTGACCCACTGGGAACGGATAAAAACTTGGGATGATGTGGCTGGTGAGATGGAATGTTGCCATTGTTATATGTAATAAAACTTTAAAAGTTATGAAATAATCATTACAGTACTGTAATGTGGCTTAGAAATAAAGAAAACATTATATAAAACTATAAAATAAGAAAAATGAAGAGCATGAGTGTGTGTGTGCGGGAAGTGAATGTACGTATGTGTGGACTCGTCGAGGCAATGGGCTGTAACTGTGTTCCCAACTCACCAGTCGCCATTCACCCGGCCCATGCTCCCAATGTGATATCAGCATACTGTACACACACACGTCTCAGAGTCAGCTGGTGGACTGCCTGATTGAATTGTATTGCGTCACTTAGAGGATGGTTTAAGTGTGGAAGGAGCTATTTTTTTTTTTTTTTTTTACATAAAATATGTGCTGTTGTATTTTATATGCTGTGTATCAATTTTATTATTTATCATAGCATGGAATTAGGGCCAACACCTTCCACCAACCTAAAAAGCCTGGCATGCTTGCAAACAAAGCAGTTACAACGCCACTGGTGGCAGACACTCGAGCGAATGACTTCAATTGCATTCAGATTGTTGGACTAAATTAGAATTTTTAACCAAATGGGACCAATGGGGACAAGAGTTTGAATACCTGAGAGATTCAGATAGTTGGAATTTGGATGAAAGGAATTGTACTGTAAATAAAAATTATATTTATCTTGTTCTACATAAATGACTGAGCATGTTTGTGTACTATTTCTTCACATACTGTATATCAAAAAGACAGATCTGTAATATTTTAAAATTTAATATGCCAAGTTATTCATATCAATGCTTCCAAAGTTTTATTACGTTGAGGAAAGGCAGGGCAAATGTTGGACACAGAGTGATGCTGGCACTGTCGGTCATAACTCAGTTTAGAAATGATGGAACCAGTGAGTCAGCACTTGCATTATGTTGTATTTGGGTGGATGCATTTTCTCACCTATGTAAGGTTAACTAGATAACATAAACTTGGATTTCAGCTTCATATCACTCATTTTTATAAATCTCTCTACCAGACACATCCTCACCAAATCATTTAATTATCCCTCTTACTGTTCATGGCTTCAGAATGACTGAAGTTTGGAAATAACAAGTTTTCTGTACTGTATGATGTTATCTCGTTGATTTTTGTACTTCATATTTGTAAGAGCCAATATGAATCACCAAATATTGCTTGGTTCTCAGTTAAGAACATTGTGTCAATTAAGCAGTAAACTATTACATTCTTAGTGGTGATATATAGTCTCAGCTCGCACAAGCCACCATTAAGTACAGTTGTACAATTTGAGTATATAGAGATCCTCAATAAAACCAAGCTAATTTATTTGTCCATCCTTTTGCCATGTTTTTGGTCTGAGGTCAAAACAAACTTGGGAAAGTTTGTATGTACTGTATCATAATTTTTATACGTACCATACTCACTCACTGAATACTATTCAATCTTTTTAAAGTATTTTGCATTTTTATATTGGTATTTGTGGTGAAAGTTTAAATGTAAATGATAATGCATATATGCTGCTTGTCTGGTAATGTGTTTATTTTAAACATTGAAAATCAAAATGACACTTTGTAATATAAGGTGTTCCACCGTCTCCCTGTTAGGTGAAGACTTTGACCCAATGAAATACTCAAGCATTTGGCCACTTTTTTGTCATAATATGCTGAGCCTTCTTGTATTATGCTGTTAGAAGTAACACTGGAAATGAATTGCATTATATAAGTTTTGTTAATACAGTAAATACTGTTTAATTCCCCTAAGGTTGACAATGTGAGGACGTCTAGGTTAGGTCTTCACATAGGCAAGAATTCATCATTCTTTAAGACTTTCATTGGTTTTTTTGGGGAAGGAGACTTTAAAGTATTTTATTTAAATATATAAAATGAATAAGAAAATATTACTGTAAATGTTAATCGTGAATTAAGATTTATTTAATTTATAAGATAAGTAAAATGGTGCAATTATGTATTGATATACAGTACACTAGCATAAGTCTAATTTGCTAATGAAACTGTCATAGTCTTTTACTTAGCCCTGAGGCCTAGTTAAGTTGCAATATTTAATTTATTTCTGAGTTACTGTACTTAAGTTCTGCTGGATATCACCAGAGATGATATAACAAAGATCGGTCAAGTAATGAACATCAAACGTAATTTGTATAATTTCAGTACAGTTGCTCTGCTAATGGATGATCACATACAGGTAAACCTCTATTTACGATATCCCAATATAAGATAATTCGTGTTAATGATGCTGATGTATTAATACCACGTCCCTATTTGCGATGTAAGCAAACTTGCATAAACAATACAGTTATTCGTCATCACGCCAAGTCGGCATATGCAACGCCTCACTCACTTCATTTGTCAGCTGAGGCGTCATCTACTCAAATACCAACTCCTGGCCATCTGGTGAACTACAGTCCAGGCATTGTTCTTTCTTGGTTACATGTGTATAAGAAATGAAGCTCAATGTTTATCGGTCATCATTGGTGGGGTTTTTTTTTTTTTAACACCTTACATTGTACAGATACTCTGTTTTAGTGACTATGAAGTTCTTTCACTCTGATCCCCCACCCAGACAATGGGTGTGGCAATCTGACATTGCATCAAAAGGTGAGTAATATGAGACCACTAGTCCTTCCACCCCACCTCCACTAATCCCCTACCACATCTTCAACACAAGAGTTGAAAGATGTAAAAAGTGATTTCAATTATGTATTACATTCAAGAGATTGGGCAGCATACTCCTACTGTAGGCTCAAGACAACAGTAGTAATATACATTATTTTGTTTATTTATAATATATTGTACATGTACAGTGGTGTTTGCTTAAATAAATACACCTCATGTATCTGTCCATATGAGATGCGTCATTTGGACTCGGGGGGGGGGGGGGGGGAAACACCGGAGAATTCCACTGTGACACTCACACACGGAGCTCCACTTACGAGGCACCTCACACGCTTGTATCATATAGATTTTCAGCTTTTTATATATATTTATTTAACCAAACTCTTAGATATATTATTCAGGATTATTTTAGTAAAAAATGGCATTTCTAACTAAAATGGAACTGATTTTACAGACATTTTTTACGCTTTTTCATAAAAGAATCAAGTCCCCAACATTATATTGTCAAAATATTTTGTTTAAGGATCTCTTATTGGAAATGTCTCATAGAAAATTTATTCAGGTTCATTATGGTATCAAATTCATCTCTCTAACCCAATTGGAAGTTTAGAAGAGATGCTGTGAAGTAATGAGGAAGGAGAGGGTGAAGCGACCATCGGGGGAGAAAAGTGACCGCGGGGACACCCCCAAAAGGTTAACATTCCATCCAGTGCTTATCACCCGGACTCCTACCTATTACTCATTCATAATACATTAGTGTTTATTTGTTATTAATTAGTAAAGATACATTACTGTAAGAATCTCTGCTTAATGATACCTGTATCCTTCATATACAATACTATATACAGTATCTCATAGGTACAAAATAATGTCATCAGAAATGCATCATACATATACTGTATGCAATGGTACCAAATTCATTTCTCGAACAGAAATAGAGTAGTTGTGAAAAAAAGTTTATAAACTTTGTTCCGCTAGCCATAAATATATTTGCTACTTAACTTTTGTCCTTCTTCAAATTATCTTCGGGTCATGAGACACACTAATCCCCCACCCTGACACTGGGTGACCTGACGTATGAGACCATCCCACCCCACCTTCACCTGAAATTGATCACATCAGCCCTTCACAATATTTCTTACGTTTTTCATAAAATAATCGAGTCCCCATCATTATTATCGTTTATTCGTGACTGAAGCGAGCAATGTAACTGTGAAAATGTCTGGCAAGCATTTTGCTCACCATCTTTAAGGCCAGGACAAAAGCTACACCTCCAGTCCCCACTCTTCAGACTCCCCAAAGTCTGTGTGGGACTCAGGTTGATGTCTCCACTCCACCTTGAAGAGGACATGGGATGATGACTAGACTTCTTAATGATGTGGTGAGTGTTGTTTGTGTTGTAGTGTTAGTAGTATTCTAGTTTTTCTTTTGTTTTTTCGTGGTACCTACTGGTGTCTGGCTAGGAACCTATCACATTGAACCCCATGTTACAATGAACCTGATTTACAATATTCTGACCTGCAGTGGGGTTTTCAGGACCCCAACCCCATCGCAAATAGAGGTTTTCCTGTATTACACTTATCATTTAATTTTTGTTTTGTTTGGAAATTGATTCGTGCTAGCAAGATTTACTACCTGAAAATCCCAGCAAAATATTTCAGAAAATAAACTGAAGATGACGTTTTAAAAGCTTACAATTTACCACCCTTTAAGGAGTTTTGTTATTGACCTTACAGCAACCCATTTAAGATTTAGGTTCTGGTTGGTTTCATAAAGTCACACTTGCTGACCTTATCTGATATGTAACCATCTACCGATATATAAATTATCATGTATTATACCACACATTTTATGTAGACCAAGAAATTAATAAATGCAAGATAACATACAGTACATTCTCTATATTCCAGTCTATAGAACTATTAAAATATATTTAAGATTGTTGTGAGGGGAATGTAACAGTAATATGTTATTTGATTAGTTTTTATAAATGAATCCTAGTAGCTCTTTATATCTGATTACCATATTTAAAATCACATTCTTCCACACACCTGTGCAGTACAGTATATGTTTTCAGCTGTAGACCTTTACTGATCATAAGATATTTATATGTTGCCAGGATACAGTATAATTTTGTCTGAGAAAAATAAGTGCTTGATAAGGTGTACTGTACTTGTATGGTTTAATATCCGCATATTGTAAAATAGCTATAGCCCATGTAACAGTAAGAGCAGCTATATGCTGAAACTACACAATACTGTAAACACTTTTTCTTTTTTAGAATAAGTATAGTTTAATCCCTTGTGTACAGGTTCCCCTCTGATCTGAATAAACTCCTCTGGCGTTAGCCAAATAAAATACAGGTATTAAAAGTGTTGTCCCCGTAGTGAATGGGTTAACAGCTCATGCTGATAAAATTACTTTGACTAATATTTCTTAATACTCAATAAGGTATCATAATATACCTGGTTATCAGTGATGCAGCAGGCTTTTTTCCAAGCATTTCAACAATGCAACACAAATATATTGGTATCAAAGTAAAGTACCCCATGTAATACAGTATTAGACAGATACATGAGCACAAATGTGGACTACTCCGTTTGGTGTGTGACGGTAAAAGTGTGCATTGGTTGTCATTGAGGGTTAAAAAGAGAATAAAAAATAAATTGGCATTTTGTGGCTCACATTTGCCTTATCTTCAGAAAAAAAGCAAAATCTCTCATTTTCACACACACAAAATAGTTTACAGTACAAAATTGACTGGCCATTATAGAACACATCATCTTATTTGCAAAAATGGCATAAGGTACTGGTAACAGCCTAAGTAACATTACCAGGGGAAGTGAAGTCTGACTGATCTTTAGATCTTCAGTGAAGCCCATTAATTTTTGTTAAGTTACATGGAAACAGCTTTTTACTTTGTCATCTTGTTATTCATCCAAATGTAGGTTATGCATGTATGTAATGTCACCTAGACTTTTTCTTTTGTATAGGGGCATTTTATAAGGTTAAAATCAGTGGCTTAGTCTAATATGATGGTGTTTTTATATACTGTATACATTACATAATTAATAGTTCAGTTCAGTTGGTCATGGATGCCTTCTTTTTAGTGGTTTATGAGGTTGTTGGAGGGGAGAAGTCCCTTTCTGTCTGTCTTCCAGTGTTGTTTTTTCATTGGCATCTCGTACACAGCTTCCCTGTACTGCTACATATTACCAAGCCAAGCAGTTTTTTAATCTTCGCTGCTTTCCATTTAAAAGCCTTAATTAAAATCCTAGTTTTCAAGGTCTTCTTGTAAATTTTTCCTTAAATACAGGGTGGGGTTTTTTTATACTCAAGAACCCTAAATAATTCCAATACTCTAGGCTAAGAACTATATCGGTTAAGAACCTAGAATTTTGCAGGAAGATGTAACATGACCTGAGAATTATCAGGTATCACACGATAGAAAATGGTGCAACTACTGAATCTATGAGTACAGTAAAATGGTTCCATTGACCATACAAAATATTTACCATTATTTAATGTTCATTTATTTTATTAGTTTGATCTGCATGTATATGATCAGATGCAAAAAGCCCCACTGAAGAAAAAGAAAAAGAAATACCTTAAATTTAAGTAAAGTGTATCAAAATGATTTTTTATGAGCTAGAAACCTCACATACATTTACAGTGCTCATGAAATTGCGGTGCTGGATGAGACCAGTGTTTCCATACACTCACACAGAAAAGCCTTGTCTGTAGAAAATCTCCAGTATTCCCTCTGCCAGCATATATGCCAAGTACAGTACAGGCACTAATAAAGCAACACAATACAAAGTGTTAAATACTCTCCACACAAACATTTTGTGAATTATTTAATGATGAGGTGAGGAAATGGGTGCAATAATCACCGAGTTTATTGCATTAACCTTTAAGTACTGTAATTAGTACAACATTCTTTTCTTTTGTGAGCAATAGAACCAGTACTTAATTTAATACTGTACACAAACCCCATTTTTAGGATAGCATGATATAAATATTTATATAACATTTATGTATCAGTCATGTACTTATGAAAACAAGTGGGTTCAAGAATGGGTTCAGCACATTATGATACTGAAGTGACATGTCTTTCTGCAGTTTTTATAAAGCATTGTCCTTTTTGAGTCAGCATTTATTGTGGCATTAACCGCCACCAGTCTGCCGTGGTTGTAGTATCAACAGTCTCAGTGATACCATAGTTTATACTGTAATAATTACCTGTGGCTCCTAGAATTATATTGAACATGTGATGGCAATATTTTCAATTTAATTTTTGGCTTTTTTTGTGCACACAGGAATTTGGCCCAAATTATTTGTAATGATTTAGTACTGTATTTAAAAAGCTGTCTAATCACAAAATAGTAAACCAAAAAATATATGTAATCAGTATTATTGATCACTATCATCTTTAATACAATTTATATTCACCTTGATTATATCAGAAGCCTTATTTAAGGGTAATAATTGTAAAAGGCTGTCTTTCATTATGTGAACAGTATTGCTTTTATAAATAAGTAAATTAGTTTGAGGCAGAATAAGTGACTCTTTTATGTCAAGGTGAAAATGAGTTCTGTTAATTAGATTCAAAATTTCTCTGTAACCAACCTCTGTACCTAATGCAGGGGCGGATTCAGGACTTCAGGTTAGAGGGAGTGCAACTATTTAATGTCAGTTGCTGATGGCTCAATGCAATGAATTAGGTCAAGGGATATTGAGCTTCTTTGGATCCCATAAGCCATACGTGCAAATTGAACCAATAAAACAAAACTTCCAATAGGAGGGATTAAACTTCAATAAGAAATTAAGGGAGGGGATGCACCCTCCATGCCCCTCTCCCAACATAAATCCGCCACTGTAATGCAATCATTCCAATTTGGTTAGCTTTATTTTTATGGCACACTGGTGCCATGTAGCTGATAGCTCTATATGCAGTATTTGCACAAGTTATGATGGCTGTCATCATACTGTAATTAACAATATTATGGACATTGGTAAGTTTACTGTCATCATGCATACCATCAGTGAATACTCTACGTATATGTAGATTCATAAATTTTATTTGAAAATAAGATTTTTTTTCTTCAAAATCTCATACATTGTACACTATATTTTGTGTAAAAAAAATTCTCCAGATTGTATTTTGCACAAAACTGCCAGTCCCATGAAATAGCTCAAGCTTCCCCCATTTCTCACTGCTGGTATAACTGGAGTGAATGTTAAGCAATGTTATCATTAGAAGTCATTTAATTTATGTTTACTGCTTAGAATCATAAAAGTGAATTGCAAAGTACTTATTTCATTCCCAGACGACTTTACTGTTGTCTGGTGAGCTTGGCATTCCAGGTTTGAATAATCAATGGATGATCTTCAGCCGTGGTGTACTTAGTGAAAATGTGTGACCTAATGCATAAGGGTGGTAAATGCCAAAAAAGTATTTTTTTATACATAGAATTAGGATATTATGGTGATATCAATATTCAGTGGATATGTTTAAGTGATTTTTGTAAAAATGTACAGTATATAAATTTTAAATATTGCATTATCTTTTGGCTGTCACTATCAAAATTAACATAATCATCAATAAAAGAGTATATACACAGAGATGATGTATATGATTAACCATTCAAGAAATGTTAGGAAAATAATGGTAAATTTTTACTTGAGTAGCGAAGGAACACTTGTACTACTGTATAACCAGTGGTCCCTCGGTTAACGAGCACAATTTGTTCCAGGTGGTTGCTCGTTAACCGAAACCTTTGTTTCAATGGGTTTTTGGTTAATTGGTTCCAACTCGCCAAAAATTACATACAAACTAAAAATAAATGCAGTAAAGTACACTTACTTTGAGGTGTGCATGTAGAAGGCTCCTGGTTGATGATAATGGGAATTAGAATGGGGATGGAGGAGAAGGGAGAAGAGAAGGCATTGGGGTGGAAGAGAAGTCACCCCATGCTGCCATTTCACCCATAAAATTTTAGTTCACTTGGTGTAATTCAAGATTATTTTCTTTAAATCAACACTGCACTGCATTATATATTGTCAATATGTAAAATAAACTTCAGAATGACCAATAATTGTACTGTAAAAATGTAAAAATAGTTTATGTTCAAGAGAGTCTGAAGCAAGATGCTTCCTCCTCTGAGCAGGGACACACACTGACGCCATTTTGGGTGTGTTGTGTGGCTGTTTGGCACACTAAAAACTATTTCCCTGTACGTACTTCAATTATGTTAAATAATTGTTAAAATGACTAAAAACTTTAATACAGTATAAGACTTGGGAAATTATTGAATAGTACAACCTTCTTGATATTTACTCAAATGGTAACGAATTTAAGCCCTAAAACCGATTACCCCTGTACTGTATTGGCGGACTAATACTACAGCTGGTGAGCAGGCGAAAACATGTTGGGAAAAATTTGTAAGGAATTCGTTAACCAAAGTGAAGAATCTTATGGAAGGTAATTCGTTAACCGAGGTGCTCGTTAACCGAGGGATCACTGTACTTGTGGGTATATTTTAAACTGAAGTGCTCAACATTGTAACTAACAGTTAAAAGCCTTTAAAGTTGAAAGAAAGTCCTAACTAAAGGCTTTATTTTTAATAGTAATCAGCAAGAAGGAAAACTTGGTAAATCTCAGTAGGAGCTGTAATTAAAAGTGAGCAAGAATCTGGTTGCCATTGGAAGAAATGCATACTAATTAGGGCTGGTGTTCTTTTTCACATTCAGAAATAAGATGGAGATCTTATTTCTGTTTCATATTTCTTGCATCTATTTTTCCTACATTTTACTCAGGTGCATCACTTGTCACATCCTGCTTGCTTCTTTATCTTATATAAAAAAATTTTTGTAATGCAGAATATCACAATCAAATCCATTCCCTAAAGCTCAACAAAGGTCACTTGCTATCATCTCAAAATTTAGTAGTAGGGTTCATGAAAAGTAAAGCTGAAGATGAAATGTATTTATTTGTATAGTTGGCCAAAGTGCTAAGTTCATTGAGAGTTAAGCTGTCAGCAGTAAGATGTAAATTTCATAATATAGTACAGTATACTTGCTTATTTTCACTCCTGCTTGCATTTTCCCGCATGGGACAGGATGTTTCGAATCAAGAGTAGATAACATGCCCGTTAGTGTTAATTGTAAACTTTTGTTGTATGCTGATGACAATGCTCTTTTCGTGTTGGTTAAAGACGAGTAAATTATCATCTGAACTGGAGTGATGCAAACAAAAGCGTATAGATAACAAATTATCCCTACATCTTGGAAAGACTGAAGCAATATTATTTGGATTAAAAAGAAAACTCGAGAGTAAACAAATTCATTGTCCTATGTGGGAATGAACCTATCTTCACTGTACAGCACCCTCAATGCACCTATGTCATACCAACAGTAAGGAGGCATATCACATGTTCCAACAAAACAAAGAAACGGCATTAAATTTGACCATATGTGAAAAGAACCTGGGTGTGTATGTTGACAACAAACTGAAGTTCTCGGGCCATTGTGAGAAGGTGAATCAAGCAAATAGGTTTGTGGGTCTTATAATAAGGGCGTTCAAATACCTAGATGGTGCAGCCCTTGTAATGCTCTTCAAGAGTGAGGTGCTTCTCTGATTGGAGTGCTGCCATCCTGTTTGGTCCCTGAGATATGCTAGAGACTGTAAATTGATTGTAAACATCCAAAGGAGGGCTGCCAGACTGGTGCATTCACCATGGCACCTCAGTTATCCAGAGAAATCAGAACACCTAACCTATAAAAAAAGGTTAAGAATTGCTTTCGAGTTTATTGATCCCTCTTCATCTGAACACTGAAAACACCACCACTATCACTTACTAAACATCAAAAACATGACTAAGGTAAGCTTTCTATAGTTTTAAGATATTTATAAGTTAGGAAAGGTTTTCAAAGGTTTGTTTGGTGTTCTTTTTAGCATTTTACTCAACATTTTCCCTCGACTTCAAGGCCCTGCCCACTTAAAACAAATAATATTTTTGGTAATTTTATCTCTTAAAATACTTAAAAAAATATAAATTTCCAGCAGAAATACCATATAAGAAAAATGTCTTAGAAATCTGAAATGTGAAAAAGTATTTTATATGGAAAAACCGAAACCTGGTTACTATCATAAATTGACCAAAACTAAAAAAAAATCTAACTTAACTTAACCTAACCCCTAGTGTGACTTGAATGAGGAAGTGGTGTCTTTGTCTGTCTCTTACCACAGTACTATGCATGGTGATCTCCACCCTATGACACTGAATTACACCTTGGACACTATACAGATGAAATAAGAACAAAGTGATCCCTAAAAATTTCAATGGCTGCTGCTTCATTGTCCAAAATGCGCTGAATAACGCGCCAGCCAGCCACTGTACGTCCTCAGTTGAGATGTGCTGGTGAACATACGAAGGGTTCGACTAATTACCCAAATATAGCCGCAATGAAGTCAAATAATGGTCCTACATGAATAAATCGGACTGCTAATCACTTCTCGACTAGTATTTGGTGTCACAATGTAAAAAAAAAATTGGAAAACGTAATTTAATTTGAGTTAATAGATCGAGTGCATGTACCAAACCTAACCTAACCTAACTTCGACTAGTATTTGGTGTCACGGTCACAAAAAATTGGTAAACTTAATTTAATCTGAGTTAATAGATCAAGTGAATGTACCTAACCTAATCTAATCTAATCTAATCTAATCTAATCTAACCTAACCTAACCCAACACAACTCAGATTAAATTAAGTTTACCAATTTTTTTTATGACTTTATGACACCAAATACTCGTCGAGAAGTGATTAGCAGTTCGATTTATTCTTGTAGGACCATTATTTGACTTCATTCCGGCTACATGTGGGTACATTTGGGTCATTAGTTGGACCGTACGTTCCATGTATGATGATACAAGCACTGTACTAATATCCCTGTGAGCTATTGACAAGTGTGTAGAGTGACCATCTTTATTGTTAATGATAGATAATAATACCCTTAAGGAGGTACAAGTAGTGGAGGTAAATTAATTGAAGATCTATTTTTGTTACTTATAAAGTAAGACCTAGTGGACAGTTTTGTTTCAGGGTTACAGTAAATTAATCGGTGATTTGAACCTAGTTTTTGCTGTTGCGAGTAAACGGTCAGATTGTCATAATATTCAAAGATGATTTTAATAAATATTGGTTAGTAGAATGTGAGTATCACCGCTCCTTCTTTCTAAAAAATTGGCATCTCGGAAGATATACACTGTACTCACTTGCCTAACCTCTCGTGTCTACCACGCTACCCCTTGTTAACGATAGAAATTATATTCTAAAGTAAAGCCTGGATGGTGGCAACCTACTGCCGGTATGTAAGTATAATAATTATACTAATGTATAATGTTAGACAATGATGTGATTTTCCCAGGTTAATCCACTGAGCAGAACATAACTAAATAAAGTTCCGCATAAAGTAAGTTAGAGGAAATACAGAATACAAATAAATATGAACATTAAAGGAATGCAATAAATAAGAATATAGAAAATGATAGAAGAAAAAGAAATTAAAGAAAGACGTGGAAAAAAGAGAAATATAATCAAGAAGGTTATAGAAAGTTCTCGGCATAGAAAATAAATAGGAATCTCTAACTTTATAAAAGTATACCTTTCGCAAAAATCAGTTGGTGGAATTATTATTTCCTGCCCCAATACATCAGGCAAATTTGTATATTTCAGGCACCGAAGACTTGGTGTCATTTTACAGGCAAATTTAGGTGTTTTAGGGACACAAGACTATACTGTATATAAAACACAAATGCGTGTTACAGCTTTATATTACTAGTTCAACGGAGGGGGGGGGGGATTAATGGAGGTTCATACACAATATATAATAGACAATGATATGTTCCTATTACCTAACAAGTAAAATTGGCACCTCTACTAAGGTGATCGTTGGGGAGGTTCAGGATCACCGCACTACTACCGTCTACACAGCCAGCACTTACTTTTACACGATGGACCAGGCTGAGACCTCGCTACACTTAGTGACAACTTCTTCGATGAGCGGGACTGGGGACGTGTGTTGCTGGCCCTTCACGGTTATAAGAATCATCCTGTGGAAAGGGCTGCAGGCCCCTTATATTGGAGAGTTCCAGCCGGCAGATGACCTCTCTTCATTAATACTAATCTGGGTGTCTAGACCGGCTGGTTGGTCAGGTAACAGAAGTACTGGCTGGATAGCAGTTCCTTGGATTAACAAAGTCATAACGCCGGGTTAAGCTAATCGCATGGCGGTGAGAATTCTGGTCCTCTTGGTGACCTTGGCCTCCTTTGGGTCAGGTCTTTATCTCACCTTAGTCACTGTAGGGTGTGTAGTGGACGTCTCCCCTACAAACTGCGTATCGCATTCCAATGTGCCGCCTTCCCTAGCAACCAACCAGATGTTACCGTATCTTAGCAACGAAATTTCAGAATGACCAATAATTTTAATGTAAAAATGCAAAAATATTCAAGAAACCAACAAACTGATGTTCACTCCACTGTAAACAAAGTTAAACTGAGAAGTGTTGGTGGGTGATTTGATCAGCTGATTGGCACACATAAACTGTTCCCTGTACTGTATATATTATCAACGTTAACTAAATTAGAATGACCAATAATTTTAATATAAAAAATGCAAAAACATTCAAGAGCACAACTTTCTTCATCTTTACTCCACTGGAAACGAATGTAAACATAGAACCAATTACTGTATTGGCTGACTTGCCGATCAGCTGATGCCACAACAAAGCGAGTTTCTCATAAGGCTTTCGTTAATCAAGTTTTGTTCGTTAATGGAATTGAAAATCCTTATGGGAGCTAGTTCGTTAACTGAAATTTCGTTAATATATATATATATATATATATATATATATATATATATATATATATATATATATATGAAAATTTTCATCATAGAAAATGGAAAATTTTATGCTGATAACCCACATAGGAAAATAGAAAACAAAAGTTCTTCAGCACTTTTTATATATAATTCACATCTTGGGGGTGAGTACAAACTTACAGACTAAGGAGTAAGTACTAACAAGGCTAATACAGGGTATATTGTGATGAAGTCCATTGGGACAGCAGGTTTCCACCATATTCAAGTCTATAAATAGTGATGAACTCCTTTACCTGGTTACATATCTTCTTAATGACAAAATTATCCAATTTATACATCCGTCTCCTCCCCCCCCCCCCCCGCCCTCGCTGTACCACCTCTTCCCCTCCCATTTTATAGGATAATAATTTCATAGAAAATGGAAAATTTCAAAGAAAATTTGACATTTTCATAACAGAAAACAGGCCAACTTACAATATATGTATACTATATTGTATATTCTTATACCTGAATCAGCTTTCAAGTTTTGTATTACTGTAGTGTACAGTTGAGGGTTCCTCTGCTCCTCTACTCCAGGTAACACACACTGCTCCTCTACTCCAGGTAACACACACTGCTCCTCTACTCCAGGTAACACACACTGCTCCTCTACTCCAGATAACACACACTGCTCCTCTACTCCAGGTAACACACACTGCTCCTCTACTCCAGGTAACACACACTGCTCCTCTACTCCAGGTAACACACACTGCTCCTCTACTCCAGATAACACACACTGCTCCTCTACTCCAGGTAACACACACTGCTCCCCTACTCCAGGTAACACACACTGCTCCCCTACTCCAGGTAACACACACTGCTCCTCTACTCCATATAACACACACTGCTCCTCTACTCCAGGTAACACACACTGCTCCCCTACTCCAGATAACACACACTGCTCCCCTACTCCAGATAACACACACTGCTCCTCTACTCCAGGTAACACACACTGCTCCCCTACTCCAGATAACACACACTGCTTCTCTACTCCAGATAACACACACTGCTCCTTTACTCTAGATAACACACACTGCTCCTCTACTCCAGGTAACACACACTGCTCCTCTACTCCATATAACACACACTGCTCCTCTACTCCAGATAACACACACTGCTCCTCTACTCCAGATAACACACACTGCTCCCCTACTCCAGATAACACACACTGCTCCCCTACTCCAGATAACACACACTGCTCCCCTACTCCAGATAACACACACTGCTCCTCTACTTCAGATAACACACACTGCTCCTCTACTCCAGATAACACACACTGCTCCTCTACTCCAGATAACACACACTGCTCCTCTACTCCAGATAACACACACTGCTCCTCTACTCCAGATAACACACACTGCTCCTCTACTCCAGATAACACACACTGCTCCTCTACTCCAGATAACACACACTGCTCCCCTACTCCAGATAACACACACTGCTCCCCTAATCCAGATAACACACACTGTTTCCCTACTCCAGATAACACACACTGCTCCTCTACTCCAGATAACACACACTGCTCCTCTACTCCAGATAACACACATTGCTCCTCTACTCCAGATAACACACACTGTTTCCCTACTCCATATAACACACACTGCTCCTCTACTCCAGATAACACACACTGTTTCCCTACTCCATATAACACACACTGCTCCTCTACTCCAGATAACACACACTGCTCCTCTACTCCAAATAACACACACTGCTCCTCTACTCCAGGTAACACACACTGCTCCTCTACTCCAGGTAACACACACTGCTCCTCTACTCCAGGTAACACACACTAAGGGCAGATCCAGGTTGGGGTCTGCCCCCCCCTTTTCATCAGAAAATGACAATACTTTTTCTTTAATGCATTTTTTGTGCAGTAAAAAGTAATTCCTATTGACCTCAGAATATCTCCTAATATCATGTGGTCAGATTTAAAAATAAAAATTGGGGGGAGGGGGGAGAGCGGCACACTCCACCCCCCCCCCCCCAAAAAAAAAACAAAAAAAACAGCTGGGTTGGCTTTCTGTGCTCGCCACGTTCCCTCACTAACAACTTCTTGTACCTTTTGATATTCCTGGATCTGTCCCTGCACACTGTTACTCCCCTCAGAGAATTAATCTAAACCACATATTTAATACAAATGCTCCAGGTTTGAGGCAAAAGGGGTTATAGCTAGACTTGAATACAAAAATATAAATGAAATGTAGTTTGATGAATGGTATGTTATCATTCATTTTATAATCATTAGTAATAATTGTGGTTAAGTCAGATTCCTTAAGCTTTCTCCACCAAAGTAAACAGCGCATATTAAACTCCATAAATGGTTAAATTTATATGCAAGACCTAGGTCCCCTGCAAACTACGGTACAGTATGTACTACCACCAGAGTGTGTGTGTGTGTGTGTGTGTGTGGAACTACTCATACTAATATCAGCAGCAAGAATGGAAATATCATTGGTTTCTTTCCAATAAAATATAGGACTGAGCAATGGGAATCAACAAACCTCCACGAAAAAGAATGTGGGAGAATAAGGCAGGTCCTCTTGTTAGCTGCAGTAACATCAGCTAAAAATATGAAACACTTAAGGGAAAAGACGTTTCATCCCTTCATAGATTATATACGGTACATTACATTCATTTAGAAGAACACAAATTGGAAGGGACGGCTCCAATCTTAAAGAGTAACCAAGGTTGAATGATCATACGTTAGGTAGCCAATTAACATTGCCCCTGAACAGTGGTAACCCTACTCATGATATACCGAGATTGCATGTTAAAAAAATATTAGCTTTGTGCTACATTAACATTCAATACCTCTAATTATGTGCATCAAAGTCTAATATAAAAACAGGGTAGGGCATGAAAGCGTAAACAAATAAATGTGTACAGTTGACTCCAAAATATAAATGGAGATTCATTTCTGAGTGACCCAAGTATGACCAAATCCACCTAAAATTTACCTGTTGTATTCCTGGCTGACCAAGTCATTGAAAGGGGTAATACTCATTGTCAAAACATTAATATGTGTTTGATTATTAAATAATACTGTAATAATAATAATAAATGCTGTAAATAATAATAATAAATACAGTAAAAAATAATAACAACACTGCAATAAACCCAAAACATATTGAACAAGACTTATTCACATTATGTGTGTCACAAGTATAGTGCCTAAGACGAACAAATCGTTCCAATTACCAGTACAGTATTGCTGTGAATTGATTTGTATTTAAGTATATTATTACTGCATCCAGTGTATTTGTATTGAAAACAGCAGTAATTTACAAAATACAACATATTGATATACTGTAGTTTATAATACAAGTACATTGTAGAATGTGCTAGAGGGAATACTAGAGGGAATACCTATAACAACAAATGCATGCGTTTATGCTTTTGTGCTATTTTACATAAAAATATATATTTAAATAGTAATTAGAAAGACAGGAGTGTGCTTAAGTCTAACCTTGGGGTAAAAACAAAACAAATTTAGGCATCATGAGTGTATCTTGCACTAATGTTATACATCTGTTGTGCTCAGACACATTATAAATATATAAATGATAAGAATAGTTAAGTGTATTTAACTTGTATTTTAGGTTAAAGAACATTGTGATAAAGTTTTAAAGTGGTGACCTGGTCAAGGTGTCAATTAGATCCAATAAATCTCTCAATAATGGACTTCTCAATACAGAATAATTCCAACAGCAGACGTGTTTTTGTCCAGATATTTAGGAACACTGTTTGCTAGTGACCAGACTCATGCGATGGCTGGCAATTATTTAAGACAATGGGTCAAGCAACACACCGACCTTATGTAAGTGATAAACTGTTAAACATACTAATATATCCTCTGGGCACTATTAATATAGTTTGCAAAATATAATTTTCAATATAGACCTACAATATAAACTATTAAAACTGAATGTTTGTTTATGTTTGACCAGTTAAAGCACCATAAATGTTCCCTCTCAGCACATTTTATTATAAAATTATTAATACATTTCATAAATCATTAAAGCATTTGTCATACAAACCAACCAAATACTAAACTTTAATCACTTCTCTTTTACTATTATAATTAGCTAAGGCCAGACAATTTTATTCTGCACAGAGACTCTCCTCATAACCAAAGGGTTAATATAAATCTACACAATACTGTACACACATCATTAGTAGCAGGAGTGTTTGTTTGTCTCCAGCTTACATAAGTTAAACACCGTAATAAATTTCCTCTAAGCCCATTTTAGGAAAAGACTGTTAACACAATACTATACCTATACGTGTACAGTATTTTATAAATTAATGTACTAGTTTCAATTCAAATACATCAGATAATAAGATTTATAAATATAAATTTACACTGTACTGTATGCTACAAATTGAATACATATAGTAATGTAGTGTATTTTAACTTACACAAGCTCATTATGGTGTCAGTACCTGGTACTTGGATTACATGTTTGAGAAAAACACTGCTACCAAGACCTGGAGAATTGTATTTAAATACCTTAATATCTGATGGGTTTGTACGGAAAATATTGTAATAATTTACGAAATGATATTCAAACAATACTGACTAATAAAATAGTAACAAAATAACAATAAAATAAAAAAAAAATACACTGTTAATATCCAGAAAGCAGCAGAGCTTACATAAAAAAAAGTCTATTAGTGACACCCATGGTAACAAACAAACAAATTATGACAATACTGACAATGCCCACTTACAGTACCTGTCCCACAAGGGTGGTGACAAGACAGATGTGAATATCTTCTATTCAATACCTGTATAGTAAGTCCTCCTCCAACGCGTATTCCTATAACACAAATTAACATATACACACAAAAATAAATGCGACTAATGTATTTTCCGAACAGGAAAATTCAAATTTATGCAGTTTGTTAACACATGTCTCCCTCAGCCTCAACTCTTGTAAGCTGTAATCAGGCAAAGAGCTGTGTGTCCATGTTGATATACTTTTTCCTCTTTTTACTGTTTTTTGGGAGGGGGAACAAACCCTTAAACAGTATGGCTCCTAAACATACATTATCTCCAAGAGGTGGTGGAGTTAAGAAAAGCCGTAAAGTGATGACATTAGAAGAGAAAATTAAAAATTTTGAAAAGTTACAAAGTGGCCTGGGTGAAGCAACGGTAGCTCGCCAGCTTCGTACGTTGTTAACTAATAATTAAACGACAAGGGTTGTGGAAAAACCATTATGGTATTCTAAGGTAGCTTAGAAATAAAGAAAATATATACAGTAAATCTGAAAAATAAGGAAAATGAAGAAGACGGGTGAGTATGTGTGAGAAGTGAACATGTGTGGAGGTGGTTCTAGCCAAGGCCTTGGCTAAAAATATAAATATAAATAACTACTACATGGCCGACTCACTTGTAATGAAACTATAAGTTGTGGAAAAATCATTACAATACTCTAATGTAACTTAGAAATAAATATAATATAATATAAAACTATAAAATAAGAAAAATTAAGAGCATGGGTGTGTGTGTGTGTGTGTGGGGGGGGGGGGAAGTGAATATCTCGAGGCAGTGGGTTATGGCTAGATATATGTAACTGTGGGTGCACTCCCTCTAGATGTGACATGATGGCATACACACAGCGGGCCCTGCGGTAGCCACACGTCTGTGAGTCAGCTGATGAGAATTTATGTGGTGGTGTTCCCAATTCTTATTAATCTCATTAAATACTGTATTAAGTTCCTCTAATGCAGATTCCTCTAACACGTCGTTTTTGAGGAACCCAACCCTCGGGTTGGAGGAGGACTTACTGTACTGTTTAACACTCATCCACCTTATTCCTTCCACACATGAGGCTAGTTGTGACCTTATGGCCTGGAAGTGCCATGCTGCATCTTTTTTTCTTTGGATGAATTTTTTACAACCTTTTTTTTCCGTATGAAATCAAATAAGTACAGTACAATACAGTACTGTACTGTACATTAGATGTAAAATTGCTCTGTCACAATAACAAATACTGTATACCACAAAAATACCAGACATATTTAAACTTTACATTGATGAAATCAGAAACTGGGTATGGGGGGGGGGGGGGGGATCTTTTCTAAAATTGTCCTTTTTCTTTTAAATTTTAGCTATTACTTTTATTTGTTTCATGATTTTATTCGTTTGGTTAGGATAGATGTGTAGGTTTGTTATGGTCTTTTTAGAATTTTTCTAGCATGTACAGTTTAGCTATAAGTGATATTGAAATAAAAAATCCATCAACAGCAGTTCACACAAGCAACAGTTACAAGTTTCAATAAGTAAATACTGAAGAAAATATTGTAAAACTAGTAAAAAAATAAATTTTACAGGTGAATATTACTGCACATTGGATGGCAGGTGTGCGGAAGGAACAACGGAAGAAAGTTTAAAGGAAAAGTGGACAACTGGGAGACTATTGAAGTGTTCAAGCCTCATGCTAGGAGGGGCTGCCATATACTGTACCATATATAATTACAATAGTGTTAGATTACCATCAGAGAGAACAGTTCGAGGAGTGAAGTGCCCAAATCTTACTCATCAATCATAATCACTCGATCTTTGGTGAATTTTTCTCTTTTGAGTGAAGTGAGAATGGTGTCTGTACCAATTAGACAAGAATAAAAATTGACACAGATATCAGTCATGGAGCTCGAGTGTTAATAAGGAGCTAACAATTGTGGCATGACCGCTCTTACGTGAAATAGAAGGAAAGATTAAGAAGAGGGGAAAAAGACAATTAAGAAGGGGAGGAAAGAAGACTAAAAAGAAGAGGAAGGAAGAGAGGCTAAGAAGAGAAAGAAAGAATACTGTACAAAGAAAAGGGAGAAATACCAAGAAGAAACACTAAATGTCAACACTACTGTATAACACAATGTCAGTTTAATAAAGAGGTACAATATATGTTGTCTGTTTACTTCATTACTATTATTATTAAGAAGAATGAGAAGTTACCATTTCAGTAACAACATTAAGTTACACATTAATATTTAAATAAAATTAATCGTTTTTTAATACAGTACAATGTGCTTAGAGGAATTATTAGGTGTTCTAATGGAACTTGGTGTGGCTGTACCTACAAATGCTACTGCCAGTGTATAGATTGTGGGTTCGTATTGGAAACAGTAAATCATAATATATATTAGATGTAGTAGGTTTCTATGAAATGTGCTCAGAAGAATATATTAGTGTTGAACTTATGCCCAATGTGTTGTTTGCCAATGTTATGTATACACCATCACAGAGATTTTTGCATGATTTTTCCCCATTATCTCTGTGTAACACTGTCATCTTTATGCCAGGTTAGCATAAAGAGAGAAATGCAAGTACTGAACCCTTTAATTAAGATAAGTTGAATTTCTGGTGTGAATTTAGATGATGGAGAATTGGAAAAAAGGAAACTCTTCCAGTAACAGTATACAGGAGGTCCCAGGGTTACGGACATCCAACTTACAAACATCTGCCAATACGAACAAGGTCCCATAAAGTTAAACTTTAAATTTACAGTATGTTATTTACCTGATAACTTTTTTGTACTTTCGTTTACTGTATTTTGTCATTCTATTTTTTCTTTTCTCTTAAATTAAGTTATTTTAGATGTATATAAGGACTTGGAATATGATATAGTGGAATTTTAAACATTGTTCTCTAAGTACAGTAAGCACATAAGGTATGAGGTTCAACTTAAGAATGTCCGTAGGAACAGAACTTGTACATAACTCAGGGACTGTCTGTAGAGGTTTAGTTCTTATAACCCTGTGAGTCCACGTGCAATAGTGCAAATACCAGAACATCAAACCTCAGCATAGATAATAGGCACATGGGGAACAGCGACAAAAACATCAAAATATATTTTTTTTAGATAATCATGATTAAATTAGAGTAATTTATTTTCCACATATTGTATCTCCATAACTCACAAATCAATTACAATAAAACTGGTCTCAAAAGATAGTAAATTTAGTCTAATTTAAGCACATGTAAACAAATATCAAACTAGGACTATCTTAAAAAAATTATATCGATGTATTTGTTACCGTTCTTCCAAACATTTCAGAAGTGACATAACTATGCTGAAATTTATTTCATGAATAGCACAAATTCCTTTAACATTAAATAAATTACATTTCTTCAGCAACTTCATAAACACATATTAGTACTTAGGATATTCTTCTTAACTTTTGTGTAAACAAATCAGAAATTATGTGCAAAACTAGTACAGGTACAATACAGTATTGTACAGTAATTCCTTTACCTTGCTTAATTATACCCAGCATGAGCAATATATAAAAGTGGCTATTTTCTTAGCACACACAAAACCTAATGCCTTTAATGGTTAGCCCCCCCAAGCAAAGTAAAAAATAAAATAAAAAAATAATGGAAAACGGATTCAAAACAATAGTCCATAAATCCGCAGGAAGATAAACTTCTGAATGAATTTAAGTAAATTTTATTGCCTTGTATCCCTGAAAATTATTTTATAATGCCTCATTCAGATTGTATGTTAGTTAAAATTAGTATTACAGTTCTATTTCATTACTGAACATTAGTGTGGCCCATTACAAGAAATATTAATAACTTAGTTGAGAAGTCCTGCTGATGAGCAGGCATCAACAACAACCTTTTATGGCCATTTCCCATACTTGCATAAGTAAGCTATAATTACCTGATAGCAGCTCTCCATGCTTTGCTCTGTCTTGCACCCTGTCTTCTCAGGTTCTTAAATCTGAAGTAATTTCTTAACCACCCCCCCCCGTCATTCTTGACCTACCCCTAACTCTCATTACTTCCGCATTTCTTCAACCAATTTGTCTCGTCCATTCTTTTTACATGCCCAAACCATCTCAGCCTACCTCTGCAAAATTTCCCAATCCTATCAATACCCAGCCACTTTCCTCACTCTGAACAGGTTTCCTATCTTTCAGTGTCACATTGAATATCTACCTCACCATTCTCATTTCAGCTGATTCAAGCTTGATTATGCTATCCTTTTTAACTACCATGTTTCAGTATCATGCAACAACACACTTCTCAAGCCAGTTGCATATATTTTCCTTTCAATAAAGGCAACAACTTCCAAAACTTCCTCCAGCCACTTTTGACTCATGAAACTGAGCTACTGTAGCTTCAATACTGCCTCCAACACTACGTAGCTCAACCCAACAACACAGTTGAGTTTCTCCTGCTTTGATAGGGCCAGTTGTTACCCTCCATCATCCTACTGCACTGCAACTCTTGTGGACCCACTTCCTACATTCACTAGTGGGTCTAATTTCAGTTCTGTATATAATTCCCCTCATAAAGCATTATAATTTTATCAAAGTATTAAATAAATAATCTTCTAATATCTTAAAAACTGACAATAAGCCAAAGTAAATGATCATGTCACTCAAAAATAACACAGCTTAAACAAGAGTTGGGTCCAGTATGGATGTGATGTCAACTGTCAGGTGTTCCTGCCTTCATTCCCTGGAGGAGAGCAAGAGGTCTCCCCACCACCAACCATCTATATCATAAACATTTTCCTTTGTCACTACATCTATACTTCATTTTTTGCATCAACAAGCCCCCTGGGGAACATCACTTAACCCCACCTCATGCTACAACCAGCAAGCACAATTTTCCACCAATCACACTACCTACCCATACAACTACATAATATATTTAAGTTTCTTAGCATACACCAACTCACACTGTCTATGGACCCACTAAAGGCTGGGAGTAATGCTCACAAATTTTCTTTACCACTGAAGAGGGTTCTGTACTATAACCCTTTTACTTTACGTAGGTCTACTATAATGTTAAAATCTTGTGCAAAGTGTCTTCTGTAAAGTATTTTATGTCATTAAGTCAAGTAGAGTATGGAATTGCTACACACCGAGTCAATCTACAACTAAACAACATTTTAGTGTTACACCTGTAGGGAGTAATCTGTTTGTTTCACATAGAAAACTCACAAGAGATAATGGATAGGCTTCATTCCTTTCAGGCTTCTTTCTCTTCATTACAGTAATATGCTCCATGGCTAACTCCTCAAAAGTACCTAATGTTAAGGAAAAAACCCTGCTGAGGTAATGCCAGGATTATTACAAGAATTTTCCTTGCTGAGCAGTATACTAGACAGAACTACCTCAAGTGTAACATTTTAATCTGCTGTTTCTTCACATACATCCTGAACTTTAACCAGAATTTACATCTTGTTCTTGAAGTTTAGTGTTCTTCCGTTTTCTTCGATTCTTTATGTCTGAGAGTTTCTCATAGGCTTCCTGGATCTCCATAAATCTTTTATGAGCTTCATCCTTGTTTTCAAATGAGTGCCTGTCAAATGGATTAAAATAAATATATCAAGCAATCACATGTAATTGTGTGTAATGCCCCCAAAAATATGCCTGATATACTGTAAAGTGAATTCTACACAAGAGGGTATCAATTAAAATAAAGAGTGGGTGAAGTGTATGGGAGGATATACTAAACATGATAGATGGTATCAAGAAAATGATGAAAGATAAGTTTGGGAGGAGATATTGAATAAGGCTGGAAGTATCTAAGTGAGACTGAGTGAGGTGTATGGGGAGAGGTACTGAACAAGATTGAAGGTAGTGAGGAGAAAATGAGTGCACAATGACGTATGAGACTAGTTTCTTGACAAGATAAATTTGCATGAACTTTACTAAGGAAGAAATGTTACAGAACACAAATTTTCATGTAAAGGAATGAAGATGTACAAACAGATTATATGAAACAAGAATTAAAGTTAATTACTTCTTAAAAACAATAAAAAAAGGCATCACATTTTAAATGCATACCACACACATATACTATATACAACCCTCTAACCATGCCTGACTAAGAGAATGAACTCTAGACAGTGGTCATGAACTGGAAGTTCAAAGTTTTATCAACTGATATTAAACATAATTTCCTCCATAAAATATTAAATACTGTATGGCAAATTGTCTGTTATCTGGTACAAGAGATACCAAAATCCTTGAGAAAATGGTAAACACCTAATTCTTCATCCCATATTATCCCTTAGGAAACTGGCCAGGCTCTGGAATTTCAAATTTGTGCACACTGAGTGAAATGCCACTTATATTTACAAGTTATCATAGCTCCCACATGCTTCCTAAGATAGTTTACTCTCAAAGCCCCACATATTTCCTCAGGTTCGTTCCTTTAATCTTAATAATATGAACAGGTTTAGACCCTCAAATCTGGGACCCTTGTGACTAAGGGCCATATTCAAGATTGTGAAGCATAGAGTATCCCTATAAGCTATCACTACCACAAGGAATGTCTATACTGTCGGTGTATTATGTATTCTAGATTGCTCAAACCATATGAATTGCTCCATGGCTGCCAACATGTAAATAAGGGCAGTGTTTTTTATTATTGGTATTCTTATTTCTCCATTAATATCACTCTGCACAACAATTACCATAGAAGAAAATTAATTTAAAATTAATTCTACACCAGAAGAACCTCGAGTTCATCCTAATCCAATGATTATCAAAAACTTAAAAAAAAAACTTCCTTGTTAACCTTTGGAAGGGGTGTGCATGTTAACAAGCAACATTAGGAAGAGAACACAACAAAAAAGGAATACCAAAAGAACCTAAGGAACCAAATGTAACGACTCTTATAGCTGGACACGTCTGTCAAGCTGAGAATTCCCATCTAAGTAGCCACTTCCAATTCAATTAACAGTTATAGAATATCCATTCTGGTAAAATAAATTTTGTCTCAGTATTTGGAAGCTGACAACCTTATCAAATTTTCTGGTGTACGAGAGTAATGCTGATTCATTTTGAATTATTAATTCCCAAGGAAATTAACATTATTTCCCCAAATTGAGGTCTAGTATAGTACAGATGATGACTGTTATATGATACATCTATATAGGATCGACCAGTTTTACGCCGGTCGCTACCTGAATCCTTTTCCTGCATTGTGAGAGGTAAGCATGTGTGGTGGTGGTTATAGCCAAGCCCTTGGTTATAAACTACCTGGCGGACTCATCAGCAGCCTCGTATATAGTTACAGTACTTGTATTGAAACTATTAAAGTTGTGGAAAAATCATAACTACTCTAATGTGGCTTAGAAATATAGAAAATAAAAAACTGTAAAATAAAATAAATGAAGAGCATCGGTGTGTATACAGTAAGTGGGAAGCGAGTGTGTGTTGAGGCAGTGGGTTCCTGGGCTATAACTACGGGGCTGTGATCCCTCCCGACACAGCTAGCGCAGTAGCCACAAATCTGTGAATCAATTGTTTGACTGCCTGAACTGTTTTCTTCAATTAGAGAATGGTTTAAGTGTGGAAGGAGCTATTTTTTTAAATAAGATATGTTCTATTGTATTACAGTATATGATATGCTATGTATTGATTTTATTGTTTATCATACTAACAAATATGGAATCAATAAATTACTTAACAGAGGTCAAAAGACGTGCATCCATCACGATAGCTGGACGGGTGACTGATCGCGAAGCACGAGTCTTGAGACAGAGACTACTGTACGTGTGAGCCGAGGTGCCAATTAAACAAATATCTAATACTGTATAAATTATTTCGTCCAGCCTGGACATTCAAAATATACAGCAAAAATTAAGAATGTAGAGGAGCTTCATCCGGGGTTCAAGGGTTAACCCTGGCAGCACAGAGGGAGGGAGGGGGAAGGGAGATAAGGGGACAGCTTGTTAACGGCAAGCACTCGTGGTGAACTATGCACTTAGCAACTATTTTTGGCTTGCCTTTGTCTCTGGGATTGCCAGTATTGCATATATTAACTGATCATAATACAGTACTCATTTCCAATAAATAATTCATTTAGAATTTATTTTATTTGCATTATTTTTCATAAAAACAGCTCGGCGACACACACGCAGTCTGTCGCCAGGCTGTCTTTGTGTTTGGTAGAGCAAGTAGTGCATAGAAATAATTACTGGAATAATAATTCCACAAATAAATACATTTATAATATAATCATGGCATTATTTTCCAGTAATACTACACTACAATACAACTACACTACTTTTAGCAATACTGTATTACTTTGATACAACATGATAAAATGGACAAACAATGAAAATGAAAAAAAAACATAAGTAGGTAATTATGTTCAGGAAGTTTCCCTGTGGGCAAGTGTGTGGCGTGACAGGCAAATAGTCACACTGGAACATAACCCGTGCTGGGCATTTAAACAGTGGCAGGAAAAGGCGCACGTTCTGGAACGTCACCCGGGGCCCGCCAGTCAGGCATTCTGGAGAGTCACCCAGGGCGTAAGGGTTAAATATTACTATCTTGGCTTTAATCACGGTTTTCATCAATCTTCAATATGTAAGATGAATGGTGAGTTTTGCAGACTTTTGGTGGAAAATAAGTTTGTTGACTAAAGCGGAAAATATGGTACATCTTCAGGGGGCCCCTCAAGTTCGCAGATTTTTATTTCGCGGTCTTCTATTATTCACGGATGACACCCAGGATGTACCCAAATGTCTGTGGGTAGTTTTAAAGTTGCCGTCATTTTCGCGGCTGGGACAGGGAGCCATTCGTTCTAGAGACAGTAATTTCCTTTACCTGTATTGTAAATATGTATGTGTGTGTGTCTACACACAAACAAACACACACACACACACACACAGTACATACAATACAGGTAAAAGAAATAATCGTCCTAAGGGCAAACACGCAAAGGGAATACACATTTCTTTGAACACATGTACCCCCTCGGTCTGCAAAAGTTTTTCGCGGATTTGGCGATTTGCGGCCATTTTGAGAACCTAAACCCCCACGAATTTGGGGGGTCACTCTTTACTTTTTATATCTAAAGAATGGATATTTTCTTTATTTTGTTATTCACAAAGTAATACAAACATTCAACTGAGTTTGTGTGAGGGAGCAAAAGTTGACATAGCCATATATAGTTTCAAGGGTCTGTACCTGTACATTACTCTCAAAATGTCTCCAACAAATGCCAAAGAAGAATGCCAGGGGTAAGAGAAAGCATGTCATAGGCAGCTATAGGAACTTTACATATGAAAGTGACTAGGCAAAGTTACAAAAGTTTTATGCACTTTTCATGCTGTTTAATTTCTTTGATTTAAACAGCATTTCTTATTTTACTGTAGTGATAATATTGTAATATCTATTGTTTTCTGTACTGTATTATCAAAGAATCTCAAAAATCATTCCCCTCAGAAACTTGAAATCTTAGAAATCTAGCACCACCAATTATCCAAATGTGCCATATAACAGTGTTTACTATATGCATTTAATGATAACTTACCGATCTGGGTGCCATTCTTTTGCCAGCTTCCTGTAGGCAGATGAAATTTCATCCTGAGTAGCTCCTGACGTTAAACCTAAAACCTGCAGAATGTATATATTGTAAGAAATATGGAAAAGATCCTGGTATCACATTTTATAACAAAACATTGATTGCACAACTCCTGTACTATATCACTAATCTTGTAGAATGGCACTCTTGTTGATGTGACTGGGACAATCATACACCAGAATCTAATAAAAACCAGGAAACCAGAGATCAAATATATGCCATCTAAACTGAAAACCCCTAAAAAAGGGGCTCCCACTATTGACTCAACTGTTCAAGGTTAATAGTTTGGAGTCTCCTAATGCCACACCTCTGTGCTTGTGTTCTGCATACCAAACGAGCTAGAAACAAGCTAGAAAATGGGTAACACTCTCAACCACCCTTCAGCTCATCTTCAACAACCAAAGATAGAATGGAAGGATCTGTGTTACTGACCCCTTAAGGGCTGCAGTGGAGTTTCCTGGTTTTTACTGGATTTCTATCATTAAAATTCAGTTATACAAGTGGAGGAGTCCTAGGAATCAATTTGGTGACACATTACATGAGTGGGGAAGATCTACTGTGCCAGTTATAAAAGTTAGATGGAATAAATAATTGGTACATCAGTGTAACAAATTTGAATTATTGTCTATAATTAAACAACAGCAGCTGGAACAGCAATCTCCCAAATAAAAGGTGAACGTGTTACACCTGGCACAGCTCTTCAGTTCTTTATTCTCAACTCCTAAATAGTATATTAAACCAACTACAATCCTGGGAAAGCAACAGTCTTCACAACAATGAAAGCACAAAACAAATTCAATAGTTACTTTTAGTTTTAGCTGCTACAAAGATACTCCTGAATAATTTCCAGACAAACATAAGCAAAAACATGATTTCCATACCCTCACCATTTATCAAATTGATGGGAAAAAAGAATAAACATACGTGAATTTTTTTTATTACAATGCATTATTAATTTTATAGGAAAATTCCTCAAGACCCTTCCCAGGTGTCTCTTTAAGACTCTTCCCCACTGTCAAGAAACACTCTTGGGACCAGAGGATCCTGTAGTGGCATCCAACTGGTAAAAATCAGTAGAAATTAACTTTTTGGTTGATTTGGTTCAAATTTGGACACCAACTGCTTGCCTGCACCTTCTTTCACAAGGCAATAAAGTACAGTATATATTATAGATGACAGAGGGCCCAGTAAAATTTCAAGGCCGTGAGTGTGCATACCACCAGTTCTGCGATAAGTATGAGTGTGGGAGGAATGTTTCCCATGTCCTGAACCAAGATGTGCAGATTAGCAGTGCCTGACAGTCCAGACATGCCCGGACTAGGGGCCAGGCAAGTGATTTTTCATGACCATGTGCCCAGCACTTGCCCAGAGGACAAGTTTATATTTTGAAAGGAAATACAGTACCTAGACAGGAATTTGTCAGGTGCTGAGTGACCCCTACCTCACCTCCACATTAAGCCACCAGCTAGTCAGTCAGTGTCAAATTGTCAACCTTCCAGGGACCACCAAGCTGAGAGGCTGTTGACGTGAGGTGACAGGCATTATGACATCACATGACAAGTGTTACTGCCACTGACACCCAATTACTGGAGGGAGGGGGGGGGGGGGGGAGTGTGGTAGTTAGGGTAGGTGGTCACACCCTGCAGATGTGAGGTGAGGTGACAGGAGTTATAACATCACATGACAAGTGTTACCGCCACTGACACCATTTAGACGGACACAAATGATCTGTGCATTTAAGATTTATGTTTTATATATTTTAAGATTCCATGTGAAAATTTTGAAGGGCAATTACTACAATCCAGAGAGAGTTAACAGTGACAGTAAGTTACCTTCAAGGCATGTCCTTCCCCGAGTGGATCGAGCAACTCCACAAAATTGGTCCATGCGTTCGTCCATCCATTTTCCCGAGCATCATTAAAGATCACTTTGAGATTCTCTTTAAATTCAAGGAACATGGGAGAGTTGAGAAAGTTCTTGGCAGCATCTCGCAGCTTAATGCGTTCTCCTTGACTATCAGTCACTGTTGCATTGAAATATAAGGCTGAGCCCCAGAAACTGTTGAAGACCACAACACACATCATCAAAGTCATGAACCGCCTGTAAAAAAAAAAAAATAATTAATACAGGTACTGTAAATAAAAAAAATATTATCTTTTATAAATATGTCAAGGAAACTACTGAAATTGAAGATTAAACTGAAGAAAACCACAAAACTTTATACAGGTACTTTACTATTACAAAATTGGGTACAGAATAAATATGTAAATATGATATCCCTGTTAGCTGAAATAATTGGTTTAGAATGGTTCCAGGATTGAGATATTTCCAGGTATGGATATGAATTTTCTCATCCTGAAAATAATCCCACTTCCCCGGGTACTGGGGAAACGTTTCCGAGATTCTAAACCACGCACCGAGCGTGGACAGAGAGAGCTCTATATATGTATGCAAACACTGCTGTACAAGTACAATATATTGTAAATAAACAAATATTGCATACTACTGTATACACCATCCTGTACTCACCAACAGATGTTTGTGATGAAGACAGGACAAATGGTGATATGATGATTCAGAATGGCCTGCCTTTATTCTGTACCATCTCCTGTAGCAGGTGTTACTAACTGTCACTCTCCTCTCCCTCCATGAAGGAGGAAGTGTACATGCACTGTATACTGTACAGTACACACACCCTCTACACACTAGCTAACAGTAAGCTTATACTGTCCACTGCTATGCACAGTACTGTACAAAACAGATTCTCAGCCTAACAACAATAAATTCTTGGCAGGATTTCTACTGGTTCTAAACCTAACATTAAAAGGTTCGAACATAAATGTACTATAACAGGTTCTTGGTCTGACTATAACAGGTTCTCAGCCTAACTCAATCAGGCTTTTGACCAGACTATGCCAGGTTTCTAGCATAAGCACAGTATATATCCAACAGGGCAACTATTATCTTGTAAAGCACAAGAACCCATGAGTGAGATGCTAAAAGAAAAATAGCTTAATTTTAAAATATTTTGCTCTGAACTGGACTTTTTATTTATTCAGAATACCCCTGGGCTGAATTAGTATGAATTGGTGAAGTAATTATACGTATTAACAATGAAAGAAATCACTGACTTACTTGCAAAATGGAGAGTCGGGATATGGAGTTCTTCGCCATTCTTTCCCCCTTGAAGTAAAGAGCAAAGCACAAGAAATTGCACTCCAGTTAGCCAATGGTGGATGGAAAAATGAGAAAGGAAGCACAATATAAGCTCCAATCATAGCCCACTTTAGCTGTCCTTGTTCACGACCAATATTGCCAATTGTCCACACACCTGACAAGTACAAACAAAACTCAGATTGTAAAGTTCATGTTTAAAAATAAAATACTGTACTGTAATGTAGAGTACCTGTATACAGTGGAATAAAAAGGAAAGCAAAGGAAGTTAAAAATAAACACAAGTGGCCGGTGAAACAAACGTACTGATGCTACCCGACAAAGTTGCAGATATATGAATATTATCTGTGACCTGAAATTCTGAGACCCTCCACCAAGTATATATAGTATACAACAAGTGAATTTCACCCACTTGTTCTCAGAAGTTATGGCCCATGCACAACATATGAGATACATGGATTTGAAGACAAAGTGGGGACTCCTCCAAGGAAAAACAAGAAAATAGAATGAAGATAAAGATAATAAAGGATTATAATCAGTACCTGCCATTAAGTAAAAGTTGAAAGCAAGACAGAACTATACCACTGGGACATGAATGAAGACAGGCAATAATCAAGCTTAAGAATGGTAAGGATCCAGAAGTGGATCATATCACCAAAGGAGTATAACCTATACAAGATGGCCACACAAAGTTGAAAATACAGTACAGTACTGTTTCTTGTGCAATGAGCAAAGTTAAATAACATTGGGCCTGGTTAGTACTGGGATGGGTGACCGCCTAGGAACACCAAATGCTGTTGGCACTTAACCCTTTGACTGCGGGAGGTTACCCTAAGCTGAATAAAATCGTCTGGCGGCAGTCAGAATAATATGGTAAGTGTGGGAAATGGCAGCGAATGGGTTAAACTAAAGGACCCTACTGGAAATAAGCATCCCATTAATTTGTCAGCTATCCTTGATCAAATTTCCTTATATCAATTATCATTATTATAGAGTACAAAGGAATAAGTGTTAAGCATACCAGAGAAAGTAGATGGTAGAGTAATTACTGAGAGAGGAGATGTGTAAAAACAGAGCAAACTGAGGGAACAGCAGCATGGGTTCAGGGAAGTATGATTTGTGGGATAAAGTCTTTACATTAAAGAACCTGAATGAAGAGTTTTGGGAGATAGGCAGATAATCTTTAATTACCTCAAGATAAGAGAGCTCATGGAAGTCCTACATATAAGGCACAGTTTCTACTCTGTAAATGTGGGTTGGTGATAGGAACGACATTGAGTCAAAAAAGTTGCTTCAAACTTGACTGATGGTAACTGGGACACCATGTCATAGGCAATCACTGCTAACCTACACTATCATGGAAAATGGCCATAAATCATAATGATGATGATCTTAGATACAAATACAGTGATATCTCAGTTAGCCGGAACAATTGGTGCAGAGCACTTCCGGGGATGAGGGATTTCCGGGTAATGAGACGACTCTCTCAAAGCTGTTAAAAAATATCTCATCCCCGGGATTTTCCGGGTATCGGGAATTTTTTTTTCGGAATTTTCCGAAAAATGAGCCCCTCAGAAAATTTTAATTCCGGCTATCGGAGAGTTCCGGGTTTGAGGGATTCCGGCTAAAGGAGATATTACTGTATATTTAATCAAGAAAGGCTGAGTGTACAGTGTACAACACAGCACTTTAAATGTTCATAGAATAAAAAAAGAAAAACAGTATACACAGAAAGTATTTAGTACCTAGGGGGAAATTACTCAGAACTTTGGAATACACTATCACATTTTTAAGTCCATCTTTTACTGTTTAGTCCACACTGTTGACATTCTACTGTTTATGCAATGTACAGTATACATATTTCCTTACCAATAGCTGTCCCTATGGGTGAAAGAAGTGTAAGTGATGTCCAGCTTAGGCCAAACACTTCTTCTGTAGGCACAGCAGCAATCATGAGGATGCTCCAGCTGTTCCCCACCAAGATTTGACTTACGAACCGTATCAGACTGAAGGGCGGCTGTCATAGAAAAAAAATTGCTTTACTAGACTCTTTTGCTGGATAATTTATGATGATCAGGACAGAACATGGACACCAAGCTCTACACCACACCATATTTCAATGTTTTGTCATTTAACTCCTCAACTACTGTACAGCCATTCTATTAATATTCATCCCTAGAAATAATTTTTGGATCTATATGATATTTCTCCAATGGCCGTACCTATTGCTGTGACTGGCCTAAAAAGCTGAAAGTAACATTAATTTACAGTCTTTCTCTCAATCTTGTTTCTTCTGGGATTTTAAGAGTGGCCACATGTAAAGTTTCCCAAATATCATCATCTCCTGACAACCTACATATAATTAAATGTTAAAAAAATTCAAATAACACTGGATACATTTGTGAAGAAGTTTATATGTTGATAAGTACAGTGCTTCAATAAAATAATTGCTTTCTGTTATTACAACCAAGAGATAATGATTAATGAATAGCATAGTTCGACAATTGCCTAACTGGAATATTGGCTCTTTGGGGGGAAAGGGCTTTATTTGTCTCAACAATAAAAAGGGGATCATTCATATTCTGACATGTACCCCTGTAAAATAAAACTTCCATTTAACGAACACCAATCTAACAGGTATAGCCCGTTTTATGGAGGATTCACATTTAATGAACCTCGATATAAGGTACTGCACTCTCCCCTACAGTATGCTATATAGAGGTTCCACATCTAGCAAACCTTGATATAATGGACAACACTCTCCCCATATATAAGTCAGTTAAATAGACCAGAAGTTCCCAAACACAGGGTCATGACCCCCACAAGATACATCATAAAGGGTTGCACAGAGGTCATGGGGTCGCATAAGGGTAATAGGATTGCTGGAGTTACCTGGGTCTTGCAGCAATCACATGTGATTTTTTTAGCCCAGGTGTCAAGGGCTGAAGGATGTGGCCAACAGGTGCTGTTTTGTTAAGTCACGAACATAAATTATGATCTAGGGATTAACACAGTTACTCTCCTTTTGCCAGGTCCGGCTTCCCCTCATGACAGGTTTCACAGCACAAGTTCCACACTCCTACCATTGAACTGTGATCAGCTCAGTTCACTCTCTACTTCCCACGGATGCAGACAGAAAATGGCAGCAAATTTAAATGATAAGATTCCTCGAGTTGCTTACCGGCTGACAACGAAGCAAGAGTGAGTTTTTACATCTATATGCTGACACTTTAAAGTTTTGAATTACTTTATCAAAAACATTCAGTGGTTAAAAACCGAGCTCTTGAGGTTCTGGTACAATTTGGAACTACCTGTGTCTGCGAGGCAGCTTTCTCGTCAGTGGTGTTTATAAAAAATATTACAGTAACTGTATATCAAACTCCAACTTAGAAAATTGTATGCTATGTTGTTTAATCACATAATTATACACCCAATTAACAGAAAATTTATTAAATGATAATGCACATGTCACAAAGAATTATAACTGATGTACTTTGTATTGAAAATTAATTAATTAATTGATGATATAAACATGCCACATATTAACCATGAGAGTTGTAGCCTATTCCTGCCAGTGCTTACTTGCACACTCTTCAACTATGTAATACATCTTCCTTATTTGTTTTTACAGCTAAATACCTATAAAATTATGTCTGTACAGCCTGCCCTGACAATTTGCGGATGACACCCTGGATGTACCCAAGAATGTCTGTGGGTAGTTTTAAAGTTGCCGGCATTTTTGCGGCTGGGACAGGAAGCCATTCGTTCTAGAGGTAATATGTGTGTGTGTGTGTGTGTGTGTGTAGACACACACACAAACACACACAAAACACATACAAATAAATAATAATTGGAAAATACTCTCACAAATAATCAGAAACAAATTTATTAAAAATGTGAGTCTACCCTCAAGTCCATGCTTTATCACTTTATTAATAAAGTACGAACTTGAGGGTAGACTGTAACATTTTTAATAAATTTGTTTCTGATTATTTGTGAGAGTATTTTCCAATTATTATTTATTTGTATGTGTTTTGTGTGTGTCTACACACACACACACACATATTGTCTCAAGAACGAATGGCTCCCAGTCCCAGCCGCAAAAATGCCGGCAACTTTAAAACTACCCACAGACATTCTTGGGTACATCCAGGGTGTCATCCGCAAATTGTCAGGGCAGGCTGTATATGAAAAATACTTCTTTTTTTTACTGTGGATATAGTTTGGCTCAACTATCTTTTTGAAAGGTTATTATACACTTGATTAACAACTTACCATTTATTGAATTTGTTTATAATAATGAAATTTAATCAAATTTCTTTTAACTATACTGTTACTGAAAAGAATTTTCCTTAAATAAAAGCAACATGACCTTCTTGAAAATAATAAACATGATTGTTGAAAAATGCTCTGAGATCCAGGAACCTACATATACTGTAACATCATTAGGAAATACACATTCAATCCAAATTAGTTATACGTATCTGTATGACCATAATATATTAAGAAAATAATACTTATGATTTCTAGAATTAGGAAATAAATGCTTCTATATTTATATAAAATAAATAATAATATACAGTACTTTGATCATACAGTAAAGGTCACATAGTAGAACGTATAGAAGACAAAAGCATTAGTAAAGTTCATAGTAACCACTTAATCCAGTGAGGTATATAATTACGTAGACTGAGCATGTAAGCAGTAACATCTTCCAAGTCATACATGAACACAGCCCAGGACAAAACCAGTAAATTTACCCAGCTGCTACTCCTCACTGGGTGATGAGGCTCTGGGAACAGTTATTGACTAGTAGTTATGTTAAAAAGAAGCATTAGTAAAGCCACAGTAACTACTTAAATACACCTAATTTAGTGAGGTAATAATGGTGGCTGAGTACAGAAATAACTTGATCAGTCATACATGAACATAAACAATAACATGTGTTGAGACTATGTCATCTATCTGTATGTTATTATAGAGTTTTACATGATAAATACTGATAGAGAGAACACAAAATATTAGATGATAAATAGTGAAAGAGAGAACACAAAATAGTGAAAATTAATTTTGACTATGATCAATGATTTTCTCTCTGGCTATAATCAATTAAAATTACTTGATTAAAATTGTTTGAGTCTAATCATGCCAACCCTGGACCGCAATACTACATTGTGTGAGTTTGACCTGAGGAAACCAGATGAATAATTAAGGTTTTGTTGTGGAATGGGATCATCACATCAAGACCAACTGATTACGGTAGTAAGAGTGGATGAATGACAATAAATGTGGGAAGAACATGAGTGTGCACAGGCAGCCTCCGACTTACGACAGGGATGGGTTCCTGGACCCTGATCGTAAGTCGATTTGCTCATAAGTCAGAACAGTGTTAATTCCACAACCTTGCCCACACAAAACAACAATAATATCCCATACATAGCCAATAGTGTAAATAAAGTGATGTTAAACAGTATAGAATAATGAAAATAAAGTAAAAAAAGGGAATTTTAATTTAAATTTTTTGCGATAAATGCATTGGGATCTCGTTCGTAATTACGGATGATCATAAGTTGGATACTTGTATCTCAGAGACTGCCCGTACAGGCATTATCTTTTGATTGTAGCCACTCTCCATTATAGATGTTGGCGGGGGGTGCTTCAGAGTGGAAAAATCTAATAACGTAGACTTACCTTTCGATGCTTCTTCATCTTTTGTGTTAATTCAGCTATATAATCATCACTTGCATTAATATCTCTCACGTAAGCTGGTATACGGATAAAATCCCGCACGAGTCCACAACCAAGGTAACCTCCAATGGTAGTAAACAAGACGAATGCCTGAAAAAATAATAAGCAATTTAAAATCTATAATGGCTAAAAGATATGTGGAAATGATTCTGAAATCCCAGTTCACAATCACAACTGAATACAATATGTACAGCAACTTATGTAAAAGTCACCAAAGGCTTAGGGTCTAATTAGGATCCTAGGTAATCCTGGCCTATGTGGCAGCAGGGACAGTAAACCAAAGATTGCTTTCTCTTCCATAAACAACTCTAGCCCTTAAAAGATGATTAAGAAACCAGTTATGAGAGCTATTGGGTCAAATGTTACACAGACCACGGTGATCCATACTAATTTATCCTGGGTATTAGTAATTTTCCAGGGAGAAAAAGATTAAGAAAAGTGAATTGTCATTGTTTTGAGAAATGTAAAGCAAGGGGCACCATGACCAAAGTGTATGAACGGAAGAGGTGATTAGGTTATTCATCAAAACAGGAGTGAACACATGACAATGGCTTTAAGTTAGGTTAGGAAATAAAGAATTGTGGATGAATGGAACAAGTTAACAATTACCATCATTAACTCAAGTCACACTGGGAGGTTTCAAATATAAGTTGTACTGTACAGATATATGACTGATAATGGTTGTGTTTAAATACAGTAGTCAAAAGGGGCTACCACAGCTTTCTTTATTCTTTGTTATCAATCACTTCTCTGTCATATTCAGAAACACATTACCAGTAGGCCCTCACTTCATTTGATTTTAACATTACCGTATATATTCTTGTATAAACCGATCTCATATATAATTTTACCCGTGATTTTTTTTAAAAATACCCCGAGTTTATCATATACTGCATTATCCTGTATAATTGACCCTATCTTTTGAGAAATACTCAGTATAATCCTAAGCATAATGTAGCAAGACACTGGATTCACACACTGCATCTTGACCACCACAACAGCTGACACTATGAACAGTGTTACCAACTCTGAAAAAGAATTTCCGACAGTTACCAACTCCTATGACCTTTGAGAAATAAGGTAAAATAATATAAATATAAACAAGTGTTCTAAAATTGAATACAGTACTATACCTATAAAATCAAAATGCTGTTACGTATAATTCCAATTAATTTTTGGTTATCACAACTGTAAAATTGCTTGTGATAACTACTGTATAAACATTCTTAATTTCCAAATAATGTTGCTTGTAAACTTCACAAGCAACAGAGTAAAAACCTAATTACCTGTACTGTATTGGTATGGCAGAGTCTAATCATAGAGTGCACTATTCTTACCTTTTCTTTTTTCAAATTCCTGTGAGAGGGGCCATTACCCAGCTACACCACCTGTCTTTTCTTCAGCATCTGCCAAAGGCAACCCCGCCCATTCTCAGAATTTTCTGAACCCACTCCTGAATAACTAACCAAGTGGGGGCATTAACTGGTACAATATTAGCATTTCTTCTCTATGTAAGGAATGACATATGAGATCAAAGTTGAGAATAAAAATTAAATCTGATTGTTCTTCTAGGATAAGAAAGCAGCCATAACAATAAGTGATAAGAAAGGTTGTATCATATTATAACAGGTACAGTACACACACTCACCTGACGATCCCGCCTCAGGTACAGTAAGTGTAGACCAAACCAGCCACCAATAAACCACAGAAGATATGCTACCCATATACTTTTTGAAGGTGTCTTTCTTAATCTGAAGTTGAAAAGCAGATAACAAAATAGGGTAAGTACTTTTTTATTATGATGACTGAAAGCAAAGTAAGAGGTATGGTGTCACATCCCCGGCTGCAGCAAGGAAACCTGGAACTGTCTCAATTACCAGACCTCTCAATCAATCCACTCTTTCAAAACTCAAGAATAATTCACTGAAATGTGGTTTGTCATCAACAACACTCCACAACTCAATTTTTATGCTCTGATATGAAATTTGTGATCCTCAATTTCTAAAATCATCACAACTGTTTGCCAAAACTCCTCAAAACTATTCTCTACAGTAGCTCTCCAAAGTGTTACTTCAAATACTCTATTACAGTATCTGGCTGTCAGATAACCTTACACTACTGGCCAGCAGAGAGTAGGTTTGGAAGGCATGGTACTTACAGCTTTTATGAGTTACAGTAGTTCTGACAGGCATAACTTTTAGAGGTTCTACAAGTTCTGACACTCCTGTCAGTCACTTAAATACTGTATTGATTTGACACACCATGACCAACACTGCTACCCTCCATTGTATGGGGGCAATTGGTGGGGAAAACCCCCCTGGACAGGGAGCAGCTGGGTTACTGCATAAGGGACGTGGACCAACAATCAGGCAGTTGACTTTGACGTGTCAGTCTGGTCGGTTCATTGACCCTTGTCTAATCTATATCCCTCAGCTGAGATCAACCCCTGGCTGGCATACTGTCTTCACCAGTCCACTGAACATCGGGACGGAGTTCTATGCTGTAATTGTGAACAATTCACCGGAATTTTGTCAGGTCTGTGTATTATACCTTAATCATATACTTTGTGATTACTCAAGTTGGTGTGCTTTAAGAGTGTTCTTGTGGTGTTGTTTGTGAGTGTTATATGTTAAAAAAAAAATTTGTTGTCTTTAAATTCAGTCCCGTGTCACTTACGGTCTTATTGTTACTTGTTATCAGTAATTTTAAGTTTGGTTAAGGGTTTGTGTCTTGTTAATTAACTTCTTTGGGATAGTGAATTCTTTAAAAGAACTAAGTCTTTTGAGAAACAAAAGACCAGCTATTATTAGTATTATTGTTATAGTACAGTATACAGTACTACAACTTGTACTGTATGTAACTTCTGTAAATTATATTACATTAAAATTTAATTTGGTTACAATAGTTTTTATTATCTAAGTCGAATAAATTATATTATCACTTAAATGCTGAATCACAAGAAATTTTCAGAAATTCATTTACAAAAAGAGCACCAAATCTAATTACGACGGAGAAGTTTATCATCCTGCCCCTAAACCCGTATTAAAAATACTGTACATTAATGTTGACTCAAAACAACTACGAATCGTAAGATGATAAACAACAACTTTTATTTTATTTGAAAATTTCCTAAATCAGCTCCTTAACCCGGACACTTGTTCTTAAATACAGCTTTAATCTTTTTTAAATGTTTATATAATAGTTAGGTTTAGTTAGGTTAAGTTAGGCTTTGTTGGTTTGGGTTTGTACAAGAAACTGGAAATGACAATGCACAGAACCTAACACAACATGACATAACCAGCCTAAACTTACCTAAATGGGGGCCTCCGCTATCCAGATCCTGCGGCACATTAAGCAGAAAGAACTACAGGTGATTTATGATCGAAGATACAGAAAAACAAACAAAAATGGAAAAATTACTTAAAATTAAAGGTAAAACTTGTAGTGTCAGATATTGGTGGAGGAGACAGCTAACACCAAAAGGACTTTAGAGAATTTGTTCATATTTTCCACAGGTGTTCTTTTGATGATAGTAAGCAATAAAAACCATACAACTTTTCTGTAATCTTTTTTAGCTTTTCTCTATCTACGATCATAAATCACCTATAGTGGGAAGGACATGAAAGTTGAGGGAGAGGTTAGTTCAGGTTCTCTTATGTTCAGTGCATTGTCATTTCCATTTTCATGTTTAGCATCATTGAAATGGTACCCCCAGAAATTTTGGTTCAATTCCATAGTTTTAAATTAGACAAATTTAGATTAGGCGCAAGATAGGTAAACATGGGTTTGGAAATAAGAGTAGTGGATGAGTGGAACAAGTTACCAAATATCATCATTAACTTGAATATGCTGGATAGCTTCAAACATAGGTTGGATGGATATATGAGTGATAAGGGTCGGGTGTAAACGGGACTGCCCAGTATGGGTCAATAGGCCCGCTGCAGTTTCCTCCATTCTTATGTTCTTATGAAATACATGAGGAAACCACTAGCACCAGAAGCAGTTGTTCAATTTCGTTCATTTTTTCCACAGATGTTCTTATCATTATAGTATGTATTAAAAAGATGTGACATTTACTAGAACCTAATAGAACCTGACCTAACCAACCAAACCATACGTAACTCCCTAGCTGGGAGGGGGGCATATTAAACAAAAAGTACTACTGTACTTATTTTAATATCTGGTACAGTACCAATGAATGCAACTTTGTTGAAGTGTCATGGTGCAATTGTACTTTTTGTGTACGTTAGAGCACTGAGCGGGTCGGTTGCAAAGAAACAAAGCAGACAACACTTGCTGACTCGACAGATTTTTTGGAGAAGTATTTACAGTAATTAATTAATTTCTTAACCGACAAATCACGTATAGACATCATTTTAGTGTCATATGATCAGCTTTTCACAGTGTTTAACCACCACAATTTCCCTCCTCCTTCATGCCCTGCCCACTACAGGTGATTTATGATCGAAGATACAGGAAAAAAAATACTAAAAGTGAAAATTTAAAGATGTCCCTCCTCCTTTACTACTTATGATAAATATTTAGTACTGTACTGTAGTTGCCAACACCTAATGATATATTGAGTCTTATACAGGGAGAAGGGCATTATTGCAGTTTCGGCCAATACACGACCGACTGTTTTAACCATCCCCAACCTTTAGATCTCCTTTGGAGTATTTCTACCCCATTTTAACCAGGGGCAAAGAGTAATAACATCTGAAATGAATTTTAAATTTTTTCCATACTGGGGGGGGGGGGGGGGGGGATAACTCTAACAACGGGTACTTCCCCCGAGAAGTAAAGGTCAAATTCAATTAAATCACACCAAAATACACAGGATAAACTATTTTCTTAACTACTTGGGCATATTGGCCAAAACTGCAATTTTACCAAGAGAATGATTAGAAAAAAATTAAAATAATTTATGCTATAGCATTTCCGTCGGAAATTATTAACAATTTAATTGTTCAAAGTGGGCAGGGGTATGAAATACAGAGAATATGTGGGGTAATATACTAAAAAGAACCCCAAATAAACCTTTAAACACCTTCCCTAACCTTTCTTAATTTGTAAAAAGGTTAAGAATTGCTTTCAAGTTTATGGTTCCCTCCTCGATTACAGCCCAACTCGGCCCACATCCAACTTGGACCATCTAGGATAACCAACTCGGAGTAAAATGTAAAAGTTTACACATTTATTTCTGCATGAATGATAAAAGTACAATGATAAAAAGCAGCATAGATGTACAAACATTACTGATAAACAGTCACGAGTTCTGAGGTTGACGAGTTCCACAACAATGTACCCAAACAGGGCGACCTCACTTTACCTGGTGACCTGACAACGATAACCTCACAAAATATGACGGTTGAGGATGACCTGATCACGTGATCTGAGGTTGACAAGTTCCACAACTATTTAAATGTGCGTTACTTAATGCACAAAGGCAGAACATACCATACAGAAAACTCAGATCAAATAACAATGACCCCAAATGAATAAATAATTATTTAAAAAATATTAGTGGCCAAAGGAAGGCTATAGGTTGGAGAATAAATGGTGGTGAAGTTTACCTCTGAGATTATTATAAGGTATTGGCTGGTAGGGTTAAGACCGAGATAAGAAAAGCAAGGAAGGCGAAGTCAAACCCCGAGGGATTCTTTCAAATGTATAAAACTAAAACACAGACCAAGATTGGACCAATACAGTCAGATACCGGCAAGCTAACTGATAACGACGGATAAATGAGCAATAATCTGAACAGATATTTTTCAACAGTTTTCATCACTGACTACCGTATGTGCAGAGATAGCGAAGAAACTAGATTAAGTGAGATAGTAGTGACTAACAATTATGTTAGTAAGCAAATAGACAAACTAAAGCCTAATAAGTCACCAGGTCCCAATGAGATATTTGCCAGAGTACTAAAGGAATGTAAGGAAGAGCTTAGTATGCCCTTTGCAAATTTGTTTAACAGGTCATTAAAAATGGGTGTAGTACCAGAATCCTGGAGGATAGCAAATGCGATGCCAATTTTCAAGAAGGGAGCTAGATCACAATGCCCTAACTACTGTCCAATAAGTTTAACATCATTTGTAAGCAAATTATTGGAAGCAATAATTTCAAACTATTCAAAATCACCTGGAGAAGCACAAGCTACGAATGTGAATCATGGTTCATTGATCAAGTTCTACTAACATAAACTCATAAAATTCGTCCTTCATACCGATTGAACCTCGGTATTCACTCATTCACACACTTCGTATTTTAGTGAACCAAAAGAGACATTAAACAAATACTATCAAAATCATTCCAGAACCTCTAGTCAGCTACTTGTTTGAAGTGTACAAGGTGGGCTGAGTTGGTTATTTAAGAAGGACCAAGTTGGCTAACTGGGTGGACCGCGTTGGAGGTACACCCGCTCCTCACCTGAACACCAAAAACACCACCATTAAATACTTAACACCAAAAACAAGAATTAAGTAAACTTTTAATCGTTTTAAGATTTCTACAGGTTAGCAAAGGTTAGGTAAGGTTTTCAAAGGTTTGTTTGGTGTTTTTTAATATCTTAACCCCACACTTTCCTTCTACTTCAAAGCGCTGCCCAATTTGAACAACTACGTAAGGCTCACAACTAATCTGGAATATAAACTTGAAATATTAAGAACACTAGCCTGGTTTACTGTACCTTGGTCGCGGCCTCTTCTGAAAATCCAAATCACCAGCCACATAACCAGTCGGGTTAACATCCTTCTCCTTATCCATAATATCATCATATTCCTCTATAAAGTCAGTAAGGCTGGTCTTCTTACGTTTATAAATAGTATTCAAAGATTCCTTATCTACAGGAGGGATGACATGCTTCTTCCGTTCATAAATAACACTCAAAAGTTCTTTCACCTCTTCAGTAGGAATCTCATCCTTCTTGCAGTCATTAAGAATACTCAAAAGTTCTCTCACATCATTAGGGTTAACATCCTTTTTACGTTCATATATAATACTTAAAAATTCCATCACCTCTTCAGTAGGGTTAACATCCTTCTTACGTTCATAAATAATTCTTAACAGTTCCTTAGCTTCTTCAGTAAGTTTAACATCCTTCTTGCTGTCATTATTAATACAACTCCTCAAAAGTTCCTTCACCTCTTCAGTAGGGATAGTATTCTTCTTAGACTCAGTGTTAATATCCTCCATATTACTAATAGGGTTGGCAACCTCCTTAAAGTCACTATTAACAGACTCACTTTCCTCCATTCTGGTAGGGAGTCTTCCGGTACAGGGTGTGTTGGGTTTGTTGACGCTGTGCAGTAGGTGTCAGACGTCACCTTCTGTAAGGGTTCACATTCTTTTCCTCTCACTTACTTGTAATATATAAACAATTGTAAAGTAGCTTATAAATTTACTTGAGTACTGTATTCAAGTAACATTTTTGGGCATTTAATTTTTAAAAAGTATTAAATTTTTGTTTTGTATTTTTACTTAAGTATGGTTTTCTAATTCTTTTACTCAAATACAATTGAAAAACAAAAATCGTTACTTGTTACAGGCAAAATAATAATATATTTTTTTGATTAATTAATTATGAACCATAGTAAAAAAGTTGTGTGGGTGGAGAGTATGGTGTGGGGATGTGAAGGGTGTGGGGAGACTCCACGCGGCCCTTACCGACGCGGTCACATTTTTTTCTTTGCCCCCGATGGGGCTAGTTTATTGTGCACCCCCTTGTCATCTTGTGCAAGGTGAAGCGCAAACGCGTTTACAGGGCCCATCTGGGAAGCATGCGTAGTTCATACTTGCCTTCATGACTCATGCATTAAGATGTTTTAGAATAGATTGACCCCGAGGGGGCTAGTTTATTGGGCACCCCCTTACATCCTGTGCAAGGTGAAGCGCAGAATCGTTTACAGCGCCCATCTGGGAAGCATGCGTAGTTCATGCTTGCCTTTATGACTCATGCATTAAGGGCGTAAAATCCTGAAGGGTCGTGGGTTTTATCAGCAAGTTGCATAAAGTGACAGAATGATGAGTGTGTGGGGTAGTTCCCGGTACAATTTTTCTGTTTATGGCAAAGCGTGGCAGGTCCCTAATAAAGTCAAGTGCCAGGCCATAGGCATTGACAATATTGAGGGACATACCTTTTAGTGTGATTGATATGGCGTGTACTTCAGTAGTGTCTGCATCAAGGGGAACGTCGAGAGGTTGGTAGGACGCGTCCTTCTTGGCGTAGATGTGTAGTCCACTAGCATGTCCTCATGGTGGTCAATTGAATGTGATACCAGGCGGGGGTGGAGTAGGCCGCGAGCATGAGGGGCACACAGGGGGGGGGGGTGGGGAGGATACCAGCTTGTGTCAAACCAGAAGAGGGGGGTGACTGGGTAGTAGTTGAAGGCAGGGGTAGTTGGTTTAGGTCGGAGATGGCGGTACAGAGTGTATCAAAAAGGTTTTCAATACGGTTGGTAAATTCGTGGAAGAGGGATATGATCTGTGTCGTGTCACCGGAGGGGGGTTGTGGGAGGACACCGGTGGGAGCACTAGGCCTGACAGCGTCAGAGTAGAGACGGGGAGGAGGCCCAGTAGTAGTTGAGTTAGGAGACGGCCGGGACTGCTGTGTTGCAGCCAGGTGAGACCAGGCGTTGTTGAAGAAGGAGGCGTTGCTTTAGACAGAGGAGGGGACTCAGAGGGAGGCGACCCGGTAAGCTGGGGGGGAGGTTGAGGTTGACGCTGACGCAGCCTTCGGGGCTGCCGTGAGTCAGCATTGTGCCAGCCACCACAATTACAACACCTGGAGTCAACAACATAGCCCACTCCACCCCCATTGAGGTGGTCTTTGATTTGCTGGGCACAGACGGAGGAGTGATGGCTACATGAACAGAAACGACATCTGGGACGATCACGGCGGCAGCAGGCGGTGAAGGTGTGACCCCAATGGGAGCAGATGACACAAAAAGCAGGCCCGGGGTGATAGGGTTCTGCATAGAGTGGAGGGAGGACTGGATGAGCCTCGCCAACTTCCTCCAACACTTGGTAGGGGTTACTGCACTCCACACCCTAGTCAGCTTTCCTGAGTCTGACCCTAGTCCCCTTGAAGACAACCACTCTCCACCCCTGCTCCTCCTGACACTCCTTCGCAGGTGTCCTGCTAGGCAGGACGCATACCTGAAGGAGCTCTGTCCTGAGGGCTTCTTTTTACCCCTTTAAAACGTCTATCTTTCTCCTCAACTGCTCCAGCTGACTTAACAGAGTGGCCAGGTAGTCGTCTTTCCACACACACCGCCCCTCTTCCCTCACAACACAACGATCTAAAGCGGCCATTTCCTATGATCACTAACACGAGCACTCAGGGGCACGTCCTTCTCCAAGCTAGGTCAGGGCGGTACAATTATAATTAAAATTAACTGATAACTTTTAAATTACAAATCCTATTTTCTTGTAATTAATTACATTTCAGTTAAATTACAAATACAATTACTCCAACCCTGGTAGCTATGCCAGCGGACTTTCACTTTGATCTTCTAGTGTCCATTAGCGCCTTGACCACCTACCTAACCTAGCCTACCCTCTTGTCCTCTCCTCCCCTTTCGAATCCCTCTCTTCTCCCCCACCTTTCCTTCAGGGTCTTGGTCTTCCAGTTAGACGTCAGTACTGTCCATTTACTTAAGTAACAAAGTCCGGGACTTTTTACAACTCTGTATATAAATGAATATAATAAGTGTTGCTGGGGCAGTAGTAACACGCGCATCTCTCATCATGACTAAATCAACGCCCACAGCGATTATGTACAGTGTGCATAATTGAGTCATGTGTATGGTGAGGGTGGTGGTGACGGTTTTGGACTTAAAATGAGGGAATTAACCTTTTTAGAATCTTGTAAGTTTACCTTTGTGGAAGGTTTGTAGTAAGTGCTGGGACGCTGGAAAGTTTTAAAAAGAGGCTAGATTGATTCATGGACGATAGAGAGTGGTTGTAACCCTCGGCAGGAGCTGCCATGCACAGACCAACCGGCCTATTGCAGACTCCTTATTTTCTTATGTTCTTGTAAGTTAACCCTTGTGTAAGCTTGTGATTATCTGTATTGTAGCTAATAAGGAAAGTAAACTCTCAAGTCATTAACGCTTTTATTTTCTTTGCAAAGTTTATAAATATATATAAAATATACATTATACAGAATAAACATATTAACAATATAAATATACATCTTCGAAGCCACTGATCGGCTCGTTAGCGGTTGGTCACGTTTCTGTTACGCACTTTGGTAAGTACTGGGCATGTAATCTTTCAGTCTTAGTGAGGATCTCTTTCCCAACTTGTTCAAGTTAGTTGGCTTAGTGTCAAGGTCCTTTAAAGGCCACGACTCAGCTGCATTCCTATACAGGCTGAGTGATGACGCTTACCTCCGTAACCTCTCACTTTATTCCAAGGAAGAAACCACCCCGTTACTTGGATAACTTCCTTTACAATCATGCTTCCTATTAGAAGTACTCTCAGTGTACTAATATCTGTGTGCTCAACAACGAAGGCCCAAAAGTCAACACGCTTTGTTACGGAGACGCAACACTACACGACAGGATCCTGGACGAACAATAGTTATAGTTAGTAACTTGGTTGCCCTGTAGAGTGATGCCGCTGCCCCTGGTGCCTGGAACTGCTGCTTTGGCTACTGTTCTGTAGATGGTAGGAGGGAGAGTTGGTTGTTGATGTACACACTCCTTCCTCATATGTTGCTGTGTTGGCTGCTGCTGCTCTGTAGAAGGTTATTGCTGAACATACTCTCTCGTCATAGGCTGTTGCTGCGATAAGTATCGATGCGCTAGCTGCTGCTGCTGCGACAAAGGTTGGTGTGTTGTCTGGTGCTGGGTATATTGTGATTGTTCCAGTGGATGTTGTGGTTGTTGGATGTACGACTCTTGCTGCTTTTGAACTGACTGCTGAAGAATACAATGTCGAGGCATTAACTGTGTTTGTACAGTCTGTTGAGGCACTGACTGTGTTTGTAAAGTCTGTTGAGGCACTGACTGTGTTTGTACAGTCTGTTGAGGCACTGACTGTGTTTGTACAGTCTGTTGAGGCACTGACTGTGTTTGTACAGTCTGTTGAGGCACTGACTGTGTTTGTAAAGTCTGTTGAGGCACTGACTGTGTTTGTAAAGTCTGTTGAGGCACTGACTGTGTTTGTACAGTCTGTTGAGGCACTGACTGGGTTTGTACAGACTGTTGAAGGACTGAGAGTGTAGGCCACTGGTTCTGAGAATATGGGGGATAATACTCTACCTCCTGTGGCTGTCTATTTCGCTGCCGTTGCTTCTGTGTTGAGGGTAAAGGATGGCAATGAGTACAGTTATGGTTATACTGCTGAAGTTGCAGGGAGAGTTGTGTCAGTTGATTCTGTACTATTTGTTGCATCTGGTCCATGCTTTCCTTGAGCATTTTCTCGGTAGCAGTGCTATCTGGGAGCTGCGCTAGCCTGCGGTTCAGTGCCCGACGGTCACGGGCATACTTCAGTTTAAAAGATTTAAACTGGCCCATCAGGTCCTCCTCTTCAATGTTATTCAGGTCATCGTTTGAGTCTTCGCAGTTACCGAGCAGGATTGCTTCTTGAAGTGTCTCTGAGGGTACATTGTGCTCCAGTGACTTCCGAGTAGAGCTGTGGTGTTTGTTGGGCAAAACATTCACCCTCTGAGGGATCCTGCAGCGGCTGCTCATCAAAATGCGCAGCTGACGAGGAAAACAGCTCATGTTACGAGCGATTATCATCAATTTCTCGTACGACACCAAGTAGGAGGCCTGCTTCGAAAGCCTCTTGATCTTACCCTGGCGCTGCAGGTCCGGAATATCGTTTACAGCCAGACCAATTAGAAGGTTGGCCATTAAAACACAAACTAGGAAGAGAAACGAGACCAAGAAGATGCAGCTAAGAACTCGTTCTTCTAATTCCGACATTAAACTGTTGTAATCGATTTCTCCTATCATCATCATGAGAGTTTTTACCAAACTTAAAGGAAAACTTTTGAATGGCTTTTGATTATGGAACAGAACCATAAAGCTGATGGCAAATCCGATGATGAGGCTGGAAAAAGCAGCTATGAACTTGATGATGGACCGAGCGACGCGTGAAAACATGAGGACGTAAGTACCGAGTGAGGGGAAGCGGCCGAGCAGCATCATGAACTCCACCCAACAGAAGAAGCCAGAGATGGCAGCTGCACTTTGCACAAGTGGCATCTCAACCCGACTTCTGTTATAATTTCCCGTTGCAAGTTCACTGACATTGCTATTTTGTGAGAAGTTTCCTGCTGTTATATTTGATATCACGTTGTCAGCCATCACATTTGTGGTTTCTGAAGATTTATTGTCCAAAAAAATAATGTTGGAAAACACAACAATAGCTGAACTTCCCAGAGCAATACTCTTGGTTAGCGTCTCCCACTGCCGTAAATATTTCTTAAAGTTGGCAAACATGATGATCAAATCTGGAATGAGTATAAGTAGAAACATAACAACGTGGATGAGTATGAAGATGGCCAGCAGGTCCCTTTTGTCATGCCAGTCCCATGAGTTAGCTCCGTACGTCATGACTATAAACGCGGTGTGTACCAAGAGAAACATCAAGTAAATTAAGACACTACAATAAAATAAAGGTTTGATTTTGCGCCACTTAATGAAGAGGAAACTCTCGAGGAGAGGATGTTTGAGAAGAGCCTCGAGGCGCGAGTTTGAGAGCTCCGAAGTGAGGGAACTCTGAATCCCCTCCTTCTCCGAAGACAAGACAGAGTAGTCGAAGGTGACGCGGAAGTCTGCGTCGTGTTGTGGGTTATTGGAGAGGAGGACGTGAGCGTCGAACAGACTCCTGAGGAGCTGAAGGGCCGACGGAAGATGCTCAAGGATAAGGGAACAACGAGAGACTCCATCTTTGTCTAAACGTGTCAAGTGGTCACCATTGTTTAGCAACAACTCACAACAATCTATAGATCCGCTATGCACGGCATAATGAAACGGTTCGCGACCTTCATTGTCCGGTTCCGTGACCAGATGTTTGACGAGGTTGGTGGCGAGCAGGTAGCCTAGACAGGAAGTACAGCCATGTTTACAGGCGGCGTGCAGGACTGACTGGCCCCTACGGGTCACTATTGTTGGGTCCGCCTCTAAGGAAAGGAGAAGTTCCACAAGTTTCGGTAACCTTTGCTGAGCAGCTAAAAAAAGGGGAGATTCTCCCTGATTGTTGATGGAATTGACTTTTGCTCCAGCTTTGACAAGTTCCTCTACGATGCTGCACACTTTTGATTCTTCAGCTGCATCACAGTTCCTCAGTAGTGCCTTGTGCAGGACACTGTTATTGTCACGGTCGCGTACAGTCACCACTTCATTAGGTACCTTCTTCTGCAGCAGTTGATGAATAATTTCAGGACTGCGAGCCTGTGCAGCCAAGTGAAGGACGGTGCAGTTGTTACTGTCTGTGAGGGTAAGGTCTGGCTGACGTTCCAGCATGAGGACAGTGGATGTAAGATCCCCACGTCGTACAGCACTATGCAGGGAGGTCTCCACGTGCATTCCTTTAACGGTGGACGGGGGTTCTAACATTGCGTCTGGTGACGCCCCATGTTGCAGCAGCTCAGCTACGCCTTCGTGCCAACCCTCACTCACAGCCAGGTGCAGCGCCGTGTGGCCCAGTCCTCCTAACGCCCCTACCTAAAATGACACAATATACTGTATGTTACCACAAGCAGTAATGAGTAGGATGACACATAAACAAACATTATGTTAGGCTGTAAGTCATGTCATGTGGGTGTGCCTGCCTGTATACAGTATGTAGAGTGTTGAGATGGTTGAAGATGAGAGACCTAGAGGAGGTGAGGTGTTGGGTGGTAGTAAGGGAGCTTGTTTGTGTATAATCACCTGACTCAGCAGCCCTCACCCATCGAGAGAGGGTTGGGGAGGCGGCAGAGTGTATCGGCACTGTAGCTATTCAGACCACAGAGGCAACACCTAACCTGGTTTCTCTTGAGACTTTCAACACGTAAGTTTAACTGGTACTTATTGTGTACACAGGTAGACTGTGTCCATTGCTTCGTTTATCATTGTGACGACATAAAAATATGGAAAATTAAGTACTCATTGTAAGTGTTAAGATTAGACTGATTACATAGCTATGATTGTTATGTAAATATAAATTGGATTAGACATTTATGTGATTGCCTATGTATGATTTATGTGAAATACTAAAAGGAATTGTATCCAACAGGTTTGACCGAATTATAATGTTTGAGTTCAACATCACAAGTTTCACTAAATCCTTTAACCGCCTGACTGGCTGTTACACTGTATATAATGGGTACTCTTTTATTCAGAAAATAATATTTATGTACTGTACATCCAGTTTGTTTGTGAGTCGCCATCCTCTGCTGACATATTAACCATTTAAGGGTAAAGTCGGAACATGGCACAAGTTACCTATATTGTATTATGTTTTACCTTAGCATCATTGGTGAGGAGCTCCCTAAGAATGTGCAGGTTTTTGACGTTGCAGGCAGCATGGAGAGGAGGGAAGCCGCCGTACTTGGGTCTGCTGGCCGCCTTAGGATCCACCGCCAAGATATCCCTCAACCCCCGGACATCACCTGTTTTGATAGCCTGTCAACAAAAACAAAATAAGAGTCATTCTTGAACCATTTGTTTCTAATAATTTCAATGAATCTTTTGTAAAACAGTACATTCCTGTAAATAAATTGTCATGGGCATTACATTTTGTGTGTAACGAAATTATGGTAACATACCAAGTTATGGAGGTCTTTTATCTTGAGCATAATATTAGTTAAGACTGGGAGTTAAATTCTTTATAAGGTCTTTAACTTTTTTGTTAACTGTTACTGCTTTATATAGAGTGACTAAAAATCGTGATTCAGGGATGACTTAGTTCACTATGTTGCGGCAGGGAGTGTGTCCGGTTAACGTTATTAATTCGGGCGAGGGATAACCGGAGAGGATGCAGATAGCTACCGTGACCACAGTAATATACCCGGCAAAACACAAGATAACTACTGCTTTTGTTTTTTGGTTCCTGTTGTTATGTAATATTAAAAGTGTAAATAAAATATTAAATAAGACTATAATGAACTTTTAAAATTTTGAATTACACTCCATCTACACGCAAAATTCCAAATCATTATGGGATCAGTTTAAAGGAATGACTTTTATCATAATTATCATGTAAGAAAAAAAAACTTTGTAGAAAGGTTAACATCTAAGAATCATGCAAAATTAACACACAGATTACTCACCACAAAGAGCGGAGGTATAAACTCCAAGCTATCATGCTCATCAAGTTGTGAGGCAGGAAGTGACGCGGGGGAGGCGGCCGCGTCATCGGTTATAACTGTGACGTCAAGTACTGAGAACCTCCCAGTGCTCTCTCCCGCCTGCCTCACTCCACTCTGGTAATTCCCGCCGTTGAGTTGAAAAGAAGTTTGGTCGCTGTCTCTGAACGAACACTCCTCCACTGTGCTTTTTCTGTCAAGCGAGAGTGAGCAAAGATAATATTTGTGTGAACATAAATTTGCATTTATCATTTCGACTTTCGATTTAAACAGTGTGTACGCGTGTAGTGGATTTCTCCCCAACAAACGCTGTTTGTCGCTTAGTAGTTGACCTCCGTGATGTATTGCGGCGCTGGTTGACCCAGACCACGAGGCATACACTGGGGAATTCGCGGGGTCGGCTACGCAGCGACCAACAGCGTTTGTAGGGGAGAAATCCACTACACGCGTACAATAATTCACAGGATCTAACTCTAACATTACCACAAAAGTGGAGTGTTACTAACTACTCTCATATACAGTATATGGCCACTAACTACTGTCACCTATATGGCCACTAACTACTGTCACCTATATGGTCACTAACTACTGTCACCTATATGGCCACTAACTACTGTCACCTATATGGCCACTAACTACTGTCACCTATATGGCCACTAACTACTGTCACCTATATGGCCACTAACTACTGTCACCTATATGGCCACTAAATACTGTCACCTATATGGCCACTAAATACTGTCAACTATATGGCCACTAAATACTGTCACCTATATGGCTACTAACTACTGTCACCCATATGGCCACTAACTACTCTCACCTATATGGCCACTAACTACTGTCACCTACTGTATATGGCCACTAACTACTCTCACCTATATGGTCACTAACTACTGTCACCTATATGGCCACTAACTACTGTCACCTATACGGCCACTAACTACTGTCACCTATATGGCCACTAACTACTGTCACCTATATGGCCACTAACTACTGTCACCTATATGGCCACTAACTACTGTCACCTATATGGCCACTAACTACTGTCACCTATACGGCCACTAACTACTGTCACCTATTTGGCTACTAACTACTATCACCTATATGGCCACTAACTACTGTCACCTATATGGCCACTAACTACTGTCACCTATACGGCCACTAACTACTGTCACCTATATGGCCACTAACTACTGTCACCTATATGGCCACTAACTACTGTCACCTATATGGCCACTAACTACTGTCACCTATATGGCCGCTAACTACTGTCACCTATACGGCCACTAACTACTGTCACCTATATGGCCACTAACTACTGTCACCTATATGGCCACTAACTACTGTCACCTATATGGCCACTAACTACTGTCACCTATATGGCCACTAACTATTGTCACCTATATGGCCACTAACTACTGTCACCTATATGGCCAATAACTACTGTCACCTATATGGCCACTAACTTCTGTCACCTATTTGGCTACTAACTACTGTCACCTATATGGCCACTAACTACTGTCACCTATATGGCCACTAACTATTGTCACCTATATGGCCACTAACTACTGTCACCTATACGGCCACTAACTACTGTCACCTACAGTATATGGCCACTAACTACTGTCACCTATACGGCCACTAACTACTGTCACCTATATGGCCACTAACTACTGTCACCTATATGGCTACTAACTACTGTCACCTATATGGCCACTAACTACTGTCACCTATACGGCCACTAACTACTGTCACCTATATGGCCACTAACTATTGTCACCTATACGGCCACTAACTACTGTCACCTATACGGCCACTGACTACTGTCACCTATATGGCCACTAACTACTGTCACCTATACGGCCACTAACTACTGTCACCTATACGGCCACTAACTACTGTCACCTATACGGCCACTAACTACTGTCACCTATTTCGCTACTAACTACTGTCACCTATATGGCCACTAACTACTGTCACCTATATGGCCACTAACTACTGTCACCTATATGGCCACTAACTACTGTCACCTATATGGCCACTAACTACTGTCACCTATATGGTCACTAACTACTGTCACCTATATGGCCACTAACTACTGTCACCTATATGGCCACTAACTACTGTCACCAATATGGCCACTAACTACTGTCACCAATATGGCCACTAACTACTGTCACCAATATGGCCACTAACTACTGTCACCTATAAGGCCACTAACTACTGTCACCAATATGGCCACTAACTACTGTCACCTATATGGCCACTAACTACCCTCACCTATATGGCCACTAATTACTCTCACCTATATGGTCACTAATTTTGCTCCAACCGTAACGTCCTACCATTGTTAGGTTGGGTTAGGTCAAGTAACGTTGGCCTGGGTTGGTTAATTAGGTTAGGTTAGGCTGGGTTAGGTTAAGTAAGATTAGGTTAGGTAAACAATCGTGCTTTTCATTAATAGTTTGTAGAGTATTTAAATTTTCTAACTTTTCGTCCCTAAATACAAAAACGTTTCGCATATATCCCAAGCCAAACACACACACACACACACACACTCTCTCTACTTGGTGTATTCATACCTGTTAATAAAGAACGGTAATATCTTCATCAGTTTCTTCATTATTACCAAATATTACACGCTGACACACACTGCACTGAAACTCGTTAAATTTCTGGTGTTTTCTGAATTATCAAAACATAAGACTGTGAGAGGCGTGGGCACAACAGTCTTGGCAAGTCATCGTGTAAGGAAGCACTTCACTTTCTTAACCACTGAACTCTTCCGCCTCAGTTTTTAAAATATTGACACACTATTGCGTGATGTATGTTTGTTACTCTTTATCACTTTGAAAATATTGTGTAAAATTCTGATACACAGTGCTTACACGCGACTTCTATAATGCGTATCACAATAGTTATCTGATCACACACTACAAAATACGGTTGTGGTATTGGAGTAGAATATTAAGAGGATGTGTACATATGTTTCCGCAAGGCTGGACGCGGGACAACTGACTGCCCAGGAGCTCAACACACTTTTAATAGGACGACGAAACGCGGGATATCCCAGACAGTCCTTGTCTTAACCCCTTGGAAAATCCTGTGTTACATGAAATGTTCTTTGGTTTTCTTCATACAACACTGCTAACGTATGGCTGATGCAGTGCACAGTATCTCAATGATTTAGAATCAACGGAGCATCATCTCCCAACTCAGGTGTTAGCTGTATAACAGAAGCTCTTTCTGTTATGGTATATATTTCTATCACGTAATATTAGGGACACATGTCCAGTATCAATAAGATTGGTGTTTTTATTTCATTATAACACCTGTTGATGTTGACGTGTTGAGGGTCACACAGTGGAAGAGGTGAAGGCCTTTCCTCCTCTGCCTCAGTGCAGGAGGCAACGATATTGGCCGGTGTAGGAGCGAGGAACTTCTTGATAAGTTCAAGGCAGCCATAGATCGTATTAGGACTAAGGGAGGGATCCCTATCATATGCGGTGTCCTGCCTAGAAGGAGAGTTGGCAGTGAATGGTTGTCAAGGGCAGTTGGTGTTAACGACCGTCTTGACAGATATTGCAAGTCAATATCAGTCCCATTCATTGACAACTGGGACAACTTCTATGGCAGAAGGGACCTTTATGCTAGGGATGGGGTGCACCTGTCTAGGGATGGAGTAGCAACCCTGGCTGGGGCTCTAGAGGGGGCAGTTCAAAAGATATCGAAGTCTTTAAACTGCTAAGAGAACATAGGGGCACGGGGGTGGAGGAGACTGCAGTGGGAGCGGGTAAACAAGGCGAAAGATTACAGGGAAATAGTGTTAGGAATGATGACATAACTAAATTAGACAGGGAGTTTAAAACTAAACGCGGTAAGGGAAGGACTCAGAACACGACTAACTTAAATGTGTATTACGCGAACAGTAGAAGTATGAGAAACAAAATGGATGATATTAGGGCCTTGGTATGTACAGAAGAAATCGATATAATTGCATTCACTGAAACATGGATCAACCTAGACACACGTGAATTACCAGTCGAATACCAAATTGCGGGTTACAAACTGTTCCATACCGATAGGCAGACCAGGAAAGGAGGCGGAGTAGCAATCTATGTTAGGGATAATCTGAAGTGTGAAATAAATAAGGAAATAAAAACTGAGAGGAATACAGAAACAATTTGGATAGAATTAAGCGACGGTCGGGAAAAATTAATCACAGGAGTAATATATAGACCCCCCAATCTTGACAGAGTCAATGAGCGACTTATCTGGGATGAAATGCGGAGGGCTTCCATACACAACAAAGTCTGTATAGTAGGCGACTTTAACCTTGGCCAAATAGATTGGACCGACCTTACGGGAAACTCAGAATCAGAGGATTTTCTCGAGACGATCCAGGACTGTTTCCTAAGTCAACATATAACCGAACCCACACGGGGTAATAATATATTGGATTTAGTTTTGTCAAACAGAGAAAACCTCATTAGCAATGTCGAGGTAGGGAACGAACTTGCAAACAGCGATCACAAAGAAATTCGATTCCAGTTAGATTTTCAGGGCAGACGTAAGGAAAATTCCACTAAAGTACCAGATTTCAGAAGGGCAAACTTTGACAGTTTAAAGAGGCAGCTAAGAGAGGGGGTGTCGCGCTTGGCCGTGAACCTGACAGATGACACCGACCTGATAACGAGATCTGAGATTGCCGAGTTCCACGACAATTTAAATAGTGAGTTACTTAATGCACAAAGGCAGAACATACCATACAAAAAACTCAGATCAAACAACAATGACCCTAAATGGATAAATAATTATTTAAAGAACATCATTGGCCAAAGGAAGGCTATAGGTAGAAGGATAAATCGTGGCGAAATTCACCTCCGGGACTATTATAGGGTATTGGCGAGTAGGGTTAAAACCGAGATAAGGAAAGCAAAGAGGAATAATGAGGTAAGGATAGCAAGGGAGGCAAAGACAAACCCCAAAGGATTCTACCAAATGTACCAAACTAAAACACGAGAAAAGATTGGACCAATACGGTCAGACTCCGGCGAGCTCACTGATAACGACGGAGAAATGAGCAATAATTTGAATAAATATTTTTCAACAGTCTTCACCAGCGAAAATTTAAACATGATACCCGAGGCACCGACTCTATTCAGAGATAGTGAAGAAAACAAATTAAGTGAGATAGTAGTGACTAGTAACGATGTTAGTAAGCAAGTAGACAAACTAAAGCCTAATAAGTCACCTGGTCCCGATGAGATATTTGCCAGAGTATTAAAGGAATGTAAGGAAGAGCTTAGTATGCCCTTAGCAAAGTTGTTTAACATGTCCTTAAAAACAGGTGTAGTACCAGAATCCTGGAGGATAGCGAATGTAATACCGATCTTCAAGAAGGGGGATAGATCACTATCCTCTAACTACCGCCCAATCAGTCTAACATCAATAGTAGGCAAATTACTGGAAGCAATCATTTCAAACTCTATTCGAAATCACCTGGAGAAGCACAGATTGATCAATGATTCCCAGCATGGCTTCACAAGCGGACGTTCTTGCCTAACTAATCTATTAACATTCTTTTCATCAGTTTTCGAATCAGTGGACGAGGGGCACAATTATGATGTGGTATATCTCGACTTTAGCAAAGCCTTCGACAGAGTACCCCACGAAAGACTAATTAGAAAGGTAGAAGCTCATGGCATCAAAGGTGACATCCTTAAATGGATTAGGGCGTGGTTACAGGACAGGAAACAGCGAGTGAGCATTAACGGCACTAAGTCCCATTGGAGCAACGTCACAAGTGGAGTTCCCCAAGGCTCAGTACTTGGACCATTATTGTTTATTATATACATAAACGACATAGATATCGGCATAGACAGCAACATAAGTAAATTTGCTGATGATACTAAAATAGGACGTGTTATCAAATCTGACGAGGACTCGGCAAAACTACAGGAGGATCTAAACAAATTTTTCGAATGGTCTGAAAAATGGCAGATGAAATTCAACATTGACAAATGTAAAGTACTCAGTATAGGGAATGTAAACAGGGAAACCAGATACCAGATGAACAACGATGCCATAGAGAAATCCGACTGCGAGAGAGATTTAGGAGTAATGATAAGTAGGAACCTTAAGCCAAGTAAACAATGTGTTTTTGCTCGTAACAAGGCTAATAAAGTACTTGGGTTCATACAAAGGAGTGTTAGTTACAAGACTAGCGAGGTCATCCTAAAACTGTATCTTGCTCTTGTGAGACCACACCTGGATTACGCAGTCCAGTTCTGGTCACCGTATTACAGAATGGATATAGAATCCTTGGAAAGAATCCAGAGGAGAATGACAAGACTAATCCCGGGTATCAGGAACCTTGAGTATAGAGACAGGTTAAAGCATCTTAATTTGCACTCCCTTGAGAGACGTAGAGCGAGGGGCGACCTGATAGAGGTGTATAAATGGAAGGCAGGGCTAAACAAAGGGGACATTACAAAGGTACTCAAATTATCCAACCAGGAGCGAACTCGCAACAATGGTTTTAAATTGGACAAATTTAGATTTAGGCGTGAAATAGGTAAACACTGGTTTGGAAACAGAGTAGTGGATGAATGGAACAAGTTACCAAATATCATCATTAACTCGAATACGCTGAATTGCTTCAAACATAGGTTGGATGCTCATATGAGCAATAGGGGTTGGGTGTAAACGGGACTGCCCAGTATGGGCCAATAGGCCCGCTGCAGTTTCCTCCATTCTTATGTTCTTATGTTCTTATGTTCGTGTCATAAGGCATCACTGACAGACTTGCTCATGACAAGTTACTTCACATGCATGAAAACTAAAAAAGTTACTTGTATACACGTATCAGCAACTTGATGTTTATTGCTATATCATATATAATATAAATAAACAAATTACATTAAATAAACGTCGTAAATTTACTATATTTATCTTCCAGTAAATATTGTACGTCACAACCGAGTTTACTTCCCAGAACTCAGCTCCAGACAAGAAATCTCCTACTTCAGTCAGCAGTGCTTCATAGAACGTTCCGTGAAGTGCCTCTAATAAATTGTACGTAATTCAGAAGGAAAATAAAAGTGAGAAAATGTGCCCGAGTGTGTGAGCAGGTGTGGTGTGTGGTAATGTGTGGTACTGTATGACGATTTTACTGAAAATATACCTATCTATTAACAACAAAGTATAATTGTAGATACAGTAAGAAAGACCTGGCAGGTAACAGTGACACTACAATGGCATGAGTGTACCATTTTCTGCTGTCGTGTCAAAAGCTTCAAATGAAATGATAAATGTAGAATTATTTGTTTACCGACAATGACAAATAATTATTTATGTGAAAGTAAAGTAAAGTTATAAAATTTATATGATTAACATCAATATCACTATTACCTTATATTTTCATTTAGTTCTTATTTCCAGTTTCTATGAAAAGTTTGTTGAAAATAAAGGAAAGTGATAAACTAAGCTTACCTGGATTTGTTTTCTCTTAAATACAACAGTACTTTATAGGGACGGCGAGGATAAGGCTGGGGCCGTGGGACGAGGCTAAGGGGCGCTGGGCGGTGCTGGGGGCGTGGGTCGAGGTTGGGACTCGGGATGCGTGTGACAGACCTAGGTGTAAAGTCTCACACTAACACAAAGCAACTTCCTTCCTTCACTTTGTGTGTGGAAGACACTGGGCCCGTCTTGTTCCAGAGTAACGCAGTGTCACCTTCCTAAACGTTGTGGTAATATTCTTGCGTGTGAATTACTCCAGAGTGTGTAATGTGTTGTGGTTCTTATGGCTCCATTACATATCCCGGGCAATACCCGTCCGTCCGTCTAACTACACAGTAGTTCCGCCTAGCTTTATGAGCACAGAGCCGTTCCAGCTCACAGTAATTCTTTTATCCTGTTCGCCACTGATCGGGTCGTTAGCCGCTCGGGCGGTCGGTCGCGTCTCTGTTACGCACTGTTGGCAAGTACTGAGCATGCCCTGGCTCCTGAATATATCTGTACCTGCGTCAGTGTTGGTCAAGTCTGGTCTTGAAAACGCTCACACTTTGGCAGATTTTTCCAAGAGTACTATTCATCTCCCGTGGCGGACAGAAGTTGTCCACTCAGGATAGACGATGTCCTCCTCCAACCCCCTAACTACTTCAGCATGCAGGAAATCCTTGATCTGGTCTCCAGTGAGTGTGATTCACTTGGTTTCCGTCTTTTAACTGAGAAAACTAAAGCCATGTGGCACGGTCGTGTTGTACCTCCCCCCCTTCTCTTATCAGGAACGCCCTTGAACTGGGTTAAAGAGACAAAATACCTGGGTGTGTATGTAACTCGCACACGTTGTCAGATCCCTGAAGTCCGCTATCTTCGAGACATATGCTTTCGGCGTCTCGCTCCCCTCTCTACCATCCCTGTGCTTCTCACCAAGTACAAGTCCTTTGTCCGTTCCTGTGTCGACTACGCCGCCCCTGCCCTCGTCAACATTAGTCGGACTGCTGTCAACCGTCTCGAAGTTATCCAGAGGAAAGCTGCTCGTATCATCCTTGGGGCTCCTCAGTGGACACGCTCTACTTCTCTATATACCGAACTTGGTCTTTCCCCCTTACAGGATCGTGTCCAGGAGTTTTACCTAAAAACTGCCGTTTCCATTCTACGGGATCCTCGGGGCAACTATGTCCAAACCAACTTGACTACTGCTGTCCGAGACCGACCTCCATCGAGAAGACAGTGGCGAGGGTCACTCATCCGAGCCCTTCAGGAACACGACCTCCTGCCTGATATTGTTGTCACCCCTGCTGTTGGTTCGTCTCCTTCTCCCTGGCTGGATTTTCAACCTGAAATGATTGCCCTCGGTGGACCGCTCCCGAAATCCCAGGTGAACCCTGTTATTCTCTGCAAATACCACCTCTCCAGGATCGCTCACTGGTCCCCAGGTAGGGTCGTCCTCTACACTGATGGTTCTGTTGACCCCACTACAGGTAGGGCCGGGGCTGGTGTCTACATCTCCCGTCCTGATGCCCCTGAGCCTATCAAACTCTCTCTCAGACTTTCTGACGGGGCATCCTCCACTCAGGCTGAAGTGATAATCCTCCTTGCTGCCCTTCTCACTAAGGAAGAAGCCGGTAGTTTCTGACCCTCGCTTGTCTGCTGCAATTCCAGGTCTGCTCTCGACGGGATCGCATTTGGATCAGGGTAGAATAAGGACCTTATCCTCCGAATACGAGGGTTAACATCAACACTTCAGGATGCAGGCCGTCCTGTGACATTCCTATGGATACCCAGTCATGTCGGTATCTTAGGGAATGAGGTAGCAGATGGCCTTGCCAAGACTGGCTGTAACAAGGCCACACCTGACTACGTTGTTCCTCGAACACTTTTACAGCTTAGGACCCAAATTCGCCGCAAACAGAGAGAAGCTCGGGAAGCAGCCATACCCTGGACTCCCTGCCCACTTGGTACGATGTCCTCCGTAAACTTCCTGACCTCTCGTATGTTTATGGGAAAGGGTCGCGGAAAGGGACGTTATTGCTGCCTGTATCATCATTGGGTAAGACTTTGCTTGGGAGATGCTATCCCTGCATCCCCTGAGCAACGCAGTATGCAGAAGGCCCAACAGCCGCAACCCTTGTCCACTACCTCCTAAGATGTCTCCACACACAACGCTTCCGTGACGCCTGCTGGACCACCACTCCACGACCCCCTGACGGAGACACGATGATCCTCCCCATACTGGCCAGATATTATGTAAATAATATTGATGATGTGTTGAAGGAATATACTTCCTTCCTTAGGCTTTAGTAAGGACCTCTATAATATTTATATATACCTAGTGACAGCACTAGGATCCCGGTTCCTCTATCAAGGAATAAAATAACGAAATTGAAAAATTGAAATTGAGTATAATTCTCACTCCGAAAAAGTTTGCCCTCGCTGCTTTCTGGACTAGTGACTCTTTCAATCTTGAGCTGTGAGCCTGTGACCCCTTGTGGGGCGAGCGTCCGCCAGCTCCAGGTATGGACACTCGACCGAGTAGTGCCCTCGGAGATATTTATACACTTTAATTAGGTCACCCCTTACCTGTCTGTAGTGTAACCTTGGACTTTTTCAATCAGCTGACGGGGTGATTGCTCCAGACGGGAAGCACCTCACTCTTGAAGAACGCTACGAGGGACGGACCGTCTAGATATTTGAACAACCTTCCTATAAGACCTACTAGTTTAATTGCTTGATTCACCTTCTCACAATGGCCCAAGAACTTCGACCTTGTAATATTTAAACCTTGGCCTGCTTTTGTCATAAACCAAGGGACAGTCATTCTTCCATACCTGATACGATTTTTAAGTTGATTGATTCAGCGAATTATTTCGTTGTTTGGACCTTAATGGCATGGTGCTAGAGGAGCACACTGTCACAACACATGTAATGTACTGTAGTGGTCTGAGAAGAGTTAAAATTTTGTGATCGCAAAGATGCTCAGTGAACTTGTTAAATTTGTTAAAACAGTCTTCAGTATTATCTTCAACCATTTTGGGAAAGAAATTGGTATACAGAACGAGAGGTAGAAGCTGAAGAAAATAAATGTTCATTATATATACCCATAAAAAAATCAGGTGAGGCGGGAGGGTAGGGGTGGGAGGCGTGGCTCCATGTCACGTACTCCGAACTAGAAAGGTTACGTCATGTGACGTCACACTAGGAGAACTTTGTGGCTGACGGGGCAACGCCCTTAACAGTCCACTTTAGAAAACGTACGAATATATATATATATAATATATATAATATATATATATATATATATATATATTGATCATCAACAACAGTCAACAGAATAATGCTGTGGGCGTTGGTGATTAGGTGTACATTTGCTGGAGACGAAAAAAATACCAGTGATAACTCCATGAACTTGATGGTGTGTCTTGGAGCCGGTGCACTGGTGGTGTTAATATTACTGAAGTGTTTATGTCATGTTACACTATCATTTCACTCAAGTGTATATTACTAGATAGATGTCAACCATATCGTAAGTATTTAATCCTGGTCATGCAGGGATTACTAAGGGCGGCTTACAAAGAGCAATTAAGGAGATATAATGAAATATGTTTACTGAAAGAAAATTTTGTAGAAAATCCTGCTTTTGGAAAAAGAGTTGTTTTAAGTCATTATTATACCATAATGTGTGGGGCTTAAGTATGTGAAATAAACACGTTTAATTAACTTTATATTTATGTGTGTGCGTTTAGACCTTTTGTCTGCTTAAATATACGAAGGAGCCAGAGTGAGTTGTGTTGAACAGAACGCACATAAGGCAGATGAGCATTCACCCAGCGGCCTAGCACTCCAGCGAGTGAGTGAGCCACAGTTATGTGTACCCTACAGCGTCACTACGAACTACGTCACCACTCACAAACGACCTTGTACTCTAAAAAAATGGAATCAAAACCTTTACTTAAACAATTCCTAAACAAAGAAGTAATTCCAAAATACATACGTACCAGAATAATGAAGACAATTCGTTGCACGTACAGGGGAATGTGGCTAATTGGAGTGACTCAACGCCGTCCAGCTTCCTATAACGTCACCGCGATGAGGTTAACAGTGTTAAAGAGGCCCGTGTGGTGGGCCACAAAACCTTCCTCAATTTCCCGTTTTGAAAGTTTGGTTCCACTAGTTATGGCTAAATGCAAAGTAGGAAATCCCTTCATGTTGCAGCAATGACGTTTGCACTGTTATTCACTAAAATGTCAGCTATTTCCTTATTATATTAAGTTATCATTAATTCATCGTAGTTTGGTATTGTGCGCCCTCTAAGCACCAATCGTTGCATTAGTTGTAGGAACATGGAATGCCATTCAACCTATCATCATTTAGATATGTATACAATTACAGTATACTGTTTATGTTCAATATATTAATGAACATATTTCGAATTGGCAGTAGATAGTACCTGTAGTGGACGTACACCACAGTTAACTAGTAGATGGTAGATAAGATACACCACATTTAACGGGTAGAAGGGAAAAACACCACCACAGTTACTAGTACGAGGCGTATACACCACCACAATTAACTATTAGAAGGTAGATAACACCACTACATTTAACTAGTAGATGGTAGATAAGATACAACACCACAGTTAACTAGTAGGTAGATTCACCACCACAGTTAACTAGTAAAAGGTAGATACAACACCACAGTTAACTAGTAGAAGGTAGATACAACACCACAGTTAACTAGTAGAAGGTAGATAACACCACCACAGTTAACTAGTAGAAGGTAGATACAACACCACAGTTAACTAGTAGAAGGTAGATACAACACCACAGTTAACGAGTTGAAGGTAGATACAACACCACAGTTAACTAGTAGAAGGTAGATACAACACCAGTTAACTAGTAGAAGGTAGATACAACACCACAGTTAACGAGTTGAAGGTAGATACAACACCACAGTTAACTAGTAGAAGGTAGATACAACACCACAGTTAACTAGTAGAAGGTAGATACAACACCACAGTTAACTAGTAGAAGGTAGATACAACACCACAGTTAACGAGTTGAAGGTAGATACAACACCACAGTTAACTAGTAGAAGGTAGATACAACACCACAGTTAACTAGTAGAAGGTAGATACAACACCACAGTTAACTAGTAGAAGGTAGATACAACACCACAGTTAACTAGTAGAAGGTAGATACAACACCACAGTTAACGAGTTGAAGGTAGATACAACACCACAGTTAACGAGTTGAAGGTAGATACAACACCACAGTTAACTAGTAGAAGGTAGATACAACACCACAGTTAACTAGTAGAAGGTAGATACAACACCACAGTTAACTAGTAGAAGGTAGATACAACACCACAGTTAACTAGTAGAAGGTAGATACAACACCACAGTTAACTAGTAGAAGGTAGATACAACACCACAGTTAACTAGTAGAAGGTAGATACAACACCACAGTTAACTAGTAGAAGGTAGATACAACACCACAGTTAACTATAGTATTCAGTTAAAAACACTTTCCTGTATGCTGTTGATAGGGAAAGAGTTGTGATAGACCAATCACTGAAGGCGGCCCAACAAGTGGGAACAGCAGTGGTAAAAAACAAACTGAGCGTATTTTTTTGTGATGTCGCGCACCACCAACACGAGAGGACATAACTACAAGCTCGCCAAGTTATCACGAAGAACGAACACAAGGAAATACTTCTTCACATAGAGGGTGGTAGACCTACGGAACGGTCAACCAGCTTAAGTACTGGGATTCAGAATAACCCCAGACAACAGAATCAAGAACAGTCAAGTAAATACAACACCAACACAGTTAACTATAGTAGATATAACACCAACACAGTTAAGTATAGTAGATACAATGTACTGCGCACATCATAGTCATTCCTAAAAACCCCCTCTAATTCATATTACGCTGCATAACATTCAAATCCACCGCGCTTGTAGAATCTCAGAAAACGGGAAACATTGATAAAGGATAACGCACCTACTCAATGGTTCTGAATCATTTGTTGAATTTTACCCAGGTACGGTTATATAATATTAATTGTATGTATTCATAGCATTAAGAAGAGCTCAAGGTATCTATAAGATGATTGGGAAAGTCCAGTTGATCCGGACTAGTGTACTTTAGGACTAAGTGTAGATCGTGGTTTGAAGGTCATACTATTTACGTCTGTTGACGTTTAGCGAACATAACTTCAACATAACTTCCGCAGATATCACATGAAAATACATGAGAACAATGATCTGGAAAAAGGATAAATGTATCAGAACTATGTGAGGTGTTGGAAGTGACCCAGAAACTATACTGTACTTAGTACTAGAAAGGAAATATCTTGTATGCATCGGTGTGAACTTAATACACCTCGTATCCTCCGGTGACGTATACCCACGACATGTACAGTGATCAGAGAATCTTATGTCTGTGTTCAAGTAGTGCAATGTGTAAGAGGAGGATCCCTAATTACAGTTTTAAGTGAAGTGGATATACCACCGCTATGAAAATTCGGCTTTTGTTTCAGGGTAGCGTCCCTTGTACCCGGACTCCAGGTGTGAGTTGATGATATAGTCCAATTAATTTCCCCAAGAACTGTCAAACCCGAACCGTATTCTAGTATGTAAGTTAGGATTAAAATGTGTATTTATAAGACATGCGGTTACAATATACAGGAAAGTGTTCATGTGAGAACCATAAGAAATCAAAGTGAAAATTAAAGATTGGAAACTGTAGGCCTACGTAGGTGAGATGTGAGGAGCGTGGAGCATCGGCCTACAGACGTGCCTGCTCCTTCACCAACACAGGTCCCCCGCGAGCTCCGAACTCACCAGAACGGCGGCCATTACCCCCGTGAGCGTCCCACCATGTGAGAGGACTACTCCCAGCTATGCTACTCCACTGTGAACCTGTGGATTCCCGGCATACCACCACAAAGGAGTAGGAATACATAATGAAATGCTTGAGAAACTCGGCGGTCGTCACTTGGAGCGACCTATAATACCAGGCGTAGAAACAGTACTGGTATGTCTCTTGGTGAAGCCCTCATCTCTACCCACCGAGGGCGGTGTGCGAACTAGGTGCCTGATATGTGTACCTAGAAATTACAAGGAGTCCCATACTTGCAGGTGTGGAGTGTAACAGGTGTGGTGAGATGGTGCTACTATATATGATAACCTAAGGTGCTATATTTCATACAGGTGGAGCAGTCTGATGTGTTGAGTGTTATTGTAAGAAGGGATAACCGAGGTAAGGAGGTCACTGATTGCTATGCGCAATAAGTTTGTGGATGACACGCAATTAATGCAAGACGTCTGTGGTTGAGCAGGGTAACCAAAACCATCGCTGTTCTTCTGAGCAAGGCCAACTCACTTGTATTTTAACGGAATGCAATATGTTTTATCAAGAATAAATTAGTTAAGACATGTTATGGTTTCACCCTTCTTTCCCTTTTCGATCTGGTCAATGAAAAACCCAACCCAATGCCTAGTCCACTCTGCCCGCTACCTAAGGAGCTACATACTGCCCAGACGGGGACTGGTGGCAGCAACCCTTAGAAATTAAGAATAGAGTTAAGTTATCCCCTTAGACTTAGTGACCCCAGAATCTGGCAGTATAAATCAGACAACACAATCAAGAACAGTCGAGTAAATACAACAACACAGTTAACTATAGTGGATATAACACTAACACAGTTAAATATAGTAGATACAACACCAACACAGTCAACTGTAATATATACAGTACCAACACAGTTAATTAATAGTCATGATAAAGTGAATGTTAACTTCCACAACCAATGTTGCTTCACCTATAACGTTTACATCACAGAAACACAAGTGGCTTACTTCATCATGTAGTGCAGTGCAGTGTTTCTTCAGATGGTGTAACTGTTACTGGAGTGTGTTGCTCACTGCGTTGATATCACGACGCTGGTATATGCGTACTGACTCAACTTTGAGATAATCACAAAAGGCCGCAACAACAGCAAGTCACGGGATTTAATCAGTGTGTTTGTCATGGAGCTCTAGGAAATATTTGGATAAATTCTTAACCGCGTTCCTCCTATGTTCCTAGGTGTTGTTTTCTTGGCTTCCTCTAACTATTAACGGTACTTACGGAATCTGAACATTACTCTTCGTTATATAAAAGTTAAATGCGGCGAGACGGGCAAGGACCAGAAAATTATAGAGCCCCCAAAACGAAATGCCAAGCGCGACACTGGACAAGAAGAGGTTGTGTCTTGCAGTATGGATCAAAATTCTCTGATGTCTGGAATTTTAATTAAGGATTACACCGCTGATGGTACAATACGTTTCAGAAAGGAATTAATAAGAAGTGAACTGCGTGTTTTTAAGGATTTTCTTAACTGAGCAAGTGATATGTGTAAACAAAGATAGCAGTGATAAAGTAAGATAAGGTGATAAAGTCTTATTGCCCTTTCGGTGTCGAGAGTCTTAATTCCGCGAAATTAACAGTCTATATACAATTATGAAGTTATGAAGTTAACTTGGTGTAGATGCACTTAGGTCGTATCAACAGTGAGGAGGTATATCACTGTTCCAACAGGACGAAGAAACTGCACTAATAAAGACTGAATGTGTAAAGGACCTGGGTGTGTATGTTGACAACGAACTGAAGCTCTCGGAACATTGTGAGAAGAAGGTGAATCACACTAACCTGGCCCATAGGCCCCGCCCCTCTTCTTTACTAATAGCTGATTGGTTCATAGAAAATTCAAACTAAATGTGTTCACAATTGGTAAGCAGACCTGTTATTATCTAAAATAATGTTAAATATATGGTTTATCAAAATGCAAATCATTTCAAGGCATTAGCACATCAGAGAAAATTTTAAATATTCATAATAAAAGGTTGATATAAATACGTACAGCACAGAACAGGGGGAGGTAAAATGCTCAGGGAAACCAAAAAACTATTTATAGCTATAGACGAGGGGCGGGGCTTACGGGCCAGGTTAGCGTGGAAATACAAAACAGTACAGTAGTATCTCGGTTAGCCAACCCGAATCCTTCAAACCCGGAACTCTCAGATAGCTGGATGTAAAGGCCTGGCCTTTGGGATATAAATCCCTTGCCAGCCTAATGAGGATCTTATAAAAAGGAAAATCAAGAACCATGGGTTTCCAAGGGGTTACAAACAACCGTTAGAGATTGGCATCTCTTTACTACGAAAATAATCACAATAATTTAACTCTGACACCACTCACACAAATAATAAAGAAACAGCACTGGAGCCAAACAATTACTTGAAACAAAACAATTAATACAACAAAGTACAGGTATTCCCTACGGCTGTAGATGAATCTTCCTCTTAACCAGCGCAGTGGAATGTTCCGGTAACGGGTGATCCGCTCTCAGGGGGAAGGTCCAGGGCAGTTTTCTCACTTGGCGTCGGCGTTGGTGGGCGATGTCTTGCCACACAGGAGAGACGCCAGGGCACGGACGGTGGATTGGACGTGGAGGAAGTGGCGATCACGTGGCAGCCGCGGTAGTAGCTGGAGCAGGTGACCGGAGTTGACAGCCGAATAGTGAAGGACTGGGGAATCAGCTCACGAGCCCGAGGAGCCTCAGATGAGTACACAACAAGAGTTGGAAACGAACAGCGGGGAAAGTGCTGCTGTGGTGCTGGCTGGATAGTGTCTGGTGTGTGATAAGGCAGCAGCGACCTTCTCACCTCCATCTACCCCCCTAGTGGGGCCACGAACAAGCAATCGAGCGGCGGACAGTCATCCCGCTCGTTACAGCCTTTACACGGGAATTGAAATTTTCTTGGGAAATCGTTCCCAAAGTTGAAATTTTCCGGAAAGTTCCGGCTTTGAGAATTATTTTCGAAGGGGCACATTTTCCAAAAAATTCTGAAAAATTTTCCCTAATACCCAGAAAGTTCCGGGGATGGGGGATTTTTTTTCCAGGTTTGAGAGACGAAAATCAGGTACATTTTTCGGAAATTCTGAGAAAAATTTTCCTGCACCTCGAAAATTCCAGGGATGGAGGATATTTTTCTAGGTTCAAGAGATGATGTAATGGGCAATTTCTGGAACTTCAGAGAACATTTTTCCATTTCCTGGAAAATTCCGGGATGAGGGATTTTTTCTGGCTTTGAGTCGTTTCGTTACCTGGAAATCTCTCATTCCCGGAAGTGCTCTTCACCAATTGTTCCAGCTAACATAGATATCACTTAGTAGGTCTTGTAAGAAGGTTGTTCAGATATCTAGTAGATGGTCTGTCCCTCAAATCGATCTTCAAGAGTGAGGTGCTTCCCCGTCTGGAGTAGTCACCCCGTCCTTTGGACATTTTCAATCAACCCACAGTCCCTAGCATAACTCGGGGACCATACGGGGTGACAGCACTCTCGATAGGGAAGCACCTCACTCTTGAAGATCGTTCTTATAAGACCTAATAGTTTACTTACTTGATTCATCTTCTCCTCACAATGGCACGAGAACTTTAGTTCATTGTCAACATATACACTCAGATCCTTTTTGCATTCAGTCTCTATTAATACAGTTTCTTCGTCCCGTTGGGACATATGATACGCCTCATTACCATTACTACGACCCAGGTACATTCTCTCACTCTTCGTGACATTGAATCTTAGCAGCCATTTCTTCGACCACACTTGAAGCTCACAGAGATCTTTCTGCATCTCTACGCAGTTTGTTTGGTTCTTAATTTCCCCAAATAGCTTGGCATCATCCGTAAACATTGGTAAGGCAGAGTTTATAGCTTCTGGCATGCCATTTATGATACAAACAAAACAACAACAGGCCCAATACACTGCCTTGTGGTACCCCGCTTGTCACAGGTACACATGACAATTTTGTACCACTAATCACGGCACAGTGCTTGCGATCAGGCAGAAAGTCTCTAATCCACGCTAGGACACTTTCCCGAATGCCATACCCTTCCAGTTTAATTCTCAGCCTTTCATGTAGGGTGGCCAGACGTCCGACTTCAGGACGGACAGTCCGGCTTTTGAACACTCTGTCCTCCATCAGACGCTACCTCGAACCAGACGTTAATTTGTCCTCCTTTTTGTTGACTGACTAAAAAGAATTATGTAAATTACCTTAGGTATACTTAAAACAGTGGGAACTGAAGGCCATAATAACCTATAACGCATTTTTATTATATGTAGTTGCCGTTGTCAACACTGCTGATAAGCGGCAGTGTACGACACTACTAGTCAAGTTGTCAACACCGTCAACATGTCCGATATGGTCAGTCTGCCCAAGGCTGCAGTAGAGTGGTTGACTTTTTTGTTTTTTTTATTTGGCTTTCATTACTGACAGATATCTATGGCTAAACCACATTAATAAGGTCTATCTGCAAGTTTACTCAGTCATAAAAAATATTTGTACCATAAATGTGGACAATACAAACCTCCTATTTTGGTAAAAATTACTTGAAAAGTTGTAGGAAGACAAAAGATGCGTCTCTTCCATTCTGCGACAAATATAAACACTCGAGCCTCTTCTTCTCGTAAAAAAAAAAAAAATACAAAGACAAACTGTAATACTGTATTGTATTTTAGTATGTTGATGTACAGTACAAAACATTTTCTTTTCTATGATAAAACAATTCTAACAAATTTTATTACAACATATATTATTATCTTTTATTATGCAATCGGGAAATAGCGTACTTACTATATTCGGGTTGAGCCTGTTACATCAGTTAAGGAGATCCTGTAAGTTACGGCCTCGCTTATGGAGTCCACTGACAAATAATTGTTTTGAGTATACTGACTGTAACTCCAGTTATGGGGTAAACAAACAGATACAGTCCTGTAAATGCTTTTGAGTATGCAGCTCCTGGCCTGCAAATATTTTCAAGGGCACCACACTGCTGAGAGAATAGTACAGGAATATGAAGAAACTATTGCATGCTTTGGGCTAGCTTACATTTGTGACAGATACTGTAATACTAGCAACATGATTGCTGTTTTTTCACTTCCAGGCTTTAAAGAGGTGGTCCTTCTGATTTTAGTGATAATGATGATACTAACAGTGAGTATTTAGATGTCATTCATGTCAACACAAGTGACTAGGGGTTTATTCAGGTCTCCCTGTTCAACATATTCCTTGTTTGGCACACACAGTATGCTGCAACTAGTTATCAAGGATGGATTTAAAAATCCCACTCAGTTGATAGGATGCTTGATAAAACAGCAAAGATTATATTACATGTGTGCATGTCTACTGCAGCCACTGAACTACTAGAAGGTGAGAACTGGCTTCAAGTTGCAAACATCATATGATGAAACTCTCAAGAGAAAACAGTTCGATCTATACTTTCTGTCCCAGAAGATAAGTTGGTATTATTTTCTTGTAGCTCCGTTCATTCCTACCACTAATCTATTATCATATTCGAATAAGATGTCTAATTATAAGATAATTTTCATCTTTTACATTACCGGCGGAAATGTATAATAATGGAGATAGCTTTTCCAAATAAATTTCTATTTTCTTCCATTATTTCCCGCCATTATCGTCTGCCTCTCACCTAACACTGCGTGTCTCTCGCGTCTCCTTCATAAATCATGACGCGCATGCGTACCCGTACACGTCACGCGGCCAATCAAAAGCGTTTTTGCTAATTCAAAGTATATTTGGCCCAATCAAAATCGAGTTTTATTTTGGGGCTCTCATATTTTGAAATTTAAGTTCAGTTCCGACCATGGAAGTCTGAGATGGATGTCACTTAAAGTACTGTATATGGAACTGATTGCGAGTTTTTGGAAAAAAAACCCTAGAAACTATAGCATTTTTTCGATCGCATGGTGTTCTTGTGTTTTATTGTGTATTTGATAGTCGTTTAGGCACTTTTTTTGCTCGGAAAACGTCAAACGAAAAAAAAAATCGCAAAAAAAAGGCTAATTTCCGCCAAAAAGGAAGGTCATATTCGGTCTCAGCACACACAAATACACTAGAAAAATATATTTTTAACTTGCTACAAGTGAACGGAGCTACAAGAAAAATTTACCCAATATACGCTTGTAACCATGCTGCCTTCCCAGCACCAAGCTGCATTGTACATCCAATACAACGTGTATATAGAGAGCACATTGTGAGTTTCCTTTCTCCACCCCATTCTGAGTGTGAACCAAACATCCTGAACCCCACAAATGGTGACTCCCGGAGATTCGCACTCACACAGGATGGAGGAGAAACTGATCACGCTCCCAGTCTTCAAGCAGCATGGAAGACTGGCTTATCCACACAGAAGCAGCTCTCATCGGCTCTACAGCTACTGTCTCTACACCGCAGGTTAGACACCCTAGAGCAGCTCCTCTTCCTGCCCCAAGCACCACGCCCTACTGACCCCAGCACACCCGTCCTGCCTCAGACGCCGACCCCGGCCCAGCAGTAACCCCTGCCGCCCCTGACGCGGCCTCTGTTCCTGAGTGCGGACCCACACACCCCTCTTTTCTCCCTCAGTTACACCCTGCTAATGTCCTGCACCCTGCTGCTGTCGTGGACCCAGCTGCTGTCACGAGCCCTCATTCTCTTCCGCTGACGCAGCCCCTGCTCCTGACCCAGGCCCACACACCCCAGCAAGTGCATCTGACGACTCTGTACCTGCCGTGAGGGAAGCACAACATTCATCGCCTCCACACACCCTTTTTCTCCCTCTCTTCTCCCACAGATAGTGTGTATATAGACAGTTGTCTCCAGCGACCGGCTCATCCACGCCATCGCCGTTGTCTCACATGAGGCATGCACCGCCGTTCTGCCTCACATGTGCTATGCAACCCTGCAGACAACAAGTCTCCTACACCGCCTGGAGGGAAGGGGGAGTATTGTAGTGGATTTCTCCCCTACAAACGCTGTTTGTCGCCGAGTAGCCGACCCACCAATTCCCCAGTGTATGCCTCGTGGTCTAGGTCAACCAGCGCTGCCATACATCACGGAGCGGGGGTCAACTACTAAGCCACGCCAACCCCTGCTATTTAAGACCTGACATCGTGGTGACCTGCCTCTTTCTACCTACAGCCGCAGCCAGCAACACCTCCTCCGCCACTGCCTGGCAGCCCTCGCTCCTCCTCCGCCTGCCTGGTGGTCCTCGCTCCCGCCGGCGAGCATGGCGACCCACAGGCTGGTCCTCCTCTGAGCACCCTCACCAACCAGCTCTCTCTACATCACGCTTGTAACCATGCTGCCTTCCCAGCACCAAGCTGCATTGTACATCCAATACAACATGTATATAGAGAGCACATTGTGAGTTTCCTTTCTCCACCCCATCCTGAGTGATCCAAACAACCTGAACCCCACAGTAGCTTCCTAGGTATTCTTGAACTAATAAGCAAGCATGATCCATTTCTGGCTCATGAACATTTCACGGTTTGGAAATAAAAGCAAAGGAAATCCAAGTTACTTGAACTCCACCATTTGTGATGAAATCATTTTGGTAATGGGAAAAAAGGTTTTGCCAACTGTCTGCAAAGAGATTCAGGGTGCAAATTACTACTCCTTATGTTTAGATTCTACACCCGATACTTCAAGAACTGGCCAACTTGCATTCACTATTTGGTATGTTTTTTCGTCTGGTGAAACAGTGGTCGTTTTTTGCTTTACCTTCCCATCAGTAGTCACACAGGAGAAAATATGTGTGATAAGGTCCTGGACACATTGAATGAATTGGACACAGATATTCAAAATTGTCGTGGACAATCGTACGATAATGATGCCAATATGTCTGGGAAATATGAAGGTCTCCAAAGAAAATCAAAGATGTAATTAATTTCATTGATTATGTACAGTCTCGTTCAAGATTCTTCGAACACTACTGGAGACAACTGGCAACTCAAGGACGTTTGTTTACTCTACAGTATTACCCCACTTTACGCGTTTTTTTTTTGCACGTTTCCACGTTTACACGGTACCCTGCCGAACACGGAATGCTCACTTTACGGTGTGCGTGTACTCTTTTACGCGGAGAGCGGCTGGCGGTCATCTAGCGCCGAGCCATTTATGGATTCAAACCTCCCGCCATGTTGGTAAGCGGCGCGAGTAGGTTGCGCAGTGTATGTCTTTGTTGCGTTATCGGTGACGTCATATGACATATCGGACTGTGATTGGGCCAAGCATCCTTACCTCCCTCTCCCACTAGCTGTGATTGGTTTAATGTACTATGACGTGCCCCGCCGCGGGAGCATTCAAGCCCCTTGACCTACCCGCGCCAGTTACACCCCTTCAGGCTACATCGTGTATATCGGTATCTATTGTTCCATAAGAATGGCTTCCACCGGACCACCACCACCACCACAAAGAAACCTTGCATTACCTGGACCCAGCCGCCCTAAGCCAAAGAAGATACGACGTTCCCTAAGCTACGAAATTAAATACAAGATCATCCAAGAGTTGGAGAAAGGAACAAGACAGGTTGATCTCGCACGCCAGCATGGTGTTAACGAATCTACGATCCGGACGATTAAGAAGGATGCAGCCAAGATAAAGGTGCTTCTATGATCAAGTATTGCCACAACCAGGTGCTTCTCAAGACGGAGAAATTACTTGTGAGCTACTTGATTCGTCAGGCGAGATGGAACATGGCGGTGGACACGCGCTCAGTTAAGGAGTACGCACGTGAGCTGTATGCTGCAGTGTCACGTAAGATGGGAATTGCAGAGCCCAAACCCTTCAATGCTTTCTCTGGGTGGTTGCAGAGGTTTAAGAAGAGGAACAAGATCACCAACATTAACATTGGTGGTGAAGAAGCTAATGCTGACCGTGTTGTGGCTAGGAATTTTCCTCCGTTTTTACGTGAGATTATGGAGGAAGGACAGTACACCGACGACCAGGTGTTTAACATGGACGAATCTGGTCTTTTTTGGAAAAAGCTACCTTCCAAGACCTTCGTTGTGAAGAATGCCAGCTAGTGTCGGGGCAGGAAATTGCAGAAGGAGCGCATCACCATCCTGTTTACCACCAATGCCTCCGGTACCTGTAAGCTCAAGTTATCGATGATCCACACGGCACGCAAGCCACACGCCTACAAGAGCATGGACATGACCAAGCTAAATGTCCACTGGCTGACCGCACGTAAGGCGTGGATGTTCTCTACTCTGTCCCTCTCCTGGTTTGATGACTGTTTCGTTCCCAACATGAAGAAATTCTGTGAGCAACAGAATGTTCCATTCAAGATTTTGTTGCTGCTTGACAACGCACCAGGACACTCGCCCCTACTGTTGGATCGTCACCCCAACGTAAAAGTGGTCTTCCTTCCTCCCAGCACTACGTTATTAATACAGCCCATGGACCAAGAATTGATCTGTAATGTGAAAGCTGCATTCTCTGCTAAGAAGTTTAAGCTCCTGAACGACTATACCAACACCAAGGATGAGTTGCGTAACCTGGGTGACACCGATAGCAAGAGCGAAGACGACGAGGAACAACTTCTTGTGAAACAATTTTGGAGAAATTCAATGTCAAGAAAGCTGTGGACTTCTTGGTGGAGGCATGGGATCAGCTGTCTGTAGCAACGGTTCGTCACGCATGGAGACATGTGTTGCAAGGTATTCCAGGTGGGAGGCAGAGTCAATCTGTAACTGGTGAGGTTCAGACTGTTGCAGTAGAAGTGGACCTTGCTAGAGAAGCTGTGCAGAGTGTTACAGCTGCAGGCTTCTCCGAGACCACCAACGACGACATCCTGGAGGTAATAAGGGATCCTGATGTGACTGCCGACAAGATGTTAGATGATGATGACGTCAGTGAAGAGGCAGGTGGTGCGTCATCCCAAGAAGAACGCAAGTTATCGCATAGCAATGTAAGGGGTGCCATCGAGTGTATCGAGAAAGCCAAGCTCCTCCTTTCCGACGACCCTGACGATAACCGGTATGAAGTCTTCACTATCCAGCTGTTGCAAACTATGGAGCCCTACATCAAGGTGTATCACGACAACATCAACACCAGCTGTCAACAAAGCATTACCTAGTTCTTCCCCCGCAACCCACCACAGCCAGCCCAAGCCAGTGATAGTGACAGAGACAGAGACAGTGATGGTGACTTTGAGGGATTTGTCAGGGAGGCACTAATAAGTGTGGATGACAGTGATGATGACTCACCTGAGGGCCAGTAGCCTGCCCTCTGCCTCAGAACCAGCCTCCATTCACATACGCCGACCCATCTCTTCTACTAACATAAGTGTTAAACCTAACCTTGTTTTTTTCTAACCTCACCTAACCTACAATATATTATTCTCTTATTGATTGTTCTCTTCTATATTATGTGTGTGTGTATACCATCATAAAGTTAAGATGTTATTTTTACTAAAAAGTACGTATTGTGTCGGGAAAAAGTGGAGTTTGGGGGTTGGCCTGGTCTCTATTTCAATTAATCCCATATGTTATGTTGATCACTTTACGCGTTTCTCGCTTTACGCAGGCCGCCGTGGGTTCAATTGACCGCGTAAAGCAAGGGTTCACTGTTGTAATAATAATGGAAGCCCCTCAAAATCAAGGATGGCCGGCCCAAGGGCCTCCTGGTAGTGAATTTGTTAAGGTGTAGAAGCTGTCGCCAACACAACAACCACACCCTAATTTAACGAGCTGCATGACCCAGTGTCAAGGAATAGTCCGAGAAGACCGGACAATTCGCCGACTGCACTGGCTAACCATTTCTCCGGAATACGATCCGCAACTCGATAAGCATCCAGGTTCCCAATTACTGCTTGGTAGACAGAGGCAAATGGCATAAAGAAACTTGCCCATAGTTTCACCCTGCCCGAGGATCGAACTCGGGTCCGCTTGCTTGCGAGGCGAGGATGCTGACCATTATGTAGTATAATATAATACGAAACAACAAAGCCCTACAAATTAAATTAAGCAACGGGGAACTAGGTAACCAATCGCCGATCACTTTTACATTTATTCAAAATTTTTACTACGTACTATAGTAAACAAACGGCCTTGAGTTTCCAGCTATCTCCATCAGTGTTCGAAGAATCTTGAACGAGACTGTACCGTGTGCTCCCCATTCACTGAACCTGGTAGGAGTACATAGTGTTAGTTGTTTGGAAGTCATAAAATTTTTTGGTTTGCTGAACAAACTTTATTCTTTCTGCGCAGGATCAACACATCGTTGGGCTATCTTGACAAAGGGTTTCACTCCAAATGAAAACAACAAGATTTTAACTTTAAAATGCTTGTCAACTACAAGGTGGTCTTGTCATGCTGAGGCTACAAAAGCATTGTGCCTGAACTACAAAAGCCTATATGAAAACCTTTGTGGTTAATTATGATGAACCTGAATCTATGAGGTCAGAGGCAAATGGATTAATTGCTGGCCTAGGATAGCTTGAAACAGGTTTCACGGCAAAAACGTGGAATAGAATACCTATTCAGTTTAATAAAGTGAGCCGAACTCTGCAAAAGGAAGGTGTGGATTTGCTGACAGCCACATCATTGCTCGAGTCTTTAGAGGAGTTCACTGAGAAACTGTGTGAAAAATTTGACAAGATTGAAGATGATGCAAAGAACACCATGCCATGCACAAACCAACATTATCAATATGAAGAAAAACGTCAGAGAAAACGAAAGAGATATTTTGATGAAAGTAAATCACCAGATGAAGAATTCACAGAATCCCCAGGTCGGATGTTCAGAATGCAAACTTTCACTCTAATCACAGTTTAACTGCGGACTTGTCTTGCACACTGTAAAGAAGCTTTAGAGGACTAGCAGATGATTTTGCATTTCTAAAATGTTTCTCAGATCAAAACAAAGAGCATTTGACAGCTAGAGTAATCCATCTCACATCAAAATGCAGAGATGATTTTGATTCCGATTGTACTGATGAATTTGAACATTTTTATAATTTTATGATCAGATTGAAAGAGAAAATGGATTCACCACTGTCGATGCTCAAGGTCATATAACATCAGAATTTGGAAGCAACTTTTCCTAATGTTAGCATAGCTTTGAGAATATTTCTGTCATTGCATGTCACAGTGTGTGAAGCAGAACGCAGCTTCTCAAAAATGAAACTGGTGAAAAGTGAAAGGCGAGCTACAATGAGCCAAGATAAGCTGAAATGCCTTGCCATCATGTCCATCGAAAGCAATCTAACACGTGTGATTGACTTTGAAGAGGTGGCTTCCCAGTTTGCTGCTATGAAAGCTCAAAAGGCAAACTTTTAGTTAAATACATCTATAAAGTACTTCATCTAGATACAGTTGTTTCTTCCAATAAATAAATTAAAATCAGACATTCTGATTACAGTACCACAATTTTTTTCAGATTTTATTTTATTGAAAGGTAAATTTCTGTTTCTGATTAATCTAAGTACGACTGCTGGTAGTAAATGTAAGCATCTTAAAACTTAGAGAAAACACTTGAAATTGTCTTATAGTTTATTATTTTATAAGTTGAATTCACAAAAAAAATCATTAAATAAACTTCCTTTATTTGAAATTTACAATGTCTTTCTTTTTCCTTAAAAAAGTAGGGGTATGGGTTTCAGGGGGGCCCCTCTCGATAAAGTGCCCGGGGCCCTAGATTGTCTTGATGTGGCACTGCCCTGATGCTAATTAACCTGTTGCTGATTATCCTTCTGATCATGAGAAAACACACAAAGTCAGAGACTCATGGCAAGTGTAAACAAGAGCAAAGACATGGAAATAAGTCAGGGGCAGCGCGTAGAGCTCTCTCATGGCAAGAATTCGCACCATGCCACCACGAGCCAAATTCAAAACAGTTCTACCGCTCCTCTCCCAATCGTCGAATCTCCAGGGCATCAAGGAAACTTGCAGGGTATTTTCCCCTATATGTAATCAGCGGTTATTGGGATGTCGGTTTTCAAGATATACCTGTACTCCTGAACATGCTGATTAAGGATCTGTTGTCCACAAATTGGTATCTGTATAATTACTTGTCCAAATAACATCTCAAAATATTTAATTACTTTTCTTTTGCCAATTACTCGCCCATTAAATGGACTCGCTTCGCTCGCCATAAATTTTTATTTATTTACTTGATATTGGCGACTTGTAATTTTGGATCTCGGTAAAAAAATTACCCCGGTTACAGCCCTGAGCACAAAATAGTTGTATTAATTTCTGGTTCAGACCGTTCACTACAGTACCATACTTCTATTTGCAAACAATACTGTCAATACACCAGCTTTCAACTGAAGTTCCAGGCCTAGTTCCCCCCCATAATCAACTGTGCTCTTCTAGGTGCCCCCCACAACCAGCTGTGCTCCCTCTAGGTCCCCCATAATCAGCTGTGCCCATCTTGGTGCCCTCCCCATTATTTGACCCCTAATTATGCCACTGTTCCCAAGTTGTAAAGTTAGGTATCCATTTACAGCTGGGTGAACTGGGAGCACCAAGAAATTGAACCACCAACCCCCAGAACAGGAGGCGAATGCTTTATCCACTTGACAGCCGTGCTGCATATGCACCCCCTTTAAATCCATCTCCAGGTAAGAAGTTATTTAAAAGCAATGTAAACACAATCTTTATTTTTTTCATTGCAATACATTATACCATGGGTGAGTAGAGTGACAGAACGGCTTATTGTACAGTCAACCACAATTTTTTCATGTATGCAAAGATATATTTTCTTTCACATTTTGGCACCCATCCCATTAGCAAGAATATCACAATATTTACATTTTATCAAGTATATATAATTATGTTGTATACAAACAAAATTACCAGGTTGGAGGATTTGTCAAACTTCTTTCTTTATTGAGATCACATCTGTTTTAAAGAAGAGCATTCTTTAACTACTACTGTAGTACTCAAGGTATCTCAAATATCAGTACAGTAATTCAATGAGCAAATACTGGAGGTATTTATTGGTCGATAACCTATTTTGATTCTTCCTTAAATTTAAAATGTTTCTATTGTGTAAAAATGGTTGTTACCTCAAGTCCACTTATGATGATTTATTATTGATATGCCTGACATACAAATATATAATGATGTTACAAAATTGACTATGATCCTTAAGCCACCAAGTGTAATTACCAGTACAGTACTAAACAAAAATATATAATTTAGGATATACAGCTATACAATAGAAACAGCAGCTAATACTTTAAACTACAAAATATATTTATTAAAGAAGCACCAATCTGCATGATAAAGCATATTGATTGGTATAATACCCATGAATATGAAGGCAAAGAATATGCACTACATTGTTAGATATCAAAGTTATGTGGAAGATTTACCCATCATCCTTAATGTTGAGGCTTTACAAACTGCTCCATTTGCTATCTGAACAGGATATAGGATACGATGGCATTAGAATAACAAATCAGTAATATTGGTTATGGGACAACTTAACCTAAGTCATACCACAATGTGTTCTTAAATGCTCCACAAAGAAACTATAATAATCCTTCGACAAATGCTGGAACTGGAACAAATATTTCCTTATTTTTTCCCCATTACACCTTAAATGGTCATACTTGACAAATAAATACAAGGCAGGTAATAAACAGAGTTAAATGTTAATACATTATTCAAAATACTTAATAATCTCATAATACTCTTTGAACATTCCTGTGAGATAATATGAAGCGTTGTGAGTAGCATGGGCAAGCTGAAGAAAACGTTTCTTAATTTTTCTTATTTTGTAGGTTTGGGGCAATACATCATAAATATGTCTGTGGAAAATGTATAACTTTCCATAATATCCCTGACAGCTAATGGTAAAAACTACCTGTACAATAGTAATACAAAATAATACAATATTTTATGAGATGGATTTACAATTTGCTGGACTTTAATCAAGATGACATAAAAAACACAAGTCAGAATAGGTAATAATGAAAATAGCCACACTCATCATAACCAGTCATGACATTTTGCTTGCCAGAAAAGTGGGGGAAGATTAATAATCCAGCATGTTGTCGTTTGGTGAAGCCTCATTGTTGATAACTGCTGCAGCATTTTGCGCCTCCTGTCGAGTGATCAGGTCCACATAAACCTGCTTGTATTCGGTTGGTTTGTACATCATCAGATCCTTAATGTCTTTCAACTTAATTTGACAGGAGAAAAGGGCAGGAATCCTGGGTTGCACATGAAAGAGCATGGTTTGAGTTACCAGGAACCATAGAAAACAGATTTTCCCACATTTGGTCAGCTTGCCCTTGCTACTCACAAAGCCCTATATAATTCAAACAAAGTAGAATACTGTATATACTTCAGCTGAGCATTGTTTAATATGTCACTGACAATCTACATAACTTTAATATATATAAATGCAGAATGATCACACAGTCTCCAATAGACTATGAGTGTTAATATCAATAAGACACAAATGCTGGCCCATTTTATAAGGTAGTGTTCTGTCACTTATCATGAAACCATTACCTTTAATTATTCAAGAGTCGCCATGGGGCATCACTGACTACCTTGGTGTCTAAAATCTATGTATTGGTATTGTACGAATATTACTGAAAGACTTTTGTATTCTATAATTATAATAAAGAATATGCTTGAGCAATGTATAGAGTAACTCCTTGTAATAAAACAAACTTAAATATGCTACACAAAGAAAATATGCAACCATATTCTGATATTATTTTACTGTCTAGAAGTGTTAAATCAGATTTATTTAGATTTAATGAAAAATCAACAGCTTTTGATTTCTATCATGACAGAAAATCAGTCTATCAAAAATGCTTTTAAATGCATAATTTACTCTTAGATTAAATTTAGCTATTTAAAAAAAAGGAACTAGATAACATCAAAATATGCAGCACATACTGTACTGGATAGAAAAACAGTCTATTTCATCATTCCACTTCATATCTGTGGTGTCTTAATCAAATCATGGCACATTTATACTCATCGTGTTGCTCTATAAATAAAATAATTAAAGAGCATCATTTATTTACTCACTACACAAATCAAGGTTAATTTCTAATGAACAAAAGGCAAATTCCTTCATGGTCAGATCACATACCCGGTATACTGATGTTTTAGTCCAGTAACTTCAGTCATCATCTTACAGTACACAGCATCAGTAATGTGTTCTGATGAAATATAGTACATTTACTAAATACTTGTATAAATCATGTAGCAACCATAATGTATAAATCCCAATACAGTACCTTTTTCATCACAAATGCATATCTATGCACAATATTTTAAATTGCAGTAAATATGAAACTGCCCAAAACATCAAATAATTCAAAATGACAAACCTCAAAATACTACAAAAATGACTAATAGAAGCTAAGCACCCACCATGGGACCACAATAACTTGTCTAAAAAATTAAATAGGAATCCTTGCTTAATGCTGTAAGAGATTCATAGTGTGCCTTAATAAGTCTAATATAAAGATAGGTAAGATAGAGAATTTCTGGAGATGAAAAAATTATACATTCTTTAACTTCTTAGCCACACACCAGTAAAAAAGAATAATTAAATTACATAAGTAAAAAAAAAAGAGGTAAAGTGTGATTAAATAACTCATCCAGAAATAAAACAAATCAGTGTGTGGATACAGGAGTGGAAGCAAATGCAAATGCCAGGATCACTCCTCTCTACATTGTAAAGATGAGCAATAAATGAAAGAATCAATAACAAGAACTAATTTACCTGATCAGTTTGTAAGATAACAAGTAGCAAAGAGGATATAGGAATCATGCTGAATAAATGATAATGGTAATGCTCAGCACTGCATTGCATCACGTCTAATAAACTCGATACCATCAACCATCACTACATTGCACCTCTTTCTGTGGAGTAACTATAAATGCATCAGCTCTCAGCCCTTCAGAACATTAATAAATAAACATGATACATATTTTCTGATTTTAGAAGGCAGTGGATAAAATATTCTTCATCACTACATGTTTGAATCTCATTGTGGTGTGAATCACAATGGTAACAATTCCTCTAACCTTGAGAAGTTTTGCATCAAATGATGCATAGCTTCAATTGTACACGTACTCAAAATTTAAATTTTTACAACTTATATAATAAATAAAAAAGAAGGATTTACTACATGATATCATAAACCTGCAGTTTAACTAAAATAAACTTTCAGCGAGGAAACATGAAACACACCAATTTCTAATCTCGGAAGGATTCAATATTCTGTAACTCCAAACTAGAGACTACAGTACTTTCAACCTGCTAACTTATGATCAGATTACTGTATATAGAAATACAGTACAGATTTCGACCCACATACCTTGAGTTTACATCATTAACTCCCAACTAACATAGGCTTTCGTTCCAATGTAAACACCGAGTTTTCCAATTCCTTGGCAAATTCCTTAAGAAACTCTGCATAGACCAGTGGCTCCATATTGCGGCCAAGATGATATATGAGGAACCAGTCACCTAGGTTGCACTTCTTGGCAATCAGATCCAGGTTCGGCCTACCTGCCCAACTGCCACGAACCTGAAAACACAAAAATGTAAGGATTCATCTCAACCTTTCAAAAAAGAAATTGATAGAACCATTTTTATCCATTTAATAAAATAATTTCAAACATATTGTAAAATTAGTTTTATTGAGAAATAGAAGTTACTAAAATAGGGTGAAGTTTGCCTTACAAAACGTCTGGCACATAGGATCATGATACACAGTAACTAATAATGATAGTACTGTATGTTCAATGAACGAGGGCAGATGCAATCATGATGAAACAAAGCACGGGACCGTGAGGAAGCATGCAGGTAGGTGAACTGTGTGAAGGATGGAAAAGCAATTTCTGCATATATCGGCCATCTTGGATTTGACAAGTGAAAGTAAAGATGTGCTCACCCGCTGTTTACATTCTGCCTTAGCGAGTTTAGCCTAAAGATAACTACAGTGGTCCCTCGGTTAACGAAATTTCGGTTTACGAACTGCCTCCCATAAGATTCTTAAATTCGGTTGACGAACAAAAATTCGGTTAACGAATTTCTTACGAACCGACCTCAACATATTTTCGCTTGCACTGGCCGGTCAACCAGCTTTAGTATTAGTCCGCCAATACATTAATCGGTTCTAGGGCATAAATTCCTTACTATTTTAGTAAATATCAAGAAGTTTATACTATTCAATAATTTTAAAAGCTTAATATTAACTTTTTTAGTCATTTTAACAATTATTGAACATAATTGAAGGTAAAGAAACTAGTTTCTGGCATGCCATCCAGCCTGTTAACACACCAGACAGGCGTTAGTCTCTCTCTGTTATCAGTGGAGGTAACATCTTGCTTGAGACTCTCTTCAACGAAACATTTTTTTCTGTGTTTCCAAGCAAATTATGGGTCATTTTGAAATATATTTTACATATTGACAATATATAATGCAGTGCAGTGTTGATTTAAAGAAAATAATCTTGAAATACACCAAGAGAACTAAAATTTTATGGGTGAAATGGTGCCATGGGGTGACTTCTCTTCCACCCCAATGCCTTCTCTTCTTCCTTCTCCTCCACCTCCCACTTCAAATGCACATCATCATCCAGGAGCCTTCTACATACACACCTCAAAGCAAGTGAACTTTTCTACCATTTTTGTTGAATTTAGGCAATTTTCGGTGAGCTGGAACCAATTACCCAAAAACCCATTGAAACAATGGTTTCGGTTAACGAATTTTTCGGTTAACGAACAACCTGCTGGAACGGATTGTGTTCGTTAACCGAGGGACCACTGTATTGCTAATGTGGATTTTTCCTAGCATAAATAGCGAGGCGTTAAAACCCAATTAACATTTTTGCGGATTACCGTAAAATGGATGATTGTAAATACTTGTAGGGGGATACGAGTACTCCCAGTCTGTGTATACACTGTCTACATTCATGCTGAACTGTATACCTGTATCGTTTATACAAATGCCTATACAATTGTAAGCTTGCACTGTATGACAATTTAATGAACTGTATTATCATCATCATCATTATTATTATTATTATTATTAAATATTACACTCAAGATGTATTCTTTAGATCTTACATTTAATTCCTTGGGTTATGTAATATTACTGTACATGAAACGAATCATAATATTATTACTGTAACTACAGTACATACTCGAATGCTTTAACCACAATCATAATGGGCTTACATCATAAAAAATCTTTCTTAAATGATAAGATAATCAAGGACTTTAATTCATAATCTAGTTAAGAGTACAGTACAGTACCTAAGTAGTTTAGATACAATACTGTTAATACAGGTATTGGCATGTTGCTGTAAAATTTATACAATTCTTTTTTTTTTATGGAGATTAGCCCACCCGGGCACAGGTAATGACCCACATCAGGGCCTGGGGGGCGAAAATATAATACAGTAATAATAAATAATAACTATAATAATAATAATATATCTATTATTAGTAGTAGTATTACAAAAATTAATAAAATTAATAGCAAATTAATAAAAAAAACAAAATAAAATGATAAAAATAATAACCGTAAGTACTGTAAATACAAAATCGAAAAAAATAAATCAAGACTGAGAAATTATATACTGTACATTATATATGTTGTGTTGTCCAAGTAAGAGAAACAATTGAGAACCTACAATTGTGTGTAAATGAGGCAGAAAGACAGATCAGCAACCTGGGACTTGGTCACAATTTTCGGAGCTGCCTATCTACCTACTACCTGTAAAAGTACAGTAGTACAGTATTTATTTCAAATCTGAGTACAGGTATACAGCACATATTTTTTTCTATCACAGCAATAGGTGAAACTGCATAGAGAAATAGAAACAAATAATAATAATGACAAAGCAACAAGCTGACAAACAAAACTGTACAGATTGTTACCCTGATACCATATGCCAAATAACCCAAACAGATCAGATGTTAAAGCTGGAGTTAAAATAGTGATCCCTATCCCACACCAAGCTAACCACATGAGCACCACAGCTTCACATCATGGAAGTGGAAGATTGAGAATGGATGGAGAGGAGGGAAAATAAAAAAAAGGGGAGATAGTGAGAATTTAACATAAGAAAAAGAATTTGAAGGAAATAAGGTAAGATACATGATAAAGAAAGTAAAAATTGAGAGAAAAGAGGAGGTATGAGTTGGAATCAAAGAGAGGGTGGGGAAACAGGAGGAGAGGAGGGAGAGCAGGGTAGGAGTCAAGATCCGAGTGGTCAAGAGAAAGCCAAACTCCACCATGTCATGGACAGCCACTGCTCTGTTGCTCAACACAGCTTCTCAATTATTTTCTTTCACTGACTTACTTCTATTCCACAACTGTCTCATTACTGTAGTAGCATATGAAGTAAAAGATCATTAGATATCACCTTTTTTATTACCTGTCTCACAGTGTGTGTGTGTGGTGGGAGGTGTGTGTGTGTGTGTGTGGTGGGAGGTGTGTGTGTGTGTGTGGTGGGAGGTGTGTGTGTGTGTGTGGTGGGAGGTGTGTGTGTGGTGGGAGGTGTGTGTGTGTGGTGGGTGTGTGTGTGTGGTGGGGTGTGTGTGTGTGGTGGGAGGTGTGTGTGTGTGTGTGTGGTGGGAGGTGTGTGTGTGTGGTGGGAGGTGTGTGTGGTGGGAGGTGTGTGTGTGGTGGGAGGTGTGTGTGTGTGTGTGGTGGGAGGTGTGTGTGTGTGGTGGGAGGTGTGTGTGTGTGTGTGGTGGGAGGTGTGTGGTGGGAGGTGTGTGTGGTGGGAGGTGTGTGTGTGTGTGGTGGGAGGTGTGTGTGTGTGTGGTGGGAGGTGTGTGTGTGTGTGTGTGGTGGGAGGTGTGTGTGTGGTGGGAGGTGTGTGTGTGTGTGTGGTGGGAGGTGTGTGTGTGAGGTGTGTGTGTGGGAGGTGTGTGTGTGTGAGAGGTGTGTGTGTGGGAGGTGTGTGTGTGTGGGTGTGGTGGGAGGTGTGTGTGTGTGGTGGGAGGTGTGTGTGTGAGGTGGGAGGTTGGGTCATGAGGGGGGGGGGGTCATCCTAGTGGGTACCCAGAACATTGGGAGGAGTGTTAATAATGTACGGTGTGGTGGCAAGTTAGACATAACCCTAATTACCAGTTTATATAGTGGGTGTGACGTGTAGTGACCTTGTTACTCACTTAACGTATCAACACTATAGGGGTGAGTGGGGCTCGGCGGTCACCATAACGAGAAAACCTACAATATCCGTTGGTGTTTCCCTCTATGGAGACCTACACCTTGTCAAACAGTAGTGACTTACACGGGTGACAATAATGACCTTATGGTACCAGATGCGTGTGTGTGTGTAAAAGAGAGAGAGAGAGAGAGAGAGAGAGCCGTGCTAGGCTAAACATTAATCTCCCAGGAGCTGCAGCGCTCGTCCTCCGATCGACCAGACTGTTGAGGGACAAGTGGGTGATCATTTTCACTCAAAACTCGTGAGGTCGTAGGCGTCTGGGTCCAACCCAATACAGGCCAATCCTACAATGAAAGGGGGGGGGGGGGAGGGGCTGCTTATTTTGGATATCAATAAAAAAAATTAACTCTAGTTAAAGTAATAAGTGACGCCGTTTACAAAGTGAAATAACATGTCTTCTTTCTTCTGTGTCTTTAATGGAAATGGCGTGGTGTAGGCATAATGGTGGGTGGCTGTCACCTTAGTGGGACAGTTAACTTGAGTACTAACAATAACTCAAGTTGGGAGAAGGAAGGGGAGGTGAGCTGCATGCAAAGCCATGCTGGAGGGGAAAGCCACATTCCACACACCCTTGGGGAGGGGATGGGACGGTGTGAAGTATGAATGATAGATAGAGCCTTTCCCTCGTCATGTCACTAGGACCACAGTGTGGTAGTCGGCTATATCTGTGAGCACAACACTTGAGAGGAATTCCTCACATTGTACAGTATATGGCTGGTGATTCCCTCCGTTAGCGGTCCTCCATGTTACCTTCATAACAACACTTTTTAAAGTTTAATTATTTTCACAGGAACCACAAAAATAATCATATTAAAATATGAAATAAATTTAACTGGTGTTTTTAACCACGTAAGATATTACTCTGTACAACTGAAAATTATAATTTTCGGTGACGCCATTAGAGATGTTAATTAATTCATTAAGTGCGGAGTAGCTCAATAACAGCAAGTTGGAGTAATGAAGTAACAAGTAGAGAACCCCAACCACACACTGTGTTGCAGTACTGGTACAAGGACTCACTGGCAAAAGAGAGAGGGAGAGATACTGTGGGCTAATTTACAAACCCAACGTCCTTTCAAAACACAATAATAAGGTTGTGACAGAGTACTGTACTTGTACTATAATTAGTGGAAAGGTTGCCCCAACACTAACGGTGTTTACGGGTGCTACCACACCAGTAACGACAGTCATGGTGAAAACAAGGTTGAGGTGACAAAGGAATTAATTTCAAGAAATGGTCTATCAGATAATGTTTAATCTGGAAGAGACTTGGTAATATACTCGTCCTGTTCATCGCAACTTCCACGTGTCGAGGGGAGATAACACAGACGTGTTTGTAGAATGTAGATTCATTATTTGCATATTAAGTCACAGCTCAGTAATACTGTACAGCTGTTAACCGGACATGTCGACACAATATGGACTGGGTACCTAAATTGTAAAGCTCTAGGTAAACACCAAGAAACAATAATAAGCTGCACGTGGCCGTCCCTCACCACACTTAACCTGTTAGGGGGGGGGGGGGGGGGAGATATTTCGCCTGTCATAACGCCAATTCAGATTTTATCTAATTAATACAAAGGAATAAATTGCCTATATACAGTCAACGTTTATATCTAACTAGATTAGTACAGTCCATTACTAGAATTACGAGAGATTAAATATCTAGACAGGGACGCTTACCCTCCACGACACAACTGAACAGACAGATGGGTGTGTGGTGTGCAAGATGTAATACTATCTGTCCCGACCAATTCACGCTCGGGGGCATCAAAAGTTAAATTAGTTGTCCCAGGAGGAAACAAAAACATGAGCTACCCGTCTGTGTCACCCTCTGGGCACTCCTTCACTCCCTCCCTCCTCGCCTCCTATTCCCTTTCCTCCGTCGTCCGCTGCTTCCTCCACTGTGACGGTCCCATTATCTCTGTGGTGGCGACCTTGTACTCCTCTGTGTTCCCTCCTGATGGCCGCTATACTCCCTCTCTTATCTGGGTCATTACGCCCAAGCTACAACCCCTCCTCCCCCACATGTGCCCTATTTGACCCATTCTCTACCCATATACTTCTCTCAGCTTTCCTACTTACCCCAAACCCCTTCTTGCGTGCAGTCACCCTTCACTGCCTGCCTCCCTCCCTCCCACCCTACATGACCCTCTCCCTCCACATGCACCTCCCCACACTCACTTTCCATTGTTATGCAATACTCGTGTGTATCTTACCAAGGGTCTGCCCTTCGCCTTCACCCCCCCCCCCCCACACACACACACTCACACTCGCCAAGAGGAGACAATGTTCGGCGGTTCATTTTTTTTATAGTTTAACTACTTTATTGGAAAAGCTTGGAGTACAATTTGCCTCTTTTGAATTGTTCAGTCTGGTCTTGACACTGAGGGTGCTATCACCTTTCACCGCCACGCAGGACAGTGGTTCATATAGAGTAGAAATCATATTCTATTTGAGGACTAATCAGTGTGGACTAGCAAATTTGGGACAGACCGCAAGAATGTCCCCAAGCACCCCTGATTGAATGCAGAAATTACATAGTTCATGGTACAATAAGCCAGGTGGTCTGAAGTCTTTGACAATGTCACATTCAATAATATAATGTTCAAGCGTATTCAAGGTTTATCACAAAGTTTACATGCTGAGTGTTGGGTACAGCGCCACCAACTTGCCAGATGTGTCTGTATCCTAGCCTAATTCTGGCCACGGCTACATCATATTGTCTGGTTCTGGTCTTGTGCTGGCCATACCGGTACCTCTTGCAGGAGCGGATTCAGGAATATCAAAAGGCGGGGTCCAAAAAGTTGTGATTGGGGGAACATGGCGAGCACAGCGAGCCCACCCAGTTGGAGGTTTGAGAAGCTCCCCCGCCCCCCACATTTGTTTTTAAATCTGCCCAATATCATGGGCATTTTGAGGCCATTTTGAAGCCAAGTGCACTTGATATTAGGATATATTCTGAAGTCAATATAATTAAATGCTATTATATAAAAACGCCTTAGTACAATACTGCATTAAAGAAAAGTATTGGAATTTTCTGATGAAAAGGGGAGGTCCGGGCCCCAGCAATCCGCTCGTCTCACAAAATTTGTTATATTTAATAATGCTACAACTGTCAGGATTCTGTGCAGTTCTCGGTTCTTCAAGATCAGATCATGATTTCAGTCACCATGTCGTCCTTCTTAAGCTCTTAACCACCTCCAGCAACTGCCAGAAATGACCAGCACAAGACAGGCCACAGTTTAGTTAGTTAATCATTTTTTACACGTTGAAAAATCGTTGCTTACGGATATTTTATTTTTTCATGACCAAAGCAAACAATCAAAATCTACCCCAATATAATCTAATCTAATCTAACCCAAACCCAACTTAATCCAACCTAACACAGCCCGGCACAACTTAACCTAACTTAGAAATGGTAAATCTTGATAGTGAAGACATACAGCTTACGACTATTTGTAAGGGCAGCGAGGATGGGAAAAATGTGTGAGAAGAATAAAGTCTGGAGGTGAAAACTATACACCACCAAGAACTCGTAACCAACACATGTGTTCTGTCTCACTCGGTTGTGTTAGAATTAGATGATGATATTTCGACTTCACGTGTGATGTGTACTGGGTGAGTTTAAAATAGGCTGAGCGCGTCTCTAGGTGAAAATAATAAAGTTCGTTGCTTGAAGAAACATTTAAAACTCATTTCTAGGTTAGGTTAATAAGAGACCGCGTGACCAGGAGTGAACCACAGAGACCGCGGGACCAGGAGTGAACCACAGAGACCGCGGGACCAGGAGTGAACCACAGAGACCGCAGGACCAACAGTGGGTCACAGAGACAGCAGGACCAACAGAATATTGTAATGGAAACTGGAGCTAGGGAATGAATATAAAAACCAAAGATGGACCAAGATGTTCTAGACAAAAGCCAACAACCGCCAACACCTAAAGATATGCAGGGGTAAATCGGGCTGACAAGAGCCTGGTGATGCACTTAAGAGCCTCTTGGTGGTGCACAGCTGCCCCCCCCTCTCTCTCTCTGCTTCCTTTCCCCTCCTTCTCTCACTCATTCTACCTCTCTCTTTCCTTCTTTCACTCATTCTATCTCTCCCCTTCCTTCTCTCACTCATTCTACCTTTCTCCTCCCTTCTCTCTCACTCATTCTACCTCTATCCTTCATTCTCTCTCATTCGTATCACTCAACACATGGACACATCCGGATATTGCCAGATATCATAACAAGTGATAGACGGAGAACCACAGATACGGACAGCTGTGTGGGGGGGGGGGGGGGAGAGACACTTCACCACATAGATGCAAAAGGGGGGACAAAAACTCACCACCTAGATGCAAAGGGGGACAAAAACTCACCACCTAGATGCAAAGGGGGACAAAAACTCACCACCTAGATGCAAAGGGGGACAAAAACTCACCACCTAGATGCAAAGGGGGACAAAAACTCACCACCTAGATGCAAAGGGGGACAAAAACTCACCACCTAGATGCAAAGGGGGACAAAAACTCACCTGTCAGTTTCGATGTTTGGTGATTATTGGGATAAATAATATTTTTAATCTAAGATATAAATATTATGTAGATTTGTTAACTTTTGTTTGAATCTGCCGTTTAACAGAAGAGTATTTACTGATCATATTAGGATAACATTACCATAAACTGTTTCACTCAAAGTTCTGATTAAATGTTTGTTATTTAATGGTCGAATGTGTTAACCTAATCCAACCTAAGGTAACGTAACTTAACCTAACCTAAGGTAACGTAACTTAACCTAATCCAACCTAAGGTAACGTAACTTAACCTAATCTAACCCTACTTCCTCCTTGCGTCATATTCTATCTACCTTCACCTTACTTAATCTAACCTAATTTTAACCCAACCTTAGGTCAGATCATCCTGGATAAGAAAACAGATCAGATCATGGGTCACACAACACAACGGGGAGGTCGTGTTAGAAAAGGTCATCTTGAGTAGAGAGCAGTGACCCTCAACACACATCCCTTATACGGTATAAACAATGTCGCTGCCAGCCACAACCCAAAATTGTTTCTCGTGTCGCTCTTGAGTGTAAGGAGTGAGGTGGTATATAAGGTTAAGTCAGTCAACAAGGCGGCCTCTCATCCCCCTAATCCCCCATGACGTCATATCTACCTCGACCAATCACAACCCGGCATCCCTCACACCCCCTCCCCCACCAAGCTTTTTCTTATTTCGTGTTTTTGTTAGTCAGAGCAGCGTTGCGACGGCGTGAAAAATGGTTAGTTTTTTTGCATCTGAATCTACAACTCCTTTCTCGGTTAGGTTAGGTTAGGTTGGCGGAGAAGTGGTTTGAGATTAAAAGAACTAAAGTCACGGTAAGAGAAACACTGGCCGCCATGACCCACAAGTTAAATCATTCTACTAATTCATTGACCGAGAGATGCTGGCGCCCTCACAGCTGTCTCTCCTCCCTCACTACCATGTTATCTCCTCCCTCACTACCATGTTATCTCCTCCCTCACCACCATGTTATCTCCTCCCTCACCACCATGTTATCTCCTCCCTCACCACCATGTTATCTCCTCCCTCACCACCATGTTATCTCCTCCCTCACCACCATGTCCTAACCTAACCCAACCAAACTTAATCTAACCTATCCCAACCTAACCTAACCACGTACTTTATAGCTTCCTTCACCTCCTAGGCTGGCCCACCACACACCTCAGCAGCCGGATAAACAGCTTCTCCTGACGACCTAAAGACAGAGCAGATACGACACACTACAGCCCCGGGCCTTCTTCGGTACTGCAGTGAATCACTTTCACTTCAACTGTTGTAAATTTAAAGGTACTTATTCACAGATGGAGTAACGAGTCAAAAGCTTATTCATATTTATTTACTTTTTGTTTTTACTGTCACTAACTTTTTCTCACCTAACTGTAGACATAAGAGTTTACAGTGGGATGAAATGTAGGCAAATGCCGATGCTATTTTGACCCACTATGTTCGTTAAGTGGACCCCGTCATTAATAAGCTCCAATGCTAAACCTAACCAGTATAGGATTGGGGTTTGGTTAGATTAAGTTAGGTTAGGGGTTAATTCCTAAGTCCTCTGAGACCCATCCCAACTGCACTATTCTCGAGCTTAATTACTTTGAGGACTATTACGACTCATTGGGTGCCAAGGGACCAACAACAATGAGAATTACAACCGAGAGAACCCAACAACCCTGACCATAAGCAGCTGGCAGCCGGGAGACACAACTACAACACAGTACAGCACGACACGTAAATAATAGGATGGCGGCAACTGGCGGCTACAGCGACACTCACAAAAAAAAACAACGAATGGAAAGTTGTATGACGGAGAGCGAGAGAAAAAAATCAGTTATAAAAAATCAAGCAAAAGCAGACATCTGGGGGTGGGAGGGGTGAGAGAGAGGGGAGGGGTGAGAGAGGGGAGGGGTGAGAGGGGGGAGGGGGGAGGGAGGGCATTACGGCTCACAGCATCACAATGGCTCTGATTATTCGAGGGTTCAGCCCCTGGCCAGGAGGGTTAGGGGTATGACTGCCTAGCTACCCAGGATCTCGCCTAGCTACAAAACACATTGAACCTAGCAGTTTTTGATCAAGCCTATCCACAATCAGTAGAGTCAGGACAAAGCCTCGCCACTCATGACAGACCCTAGCCACAGCCAAGCCTCGCCAACTCATGACAGACCCTAACCACAGCCAAGCCTAGTCACTCAAGACAGACCCTAGCCAAGCCAAACCTTAGTCACTCAGAACAGACCCTAGCCACTCAGAACAGACCCTAAACACCCAACATATAGCCAAGTCACCCAGGGTCTCACTCACCCACCCAACATACACCGCTCTAAAAAGTTCCCCAATACCCACCACGACACTCGGGTTCACAATTTCCCTATATATAACACGTTACGATTTTCCCCAATACCTTATATACATATTTCCTTTATGATAACTCAGCATCCCGAAACAATGATAGCAGGGAAGCAATTAGTCAAAATCGGTTACTTAATTACGGTTAGGTTAGGTTAATTACCGTTAAGAAGGACGACTTTCAGACACACGGGTCCCTTCCCTCCCCTTCCCTTCCTCCCAAGACAAAGTTCAATGGGTGATAACTCTATACATTAATAACTGATAACTGAATATGATCAATACACGCACACACTATAAGAAGCTTCACGGTTAGGTTAGGTTGTTATCAAGCTTTTAGGAAACAGGGCTGTGTGTTTGTGCTGTGTATCAACTCACACCTCCTACACACCTCCCTCACACATAGCACATCTTGGCGTCACCTAATCTTATGGTACACTATACACGTTAATCTGAAACACCTAACCTAACCCATGTTCAATATAATAAATGATAACCTGGAAAACTGACAACAAAAACATCGTAGCTTCATCCAATCAGCGGCACAGCATAGTTCTTTTGGGTTAACCAGATCACGTGAAAATTAGGCACCCCAACTTATATCGCCTGAAATTTAACTATTCAAAAGCTAACCTAACCTACACTCCTCAGGTTACGTTAGGGTGTATAATCTTCAGGTGAAATAATATGGGGTGTTTAATCCTCAGGTGATCTACTTAACCACTCTCCTTTGAAACTGGACGCTGTATGTACTTTTTTTTTTTGGTGTTGCAAAACAATGGCCTCTGTGTGTGTGTGTGTGTGTGTGAGAGAGAGAGAGAGAGAGAGGTACTGGGTTACGTTTTCACTGTTATGGTGTAACAATGTATAAGTGTATATGGATCACTTAGTCATTGTTTGCGGTGACTGTGGGAGAGGCAGCAGTGACTACTTATGACTGTGGGAGACGGCCGTATGACTGCTTGTTACAGGACGCGACACAACTCGGGGTAGTGACTGGTAAGGCCTCCCGCTGCGCCACACTAACATTAATCTGGCGCGTCAGCTCTGCCGTTAAGAATAGTCCTAACCCGTGGCCGCTAACCCCTTCACCTAGTATCCTAGCGCTTGTTACATTTTGAAATTCCTCGACTTTTTGGGTTTTTTCACGTTCCATTATGGATATTAATATTTTTAAAGTCATACAGTAAATAATTTAGCGTAGATGTTGTTCGTGATGTGTGTGTCAAGTCTCCCGGGCCCACAGTGGTCGTGATTGGTCAACTGCTGGTGGCGGGTCAACACTGGTTCCGCCGCCTCCGCCCCCAACTCCACACACGAAATATTTACCATCCAAAAGGAAATTCAGAGCGTTATAACTTTCACGTTCTTCGTAGGTGATTACTAGTGCGTACAGTCATAATGAACCACGCCTATAATTGGGGGAGCAAGGGGAAACATTTGTGGGAAGGAAGTGGAGGAGGTATTGTGGTGGCAACAACCTTCACCACCAGCCAGCCAGTCTGAATCTAGTCTGCCTCAGGGGAGGGCCAACCTAACGAGAGAAAGGCACATATTCCTCACTTGCCTCTCCCCTACCTTTCTCTACCCTCCACTACTTCCTCCAACACTCGACCACAACCGTCTGCTCCGTCTCATCCACCTAACCATCTCGCTGTAGAGTGTAGTCTCTCTTTCTTTCTCTCTCATTTTTTTGGCCACTTGCAGCGGCTAGTTTATTGTGCACCCATACTCATCCAGTGAGCGGTAGTGCAAAAGGATTACAGAGTAGATTTCACAAAGGGTCAGTATAACTAACCCCCGCGGTCAGGATATAATGGCATTGAATGTTACACAGTATTTCAAATAAATTCATTATTTAGTTCTATCCATAAAGGATAACTTATTCGCAACGGTGTGATTGAGTGAATCTTGCCCCTCCCCCCCCCCACCCCGCAACGGTGTGATTGAGTGAATCTTGCCCCTCCCCCCCCCCCACCCCTAACATTGATTTAATTGGTTTACAAGAACTTTACACGTCCAACACCCAGCAAAAAGCTGCACCCAGGATAGTCGGGTTTACAGCATACAATAGTGGAGCAGGAAGTGGCCTGCTCACTTAAGTAAAGAATGGTCTGGTCTGTAAATGGATCAAAACTCACAATGATGAAAGTATTCACTCTCAACAATTTACAGTAAAGACAGCAAACAGTCAATTTTCGCTGTATAACATCTATGTTCGGTGTAATGAGCTGCGAGCAGACGTGTTACCAAAGCCATCAGGTAACAATGCTATGCTGTGTATGGGTGACTTTAACTCTCGTCACACTGTCCTCGGTGATGTCCAGTGTAACTCTAATGGGAGGGTGTTCGTGAATTACATCAATAATCATAATATCACTGTATACGACACAAACAAAGTGACACATCTGATGGGGGGCAGACTTGATTATGTGATTGGGTATAACCTAGTAGACAGTAATGTCAAGGCTAAGGTCATCTCACATCACCTAGTCAGTGATCTTTATGCAATAATCACTGAATACACTGTTGCTGATGTCAAGTGTGAACATCATCCGAAGCTCAGAATTAACATCCCAGATAATCTTAAGCTGCACTTCAAGACCTACTGTACATCCTCAGATGGTATGCTGGCTTCAACTAGGTCAATGGATGAATTTTGCTGTGATCTTGTAAATGTCATTACCACATATTATACCACCTGGGTTAAGTCAAGGAGGAAGGGGGAGCAGCACTAAACCGCCTCTGTGGACACATGACCCCATCCTCACCAAAGAAGGAGAGAAGGTACAACAGCTTGCCAACACTTATAAGGAAAATAAAACTAGTGATAACCTCCTGGCATTCCTCAAAGCTAACAGAGGATTTCGTGAACTCAAAGGCCAAGTGAGAAACACCTATTAGGAACAATTCTTACAGGGGATTAATAGAACAAACACTCAAGCAGAAGTGTGGAACAAAATTAGAGCCATTACCAAGTCACCCACCCCAGTTCAACTTCATCACAGCCCTGCAGAATATGCTGACATGCTATTAGACCAATGGTCTAGTGTGTCACAAATCACTTCCCTGCCTCCTGACATACAACAATATCTTAAAACCACACACCTTAATAGGGGTTTCAATATTGAAATAGCCTGTTCCTCACCAGACCTTACCGACCAGTTTCCTATAACACCCTGAGATTGTTGAATGAGGTCCCGAACCATCCACTGCTTGACCTGTATCAAATGAGCCTCACACAGGGTATTCTGCCTAAGACATGGACTCATGGAAACATAGTACCAATCCCTAAAGCTAACTCTCCAATCTTCAGGCCCATTTCACTCACATCCTGTATGTGTTAAGTCCTTGAAAGAGTTGTTCTAAGCCGTCTCATGTTTCAAGTCAAAGACAAACTCGCCCCTAATCTGAATAGGTTCATGCCTGGGCAGAGCACACAGACATGCTTTGCAGAATATCTTGTTCACTCAAAAGATAAGACACAAACAGCCTTCATATACCTTAAATCAGCCTTTGCTGTAGCTAATAGAGACATAATACTTAAGCAACTAACTAATTTTGGCATCCAAGGTAACCTCCTGACATGGATAAAAGGTTATCTGTCCAACAGGTATGCCAGTGTTCTGCTTAGAGGAGTCAAAAGTACCAGAATGAGAGCATTTGAGCTTGGCACGCCTCAGGTAGGAGTGTTAAGTCATATACTCTTTAATATATTGATGCACAGGCTTATTGCTGACATTCCAGTTCAGCCAAACGAGGCTGTAATATGCTATGCTGATGATATCTGCATTATGACACAGACCAAGCTCAGGCTCCAAGCCTTGCTGGATGTATTTGCTCGGAGGTCTGTGGACTGTGGTCTCACAATATCTGTTGACAAGACGAGGGTCCTCAATCCTCGTCCTGCTCTCCCTCTGCCTCTTGACTTTAACATTAACAGCATGCCCTTGGAACTATGTAGCTCTTATAAATATATTGGAATTTGTGTGAATGATGCAAACTTTGTCGGCAACCTTCGTGCCAAACTAATGCAGCGCATTAAACCCCTCAAAACCCTTGTTGGCAAGGGCTATGGAATTAACATCACCTATGCTCGTACTTTCTATCTTCACTTCATTCGTTCTGTAGTTGACTATCATGCTCTTCATCTTGTGACTATTCCGCCTAAACAACTCAACAACCTTGAGGTAGTGCAAAATGAAGCCATGAGCATCATTCTTGGATGCTCAAAATCAACCAGAATTGTAAACACGAGGAAAGAGCTCGGACTGCCCCCCCCCCCCCCCCCTCTCCCTGAGAGGATAGCTCTACTTAATACCGTGTTTTGTGTCAACGTTTTGAAGAACAATGGTCCCCAAACTACAGCTTAAAGTGAGTTGATATTCTATTTAAGTAATCCCGACTATCTCGCTAACCTTCCTCAAAAGACTCTCTTTGGGGCGTGGCTTCATAAAAGTGTTGCACATCTCTTGAAACTGAATGTCCCAATCACCCCAGACGAACCCATTAATGCCATTCCTCCTTGGCTGGATATATCAGTTCCTATTAATTACACTCCTGTTGGTAGTAAGCAAATGTTAAACACCGATGTGGTGAGATGTGTCACACTAGAAACTATTAACAGACACATTGAGAGTATTAAATCAAGTGAATGTTATGCTTTTACTGGTGGTTCTGTGCAGACAAACACAGATAGAACAGGCTGTGCAATTGTAATATATAAAGAAAAAGAGATAAGTGTCAAACAAGCAAAGGCTGAACAACTGGGCCAGCACAACACAAACTGAACTAACCGGAATCTACTTAGCCACAGCCTACCTTTAAGAAAATGGAGGTGGGGTGATATTCTGTGACTCTCAAAGTGCTTTGAAATCAATGAACAGCCCGTCAGGTTCTATGTCTAAAGTTGTATGTGATATTAAAAGAAAGGTGATAACTGCCAATGAGAACAAATCTCGCATCGAATTTGTGTGGATTCCCTCCCATATTGAAATTAGGTATCATGACGGTGCTGATAGACTCACCAATGAGGCATATAATTAAGAAAATGTTGCCCGTGACCTTGGCCTGTCCAAAGCTGTACTTCAAAACATTCAAGTCAGAATCATGAACTCTGATCTAGAAGAACTGAGAAATGCAGAGACCTGACAGTTGTAGCATTCGTAAATATGACAAATTTTGTGACAAGAAGTACCGGTATGGCCAGCATAAGGACAGAACTAGACAATGTGATATAGTTGTGGCCAGAATTAGGCTAGGATACAGACACATCTGGCAAGTTTGTAATGCTGTACCCATACCGGAACACTCAGCCTGTAAACTTTGTGATAAACCTTTAAAGCATACACTTGAACACTATATTATTGAACGTGACACTGTCAAAGACTTCAGGCCACCTGGCTTATTGTATCATGAACTTTGTAATTACTACATTGAATCAGAGGTGCTTGAGAACATTCTAGCTGTTTATCCAAAATTTGCTAGCCCACACTGATTAGTCTTCAATTAGAATATGACGTGCAATGTACGTATGTGAACCACTGTCCTGCATGGCAGTGAACAGCGACATCACCCACATGACTCTGACCTATATATGCTGCTAATGAATATGATGCATTTCTTTGTGTACGAACCTTTGCCCTGCGTGACAGTGAGAAGTGATACCACCCTCAGTGTCAAGACCTGACTGAATTACTCAGAATAGGCAAACTGCACTCCAAGCTTTGTCAACAAATTTGTTAAACTAAACTAATTGTTCCCCCCTCATCAGTAACACACCCCGCATCACCCCCTACCCCTCATCACCCCCTACCCCTCATCACCCCCTACCCTCAACATCACCCCCCTACCCTCATCATTGGAGGGGAACTTCTAAATAGGATTAGGGCGTGGTTGAATGACAGGAAACAGAGTTATATCCGACTGTGGTAACGTCACGAGTGGAGTACCTCATGGCTTAGTGCTCGGGCCCTCACTATTATAAATATTAAAGACACAGATGTAGGCGATGGCAACAACATATAGGACGAATTATTATTAAACCCGACGCAGATACAGTAAAAATTACAAGAAGGCCACCCAACAAACTTTTATAATGGACTGAAAAATGGCAGATGTAAATAAACGTGGATAAATGTAGTTGTTAAGTTAGGGAAGGGAAACAGGAGAACAAACTACCAGCTGAATAATGTAGAGTAGACACGAGAGAAATCCGATTATGAAGACGACTTGGGGGATAATGATAAAAACAGAAATAACACCTCGAATAATGTTCTGACAATACAAGTGTAATCAGTAGAGAGGGTACCCTGTACTCGAGGGGTTAAGATCATGAGGCGGTACAGAAGAGAATTACAAAGTTAACCCCGGGCATAGAGACAGAGATAAAGAGACAGACAGAAACAGAGAGACAGAAAGAGGGCAAGAGAGACAGAAACAAACAGAAAACTGAACTTACATTCCACTGAGAGACGTCGAGTGAGGGGAGATATGATCCAAGTGTATAAATAGAAGTTGGGGGTTAAATAAATGTGATATAGCTAAGGTACTTAAACTACGACATCAAGAGCCAACACGTAGCACAAGTTTTATATACAAATTTAACTTTAGGCGGGAGTTAGGTAAATCTGGGTTCGGATGAGATGAAAAAGTGAGCAAATACTGTCAACATTATTAACTCGAAATTGCTAAGAAGCTTCAAAAAGATAATGAGTGATATGGCTTGGTGTAACTAGGCCTTTGTTGTATGGGCAGTAGCGCTATTCGTCTCATCTTCCAACACAAAGACCACAATCACTCATCACCCACCTGCAGGAACAACTAGCACCACCACCCACCTGCAGGAGCTTGAAGCGGACCTCAGATGAAGCGATGATGATGAGGCGGTAGACGAGCCAGGCGGCGGTGATGGCTGTGAGGAAGACCAGCCAGAACCAGATGAAGATGTAGATCTTCTCGTTGATGATGTTCACGGCCAACACACACATGGTGTCGTGAGTCTCTAACGTGCCAGACGACCCGAACTTCCTGTAAGGCGCACACACGAGGTCAGTTAGTGGCATGGAGAGGAACTATACAATGTGTGATTAACTATTACACAGAGGGGACTGTAGCGTTGGTTGTTGTGGTCCATCGTCCTTGACCTGAAGATGGCGCTGAAGAACTTATTGAAGATAATCCGTCAGGGCGCCAACAAACCTCCCTCAGTAAACTGGTTATAAGGACAAACCTCTGAGAATCACACAATTCCCGCTGTGTGTGTGTTTGTGTGTAATGGTATAGCACTTTCTTGCTACTGGTACACTAAATGATATCTCAAGACTGTGTTTACACTTTACAGAGAGAAGTCAACCAGTATTCAAAGGCTTTGATACTATTGGAAACACTGTGTAATATTCAATACCACAGCAACCTGACTACCTGGGTCCAATAAAGAGCCTTTGTAATCTCTGCTCCGTAATCCTTGACACTAAGCTACCGTTCGATGGGGTGTACAATAAACTAGCCGCTGCCAGATGCAAAATATACAATCAATTAGTTTAGGCTTACATATCTCTAAGTCACGTTCAGTTACTAAATGGGTTATGTTATTTTGAGCCAAGACAGGTTTGGTGAGGCTGTCCTAAGACCAGTAAATCGATGACGATGACGAAATTAACGAGAGCAAACCTCGTATCTTTTAACACCACACCACATCTGGCAAGTGATCGGGGATGATGAAAAGGCCACCCATGATGAAAATCGGGAGCGGACGTTCATGGGGAGGGGAGATGGTCGATTCAAAATGTGGGATGGGGAGGGTGACACAAAAAGACTGGCCACGTGCCGGCCCGGTCAAACAACCTGCCATGGTTTTTGCACACGCGGCCTCGTCCTGGCAACACCCTCCTCTAAACACTCACCTCTCAACCTTTCTCTTCTTCTATGCTGCAAACCTTCTATTGTTCTGTGCTCCAAACCCTTTCTTCTTATTTTTCCAGTCCCTTCTCTTCTATCCTCCCTGCCTTCCCTTATCCCGAGGGAGGAGTACTGTTAGCATCATGTACTGTAGTAACACTGCAGGTGTGATGTATTTCTCCAGCGCTGAATTTCACCTTCTAGTTTGTCTATCACTAATTGATCCCAATGTCTTCTACTCCAACAGGTAAACACAACACACCCTTTAACTACTCCAACGGTGAAGCATCAACTTATCTGTAACAAGTAAACCTTAACTCGTGTAACGTAATATTAAAGTGTCAGTGTTGTCCTCACCAAAGAACTGACAGTAAAGAGACGGACAGGTGGTGAGTGGTTCAGTGAGTTACATCATTGTGTCCCCCGAAGCACTCTGTGTATGGTGACGTACACTGACCCTGTACTGTCATCTCTTAAGAACCTTTGACATAGTACTAGTATATTTACTTGCCTGTAAATTGTGTACTGTTGTGTGTATCTAAATGAAATGCTTCACAATGTACCTCGTCTGATGTGGTGTAATCAGATCCGTTCGTCTGTCTGTACCTGAATGACTGGGTCTCATTGCCTCTTCTGTCCATCTGCCTTTGATTAATACACTGTGGCACGGCTATTGTAGTAATGGTGTCCACCCGTCAACACCGTGAAGTAATTGTATCACACCTACACCTGCGTACATAGAGCCCAACTCTGTATATTAACAGGAAGAGAACACTAACACAAGGGTGTATGGAGACTCACCTGAAGGTGCACTTGGTGACGCGGGGGAAGATGCGAGTCATGGGGTCGACGCGCTTCTCGGGGTCCATATCAGGGAAGTTGATGACCTCGGTGCCGTACTTCATGAAGGTGCCGTCGAGGAAGAGGTCAGTGAAGTATATGTTGCCCACCACCACCACCAGACACAGCGCCTCACACAGGAAGAACCTGACCAGGTGGGAGAAAGGTAATCACTGCAGCAGGAATATTAACACAGTTTATTTTAGTAGTTTAAACAGTATGAAGTTAAGTGGCATAATGAAACATGTACAGTATGTGTGGAGGAACATAACAAAGTCTACAACTTCCCACATAATAATTACGGCAGGAAAGTCAGGTTTGGTCAACATGTTGTTCATGGTGATTCATGTAAATACTTCACAGAAATAGGAACTCGATTTACAGCCGATCACGTTCTTGTATGACGGCCAGTTGGTGTAACGTGAGCGGTCGATACTGTACACCCACCGAGCAGCGCAGGGCCTCTCTCACGCGTTTAATAATGAAGTTTAAGAGTTTCTGTACCGTGAACCATATTGGTGGTGATTCTCTTGTTTAAAACCATCAAGTAAAGTATTATGTACAGCACCACTATAAGACCCGGTGTAAGGTGAGACCTCCCCTTAATAATGTATGTACTGTATACCGCTTCAATCCTCAATAAATAAGATTTTTTTTTTTTAGTTTTATATTATCTGACCATTTGTGGATTTTATATATTATAAATGTAGTTATTCACCTTATAATAAAGTGACTGACACCCCCCCCACCCCCCACACAAAATATATTATTGTAGTCAGAGTTAGAGGTATTTTCGTCGGTATAAATAAGATTATTAATAAGAACCTCGCTACTTGGCCTTGGTGTTAATTCAGCCTCACAAGATTGGCCTTGATCACTCAGCCATTATGACGACATTAACTCCTTGTTGCCAGCCGACCGTAAACAGTTAATGACGAAGAAGGAAACATTCGGATTCATCGTCGAGTTTTGTTTACAGAGGAACACATCATAATAACCCGAGCCGACCCATACTCCACCCCAGGCCCTCACTTACCCCAGCTCCAGGCCTAACTTTAGAATTGTAGTCCATCCTGATACAACAAAGTTCATCATGTTTAGTAACCATTTGTTACTGTATATTAGTGTTTAATTCTGGTGTCTTTCAGAAATATCTCCCTTTGTCGGGAACTGAGTTACCGTTGCCAGCTCCTGCCTCAGTCTTCAGTCTAGGGACAGTTTCTTCATTAAACTAACAAACCAAAAGGCGGGAGATACAAGTCTTACTCTTCTCCCCTACACACACTTTCACCTCAGTTGAAGTAAATCCTTGAAGGTTATCACCGCCATCATAGGACACGTACGGTACTACTGTACATGATGTCTTTAGCGGAAGTGTGCCACCTTCAGCACGTCACACTTGGCCACACTACTGTCGTGTGGCGGACGAGCTGGCAACTGTGATGCTGCGAGTCTTGACCGAGTGAAGAGCCTGTTTATGGTAAACAAATTCTCAACTGACCATCATACTAATAAGTAAACCTCCAGTGTATTTTGTAAAGTATATTGAATGTCACGTCTCACCATCACATATTGCTGGGAAAACACTGCCGACACACGTAACACCAGCTCAGGCGAGAGAAGGCGTCACCTATCAACAAAAATCGCATTTCCAGTGTGTGATGTCACAATCCACGGCGCCTTTTCTACTCCAATAACCCCCTTCCATCCATCCTGCACCCTTCCACTGAACCTTCCTTCTTCACCCCTGTCACACTTCTCGAGCACTCACTCCCTCAGTTACTCTCTGCTCTCCCTCCAACAGCCTGTGTGTGGAGTTCCTCGGACTGTCTCCGGCGCCCGTCTATATCTAGTGTTGCTACATTATGGCCAAGTGATCTTTGTGTATTTTACCTCTTTCAACAGAATGACCTTTTCAGCCTTACTTAGGTAATACTGTACTTATAAGCTCATTATGTGACTTAGGTGCTCTTATTCTTGTGTCTATTTAGTCACTTTTTCCTTTAAATTCTTGTGCATTTAGACTAAGCAGCACAATACCTGGCGCAGGATTGGCGTTTTGTCATGACTCGCTCTATATTCTGTTGATATCATAACTAGTCTTCCTATATCTGGTATCTAAAAATTACTAACTACTACTTTTCTCATATAATTCACTGGGAAAATATTAATTTATTCACGAGAGGAGTTACTAGTTAACTTGTTACTCAGCACATTTGCACTAAGTATTCCTTGCTATTCCGAATACGTGTCATAAAATAAACATTATCTGCTTGTTTACTGCAAGACAGATTACAGATTGCCCCGGAGGAGGCTAGTTTATTGGGCACCCCCTTACATCCTGTGCAAGGTGAAGCGTAGAAGCGTTTACAGTGCCCAACTGGGAAGCATGCTCAGTTCATGCTTGCCTTTATGACTCGTGCATTAAGGGCGTGGGAGCCTAAAAACCTGCAAGACATGGTAGAGTGGAGCAGCTCGGGGTCCAGAGCTCATTTGACCCTTTTGGTACACAAAGAGGGTGTGTGGCCACCACTCTACTCACCCGCCTTCACTCTCCCCATCTATAAGTTAGGTACAGTCCCCATTACAGCTGGGTAAACTAGGGGTCTCCTGAGCACAGAACAGCGATACTTAGGACGAGCACTCTACCTCCTCGGCTGCCCACCCCTGCAATACAGCTCTAATTCTACAGGTTATAATGTAAGTGAAACGAGACTAAGATTTTAAATAATACATTACACAGGATTAATGTCATTATATAACAAACCGGTGTACAATTCGTGGTGGTTTGACAACAAGTGTTACTACCCAGGCGGTAACCACAAACACTGGCGTGGATAACACAGTAGCGACCAATGTTTAACTCAATTTTTCACACACCAAGTAGATGCTCACCAGTACAAGGCTACAGCTACTAGTGACACAATCCTAATATTAATAGTTTTACAGGAGCTCCGTATAACAGCGTGTTATCTTATCCTCTCAGTCCTCCAGGCGGGGACACTATAAACACAAACATACACATGGCAGCGTCTCTCCTGTACACCACTCACGTCTCAACCCTCGCCCCTCCCTAATGGCTCCCAGATGGGCTTGGGGATGTAATGAGCTCCCCAAAAGCCACTCACTTCATAAATATGTTAATGAAATTTACATTCATATACGACAAATTATTATAAAGGATTAAAGACCGCGCGTTATACTTAAATAGCCTAAGTGTTACCTGTGTGTGTGTGGAAGGGTTCAGTGCAAGTCAACAATATGGTCTACACCTTCACGCTGTCATACCAGGTAGGCCCACCATACTGCTGGTGTTGGTGTCTGACTGATAAATGTCATTAATTATTTAAGTAGTGACCCGCGACAGTATTAGGGGATCACACCAACAATGATCCTGTGTTCAAGGGACCGACGCTGTGGTCTTGTTCTATAATTAGTCTACATTATACAAGTGACCACTCCTAAGATCATGACAAACAGTACACTGCCTTAATGGATCTGAATTGGGTTCGTCGCCGCAGTTATCACAGTGGCTGGCCTCGATTGCCATGGGCTCTACTGAAGGTCGCAACACTCTACTCTACTCTACCATCATTTGATCACTCGCCCCAAAAAATAGATTCAAGTATACCCATTTCTTTCGCTTCCTGACTCAACCTATGAAACACTGGCCCACACATATCGTCCCAAATAGATATCAACAACATTTCAAACAGCAGATGAAAGAATTATTGCAAAAATACGAAATAAATTAAAGAATCAATATCAATACTGAAAAGTAAATTGTAAAGTACCTAACTAACAACACTAAATTGTTTAACCTTCCATGCCATGTTCTCCTTAACACGACCCTGAACAAGGAGGGAGGTGTAGGGAGCGATAAGCAGGTGATATAGAAATTAAGCTGTTTGTCTTCACTAAAAATATAACCCTCCAAGACAGTTTATAACAAATTGGACACTTAGCAGAGTGTGGTGCAGGGCGACCCGGACACTTGTTCGCCTTGTGGCCGAGTGCTCAGTTCACTCATGGTAAACACGTGATCACTTCTTGGTATCTTTCCAAGGATTAGGACACACTCTCAAGGCTCCGGCCCAACATTATCAAAGATGCTCCCGTACATATATAGTTTGATATGACGAAATTAGCTACCATGAAAAAAGGTCGTAGTCAAGAATACCAACTGTTTCTTAAGTCACACACACAATCCACATTATAAGACCTTTCAGCTGTTGTTGACATAGGCCGAGTGTGACGCAAACACTGACGAGTTCTGGGTAAAAACAACTGGTTCTCTGAGAGCTGGAGACGAGGCTATAACAAGTTGTTTACTGTCCTGAAGAAATCTTTTATGGCAGCTTTAATACTTCAGTGTATACAATCTACTGTCATTATTGTGGTAATTACTAAATGACCGGCGGTGAGGCATTACATCAACAAGAATTTCAAGGATATTTGAATCTACTCATCTCTGGCTATCCATCTCCGCCACATAGGTTCCCCAGTAATGTTGTCATGAGATAAATGCCATAGAAGAATAAACCTCGTACAGTTTATGAAAGACACACACTGTAGTTCTTCCGTTAGGCGCACTTGTACCTCACAGAACACTAATACACTTGTAACTGACACCATAGGCCCGGGCCTTGGGTAGTGAGTAGCCTCGGGTGGCCCTACAGAGCCATGGGTGGTGGTGGTGGGAGGGGGGGGGGGGGTTGGTAGGTCTTGTGGTCGGCAGTGAAGGAAAGTTGGACACGGTACGGTTGCGGCAGTAGTCGTCTCTGCCCAGCCACAACAACTAGGTCACCAGACAATCGACAGCTCGGCTCACAGGTTCCTGAAGCTACTCTGCATCTGTGTTCCCAAAGGCTTATTGTTTACTTGTTGTCAAGGTTACCGGACCATAATTACTCTAAACATTAACTTATCCATGGCATTAGTTTACTTCAGCTGTAAACACAACGCTGTTTTTAGTTTCACATTATGGTTGACCCAGGCAGCCTCCATAAGTCAAACTCTCGTATTACAGGACAGACACACATGTTGGGGTGAGATAATAGAAGCAGCAAAACGTGAGGCCTTCCCCTACCTCCCCGCACCTCAGCTTGTGGCGATGCGTTAGATGGAGTCAGTATATTGATCTTGAAACAGTTTATTTAGCCAGAAGAACACAGATGCAGAGTCGTTAATAATAATAATAATAACATGGCTGAGCCAGTTGAGAGCCAGAACTTTCTCTTGTAGGCACCTGATATATACTGTACATTTATCTAAAGAAGTATTATGAAGTGCTAAGATGTTAGATGTTGATGACTTTACATACATGGTGTGTGTGTGTGTGTGTGTGAGAACAAGAACACGTGATGATGGTACAGTCACCACGGCACAATACAGTACAGTTGTGGGTAACACGCAACACGTCACTCGTCACCATAACTCTCACTAAACCATTACAGGTGGAGTCTTACCAAATTACAGGTTACAGCACCATAGCTTTGTGCTAGTCACTGAACCCTCCGTCACACCATACCACAACCACTCCACCACACCGCCCCGCCCTCCCACCACAACGCCCCGCCCCCCCGCCCGCCCTCCCACCACACACACGGATCGTTAATAATAACTCCCTCCAGCTTATTTCAACTTGACTATATAACTGAACACTGCCTGTGGGGTGGGTCGATTAGTTAACTTGGAGAGGGATAGGTTAGATTAGGTTACGTTAGGTTAGATTAGGTTAGGTTACGTCAGGTTAGGTTAGATTAACTTGGATAGCGTTAGGGTGTTTAATCCCCAGATGACTTAAGCTGGAGTGGCTAATTCTCACGAGATCTCTGTTAATCTGAGGTAAAACTCCTCCAGAATTCAGTACAGTAACTATAATAAATTATACAGTACAGTAGTCTGAAGGTTTCATCACGAGGACTCAAGGGTGAAAGTTCAAAAGAAATGGACCACCTCACCACACCCAGATTAGGTAGGTGTACTGGTGAGGTAATGTACTGGAGTAGTGGTGGTGGCTTTTTTTTCTTTTTTCACGGGGAACAGCCCACCCAGGCACAGGTTATATTAATCTTCACCACGAATATGCCGGAAAAGCAGCTTTTAGAAGTGAAACAGATTGTATAAGTACGGAAACACAGAAGAAAGCAGAACTTGTATATTATTTGTAATTCGCAACCCATTCCCCAAATATGTAACTGTATATTTTCAGCCTTTTGGCTGCCAAGCCCTTTCAATAAACCGTTAATTATTATTATTATTATTAACATTCCACAGTTTGGCTGTGTGAGGAAAGAAACGGTGGGCACCGCGGGCAATACAAGTGTTACGAGCCCACGGCCTTACCGGCGGTACACAGGATGCCAAATCCACCGAACATTGCCCGTTAAAGTATCTGTAAAAGAGAGAGTGAAGCAACATTGCGGCGAAGAGAAAAGGAAGAAATATGATTAACTAAAGGAGGAGAGTTAATGAGACGAAATAAAAACATAAGAAAATAAGGGGTCTGCAATAGGCCGGTTTGCCTGTGCATGGCAGCTCCTGTCGAGAGTTACTACCACTCTCTATCATCCATGAATCCATCTAGCCTCCTTTTAAAACTTTCCAGCGTTCCAGCACTTACTACTAAGTTGCTAAGCTTGTTCCACTCGTCCACCACCCTATTTGTGAACCAGCTTCTTCCTATCTCCCTCCTAAACCTAAACTTATCCAACTTATATCCGTTGCTCCGAGTCCTATCCTGCTCGGATATTATAAGAACTTTATCTATATCCCCTTTATTGATTCCTTTCACCCACTTAAATACTTCTATCATATCTCCCCGCACTCTTCGTCTTTCTAGGGAATGCAAGTTAAGTTTCTTTAACCTATCTTGATATGGTAGGTTTCTAAGTCCCGGAATCATGCCTCTGATTCCACCCTATCTAACAGTTGGACATAAGAAGAGCCACCCCAGATATGAGAGCAGTACTCCAAGTTAGGACGAATGAATCCCTTATATACTTGAAGCAACTGCTCAGTAATGAAGTAGCTACGGCATCTGTACAGCATTCCCAACTTTCGGGAGGCAGCTTTAGTTATACTAAGGATGTGTGATTTCCAGGACATATTGCAGGAAATGGTGAGGCCTAACATATTTATTTTAGAATTTGGCAAAATGATAGCGTCCTGAAATGTGACTGGTGGGAGATCATCTAATTTGGAAAGTGTAATTGTTAAATACCGAGTTTTATTACTATTGAATCTAACCAAGTTTCTACCTCCCCATTCGGAGATGCTGCACAGATCCGCATTGATAGATGTAATGATATCAGCTCTGGAAACTGATCTAGTTTGGGAATTAGAGGGAAGGGGAAAATGTGAAGAAGAGTGAAGAGCAGAATCATCAGCGTAAGAATGGATAGAATTAGTTGTAGTGTGAAGTAAATCATTAATAAAAAGAAGGAAGAGAATAGGTGGAGTGGTGTAGGTGTAGTGGTGTAGGTGGAGTGGTGTAGGTGGAGTGGTGAGGTGGTATAGTGGTGCCCCAGAACTCTATCACGCTTCCTTAATTGGCACTAACCACACCACCAGCAGCTGCATCCGAGGTGTGGTGCAGTGAGTGGGCACCAGAGGACGCGCTGGTGAGTGTGAGCATATCAGGCGACCCCACACTCCCTCCTCACCCCTTCTGACACCCCCGGAGATATCTAGTGACAGCACCATACATCCACTGCTGTAGGACCATAGTGAAGGGGGTGCTTAGGACTAGGTGAGGGGGTCGTCGCAGTGGAAGGAGGGGCGGGGAGGAGCGGGGAGGGGAGGCGGGTTATGAGGGCTGGCGGGTGAGGGGGTCGCTGCAATGGAAGGAGGGTTGTGGAGGAGGCGAGGGGGTGGGTGAGGGGGTGTTATGAGGACTGGAGGGGAAAGAGACAAGGAGAGGCTATACCCAACGGCTCATCCTCTCTTAAGTCACGTTTCAACCCGCCTCACTGACCCTACCTGTAGCCAACCCAACCATGATGCTTGACCTTCAGCGCTGCCCCTCTCTCCTTCCCTCCCTCCCTCCCTCCCTCGCTCGCTCCAGGTCTCAGGTATCACAAAAATTCACCTGCGACAGTGACCAGCCATCCCCCTCCCCCTTCACTCACACCCCTCCCCATCTTGTCCCCCACCCCCGCCACACACATTCCAAGCGCTCGATCACAGACATGGCTAAAACGCCCTATAGGCCTAGCCAAATCCGAGCTAAATCTGTCTAAAAAACCTACAAGACTGGTTAGGCCTATCCAGAGATGGACGGAATCCCCCGGTGACGCTCAAAATACTGACGGACGAGGCGGAGGACGATGAGAAACCACAGGTGAGAGTCTGGTTACGATGGCGGGGTCACACACACACACCGAAGGGTCAAGAGCAGCCAGGTCAACTGTTAAGTTGGCCCATACCAACTCCCTCCCCTGAACCCCTCCTCCCCACCGGAATATCAACAGGTTCTCGCCAGAAGTTACAATTTCATTTAGGAAAGGAATGGAACCAGTGTTGAACAGAGGTGAACAGTGGTGAACAGTTCTAAAGTCAGTGAGAACAACTCAACAGTAACAGCCTCACACAGTGAGGTCCCAGGTACCTAGTGATAACTGCCCGTGAGATCCAACAGCAACCAGCGATGTGTTAATCCGTCTACGAAAGGAAGGCCCGGGACCACACCTCACTCATATAACACCATCTGTGAAGGAATTACTACACCACGTGAGGTCCCTCAAAACACCATCTGTGAGGGAATTACTACACCACGTCAGGTCCCTCAAAACCCCATCTGTGAGGGAATTACTACACCACGTCAGGTCCCTCAAAACACCATCTGTGAGGGAATTACTACACCACGTCAGGTCCCTCATAACACCATCTGTGAGGGAATTACTATACCACGTGAGGTCCCTCAAAACACCATCTGTGAGGGAATTACTACACCACGTCAGGTCCCTCATAACACCATCTGTGAGGGAATTACTACACAACGTCAGGTCCCTCATAACACCATCTGTGAGGGAATTACTACACCACGTCAGGTCCCTCAAAACACCATCTGTGAGGGAATTACTACACCACGTCAGGTCCCTCATAACACCATCTGTGAGGGAATTACTACACCACGTCAGGTCCCTCAAAACACCATCTGTGAGGGAATTACTACACCACGTGAGGTCCCTCATAACACCATCTGTGAGGGAATTACTACACCACGTCAAGTCCCTCATATCATCTGTGAGGGAACTACTACACCACGTGAGGTTCCTCACAACAACATCTGTGAGGGAATTACTACACCACGTCAGGTCCCTCATAACATCATCTGTGAGGGAACTACTACACCACGTGAGGTCCCTCACAACAACATCTGTGAGGGAATTACTACACCACGTCAGGTCCCTCATAACATCATCTGTGAGGGAAGTACGACACCACGTGAGGTGCCTCCTAACACCATCTGGGAGGGAGTTACTACGCGACGTGTTTGCTGTTCAACACCTACAGTACATTAATCTGTATGTTCACTGTATGTTCCTTTACCTTTCTCTAATGAAGGCTTTTGTTGAACCACCAATGTATGTAATAAGTCATTTATGTCCAATGTATATTTTCAGCCTTCGGACTGCAGAACTTTTTCAATAAACCGTTAATAATAATAATTATTATTATTATTATTATTATTATTATTATTATTATTACACACACTCTTGTAAACACTACCCCAGTACAGTTCCACAAACACACCCCTTCAAAAGAACGGAATACAACAAAAATTAATAGAACTGAGATCAACAGAAAGTTTAACAGAAAGGCGGAATCTTACATAAGAAAACAGAAGAACGGGCCCCAACAGAAATATTAACAGAACAGAACTAATCGGGGATCATATGAAGAATCTCCCCCCCCCCCCCCCCCATAAGTTCCCATGTGAAGAATACCCCCCCCCCTTTATTTCAAAGATGCATTGTTTTCCTTCTTTACTTTTTATTACTTAAGTTTTTTATTTAATATATTAGTTAAATCAAGATGAGAAAATACAACATATGCAGAATAGTTTATTAAACTTGTCATCACATAGGGTACTGAAGAGAGATACGAGTACATAGATTCTCATAAGCATTATTATAAAATCGGTCAGGCCACATAAATTCCTGCAGGTATGAATGAAGAACCTAACCTAACCATAACCTAACCTACTGGTGAGGTCTTGGCTACCTGTTGTGTCCCCAGTGATCATGTGAAGAACTCTCTCCCCCCCAGGAAATTCTTCATATGATCCCCAACAGGTAACAGAAGAACGGAACTTTACTTAAGCTAACAGAAGAACGAACCTCAACAGAAGACTTAACAGGGAGAACAGAACGACCATAAAAAAAACAGGAAAACGTCAACCCACATTTGAAGTCAGACGGAAACCGCAACTCGTAACGAAAATTGAAGGCGGTCAAGCTAACCCGCCAAGACGAGCTGACCCGCCAGGACGAGCTGACCCGCCAGGACGAGCTGACCCGGAAAGACGAGCTGACCCGGAAAGACGAGCTGACCCGGAAAGACGAGCTGACCCACCAAGACAAGGTAGCCCACCAAGGCAAGCTAACCCACCAAGGCAAGTACCAAGGTAGCAACACAGCAGAAAGGGAAGGTAAACCAGAGCCGTAAAACAACTGGAGGACATTAATTAGTTTAAAAATGTCTGGTGAGCGACCGTCCCTTGTGGCTCACCGTGATAACTCTCACTGCCCGTGAGAAGAAAAGTGACTGTTGAACCACAGCGGTCATCTGCCTCAAGCGGTAAACAGTTGAACCACAGCGGTCATCTGCCTCAAGGGTAACCTAGCAGGAATTACCCCCCCCCCCCCCCCCACCCCATCGCCCCGGGGGCCATTTCAAGCCTTGACCAATGGAGTGTTGGGGAAGACGAGCCTGGGGCGAGGCGCCACGTGGAGTGCGCCAGACTGTGGTTAGACCAGACCCACGGTATTAGCTCAATCACTGTCCTCCCTAGAGATTTAAATGCATCATAGAAAGTTATGGCTCGACTAATTGGCGTCGACCCGATACAAAAAGGTGACAGCCTGAGGGAGTGAACAGAACGTGGACGACGGTGGATGCGTACGACAACTTTAATTTTAAATTTAGAACTTTAAATTGCACGAAAGATCACTGCGCTGTAAATAATTATTTTCATTTTCATAAAACGTGGTATAAATAACACACACATTTACTGTATATTTCATGAATAAACACCAGTCACTTCTCGCCCGCCCTGTGTGTTGACTCTACCAAACACGAGTGACCACATCCTCACCCAAGTTAAACCTCGGCGCCTTACCAAGTAATCACAGCATGTAGGTCAGTGACCTTCACAGTCTAACACAACCATGGCACCCTGAAGGAGGATATTAATGGAGTTTATATTAATATACTGTGCATACATCATTGAGACACAGACGGACACATCGCTCTAGAGTACAATAAAAGCGGAAGTGTAGACGAAGACACGTTAAAGCGAACGAAGAAAATCGTTATAATAGTAAAGGATAAAAAAACACGTGTAACGGTGAAAGAACAAGTCTCGATACTTAACAAGATGAAACCATATTAAAAATGAATAATACGCACAGTCGGAGACCTACTACACAAAGTTATGTTTTAGTGTTGCAGTAGTGAGCAATGTAAGCCCTGAACCTTCACTGTCCAGGTACTGGCTGTGCCTCACACCACTAATGACTCACACCTCCCCTGGTGGGCGTGAGAACGTTTAGTTGTGTGTGTGTGTGGTTCATACACTCACTAACTGGGAACACAAACATATAATTTCATAAACTGAAAAGTGTGTTCCAAAGCCAGCTGCTATAATGGCTGGTTTACACAGTGGTCGCTTTACTGCCAAGACTTGGGGTCAAACAGAACGCTTCAAGGTAAGTTGTTACATATTATGGATGCCCAAAATAGCTATCTCAAACATCCCCTAAAGGTTTATATTTACAAACTTCAATGTTTTACAATATACTGTACATATTTACGGAATCCCTCCAGCATGGGAAAGTAAATACCTGTTAAGTTCCGGTGCACCTCCCGGGAACCATCTACACTCCTGTACTACATGTGGCGGTGGAACACTACAAACCGGTCCTCACGCGGGCATCATCCTAACATTTTTACCAACCCACAACACCATGACACTGCTCCACCTCTTACTGAATAATTGGTTTTTAAAATGCACCTAAATTATACTACATGTAAATTAAACCAAATTTACGTGACGAACTAGTTACTAAAACACATTCTGACCGTTATTACAATTGAACAGACAAAGGACTAAAAACATTCCATCTTAGACAAATGCTTCCTACTTCTCTCTGATGGACATAACCTAACCTAACCCATTATGCTTCTGCAACATAACTTCTTTTTTTAAGTCATTTGATCATAAGAAGAAAACAACACCAAGAAGAATATTTACACATCATCAAACATACACACGGTATACAATGACCCTCACTTAGGCTCCGGCTTTTATTGTACCACCAAAACCGTTTTATCAGAAATTACCATGTAGATAGATAGAAATTACCATGTAGAAAATTGTAGATAGATAGAAATTACCATTGCAATAAATATATTTGCCGACTAGACATGATGCTGACAGCTCTCTCTCCTCTTGTTCCACCTTAATACAACCCATCTTGTTCTGCTTCCCTCCCTTATCATGTTTATGTATATCAACTCCACTGTAAATTATGTATATACTTATAATATATTGTGAAAAATTAAATAAATGTCGAACTGATAACCGTGGTAACATTCTGATATGTTCTTATTACCACCATGCTATGTGTACTATTCCAGATGATACTAAATGTTACATAATACTTCCTTGAGATAAATGTACAGTACAGTATATATCAGGTGCCTTCAAGAGAGCTCTGGCTCTCATTGGCTCAGCCATGTTAATATTATTTTTTTCGACTCCGTATCTGTGTTCCTCTGGCTAACTAAACTGTTTCAATATCAATATCTTTATGGCATCGACCAAGGCGACTTATAAAATACCCGCCAGCAGAGCGCGCGTAAAAATTCAGACTAGTAAGAAAAACTCTGGCACCCTGTCATAGTCTGGTGGGTGTCTGGCTGCACCCACCCCCAGGTGACCCTCCATACGTGGCTTGGAGTGCTTGTTGTGGTGGTAGACGGTTGTTGTGGTGGTGGTGGTAGATGGTGGTGGAAGAGGCTGATGGAAGGCGTGAGGAGACAGGTGGGGGGAGTGGGGCACAAGGAAGAGGAAGGGGAAGAGGAAGGGACATCCATCGTCGTTTCAATGGGCGTGATGCTGTGGCGTGAAAGGTGTTGACGGAATACCTGGACGAATCAGTTCTCGCATAAATATTGGTGGGGTGAGACGGGAGGGGGTGGGGGAGAGAGTAGACGGGTGGGGGAGAGAGTAGACGGGTGGGGGAGAGAGTAGACGGGTGGGGGGAGAGAGTAGACGGGTGGGGGGGAGAGTAGACGGGTGGGGGGGAGAGTAGACGGGTGGGGGGGAGAGTAGACGGGTGGGGGGGAGAGTAGACGGGTGGGGGGGAGAGTAGACGGGTGGGGGGGGGAGAGTAGACGGGTGGGGGGGGAGAGTAGACGGGTGGGGGGGGAGAGTAGACGGGTGGGGGGAGAGTAGACGGGTGGGGGGGAGAGTAGACGGGTGGGGGGGAGAGTAGACGGGTGGGGGGGGAGTAGACGGGAGGGGGGGAGTAGACGGGAGGGGGGGGGAGTAGACGGGAGGGGGAGAGTAGACGGGAGGGGGAGAGTAGACGGGAGGGGGAGAGTAGACGGGAGGGGGAGAGTAGACGGGAGGGGGAGAGTAGACGGGAGGGGGAGAGTAGACGGGAGGGGGAGAGTAGACGGGAGGGGGAGAGTAGACGGGAGGGGGTGGGGGAGAGAGACGGGAGGGGGTGGGGGAGAGAGACGGGAGGGGGTGGGGGAGAGAGACGGGAGGGCTTGTGAACGGTTGGCGTAACAAGTTGTTAAAGGACTATTAGCGAGACCTTCATCTGCTGCCACTAGGTCAAGGTCCCCACCAGCCACCGTCTCGCTTTTGCTACTGGTATCCGGGAGACACTGTGGGGGGTAGGGGGGAGGGGGGGGCATTACGACCGACAGACACACTTGTGAGTAAGCAATACGGTTATTAAACGGCTAAAATACAAAAGAAAATATTTATATACCAGGAATTAAAAATCAACTCGCTATGAATCAACACCCAAAAGTACAGTCGTTATAAACCAACATATAAATTATACCGCACATAAACCAACAGTCGTTATACAGGCAAATAATAAATGTATATAAACAACACCGATATACACATTTATAACGCTACACTTACACTCTTATCACAGTTAATTACGGTACACTATTCGTCGTCACCCGGAACTATAGTACAGTAAACACGTACCATAGTAAGACGCTTATGACACTCAACCCTCTTCTCCTACCACCAGTGTCACTCACCCTAATACCGTAACGTCTGTTCAGGAATCATATATTGGGGTTGTGATGCAAGAATTATTACAGGGATTCACAGATGACGTGGTGTATATTTCTTTAAGTCTCCGTCGTGTACAGGAGGTCAACTTTATCTGAGATGAATGTTACTTTATCTCCCCTCCCACAACCCACGTTCATCCCCGTACAGTTAACGCCTCGTGAACACATCTGCTCAAAAGCAAGAATGGCATTACCCCTGAACCCCTTACACAGGCCCTTAAAACAGAGGAATTCTTGTCTTTACGATATATGGCAACACAGACACGGTCCTCCAGCCATCCGGACAACTGTCAACCCCTTTTCGTCATTTCATGTCATCGTTACATGCCACAATACACACAAAAAAACAAAGGAGCTGCATTATAACACGTAAAAGTGACAGTAATTCAAGGTTATCAAAACTGGCTATTGCGCCAAGTAAGACAACCATTTAATATCACAGTAATTACGGTAAAACGCAGCGTAAACCTATGTTATCAACCCCCTCCCTCACACACCTTACTGTACATCCGGGGAGTAAATGATTAACTGTATATTTCTTCTTTAGGTTAGTGTCGGGCGGTGTAATTCATCCTTCTTTTAACCGCATTATTCATCATTCATCCGGTATGGTCATAATACAGCTAGTGTTTTGAGGCGGACTATCATTGATCACAACTAATCGGTACAACACTTCTGATCATGCAGCAGTGTAATAAACAAACCTGAATACCCAGTTGGAGACAAAGAGTAGTGGAATGTTAACAACTATATCTACCTTACCTACAGATGGATTCAAGGCCATCGTAACCCTCACCAGACTGTTGCTATAGGGCAGCCCACAAGCCTGCGTATCTACTGAAAGTTCCTCACACAGGTCTTAAGCACCTTTAGGGACAGGCCAAATACAACACAATAAGCACTTAGCCTTTGGTATACCAGGAAGCAGTGTGGCCAGTATTGCATTTGACCATCAAGACACCGGGGTGAACTTGTATCCCTCATATTTTACAACTTAAACTAGTGTTAAGTAAGTTAGTTTTGCCTGTGGTAATACTGTCTTGACTTTAAGATATTTGTTTCATCTATACTTTTTGTTGACTTTATAGTGTTGCTTCTCAATTTATAAAGGCAGTACTTTATCGTGGGCAGATGAGGACTTGATATAACAGTACTAATTCCCTCCAGTTCCGTGTCACTGCACCATCGCATTTCTCAATCAATATTTGACACGCGCACACACACAACAAGTCCACAGCTAATAATCTTGTCTGAGCTGCTCCAAGATGTCAACAGTCTTCCCGAAATTTGCATCCAGCACACGAACTAAGGTCATCACAGTTCAGAAAAAAAAAAACAATATATGGTACCGTTCCAAATACAAAGGACCTTGTGTTATTGGCCCATCACGTAGGGAACTATTAGGAGGAAACTAATTAATGAGTGTTTAATGTGTCCCGCAAGGAGGTTATAATAATTAAATAATTACTTCGTCTGCAGTGAGTGAGTGTGTGTGTGTGTGCGAACATAAATGACTGATATACTTTAATAAGCAATCACTGTCCTGTAAGTAACACTGATTTGTATTACAGTAAATAACATGATGTCCTTGGCTTACCCCTACAGTATGTAACAACAACACATTCAGCAAGTTTCATCCCTCTCTGTCTTATGTAAGTCAAGGCCACAAACCACCGCTACAACACCTCTCGTTTACCGTAACTTCAGCCATCTTGCAAACACAACTACGGTAACATCAATCACTCGCTTTGCTTTACAGTAACAAATGCGTTTAAGAGAACCTAATGTACGTACACTTTCTTTACCAGAGTCTGTAATTAACCAGGCAATGTTACCCTTCTTCTTTACATTCTAAAATATACCTCAGTTTTCCTGTGTTAATAATACCGAGTTTGGATCATGAACGGGCAGCGAGAATCATGAGCAAGAGCGAGTTGAAGGCGCCAAGGACAGCCAGTAAGATCCTTGTAAACGGTTTCCTGGGATAATAAGAGGCGATGGTGGTATGGATAACGGAGAGAAGCAGTTGAATGTTGTGAAAAAGGTAGATGAAGAGAAAAAAGATAACGATAAAGAGACTGGAAATGGAGGTGATAATAGGAATATAAATAAATGTTGACCGAACTTGAACAAACACACGAGAAGTTTTCAATGATAAAATGTGTCGTGAAGCTTCGAGTCCAACACCAGGATCTATCCCGAGAGAGTGAGAGAAAACTTTGCTAGTGGCCTAAATGTAACCTTTACCTTCACTCAACTCGATCATTACCAACAAACTTGTATAAATGAGTTTGAAGTCTGATTTCAAACGGTGAGGTCTAAGTACTAATCCTTCATAGTAATATGGTACCTGGACCTTGAAATTTCCCCGGTGACAAAAATGAAAAGGAAATCAAGTGTCCGGAAAAGGCTTGAAGGCGGCGTCCAGCATAGGAATCACCATGATAACACCACCTCAAAGGACGTTCACCATATAACTAACATGGATGACCCCAGGTATAGTCTGGCGATCTGAAAACAAAGGCTCGAGATATCGAGCAGATGAAGACCTCAAAATCATCATATATATTAGAGAGGTTTCTAGGTTTCTACCGTGACCCGTGTGTAGTGTAACCCTATGATGGTAACACAATGCAGGAGGTAACAGCGCTAGGCCTCGGTAACAATGGCATAAATGGTATTCGCCACACTTCCCTTGGGTAACCCTTGAAAATTAAACCCATCGGAAATTTGAGAGTAACATCCCCCAACTTTGGATTGTTAAAAGTCTTAACATTTAAAACACATCAACAATATACAAACAAAATTAATAGCGATACCCTGATTTATTTTAACATTAATATAACAGATAGCTTAGCAAAAGTATTATTGTTAAGTGTCACTGATAACGAAAACAGTGACTTGGTACCGAAAACAAAACATCAAGTGAAAATCGATAAAATGGTCGCAAGTGTTAAACAAGAGAAGGTTAAGGCAAGATCTAGTAATGCGGCACCACCGACCTTTAAAACAAGCTGTCTTACCCACTGTACACACCAGCTTACCACAGCTAACTCAGTGCCAAGTATCACCCCACGTGTATGAACAGTTCAGATGGAAGTTTTAAGGATTTTTCCGTTTCGGCAGCGGATCAATCAGGGATAAACGTTCAGTATAATAGAAGCTGATAACCCGATCCCCGACAAGCAAGCTGAATGTTGCCTTCCCCATTAACATAACTGTAAACCCGTTCAAGTGGCCTGTCTACAGAAAACTTTTACACATCTGAACTGAATAAAATACTATTGTAAGTATAGTATCTTTTTTTTTTTACGGCAAAAATTACAAATCTAAGAGACGTAAACAGGTTCTGTAATCTCGTGCTCGTAACACACCAATGAACAAAACAATTTCTGGCAATGATTCAAGGTTCACAGTCTGTGTTGACGATAACGCACACGAGACATCTATAACAATGTACAGGTATAAGAGAAAGATATGAGGCGAGATGGTATTTATAAGTTATGTCCTTACTTCTGTGTACGTCAAGGCGGAGGGTGCAAAGTGACACATTATAGAGCAACTGGCAATCCTATTAAAAAAAAAGGAAACCTGAGAAATTCAAAGATATTTAATCATTGCGAACAAACATTCAACAAGAGACACTTCTATAAACCTTCGAGACACTTTTTCAATATCTTGTAAATATATCTAATGAGCCAGTTAGGTGCATCCTTACATCTTCATCTACGGTATATAACCCAAATTTTGACATGCTTTAGGTAAATCGTGGGTGGTGAAGTAAGGTAAACACAACACCTTGAGCAGTCACCTTCTACACCACTCCTAGATTTTTTTCCCTGGAGTTATTTATTCGGCTTTAATCTTTCTTTGTGACACTCGATTCCCTCTACATAACTTTATTATATGATAAACGAGTTTTTCCCACAAGGTCATTTGGCTATTATTCCAACACGTATACAGTCATATTCATTACCATTATATATACTGTACAGTGTACATACAGCCTCTGGTCGATCACCAAACAATGCAAAGAGCCACAGCGCAGGTGGTGACAAGGCCCTGCTGCATAACCCAGGAAATACATTTAATACACAAACATCTTAGTTTCTTCTTTACTTATGGACTTTTTGGGTCACCTGAAGATTAAGTCCCCAGTTTATTTCATCTGATGATTCAATCTCCTTGGGGTTGGCGTTAGGGTGGTTGACCTTACTGTGGAATAAGCCGGCACTAATCTTAGGTGATCAGACTTTTCCCATGAGTGTTACAGAGAACAGTTCATCTGTCATATCAACGGACTTGTTATATTCTGGAAGGACCAACACCATACCAAACCCGCTGTAACTGTAAGGAAAGACACAAGAACATCACTTACGTGGTATCGATTCAATTTCCAAACCAGATTATCCATTCTTAAGTTATCGCCGTATATATTAGCCAGTTTTAAAGGATACTCCCTACTGTACGCTCTCTCTCTACATCTCTCATCTACTAAAATCACCCTAATCCTTACGCGCACTCCTAACCAGGTGAAGTTTAACCTTTATATAGTTTCGTGTGTTAATGTCTCGCTACACGACTGGTGACAGAGATGAAGAGAGACGCATCAAAATCGTAGCAAACAATGCACCAACCGGTAATTCAGGACGATTAAATCATCTCTATGTCACTCACGAACTCCGACGTCAACAAGACAAGAGGGTAGTAGCAAGTCTGTCAGGGAGCCAAGCTGAGTTGTAATTTAAAATATGCTCGCTCACTCTTTATCCTCATCACTAACTCCCTTCAACGACCAATATATAATATACCCTCAAATACAGTAACAAATAATTATGTGGTATGTATTATTAAGATACACACTAGTGAAGATCATGACAACCTCCCTAGACCAACATCCGCCAGTAGGGTCGGCGGAATATGAAATAAGGCCCTTAAAACACCTATGTATGAGATAGGGTAGGATGTCTAGTGCCTGTACCGACAGACAATAACTAACCCACGACACAAACCTAACACACTATTAGCTTAGCTAGGAGGTCAGCCCGCCCTCTCTTACCTCCTCCTAAACTTCTTCAATTTCCGAACTATAACTTCCTTCTCCCACCTCTAATCTTCATTCACCCTTCTTTCTCTTTATAAAAAAAAAAGAGGGGGGAGGAACCTGCCTAGCCGTCACTACCTCCCGTACCGGACTTCAAGGATAGTGTTGCCTCAGGTGTCAGTCATTATCCTTCACTCACATAATTAACCATACACACTATACTGAATTTCTGAGATGTGGCATTATCCCTACGAGAAGTGTTTCTTGATGTGGGCATAACATTACGTGACCAGTCATTTATACAACACTAACCTGCCTTGAGCTGACACATTAAAGGTTGAATTTTAAAACAAGAGAACTCCAACATATTCAGACGCAGCCTGTTAGGATATACACCGGTGGGTCAATACCTAACCACAATCTATTTTGCTTTTACATTAAATGTCTCGGCTACAACATGTGAAAGTACAAATCTTTTACACATTTGATAAGTATATTCGTTTGTTCCATAAATAATATAAATTAAGTGCCTTACTTGCAGGCACAGGGTCGGATGTTTGACGGGGTTATTGTACAGCTGCACTAAACATGGCGAGCCGTCTCCTGATAGTTCTGTTTTCTCCTGCTCTAACACCGTTGCCTCGTGTAAAATATATTAATGATATCACAGTCATTAGAGTTGGCCAAATTTTAATACAGTATATTATTAAACAACATTGGCTAGAGGGCTGTCAACACACCAAGCCGAAAATAAATAATAATTTTGAACAATTTATTTATTCCTGTATTTGTGCCCCACTTGACCCAACGTGAGGCAAAGCCCAATGAACAATCGGCCTTGGGTAAGTCGACAATAATTACCCTTATTAAAATCCAGGAACTTCACTTGGAGCCGGGGTAGACCTAACACTAAATTAAGGGCTCCAGTGAGGAAGCCTTAACAATGAAGTGCCTTTCGGATATATATATTTATATATATGTATATATATATATATATATATGTATATATATATATATGTATATAAATATGTATATATATATATATATGTATATATATATATATATATATATATATATATGTATATATATATATATATATATATATATATATAATATGTATATATATATATATATGTATATATATATATATATATATATATATATATATATATATATATATATATATATATATATATATGTATATATATATATATGTATATATATATATATATATATATATATATATATATGTATATATATATATATATATGTATATATATATATATATATATATATATATGTATATATATATATATGTATATATATATATATATATATATATATATATATATATATATATTTATATATATATGTATATATATATATATATATATATATATATATATATATATATATATATGTATATATATATATATATGTATATATATATATATATATATATGTATATATATATATATGTATATATATATATGTATATATTTATATATATATGTATATATATATATATATATATATATATATATATATTTATATATATATGTATATATATATATATATATATATATATATATATATATATATATATATATATATTATTTTTTTTTTTTTTTTTTTTTTTTTTTTTTTTTTACGGGAATTAGCCCACCCGGGCACAGGTCAAACGACCCACAACGGAGCCGGGGGGGAAAGGGGGGGGGGGGGCGAAAAAAAAGAACGGAAAGAAATTGTAAATATAGAAAAAAAAGGTTATACTGTATTAATCTACACTACGAAGATGCCGGAAAACCAGCTTTTTAAAGTGAGACGTTGTAAGAGCATGGAAACACAGAAGAAGACAGAGCATTCCACAGTTTGGCTGTGTGAGGAAAGAAGGAGGTACTATAACGGGTTATTCTCGTGTGACCGACATCCACAGAGAAACGGTGGGCACCGCAGGCAAGACGTGTGTTACGAACCCACGGCCTTACCGGCGGTACACAGGATGACAAATCCATCGAACATGCCCGTTAAAGTACCTGTAAAAGAGAGAGAGAGTGAAGCAACATTGTGGCGACGAGAGTTAATAAGACGAAATGCCTCTGATTCCACCCTATCTAATAGTTGGACAGAAGAAGAGCCACCCCAGATATGAGAGCAGTACTCCAAGTTAGGACGAATGAATCCCTTATATACTTGGAGCAACTGCTCAGGAGTGAAGTAGCTGCGGCATCTGCACAGCATTCCCAACTTTCGGGAGGCAGCTTTAGTTATACAAAGGATGTGTGATTTCCAGGACATATTGCAGGAAATGGTGAGGTCTAACATATATATTTCAGAATTTGGGAGGATGACAGCGTCCTGAAATGAAATTGGTGGGAGATCGTCTAATTTACAAAGTGTAATTGGTAAATATTGAGTTTTATTAAGTACTATTGAACTTAACCAAGTTTGTATCTCCCCATTCAGAGATGCTGCACAGATCCGCGTTGATAGAAGTAATGATATCAGTTCTAGAAACAGATCTAGTTTGAGAGTTAGGAGGAAGGGGAAAATGTGAGGAAGAGTAGAATCATCAGCGTAAGAATGGATAGAATTAGTTGTAGTGTAAAGTAAATCATTGATAAAACGAAGGAAGAGTTGGTGAAAGAACAGAACCCTGTGGGACGCCACTACTGGTAGAGAAAGAGCGAGAAATCGATCCCTCGACAACAACTGCCATGGATCGGTTCTCAAGGAAGCTAGAGATGAGAAAACAAAGTGGGGGAGAGAAACCAAAAGAGGGAAGTTTAGATAGCAAAGACTTGTGCCATACCCTGTCAAATGCTTTGGAGATGTCGAGAGCCACGACAAAAGTTTCCCCATAATCCCTAAGAGAGGATGACCAAAGATGGGTGCAATAAAATATTGTAATATGTGGAGGCCCCCAGATTGTGGAAGCCCCTGGTCAGCTGCCCACTTTGCCCACTCCTGAATCCGGCCCTGCTGTTAGCAGTACTTTCTCAGAGCAGCACTACCACCAGGAGTTGTTCGGTTTCGTCCCTTTTTTCCACAGACGTTCTTATCACTATATTAAGTATTTAAAGAGAGCTGACAACTGTTTATTTTTTTCTAACATAAATCCCCTGCAGTGGGCGGAGGATGAGGGAAATTGCAAGATAAAACACGGTAAAAACTGATCATATAACACTAAAATGATGTCTCTATGTGCTTTGTAGGCGAAGACATTAATTATTTACCATAAATACTCCCAGAAAAATTTGCTAAGTCAATGAGTGTCGTTTGTTTACAACTAACCCACTCAGTACTTTCTTGTTCCAAAAAAACCCCCGTAAAATTACACCAATACGCTTCGAAATCTAGCGCAAATAAATAGTTTCCAGAGTAGCTAGCCCCCCCCCCCCCCGCCCCCATCTCAGAATCTAAAGATTTGCTATAAAAATCAAGGCATCGAAAACCATCGGAAAAACTTAACCTAACTGGGGAGCCCCACAGTCGTTCGAGGTTTTGCGTGTGTACCGCCACGTACGAGCATACATAATAACATGTTAAGTATCTCACATTAAACGTAATTTGCACCAGAAAGGCCATTGAAGAAAAGTGTCCTGGAATTGTCAAAACTACAGATTGGAACTATACAATTCCTGAGATTCATGTAGTGGCAACAAGTGAAATAATACCGCTTTCACTGGTACCAGATATCAAAATAAGTAATTTGTTTAATATGGCAGATGACTGCCCCCCCCCCCCCCCCCGGCTATGAAGTTAGGTAAGTTTCTTTGGTTGGTTAAGTTAGGTTCTACTAAATGTTACCTCTTTTAAAATACCTATTATAATATCCGTGGAATAAATGAACAACTCCTTTTGGTGGAGGTGCTGTTCTCAGACATTACCCAGTTAACTATTGCCAACAGGTTAAGAAGCATGTAAGGTGAGGCAAGTGAGTGACTTACAGGGTACCGTCTCCCCCTCCAGTGAGGTATAAACCGCACCACCAACTCAGAATTAACATAAGAATGGAGGAAACCGCAGCGGGCCTATTGGCCCATACTGGGCAGTCCCGTTTACACCCAACCCCTATTGCTCATATAAGCATCCAACCTATGTTTGAAGCTATTCAGCGTATTCGAGTTAATGATGATATTTGGTAACTTGTTCCATTCATCCACTACTCTGTTTCTAAACCAGGGTTTACCTATTTCACGCCTAAATCTAAATTTGTCTAATTTAAAACCATTGTTACGAGTTCGCTCCTGGTTGGATAGTTTGAGTACCTTTGTAATGTCCCCTTTGTTTAGCCCTGACTTCCACTTATACACCTCTATCAGGTCGCCCCTCGCTCTACGTCTCTCGAGGGAGTGCAAATTAAGATGCTTTGACCTGTCTCTGTACTCAAGGTTCTAATGCCCGGGATTAGTCTTGTCATTCTCCTCTGAATTCTTTCCAATGATTCTATATCCATTCTGTAATACGGTGACCAGAACTGAACTGCGTAATCCAGGTGTGGTTTCACAAGCGCAAGATACAGTTTTAGGGTGACCTCGCTAGTCTTGTAACTATAAGACCAAACACTGTTTTCTCTACCCACGACAGGGGCCTTCAAATACTGTAATATCATCTTTTACGAACACATAGGCAAATTTCAATTAGTGTAAAGAACATAAGAACGTAAGAAAATAAGGAGTCTGCAATAGGCCGGTTGGCCTGTGCATGGCAGCACCTGTCGAGAGTTACTACCACTCTCTATCATCCATGAATCTATCTAGCCTCCTTTTGAAACTTTCCAGAGTTCCCGCACTTACTACACAGTTGCTAAGCTTGTTCCACTCGCCCACCACCCTATTTGTGAACCAGTTTCTTCCTATCTCCCTCCTAAACCTAAACTTATCCAACTTGAGTCCATTGCTCCGAGTCCTATCCTGCTCGGATATTATAAGAACTTTATCTATATCCCCTTTATTGATTCCTTTCACCCACTTAAATACTTCTATCATATCTCCCCGCACTCTTCGTCTTTCTAGGGAATGCAAGTTAAGTTTCTTTAACCTATCTTGATATGGAAGGTTTCTAAGTCCCGGAATCATTTTCGTCATTCTTCGCTGCACCGACTCCAGTGAATTGATATCCATTCTATGATAGGGGCACCAGTACTGAACCGCATAATCGAGGTGCAGCCTGACTAGCGCAAGATATAGTTGCAATAAGACCTCTGCACTCTTGTTACTTACACTTCTAGATATAAAACCCAATACTGTTTGCCTTATTTCGAACATTAACGCACTGTTTTCTAGGCCGTAGATCCGGGCTTACAAGTAGCCCTAGGTCTCTTTCACAAGTCGACTTCTCTAGGTTGATGTTGTTCAGGCTGTATACATTATAAGTATTTGTTCTTCCAATATGAAGTACGCTGCACTTGCTGGTGTTGAATTTCATTTGCCATTTTTTCAGACCACCCCTGCAGTTTATCTAGATCCTCCTGTAATGCATTTGCATCCTGCCCTGAATTAATTTGCCGCCCTGTTTTGGTGTCATCCGCAAACTTGCTTATGTCACTGCTGATCCCAGTATCTAAATCGTTTATGTAGATTATGAACAAGAGTGGGCCTAGTACTGACCCCTGGGGAACCCCACTGGTTACACGGCCCCACTCAGATTTAACACCATCTACGCTGACCCTCTGCGTTCTATCGGTGAGCCATGATTTTATCCAATTTAAAACTTTCCCCTCGATACTAAAACTTTCCCCTAATTAATGTGCTACTTAGTATGCTGACCAGTCGAGTAGCTTTCGACAATATAAAACAAGCTTGTGGTCAGACGCTAACTTGTGAAAATCTTCTGCAATTCGTTAATCAGTGTCATAATTTGATCGAGATCATGGAGATTAGTTCTGATACACAATAATGTGGACAAGTTTACCTTATAGCCCAGTTCATGTGCATGTGAAGGTGCTTGACCATGTACTGCGAGAGGATCTTGTGCTTCTTGTGTCGTGCACTCTCATCCATGGTGAGTTTGTCTAGGCCTGCCAGGATGGTGGTGAACAGCCCGCCCTCCATATTCTTCCACAAGTAGCGGGGCACATAGAACATGATGGCCTGAAGTACCAGTACAAATGGTACCCACTGGTAGTAGGCGTGGTAAACTATCTCATCCTCATCCTCGTGCATGCCCACGCCAGGGTACGCCACCCCATCGCCTAAGGGCTTGTCCCAGTGCCTTGGCACGCTGAAGGTTGACATGATGAAGCAAAAGGTGTTGAGAACGTTTGTTGGCACGGCCTTCGAAATACACTGGATAGGGGCACCTATTAATTCCTTGGCTGTCACCAGAGCGCCAGAGACGATAAATACCACAAAGGTCACTCGGTAATGGAGGTGGAACACTGCATTATCCACTTGGGCATTGTGTTTCTTTAATACTTTCGCTGCTGCTAAATATTTAAGCATTTTGGCGACTTAAATGAATAACTCAGGCACCAGAAAAAATTACAATTAAAAATTAGCAATAAGATTCGTAGATCTAAGTAACACAGATAATAGCCAACTCCTTCATACAATCACTATAATTTTTTTCCAATTTTTTGTTTCAATGAATAAGCGACACAGACTCTGCTACTACCCACACATCCGACAGTTCACACGCCACTAACAAATGAACCTGGCGGCTGGAGAGTGGTGGACTGGTGGGGCTCGCCGTTCGCGAGACCTGAGAACTCTACGACTCTCAATGGAGTTTTCAGTTAGTCTGTTTTTATTAATTATTCATACGTGAATATAGAATAAATTATGTATATATGATGATTAATTTAATCCATTATATACCCAATCTTATCAGAATTTGGCCTAGTTTATACAACCAAGACAATAATAAACAATAATGTAGAGTATGGCAATAAGTGGGCAGATGACGCAACGGGAGATTTGCAATTTAAAGGCCCCTACATTGTATATTGAGCTGTTTACAGTTTATAATTTTACTAAATATTAAGCATCCTTATGAAACTTGTTCAATGACATTGCATATTAATTGAATATCTTCAATTTTTCACATAACCTTAAAGGTGATGGAGACGGCAAGGTGTGTATCTGACTTTAACATAGTCCAGTCTGTGAGGTGGGCATACCTCAACACCACCAATGTCCTTCTATTGACGAGTCACTGTTGCCTCACTCTTGCCTCAACCAACCACAATGTCCATTACATGTTAAACTTCACGTAGGAAGCTGGTGGTGGTAACCGCGCCAGCCGGGACCAAAGGCCTTCTAATATTGCTGGAGGCATAATGCCAGTTCATAGGCCTATTTCTTATACCTTTTTTCTAGTGTTAAAATGTAATAGTATAGACAGAAAAAATCTTTGCATTTTGAAATGTATGTTTTGACATCGTAATGGAAATCTCGATAAAATCAAACATTTTACCGATTAAGAATTGGATAAACGTACAAAAATGTATCCCACCTAGACAGCAATATTATTGGGTGAAGGGATAAGGGAGGGAGGGGCGCTCTGGGGCAGGTAGAGGGGGGAGTCTTGCTCAGAAGAGAAAAGACTCTTAAGATTTAACTACGCTGGGTTATGGAGATAATGTGGGGTAAGAGGCAGGTATTTACAGCTGGACTGGTATTCTGTGCGAGAAAGGAAAAATCGAGTGTTTAAAGTTGGAAGCCCCACAACAGGTATTTTTATGCTTTGGATATTTGTTCTGTTGTCGGGTAGGTACTTTTTGACTAACTAGAAGAAGTTGATAAAATTGGACGAAACTTTGTGGAAAAGTTTTTAGAATCTATTAGTAGATAATTTTAAACGAGAATGCACATAACCTATTAGAACTTGACTTACCAAACCTACCTAACCGACAAACATGTGACGTATGACTGTAACAATATGATTCTATTTCATTACAGCTAGCGTATTAAGGTGAATGTATTTACAGCCTTCCCTCCCATGTAAAAAAAAGTATATATAATACAAATAGCTTTCGTCTACCCAGTCATCCATCCCCTACCCCTATCCCTCGTCCTCCCACAGAAAGTACCTCACGCCGAGGATGTTGCCGAAGGACAATTGTTAATTCTGATTTCCACGGTAACCTTGAAATTTATATTGAAGTTTTCTACCTAAAAATAGTTGCATGCATATAATATAAATAAGCATATATAAGCCTAAGTCACTAGAAAATAAAAGATTTAATAAATTTAGTATACTGTAGGACTATGAGTGTTCGGCAACATTCTGTTAGCCTATAAATAGTGTCCTAAGCCTAAGCCGACCCTCCATGTTCAAGGTGGCCGTCTGCTGCTGCCTTATGTTCGGTGTGTAATGTAGTAACGAGAATGGAATGTGGATTTTAGGTTAATAATTTACTTTTATTATAAGAATTAAGGTTGATATTCGTTTTAATCCCAACAGTTATTTCATATTTTTTTACTATTATCACTAGGATTCTTTTTTAGGTTATGTTAGGTCAGGTCAGGTCAGGTCAATTAAAAAACACCAAAATACACTAGGAAAAATCTCATACCAATTGGGGAAATTTTAACCGAAATTAAAAATTTCTGTTAATGAAAGGAATACAAGTTTCTGTACATAAATAACGCGAGCCCGTGCGTGTCTTCCTGTGGTCTAGGAACCAGATTGTAGCCAGTATTTCCTGCAAGCAACGTTCCTCCCTACAATACCGCCACCTCCTGCAAGACGTTTCCTGGGGATTTAAATGCCTTGAAATAATGATATTCGATGGGACGGGTAGACCAAGGTAATGTGCTGTGATTGCTGATGTTATTGTTGCTCCGACTGCTATAACCACACCAACACTATCATCAACCACCACGACCACCAACTACCACTACTGTCATCAACTAATAGACAAAACTCCATAAGCTCCCGTCTTTATTTAAATAGTGTATACATTTGAATAGTTTACAACATCTCGGTGTAGTGACTGTAACGCGCCCTACAGTCAACACTTCACTATTTCATGTCTCTTAACCCTTGAATGACAATGTTTTTACCCTTTGGGGGTCGTTTGAAAGATTTTAACCATCGTCAAATAAAGGGCGATCTATGCGAGTAAATACCAAGATCATAATCATTTTAGATACTACAGGTATTTTTTTTTATCTTGGTAAACATTGTGAAGATTTTGATATTCCGACTGTTTAGGTGCGGCCACAAATGCCCGCCCGGAGCCTCGGGTCGGTGAGCCGTGAGGCTGGCTCAGCCTCTCTTCCACCCCCCCCCCCCCCCCCCCCGTCCTCTCTCCCTGCCAACACTACCAGTTTTCAAATATTTATTGTTAATTTCTTCTTATCCAATGGACACCACTAAATAAATCTACAGCAAATTAGCTGTCACCATTAGTCAACAGTTCAGGTATTCCTTCCCCATAGGTTATAAATGTATTGAACATTACTATCGGAATATTGATTGGCAACTCGTATGAAAGTGAAGGGAAAATTTTTGACCATCGATCACGCTGGCCGCTTCTGCCAATCCTGCAGTCAGGAGATAATGGCGACGTCCGAACACGGCCAATATTTTTTGCTCGTGTATATTATTTGCCACTTTGGTTTTTATACACTACCGGGAAGCACAATTGAGGCGGAAGTTGTTTTTCTTACGGTGCCAATTTAATCTGGCCAGTTGTAGTTTTGAGGAAACGATATCAGTAACGTAGTTCTGATGGATAAAATAATGTTTTTTTGTTGTATACGAAATTATTTAAAGTATTCATTATACTAAATGTTCAAGTGTTATGGGCAATTTGTTGTAATACCAGAAGAAAAAAGAAACACCCTGATATTAATATTGTTTACAGTAAAAAAAATATCCATTGGAAGTCTACGAAAGGTGTCCCTATGTAATTAAATTTTAGGGATATGAATTATGAATTAGATATGCTGGGTACACTGATCCCGTTATAACACAATATACTGTAGATGACTTACTGTGTTCCTGTGACAGTGTAGTGAACCCTGTCAGCCACCGCTAACATAGGTCTTCGTCAATATGTATGATTATATTTGTATGTGTGAGTGTATGCCTTTATTTACATGCCTGTGTACATGTATCTGCTTGTGTATGTATGCATAACTGCTCGTGTTTGAATATGTGTACATATAACTCCTTGTGTAAGTGTGTGTAGGTGTGTGTGTGTGTGTAGACATATACTGTAATTACTTGTGTATGCTTGTGTACGTGTGCATGTCTACCTATGTATCAGCCTCCGTGTGTATGCATTACCGGCTATGTATACATGTGTGCATGAGGAGATGACGTGGATGTATACTTTGGTAATTTAAACACAGAGGCAAGACCTGATCCCAGAGAGCAGCGCGTTACACCTGCCTCTCTCAGGTGTGTGTGTGTGTACGTGTGTGTGTGACTTAATATGCGATTACACTTAGATTATGCAGTTCAGTTTTGGTCACTGTACTATAGATTGGATACTGTTTCACTAGAAAGAACTAAACAGATTACAAAATTAATCCCGGGCGATATAAAATGTATAAATGAAAGATGGAGCTAAATAAAGGTGATATAACTAAGGTGCTTAAATTATGAAATCAAGAGGGAACACACAGGAATGGTTTTAAATTAGATAAAAATACCTTTAGGATGAAAATGAGTAAACATTGGCTCAGAAACAGGGTTGTGGATGAGTGTAATAAGTTACCAAATGCCATCATTAACTCGAACTTGCTGGGAAGCTTCAAATAATAAGGTGGACAGATATGTGAGCGATTTGGGTTGGGTGTAAACAGGGTTGCCGTGTATGCCCACTGCGGTTTGTGCAGCGCCTCTACATCCACGTACTAGGTTGTGACTCGGGAATGACTGAACCTCAGCCCAGCACATACTGTACACACCCACTCTCTCTTAGTTCACTGGCTCCGTCACTGTACCCGATTCCTCTCTCTCTCTCTCTCTCTCTCTCTCTCTCTCTCTCTCTCTCAGGGGGAAGGCTTTCTCTCTTTCTTTCTTCTCCAACATAACACTAACAGGTAAACCTCACATTAAAAAGGGAATGTTAAGTGTAGGTCAAGCTAAGTGTATAAATATTTTCCCTTCGTAATTTACTGGAGTATAAGCAATCATTTTTATGTTACTTTCGTACTTATTGGCAAAGGGGAGGGGGTACATCAACGTTTTTCACCTGGGTGTGTGTGTGAGACTCACTTGTGAACATGACTTTCATAAGAGTCTGCTGCCGGAGATAACCAGGGCTGTAGGACTCGGTGAGGCCCACACACCCACTGTCTGCAAACATTACTGTTGACACCACACACCTACAGTGCCTCCTCTCTCTCTCTCACACACACACACACACACACCGTTGTATGCCTCCTCCTGCAGTGGGTATGATGCGTGTGGTGAGTGCCCGAGAGAGAGAGAGAGAGAGAGAGAGAGAGAGAGAGAGAGTGTAGACTACTGTAACATTAATAAGCTGTAACTAATTGTTCCCTCAGCTGAATACGACTCTGAGTAAAGAAGTTCACATAATTGAGGAGGACGAGTGAGAAGTAAGGGAGAGGAGGAGTAAAGGAGAGGGAGGGTGGTAAGTGAGGAGTGAGGGAGAGGGAGGGTGGTAAGTGAGGAGTGAGGGAGAGGAGGGGGAGTTAGAGGGTGAGAAAAGTGGATATAGGATAAAATTACTGGTGTGTGTGTGTGTGTGTGTGTGTGAAGACTTAGCAGCAGGTGTGGGTATAAGAGAGGCAGGTGTAGCAGATGCAGGGTAAGAGAAGAAAGGAGGGGCAGCATGTGTGGTGGAGGGAGGGGCAGCAGGTGTGGGGAAGGGGTCAGAGACAGAGGTGGCAGCTCAATACCTGCACCTGAGGCTACCCCCGTGTGTTCTCTCCTTGCAGCTCCACCAAACTTCCACAGATACGATTTCTGTTTGTACCCACACATCTCTTCCTTCCTTTGTCCCTATCTTTATCCGTTTATCCCTTTGTCCTCTCTTCCGCTCCCTCCACACCCCCCCCCCCTCCCTGTATGTTTCCTTATCTTACTGTGAGGATGTAAGGTTCCTGGTAAATGAAAGTAACAGAGACACAATGAGAGAGAGAGAGAGAGAGAGAGAGAGAGAGAGGACAGGTAGACAATGACCGAGTATCTAAGGCCCAGCAGGTGAGAGTCCAGTGGCCGGGTGTGTGTGTGTGTGTGTGTGTGTGTGTGTGTGTGTGTGTGTGTGTGTGTGTGTGTAAATAACTTTCACCACCACCATCAGCTGATCATTACATAGCTTCAGTCACCCTCTCTCACTCACCCCGTCATTACAGTAGTATTCACGACCCTCACATGCTTCGATTCCCTTGTTATACCTTAATACAAACTCTCGCTAAGTTTGCAGTAGGTTTATCGACCATATTCAATTACGGTGAACCTTGATCTTTGACTCCAGAGTAACACACCCACGTCTTGGAGCAACATTGATGATAACCGTCAATTTCGAGTCGATCCATCCAAAGTTGTGAGGCAATGTACGCTGGCAAGTCACACACACACACGTCCGTATCCCTTAGCCAGTACAGGTTGAGAGATAAAAAACGATAGCTCCATATACATCGGCTGCTCAAAAAGCCTTATATTTAATCAAGTGTTCAGAATCTCCAGCTGTAAGGTAACTCGCTATGGGCCCTGGTTACTGTTGTCTCTTTCTGGCTAAACTATAAGCTAACGACGCCAGATTTGTGTTTCGGTAGTAGCTTATCACGCGATGACTCAGCCACACCTTGGAGGTAAATGTACTAATCCAAGAATATTGAGAAGTGGTTAAGTGATGTTCTGTGCCCCCAGGGAGACACGTGGGGGGGGGGGGGGTAGGTCGTGGTGAGGGGCAACGTCAACAGGGGCGAGCAATACACGATGTGAGGGTGGAGGGTGCTTGGCGGCCCACCAGTAAGCAGGTGAGGGAGGGGTTGGGTATCGATTGCAGCAACTGGTCTGAAATATGAGACGGCCGCTGGTCTGAACAGCATGAGAACATTGATCATTTAAGTGACACTAAAATAATGCAGGTGAGGATTATAACGACAAAATACTATGACGAAAAGAGGAAAGAACAAAGAAAAGGATAGTTTTGAGAAGTAGTTTTAGCATGTTAGGATATGTGTGATTGCAAGGAGGGTTGTGTACAAAAGGTGCATTGTTGAAGGCTACAATTGTTCATGCTCGCTCGCTCGGAATGGCCAGTGCTTTCAGTGTGGAGATAATAAATCTTGGCGTGTCCCCAGTGCAATGCAACAATAACATCAGAGGTGAAAGTGGAAGACTGTGTCAGTAGTCTGTAGGGAGACTAGCACAGTAGAGGCAAAACCTGATGTAAAAACTGAAGGTTAGTCCCATAGGTCTGGCAGCCTCTCAAGAACAGTGTAGATGCAATACACAACAAAGCAGCATAGTTGGCACTGCATTTGATCACTTTCCGTTTCTTAAGTGTAAAGTAAGGGACTCACTTTCAATTGAGTGGACTGTGGGTGCCGGGGCGGCGGGCCAAACCAGCTACCCGTAGAACAGTAGGTACGATAAACTGGAACAAAGACTGACAACGATACAGAGTCTGGTTGTTGATCTGTCATTTATAAGTAAAGGAAATGACAGATGTTAGACTGTGAATCATTTACAACTACACAAATACCGTAGTTAATAGGGAGGAAGAGGTCTGAGGGGTGACAGACATTCACTAAGACAGCTCAAGGAATTTAGCGGTAAGTGTTTGTTGTGACGCTCTGGTGAGGAATTAAAAGCCATCTAGACACAAGAGGAACAGAAGCAGGAGTGAAGGCTGTGGGTGAGGTGTAATAGAACGATCGACCTTGGACAAAGTAAACTACGTCAGAACTTAAGTACTATTTTCAAGGATTTTTTTTTCTGTGCACGTTAAATTCTATAAATATAAACACATAGCTGACACTGTGCATGTATGCTGTCACACTATACATTTACACTGTCACACTCAACATCTACACTGTCACACTATACATTTACACTGTCACACTCTACATTTACACTGTCACACTACACATTTACACTGTCACACTATACATTTACACTGTCACACTACACATTTACACTGTCACACTATACATTTACACTGTCACACTATACATTTACACTGTCACACTACACATTTACACTGCCACACTATACATTTACACTGCCACACTATAAATGTACGGTACACTGTCACACCTGCGTTAGAAAACAAATAGTCTCCAATTTTCACACGGCAAAGATATTTAATGACCAATTAATTGAGAAACCTAACAAGATATTCCATCAGACGGCAGCGTGAAGACTGTTGTGAGGAGTTGATTCACGAGCGCCACTATTATGATTCACGAGCGCCACTATTATGATTCACGAGCGTCACTATTATGATTCACGAGCGCCACTATTATGATTCACGAGCGCCACTATTATGATTCACGAGCGCCACTATTATGATTCACGAGCGCCACTATTATGATTCACGAGCGCCACTATTATGATTCACGAGCCCCACTATTATGATTCACGAGCCCCACTATTATGATTCACGAGCGTCACTATTATGATTCACGAGCCCCACTATTATGATTCACGAGCGCCACTCTTATGATTCACGAGCGTCACTATTATGATTCACGAGCGCCACTATTATGATTCACGAGCGCCACTATTATGATTCACGAGCCCCACTATTATGATTCACGAGCGTCACTCTTATGATTCACGAGTGCCACTATTATGATTCACGAGCGCCACTCTTATGATTCACGAGCGTCACTATTATGATTCACGAGCGCCACTATTATGATTCACGAGCGCCACTATTATGATTCACGAGCGCCACTATTATGATTCACGAGCGCCACTATTATGATTCACGAGCGTCACTATTATGATTCACGAGCGCCACTCTTATGATTCACGAGCGCCACTATTATGATTCACGAGCGCCACTATTATGATTCACGAGCGCCACTATTATGATTCACGAGCGCCACTATTATGATTCACGAGCGCCACTATTATGATTCACGAGCGCCACTATTATGATTCACGAGCGCCACTATTATGATTCACGAGCGCCACTATTATGATTCACGAGCGCCACTATTATGATTCACGAGCGCCACTCTTATGATTCACGAGCGCCACTATTATGATTCACGAGCGCCACTATTATGATTCACGAGCGCCACTATTATGATTCACGAGCGCCACTATTATGATTCACGAGCCCCACTATTATGATTCACGAGCCCCACTATTATGATTCACGAGCGTCACTATTATGATTCACGAGCCCCACTATTATGATTCACGAGCGCCACTATTATGATTCACGAGCGCCACTATTATGATTCACGAGCGCCACTATTATGATTCACGAGCGCCACTATTATGATTCACTAGCGCCACTATTATGATTCACGAGCGCCACTCTTATGATTCACGAGCGCCACTATTATGATTCACGAGCGCCACTATTATGATTCACGAGCGCCACTATTATGATTCACGAGCGCCACTCTTATGATTCACGAGCGTCACTATTATGATTCACGAGCGCCACTATTATGATTCACGAGCGCCACTATTATGATTCACGAGCGCCACTATTATGATTCACGAGCGCCACTATTATGATTCACGAGCGCCACTATTATGATTCACGAGCGCCACTCTTATGATTCACGAGCGCCACTATTATGATTCACGAGCGCCACTATTATGATTCACGAGCGCCACTATTATGATTCACGAGCGTCACTATTATGATTCACGAGCGCCACTATTATGATTCACGAGCGCCACTCTTATGATTCACGAGCGCCACTCTTATGATTCACGAGCGCCACTATTATGATTCACGAGCGCCACTATTATGATTCACGAGCGCCACTCTTATGATTCACGAGCGCCACTCTTATGATTCACGAGCGCCACTCTTATGTTTCACGAGCGCCACTCTTATGATTCACGAGCGCCACTATTATGATTCACGAGCGCCACTCTTATGATTCACGAGCGCCACTCTTATGATTCACGAGCGCCACTATTATGATTCACGAGCGCCACTATTATGATTCACGAGCGCCACTATTATGATTCACGAGCGCCACTCTTATGATTCACGAGCGCCACTCTTATGATTCACGAGCGCCGGTATCTTGTTTAATATTGGATTATAATTTATCTCTCTCGTCTTATCTTCATCCTTTTCGTTCTTCCTTAACTCTACATTCCTTCTTGTCCTTCTACCATTCCACTTGTTCTCCTACCTTTCCTCTTGTCCTTCTACCTTTCCTCTTGTCCTCCTACCTTTCCTCTTGTCCTCCTCCTACCTTTCCCTTTGTCCTCCTACCTTCTCTTTGACCTCCTACCTTCCCTTTTGTCCTCCTACCTTCCCTCTTGTCCTCTTTCTCCTCCTTCAAGTCCTCTGTCTCATCTCAGGTAACCTACCCTGTCAAACCTAGGCCCTCTTAAGTAAACCTAGCCCCTCTTAAGTAAACCTAGGCCCTCTTAAATTAACCTAGGCCCTCTTAAGTAAACCTAGCCCCTCTTAAGTAAACCTAGGCCCTCTTAAATTAACCTAGGCCCTCTTAAGTTAACCTAGGCCCTCTTAAGTAAACCTAGGCCCTCTTAAGTAAACCTAGGCCCTCTTAAGTAAACCTAGGCCCTCTTAAGTAAACCTAGGCCATCTTAAGTTAACCTAGGCCCTCTTAAGTAAACCTAGGCCATCTTAAGTTAACCTAGGCCCTCTTAAGTAAACCTAGGCCCTCTTAAGTTAACCTAGGCCCTCTTAAGTAAACCTAGGCCATCTTAAGTAAACCTAGGCCATCTTAAGTTAACCTAGGCCCTCTTAAGTAAACCTAGGCCATCTTAAGTTAACCTAGGCCCTCTTAAGTAAACCTAGGCCCTCTTAAGTTAACCTAGGCCCTCTTAAGTAAACCTAGGCCATCTTAAGTAAACCTAGGCCCTCTTAAGTAAACCTAGGCCCTCTTAAGTAAACCTAGGCCCTCTTAAGTAAACCTAGGCCCTCTTAAGTAAACCTAGGCCATCTTAAGTTAACCTAGGCCCTCTTAAGTAAACCTAGGCCATCTTAAGTTAACCTAGGCCCTCTTAAGTAAACCTAGGCCCTCTTAAGTAAACCTAGGCCCTCTTAAGTAAACCTAGGCCCTCTTAAGTAAACCTAGCCCCTCTTAAGTAAACCTAGGCCCTCTTAAGTAAACCTAGGCCATCTTAAGTAAACCTAGACCCTCTTAAGTAAACCTAGGCCCTCTTAAGTAAACCTAGGCCATCTTAAGTAAACCTAGGCCATCTTAAGTAAACCTAGGCCCTCTTAAGTAAACCTAGGCCATCTTAAGCAAGCCTAGACCCTCTTAAGTAAACCTAGGCCATCTTAAGTAAACCTAGGCCCTCTTAAGTAAACCTAGGCCATCTTAAGTAAACCTAGACCCTCTTAAGTAAACCTAGGCCATCTTAAGTAAACCTAGGCCATCTTAAGTAAACCTAGGCCCTCATAAGTAAACCTAGACCCTCTTAAGTAAACCTCGTTCATGGTCTGTCTTCTAGTCCTACTACTACTACTACTAATAATAATAATTAATAATAATAATAATAATAATAATAATAATTAATAATAATAATAATAATAATAATAATAATAATAATAATAATGATAATAATAATAATAATAACTTATCCAGTAGTGAAGATTTTGTTAGTAGACTGAAGAGCTTATGGAGTAAAACAAACATATTACTTAAACGTCAGATGTAACTAGCACAGTACCCTGGTGTTCCCGCCCTCTACAATCTACAGTACTTCACTTGTCCTCAAGGTGTACCGTCCTGTACTCTGCTGCGTTTCGTACCCTCTCTTAGCTTTGATTCCTTGTCCTCATTTGTTGATGCATGTAAAATCAAGAGATATTTGTGTTTATAAGATCCTGTATACGTGAGTCAGGGGCAGCTGCTCAATGATACAATCATATGAGAAAACAAAAACATACAACAACATTAAAAAAAACTGAGCCATGATAGAGAGCATGTGTGTGTGTGTGTGTTTGTAGTGGATAGTGACCGTGTGTTCTTAACTCTCTACTGACACACGCCAGGGCAAAGATTATCAAGGCTTCTTGGTTAACTGTTCGTCCTATTTAGAGATTTCTTCCCGCATCTCACAGGGTTCACTTAAGCTACCAGTATGAAGGGAGGGCAGTACTAGTGGCGCTGAAACTATACAGAAACTCTACTTTAACGAGATATTTTCTTTTATATTCAGTCACGTGTAAAATTCGTGCTGGTGCTGCTGGTACAACACTCGTTCATGGGTCCGTCTTACAGTCCTCCAGCCAAATACTGAAGCCACGGGTGGTCCAGAACGAAGCCTTGAGATTTGTCACTTGCGAAAGATACTCATACATTACAACCACAACCAAAATACACCGAGACCAAAGAGTAGAGCCCATCAACTCTAAATGGTTCCCCCCAAAAGCTAGCTACCAAGACTCATGGACCCAACACCAGCCCCAATCTTCATGGCCAGATAATCGATAACCCCCCCTGAACGAGAATCCATTAATAAGGTCAGCGGAATACGTAATACGGCATTAAACTCACTCAATACAGGGTAAGGTGGGCTGCCTTTTGTGTAAGTGTCGACAATGCGGGCAGCCAACCACACCAACAACTCTAAACCACGTACAATAACCTGACCAATGCAATAGTTCACCCACATTATCAGCTTAACTAGTCAGTAACAAGGTCAACCACCACTCCTCCACGTCTTCAATGTTCGAACTATCACTGCTCTTCTTTCACCACTAACCTCTTTTCTCTCTATAAATGACTACCATCTTCTGTCGTCCACCACCACCACCACCACTATTACCGCCACCACCACTATTACCACCACCACCACCACCACCACCACTATTACCACCACCACCACTATTACCACCACCACCACCACTATTACCACCACCACCACTATTACCACCACCACTACCACCACCACAACTATTACCACTACCACTATCACCATTACCACCACCACTATTACCACCATCACTACTACCACCATCACCACTATTACCACCACCACCACCACCACCACCACTATTACCACCATCACTATTACCACCACCACTATTACCACCACCACTACCACCACCACCACTATTACCACCATTACTATTACCACCACCACAACTATTACCACCACCACTACCACCATTACCACCACCACTATTACCACCATCACTATTACCACCACCACCACTATTACCACCACCACCACTATTACCACCACCACCACCACTACCACCATTACCACCATCACTATTACTACCACCACCACCACCACCACTATTACCACCACCACCACCACTATTACCACCATCACTATTACCACCACCACCACTATTACCACCACCACTACCACCACCACCACTATTACCACCATCACTATTACCACCACCACCACTATTACCACCACCACTACCACCATTATCACCACCACTATTACCACCATCACTATTACCACCACCACCACCACCACCACTAATAAAGCTGTTAACAATGTAATTCAACTCCTCTCTGGCGACACGATTCCCACTGTCCTCTTCCCTGGCGCTTACCACAAGTGTTAATTACTTCATGTGGTGTCTCACGCGACTGGGGTGGTTATATTGGGCTGGTGGGAACAGGAATTTAACAGTGAGTTGGTGAATATTGGGTGTAACTCCTATCAGTGTTGCTCAAGGCTCACTTCAAACAACTCAGTCCATTCACACAAGTCCCTGTTAGCCAGACACAGCTGGCCTACATATCACCTCTCTGCCCCAGTGTATAAGACCTGGATTCCATTTAAATCTAACCATGGCAGGAGTCGACGCCGGGCGGCGCTCTGCTGATGTTCCTGACGAAGGAAACGAAGGAGATGAGGAGGACAGTCATGGCGACACTGAAGCTGGCTTTTAGAAGTTTAAGACTCGTCAGCAGAAACGCAAAATGAGGACCCAGGGAAGGAAGCAGAGTAGAGCCAATAGGTGCATCCCTCCCATCGCACCCCGGGCTAACTACATGAGCTTTGCCTTCCCCGAGAACACAACCAATTTGATGATAAAGATTAAGTGGTCGAGCGCCCTGAATGAGGAATATTGCAAGACTACGCTGAATGTCGTCATGCCAGGTAGCGCCCCTCGTTTCGGCTATGCAGGCCGAGAGGAGACGGATGCTATCCAACGCTTCATTGATGGAAAGGTCGGCTCACTACATCTCATTAAGCGAGATGAACCTGTCCGACCCCAAAAAATGAAGGAATACCTTGTCACCCACTTCCCCAAGGGTATTCCCCCCAATGGCGCTCTGTTACTTCCGGGCGTCCACAGAGCAAGAAAACTTTATAAGGACAGTGCACAACTTAGTAGGATCATCATTGTTTGGTAAAGGAAGGAACCACCTCCTGACGAATACTGCTTCTTCGGCAAGTATGGTACCCCTAGTAACATCAGTTGGTGGATTCCTCCCCCTTTAGTGTGCTACAACTGCTTCGGGGTCAATCATGTGGCGAAATACTGTCACAAGACAATCACCTGTGGCATCTGCGCAGGAATGCATAGCACGAGGAGCTGCCCCACCAAGGAAGCTGCCTCTCGGGAGGGGAGAGAGCAGGCCCCCCACCCAGGAGGTAGTGTCCCAGGTGCAGGGAGGAGGGTGTGACGGCCTGGCACCCCTGTTGCCCTGGGAGGTCGCCTCCACCCACAACAGCAGTCACACTCTGCTGACAAAACCCATGACCCTTCAGGCTTTTACGCCCTTAATGCATGAGTCATAAATCAAGCATGAACTCAGCATGCTTCCCAGATGGGCACTGTAAACGCTTCTGCGCTTCACCTTGCACAGGATGTACGGGGGTGCCCAATAAACTAGCCCCCCCCCCCAACTCAGTGACGACAACGCCAACACTGCTGGGTCGCCTCCATTGCCTGAAATCAACAGCCACACCTCCCCACCCAGGAAGCAGTGTCCCAGGTGCAGGGAGGAGGGTGTGACGCCCTGGCACCCAGGTTGTCCTGGAAGGCCATCTCCACCCACAATAGCGATCACACTCGGTGATGCCAACGCTGCCGGATCGCCTCTACCACCTGAAGTCAATAGCCACAGTGACTCTCCTTCGTTAGCCAATACAGGTCAGGTTAAGGCCTGCCAAGTAAGTGTACCAGTGAACAATGGCAGTGAGAGTGCCAGTGGAGCTTCCGAAGGAGCTGGTGCCTCCTCTCATAATGATGTGAATTTGGGGGTGAGTAGCCAGAGTGAGACAGATAGTGATGGAAGCATGAATGGGAGAATGAGCCCCAGAGTGCCAGCGTGGTCTCTTTAATAACCCCAGGTCTGAAAACTGTCCATAACCCTGTACTTCTTCCAATATTTTCGGAGGAAGAACTCGCGGGACTAATGAAGGAACGAGTAACACGAACGCTTAGGTTCAATTCATGGAACATCCGTAGTGTTAACCGCAGAATTAATGACCTACAATGGTTTGTTAAAGTTTTTAACAGTGATGTAATTGGTTTACAAGAACCTTACACGTCCAACACCCAGAAAAAAGCTACACCCAGGATAGTCGGGTTTACAGCATACAATAGTGGAGCAGGAAGTGGCCTGCTCACTTGTGTAAAGAATGGTCTGGTCTGTAAATGGATCAAAACTCACAATGATGAAAGTATTCACAATCAACAATTTACAGTAAAGACAGCAAACAGTCGATTTTCGGTGTATAATATCTATGTTATATGTAATGAACTGCCAGCGGACGTGTTACCAAAGCCATCAGGTAACAATGCTATGCTGTGTATGGGTGAGTAACTCTCGTCACACTGTCCTCGGTGATGTCCAGTGTAACTCTAATGGGAGGGTGTTCGTGAATTACATCAATAATTATAATATCACTGTATACGACACAGACAAAGTGACACATCTGATGGGGGGCAGACTTGATTATGTGATTGGGTATAACCTAGTAGACAGTAATGTGAAGGCTAAGGTCATCTCATATCACCTCGTCAGTGATCATTATGCAATAATCACTGAATACACTGTTGCTGATATCAAGTGTGAACCCCATCCTAAGCTCAGAATTAACATCCCAGATAATCTTAAACTGCACTTCAAGACCTACATCCACAGATGGCATATTGGATATACACCTGTGTCAGTGGATTAATTTTGCTGTGATCTTGTAAATGTCATTACCACATATTATACCACCTGGGTTAAGACAAGGAGGAAGGGAAGCAGCACTAAACCACCTCTGTGGACACATGACCCCATCCTCACCAAAGAAGGAGAGAAGGTACAACAGCTTGCCAACACTTATAAACAAAATAAAACTAGTGATAACCTCCTGGCATTCCTCAAAGCTAACAGAGGATTTCGTGAACTCAAAGGTCAGGTGAGAAACACCTAATGGGAACAATTCTTACAGGGGATCAATAGAACAAACACTCTAGCAGAAATGTGGAACAAAATTAGAGCCATTACCAAGTCACCCACCCCAGTCCAACTTCATCACAGCCCTGCAGAATATGCTGACATGCTATCAGACCAATGGTCTATTCTAGTGTATCACAAATCATTTCCCTGCTTCCTGACAAGCAGCAATATCTTAAAACCACTCACATTAATATGGGTTTCGATATTGGAATAGCCTGTTCCTCACCAGATCTTACCGACCAGTTTCCTATAATGCACCACAAACTAACAACAGCACTAATAAAAGGTGAATCATTCTCTCCTGGTGAGGATGGTATACCTATAACACCCTGAGATTGTTGAATGAGTTCCCTAACCATCCACTGCTTGACCTGTATCAAATGAGCCTCACACAGGGTATTCTGCCTAAGACATGGACTCAAGGAAACATAGTACCAATCCCTAAAGCTAACTCTCCAAACTTCAGGCCAATTTCACTCACAGCCTGTATGTGTAAAGTCCTTGAAAGAGTTGTTCTAAGCCGTCTCATGTTTCAAGTCAAAGACAAACTCGCACCTAATCTGAATAGGTTCATGCCCGGGCATAGCACACAGACATGCTTTGCAGAATATCTTGTTCACTCAAAAGATAAGACACAAACAGCCTTCATAGACCTTAAATCAGCCTTTGCTGTAGCTAATAGAGACATAACACTTAAGCAACTAACTAATTTTGGCATCCAAGGTAACCTCCTGACATGGATAAAAGGTTATCTGTCCAACAGGTATGCCAGTGTTCTGCTTAGAGGAGTCAAAAGTACCAGAATGAGAGCATATGAGCTTTGCACGCCTCAGGGAGGAGTGTTAAGTCATATGCTCTTTAATATACTGATGCACAGGCCTATTGCTGATATTCCAGTTCAGCCAAATGAGGCTGTAATATGCTATGCTGATGATATCTGCATTATGACACAGACCAAGCTCAGGCTCCAAGCCTTGCTGGATGTATTTGCTCAGAGGTCTGTGGACTGTGGTCTCATAATATCTGTTGACAAGACGAGGGTCCTCAATCCTCATCCTGCTCACCCTCTGCCTCTTGACTTTAACATTAACAGCATGCCCTTGGAACTATGTAGCTCTTATAAATATCTTGGAATTTGTGTGAATGATGCAAACTTTGTCAGCAACCTTCGTGACAAACTAATGCAGTGCATTAAACCCCTCAGAGCTCCTTCACTTCATTCGTTCTGTAGTTGACTATCATACTCTCCATCTTGTGACTATTCCACCTAAAGAACTCAACAGCCTTGATGCAGTGCAAAATGAAGCCATGCACATCATTCTAGGTTGCCCAAAATCAATCAGAATTGTAAACATGAGGAAAGAGCTCGGACTGCCCCCCCCCCTCCCTCTCTCTGAGAGGATAGCTCTACTTAATACCATGTTTTGTGTCAAAGTTTTGAAGAACAATGGTCCCCAAACTACAGCTCAAAGTGAGTTGATATTCTATTTAAGTAATCCCGACCATCTCACTAACCTTCCACAAAAGACTCTCTTTGGGGCGTGGCTTCATAAAAGTGTTGCAGATCTCTTGAAACTGAATGTCCCAATCACCCCAGACGAACCATTAATGCCATTCCTCCTTGGCTGGATATATCAGTTCCTATTAATTACACTCCTGTTGGTAGTAAGCAAATGTTAAACATCAATGTGATGAGATGTGTCACACTAGAAACTATTAACAGACACAAAGAGAGTATTAAATCAAGTGAATGTTATGCTTTTACTGGTGGTTCTGTGCAGACAAACAGATAGAACAGGCTGTGCAATTGTAATATATAAAGAAAAAGAGATGATAAGTGTCAAACAAGCAAAGGCCGAACAACTGGGTCAGCACAACACAAACTGAACTAACTGGAATCTACTAAGCCACAGCCTACCTTAAAGAAAATGGAGGTGGGGTGATATTCTGTGACCCTCAAAGTTCTATGTCTAAAGTTGTCTGTGATATTAAAAGAAATGTGATAACTGCCAATGAGAACAACTCTCGCATCGAATTTGTGTGGATTCCGTCCCATGTTGGAATTAGGTATCATGACTGTGCTGATAGACTGGCCAATGAGGCATGTAAGAAAGAAAATGTTGACCGTGACCTTGGTCTGTCCAAAGCTGTACTTAAAAACATTCAAGTCAGAATCATGAACTCTGATCTAGAAGAACTGAGAAATGCAGAGAGACCTGGCAGTTGTAGTATTAGTAAATATAAAAAATTTTGTGACAAGAGGTACCGGTATGGCCAACATAAGGACAGAACTAGACAATGTGATATAGTTGTGGCCAGAATTAGGCTAGGATACAGACACATCTGGCAAGTTAGTAGCTCTGTACCCAAACCGGAACACTCAGCATGTAAACTTTGTGAGAAACCTTTAAAGCATACACTTGAACACTATATTATTGAATGTGACACTGTCAAAGACTTCAGGACACCTGGCTTATTGTATCATGAACTTTGTAATTACTACATTGAATCAGGGGTGCTTGAGGATATTCTTGCTGTTTATCCAAAATTTGGTAGCCCACACTGATTAGTCTTCAATTAGAATATGACGTCCAATGTGCGTATGTGAACCACTGTCCTGCATGGCAGTGAACAGTGACATCACCCACATGACTGATCTCTATATATACTGTTAATGAATATGATGTATTTCTTTGTGTACGAACCTCTGTCCTGCATGGCAGTGAACAGCGACATCAACCCACATGAATCTGACCTATATGTACTGTTAATGAATATGATCTATTCCTTTGTGTATGAACCTTTGTCCTGCGTGGCAGTGAGAAGTGATACCACCCTCTGTGTCAAGACCTGACTGAATTACTCAGAATAGACAAACTGTACTCCAAGCTTTGTCATAAATTTGTTAAACTAAAAGCCCCCCCTCCCTTTCTCCTCCTTCTTCCTTCCATTCCTCTCCTTTATCTTCCAATCTTTCTCTTCCTCATCTCACAATTTCCTCCGTCTCTTCCATCTCCCCTTTTCCATTTTCTCCGCGCCCTCTTAGTCTCGTTCCTTTTCTCCATTTTCCCTCTCCCTCCATTCTTTCCTCCCTCACTTTCTCTAGGTTTTTAAGTAATGTTGTTTACTAAGCATTATTACTATTTGTGTACCGCCGAAGCTGAGACGGGGAGAACAGGAGGACGCCCGTGTGATTCAGGACTTTTTGCCACCCTTTTAAGCTCTGGCCGGGCTATCTGATCCAACAGGAAACACAGACTCTCTCTCTGTTCATGATGTCCTAGGCTTCAGCTGTCTCGGCGTAAGCTATCTCGGCGTCAGCTATCTCGGCGTCAGCTATCACGGCGTCAGCTACCTCGGCGTCAGCTATCTCGGTCATTACGGTCTTAGCTAAGTTAGTGAGGGTCTGAGGTTCTTGTTGGTCTGGAGTTAGTAAGGATGGTTGTGTCACTCTTCTCTGTCACTCACTCAGTCTTTACACTCCTCTCTGTCACTCACTCAGTCTTTACACTCCTCTCTGTCACTCACTCAGTCTTTACACTCCTCTCTGTCACTCACTCAGTCTTTATACTCTTCTCTGTCACTCACTTAGTCATTACACTCCTCTCTGTCACTCACTCAGTCTTTTCACTCCTCTCTGTCACTCACTAAGTCTTTACACTCTTCTCTGTCACTCACTAAGTCTTTATACTCTTCTCTGTCACTCACTCAGTCTTTATACTCTTCTCTGTCACTCACTCAGTCTTTACACTCTTCTCTGTCACTCTCACTCAGTCTTTACACTCTTCTCTGTCACTCACTCAGTCTTTACACTCTTCTCTGTCACTCACTCAGTCTTTACACTCTTCTCTATCACTCACTCAGTCTTTACACTCTTCTCTATCACTCACTCAGTCTTTATACTCTTCTCTGTCATTCACTGAGCCTTTAGTACTATTGGAAGAGATGAATTCTGTTGTTAGTGTTTCCCGCCACATTACGGGAGGACACCGTGTATAAAACACCTATGCGACCGATGCTGTGATGTAGAGGAAGACAGAGATCGTTATGAAGGACAACTGAGAAGACTTAAGATGTTGAATGAGATGATAATGTACAGATGAATGTGTACAGCCACGAGGAAGGATCACGTCAGGAGTGTTCGTGTCAGAAGAACGACCAAAGATTCAGCAGCGTCAGGTGAAAGAGACTGAGGAGGTTGGAGGCGCTAAGAGGTACAATAACACTCGACCACGTGACGTAAACTATAAGTGAGATGGGGTGCCTAAGAGGAAAGTTAAAGAGGTGGTGGTGCTGGAGGGTGGGAAGGAATTGGAGGTCTAACGCAAACAATGACGCAAAATTAATGGAGACACTTGATAAAAATTATTTATAGTTGAATATGTCAGCTCTTTAACTTTTACATACTTAGTAATCACAAATAATCCCCATAATATTTATTTTTCGCCTCACCATTCCTTTATATGTTAACCTAACCTAACCTAATCTAACCTAACCTAATCTAACCTGACCTGACCTGACTTAACCTAATCTAACCTAACCTAACCTGACCTGACTTAACAATGACCTAACCTAACCATACTGTATATATTTATTAATGTACATAGATTTACTGTGTGGCAATTATGGAGGAAAGAGACAATTTGTATTTTGAATTTGAGTTATTTAGCTGATCTTTGGGGAGTCAGAGGTTATGAGAACTGTACAGAGGGGGCTGAGGGGGGGCTGAGGGGGATGTGGGGTGCAGAGAGGGGCTGAGAGGGATGTGGGGTGCAGAGGGGGGGGGGGGGGCGGGCTGTAAGTGTGTGTGGAGTGTGTGCCCTCGTGGATACTCACTCTTCACACTTTCTGTACTCTGGTGTCTTATAAAGTGAGCTGGATGAGAGGCAATTCATCATCATCATCATCATCATCATCATCATCATCATCATTATTATTATTATCATTATTCAATTATTGTTGTTGTTGTTGTTGTTATTCATGAAGTACAGGTTACAGCGAGAGGCTCATGCTGGCTGGCTCTGGCACTTGAACACTTGGCACTTGGAGATCGTAGATGGCATTACCGTCTATCATGCTTATTGAGTGGCTGATTGTTGGTGTGTGGAGGAGAGTGAAGCACCACATCAAGGGGGGGGGGGGGGGTGAGGAAGAGAAGGCGGGAAGGTGAGGAGAAGGAGACTCTGAACATCGCCACACACGGCTCTGAACATCGCCACACACGGCTCTGAACATCACCACACACGGCTCTGTACATCACCACACACGGCTCTGAACATCACCACACACGGCTCTGAACATCACCACACACGGCTCTGAACATCACCACACACGGCTCTGTACATCACCACACACGGCTCTGAACATCACCACACACGGCTCTGAACATCACCACTCACGGCTCTGAACATCACCACTCACGGCTCTGAACATCAGCACACACGGCTCTCAACATCAGCACACACGGCTCTCAACATCACCACACACGGCTCTCAACATCAGCACACACGGCTCTCAACATCACCACACACGGCTCTGAACATCACCACACACGGCTCTGAACATCACCATACACGGCTCTGAACATCACCACACACGGCTCTGTACATCACCACACACGGCTCTGAACATCACCACACACGGCTCTGTACATCACCACACACGGCTCTGAACATCACCACACACGGCTCTTAACATCACCACACACGGCTCTGAACATCACCACACACGGCTCTGAACATCACCACTCACGGCTCTGAACATGAGTATGCAGGCCTCATTTCAAGTGGTGGTGGTGTACGTGAGAGGCGAGACGTAGTATCTCACACCCCACACACACACACACACACACACACGGTCAATACTCTCGTACTACCTTTAAAAACCAAAGTGAATCATTTATCACATACTAAGAGTTGTTTACCTGAGGATGATAGTGTGCAGTCAGGTGTTGTCCCGTTAAACTTTGTCTGTCTGTCTGTCTGTCTGTCTGTCTGTCTGTCTGTCTCTTTTTGATATTCTTAGTCCGAATAACACATCGATGATCGCTCGACACTTTTTATCGTTTCTGTATTTTCTTCTGATTGTGTAAGGAGTGTGTGGAGTGTGTAGGGTGTGGGGTGTGTGGGGAGTGAAGAGTGTGTGTGATATGTGGGGTGTGTGGAGCGTGTGTTGGTTGTGGGGTGTATGGGTAGTGTACGATGTGTGGCGTGTGTTAGATGTGGGAAGTGTCTGTAGATTGTGGGGGTGTATGGATTGTGTGGGGAGCGAAGAGTGTGTGAAGTGTGTGGGGAGTGAAAAGTGTGTGAAGTATGTATGTCTTGAACCGATTAAAACGGACAGTAAACTCTAGGAAAACAATTATATGCTGTTGACACCTCTTGATAGTATATTCCTAGTGCCCTCGAACACTCCGCCACGTATTCTGCTGTCCGCCGTCTCTCTCTCTCTCTCTCTCTCTCTGTCGTGTTACTGGGTGTTGAAGCTGTCTGTTGCTGTAGTGGTGCACGTGGTGTGGTGATGACTTATCCATACATAATTCTGCTTATTGAGGTTGTGGGAGGGAGGGAGGGAGGGAGGGAGGATGTTGAAGCTGTGTGAAGGAGGGAAACGAATAAGGAAGAGAGGGAAGGAGGGAGGGAGGAAGGGAGAGAGGGAGGATGTTGAAACCGTGTGTAGGAGGATCGGAGAAAAGGGTGGAGGGGAAAAAAGGGAAGGCGTTGAGATTGTGTGGAAAAGGGATAGAAAGAGGAGTGGAGGCGAGGAGGGTGTGGAGGAGGAAGGCAGGGGTGAGTCAGGAGGGGCATCTCTGATGTGTAATAAGATACCCCGCTGTGCCCACTCTACAAGCTGAGGGAGTGAACAGTGGCACTGGTGTCTCTCCCCCTCCCCTCTGCCTCTCTTCCTGGAGAGACAGACGAACGGACATACTTAAACTCAAACACCAAAATTACTGAGAGATGGTGAACAGACGAGATATATGCAGCTGTTTTGTAAATATTAAAAGCGGTATCACTCAAGCGTTATTTCCGGTAAATTTCAACTGGTAACTCATTATTGGCGATTTCATTTCGGCATAATTGAAAGAATTACCATCACACAAGCCAAAGGCAAGCTGTTGTTGATTTCGTCACTAACGCAGTTAAAAGCAACCAAGATGGACGCCGGGGACCCAGTGACGTTTGCTGCTATGAGCGTATTGTTGTGTGTTATGAGGCCAAGGAGGTAGAGAAACCATTTGTGGACACGACCATGGCTGGCAAGAAGGGAAAGAGTTCAGGAAATTCCAAGATCAAGCTCTCAGCCACTCTTGCTAATATGACCCTCGTTAAGTTGGTGTAGAGAGCCTCTCTCTGGTCCAACAGACAGTATTTCCTTGTGCCTGAACTACCAAGGAAATTTCAGAGTCACTGATCTAAATAAAAATGGTGGGAGATCCCATACTGTAGGTGTAGGTGTGTGTTGAGTCCAGCAGGAGCAAGCCACAGGACGTAAACAATAACATTACGATGTCAGATCAGCTCTCACTGTAAAATTAGATTTGCCCAAATAAAAGTATTTATGTTTTCCTTACAGAAAATACAGTTTAAAAATATACGATTTGGTTGGAATTCTGATTCTGCCGGAATATACCGGAAACTACATCTCCAATCAGCTGCCGATACTGACTTGTGGTGGGATGCTGCCCCCCCCCCCCCCCCCCCTCACACCTCTGTACTAACTCAGATAGTGTAGGTCGCACCTCACCCAACTGTACAGTACCTCCTCTGGTCTACTCCATAGCCAGCACTGTCTGTTATTGTTATTATTATTATTATTATTATTATTATTATTATTATTATTATTATTATTATTATTATTATTATTATTATTATTACTATTATTATTATTATTATTATTATTATTATTATTATTATTATTATTATTATTATTATTATTATTATTATTATTATTATTATTATTATTATTATTATTATTATTATCATTATTATTATTATTATTATTATTATTATTATTATTATCGTTGTTGTTGTTATTAATTAAGAACTTTTCTTCACTGCGTAACAAATAACTAATAGCAATTGCATAAAATAGACATGTAAGGATCCATGACATACTCCCTCTGTCAGACTGGCCCTGATACACTGACCCTGATACACTGGCCCTGATACACTGGCCCTGCATGATACTGTAGACTGAGTGATGCCTCGTGAAGGACAAAGGTTCTGGCCGGATCACGAGGGAGAACACTAGAACTTACTTATCGCTGGTAATATGTATCATGTTTGTGTCAAGGGCGAGTGAAGTCTTTCCCGCTGGTCTGTGTTATGTCCGAGTTTAATTATTTACGTCAGCTGTGGCCTGCAGTGTGTCCAAGGTCTTCACCCACTTACTGAACAATAACCGGTGCTGAATCGGCGGGTAAGTGGTTAATATATTGAGTTTTGTAAATATTTATGGCATCTTCGTGTGCCCTAAGCTTGCCCAGAAATGCGCAGGGCTTCCATACACAACAAAGTCTGTATAGTAGGCGATTTTAACCATGGCCAAATAGACTGGACTGATCTTACGGGTAACTCAGTATCAGAGGATTTCCTCGAGACGATCCAGGACTGTTTCCTAAGTCAGCATATAACCGAACCCACCCGGGGTAATAATATACTCGATTTAGTTCTGTCGAACAGAGAAAACCTCATTAGCAATGTCGAGGTAGGGAACGAACTTGCAAACAGCGATCACAAAGAAATTAAATTCCAGTTAGATTTTCAGGTCAGACGTAAGGAGAATTTCATTAAAGTCCCAGATTTCAGAAGGGCGAACTTTGACAGTTTAAAGAGGCAGCTGAGAGAGGGGGTGTCGCCCTTGGGCGTCAACCTGACAGATGACACCGACCTGATAACGAGATTTGAGATTGCCGAGTTCCACGACAATTTAAATAACGAGTTACTTAATGCACAGAGGCAGAACATACCATACAAAAAACTCAGATCAGACAACAATGACCCTAAATGGATAAATAATTATTTAAAGAACATTATTGGCCAAAGGAAGGCTATAGGTAGAAGGATAAATCGTGGCGAAATTTACCTCCGGGAGTATTATAGGGTATTGACCGGTAGGGTAAAGACCGAGATAAGAAAAGCCAAGAGGAACTATGAACTGAAGACAGCAAGGGAGGCGAAGACAAACCCCAAAAGATTCTACCAAATGTATCAAACTAAAACACGAGATACGACTGGACCAATACGTTCAGATACCGGCGAGCTAACTGATAACGACGGAGAAATGAGCAATAATCTGAATAAATATTTTTCAACAGTTTTCACCACCGAAAATTTAAACATGATACCCGAGGCACCGACTATACACAGAGATAGTGAAGAAAACAAATTAAGCGAGATAGTAGTGACTAGTAACGATGTTAATAAGCAAATAGACAAAATAAAGCCTAATAAGTCACCTGGTCCCGATGAGATATTTGCCAGAGTATTAAAGGAATGTAAGGAAGAGCTTAGTATGCCTTTAGCAAAGTTGTTTAGCATGTCATTAAAAACAGGTGTAGTATTAGAATCCTGGAGGATAGCAAATGTAATACCGATTTTCAAGAAGGGGGATAGATCACTATCCTCTATCTACAGCCCAATCAGTCTAACATCAATAGTAGGCAAATTACTAGAATCAATCATTTTAAACTCTATTCGAAACCACCTGGAGAAGCACAAGTTGATCAATGATTCCCAACATGGCTTCACAAGCGGGCGTTCATTTCTAACTAATCTATTAACATTCTTTTCATCAGTTTTCGAATCGGTGGACGAGGGGCACAATTATGATGTGGTATATCTCGACTTTAGCAAAGCCTTCGACAGAGTCCCCCACGAAAGACTAATTAGAAAGGTAGAAGCGCATGGCATCAAAGGTAATATCCTTAAATGGATTAGGGCGTGATTACAGGACAGGAAACAGCAAGTGAGCATAAACGGCACTAAATCTAATTGGAACAACGTCACTAATGGAGTTCCCCAAGGCTCAGTACTGGGATCAATTATTATTTACTATATACATAAACGACATAGATATCGGCATGGACAGCAACAGAAGTAAATTTGCTGATGACACTAAAATAGGACGTGTAATTAAATCTGACGAGGACTCTGCAAAACTACAGGAAGATCTAAACAATTTTTTCGAATGGTGGGAAAAATGGCAGATGAAATCCAATGTGGACAAATGTAAAGTACTCAGTATAGGAGATGTAAACAGGGAAACCAGTTACCAGATGAACAACGATGCCATTGTGGAATCTGACTGCGAGAGAGATTTAGGAGTAATGATAAGTAGGAATCTTAAGCCAAGTAAACAATGTGTTTTTGCTCGTAACAAGGCTAATAAAATACTTGGGTTCATACAAAGGAGTGTTAGTTACAAGACTAGTGAGGTCATCTTAAAATTATATCTAGAGCTTGTGAGACCACACCTGGATTACACAGTTCAGTTCTGGTCACCGTATTACAGAATGGATATAGAATCCTTGGAAAGAATCCAGAAGAGAATGACAAGACTAATCCCGGGCATTAGGAACCTTGAGTACAGAGACAGGTTAAAGCATCTTAATTTGCACTCCCTCGAGAGACGTAGAGTGAGGGGCGACATGATAGAGGTGTATAAATGGAAGTCAGGGTTAAACAAGGGGGACATTACAAAGGTACTCAAACTATCCAACCAGGAGAGAACTCGTAACAATGGTTTTAAATTAGACAAATTTAGATTTCGGCGTGAAATAGGTAAACACTGGTTTGGAAACTGAGTAGTGGATGAATGGAACAAGTTACCAAATATCATCATTAATTCGAATACGCTGGATAGCTTCAAAAATAGGTTGGATGCTTATATGAGCAATAGGGGTTGGGTATAAACGGGACTGCCCAGTATGAGTCAATAGGCCCGCTGCAGTTTCCTCCATTCTTATGTTCTTATGTCCTCTCTCGGGGGTCAGCTGGCACGAACTACCGTGGCCAGCAAAGGCCACCTTGCCTTGGTCCAGAGCGCAGGTCTATGACGTCACGTAAACCTATCCTTACCATGTTGGGTTACGCTCAAGGGATGTAGAGATGATATTATTCACTGTTTTTAATCACTGTCACCATCACTAGCTACGTTAGCCATCACCAAGAAATAAATACAATTATTATCGAGGGTAAATACTTGTAGTTAGCTTCATCACATGAGACATAAAATTTAGTTATCTGTAATTAATATGACAACTATTTACAGGAGATGGCTGGCCGTGAAAATACCTCACTATTAACTTCTGTGTTAAATCAAAGGGATTAAACTCAGGCTGCTGCTTCCTTGACTGTGTTTTTCGGCACTTGTATGTGGTCTGTGGTTTAGTCCAATGTGGTTAGTCGGCCACACACACACATACACCACTCCTGGGTCAGATGGCAATGGTGTACGAGGCTATTCATCCGGTGACGGCCCACTTGATAATGTTAACATTTGAAGCCCTACACTTATGTCAAATGAATGTTCAGGTAAACAGTTTGTTTGGCTTTTATTCATTTTATCACATATTGTGTAATACTTGTAAGATATATCATGTTTTATTGTTACTTTACTCACCCTTATTGTGGCAACAGATATGATGGCGATATATGTATAGTAAATTGACAGGTAAACAAATACAGGTACAGTATTATTAAACACCTTACAAACTAGGAACTATTAATATCCTTTTATTATCTTTGGCACTATTGAAAATAATCAGTGAAATAAAAGTAACTAAGGAAAACAGTACTGCTGTATAAACAGACTTTGGCGTACTGCACACTGTACACAGGTCACGTCTACAGTACGCATTGATATGTCGTTTTTGTTTTGCTGTCTTAGCTACCTAGAACTGTTATCCCTACTAATTCCGTCAGCCTCGGGACCATTGCTTCATGATAGTGTATTCCTGTCATCACCGTGAAAGACTCCATTATGTGTTCTGTGCTTCACCGAGGACAAAATTTTTAATCATTTATAGTTAAGTTCCTCAGCTCAGGTATCAATTTTCTTACCTTTCTCTTTAACAATTTCTATCTCTGGGACATTCTCCATCTTGTGAAAATATAACCTTTTTTTTTAATAATTGTTTCAGGTACTAACTCGTGTATTAAGTGACGCTGAAAATGACGATAATTTTCTGTAAATATTATTTTCTATATATAGAATTTGTTTCTTTAGTGACACTATGTAAACTCGGAAAAATATATTATAAAAAAAGAAGTGCAGGATAAAAGATGACACGAGGAATGGAAAACAAATTGAGAGATATCAGAGGGGGAAGGTGGCAGGCAAGGGGGGATAAGGGGGAGGGAGAAGATGGATGGGGAGAGGAAAGAAGAAGGAAAGAAAAAGCGGGGGAGGGGAGAAGGAGGGAGAAGAGGGACGGGAGGGGAGAAGAGGGAGGGGGGGAGAAGAGGGAGGGAGGGGAGTGGGAGAAGGGAACAAGGGGAGGGGGGAGAGAGAAGAGGGAGGGGAGGTAAACTAGCCACCAGACCCACACCAGAGTCACCACAATATTAACACGACAACTACAAGTAAAAGTCGTCAACAAACACTCGCTGTTAACGTCACGAGACAAGAGTGTAAACAAGAGATCCTGATGTATGAGAAGTGAGGCGGTTCTGAGAAGGAAGACAAGTGAGGCGGTTCTGAGAAAGTCTGGATTCTGGTTCTCAAAACTCCGACCGTTGAATCTTCCTTGAATGTGAACTGGTGCACTAAATCGCATTGGAGGAACATCACTAGTGGAGTTCCCCAAGGCTCAGTACTTGGACCATTATTATTTATTATATACATAAACAACATCGATATCGGCATAGACAGCAACATAAGTAAATTTGCTGATGACACTAAAATAGGACGTGTAATTAAATCTGACAAGGACTCCGCAAAACTACAGGAAGATCTAAAAAAAATTTTCGAATGGTCGGAAAAATGGCAGATGAAATTCAACGTGGACAAATATAAAGTACTCAGTATAGGAGAGGTAAGCAGTGAAACCAGTTACCAGATGAACAACGATGCCATTGTGGAATCCGACTGCGAGAGAGATTTAGGAGTAATGATAAGTAGGAATCTTAAGCCAAGTAAACAATGTATTTTTGCTCGTAACAAGGCTAATAAAATACTTGGGTTCATACAAAGGAGTGTTAGTTACAAGACTAGCGGGGTCATCCTAAAACTATATCTTGCGCTTGTGAGACCTCACTTGGATTACGCAGTTCAATTCTGGTCACCGTATTACAGAATGGATATAGAATCCTTGGAAAGAATTCAGAGGAGAATGACAAGACTAATCCCGGGCATTAGGAACCTTGAATACAGAGACAGGTTAAAGCATCTTAATTTGCACTCCCTCGAGAGACGTAGAGTAAGGGGCGACATGATAGAGGTGTATAAATGGAAGTCAGGGTTAAACAAAGGGGACATTACAAAGGAACTCAAACTATCCAACCAGGAGCAAACTCGTAACAATGGTTTTAAATTAGACAAATTTAGATTTCGGCGTGAAATAGGTAAACACTGGTTTGGAAACAGAGTAGTGGATGAATGGAACAAGTTACCAAATATCATCATTAACTCGAATACGCTGGATAGCTTCAAACATAGGTTGGATGCTTATATGAGCAATAGGGGTTGGGTATAAACGGGACTGCCCAGTATGGGTCAAGAGGCCCGCTGCAGTTTCCTCCATTCTTATGTTCTTATGTTCTTAAATCACGTCCGCCTTAGCCTGCGGGTGCGGCACAAAGATAAAGTTAGAAATGCATCGAAATTACATCGAGACTCGCATAACTAAACGTATTGTGTTTTTCACCTCCAGTCAGAAGGGGGAAGTGGGGTGGAAACACTCAGATGACCTGGGTCTTGATTCTCAGTCGATTGTTCAGTAAATATATCTCGTAACTGAAGGTGTGAGAATGCTCGTAACTGTCTGACTTAACTTAAAGAACAATATGAACACTCAAAATTAACATTCTTACAATCAGACTAAATTTGCCTCCTAACTTGAACTACCAGAAAATATATCTTGATCTGACCCAATCCTCTAGACTGTCTTTTCCATGGATTACCCCTCCCCCCCCTACCTCCCTGTCTGTCTGTCTGTCTGTCCGTCTCTCTTACTGCCCCCTCCCCGCCCTCCCTCTCTCTTTCTGACCCCCCTCTCTCTCTCTCACACACACACACACACACACACACACACACACACACACACACACGAGAGACAGAGACAGGTCAAGGATAACACCAAGACGCGGGGTGCTTACAGATACCCCGTGCAAACCTGTTGTCCTCCTCCCTCACAGCACACCTACCTCCCTCACAACACACCTTCCTCCCTCACAACACACCTACCTCCCTCACAACACACCTACCTCCCTCACAACACACCTACCCCCCTCACAACACACCTACCTCCCTCACAACACACCTACCTCCCTCACAACACACCTTGCTCCCTCACAACACACCTACCTCCCTCACAACACATCACCCTCCCTCACATCACACCTTCCTCCCTCACATCACACCTTCCTCCCTCACAACACACCTACCTCCCTCACATCACACCTTCCTCCCTCACATCACACCTACCTCCCTCACAACACATCACCCTCCCTCACATCACACCTTCCTCCCTCACATCACACCTTCCTCCCTCACAACACATCACCCTCCCTCACATCACACCTTCCTCCCTCACATCACACCTTCCTCCCTCACAACACACCTACCTCCCTCACATCACACCTTCCTCCCTCACATCACACCTTCCTCCCTCACAACACACCTTCCTCCCTCACAACACACCTTCCTCCCTCACATCACACCTTCCTCCCTCACATCACACCTTCCTCCCTCACAACACACCTTCCTCCCTCACAACACACCTTGCTCCCTCACAACACATCACCCTACACCAGTGGTTCTCAACCTTTTTCACTCCATCCCCCCTTGAGGAATGTTCAACATCCTCGTGGTCTCCTTCATTTTTCTCCCAGAACAGACAAGTGATAAAGACGAAAGAATGATAAAGAAGGACAGATAAATAGGACAAGAGTTAGAATGGTAAACACACACACACATTCACATACATAACGGACTGAGATCATTCGGTTCTATCACCACTTGCAAAGGAATGACACACGGACACGTACTGAACAAGTCAGTTCAGCAGCTCGGTCCAGCGCCTGTCACACAGACACGGACTGGACCTGTGAAATCTTAAATAATCCGTAAAAAAAAAAATAGCACCAGAGTATGTAAATATTAAAATTGTTTTGTCGTTATGATTAAACAAAATGACAAAAAAAAAAACAATGAAAGTTCTCTTCTGCCAAGTCAAAATAAGTAATACAAGATTTGTTTAATTCAGATTGCCAACATTATTTGGAAACGTACAATTTATAACAGCTCGCCGTGGCTCCCCTAAATTCTTGCCGTGGCTCCCTTGGGGGCCTTGGCCCCCAGGCTGGGAACCACTGCCCTACACAATCACAAGTGGGGAGCGTCAGAGTCGTACGTACAGTAAATCCTATCATCATTCTATGAGTGTGTGTGTGTATGTGTTCATTGGGATTCATTATAACTGAAAACTCGAATTGGGCAGTAGTGCTAGTTATTAGGTTAGGTTAGGTTAGGTTAAGTTAGGTTAAGCTTATGGACAAATCCTCATGTGATCTATTTTATTAAAAATTGTATCATGTAAACAAACTTCTCCCTGTTAGAATCTAGGAAGAAATAACCACCTCCGTCGCTTGTGGAAGACAAAAGGAGGAAAAACTGGCAAAGTGATGCTGAGAATATCTTACCCAATACCCAACACAGTACAGGTTTATATTCCTGCAGCTAACGTATACATGTGACTCTCTCAGCCGAACCTCTCCCCACTCCACACTTCCAAACAGTCATGCAAGACGTCTGTATGTATGTAAGGCGGGTACAGTACAGTATAGTTGACAAAATGAGTAAAATAAAGGTCTATATATTTTCTGAACTTTTAAAAGGTCACAAGAGGGTGAAAGTCGGCAGAGTGTACAGTTGGCCTCCCTGCTGCCACACACAGTCACTGTATGAGGTAACTGTGACCTCCAGCGGCAGGGCACCAGGCCAGTCATGCGTGGCGATGGTGATGGTGGCGGTATTGGTATTGGTGGTGGTGGTTGTGGTGGTGGTGGTATTGGTGGTGGTGGTGAAGGTGGTGGTGGTGGTGGTGGTTGTGGTGGTGGTGGTGGTACAGGTGGGTGGTGGTGGTACAGGTCGGTGATGGTACAGGTGGGTGATGATACAGGTGGGTGATGATGGTACAGGTGAGTGATGGTGGTACAGGTGGGTGATGATACAGGTGGGTGATGATGGTACAGGTGAGTGATGGTGGTACAGGTGGGTGGTGGTGGTACAGGTGGGTGGTGGTGGTACAGGTGAGTGATGGTGGTACAGGTGGGTGGTGGTGGTACAGGTGGGTGGTGGTGGTACAGGTGGGTGGTGGTACAGGTGGGTGGTGGTGGTACAGGTGGGTGATGATGGTACAGGTGAGTGATGGTGGTACAGGTGGGTGATGATACAGGTGGGTGATGATGGTACAGGTGAGTGGTGGTGGTACAGGTGGGTGATGATGGTACAGGTGAGTGATGGTGGTACAGGTGGGTGATGATACAGGTGGGTGATGATGGTACAGGTGGGTGGTGGTGGTACAGGTGGGTGGTGGTGGTACAGGTGGGTGGTGGTGGTACAGGTGGGTGATGATACAGGTGGGTGATGATGGTACAGGTGAGTGATGGTGATACAGGTGGGTGGTGGTGGTACAGGTGGGTGATGGTGGTACAGGTGAGTGATGGTGGTACAGGTGGGTGGTGGTACAGGTGGGTGATGATGGTACAGGTGAGTGATGGTGGTACAGGTGGGTGATGATGGTACAGGTGAGTGATGGTGGTACAGGTGTGTGATGATACAGGTGGGTGATGATGGTACAGGTGAGTGATGGTGGTACAGGTGGGTGGTGGTGGTACAGGTGGGTGGTGGTGGTACAGGTGGGTGGTGGTACAGGTGAGTGATGGTGATACAGGTGGGTGGTGGTACAGGTGGGTGGTGGTGGTACAGGTGGGTGATGATGGTACAGGTGAGTGATGGTGGTGGTGGTACAGGTGTGTGGTGGTGGTACAGGTGGGTGGTGGTGGTGGTACAGGTGGGTGGTGGTGGTGGTGGTACAGGTGGGTGGTGGTGGTGGTGCAGGTGGGTGGTGATGGTGGTGGTATAGGTGGGTGGTGGTGGTACAGGTGGGTGGTGGTGGTACAGGTGGGTGGCCTTGAGATGAAAAAGTCAGCAGCCCTGAGGTTCTGAACCCCTTGTCACACCCACCACTGACTACTCTCACACCCACCACTGACTACTCTCACACCCACCACTGACTACTCTCACACCCACCACTGACTACTCTCACACCCACCACTGACTACTCTAACACCCACCACTGACTACTCTCACACCCACCACTGACTACTCTCACACCCACCACTGACTACTCTCACACCCACCACTGACTACTCTCACACTCACCACTGACTACTCTAACACCCACCACTGACTACTCTAACACCCACCACTGACTACTCTCACACCCACCACTGACTACTCTCACACCCACCACTGACTACTCTCACACTCACCACTGACTACTCTAACACCCACCACTGACTACTCTCACACCCACCACTGACTACTCTCACACCCACCACTGACTACTCTCACACCCACCACTGACTACTCTCACACCAACCACTGACTACTCTCACACCCACCACTGACTACTCTCACACTCACCACTGACTACTCTAACACCCACCATTGAATACTCTCACACCCACCACTCACTACTCTCACACCCACCACTGACTACTCTCACACCCACCACTGACTACTCTCACACCCACCACTGACTACTCTAACACCCACCACTGACTACTCTCACACCCACCACTGACTACTCTAACACCCACCACTGAGTACTCTAACACCCACCACTGACTACTCTAACACCCACCACTGACTACTCTAACACCCACCACTGACTACTCTCACACCCACCACTGACTACTCTAACACCCACCACTGACTACTCTAACACCCACCACTGACTACTCTCACACCCACCACTGACTACTCTCACACCCACCACTCACTACTCTCACACCCACCACTGACTACTCTCACACCCACCACTGACTACTCTAACACCCACCACTGACTACTCTCACACCCACCACTGACTACTCTAACACCCACCACTGACTACTCTAACACCCACCACTGACTACTCTCACACCCACCACTGACTACTCTCACACCCACCACTCACTACTCTCACACCCACCACTGACTACTCTAACACCCACACACATCAGCTACTGTCACCACCTGTGCCTCTACTAACTTTAATTTTATGAGTTTTCATGTAATAATAATAATAATAATAATAATAATAATAATAATAATAATAATAATATTAATAATTATAATGATAATGATGATAATGACGATGACAATGATGATGATACAGTTAGGCTTGAGTGGGGTACAATGAGGCAGGCCTAGTATGCCCTCGGCTCAGGTAACTAACCACCTTTCCATACAATAATAAGCACCATGTACAGTCTCGTTCAGCTGGCAACTCAAGGCCGTTTGTTTACTATAGTGCTTAGTAAAAATTATGAATAAAGGTAAAAGTGATCGGTCATTGGTTACTTAGTTCCCCGTTGCATAATTTACTGGTTGGGCTTTGTTGTTTCGTATTATATTATACTACTTACTATAGTAAACAAGTGGCCATGAGTTGCCAGCTATCTCCAGCAGTGTTCGAAAAATCTTGAACGAGACTGTACCTGTTGACACGTTCATTATATCGTACAGTGTGTCTGGAAATGAAGTCATTACAACATCCACCAGTAGGGGAGATTAGAGGATTTACACGAAGTTAGGTTAGGTTAAGTTAGGTTAGGTTAAGTTAGGTTAGGCGGTACAGCACAGGAGACAACATACTATTTACCCCATGATAGGTACCGTACTGACAGAGGAGGTCATCACAGAATGCCTAAATAATACAGTCATTCAGCAGTGTGCAGCTTGGGTGGCGTAAACAGACAGGTGTACGGTGAGCAGCAGGTGGGAGCTGGCACGAGACGAGGAGCACCGTGTAGGTCGGTGCTCTCCACCCAGTGTTAAGTAAACATACAACAGCCACCACCACACCACGTCAGGTCATCGTACTTCCATGTTTGTATACCGTGTTCTTACCGGGAGCGTCTACTGCATCACACGTGTTCGGTGGATGAGACAGGCAGGCGAGTGAGGGTGAATTAGACATGAGTGAGGTAGGAAAATAAGATCATTGAGGAGTGAGAAAAGTGGTAGTGTTTAATGACCAAAAAAAAAAACTCTTTCTACCCCACGGCTCCACTCTGGCTCCACCACAGCACCACCATAACACCATCACAGCACCACCATAACATCATCACAGCACCATCACAGCACCACCATACCACCACCACCACAGCGCCATCACAGCAAAACCCCAGCATCATCACAGCATCATCACAGCACCACCACATCACCACCATACCACCACCACAGCACCATCACAGCACCATCATACCACCACCCCAGTACCATCACATCACCACCACAACACCACCATACCACCACCACCACCACAGCGCCATCACAGCACCACCCCAGCACCACCATACCACCACCACAGCACCATCACAGCACCACCCCAGCACCACCATACCACCACCACAGCACCATCACAGCACCACCCCAGCACCACCATACCACCACCACAGCATCATCCCAGCACCATCACCATCAATGACAAAAATAGATACACCCCATAGAAATTGGTCTCATAATAATAAGCGGAAACTTATGGTACGAAAATATATCCCATATGACGTTAATGAGCTCATGTTTACCTGGTGTGAGAGGTGTTTCCAGGTGAGCAGTGGAGCGCGCAGGTAATACAGTGAAGAGCTCCACCACATCAACCTCTGTTTACATCTAGTGTTTGCACCGCCAGGAGAGTGACCTGTAGCCTGTGGTACCTTTGTGATGCGTGACAGGTGTTGGTGGTACATCTGTGGTGTGTGACAGGTGTTGGTGGTACATCTGTGGTGTGTGACTGGTGTTGGTGGTACCTTTGTGGTGTGTGACAGGTGTTGATGGTAAATCTGTCGTGTGTGACAGGTGTTGGTGGTACATCTGTGGTGTGTGACAGATGTTGGTGGTACCTTTGTGATGAGTGACAGGTGTTGGTGGTACCTTTGTGATGCGTGACAGGAGTTGGTGGTACTTCTGTGATGTATGACAGGTGTTGGTGGTACCTTTGTGATGCGTGACAGGTGTTGGTGGTACCTTTGTGGTGTGTGACAGGTGTTGGTGGTACCTCTGTGGTGTGTGACAGGTGTTGGTGGTACCTTTGTGGTGTGTGACAGGTGTTGGTGGTACCTCTGTGATGAGTGACAGGTGTTGGTGGTACCTCTGTGGTGAGTGACAGGTGTTTGTGGTACCTCTGTGGTGTGTGACAGGTGTTGGTGGTACCTCTGTGGTGTGTGACAGGTGATGGTGGTACCTCTGTGATGCGTGACAGGAGTTGGTGGTACCTTTGTGATGCGTGACAAGTGTTGGTGGTACTTCTGTGATGTATGACAGGTGTTGGTGGTACCTTTGTGATGCGTGACAAGTGTTGGTGGTACCTTTGTGGTGTGTGACAGGTGTTGGTGGTACCTCTGTGGTGTGTGACAGGTGTTGGTGGTACCTTTGTGGTGTGTGACAGGTGTTGGTGGTACCTCTGTGATGAGTGACAGGTGTTGGTGGTACCTCTGTGGTGAGTGACAGGTGTTTGTGGTACCTCTGTGGTGTGTGACAGGTGTTGGTGGTACCTCTGTGGTGTGTGACAGGTGTTGGTGGTACCTCTGTGATGTATGACTGGTGTTGGTGATGCCTCTGTGGTGAGTGACAGGTGTTTGTGGTACCTCTGTGGTGAGTGACAGGTGTTGGTGGTACCTCTGTGGTGAGTGACATGTGTTTGTGGTACCTCTGTGGTGTGTGACAGGTGTTGGTGGTACCTCTGTGGTGTGTGACAGGTGTTGGTGGTACCTCTGTGGTGTGTGACAGGTGTTGGTGGTACCTCTGTGATGTATGACAGGTGTTGGTGGTACCTCTGTGGTGTGTGACAGGTGTTGATGGTACCTCTGTGGTGTGTGACAGATGTTTGTGTTACCTCTGTGGTGTGTGACAGGTGTTGGTGGTAACTCTGTGATGTAAGACTGGTGTTGGTGGTACCTCTGTGGTGTGTGACAGGTGTTTGTGGTACCTCTGTGGTGTGTGACAGGTGTTTGTGGTACCTCTGTGGTGTGTGACAGGTGTTGGTGGTATCTCTGTGATGTATGACAGGTGTTGGTGGTATCTCTGTGGTGTGTGTGACAGGTGTTGGTGGTGCCTCTGTGATGTATGACTGGTGTTGGTGGTACCTCTGTGGTGTGTGACAGGTGTTGGTGGTATCTCTGTGATGTATGACTGGTGTTGGTGGTGCCTCTGTGGTGTGTGACAGGTGTTGGTGGTGCCTCTGTGATGTATGACAGGTGTTGGTGGTGCCTCTGTGATGTATGACTGGTGTTGGTGGTGCCTCTGTGATGTATGACTGGTGTTGGTGGTGCCTCTGTGATGTATGACTGGTGTTGGTGGTGCCTCTGTGGTGTGTGACAGGTGTTGGTGGTGCCTCTGTGATGTATGACTGGTGTTGGTGGTACCTCTGTGGTGTGTGACAGGTGTTGGTGGTACCTCTGTGATGTATGACTGGTATTGGTGGTGCCTCTGTGAGGTGCGACAGGTGTTGGTGGTACACACACACACACACACGATGCAGTAGACCAGACCCCAAATCCAGGTAAAGGTCACAGCCTCAAAGGTCAATCTGTCTCGCCCTGTGGCTCGACACTCTCAGTGTCACGTCAACCAAACCTACTCTGACGTCACTTAAATCATCCAAATATTAAGAGTCTAAAACTTGGAAACTTAAAAACTTATTTCCGTATAATGTGTCACACCCCACGACTCCTGTACCACCTACCAGTGTGTCACACCCCACGACTCCTGTACCACCTACCAGTGTGTCACACCCCACGACTCCTGTACCACCTACCAGTGTGTCACACCCCACGACTCCTGTACCACCTACCAGTGTGTTACACCCCACGACTCCTGTACAACCTACCAGTGTGTCACACCCCACGACTCCTGTACCACCTACCAGTGTGTCACACCCCACGACTCCTGTACCACCTACCAGTGTGTCACACCCCACGACTCCTGTACCACCTACCAGTGTGTCACACCCCACGACTCCTGTACCACCTACCAGTGTGTCACACCCCACGACTCCTGTACCACCTACCAGTGTGTCACACCCCACGACTCTGTACCACCTACCAGTGTGTCACACCCCACGACTCCTGTACCACCTACCAGTCTGTCACACCCCACGACTCCTGTACCACCTACCAGTGTGTCACACCCCACGACTCCTGTACCACCTACCAGTGTCACACCCCACGATTCCTATACCATCTACCATTGTCACACCCCACGACTCCTGTACCACCTACCAGTGTGTCACACCCCACGACTCCTGTACCACCTACAAGTGTGTCACACCCCACGACTCCTGTACCACCTACCAGTGTGTCACACCCCACGACTCCTGCACCACCTACCAGTGTGTCACACCCCACGACTCCTGTACCACCTACCAGTGTCACACCCCACGACTCCTGTACCACCTACCAGTGTGTCACACCCAACGACTCCTGTACCACCTAGCAGTGTGTCACACCCCACGACTCCTGTACCACCTACCAGTGTCACACCCCACGACTCCTGTACCACCTACCAGTGTGTCACACCCCACGACTCTGTACCACCTACCAGTGTGTCACAACCCACGACTCATGTACCACCTACCAGTGTGTCACACCCTTGGACTCTGTACCACCTAACTGTGTCACACCCCACGACTCCTGTACCACCTACCAGTGTCACACCCCACGACTCCTGTACCACCTACCAGTGTGTCACACCCCACGACTTCTGTACCACCTATCAGTGTGTCACACCCCACGACTCCTGTACCACCTACCAGTGTCACACCCCACGACTCCTGTACCACCTACCAGTGTGTCACACCCCACGACTCCTGTGCCACCTACCAGTGTCACACCCCACGACTCCTGTACCACCTACCAGTGTGTCACACCCCACGACTCCTGTACCACCTACCAGTGTGTCACACCCCACGACTCCTGTACCACCAATCAGTGTGTCACATCCCACGACTCTGTACCACCTAACAGTGTCACACCCCACGAATCCTGTATCACCTATCAGTGTCACACCCACGACTCCTGTACTACCTACCAGTGTCACACCCCACGACTCAGTACCACCTACCAGTGTCACACCCACGACTCCTGTACCACCTACCAGTGTCACACCCCACGACTCAGTACCACCTACCAGTGTGTCACACCCCACGACTCAGTACCACCTACCAGTGTCACACCCCACGACTCAGTACCACCTACCAGTGTCACCTCCCTGCGCTTATCACGACTACTTGTTGCTGTCCAATAATAATAATGATTTTTTTTTCAGTTCGGACAAATGTCAAGGTCACTGAAGAAGTTCATCCCAAGTTAGGAAGCATTGTCCGAATAATGTCAGTCTCCTTGTGTTGCTCTTATGACCACCGCACTCCAACGGCCACACTCACACTACAACAAGTAGGGCTCTCTCACCGATGTGTCATAATTTAGCATCTCTTACTGTAGTATGTGACGTGTCTTAAGTTATACACACGATGGGAGAGTGTGGACGACGCTTTCTCAATCAATGTTCAGGTTTCCCATATGGATAAAGCCAAGGTCAGCGCCACCATAACTGAATTCACGAGGTCGACCATCGGGTCATGGACACATGTTAAATTCCCAAGTCTGGCCACATAATTATTTTATGTGACTCACCAGCCTAACACAAGAGCCGTGTGATCTTTATATTTAGTGTTACTTTCTGTTTTTCCGTATCTAAGTATTTCTTTTTGACCCCACATGTCTCTTACAGTCAGTTAAATATAGTTTTTTTACAGTACAAAACTAAAACAAAGGTAATACAAAAACTACAAAATAACTACAAAACACGTAAGCAAAATATTGAGCGGGTGGAGGAGCCCCCATCACACATAGGGGTATAGACACTAGCCATCTTGACCAGTGATTGTCCTTGATAGTCCCTGACGCTGCTAATCCAGGATGTTGCCGGTTACGACCACTTACACCATCACCACCACCCTCACTGTCTCTACCTCACCACCTCACCATCCCTCACCACACCTCATTGTCCCTCCCTCATCCTCCATCACTGTCTCTCCCTCATCCTCCTGTCTCTCCCTCACTACCCTCACTGTCTCTCCCTCCTCCTCATCACTGCCCCTCTCTCTATGTCCCTACCTCCTTCACCACTCTTACTCCCACCCTCACCAACCTCCCTACCTCACATACATGAACATAACGTATTAAGTGAAAATTACATCACACAGACCAGGCTACAAAGTGAACTGTTTACCATACTCACAGCCCTAACGCTTGTTGAAGTTACTACCACAAACAGTATCATCACCACTGTCTCCTTATCCTTATTACTTGTTCTTGTTACCCTCAATTCAGATTGTCACTTGCCTGTTTGTTACTGAATTGAATTGAAACATTTAATTTAGCCAGAAAAACACAAATACAGGGTGGATAATAATAATAACAACATTAACATGGCTGAGCCAGTTGAGAACCTGAGCTCTCTTTTAGCCAGACACAAACACGTGTGTCTTATTGGGCGGGGTGTCAGGATCAAGCTGCTGTGGACCCCCTCTTACATAGGCCTCGGTGAACATGACAGAGCTGATCCTCCAGGTAAACTCGTGTTTAACAAAGACACTGTTGAATACAGTCTACCGTAGGTCTGATGAATGTGAAGCAAACAGACAAGTGCAAACAGTGAACAGCCAGACCATTGTTTAACATGAAGAAATGTATTAAGTAAAACATGTATTTGGAGCTAGTAACAAAAACAATAGATTACAAGTTGAATTTGACTCATTTGGACTGGTGGGAGTGTAGCAGTAAAGGGAACTACACGTGCCAACAGTAAAATGTTACCGCCACTTATGTTTCCTTTGTTTCCACTCACACAGATGTAAGCTAAACCAAACATACTGTACAGAGTGTGGTCAGATATACAGCCACACTACGCCCTAAACTGTGTAAAAATAGAATATATTAGGATTGTTAATCTTCAGGTGAAATAAAATGAGGTGCCTAATCTTCAAGTGATCTCACAAGGTTATTTTCCAGGTCTTGTTAATATCTCCTAACACACACACACACACACACACACACACACACACACACACACACACACACACACACACACGTATATATATGGGTTGAGGTGTTGATTGTATGTAGAAGTCCGCGTGCTTTATTGGGCTAATGAAATATATATATATATATATATATATATATATATATATAATATATATATATATATATATATATATATATATATATATGTACAGTATATATATATATATATATATATATATATATATATATATATATATATATATATATACAGTATATATACAAAAACACACACACACACACATATATATTATATATGTGTGTGTGTGTGTGTTTTTGTAAAATTACCTACTTGGGTAACCATCACGGCACTCAAAGACCTTGTACTGTCGAGTCATTAACGAAGAGTACGTGTAGTGTATAGCTGTAATCAGTATGTGTATGTACTGAACTGAGAATGTTAGTTTGGATAAGATTCCTTGAACTTCCCGCTGCGTTCGTGTTTATCAAGCGATATCACTGTCTGCGGGGCTGCTCCTTCCTCCAAGCTTGTTTTCTCAGGTGGCTCTCCCTCTGTGTGTGCGTGTATGCGCACGGGTGGTTGAACGTGTGCATACAGGCTTGAATATATGTCTGTGTTGGCTGTATGAACGTCTGTAAAGAGGTACACGAGAGTGGTGTGTGTGTGTGTGTGTGTGTGTGTGTGGCGTTGGGGGGTGGAGGGTGAGGATGGAGGGTAGTGGTGGAAGGTAGTGGTGGAGGATGTCGGTGAAGGGTAGTGGTGGCAGTGGAGGGTAGTGATGGCGATGGAGGGTAGTGGTGGAGGGTGGCGGTGGAGGGTAGTGGTGGCTTTGGAGGGTAGTGATGGCGGTGGAAGGTAGTGGTGGAGGGTGGCGGTGGAGGGTAGTGGTGGCAGTGGAAGGTAGTGGTGGAGGGTAGTGGTGGCGGTGGAGGGTAGTGGTGGAGGGTGGCGGTGGAGGGTAGTGGTGGCAGTGGAAGGTAGTGGTGGAGGGTAGTGGTGGCGGTGGAGGGTAGTGGTGGCAGTGGGAGGTAGTGGTGGAGGGTAGTGGTGGCGGTGGAGGGTAGTGGTGGAGGGTGAGGGAGACGGATATAGAACGTGAGTCGTGATAAATGGAACAGTGTATTGCTGTACAAATATATATACTGTACACCTAGACAATTCTGTTTACATGTGCACAGTTCCATGCCTTCAACCTTCGCACAACGCTGGGGGTGTAGGTGCACGTTTGGGGTGTATGTGCACACTGGTGATTAATGTGCCTCATAGTAGTGTGTGTGCACGAGTCTTTGTTCCTGAGCGTGATGTTCTTAATTTGCTTAATTCGAGAACAGTAAGGCTGTGACCTGGTTTTTGAGAGAACTCCAGAGTGTGAGGAGTTCTGTCTGTCTGTCTGTCATAAACAGCAGCACCTAACACAACAGCAGCACTTAACACAGCAGCAGCACCTAACACAGCAGCAGCACCCAACACAGCAGCAGCACCTAACACAGCAGCAGCACCTAACACAGCAGCAGCACCTAACACAGCAGCAGCACCCAACACAGCAGCAGCACCTAACACAGCAGCAGCACCTAACACAGCAGCAACACTCAACAACATAGCGTATGATGCCACGTCAGATGGGTTTTATGCCTCTTAAGAATCAGTAAAGGTTTTGCTTACATACTGACAACTACTAAGAACAGATAAAACAATTATACTCTGCTTCCAAAAAGACTTATTGGTAGTAACATAACCCGAAAGTATTATATATATTAAAGATCATAAAGGGAAATATGCACTAGGTTTTAAGTATATCAGCTGAGTGTTGTAGAGGTACTGCCCACACACTGAATATTACGAGAATAAATAGATTGTAAAGATTTCATTATTGTATTTTTTTGTTCTGGGGTGTAAACAGTCACCAAGGGGTTATTACACACACAAAAAAATATACCCAGACAAAGACAGACAAAATATGTACATTACATTAATCCTGACCATTAATATCAATTCACGAGTTAACTGTTGTGACTCTGGCTAGTAGGATAATATAGGTTCTAACGTATTAATTTAGAAAGAGTTCACAGTAATTGATGACGTGTTTGGTGTACTAGGGTAAGAGGGAGTCAGGGAGGAAGGTGTGGCTGAAAGTTAGCTGGTTACAGGAACACTGTCATCAGGGAGGAGGTGACGCTGAGGGTTACACACACAGCCTTGTCTTGGTGCAGTGATTGACAGCCTCTTCTGTTCCACACTAGACTTGGCTGTAAAGTCTTCAAGTGGCTCCAAGAGAACTAAAGATTATCCTTAATAATCATAATAAATTAGTAGAATTATCTGGTTAAGTGAGAGAGCTTGTTTTCCTTCTGTGTTTACAACAAGATTCTTGGAATAATTTTTGGTGGACGTATCTGAAAACTCCAAAACTCCTTGAAAAATGTGTTCCAGGATCGCATTTTTGGGTGTGTGTAAATGGGGGAAGAGGACAATATCAGTGAGACACATATATCACAGTGTGTATATGTTGTTACCTAAGCTTCCCTCCACTCTTTTGTTTCTTGGGGGGGGGGGGGGGGGGTATAAGGATCATTTGAGTCATTCACGTGCTTCACACAACGTATACTGTATAATTTTTCAAAGATAGACCATTTACAAGTTTATCTTAGCTCTTTATGAACAATGGGACCAATATGATATAACGATAATAATATTACTACCACCACCACCACTACTACTACTACTACTAATAATAATAATAAAAGTATTGGTAGTATTAATACATGTAATGATAATGATGGGACAAGAGTCAATGGCCATATTAAGTCAGAATAAACACAACAGTTCAAGACCTGGTGATCCTCTGAGTTGTGAGGACTGAGAAGTGTTGCAATTTGATATATAAACACAGTACAGTCAGGCCAGTGTGTGATATAGAGCACATAATCTAGTCACAAGTGGCCAAACTTAACCCTTATCGTCATTTTAAAAGATGTAAACACAACTCTCGCTTAGTATACGAACAAGTCATGTATTTACCATCTTGTGACACACCCACCGAGGGAGGCAGTGCTGTGTGGTCACCCCATACACTACACCACGAGACTACCTACTGTACAGCCTCTAGGATGACACACTCACACTCACACACACATACACACATCAAGAAGGAGGTGTTGATTACATAAGAACTCAGCTGTCAGAAGATAACGAGGATGTAGAATCATCATCCATCATTGTCAAGGTGGAGGGAGGTTGGAAGTAGGGTGAGGCAGTGGAAGAAGGTGGAGGAGGATACAGGAGGGTGGAGGAGAAAGGAGTCGTACAAGTAGAGATGAGATGCGTGGAGAATGGTAGTACAAGATGTAGAGTGATGAAGATGGTGGAGATAAAAATGGTGGGGAGATTGGTAGAGGTGGATGGGATAGTGGTGGAGAGGTGGTGATGGAGACGGACATGTAAAAATTTATCGATGGTTTTAGGCTTGATCCCTATTGTCCTCCCATGTGTGAAGCGGTAAATGCCCGCCCCGTGTGTAACATTCTTTATACAGTGGCTCAACTTCTCAAATAGAAAGTCTCACTCCAGGTAGGTCACAGGGTGGAGAGAAGAGGAAGGGAAGAGGGGCAGGTGGGCAGATCTGTAGGTGCCATAACCATCATTCTGCTTTGTACTGCACAATAAGGTTGGGTACGGGAGTTTCTGGCGAGTCTGTCAATTTACAGGCACGAAACCGCTTGCCTCAGTGATGGCTGCCTTGTTGACGGTAACAAGAACATCCTTCACCCAACACACCATCACCTGAATCAGCAGTTGCCGATCTCCTCTCTGCTTGCCCCTGGCCACCTGTGCGTCGTAGGTCATGTATGTCCTTGGTAAGCGAATTTCTCAACTGCCCTATAGACAGTTTTCAGTGTGATAGCTTAAGATGGGTAATGAAGCCTTTTGGCAACTCATGGTCCTCTTAACAACGAAAGTTTGACTCATGGTCCTCTTAACAACGAAAGTCGTGACTCATGGTCCTCTTAACAACGAGTCATGACTTATGGTCCTCTTAACAACGAGTCATGACTCATGGTCCTCTTAACAACGAAAGTCATGACTCATGGTCCTCTTAACAACGAAAGTTTGACTCATGGTCCTCTTAACAACGAAAGTCGTGACTCATGGTCCTCTTAACAACGAGTCATGACTTATGGTCCTCTTAACAACGAGTCATGACTCATGGTCCTCTTAACAACGAAAGTCATGACTCATGGTCCTCTTAACAACGAAAGTTTGACTCATGGTCCTCTTAACAACGAAAGTCGTGACTCATGGTCCTCTTAACAACGAGTCATGACTTATGGTCCTCTTAACAACGAAAGTCATGACTCATGGTCCTCTTAACAACGAAAGTCATGACTCATGGTCCTCTTAACAACGAAAGTCATGACTCATGGTCCTCTTAACGAGTCATTATTCATGGTCCTCTTAACAACGAGAAAGTCGTGATTCATGGCCCTCTTAACAACGAGTCATGACTCTTGGTCTTCTTAACAACGAGACGCCACTCCTTACACTTGGCTGCGTCACTGAGTACACAAACCTCCACAATGAACTTGCAATTTAACTAACAAAGGAGAGAAAAGATAGTGGGAATGGTGGTGGCAGTGGTAATGGTGGTAGTGGTAATGGTGATTGTGGTAATGGTGATGGTAATAGCGGTGGTGGTAGTGGTGGTGGGTGGTAAGGACTATAAATAGTAGTAAGGACAGATCGCTGTAACTTCATAAATTTTAGCTCCGTCCCGTTCAATAACGCCATGATAGTGATGCACGTTATCTGGTGAGATGGCGCAGTCACAGATGGTGACGGCTTTGCCTAGGTTGACGTTTGATTGTTTAATATTTTTATAATGCTCGTAGGGCATACGCCCGGAGTTTTAAACGCCCTCTTCCGTTGAAGAGGGTCGTCGTGTTTCAACCCGCGTTTTTTTTTAAATGAGTTCTGAAGGACACCGCAGTACAGTACTTGACGGGGTGATGTGGGGGTAAAATTAACTAATTCCAATAAAATTTATGGACAAAACCCCAATGGACAAAACCCTAACCCATTATATGAAAAGTGGACAAAACCCGTCTCATATATACAATATTAAATAAAACACTTTTATGTTTGCAAACACACATTATATACACAGTACGTTATATTTTTCACACTCCACAATCCACAAAACCCTTTTACATTTGTAGGGAATTGACACAATATACAATATATATGGTCCACTTATGAAAATGGTGAACGGAAATAAAGTCACAGGAAAAAAGTCACATGACTTGTACACATTGACAACACATTATATACTGTATATGATGGCATTGCATGTAGGCTAGGTTAGGTTAAGTTAGGTTAGGTTTTTTCCGTGCCTTTTTTCTGTGTTGACAAATCTATGAAATAATGAACAATTAAATATTATAATGAACTATTTTATACGTGACTGGGGTTTTGTCCACTTTTCATATTATTGGGGTTGGGTTTTGTCCGTTGGAGTTTTGTCATGGATTCATTTTTCCTATATTTGGGATAATATTATTTTCTTTTGTCAGTCGTGGCAAGAATAATGTCTCACGGTCTTCTGGGTGAACTGATATAAACTGACATTGCAGAATTAAGAAACTAGAAGAAATTTTCCTTTGCGTCTTGAAACATGCGTGGTTGACACCTGAAACTCACGTACCGATGTACATAAGTTAAAATTTTTCTAGATTATTAAAGATGTTCAATGTTCTTTTTGGACACGCATAGCAATATGAATGTCTTGTAGGGTAATGTATGTGGCCAGTTGTCTAATTTCTCTTTGTTAGGCTCACATACATACACTCCGTACATACAGGAGATCTCGCACTCAGGATGGAGGTGAGAAAGGAAACTCAGAATAGCTTAACTCTACATGTATTGTATGTACAATGCAGTGCTAGGGAGTTGCTGTGTGGTGTGGAGCTTGTTTACAGGAGGTCCTGTCCGTTTGAGAGCGTTGAGTAGAATGCCCTTCTTTGGGAGTCATGAGTTATGAGGTGAAAGATGATTATAAAGGATTGGAAAATAGTGGAGAAAATGAAATACAGTAGTAGATAGAATCTGGGCTCAACCGGATCGCATCTTTTCTATTTTTTTTTGTATCTTTGTTTTGCTCCCTTGGGTCGTCAGACCATTGTATTAGTATTGGTTTATTTATATAGTGCTGCTTATACTTTTTGCTTTTCTTTTTTACATACTATGATTGAGTTAGTGTGCCCTCCCAGGTACTTGCGTGGCTGGGAGGGTAGTCACTTGTATTTATTGTGTATCAGCTGTTGCTCCTTGCACATACCTTTTCCCTAGCTGTAGCCTTTCTTTCAGTTCGCTTGAGTATGTGCCTGAAATAATTTTTCGGATTTTGGATTCTCTGGGAATATCATCTCCGGTAGGCTATTCAATTTAAACATTTTCCTTAACTCGTCAGTGTATGATCCGGGTGCAATGATATTGTGCAGATGTGCGTGGATCATACTAATCATCACCGTGTCATGTATTGGTTCGTTTAAGCTTAAGATGGTGGATTCTGGTCTGTGAAGCCTCTAGGACAGCTCTTTTGGTTATTTCAACGTTTGTCGTGTCTTTCCTTTGTTGTTCCCTTTTCCTTGTTCCTTGTACTTTATCATATGCATTTTTATTGGGCATGCCATTGCTAACGTCCTGTGTCCTATATATGCATTCCCGTTTCTCTTACAGTTGAGACAGCCAACATGTGGGTTCTTACATTCAGTGTAGGTATGGTCGTCGCCTGCACAGTCTGAACTGTACCTTTTCTGGACAGTCTCTCGTTGTGTGTTCTTCATACTTGTAACAAGAAAAACATGTTTGCAGATTGATAAATGTTTCCTTGTTTATTTGATGAGGTGTTACTGACATGTTAAATATTAGAAAGCCTTGTTGAATTACTTTTTCAGCCATTGAAACTTCTTCGAAGGTAATCTTGAAAACATGAGTGTAGTCTTTTTTATCTTGATAACTTCCTCGATCTTTATCCAACTGTTTTGACGTTCCAATTCATCTTTCAGATGTCTTCCTCCCGATCTCCTGGTCGACTTGGCGAACAAAAACTGATCTTTTTGCCTTTTGTTCTGGTAGCATGACAAGAAGTCCTTCATTGTAAAAAACGTCTCTGGCTTCTTTTGAGTGGATTTTGTCAGAATCAAAGTCATCTTTGCAGATTACTTTGAAACCTTCGTTGGTACTAAATATTCTTAATGGGACTTGTAATTTGTTATAAGTGATTTCTGCCACTTTTCCTCTTCCAATAGGGTGTCCCTTATCTCCATGTTTAATCCTAATGCTTGTGGTCATCTTCCCTGTTTACATTACAATCCTGCCTATAACACAGGGCTCCTGCCTGGGAGCAGTGACCGCCCCCTTTTGGACGGGCGTCGGGCTCGTAGGGTTCTGCGCCCAGGTTACCCGTGACTATAAGTTATGTCCATATACTGTATGTTGCCACCTACCGGTGACCCCCGGATAACGGGTGCCCTGCACTATCACAGGTTCCCTTGCCGGATCAACCTAATCGCTAAGCCCGCCTCCCGTTCAAGGAACGGAGTGCATGTGGTGGATGAGAGAAGAGAAAAAAGAGGACTTCTTAGAGAGTAGGGACAGTCTCCCTACCACGCTACGTTCGGTCAGCCAATCAGAGCACCGCAGTAAAGAAGCCTGTATCAGCACGCTATCGTGGGGCACCGCCGATTGGCCAATCCAGGACGTAGACGCACGGGGAGTAGTCTAAATTTTGGGGAGCCCAAATATATGATTTCCAGAGGCTTCGTTGTTTCTCGTTCAATCTGAGATGGTAATTGCACAGTCCCTATGATGGGTAAGGTCAATCACTAGGATTGAGTGTCCAATCACAACGAAGTTGCAGATTGCTCAACCACGCAGCAGAAAAAAGCAAGTCTTCACAGCTCCAGGTCCAGCAGTCAAAAGCCTTCGAATTGAATCGATGGGTGAAGTAAAGTGTGAAGAGATCTTGACGTTGGTGCGTAGATCGGCGGTGCGGGAACTGGACTTAAAAAATGATGGTGGAATTTAGAGGGACTTGGGGTTGGTGGATAGTGCAAGAAGAAAGTTCAAGTTCAAGTTGTTTGGGATTTCTGGCCTCTTCGCCGTTAGGCTATTTCGGCCGAAGCTGATTGGTTGGTCTTCTTTTTTCTCTTTGTTCTTCTTTTAGTTTTTACTTTCCATTCTACTTCTTGTTCTTCGTCTTCTTCTTTTTGGTCTTGTTCTGTCTGGTCTTCTATAATATTATCAGGTTCTTCTTTGTTGATATCTTGATTGTTCTTTTCTTGTTCGTTTTTGTCTTGTTTGTTCTTTTCTTGTTTGTTTCGGTCTTGGTTGTTTTTTTCTAGAGTCTTGACTGCAAGGAGAGCCTCCTTGTAAGTCAACTTTTCCTTAGACCGCAGCCTGGCCACCCTGCACTCCTCCCTCCACTTGGGACAAAGCCGGTCGGAGGAGGAGTGAGGGCCACCACAAGCCGCGCACTTCTTAACGGCCGCCTGGCAGTCAGCGTCGGTGTGGCCGGGTGCCCCGCAGCTAGAGCACACCTTGGGAGCGCGACACTTCCTCGCCAGATGGCCATATTTCTGGCAATTGTAGCAACGAGTGGGTTTTGGCTGTTGAGGTTTCACTGGGATTTTCTCCCAACCCAGTATAACGGAGCTGGGAAGTTCCTTAGGAGAACCAACCAGGGCAGTTGTGCTGGTCAGCTTCCTAAGTACTGCGAGCTGATCTCCAATCAGCTCGCCAAGTTCGTCTCTTTCGAGATACTCAATTTCGGAGTGGGAAATGACTCCCAAAACCAAGTTATCCTGAAGTAGGGCGTCAAACATGACGTCGACTCCATTGATGATCGTTCGATGGGGTAATTTGTGGGCCTGCCCCCATTCTTCGAACGTGATGACAAGGGTACCACCGCTACTCCGGACGACCCCCGTCATCCCCTTTAGTCCAATGTGGTCAAAAAAATCTTTAATCACAAGAAGATTTAGTTTCTTGCGCGAAGGGTGCTCGACCGGAATCAGTCTCACAACCTTCGCCTGGGCTAGGGTGATCATGATCATGGTCACGCGGTACCTCGGGGAGCCGGGAGAACCAACCTCGCCGAGGTTCAGGTCTCTAGTGAAGAAGAAAGTCAAAGTCAAAGTTGTTGGGGATTTCTGGCCTCTTCGCCGTTAGGCTATTTCGGCCGAAGCTGATTGGTTGGTCTTCTTTTTTCTCTTTGTTCTTCTTTTAGTTTTAACTTTCCATTCTACTTCTTGTTCTTCGTCTTCTTCTTTTTGGTCTTGTTCTGTCTGGTCTTCGATATTATTATGAGGTTCTTCTTTGTTGATATCTTGATTGTTCTTTTCTTGTTCGTTTTTGTCTTGTTTGTTCTTTTCTTGTTTGTTTCGGTCTTGGTTGTTTTTTTCTAGAGTTTTGACTGCAAGGAGAGCCTCCTTGTAAGTCAACTTTTCCTTAGACCGCAGCCTGGCCACCCTGCACTCCTCCCTCCACTTGGGACAAAGCCGGTCGGAGGAGGAGTGAGGGCCACCACAAGCCGCGCACTTCTTAACGGCCGCCTGGCAGTCAGCGTCGGTGTGGCCGGGTACCCCGCAGCTAGAGCACACCTTGGGAGCGCGACACTTCCTCGCCAGATGGCCATATTTCTGGCAATTGTAGCAACGAGTGGGTTTTGGCTGTTGTGGTTTCACTGGGATTTTTTCCCAACCCAGTATAACTGAGCTGGGAAGTTCCTTAGGAGAACCAACCAGGGCAGTTGTGCTGGTCAGCTTCCTAAGTACTGCGAGCTGATCTCCAATCAGCTCGCCAAGTTCATCTCTTTCGAGATACTCAATCTCAGAGTGGGAAATGACTCCCAAAATCAAGTTATCCTGAAGGAGGGCGTCAAACATGACGTCAACTCCATTGATGATGGTTCGATGGGGTAATTTGTGGGCCTGCCCCCATTCTTCGAACGTGATGATAAGGGTACCACCGCTACTCCGGACGACCCCTGTCACCCCCTTTAGTCCAATGTGGTCGAAATAATCTTTGATCACAAGAAGATTTAGTTTCTTGCGCGAAGGGTGCTCGACCGGAATCAGTCTCACAACCTTCGCCTGGGCTAGGGTGATCATAATCATGGTCACGCGGTACCTCGGGGGGAAGGATCAGGGAGCCGGGAGAACCAACCTCGCCGAGGTTCAGGTCTCAAGTGAAGAAGAAAGGCGAGGCTAGGGGTAATTATACGATTCTGCCGGATCAGGTTCAGAGGTGTGAGGTGAGCGGCACTGCTGATTGGCTGAGGTGAAGGGTGTAACTGGCTTATCACCACGCAGTTCGCAAGGAGGCCCGGTCTGTGGAACTCGGAACTCGCCGCTGGTTGGCTGGTAAGCGGACGGCAAGTGACCAATAAGCAGTTGCAGGGGAGAGTATCCACTACAGTCTCACCTTCCTCTAGATACCTGGATACCGACAGACATTCCAGAATGAAGGAGATAAAACAGAAATATGAACTCTCTTCAGACAAATTCTCGGCTACCCTCGTAGTACGAATCAGACGTGACATTTCCTGAATTTATACAGCAAGGACTAGAATGCTTAAACAATGATAATAATATACCTGCTTCTGATCTTGCCGTTGGAAGTTGCAGAGTTGGTACAACCCATGGATACAGTGGTCTACGTTTTCTTGGTGGCACTTTTAACTACACTTTCTTTATTCTGTACTCAAGTCTGTTATCACTTTCTTATAAGTGGACAGAACACACACGGGCAAATTTGGTGTTTATTTTATCGGAGCGCTTGCAGCCATTTATCACAAGTTATGTGCTCTCTGCCTGGAATTTGAGCTTTGCTGATGCATCCATATATTACACAAATAACCATAATTATTGATACACTGGTCCGGGGCACACAGAGGCCGCCAAAAGATAAGTGTTTACGAGTGACGTCAGAGTTGTGCATTGTGGGTAAAACAAGTGTTTTGTGAACTATCCTTACTGGTACATGATCCTTGGCATCTAGTACCTAAAGAAATTCATATGTACAGAACTAAACAAACATGTACAGTACTGGAAATACTCTTAACTCACTGCCACCATATCCTGACCACCGTGCACAATAAAGTGACTGCGGCAAAAATCGAAAGTACAGAACACCACACACCACGGCACAAGGGTTGGCTCAGATCGAGTTAATTTTTTTTTGTCTGCAAGTTCTGGACAAGTTAATGCGTTTAGATCTTCTTCAGTCATTGCCCGTCTCGAAAGACTTCATCGAACTATGTATTAAGGATTGTAAATTTGAATTCATTGCAGAAAATTATGCTAAAAAATTTGGTACTAAGCAACCTATACATGGAATTCTTTGAAAAGAAACTATGAAGTACTGTTTTACCACCTTCAGCAGTCTGGTTTAGATATTTAGATATGTAGATGATGTATTATGTCTCTGGCCATGTTATGAGGACCTAAAAGCTTTCCTGCCACAACTTCATAACTTAGGCCCCTCGATCAAATTCACTGTGGAATTAGAGCAGGACTGTAAATTGCCATTCCAAGACTGTCTGATCCACAGAATATGTAACACCTTTAAGTTCAGTATTTATAGGAAACCTACTAATGTGTGTTCATACATTCATTATTATTCTGCCCACCATAATAGTCAAACAGTCACCGTGCGGATCTGACGTTCCCATACTCCACCCACAACCCCCTTTTCGCTGGGGTTAACTATGATTATATTATAGGCATCACACTCTAGTCGATGATTCACAAAAAGGCGACCCCGCTCTCCTGCTGCGTAGCTGCGGGTGTGTCGGGTGCTGGAGGGAAGGGCCCTGCTGAAGGTCCGTCGACGGTCGAGTCACTCGCCAGTTCTCAGTAGACTGTAGGACCCACATTTTGACTATAACCGCCCAAATGAGCGACTGTGGGATAATGAGACCCTTGCACGTAGGACTCGATTGTTCTTTATTCGGTCAAAACCTGCAGAGTACAAATTACATGTTACGTATGAGATAATTAATTCACTCGTACGTTCCTTCACTATTAACGACTGCATATATATTTGAGTGTTAAACCATGTAAAAACTTAATTGTTTCGGGTCTATTATAGGACTTATTAGCTCCCTGACTTGATAGCTCACTGGACGGCTAGACTAGTCAGCCCGAGGCAAGGCCATCTGTATTCACATTTAACATCTCAGCAAAGCTCGTTGTCAACACTCCCTCTGCCTCCTCCTGTCTCCTTTTCTCTCTCTCTCTATCCCTCTCCCTTCTAGTTTATCCTAATGTGGCGGTAACAGTAGTTGTAGAACTGTTATACAAGAACAGGAGAATCGACCCAGAGGAATGCGAGTTCAATATTGCTGGATGACTCATTTATGAACCTTTCTCAAGAAACTTACAAGAGGGGGTGTAGTTATCTATGCTAGGCAAGACCTTAGAGCCAGCCAGGCGAGGGTACAGGAAGATGTTCTGAAGAGTGCAAGGGGTGTAAAACTAAATTAAAGGGAGGGGACTTACATATTGTCGGGTGTATCTACAGATCCCCAAACTGTAGCCCACTACAGGGTATATCAAAGGTACTCAAGAGCCTTAATAGACAACGCAGCAATGCTCAATCCTAGCCACCTCCTTATCATGGGGGACTTTAACTATGGCGACATCGACTGGAGAAACGAGTTCGCCCCAAATGACTTGAATAACCCTGCTACTCTTTTTGTAGAAGCTCTGAGATAATTTTTTGTTTCATGTTAAAAACCCGACACATTAGAGGGGAGCAAACACCCAAGCCACTAGACCTCATCATAACAAACGAGGAGGGTATGGTGGACAAACTGAAACATCTAGCCCCAGTCACCATGTTAGTGTTGTCATTCAGATTTCACTGTTACCTAGTTCAAGATAAAGCCAGGCCAATGTGCAAATATTACAAGGGAAATTACGACGGGATGAGGGGTATCCACTGGCCTGACTCACCAAAGCATAAGAACGCAGACACTACGCTGAATATCATAACTAGTAAAGTGACCCATTTGATCGATAAATACATACCCAAGACCGAACCCAGTGCCTTTAGGCATACGAGGAGATCCCTACACATGAACCATGCGGCGGTCGACAAAGTTAAGAAAACCCAGAATTTCAAGACGTGGGTTAGGTCAAACGATGAGCAGCACAGGAGGATGTACGCACGAGCCAGAAACCAAGCGAAGGTAGAGCGTAGAAGGGCTGAAAAGGAGTTCCAGAGGCTGGTTGCAAGCGAGATCAAGTCAAATCCAAAAGCGTTTTACCGCTATGTAAAGCCGAAAATGAAAATGCGAGTAGGAGTATCAGACCTGAGGTTTGAAGATGGTAGTTATGCAGATTCTAACCAGGATAAAGCCGAGGCATAAAACAGCTTCTTTCCCTCGGTGTTCACAAGAGTGAATGCGATTAACCTTCCTGCATTTGAGGACAGACGGTTCGACACAACACTGACACACATTGTGTTCACAGAAGAGGGTATAATAAATAAACTGTCAAAGCTTAAGGTCCATAAGAGTCCCGGCCCTGACATGGTGCATCCCAGAGTGCCAAGAGAGTTGTGCAACGAGCTTGCTGAGCCACTGAAGATCCTGTTCTGTAAATGCCTGGGTGAACAAAAGGTCCCGTGATTGGAAAATGTTCAAAGGAGGGCCACCAGACTGGTGCCTGCACTTCAGCTACCCTGAAGATTGAGCGCCTGTGCTTGCCTAGCTTATACTACAGTCCAGCGTCCTTACTTGGAGCTGGCGGACGCTCGCCAGAAAACTGTGAGGGCAAACTTTTTCGGAGTGAGAGTTGTGAACTCTTGGAACAATCTACCAGAAAGTGTTGCGATGGCACCAAGTGTGAGCTCTTTCAAGACCAGACTTGACCAACACGGAGGCAGGTTCAGGTACATTCAGGAGCCCGTGCATGCCCAGTACTTGCTAACAGTGTGTAACAGAGACGTGACCGATCGCCCAAGCGGCTAACGAGCCGATCAGTGGTAAAAAGGATAAATGTATAAAATAAATTTCCACCCATTTCTTGTCCCACACCAGCTGTCTGGAGCCGCGACTGTTACGCTGCCTGTCTCCGCTCCCTTCCCGGGCCTCACGAACGCTTGCTCTTTTTTTAAACGACGCATTTCCCATGGCAACGAAGTTCAGATCTGAAAACGAAAAAAAAAAAAAAAAAATACATCGGAAATCAAACACTCATAAAAAATTCGAGGGTGTGCTAAAACGAATAATTACCAATATTTTATTCAGGCTGTTCACTTTATCCTTATCAAAAGGTGAGGGGAGAATATTTTTTGGGTTTAATTCTCTATCACATTTTTGCACTGAAACATTTTTTTCACTATTAGATCTCTATCACATTGTTGCACTGAAACACAAATTTCTTCTTCACTATTAGTTCTCTTATCACATTTTGAACACTAACAAAACTCGGCTATGTTGATATAAGATCTCTTGAAGATGGTCTGCATCCTCCACAAACAGATAACTAGTGTTACGCTACCGAACACGACGCGATAACAAAGCCATTAAAAAACAACAGGCCTTTCTTCTCCCTCAATCCTCCTACAGGAAGTAGTAGTATACGAACAAACAATTCTCTTAGAATCAAATTTTAGTCAAAATTACTACAAAGAAATTGGAAATGTACCCAAACCTGTAATACTGTATGGTAATCAAATCCAACTATACATGAATTAAGAACCTATTGCGCCAAATAAAAAAAAAATAAATAAAAACAAAATTACACAAGCCAATACTCACCAACCTAAACAGTATAGTCCATAACATGTAAATAAAAAAAGCCAATCAAACCTACCGCTATATTTATGGTAATAAAACCCCGATATAAGGCTCCGTCGTTCATTTACAAGTTAACTCAGACAATTTTTTAAAGAGGGAATGACAACACGCGGCGCAGGAAGAAATTTTGGAGAAATATTTACGTTTAAATATTTTTTTTTTTTACGAGTAAAAAGCACGTTTATCGCCATATTTTAACCCGCAAATTCCCTCATCATTCACGCCCTTGCCCACTACAGGTGATTTATGATCATAGAGAAAAACAAGAACAAATACTTAAAAAATAAAAAGTTGTATCGTTTTATTAGTGGTCATTCAAATACCTATGGAAAATATGAATTCCACAAACTCCTTCTGGTGCTAACCGTCAACTCCACAAAGTTTTATCCAAATTTCTTAATTGTTGTTAGAATATCTTAATTACTAACCTTGCTATGGACTTTAATTAAAGACCTTCGTTGTTGAAGTGCAATAATAACACAACTGCTTCACTATTACCCTTTTTGTTGTCAGTGGTCACTGACAATTTGTATTTCATAAGAGCATAAACAGATCATAGCGAGTAAACTCAACATTTTACAGGCCATTCTCTCTCTCGATTTCATCAAGATGGGAAAAAGTGAAACAACATAACATACTAGTGAGTGAAATGTTTACCAAGACGTTACAGTATTCGGTAAAAATTCGTTTTGATCCCAATTGGGAAAAATTAATATTTACCAAAAAAGTGGGATAAATACTGCTGCTGCTACTACTACCACCTTAACCTAACCTACTATTGCCGATTCCTAACTAAACAGGAATCCTAGTGATAAAACCAATAATTAACCCAGTATTTTTATTTTACCTCAAATATATAATTTAAATTTCGTGTCAGCAGTCAAGTCAAAGAAACAATAGCTGTAATTGTTGAATTTTCTGATAGACCGGGCCTAACTACAGTACTTCCATTGTGGCTTATTCACACGAATAGATATTCCTGTCCTAGGAAACCTATCACATTCCTAAGAACCTGATTGGATCTTTTAACATGAAAGTAGTGTAGATATGAGTTAGAACTTCTCCATTCTGTTCTGAATTTATGGTTCAGAAAACTGATGGTAACTGACGTATTTGCATACACTTTCGAGCAGTCGGTGATGTATCAGTTTGATACTGAGCCCATACCAACCACTGATGTGGCATTAAGAAATTTTAGTAAGAATAGTTATTTTCCTGAACTGTATCTCTGTAAAAGATAATGTACTGTACTGACAAATCACTCTCTATGGAGAGTACAATGTATATACTGTATATAGAGCTTTTGCTACTCAGAAGGGCCTTATGCAGTTTAGGGCTTTGTCATTTGGCCGGAAGAAAGCATGCGCTACCTCATTAGGATTATGACGAAGAATACTCCTTGGTTTAAAGAATACTGTACTGAATGTCACTTTGATAATGTTGTTCACAATAATAATTGGTCTTAACATCTTAAAAGACTTAAGAGGTCTCCCGGTTGTTACGTAAACATTGTTTAATGGCTGGCCCCCAGTAATTGTTATTTTAGGTTTCCAAAGATCAAATATCTGGGGATTATTCTAGGGAATAACTACATTACACCTTTGGATGATAAAGTAAGAGATATTCAATCAGTGCCCCTAAAGTACAGAAAAATTAAGATCACTTACTGGTACAACTGCCCCTATAAATTAATTGCTAAAAAAAGAATAAACCTAACAAACTAGAATGTTACATTGTTCAGATGCGGTTTTAATGAACTAAAATCTAAGTTCACTTGTAACCCAGTTCTTTGCTTGCTATATTTTTAAAGAATATATGTTGGTTCGGGAATTAGTTGCCCAGACCTTTAAACCAGGTAAGGAGACTCTGGTTAAATGAATTGACTATCTATTGTTGGACAATGATTTGATTTAAACGACCATTTTCACGAACATAATTATCACATAAATTTAGAGGTTCCTGTACAAATATTCTATTCTTACACCTTGCTTATACAAATGATGGTTCTTACTCCCTACCCCTCACCCCCATATGGTGAGCCCTTCCTTAAGATAATGTATCAAATTTATAATAGTAATTTTTTTATATGTTCGGTAATACATTACAGCACATAGTTAGGAACTAAATTATGATAATTTTTTGTTCAAGAACCAATTCAAATTTTTCTAGGTATAATAAAGGGGTTTCTTGTCATTGGGGAACCGTACCATATTTTCCCATGTTATATTATTTGCTATACGAATACTGTACTGTATTCACTTACCAAATGGTTTTTGAGGAGCCTAACCCATTCTTATAGTGCAGGATACCATTATTAGAAAAATCATGATACTGTACCTCATCAAATCAGAAACAATTTCTTCTGGTAATCATGACCAACACCAAATTTTTTTTTATCCCATTTACTTGTGATTACTGTGTTCCTAAAATTCTAATAATATATAAACTTCAGTGGTCCCTCGAATAACGAACACAATTGGTTCCGCAGAGTCGTTCGTTAACCGAATCTATTATTTCAACGGGATATTGGGTAATTGGTTCCAACTCACAGAAAAGTACATACAAAGTACTGTATACGGTAAAAGAATTAACAAAACCTTAAATATAAACTAAATACAGTACTGTACAGTACAGTGTACAATAATAAATAATAAAAACAATAAAATACTATATTTTAACTTACTTTGAGGTGTGCATGTCATATTCCTGGCGGCTTTGTTTACATATCAAACAGCTAATTGTAGAGGCAGTCGATGATGACATGCCATATTCTTTACAGAGTGCATTGGTTCTAATGCCTTCTTCATGTTTCATAATAATTTCTGCACTGTATATCATCAATATGTGAACTAAATTTCAGAATGACCTATAATTTTAATGTAAAAATGCAAAAATATTCAAGAGACCAACAAACTGATGTTCACTCCACTGTAAACAAAGTTAAACTGAGAAGTGTTGGTGGGTAATTCGATCAGCTGATTGGCACACATAAACTGTTCCCTGTACAGTACTGTATATATTATCAATATAACTAAATTAGAATGACCAATAATTTTAATATAAAAAATGCAAAAAATATTTAAGAGCACAACTTTCTTAGAATTTACTCCACAGGAAACAGATGTAAACATACAACCAATTACAGTAGTACCCCGATTTACGCAGTCATTTGAACCCACAGGGTACCGTGTAAAGTGAACAACAGAACATATGGGATTAATTCAAATAGAGACTGGCCCAACCCCCAAACTCCACTTTTTCCGACACAATACTATGTTGTAGTAAAAATAACAGCTAAATTTTATGATGTTATGCTCACACAATTAATATTTAAGAGAAATACAGTGGCCAGGTTAATGTCCATTCAAATAATGGACTCAAATCTCCCCCCCCCCCTCTCTTCCCAGCTCACTGGCCCGTACCTCTCTGAGAAATGATTGGGTGAGACACTAGATTTTTAACGTTTAGTAATAATAATACCTCAGACTAAAGTTAGGATAATATAATTGACATTTCTGGATTCCTTGCAGGTCAGGAAATACAGTATTTTGAATGTAAACTTCATACATTTTGCACAAAAGATAAAATACTTTGCGTAAACCAAATTATTACATTAGATCTAAAATTTGTATGTCTAATGCAAAATCCATGATGTTTATATTCAAAATGATCATCATATTTTAAGAATTCCAGCAATGTAAATTATATTCTGGTTTGTATGAATTTTATGAGCTAAAACAAATATCTTGTTAATAAAAAAAAAAATATTCTTCACAACACTATCTGTCAAAGTACCCCAACTTGCCTCCCCCCTTCTTCCAACCGCACCAGATGGTCGGTTGGTCCCTTCCCTCCCTACCAGAGAAATGTTGGGTGAAAAAACTAGATTTTAACTTTTAGTAATAAATAATACCTCAGACTACAGTTAGGATAATATAATTGACATTTCTGGTTTCCTTGCAGGTCAGGGAATATTATGAATGTAAACGTCATATATTTTGCACAAAAGATAAAATATTTGCTTTGTGTAAACCAAATTATTACATTAGATCTAAAATTTGTATGTCTAATGCAAAATCCATGATGATAAAATTCAAAATGATCATCATATTGTAAGAATTCCAGCAATGTAAATTATATTCTGGCCAGGTAATTTATATGAATTTTATGAGCTAAATAAAAAAAAAACAAAAAAAACATTATACTTCACGTGTATATGAGTAGATGCACCGCGGAACGTGAAAGTCCGGTTCTGGCAAGGTACCTCGGTTTCATGAGAAACCACGGAAAGTGAAACTGCGGAAAGCGGGGTAATACTGTACTGTATTGGTGGACTAGCCGATCAGCTGATGTGCGCAACAAAGCGTGTTTCCACGTAAGGCTTTCGTTAATTGAAGTTTTGTTCGTTAATGGAATTGAAAATCCTTATGGGAGCTAATTTGTTAACCGAAAATTCGTTAAATGGACCGTTAGTTAATCGAGGGCCCACTGTATTTTATTTTCTCCTTATAATTCTACCTAATATTTTGTTTCCCCCAAACAAGGAAATATGAAAATTTTTCTTGGTACATCTACTTACTATCAAGAGAATTTGATCAAACAGTACAGTCGACCCTCATTAAAACGGACCCCTTTAATCCGGATATCGGATAAATCAGAAGAAATCTGAATTAAGCGAGAGACTGTCCATGTCAAATTTTTGGTTCTGGGATTGTCCGATAGATGGCACGCCAGACCGCCAGTCATTGTTGACGTAGCGCCATATTCGAGTATCAGTGTTGTGTTGCCCTGCAATTTTCGTTGATATTTCAGTGATTAGGCATCTTTCAGCCTTGTATTTTACATCATGTCTTCAAGGGGGAGTAATATGCCTAAGAGGAAGTATGTGACCCTTTCTGTGAACCAGAAACTGGAAGTTAGAGGCTGGTGCTTCGGTGGCTAGAGTTTGTGACGAGTATGGTGTTAAAAAGCAAACAGTTTCGGACATACACAAGGCTAAGGACAAACTCACTGCATTTTCTTTGAAATATAAAGCAATATTATGCAATATTAACCCCTAAATTGGTTAATTCAGACAATCGGCTAAAACGGACACCCTTCTCCCCTATTAGTCCGTTTTAACGAGGGTCGACTGTAATTTGCTTTGAGGACTAATAATGAAACCAGAAGGTACAGCATATAGTGCACAGTACATACAATACCCATAGAAATTTTCACACAATATCAGAACTTACCGGTACAGGTACAGTACTGTAGTTTGAAAATTTATTTTTTTGCTGTATCATCCTACATACAAAATCTTGCTGTTCCTGCCAGTAAACATGACAACTCCCAATATTACACTTTCAATGAAAATACTGACAAAATTTAAGAAAATTCCAGTTATATAAAATATTACAAAGGACTCAATGCTGATATCATGTGATTTAAATTGCAAAGCAACTGATATACTGTATAAGACATTACAGGGTACTATTACTCATCACATTACTCTAAATACAGCCAAACAAAATACAATCTGCATGTGCAACAAGTTCCTGAACATCACAAGGAACCTTAGAAATACCCTAGCAATCCTGAAACAACCCAAAAAGTTCTCAAATATTAAAAAATTCCTAAAATATCTTAAGGATTCTAGATCATCCCAATTCCAGAGTACCTTATCCCCCAAAATTGCAATATCCAATACAGTTAATTCAGTATTCCAAGTACCCAGGAATCCACTGCCCTTCCAAGACCCCTGGAGTGTCCTGCAACTTGGGAGTAATGAACACTGGGAATTCTTATTAGTGGAAACAGCATCTCTTGTATAAAAGTGTCAAGGAGAAGAATGGTGATAATATAAAAAGACAGGTTTTCATCACATATACAAATTTATTATGACAAAGTGGTGCCATGACCATCTTGACTATGGTCGCAGTTGTCTTCTGGTGGCTGTCTGTGTTTATGTTGTGGATATTGGCGGGGCAGGAGTGTGGGGGGGCAAGGGTGGTTATTACAGAAACTGCCACTTCAAGCACTTACAAAATATTACTTATTCAGTTTCCAAATACTGTATTAATATTATAAAAAAAAAAAAAAAAATTATATATATATATATAAAATACTTCTGAAATTTTTTATAGGAATGTTCCCTGATGAGACAATATTTAATATAAGTGGATGGAAAAATACATTGAAGTGACAAGCTCCTTATCAAACCTGGTTCAGTTTCCCCAATCATATTTCACTAGGTGCTTTGCTATATGCTGGTTGGCTGTCAAGTTATCATCTCTCTTTCTTTTTTTGCCAGCAGTCCATATCTGCACCCCCACCCACCTCCCCCTTGTTAAATGTTATCTTGATCTAAATTTGTGGGTTCTGCTCAGGGGCCCCTTATATGAATCATGGACCTCTCCAACTGGCTGTGTGTTCCCTTACTTATAACAACTCCCCATGCAAACTTGTATCTCTACAAAATGGCATGAGGAATTCTTCAGTACAATTAGTGACCATGAAACAACATCATATTGGCTGTCTACTTCTAGGCTTACAAGCATTTGGTCTGATTAAACCATCCTCCCCCTTTACGAAATTAACCAATGTAAATAATGTAGTTCATTTCAAACCTGATAGAGTCTTGGTATGAAACAAGTCTTCTTATTTAAGACAAAAAAACAAACGTCCCCCTCAATTCCAACTTATCTAAGCTTATGGGATCTATGTAGCACATTTTTACACTTTTGATGTTAAAATTTTAAGCAAAGCCTATCTAGGATGTACCATCACTGCCCTCCTATGCTCATTCAACCACCTCAGTGAGTCCTCTGTAGTGCTTTTCAATTGTCTGATTGAAACATTGTGGAAATGTCCATTTATTAAGCTTTTATGTGGCTCTTGTGCAATAAAGCCTAAGGCATAATTGCTAAGAGATTAAAACAGTAGTAATCAAATAATCATATTCTAGGTAAGGACATTACCCAGAAGGCAAGGCACTGGGTCAAGGTCTCGTCATGACAACTGTTTACAGCTCATTCCGTTTCAGTGGTTCTACTTAAATGAGAAGACTCGCCAACTACTCAGGACCTAGTTATTGCATAAGATGATCGTCAGTAAACATAATGGCCCTCTGGGGTTTGCTCAAGAAAACCATGACAGGAGTGGCACAAGTAACAGTAACAACCATGATGGCAAAATAACAGGCACTATTGACAGGTAAAACACAGCTCACTGGGAACGAATAACAATCATTACTGGCAGAAAAATAAGTTCATATGGGCTACAGTTTAACTGATAGCACGCCAAAGAATATAAACACATCTATAAGATTTCAAATATATGAAACTAACTTTTTATGAAGATAAAATCTTTGCTATCATCCTATCTATTAAACTTTAATTAAGATAGTGAGCCCCTATGACACCAGATTACAGATGAGGCAGTGGAACATAACAGTGTAAAGGAAGGGGGGTGGAGGTACAGATACTGATAACTCTCATATACTAATTTCACTTTGTTTCACTGACTATTCCTTCAAATGTGCACCAGACAGAGAGTCAGCTGTACTGCTACAATACGTTCACTTAATGAACACACCCATGTCTTGATGCGGCTACAGACTCACAAATGAAGAACCTTTTAACTGTGTGGACAGTTTGTTGTCTGCCATCAGTGCTACAGTGTATTCTTGTCTTAAAAACTGTGGATTCATGTTTTATGCACTTGTGGACATTTTAGCTTTCCTGATACAGTACTGTATACATACCTACAAAAATTCTGAAAAATACAGTCACTTCTAAGACCCTATTGATAGCATTTTATATATTTTTTAATAATTTGGGAATGATACTGTTTTGTATTTCTTTTAGGTGCAAGAACAAGATCCTTGGGATGTGAGGTTGAATACACTCCAGCACTTTCTGGTACCTTCCTATTACATCACCAAGATCAAAATTTATCTGGACTTTACAACACAGTCTACTCCACCATCCACCATTTTTGTGTACATGTACTGTCACTGTATCAAAATTAATCAAAATTTATATATTCTTTTTATCAATGACAGCAGGAAAACCAAAGGAACATGAACAGAACGCAACAAAATGTAAGTGTATTGTACACACACAAATTTCGTCGCGAGATTCAAAATTAAAATAACACGGTATAATTTCCTCAATATACAAACAAGACATCTGATGAGGTAATCCATATACATCCCTAGTCCCATTATATGTTGTAACAGGATGGGCAACCTCTGAACTTGACTCCTACATTCTTCCTCTAATACATGCAATGGCACAATTTTGTGTGCATCAGCCCCCACCATTCAGAAATTTGCCCATCCCATTACAAATGTTTGCTTAAAAGTGATATGTACTACCATCCTAGTGTGAAACCCAGTACTTCTACCAAAAAGATAAAGGACATCAATTTGAAAGAGACGAAATCAGAGACAATGATGAAAAATAGTCAATCTTTGGTTTTTTATTCCTATACAGTTTTTAAGGGAACATGTACCTCTTTTAATTACTCTGCAAGTAGCATAAATCAACGAGGCCCAAAATAGCAGCCATCCACCATCCCTACCAAACTATGCCTTATTCAAGCACAGTTTGCCACACAACTATAATATATGGGAGAGGGTTGAGTGGGATGGGCCAAGGGGCTACATTACAGGAAAATATGACAATGAGTGGTTATGAAACACCCATGACAGCTGTTTTAACTAACTTGTGAATGAATGAATTGATCATGAGCAGGGCCTGTTTTCTGTTCATCCCCAGTACAAACATTACAATAGACGAGAGCATGATACACTGAGTTCTGGACACTTGCTACACAGATATGAAATCTAAGAATACCTGAAGGTACATGGGGACATAAGATGTCAAAGTCACCACATGACTGAACATACAGCTGATACTTATCCCAGCTCAGATACTTGAAAATATACAATATACATAAGGAAACCCAGGTATTGTTTCATGTAGCTGTTTATCAAAACTTTCGTTTCTTCACAATTATCTCCTCACCATTTTGTAATGAAACACTTGGTTCTGATCTTGAAATAAAGTCTAGCTTCAGTGTATCACCAAAACCAGAATAAGAAAACAAATGTGAGAGAGGGGAGGATGGATGGACTTTAAGAGTGGTCAGGGAACTGGTGTTTAATGGAGCTGTTGATAGGACTTTTGAAAACAGACCTCATAAATATTACATGGGAATGGGTTTAATATTAGTCTTCTGCCCCCGTTCCTTCAAAAGAGACGAGAAAACTCATGCTTACAATGAAGTAAAACATCATCACATCGTAAAAGGGGGAAAGGGGGTGGGTAGGTAGTAGATAGCTAACCTAAAAATTAAAGAATATTCAATGCAACCTAAAGCAACTTCATATGAATTGAGCTACAAAGTGCAATGAATTTGTGTGGTAAAATATTGCTAAACCAACCAACACACCTAAAACTCAGACTGGATATAAAGAGCATGGGTCAAATCATCAAGCATTGCTGCTACTGGTTTATGATTATATAAATAAAGTGGATAGGCAGAGCTTACACGGGAAATGTCAAAAAAAATTATTGCTTTAAAATAGAAGATAAAAATTGTATACTGCTAACCATATGTAATTTTTGTCAAAACTAATAATTATCACTAATTGTACATACCCGAAAAATCAAAAACCATAGAATATATTATACAACATAACTGAAAAATTCACTGTAATAGGCCCTCAAAAACCAACATGGCAAATTCAAGGTGGTCATCATAAAACAATAAAACTGAACTGTCAATCAAAGAATACTTCAAAACTATCCTAGTATACTGTAAATTGTCGGATATTCTAGCAAACTAAGGAACTAATACCTGGGTCCAGTGGGCAGCCCTTGGAGTGCCTTGTGCATACACCGCTCCCAACCCTCTGCACACACACTCTCTCTATATCTATATATATATATACATATACATTTACACCAAGCCCTTGTCATCCATGAGGGATACTGACGAGATATGGTCATAGATAGCACAATGGCCCTTAGCCCTACAGTATAAACTTACAGCAGAGGTGCATGTGAGACATGCCAGACATGCTGTTAAACTGCCCACTGCCTCCATACCTACATTCACCTCTCCCACACAGCATACACTCGTATGCTCTTCATTTTTCTTATTTTATAGTTTTGTAATATATTTTTTATTTCCAAGTCATATTAGAGTATTGAAATTTTTCCACAACTTGGGTGCATAAAAGAGTTGCGCAATGCACCATTTTTCTCATACAGTAAAAACCCCAAGTACTGGACCACCTGAGTAGTGACATGTCTGAATAACGACACAAATCTTGGACTTCATGGTCCCGCCCGCATCGCAACAAAACAGCCACACTGTACTCCTCTACGTGTGGCTATTACTTAGTGCAGGCCTGTTTTCTCATGACATAAATTACAAAAATTGAGAGAACAATGCCCAGGCAATTACGTTCGATTAAGGCCCCAATGAGCAGAAAGCACCTTACCATGAAGGATAAACGTGATGTGCTTGCCACGATCGACATTTAACGCTCTGTTCCCGAGATAGTGCAGAGATTTGGAACTGAACCTACTGAAAGGATATTGTAAGTGTTATCCACTTCATCTCAAGTGAAAGTGGGTACCATACACACTCGCATAATCTTCACTACATAACACATGTCGCCTGTGGCATTGAGATGGCTACACATGTTGCCACTGACTTAAGTAATGAAATTGCAAGTAATGGGAAAATAACTCAGTTTTCTAATGTGACTCAATACCAAAAGAAATATAATATAAAATTATAAAAAAAAAAAAATGAAATACAAAGAGTATAAGTGTGAACATTGTTCTGTGTGGGAGGTGAACATATGTATGGATGTGTCATGCTCTCCCCAATGTGATATCACGGCATATACAGGTATGGCGTAGCAGCCGTGCGTCTCATGTCAGCTGGAGCCAGGCTGGTAACTAGTACACTCAGCGTCACCCATAGGATGGTTGAAGCTATTTTTATACAAAAAATATGCACTATTGTATTATTTTCATTACTTATTACAGCAATTTTGTTCATTTATGACATATGTAAAATACAGAATAACGAAGGATTGGAAGCTATTCCCTTATACAGCACTCACTGTTAAATCTACCTATGACAACGAAGTCACCAAAAACAAAATGGATTTCGTGAACATATCCACTTCATTGCCAGAGGTATACTGTACATATACACATCATCCATTTTATCTCACACTGCACACGGCCATCCATGCCACATCCATAGAATCATAAGTATGTCATGACTCAGAACCTTCAAAAATCTTCTCTGTGGCTCTAAAAGTTTCTAGAATCTAGAACCTTAACTATATCTATTAACACTTTTGACAAAAAACAACTTAATTTACTGAAAGTATATCATAAATGTGATAATTTTACTTAACTAATAAATTGTGAGCTTAAATAAGCAATCTATGTTGGCCGTTGTTTTGAACAGTTGTGCCTCCCTAACGATGTGGACGTCTGAATAATGGAATTTGTCTGATTAACGAAACTGCTGTGGGTGGATTAGTCCAGTACTCAGGGTCTTTACTGTATGTTTCTAGAGAGTTCTCAAGAGGACGAGATGCTATCCCTAGACCAACCTAGTGAGTACTTGGATTCACGGATAACAAGGACTTGGAATACTCTGTACATATAATCACACACGCACGCACACACACACACACACACAAAATGTACAAGAATTAGAAATTATATTTTTTCACCAGAGTGGACATTTAGTAAGACTATAGGGTGGTCTCAGTGGTGGAGGGCAGCAACACCTCACCAAGGGTACCGACTGTGAGTAAATTATATAAACCACTCTACGCCCACAGGACCTTAACTATAACAAAACACAATCCAGTGTTTCACTTGAACTACAGTTTGCAAGATGGACAATAGGCATTTAATCACATAGCGGAGAGCACGTGGAAAAATTGAAAATGGTCACAGATCACCATTACCAGCAAGACCCAGGCCAGGGTCTTATACTGCCAACGGAGTGCTGGAAAACACAACCTGGTCTTTTCAATGTTAAAAGTTTATAATAAAATTTACACGAGTTGCCGACAGTACAGTACAGTACCAGTAGTAACAGTATTAGTAGGGAACAAGTTGTTGTTGCCTGTCCAGCACTCTGGAGGTCAGGGACAACCTGGACTCTCTTTTTAACATCTAGCAAAGTCACTGGAAAAAGTGAAATTCTTAAGTTGTAAAAAGTTAATGGTTTCTAACTACCACAATTCAGGAAATCTAGTATGGAGACGGGGGAAGAAATTTAAATGGTCTTGAAGCATGACAATGAAACATGTTAATTTTTGCCTACTGAATACTAACAAAGAATGTTGAGAAACATTTAGCATTTAGAATACTTGTGTCACCTATATCATGAAACACACATTACAATTATCTTACAAAGTCTTTACATACCCTAAATGACCCAAAATATTACATTCATAATTATATTTACATTCTCAAGAAAAATATAGATACGTACACTTATAATCTTCTCTTTGTGTACTACATCCGCGTACTACTTCCGTGTACTACGTCCGTGTACTACGTCAGAGTACTGCAATGAACTCTTTAAAGTGTTTGTGAGGGTAGAACTAACGTTGGGCAACAATGTCACGTTACTTGTTTTACTGTAACCAAACAAACACCTTTGATTGTTCGGCAATGGCACACTAGGATGCACCAGCTTCTCCACTCATTGGACGACATTGGATTACTTTTTTGAGAGGCCTCTGCATTGCACAAGACATTGACTTTCAGAGAGAGAGAGTGACCTTCTGAGACCTTACCCAACAATCAAGGTTGTTTATATGTTACAAATTCTAAAATACTAGAGCTTAGGCACTCTAAATACAAACATCACATGTGTAGGGCTGTTATGAAGGTGCTGATAAGGAGCACCGAAACTACTAATAACCTCTACTGGACCAAATTGATGAGTTGTGTACAATTTCCTAATGGTCAATCCCTCAGATTCTAAGTGGGCCAATTTCCACTTATTATGGTGGTACTAGGAGTGTGCAGAAGAATCTGATTAGACTGCAATTCAAACACTTAAATTCATGTGTATAAAATTAATGTGTTTGTATTAAACAGCTATTAGAAAACTAAATTTTCACTAGCAGATGAAATTTTGGCTATACTCATTAAATTTCCATATGAAAATTACCAGGGCCCTCTGTTGGATAGATTCATTAAGTTAATGAATAACCCATCTATGTGCACTCATTATTAACAGTCCACACCTTCACATTACAAACAAGACACTTCACCTCAGGTCCAAGAATGGTAACTCCAATTATGTAACGTCAAAGATATATATATATATATATATATATATATATATATATATATATATATATATATATATATATATATATATATATATATATATATATATATATATATATATATATAGAAGAATACTGGAGACACTGGGCCCTAGCTGCAAAGTGGCTTAATTAAGAACAAAGTATCAGGTCCTCCAGAACACACCAAACCTTGGCTCATCACAACCTGGAGGTGACCCTAGGAATTGCTGCCACACACACACAGGGTCTTGGGCAGCCTCTGCAGCTATATATCCACCAGTGCAGGATCAGAGCTGGAGACTTGACCATCACCCTACATGTCTAGGCCTAAGATAAACACAGGCACAACTACCCCCCCCCTCCCCACTATAGAAGTCATTATCAACGCCTGCTCCAATGTACTAGTTCATAGGCCTCATAACATTATGGTGCTCATTCCTTCCAATTATTGTAGTTCTTCTGATAAAAATACAAGCTTCTTATATGTCAAAACATTTTTCTTACAGTAAATAGTCACCTTAAAAAAATAAAATTATATTCTACCATACTTAAAAAGATAAAAATTCAATCACAAATAATAATGAAACACTGTACTTCTATTCTAAAAGAAATTTTCCAAGGTAGTGAGCAGTGAATAGTGAACCTTAAAAAGGGGCAGGGCGTGGGGGGTTGGCAGTCAGCCTGCATGTGCTAATCGTTCCTCCTGGCCAAGGAGACCTTGGTCATGAAACCAGCACAAAAACCATGCAGGGGATTTTTCAAGATATAAAGAGAAGGTATCACACTCTGGACATAAATAACACCTTTACACATAGGGAAGAAGTTCAAGAAAGCGTATATGTTAATAGAGATCAAACAAACCTGTGGACAAACACCAAACGTGGTGCAGCCGGTGAGCATCACACCAATGCAGCCGCTCCCATCCCGCCCCCGCCTTCCCCTGGTTTGTGGATGGGAAGGTGGGTTTGGCCGGAGGGCGACGCACGGTGCAGAGTCCCTCGGCCTCATCGACTATAAACACAATACTACTCATGCTACACATTAAGTCTACTACAGACCGTTGTCAAGCCCTTTTCCCTTTAAAAACATATCAAACATATTTAGTTTATGCTTGGTAAAACACAAAATAAATATACACCTCTAAAATTCCACAATATTAAGCCCGGTTGACTGAAGAGACAGTTCCCTGGCATTCGTTAGCCTATAAGGTTATCGGCTGAACTTCACAGATAATAGCTCATCACTTTAGTTTCAACAAAAACTCACACTTGATAACAGTTATCAAGTCCAACACAAAACAAACTATAACTCCTTTGGCCAACTTAAAAGTTTAAAAATGTAGCTTTTAAATTATTTCCTTCAAGGCAACAAAAGAGGTAATCCAAAGAACCCAGCACAAATTTCTTTCCATCATTCAATACTGGTAATGTGGTCACCTCACGACTCCTGGCTCGCACACAAATGATAATTACAATAAAAATTATGATAAAAAACAATAATAACTAGCTATAGTCCTCTTGCTCATCAACAATATGCTGATGATATTTCCGCCCTTGGGACGGCTGACGCACGGTTATGATGCTCTCTGAGGGTGTGGTCACCAAGAGACAAGCGCACACTCGTACATGCACTAGTTCTACACACAAATCTGGGGCCTATACTGATGCTGCAGTTGTGTCAAGAGAATGCTCAACCCAAAAACTATTGGCCCCCAATCAGTAATCACAGGGGAAATATTATATTATGGAGCTTCATACCTACGGATATATTTGACACTTCCGGATGCTTACTTGAACTTTGTAAACACTAATCATTCACTATGAACCCCAAACACTTGGCACCAATATAATCGGTCTAGTTTCTTGTTGGCATTTCATTATCAATTCCCCTTTTTCTAAACTAGTCAAAGTGCAGCTAGCTCAGTAGTAATGACTTTGTTTCATGCGCTGCTTCTTTTTCCTGTGGTGAAGTAGTTCTCGTTGATAGGAGACCGAGGAGGGCACTGGAGGTCGGCCCCACACACACACACACACTGGACCCCTCCCCTCTTTCCAGAGCACTTGCCTTTCCAATATGAGCTGTTACTTTGACTAAAATTTTCTTTCTTTTAAAAACTCTTTACCCTACTCATTTTATATTCTGGGCTTTTTGTATTTTTGGATGTTATATTGGATGTTCCCTCAGGCAAGGCTTTTATTCCGAGAACCAGATGCTCTGGTACTGGCTCTTGGCAGGGGAAAGTGCAGTGTAAGCATTGTATGGTGGGGCCACTTGTGGATGTGTGGGGAACACAGCAGTGGGTTGCATGTGGGCAGGAAGAGGATGGGCAGGCGGTGCAGCCAGCACAGTTCGTCCATTGCTGTGGTGAGCTGGTGGTGGCAATGCTCCTCTGTAAGATAAGAAAATTACTGTAAATCATTTATAGATAACTTAACAAATACTACCCTATGTTTAAAATGTCCAACAGTTAGAAAAGATCACTTATGTTACTTGTATATTATTTGTCAATCAAGTGACCCATTCCCCAATTATGAAACTGTATATTTTCAGCCTTTTGGCTGCCATGTTCTTTCAATAAACCATTAATTATTATGACTATTATTAAATATTATTATTATTATTATTATTACTATTACTGTACTGTCTCTGAAATTCTCTGAAAAAGTTGCCATACTACCAAAATATTTAGAAATCCACCAAAAATTTTAGTGTTTGTAGTTATTAATATTTTCATGTGCATATCTTCATCCAAGAAAATTTCATTAAAAATGTGTATGAAACTTTTTGAAAAAGTGGAGTCCTGATAATTTGCAAAATACAAAGTCACATTCTTAAATTCGTGTGTACAGTACCTCTATTACTAAATCATTTTTTAAATTTTGCTGTAAATTATTCATGATTCGCAACCAAGCGCAGGCTGCTACAGTGCAGTAACTTTGATTTAGAAGAAGACTGGAATGCATTTGATTCGGAGTAGTTTGGGTAAGTAAAGCCTACTGTGTAGTAAAGAAAATTATATAACCAGATACTGTATGTGTTGTACGATACATTTTAGCTTACATCAATACTAGATTCCTTGAGAATATGTAGTACTGTATACAGGTATCCCTCGATTAACAATCGTTCACTTAATCATTTAATTTTTTTGACGCCCTTTCTTATTTTTTTTTCCAGTTTAGCGACCTTCGATTCACTGGGAAAATTACAAGTTGAACAATAACATAGCTCACAGCTCTGAGTGCTACTGGGCGGCGAGTTGGTGACTTGGCTGCGCAATTACAAGTCATCTCCATGGGTATAATTCCTCATTATCCCTAGTTTAGAATATTATATCTCACTATCCTTCATTTAGCGATCAGTTTGCTTAACAACCGGTTTTCAGAAATACATCCCATCGTTAAACAAGGGATACTTGTACCAATCCAACTGCACATCACCTGTTGGAGATGGTTTGTGGTGTGTGACGATCTTGAGTTAATGTTGTCTTGTATTCCCACCACAAATATTTTAGGCAAGATAATTTTAATTACAATACCTGTACAGTACATTGTTATTATTTTAATACAATCTCTATGTTAATTAAGTTTACCAAACACCAAACATGAGTTCCACTCCGAAATATTTTTGGTGGGAGTTACTGGTGGTGCTGAGTGAGTGTCAGGTGATGCTCTCATCCTGCCTGCCGTCATATGATTTAAGATTCACATTTTATACTTGGTAAATAATATTAGACGACCCCAGTTATAGGGATTTTTTTTTTTTTTTTGCTTCACAAGTCATCTTATATGCCACTATACAGGGCCATTACTACCCACCAGGCGATCGCCAAGGGCACCAACATCTGGGGAAGCCACAAATTCTGAACAAAGTTAGATAAAATTACCTAATCTAAGTAAAAATGCAAATCATAATAATAAAGGGAGGAATAGCTATGACTGATGACAGTTATGTTAAAAACTACCTTTGTTGAAGAGTGTTTTACTAAAATTACAAAATTTCACTCTCACGACCAAACCCGACGCTTTGGGGCAGGGTGGGGAAAGGTTAGGTCAACCGTGGGACAGAGGGGATCAGGACTTGAGGTAGAGGGAGGGCTGGAAAAGGTGTGGACGGGGAGGGGGTCGCGTGGTGTTATGACGTGTCATGTGTAAGAGAAAAAACCCACAAGCCAATTATTTTACAAATGCAATGATTTTAAGAAATGCAGGATAATGGAATCAGTTTGTATTAAAAAATATAAAAATTTTAACTTGAGTGAGGGTATGATCAAACTGGATCCTGTGATGCAAGCATTGGTGGTACCTTGTCAAAGGTGACCGCCGCGGTGATGCGTCATGGGGGTTGGGAGTCAGGTGATGTGATTGTGCGGTGACGTCACGTGCACTGGATATAAGGAGTTTTTGTAGTGATGAATGTGCCAGTCCTTATCTGTAAATCCACTGAGGAGGGTGACAGTAGTCGCCGAAACTGTTTGGATTAAATATGAACCAATTCAGAATCCCAAGCAAGAGCGTGCGTGAGTGTACCATTAGCTGGCTGATGGCAACGTTCGTGCCATGTAAACAAAGCAGCGGGAATTTAGGATGATGAAATAACTCATCAGGGGTCAAGCTTTTTTATTAACTTATCTTCAATTAGAGAATGGAAATAAATGTATTAATACAGTGTTATATTTATTATAGGTATTGGCTCAGTGTTCATACTGTTCACTTAGGTTTTTTATCTCATCTGGTTTCACATAAGTATACTGTATGGTTGGTATACAATTATGACTATTATTTTTATTATGGGCTTCTAATTATTGTCTACACCAAAAGTTATTAAAAACATGTACTGTGGGTTTTTTTAAATGGGAACATACATTAGCTTTTATAATGGGATTCATTGTGAATATGTAATCCGATAAAAAATAAAAAATAAAATAAAACAATGGTTCCTCAGGAAAGAAACCCTTTTGTAAATTGGGGAACGCCCGCAATTCTACCTTTAAATCGATGAGTACTTCTCAGAGTAATAGTGTTATTGCTCAAATAATCTTTTTCCAGTACTGTACTGATCCTCTATTGATAGTGGCTTGGCCAAAATAACCTTTAAGTTCTTCTACAAGTATATAACCCATTATAAAAAAGCCGAAGATGATGTTAACATTAAAAACTAAGTTGAAGATTTTGAGAAGTCTTAAAAATGGTGGAATAGTTGCAGCATTTGGCAAAGGATACCATGTACAATGACAAGTATACAGTATTAGAATTATGCAGTACATGTAGTTCTAAGAAGGGCCAGGATATCAACCCCAGGAAATGAACACACTGCCATTGCCATCTTTTATCATGGTGACAGTAACTAATTATGCCTTTGGTGGCAAAGAGAGTAATGAAAAACACAACAGATACAATAAGTTGCATTTGAACAGATAAATGCAGAAAAAGTCTGCAGACCAGCTGGTTGTGCCAGTCAGCTGACCTGGTTACCATTATCTCCCTGCATCTTAAACTGCAACCCATTATTTGTGTTCACATTAACCAATGCGATTTTTAATCATACATAAGACGAATCAAATTAAGAATATTGAATATTTCATTGTCTCCCCACGAATCTTCAAATGTGTGAATTCTAAATACGCAAATATTAAGGTACAGTATCTTTTCAATATAAACACATCTGATACCTGCATTAAGATATTTAAATATAAATCTACACTGTACAGTACACATTTATAGCTTCTTAATAATAATAATAATTATAATAATAATAATAATAATAATAATAATAATAATATAATAATAATAATAAAAATAATAATATTAATAATAATAATAATAATAATAATAATAATAATAATAGTTTGCCATTTGTCTTATCGGGCATTTAATCAACCATACGTTCATTCAACATAAGATACAGCCCGGATATTTCAAAACCAATCTTACACAATGAATTTTAGTGAACTCTTATACTTGCACACTGTTATTTAATATTTCAATAAACAGTGAAGAGATTTCTTGTTTGTTAGTTGAGCAAGTAGGTGAAAAATCTGTTTTTAGCAAAGGCAAAAAGGCAATTTGGGAGTTTACTTCCTTTAAGACCTTATATACTGATTTGGTAGCCAAGCAAATATTACAGAGCACACAGATTCTGGCCATACTAAAATTACCTTTATCTTAGATGGTAATAGCTATCTCACAGCATGAGTTTTTTCTTTACATAATGAGGGATCTGGTTTTGGCCAGAAATGTAGCTGATTCAAGAGCAAATCAGTACTATAGCCATACATGACAAGGCTACACACAGTCACAAAGCGTAGCAAGTGCTATAAATCACATCATTTGCAAAATTTGTAATCATAAATGACCATAAGAGAGACAGTTATCAATATACAAAGATATCTGGAGTAAGAAAGCAAAATGTTTATTTATTAAATTATTTCTACCATAATACTGCTGTACCTTTACTTTTTTTTACTAAAATAACACAAGTTTACTTACACTTATCACACACACAAACTACCCTCAACTACCTGGCAAAAAATTTGGTAATAATATATAAATACTTACCCTGTTGTAAATGGGTTGACAGAGTGTGTGGCTGGCAAGGAGGAGGGAAGGTAAGTGGGTTGGGTAGTAGCCACATACACTTGGGCAGCAGCAGCTGCCGCTGCAGCAGCTTGTGGTGGTGCAGCACGACGATATTCCCTGTATACATCTGCCTGGGTAGGTACAATGCCTGCCAGTGATCCACTCACAGCAAGCTGGGAAACTGGAGACAGCCCATGAGCTTGGGATGTTGGAGAATGGTGACTGCCAGACACATGTGCTCGTCCTAGTGTGTGAGCATAACTGAGGCTACTACTGCTACTACTCCCACTGCTGCCTTGTCCGGCCACCACCAAACTGCTTCCTCTGCCACTGCTGCTACCCCAACCCTTCATGCCCCCCACCACCACGCGCTGGTCACGGTTACTATGGGCTACTGGCGGTTGGGAGTAGTCCTTGTGCCCTGAAATAATGATTGAACATACACCAATATTCTCAGTACAGCACATACATCATCATGGTAAGCAGCTTCATTTCTTCCAAGTCGAGTTATTGATGTAAAAGGGGATAAAATACTTTCAAAAAATTCTTCTTTGGTGCGAAATGAGGGACCGATCCCAAAATCCCATTTCTGGGTTGGGTAACTCATGTACTGCCTCAAGAAGCTTGTGGGTTTAACCAAAGGTTCACAGGATTCCTCCACTTGTGCAGATAGGCTAGCTTCCAGAAATCCAGTAAAATTAAGACAGGGACTGTCCCACTTCAATAACACCCCCTATAAATAACTCAGCTTGGGTCATGCATACATGTACAGTGACACAGCAGTACAGCGGTGTACTCAGAGTTCTTGGCCTATGGGCAACTGGTTTAATTTGAGATGACCTCTATCTATGGGTGCTTTGGTTGAACTAGGAGAGATCCTTTCAAGAATTGTCTAGTTTTACTGTATTTCTGGAATGTAGCCTAGACTCACAACACACATATGAAGGCCTCCTGGGAACCCTGTAGTTAAACCCACAATCTTACTGAGGTAAGTACCTGAGCCTCCCAGTCAACTGAATCACTCATAAAAAACCTCTTGTGAACCTTACCATATTAACTAAAGAAAAAAAAAACTTTGAATGAGAGGGGTTTGTGCGGGTGAAACAAAAACATCTTTTTGAGTGACTGAGAGTCAGTTTATAGATTATGGTACATTGTATTGTGGGACTACACTACACACAAATGATTGGTCATACTCTACAATGATTCTGGAAGTATAATTGATTAAACTTTAAAAAGTTGCATAAATTATGTAACAAATAATTCAATATGAAATGCTGAAAAAAAAATGGAAGTGCAACTTATAACTACTTTACAGTAAATGGAGACAGCTGAGCAATACTGATAGAGGGGATCTTCGACATTCCTGTATGGTGAAGACAAAAATAATTTTGGATGGGAGTTTAACAATCGGTGATCACAAAAATCATAACTTTATTTTAAAAAAGGAAGAAAAAATCCAAAGAATAATGGGGGTTTGAGAATAAATATATTAAGAAGCATGCTTAAGATCACTGGGATTAAAAAGAAAGAAGTTTACAGTGACTATCGAGCCACAACCAAAGATGAAAATTAATTGAGTAGAGAAAATGAAGTCAAAGTGGTATTTTTTCGATTGCCAAACATGCATTACTAATTACAAGTCAATTGTGTTTACTGGTGGAAAATTAGCAGAAAATCCTAAATGAAACAACTTCATGAGACTTGATTTTAGAAACTAAAAATTTGTTGCTGCTCTTGGAGATTACATCCAATTATAAAAAGCTTGAAGTAGTCACTAAGAACCTTGAGGTGACATAACCTAACCTCACCAGACACAAGGTTATCCTATAAAACATCCATGAGCACTAACTGCTGCTCAGTAACACATGGTCCAGAAACTAAACAATTATACTCCAGTATAGCACACATGCTCTTTAATAAACATTAAGGAATTTATTTTCATTGTTGGAACACACTCATAAGAAAACAGAATATGTTCACCCAGTGTGATGGCCAGGTGAGCCAGAGATGTCTGACTAGCTCACCAAGTGTTCACAATGTACTGTATGTACAGTACAGGAGGAGGGGAGAAATCATCCTACAATATGGTAGTGTATATGTACTGGCTGTCTCATAAAAATTTTAATATACATACTGCCTTACAGACATTTATAGCAATCATACGAATACCCACTCATGTATGAGGTCCCCAAAATGTTCTGGAAGACTTCGCACAACAGCAACTGATGACAATATTACTGTTGTAATGCAAGTATTTACACGATCACCACAAAATTAAGTAAGGCAATGTGTATACATTTTTATGAGACACCCTGCACAGGTATATGTAAAAGTCATTTCACAAATCATTTAAGTTGGTGTTTCCCCATATGACCCTTGATCACCACCTGCATACAAATGCCTTAGTTTAGTTTGAGGTTATGAAAACACTATTCCAGCATGTTAGTGCAACACTCATGTCTGTGTCCAGAACTCAGTTGCCTAATTAGACTGGATTCATATATTCTAAATATATATTAAACAGGAAGACTCCAGATATTTGGTTTGTCTCTTAACATAAACCAGCACCTATTTGCTTCTGTGTGTCAGCCAGGTGTGAGAGATGAGGCCCTGTACCAGTGAAACAAACCTAACTGGGGTTCAAAATCCATAGCTAATATATTAAATGCCCTCCAAACTACTTCGGCCCAGAAGTGGTCCAGGTAACTGATGAATCGGTTCTGGAACAATAGTCCCTTCAAAATACCTATACTGTACTGTATTGATCTTAATAATAACAATAATAAAAATAATATTTATTGTTATTATTACAATATAAATAATAGTAATAAAGGACAGTACTTTGCCAAAGTTCCTGTGTCGCACAATGTGACACATTACAGTACTCTACTCTTAAGTTACGTTGGGTTAGAATATAAAAGTATGCTTGGGGGTTTATCCCAGGTAACCCAAAAATTATCATATTTATTACAGGCAGAGAACCCATGATTAAGTTATGCTTACAATGTGTCTAGTTTAAGGCAAAAATTGGATTAAGGGTCCTTAGTGTACTTTACTTAAAATCGATTTTTTAATATTTAAGGTGAATAAATTACAGTACATTAATTCAGTAATATAAAACAATTACTTTTGCCTCCATGGTCTAATGTGCATGATATGAGATCTCTTTTGTATGTGTAACAAACAGAGAGCACAGAGAGAGAGAGATCCTACAATTGATCTTCTCCAGTCTATCCACTGGGGTGTCTCCTTGCCAATAACAAGACACATGAAAAAAGGACTACATGTATTTCAACCAGTTGAAGTGATACTGAAGGCCTATTTAACCCTTTGGCTATGGCTTGGGGTAAAAATTTTTTTCATCATATACACAAATTAAAAAAACAATATTACAAAAAAAATATATATAATGATAGGGATGTAGACTAATGGAATGTGAAAGAATAGATCCTTTATCTAGTTTGGTTTAGCCATGGCGTAGAGCTCCTGTACTGCATGAAGTGGATGGTTCCAAGCCACTAGGAGATGGAGCTGAACATACTTCCTCCATGATGACTGGGTGTGTTAGGAGTCCAGGGGGTGGTGTAGGGGGGGCCTAGAGACCTGTGGGTCAGTCTATAAATGCGTCACTTGACACGCAATTTTAAAAATTTAAGATAAAAATTTGGCAGCCTCCTGGTTTATTGCAGCCACTATAGCAGACCACTCAATTGGCTTTTCACAGCCGAAGGGTTAAGGACATTTCTTATGGGAAAAACCCACAACTACTTTAAAAAAAATTTCTTCAATTTCTGGTTACCTTTCAGTATAATTGAAGTACTTTGTTATTAATCGCAAGTGTGGAAAATGGCCATAAAACACTGATGATGATGAGAAATACTAGATGATGTGCCACAAAAACAGTCTCCTCCTCACTTTATTCCTCCATACAGTATATACACGAGACCCTTAAATATAACAACTTAATCTTATGCAATTTTGACTGCTTGTGGCCAACTTCCCTTTACACCAATTTGGACATGTAGATATTGCAAGTGTTAGTTTTCCCTCACAGAGGCCATGTGTACTTCTCTTCTACAAGAAGAATTGATCAATACTACTCATACATTCTCTTAAAGAGGAGGATGGGTTGGACATGTATATCTCCTCTTATATCAACCATTTGTAAATTTAAGGCCTATCTATACCTGTTACCGCCACAGTATGATAAACTAGAAGAGAGAAAGAGAGGGATAGAGAGACAGTGTTGACAACGAAATTTGCTGAGGTGTTAAATGTGAAACAGATGGCCCTCGCCTCGGGCTGACTCGCTCCCTGTGGGGTTCAGAAGATAGTCTCTAGCTGTCCAGTGAGCTAACAAGTCAGGGAGCTAATAAGTCCTACATTAGACCCGAAACACGTTTTGACTGAATAAAGAACAATCGAGTCCTACGTGCAAGGGTCTCATTATCTCACAGTCACTCAATGGGCGGTTACAGTCAAGACGTGGGTCCTACAGTCTGCCGCTACAGTCTACTGAGAACTGGGAAGTGACTCGACCATCGACGGACCTTCAGCAGGCCCCTTCCCTCCGGCACTCGACACAACCCACAGCTACGCAGCAGGAGCGCGGGGTCGCCTTTGTGTGAATTTGTGAATTATCGACTAAAGTGTGATGTCTATAATATAATCATTGTTAACCCCAGCGAAAAGGGGGGTTGTGGGTTGAGTGTGTGTATGGTACTCGTATGTGTACATAGAGAAGCGTGACGCCTCTGTATGTGGGTTCAGTGTCAAAAAGGACTGGTCTCGGTGCCAAAATTGTTCGTACGGGAGCGCGGGAGTGTTATCGTTCATTCCGGACAGGCACGCCGCCTGCCGCGAGGACCGCGTGTCAGGAAGGAGTGGACTCTTGTGTCAATAACATTCGTGCGTACACGCGGGAGAGATAGTGTTCACAGCGTACAGCCAGACTGGATCGCCAATTGTAAATAAAATTTAAGAACGAGTGAATTGTTCTTTCTATTAGAAAATAATAGTTGTGACAGTTAAGTAACGTTGTGAGTAAGGGCGCAGTAGTGTTTGTGGCATCAGTTTATGATCTTAGCAGTTGTGTAATGAATCCCTACACTGATTGTGGTGCCTCTGTTGTCGTGTTAGTATGACATCGCTCATGCTTATTGCACGCGTTTGTATGACTTCAGTTGTATGACATCGCTCATGCCTATTGCATGCCTATGTATGACTTCAGTTGTATGACATCGCTTGTATGACTTCAGTTGTATGACATCACTTGTATAATTTCAGTTCATCGCTTGTATGACCAGTTATATGACATCGTTATAAACGAGCAGACATGTCAGTTGAAGAGCATTCCCGATTAACCGAACGTCTTTATAACTGTGCCACCAGTCATGGAAGGGAACAAGGCAGAGGAGATAAGCCAAGCCAGCATAGAAGACCTGGAGGCCCTGAACGATGGAGATGCTAACCGGTCACTCACACAGCCAGGGCGAAGTGGAGAAACCCTTTCACCCGAGAGAAGGATGAAACCAGCAGGGTGGATGAATAGGGTAATCAGGGTTATCAGCGGACGCTCACCCAATTGACGGCAATAATGCAGAATATGAAAGATCATATGGAGCAACTGCAGACATTATGCGATACGGAGGACTTTGGCAAGATGCTGTCAGTACCAGGAGGAAGGCCTTTTCTGGAAACGAGTGAGGGGATGACAGCCGTGACGAGGTATCCACGAGACACGTTGTCAACCGCCAGAACCAGGAGTGTCTAGCTGCTACACCTCGTCACCCACCCAAGGAGGGTTCCCAACATTCAGCGCCTCAGAGTCGGGAACATCTCATCAGGGGGAGAGGGAACACGTTTCCACCCGTCATACCCACTTTCCGGAAGCAGTGACACCAACTGAAACCCATGAAATGGAAAACCAAGTACAAGATATACAGCAAGAACGCCCAGGATGGATGGAAGGGAGGCCATCGGACACAATGCTACCAACCCAGAGACTGGAAGAGTTAATGGCCACTATGAGGCTTCCCCAGAGGCCGATGCCGAGGTTCAGCGGAAGGACTTGTGATGAGTATTGGGAGTTCAAGCATGCCTTCCAAAGACACACTGGGAAGGTGCCCATACCCTATGCACTAAAATTGGAAATACTTCTCTCGGCCTACACCGGCCGCGCTAAGAAATCCCTAAGAGCGTGCCTGCAAATAGAAGACCCCAGGGCAGGATACGAACAAGCTCTAGCCTTGCTAGAAGAGCGTTATGGCAACAAGCAAGCCTACGTCCAAGAATTAATAGGCAAGGTCCTAAGTGGCCCAGCCGTGAGAACAGATGACATTAAAGGAACTCGTGGACAATCTGGGAAATTGCGTAAACAACTTAAAGGTGCTGGGAAAACTGCACGAAATTGACACGTATGAATCACCGAATACTTTGGCTAAGAGATTCATGGGAAAGATCAGGGAGCGATACGAGGATAGAGCATATGACTATGAAAGGAGGGACGGGAATTCTCCAGAGGTCGAGTGGATGAAGGATTTTGTACTGGAGATGCTGGACAGGACAAGGAGGGCTTCGAAGGGACGAAGACAAGAAGAGTCGAGCGGGAGACGAGCAGGCTCACACCATTCCTCTTCAGAAAAGAGACCTGTGGGCCTAGTGACTTCGGGAAGAGAGGAGGTTAGAGGAAAGGACAACTGCACTTGCCCATTGTGCCCTGGATATCACCCTCTGCAGAGACGCCAAGCATTATTCAACATGTCGACTGGAACGCGAACTTCACTCATACGTAAAGAACGTAGCTGTTTCACCTGCTGAGATCGCGCTCATCGGATGGCCAAGTGCATCCAGAAGAGAAGGTGCGGCATAGATGGCTGCTATAGCTTCCACTCGAATCTCCTGCACTTCTCAAGAAATTCTATGCGCAATAACACGCCAAACCAGGACGAACCATCAAGAAAGGAACTCATAGCCAGTTTTCAAGGGATAAAAAGAGCTTCCACCATGGATACACACCAGTCATAAGTGCCGCCCGACCACAAGCGGCAGAAGCTAGGTGACTGTGAACTCAAGGCCATCATGTCGGCACCGAAATCAACAACTAGTGGAGCTAGGCCATGGAAACCCAAATCCAACTCGAGAGTTACGGAGAAAAGGGCTGGAAACAGGCAAGTTGCACTGGTGACCACGAACCAAGAAAACCCGTATAAATGGGCCAGAGATACTTATGGTCGAGAAAATAACCAGTGCGAGGGGACCGAAAATTACGACATATAACTAGCAGATCCAGGCAGAGTTGCACTCCCCATATTAAAGGTCAAGGTCAGGGAAATAAGGCGAGAAACAAATACAACAGTGATCACCGGAGCACTCTTGGACTCAGGCAGCAACAGGTCTTACTGCACCGAGAGCCTAACCAACCGACTACGAATAACAGAGAAGTCTGTTTCAATCTACATAGGCACGATCCTGAAGGAGAGGAAGATCGTGAAGGCCAAACAGATCGATCTGAATGTGACTAGCGTTGGAATGAGAAGAAGTCGATCCATCAACATTCCCAGAATCCTCGTCAGGTTGCGGACACCAGAGCCATTGCCAAGTGGAGGCACCTCCAAGGAACCACACCACTCCACGCACCAGAAAGAGTGGACCTCCTGATAGGGTTAGATGTACCACAAGCCCTAACACCGTTAGAAGTAAGGACCGGGGAGAACGGAGAGTCGTTCGCGGTGCGCACACTTCTAGGATGAACCATAAATGGACCAGTATCTCCCACATCACCCAGTATTGAACCAAAATAAGCCCGGGAAGTTGGGAATAGTTTTTGACCGTACAGCAACGGATGAGTCAGTGTCCCTGAACAGCCAAGTGATACAAGGGTCAGACCTCAACAACAAATTGATGGGAGTCCTCATTAGGTTCCGACAAGAAAGGGTGGCACTCATGGCTGATATCGAGGCTATGTTCCACCAGGTACGAGTACTGCCTGAGCATCGAGACACCCTGCGCTTCCTGTAGTGGACAGACGACCAACTATCGTGATGAGCAAATGACCCTGACAAAGTTCAGCCTATTGGAGGGAGTCAGAGAGTGAGACTCCCGGCAGACAATGGGTTTCGAGCAAGCTCAACAGGGGGAGTGTTACCACCACAGTAGAATATGTTGCCACCACAGTAGGATAAACTAGAAGAGAGAGAGAAAGGGACACAGGAGAGAGACAGTGTTGACAACGAACTTTAGTGAGGTGTTAAATGTGAAACAGATGGCCCTCGCCTCGGGCTGACTCGCCCCCTGTGGGGTTCAGAAGATAGTCTCTAGCCGTCCAGTGAGCTAACAACTCAGGGAGCTAATAAGTCCTACATTAGACCCGAAACACGTTTTGACCGAATAAAGATCAATTGAGTCCTACGTGCAAGGGTCTCACAGTCGCTCATTGGGCGGCTACAATACCTATGACAGGGATTGATCTGAGTTAGGTTAAGAACAGGTCATGGGCCAAGTGTATACCTGCCCTAGTTAGGACAAAAATCTGCATGGTTTTAGGCAAAGTCTGAATTTAAGGGTCTTAGTTTACTGTATACTTTCATTGCAATCATTTTTACTAAAGATAAATTAGTGATCAATCTAGCATGAAAGATTTTACCTTCTTACAAGCACTGTCTAATAACCTGCATCCCATTTCTTTTCATTCCTCTAAGATAACTTCACCATCACAAATTACATAACCTATCATTACTGCATTTCATTTGGTCTATCCACATTATTACATGTGAAGATGAACAACTTAACATAAGATACATATTGAGAGATCAACAAATTTACTCCAATGATAATGCATCTAACTAGTTACTGTTTTAATAAATAATGCAAATGACTTCAAAATGTAAATAAAATAAATATACATAATGTAAAACAAATACTAAATCATGCTTAAGCTCATACACAACTACTATGAAGAATAATTAAAGAGGAAACTGAATTAATCTTACCAGGCGGGTGCACTCCAGACTGTATGGAGTAGTCTTTGTGGGCCTGTGGCGGCTGGGTGTAGGAATGGGAATGAGTGTGAGAGTGAGTGCGGGCAGGGTCACGTGTGTGGGCGGCAGGTGGTGGAAGGTTGTCGTGGTGGGCAGGTGGCGGCTGCAGTAGTGAATCTCTGACGTGGGCAGCTGGGGGGGCCAGGTGCTCTCTGTGGAGGTGGGGGGGATGAAGGTCAAAGTGCATTATACTGTACTAAGCTTTCAACTTCCACAACATTCATCATAGTTCATCTATTTTACTAGTTACTACATATTTAACCTTACACTTTAACGTAAAACAGATCACTTAATTATACTGAATAAATGGTATGAACAATTGGATGGATGAAGAATACGTACTGAGTGAGGGAAGCAAGTCAGAGTTTTTTTATAATGTAACTGCAAAGTCTGTGCAGGTAAGAAAAGTTATAGTGGAACCCATTCTTATTAATACATTTGCAGTATTTCTTCACCTCCCAGTAATAACACTAAGATATTTTTTTTTCGAATTTTTTAAACAATTGGTTATATTTCATAGGTATTTACTTACACAATGTAACATGTTGTAAACCAAATGTTATATAATAATCCCTTGAGATAAATGTACAGTATTACTCAGGTACCACTAAGAGGCTCTCACGTGGCCCAGCAATGTCAAATTTATTGATTTTGTTCACTCTGTACCTGCATTTTTCTAGTTAAATAAACTGTTTCAATATCAAATAAAAAAAATAAAAAAAAGTGAAAGACTGGTAATTCAAGTGTATAATTCAAGAAGTGGAAGGAACAGCAAAAGACCAAGGAGATGGAAGAACGGTGTGAAGGCTCTCTATACAAGTGAAGGGAACGGACTCCAGGAAGCAGGAAAGTGTGTGTGAATTAGGATACATTGCGTGGCTAATGGGAATGTGTGTTTTGCTGATGACTGACGCTAGATTACCATAGATTGCGGCGTATAAGTCGACATTTTAAGCTTGAAAAAATCTCTCCAAAACCAGAGGTCGACTTATATGCAAAGTATAAAATGTGAAGCTGTACCACATAGTGGTACACAAGTGGAACAGCCTGCCTAACACTCGCTGTGCATCACTTAGCGTAACTCCCGTGGCCTGCTGCTAATATTTCCTACTGAAATTCATGTTTGGTAAACTTATTTAACATAGAGATTATAATAAAATAGGAAATTCCAATATAATTAAACGAACACAACACCACATGCCATTTCCAACAGCTGATGTATGGACCCATAGTTTCGCAGTTGGCCGTGTGGTGTCGGTGGCGCCACTGGCAGTTTGTTTACACCAGCTGATGCAAATGGCAGCTCGTAAGCCAGGTGCATCATAATATTCTACTATCATACCGTATATAGCGGTACTATAAAGGTGCTATACTGGTATGCTGTGTAAACAATTAATATTTTATTGGAGGTGCTGATTTTGGCTTGGTGTTTACCAGAGTTCTTACGAAGATAACTTACTGAAGACTTTTAGCGGTTGCTTGCCGTCCTACGTGGATCCTGTTGCCCACTTCCCTTTTTGTATGAACTATATAATATATACCGGTATATCAAACATTGGAAGGTATTGCGGTAAGTGTATTGATGAAAGTTCTAGCCTAGCCTGTGTTTGGGCCTTGGGGGGTCAATTTATGCGGTGAGTATAGGCCTAAACCTGAATTTTGAACTAAAAATCTTGAGGTCGACTTATACACCACAATTTATGGGGATAAATGAGACAGAGAAGTAGGGACCACAGAAGAACATGTCTGATATAGCAGTAAGGAATGACAACAATGAAGGAAGAAAAGAGAAACCAAAACAAAAACACACACACACACACCTGGTGGCATAAACATTCTCCCTGGTCTGTTGTGTTGAGTAGTCACGGATCTCAGGCTTGGCCACATGAAGCATGCACTCACTCTGAGCCTTGGCCAACAGACGTTTCTTCTGGCTCTGAGATGCACCGACTGATGTGTAGTTATGGGACAAACTGTCGACGTACAAAATAATATATTAAGTTTAATTACCTTGATTTTATCTTGATCAAACCCCCTACCCTATTGCTATTTGTTTACCTAAATAAGCTAATATATTCTTTTTCTTCTCTCCATATCCAGTAGAACCTCTATACATAGGACTTCAATACTACAGAAATCGCTTTTTGGGGACTCTCTGAGGTGCTCCGGATCGCCCCTCTATTCACCAGAAATATTTTAATAGTCCAGAAAATCCAACATCAGCCCGGATATTTGTGTGTTCATACATGTGTTGAACGTTTGTGCATGAGCTCAGCCAGTGTCCTGCCTTCATTCGTATTGTACCAGTGTGCCGCACCTCACTACCTACATTCATTTATATGAACTTTTTGTGTACAATATGTATTATCTTTAATGGGGATATTATAACTAACTGTTTTAATAATAATAATAAAAAAGCCTTTATCGCTCAGCAGGAGCATGAATCCTCACAGAGATGAGTAACAATTTAAATACACCCACCTAAATACATTATACAAAGAATAATCCAAGGTCAATAATGGCTCCATCTACCTAAATTGGGTAGAAATAACCTTTAATCTCTAAAAATTTACTATAAAAGAGGATCAATATTTTGGATATAGCTCTTAAAATGTTGGAAGGAACTCCAAATTCTAAAATGAAGGATTGAACCCGATATCCCATTTTACAACGGAGTCTGAAACAGGTAATTCATATACAGTACCACCAAACAAGTCTACAAGTTGAAAACCCTGGCATTCTTACCACTGCTAACAAACTAACTCATCAATCAGTTCATACCCTCCCATCTAAGTATCCAGTTCCCACTCAATGAGTTTTACTGCCACATGAGGAAGAACCTAGTTATGGACTGTTACTTCCCAGTTAACTCTCTGGTCCCCTTTATACTCCACAGTGTGACCCCTTGATATTCTTAATCCCATGGCCCTTATTCTTCTTGACAGGCACCACAGCAACACTAACCTTTACCTCATCCTGTTCACACCCTCATATCACCCTCCATAGAGAAGTCAGATCACCCATTTGCAACATTGCACTGGGCATCTAATCCAAGGGTATATTTAAGGTTCTGTTAAAATCAAGTAAATTCTTTAGTAATGAAGATGAAAACTTCAAACCAAAACTGCAATATCAGGCTGTCACTGCAGCCATATGATCCACGAGGCTCATTATGCACCATTAGACTAAGCTCTGTTAAGCTTTACAAACTTGTATACAGTGGTTTTCAGTAGATAGAAATACAAGCATATATATGCATGAAAAGAACTAATTACAGCTCATGCTGATTATAGATTAATCAAGTTACATTTAATGGAAAACAAAGGAACAACTGTGACAAAGACATAGTTGGGGCCCTCATCATTTCAACCTAAAAAGCTCACTCAAATATATGGACAAAATACTGGCAGAATAAAAGTTCAAGAATATCTCCCTCAATTTCTTGGCATCAGTTTTACATATTACTAATGCACTGTCATATAGTAAAAATATAAATAAACAAACAAAGCACCCACACACACACTCTATACCTCATATTTCCCCCATTATTATCCTTTCATTGATCCTCACAACGTTTTCCCCTATTTAACCTCATTAATAGAGTCAGAGGACATGTTTGCCATATTCACTAATTTATGGGATAAAAATGAACCATTTTTATAGTGCCTTTACCTAGCGTATTTGTCATCATGCGATGTCTGAGGTTGCTGGTGCGAGCTGGATATAATCTTGTTGTGGTTGTTGTTGACACATGTAGAGCAATGCCGGTCCTTGCAACATTTACCTGAAAAGAGTGTAATATATTTTTCTCAGGAAGCAACCAATTACTGCACTCAGTTTCCCTATTTTGTATTGTGTATTATACCAAAAATACAGGGACAGAAAAAAATAAAATAAAATAAATCCCACACACACAAAATTACCCGTTCCATTAAATTTGGTGCGGAAACAAAGATTAAAACTCCATCGGGAGATACTGTTAATTTCTTTATACTGGAAAACATACCTCCTGCTTCATCATCACTGTCGCTAATGGTGATGACTGACACAGCAGGTGATGGGGTGTCACGAATGGTGATGGTCTGCTGACGCCCACTGCCTGTAATACTGCTGCTATAACTGCTGTTTGAGTGCTGCTGGCTACTGTGTGTCTGTTGTGCTGGCTGTCCTGGATGTCCACCTGAGATTACAAAAGAAAAAACAAATCAGAAATGTTATTCATACCTCAATACTGTACAGTGAATAAATCAAATATCACACTAAATGTGATAAAACTGCAGTTATAAATATGAGACACTTATGCCCTCTTTCATTTTGACATTATTCAATTCACTATGTCCTATATAGGGTATATCTAATTATCCCTTATCTGCTACATTTAGCAGTTGTTCAGATATTTTTCTCATTTCCCTTTAAATTCCTCCATTTTTTACAGCAAAACATCAATTCTTTCAATCTTACCTGATCATTATTTACCTGTAGTCATGAACTTTATCAGAACTTAGTCAAAACTGTTCAATAAAGCTTGGACTAATGTTCAGATCCAGACACTACTTTGCTGATGAACAGACAGTAACTATTCATGTAAACCATGTGTGCTCCCAGATGGAGTACAGCTAAAACCTGTCTGTGGGTTTAATGTTATGTTGGGGTTGTCCCTGTGCCCCCTTGATTCAGAGCACAAAAAGGCCATTTAAACTATTAAAAATACAGACTTCACCATAAAATTGTCAGTACTGCACATCTACAAGCATACCTCATCTCCTTCCAAATCCTAAAGCTGTTCCTATACATGTACAGGGTATCAGTGTTCTGGTGAGCAACACTCCATCAATCTACCAAGGCATCTGGTAGGGTCTGTTCTGTTTTAGACTATGTACCTGCAGAACCTATGCCCATCAAAACTTATATCTCAGGGGTTTTCCAAAAGCACATTATCTCCCTCAGTTCAAAACACCCTGCCTCCAATATCTTCACTCTATGGAGAGGGACAACCTTGGTCAATAGCTCTGACAATGACACTATTCTCTCTTCACCCTTTTTATTTGTGATAAAAAAATCAAAGGAAACTTTGGGGAGCTCACAGAATATCATTGCAAAGCTCAATTACAATGATTCCTAAGGCTATGCAGAGCAACAATTAAATATATACCCATGACAGCCACTGTGCTACACCATGATATGCCCATCTTGAGAGGGTGTAAACACATAACCTATAGGGTAGGTCTTCTACAGGATTTACAATTACAGTCAAACAAATTCAGACTATTAAAACAGTAAGCATGATTATTATGATTCTTACTGTAAATACAGGTTGACAATCCCTTATCCGAAAACCTTGGGGCCAGAGGAATTTCGGAATTTTTTGGTTTTCAGAATGGTTAGTTTTTTTGTTTTTTTTTAATGTGTATTAGCCCACCCGGGCATAGATCACTGACCCACATCAGGGCCTGGGGGAGGGGGGCGAAAATATAATAAAAATTATAATAATAATAATAATAATAATAATTCATAAGTGTAGGACGTGTTTCTCACTTTCGATCTTTTTTCCATTCTTGTATTTCTTTATTATTATTATTATTTTATTATTACAGTACTCCTGTATTATTGTTATTTTTATTAATTTTATTATTATATATTATTATTATTAATATTATCATATTTTATTTTGGTGTATTTTTATTAAAATTTGTATTTACTGTGAATAATTATTATTATAATTATTATTACTATTACATTTTCGCCCCCCAGGCCCTGATGTGGGTCAGTGATCTATGCCCGGGTGGGCTAATCACTGTTTAAATAAAAAAAAAAAAAAAAAAAATATTGCCCCACAAAAAAAACTTTCGGTTTTCAGAATTTCGAATAAAGGGTTGTCAACCTGTACTACATTTCATTAAAATCCAGTGCTTTATCATTTTTAATATGTAATAAGCTGTATATAACAGACTGGAAGTTATTGAAATCTTAACCACACATTTAGCCTCGGCACTAAAAATGGCTGCCATATTCACTGTAGTGGACATCATAATCAATTCCACTCACAAAGCTCATTAAGCACCAGGAGACCAAGCTCAGTTATATTTCATGAAAACAATATCTAAAAAAAATTAAATATAAATAAATAAATAAAGGCATTAATTACTATTCCTAAGCATGTACAAAGAACCATCACCTTATCAAATATGGTTGAAATTTTTTGACATTATAAATAAATTTAATCTTTGTGATGAGACTGTTTTGTACCACATTCAACTGAAGCCCAATTTTGAAGTGGCAGCATAAATAAAGAAATGTTACAGTATGGGTGAAGGAAGAGACAGACTGGCAAATGAGCAAAGGGAAGAAAACACCAAAGACATAATCTACCCCACTACCTTCTCACACTATGCTGGTGATGAGGGATAGTAAGTTAAGAAATTGAGTCAAAGGCGATCTTTCTTTTGCTCGAGCGTTTAACTCACAAAGACACCTTAGTGGCCAAAGATGTCAACCCTGGGCAAGAGGTGGAACAGGCGTGGTGTAGCATAAGTCTTTAGAGGATAATATGAAAGAGAGATTAGGTCACACACACAATCCACTGTAGATGACATGATGTGGTGTGGAGGTTGAAGCACATGCAAGGTTAAAGTCGACAAAGATGAAGGAAAAGATTAGTAAACAAGGAATAACTGTGGTAACTCCTTTCCACTAGGTTGGAGATTTCAGAAAACATGGAAAACAGACAAGGTTCATAATAAAGATTTAAGTTACACTAAGATATTTTTTCCCCCAATGACTTCAACATGGTAAAGTCTCATGACCAGTTTGTATAACGTGGAACAGTAAAACCACAAGGTGACAAGTGTGACGTGGACCAACCTGCATGAGAGCCGTGACTGCCGCCGCTACCGCTGCCATGACTCGGGTGGGTGGCGTGGCTGCCGTGTGTGACCGCGTGATGACTGGAGGAGTGAGTGGCATGATGGGTGGAATGGGTAGAGTGGTGGCTCTGGTGGTGAGGATGTCCCTGGTGGTGCCCCGAGTGGTGTGCCGAATGATGGCTGCTGGGGGGGAAGGTAAAGGTACACACACCAGTTAACAACAGCCTTCATCTTCACATCACAAACAAACAACCCAATTAGTATTATATCATCTTATGGATTAAGGATAATACAATCACACAAATAGCCAGAGAAGTTAACAAAGCCAACTTTGTTCAAAAGACTGATTTCATCTTAGGACATTTCATGCTGGGATGCATTTGTCAAAGTGAAGTACATTTTACCTAACTAACCAAAATCTCCATGCATACATATGACAATGAAAAAACTGTAGCAGTAATGGGATTTGATGAGCTATACTGTACTAAGATGAAAGAAGATGGATGAGGGACAACTGGAAGAATTAATATTTCATGTGCTGTGACTAGGAGGAAGATGCATGGATAAAAAAAATTAATATGAGGATGGATTATGGATGAGAATAAAATTTAAATTATGAAATGGCATGACATGGGGTGGAATCAATTAGAAGAAACATGGAATACAGTACAGTATGTTGAAGAAGTCTCAACAAATACGAAGAATGTACAGAAATTGTATTAAAGTAAAATGAATACCAGTAACATCTTTCCTGATGGGAGTTCATTTAGAGGGCAAAGTATTCCTAAAGTATTTTATTATGGCTTATGCCAGTCAATTTTATTTAGCTTAGGGGACCTCTGCCCTCTAAAGGGTTAAAAGTCAATAGCTTATGCATGGAATTAATTTTCACTGGTTGCTAGAAAAAGGCACACTTTAACTTCACATTTTGGGCTACTGGGATAATATGTCATAACTTAGATCCCTTAACCTGGTGAAGCTGGAAACTAACAAAACACCGTTACTCACTTGTGACTGGTGTGATAGCTGTTGTGGTTGATCTGAGGTGCAGCACTGCTAATGCCCCAGTGTGCTGATGATGCCCCAGGTGGTGTGCCCTCCTTCACCCTCTTTTTAACAGGAGAAAGCTGCTGACTTAGATCCTTCTTGTCATGTGCTGGAGGCTGCGCAGGTCGGCCTCCAACATGCAGTGTGTGTGCTGCATGTGCACCTGAATGACCCATTAGAGAGGCCTTACTTGAACGTTTGCTTCCTGCCCAGGTGCTTGATGGGTAGGCTTCATACAGTTCTGGGTGGAGGTCAACAGGGAACATTGCAGGTGGTGCATCTCCCTGAACCACAGAAGAGTCTACCAGGAAGGTTCGTCTCCAGGCATCAGTTGCATCAGGTAGTAAACTACCAGGCTGCTGCAGAGAGGTTGGAGGCTGTGGGAGCTGTTGCCATCCACCAGGAACAAGCGCCATCTGTCCGCCACGACCCCAACCACCACCCACCGCTGCACCAGTGGTGAGAAGCATCCCACGTCCAGGTTGTTCCACCATGGATACTGGTACGTACTGACCCCCACCACCCACCTGTGATATTAGGTAGGACCATGAATAATCTTCACAATAACATTACATGTCAAAAAATTATTGTGCAAGGTGGTGAAAGACTCCAAAAGAAATTTTGTCAAAGAAACTATTCTGTAGTAACACACCTAGACACCATTCTTAACTCAAAGGTTGTTTAACCCATAAACTTGAACATAGTCCATTAAGTATTTTTCAGTCACACAACAGCAGTTTTAAAAATCTTGAAAGCAATAACAGGTCCTTCAACAACCACCAAATAATAAATCAACTCTTACAATGCAAACAAATAACTGCCTAAAGCTAACATAGTTTGAAAATTAATGGCCATTAGAAGCACTGGATATTCAATATGAAACTGGTCAAGTATATATATCATCCCAAAATGATACAGCATCCTGTGTGATATCCTGGAATGTCATTAAGCATAGTACAGTATTGGAGAAATCTTATGAAAGGAAATCAAGCCCATGAAAATATACAATAGAACAAGTCAATAAATAAATCAAAGAAATCCATAAGTAGCTCACAAACAATGGACATTACCTCATTAGTTATCTATATACAGTCAATCTAAGGTCAAGGACTCTGTCTTAAGCTATGCAGGAGGGTTGTGAGGAAGTAAAGGATACTGGTATGATTGGAGAGGTTGAGCCCTTTAAATAATCACAGAGCTGGGCAGGGCTTTACATGTATCTCAGTACATAATGAAGGCTTAAGATGTTTGTGATTAATAACCTGCTGACTCACTTGTTGTGGAAGTAAAGAAGGCTGGAGCTGTAACTGTGGCTGCTGGGTCACTACGGTCACATGTTTGCCAGGTGAAGCCAGGCCCTGGTAAGGAGGAGGACACAGTATGGATGACACCAACTGCGGAGGGAAACTTGCTGCTGCTGCCTCTCCACGACTGCTGCCGCTATATCCACGGCCACTACGACTTCCTTGATATAGTCCATACTAAAGGAAGAGAAAGAAAAAATATTTATTTTTTATTTTTGGGACTCAACCTTTTATTCATCAATTCAAAAACAAAACACTGAAACCTTAATTTGAATATCAATTTTCTCTATTCTAAAAATCACCAAGAAAAATTAATGGATACTTTATGAATTTACTCAACAATTACGTGAAAAAAATATCAGTGCACCTAACAATATGTGACGTTACCTGGTCCATGGCGAAGTAATAACAATTATTTTATTTTACAGTAGGGTCAGGATACAGTATATTGCAAGATAGGGTCCAAGGATATTCACTATATACTAAATCACGATATATAATTACAAGTAATCACTGGGGAAAATAGGGTTAGGTTCTGGAGGCCAATAAAAGTGACTAAACTTGACATAAAATGGCAGTCTTAAGTTAACAGAATATAAATTGTATTGCTGGAATCCTTGCAAGACAGCGAATAATTTGAATATAGACATCATATATTTTGCATGAGATAAAAATTTTAATCCGATATACGAAAATGTACTAATTAGTACTGAAATATTTATGTCTATTGCGAACTATAGCATGTTTATATTCAAATTAATCACTATCTTACAAGAATTCTGGCAATGTTAATTAGATTCTCTTGAGTCAATTCCTCGACATTTTATCATTTTATAAGAGAAAACATAAACTCCCCCTATATGACAGATAAATTAATACCACTAGGTAACAGTTATCCGCGCTCCTTCCGGCAAGATTGAAAGTGCTTTTAGGCTCAAAGTTTTCATCTTATAAAATGCCACAGACTAAAATTAGAAAAATATAAATTGCATTGCTGGAATCCTTGCAAGACAGCAAAAAATTTGAATATAGACAGAATATATTTTGCACAAGATAAAAAAAAATCAGCTCGTATTTCTGGGGCTATTTAGGAGTGTTTCTGACTTTATACGTTTTTTGGCTTTATGCGAGGTCCCGGGAACATAACCCCACGTAAGTTGTGAGTCTACTGTAAATAAATTCATTGCAATATATTGGAGAATTATGATAATTTTGGTGGTAGTGATAAATTTGAAATATTTCCTGCCCGATTACCCTCGCGAAATGAAAAAATTATCGCTTTATATAGGAAAATGTCGATAATTTTGGTAGCCGCAATAAATTTTTTTTTTTTTTTACATAAAGTCACTATATATCCCGACCCTACTGTATTATATATTGATGTAGGTCACCTAAAGTTGACTTCAATGGTGACTTGTCTCTTCAAAAAAGCATACCTGATTGGTAATTTGGTTGTTGAAGGTAAGAGTGACAGAACCATTGGTGGAATGGACGTAGTTGGGCATGAGTGAGGGTGGAAGAGCCTGTGCCTGAGAGACTGCAGCAGCAGTGGCATAAGGCGGAGCTGGCCTCCGACAAACCTCCATCATCTGCTGAGATATGTAATAAGATGACTTAATTAACCTATATATATCTCCAGTGTCAACCTTCATGTAGTCTATTTATCAGTCATGCTTCATACCCAACTACTGTACAGTAGTTTCTCAACTGTTGATTGATATTTGAGAACACCTGATATGGCTGAGCCAAGCGAGAGCCTGAACCCTCTTAGTGGCACCTGTTATATACTGAGGGTGTTATATTTTAGAATTTTCCTAAAAGATGCCAAGGGCTGGGTCTAATGGGTAATATGGGGGTTAAGGGTAGTGATCCCTGAGATATACCATAAGTCTTATTGTGCACAGTATCTCAAAAAAGTATCTGTCCACACACTGTGTGAAACATTCTGGTACCACAGATGATAGATGTTGGGACATGCATTTACTCTGGTATATAGGTTAACATAAGCAATGCAATGTGTATTTATTTTGGCATAATTAATATGATGTTCAGTTACCAAATGTAGTAGGATCAGTATGCCACAGAGCCATGGATACCAACCCTCCCGGGACATCACGAGTTGCATGTAACATTTCAGAAGTCATCAGACCCCTCCTGGGAGATACTTTTTGAGGATACTGCACAGCTTAAGGTTATAAAGGTTTATGCTATGCTGTAGAGTACACTGTACAGGTAATAGTAATAATAATAATAATATACATATTACATACACTTCATGTACAGTCTCGTTCAGGATTCTTCGAACACTGCTGGCAACTCAAGGCCGTTTGTTTATTATAGTATGTAGTAAAAATTATGAATGAATGAAAAAGTGAGTAGTGATTGGTTACTTAGTTCCCCATTTGCTTAATTAATGATAGGGCTTTTACATTTATTCATAATTTTTACTACAAACAGGAAAGCCTCCGATAACGACAGTTCTACTAACGACGATTCATATTTAAGACCCTGGTTAATTTAGGACCCAATTCAATTTACACCATTATTTCCTTCCTATTTACGACAAAAATATTATAAAAAATAATGTAAAATTAATTTTTCATATAAATAAATAATAACTAAATCCCAATATGGATTATACAAAAAAAAGAAAATAAAGAAAAAAGCCTTGCGCACAGAGGCTGCCGGGCTTGTGAGTGGTGACACCACATCACAAGTATAAACAGTCACAGCTTGGCAGGCCTTTTGTTTTTAAGCATCTGAACAGGAAAAGGAGAAAAACATTCTCAGGTTTCTTACGGCATTTTTTGCATCCCTAATCAACATGAGCAAGAGAGCAAGTGATGGTAGTGCTGGTTCAAAAGCTAAAAGTGTATACCGGTTAAGCTTAGCCGAGAAACTGGATGTGTTAAAACGATATGTAAAAGGTGAGAGGTCTGTGGATATTATATGGAGCAAGCAATGAACATATTTTCTGAAGTGGATCCATTAACAGAACGAAACATTAAAATTAACAGGGACGTGAAAAATGCATGACCTCCACATAAAGATGTATAATGAGAAAAGAAAGTGGCTGTGAAAGGTTCTTTCGACAGCTTTATTATTCGAAGGCCAAAACCACCAACTTCAGCTTCACCATCAAATTCAGCATCATAAGCAGTTTCAGGTTCAGTAACAGTTTCAGCAACAGCTATGACATCTTTATGGAAAGCTTCAGCTGCAGTCAGAGTTGAACCTACAGCTTCAGCAAGAGTTTGAACCTGATGTTTTAGACTTTACCACCGTCTGTGAGTAGAATGTTTTTTTACACTTAGTATTATTTAAAACATATATGAACAGTAATAAGTGTTGCTTTCATGTTCATATGTAGAGAAATGACGATGTTTTCACTTGTACGCACTTACATACGATGGCATTCCCAATCTATTTCGTTTATTCTTTACCATTAATGGTAAGCTACTTCTATTGTTCCATTTATTGACATTAAATAAAATTACTTAAAACATACATATAAATTTGTTTACATTAATTTTACTACAGCTACAACCAGGGTCTTATTTTCTTCAGTTTATGTAGAACCATCGTCACAGACTCACGGGTGTAAACACTCACGGAAACAATGCCGTCTCCTCTTGTGTGTTTTAATATTCTACGTATTATTAATGAATTACATTGTTCATTTCACATATATAAACATTATTTCAATCAAATACATATTCAGTAATAAACAATAATGAATCTTTTGTACATATTCTTGATAAGATAAGTGACGCGGTTTCCTTGAGGGCATAAGTATAGCACACACTGGCGTTCCGCTATCACTCTTTTTTTTCTTTAACATCAGTGGTTACTTGTACTGTACATTAAATAACATTAATTAAAACATACATATTTTTTTACATTAATTTTACTACAGCAACAACCTGGATCTTATTTTCTTCAGTTTCAGATGGATAACTGACATTATGAGTGTAAACACTGACAATAACAATATTGTCCTATCTCTTGTGTGGTCTTATTATTCTTGATTTATATTGTATAAGGTACATTCATAAACATTATTTAAAGCATATAGTTGCATTTTTCATTAATTGTATTGTTTTGGGGGGAGGAGGGTAAAAGGCCACACAAAAGTTTTGAAAAGGTCACACTGGGGAACGCATCTCATTATTATTGTCTTATTTGAATAGTAATTTATGATTCACCTTACACTGCAATATTGGAGGACACATTACCGTAGTTATTCGAGGCTTTACTGTACTATAGTAAACAAACGGCCTTGAGTTGCCAGCTGTCTCTAGTGGTGTTCGAAGAATCTTGAATGAGAATGTACGTTAACAGGATGGTGACTGCACTGAATACCTGGCCCCAAAACTCTCCCTAGCAATGTTGCTTCATGACATCTACCTCCCAACCTCCCCTGCAAACCATCACTTTTCTTTACAGTTCTCACAGTTGACCCATTAACATGAAAATGCCTTTCAGCAGATGCTACTCTTTGACCACAATCCAAAGATTTTAAAGTTAACTCCCTGGTTACAAGCATACAGTATTCCTTCCCAAACTTTGTTCATAATTCATTTGTTTAGAACTCAAAACTCAATTTCTTATAGACACAAAAGTTATAAATGGTACAGTAGTTTGGTTCCCAAGACAGCACAAAGTCTGTTGTCAAGTTGAAATATTGTATATTTGCAATCAAGCTACAAACATAAAACCAATTTATATTGACATAAGCCACCTCACCCAGTGTCAATAGTAACTATATTTGATTCATAAAAAAAAGTCCTGTACCAATATTTAACTAAAAAATCCCTTCGTAACAGGAAATATCCAACTAACAGCAGTAGAAAAAATAAAGATACACTCATCAACAGCCATTTATACCTAAACATAACCCACCTGCATGGAAGCCTTGACATTGGAGCAGTGAGGATAATCCAAAAAGTGTTGAAGTGTGACGAAATTATGTTGGAGTGCCTCGCCCGGGCTGATACGCCGCTCTTGGTCCATTGTCAGCATTCGCTTAAGAAGGTCGATAAACTCCCTTCGGTCAGCCTTTTCTGCTAGTAACTCACCACCTTCCAATTCAGTGGGCACGTTCACCTGACCCATGTCGTCTAGGCAGTTGAAGATGTACTTACGGGCCTCTTTACTTTTGATGCCAGTTTCCCCCTCGTGTTCCTCTGGGGTCTGAAAAAGCATTGTAATTGTAATCGACATGGAGATGTCTGATTACAGATCAAGTGGATTATGAGGTTAAACTCCTGTAACTACAGTAATATACCTGGTCATGTAAAACTTTCTTCATGAGTCCCAGCATGGTCTATTTTCATCTGTACACTGTGATTCTCCTCATACATTTATGATTGTAAATCAGTGATGTACAGGTAGTTGAGACTGACCCCAAGACCACAAATGAGACCATTCATTAATTTTAACTTTTTTGGATCACCAGAAGATTAGTCCCCTCCCCCAAGTGCTTACCCAAAGTTTCACCCTCAGCTTAACTATCCTGAAACTATCTGCCCTTCCCCCCTCCCACCCCCAATCTATGGGTGAGCCATAAAAGGTCAGTCTTGACTACATCACTGATGTAAGTAAGTTCCAGGACTACATATATGCTCTGTAATAAACCCACAATACATTTAAGATAACAGAAGATGATTATCCATGGAAGCAAATTTGAGACTAAACACAAACATTACTGTTAGAAAATGTCCCCTAATCACTGAAAATGTATCAGATTGTTTTACAGTACGTACAGCATAGTGAAATTAAAAATACAGTATTACCCCGCTTTACACTTACACGGTTCACTTTTCACGATTTCTCCGATTTCTCATCAGAAACGGACTTTCACTTTACGCGGTGCATCTACTCATATACGCGCGAATAAATTTGGTTTTTTTATTTAGCTCATAAAATTCATACAAATTACCCTGCCAGAATATAATTTACATTGCTGAAATTCTTACACTATGATGATCATTTTGAATATAAACATCATGGATTTTGCATTAGACATACAAATTTTAGATCTAATGTAATAATTTGGTTTACACAAAGCAAATATTTTATCGTTTGTGCAAAACATATGAAGTTTACATTCAAAATATTCCCTGACCTGCAAGGAATCCAGAAATGTCAATTATATTATCCTAACTTTAGTCTGAGGTATTATTTATTACTAAACATTAAAATCTAGTGGTTTCATCCAAACAGTTCTCAGAGAGGTAGGAGCTAGTGAGCTGGGAAGAGGGGGGGGGGGGGGGGATTTGAGTCCATTATTTGAATGGACATTAACCTGGCGACTATATTTCTCTTAAATATTAATTGGGTGAGCATACCATCATAAAATTTAGATGTTATTTTTACTACAACATAGGTATTGTGTCGGAAAAAGTGGAGTTTGGGGGTTGGGCCAGTCTCTATTGGAATTAATCCCATATGTTCTGTTGTTCACTTCACGTGGTTTTCACTTTCCACGGTACCCTGTGGGTTCAATTGACCGGGTAAATGGAGTACTACTGTACAGATGCTTTAATATAACTAGACATTGTACTGTACTAACAACACTTGTCATCTGTTGATCAATGGGGGTATTAGGGGAGTCACAACTATCATTCCATCATATTTGGTTCTTTGATGTCAAAGGGAGTGCAATTGTATTAAGAGTCTGCACACCATAGCATCAATATTACACAAAGATATCCTCATTCACAATTAGTTCAGACAATTGTATGTCATAATTGAATACTGCATGTACAGTACTCTACATAGTACTCCTGCCAATATATGGTTTACCATATTCCAAAACTATCACCTAAGAGTACAAACCCAAACCAGTTTTATAGTAAGAGGAATTATTCAGACTAAATGCAATCCAAGAGACTAATAGACCTCACCTTAAGCCGCCAAAAGGGATAAGTTGACTCATTGTCTCTGTAGAAAAACTTAGTGGTTTTGGTGGCATTGTTTAACATGTGTTCTGCAGGGATTCCTTGTGTCTGGCTGATGTATCGGATCTGGAAAAAAATTAAGTGGTTAAAATCAATTACAATGATCTATTATCATCCAACAGGGTACAGTAAACATATCCCTCTTACAACATCAGGGGCAGTGTAAAAACTCTAATGCTAAATGTTAATTTGTTTAAGCGAAAAAAAAAATTGGGGACACCCTTTCTCATTTAATGTTGAGTCAATATTCGGTTTGGAGATAGCTTGACTCACTGGGAAATCTTACATAACTGAAAAACTCTCTTAATCTTTTCTTATATAAATTGATCATCCGATACTTCCTATCAGACACTTAACCGACATATGGAGTTCTGAAGGAAAAAAGTTCTCTAGAGCCAAATCTATTTACAAGACTCCCGTATAGGAAGTGACAAACTACTTCAAGGCACATACAGTTTATGACTTTCCCTAAAAATTAAAACCAACTTAACCTCCAACAGTGACATACCTGATCATATTCTGATGACCCAGGATACAGCGGCCATCCTAGGAAAAGTTCAGCAATGACACAGCCTAAAGACCACATGTCGATAGCTTCAGAAAACGGAAGCCCTAAAACGATCTCCGGAGCTCTGTAGTAGCGCGACTGTAGGTAGGTGTTGCACACAGCTTTGCTGACATGAGATGCACTTCCAAAGTCAATGACTTTGACACGATAAGGCTGTCTAACTGGGTCCACCAACATGATGTTTTCTGGCTTTAAGTCAGCATGAATGAGGCCAAGTTGCTGGGCAAGAGGGAAAAAAAAATAGTAATTAGCTTCTAAATACAGTGTTACCTCTCTATACCAAACTTCTATACACCTTAATTTCGCTATATAATGAAGCACTCCTCAGACTGCACAAGTACCTCTCTTTTCCGAACGAATTTGCTATATACTGAATCCTTCCTCAAGTATCTTAAATAATACAATTTAATACTGTAATACAATGCTCTAATGTGACTTAGAAATAAAGAGAATATAATATAAAACTATAAAATAAGAAAAAACAGGAGTGAGAACTTCATTCTGTTTATGATGGACAGTAGGAAAGACAGGTTGCTTGCTGGACTGAGTGGAGAATCCCCCCCTTAAAATGACATTATGCAATTTCACCATTATTCCTATACTACAGTAAACTCCCTCTAACATGGACTCACTTAATACGAGATTGAGGTGCATTGGTCGAGATAAGTCTGGTCTAGGGTGCACGAACTAGAAAAAATTTGTCGTTTGATGCAACCTAGTTGACCAATTCAACACATTATCAACATACAGTGTAGAGGCCTCCAAGCTGTAAAACACTGAGCCTACAACCCATTTTCCTATCTAGTGCTATGACTAATCCCCAGCAATACTGTAGTACACTGAATTAGCATAAACTTGCATATGCCAAAAGTACCTTGAGTTTAAGAAGTGCTGTCAAAACTTGCTGAAGAATGGGTCTGATGAACTTGAGGGGTAATGGTGAAAATTTATTCTGTTTAAGGAAGTCATAAAGGTTCTGTTCAAGCATCTCAAACACCAAGCATGTGTGGTTCTTGTGCTGGAAACATTCAAATGCTCGCACAAAGTTGTAATCATCTGCACTCTCCTGGCTTAGTCTTGTCAGGATTTGGACCTACGGAGAACACGAACACATTGTTAGAGAGATAAAATAAATTCGTTTTACTGTCATGCACTATTTAAAATGTGCACTTCAGGCCAAGAGGGGTAATTTCCCACCGTTCCCCACCTATGAGCTATAGTATATGTTATGTTGTTATGGTTATTTATGAACTTGTAATTTCAGGTAGATGCCCATAGTTTTCTTCTTTTTTTTACTTTGCTACATGCACACACAATCCTATACACACAAAAAATAAATGAATAAAAATAAATAATTTTCAAAGGGTATCAAGTTTTAACTACAGGCAGTCCCCAACTTACGACGGGGATACGTTCCTGGACCCCAATCGTAATTTGATTTGTTTGTAGATCAGAACAGTGTTAATTCCAAAGTTTATGTTAGGATAAAGCACAATTCTGCCCATACAAAACAACAATAATATCTCGTATAAAACAAATAATGTAAATACGTGCTGCAAATAAAGTGATGTTAAACTGTACAGAATAATGAAAATAATGTAAAAAAAAGGGGATTTTAATTACAACTTTTTGCAATGAATGTATTGGGGTTTCGTTAGTAAGTGCGGGTGATAGTAAGTTGGACGGTCATAACTTGGGGACTGCCTGTACAGTACTGGGGGTAAACAACTTAAGAACGCCAGCCAATAAGAACGGGATTAAACTTTAGATTTACAGTACTGTATTTTATTTACCTGATGACTTATTTTTTACTTTCATTTACTGTATTTTGTCATTCTATTTATTCTTTTCTTGTAAATAAGTGATTCTAGATGTAAATAAGGACTTACGCTATGATGTACAGTACTGGGATTTTAAACATTGTTCTGTAAATACAGTATGCACATAGCATGTGTTTCGACTTGTGTACATTTCTAACTTAAGAACATCCTCGGGAACAGAACCCGTTCGTAACCCGGGGACCCCTTGTACGTTGTTTCACTTAACATGGCATTTTTCAAGAGAACATGTCCAACGCATAACAAAGTATACCGATATAGTCCTTCAATTCCATTTAACCCTCGCAAAACATCCAAGAGAGGAGGGTAGGGGCTTTCTATCCTGGCTTGGTTATAAATCAGGATTTAAGGATCAATCCCATATTTAAAACTTAGGTGTGCCTAGAACAACTTGTTAATCCCAAAGACAGTAAAGATTAAAATTAGGAAGGTCCTGTGGCTGCCAGAATGAGGGGTCCAGAGCCACGACAGCCAGGAATACCTTATTCAGGTATAGGCCATAAACAGCAGAACAGGGTCAGCTGGTAGATTATGATCCATTAAATTTCATACCTGAAACAGTGCCTCAACTGTTACAGCAGGCGGAGTGAATGGTTAAAGGTGCGTATTGGAGGAAGAGGCTTAAAGAATAATTATAAATACAAATAAATATAATTGTAATCATTTAAGTGCTCACCTCAATCTGGCCCTGCCTGGCGTAGGAGGGGTGGTTCTTGAGGATTTTGATTGCCACGATGTCATTGGTGCCCTTCTTCCAGCACTTGACCACCTGGCCAAATGTGCCTCTCCCCAAGAATTCCAATACCTCATACTGTGCAGTAAGTGAATAAAGTACCTCATGCTGCACCAACTGAAAATAAATATAAAATTAAATACTGTAAATTTGTTTAGAACTATATATACAGGTTGTACCTCTCTAGTCCGGCATTTTGTGGTCCAGAACGATTTTAGTTTGCCCAATAGCCGCTACGCAGCATTGGCAGAGTGGCGGTTGGAAATCAGTTTGTTAACATCCGGCAGTTCGGCTTTCTCTCTCTCTGTTTGTCTATACAGCGTACAGTAGGATCTCATACTTGGACACCTATTTAAACTGTAAAAACCTAGCGAAATTCAAATCGTCCAAATTTAAATACAACTTCCTACAGAGAAAATTAATTTGAGTCTGGACTTTCGATGTTTGGATAAATTTTGCCTTATTTACCCTACTTTTTTGGCGAATTACTACCTGTAATAAATTAACATCCTAATAAACCAAAGAAAAATAACAGATAAAGTTAAATAAAAACTGAAAACAACACAGAAAAAGTTTTTGTTCTACAGCTTCAGCTAGAGTTGAACCTGATGACTTGGCAACTTCGTCATCCGAGAAAAAACACACACAACATTGGCTGTCCTTATGTTTTCAACTTTACCACCACTGGTGGGTAGAATTTTTTTTTAATTCAGAAACAATTAAAATATACATGAACAGTATATAAGTGTTGCTTTCATATTCTTGTGTAGAGTAATGACGATATGTTTTCACATGTGCGCACTTACATACGCGATCTCACTTTTTTCTTTACCATTAATGGTTAGCTAATTTTAGTGTTCCATTTATTAATATTAAATAACATTACTTAAAACAATCATATTAATTTTTTACATTAATTTTACTACAGCTACAGCCAGGGTCTTATTTTCTTCACTTTTATATGTAGAACCAATCAGTCACTGGTTTTGTAAACATTAACGAAAACAATGCCGTCTCATCTCCTCGTGTATTTTAATATTCTACGTATTATTAATCAATTGTATTATTCATTTTGCACATAAACATTATTTCAATCAAAAAGACATTCAGTAATAAACAATAATGAATCTTTTGTACACAAGAGAAATGACGCTGTTTACACGACTGTGCACGTCTGAAAGTTGGCGGGCCGCTCAAACCCGTCAAAATTTTAAATTGTGTAGTGTTTTTTTTTTCTCCAAATAAAAAATGTCGAATTAAAAACTCAAAACTTGAGAACCTACTGTACAACATCTAACCCTTCAACATGTCTTCAAAGAGACCACGAAGCAGTGAAAGTGGTCACTATCTTTCCAGGAAAAGGGTGAATTTCCATGGTCCGGCACCGGTCAGGTCCCGAGGTTGCCGGATTAGAGAGGTACAACCTGAAGTACAATTAAATACATTTATTTATATATTTACACATTACAAGAACATTTTCCCTTACTTGAAGCCGAGTCAAATATTTTGCTCTCTCTTATATCTTAGCCATGACTGGAATATAGGCAGTGAATATGACAATTCTTGTGCCATAAATATACAGTAATGGTATCATTCTATTCGTCACTTCAAACAAAAAGGTGTAATATGTACATATTATATATGCATGTGTACAGGTATATCCATATCCAGTACAGTATATAATACAGTAGTAGTAGATGTGGGAGGTGGGTGCAGGTGGTGGGCGCCTCGAACTGGTTAACTACGTTACCGATAAGGGCAAATGGTTTCAGTCTTAACAAACAAGAATTTACAGATGCCATTGCTCTAAGGTACGGTCGGCCAGTAGAAGGTTTGCCCTCCCAATGCGTGTTTGGCTCTTCCTATGACGGCGATCACGCCATGGTGTGCAAGAAAGGGGGCTTCATATGCATGACGAGGTAAGGGTCCTCACAGCAAATATGTTGAAGGAAATCTGCCGGGATGTCATGGTAGAACCGACCCTCCTTCCATTGGATGGTGAGATCTTCCAACATAGGACTTCAAACACATCTAACGAAGCCCGTGTTGATGTCAGTGCTCGAGGATTCTGGACGCGGGGACAGCGAGCTTTCTTCGACATCAGGATTTTTTATCCCATGGCCGCATGTCACCGTAACCTAGTTCTCGATGCTGCACATAGAAGGAACGAGAACGACAAGATAAGGGCATATGGGGAGAGAATCCAAAATGTTGATCAAGGCAGCTTCACTCCTCTAGTGTTCACAACCTCTGGTGGGATGGGACCAAGTGCAAGATGTTTCTACGCCAGACTCGCGGAGGTGATCTCCGAACAGAAGCAGCAGCCCAGAAGTTTCGTTACAGCCTGGATGAGATGTCAACTGTCTTTCTCTCTCCTTCGGTCGGCTTTGCTCTGCCTCAGGGGAACGAGAGCTTCTGCCCCAATTCCGACAACTGCTGCAGATATCGACTATGAGGCTACTGTCACTGAATGCCGCATAGATCTGCGGCTCAACTAATTTAACACAGATAGGATAGCTACATATGTATTTGGATATTTAATATTAAGGTAATTAAATAGTGGCAAAGGTGTGGCTACTGGGGGAGGCTGGAGGCCACGTTATAATAAAAAAATTAGTAGTAGTAGTAGTAGTAGTAGGCGCGGCCAGCACAGCATGGGTGTGGTGGAGTGTCCTTCCTGATCTAAAGTGTTATTGGACGGGACATATTTGGAGTGTGGGAGCGGGAATTTCACAGTGTGTCGGTGAATATCGGATGTCACCCTAAGCATTGTCACCGAAGGTTCTCCTCATCCCTTACGGCATTAATAGCAAATACTCCTTGTGTTCACTGGCGATCACCAAGCGAGTTTTGAGTGCTAGGTGAGACAGCTGGTGCAGGTGCCAGTGTCGATAGGCCTACTTTGGCGGGGGTGGCATCGAGACTCTCGCCCCTATGGGGCCAAGTGTTCTACTCTTGTTGTCACCTCCCACAAGTAACGGTCACTTCATGTAGTGACAGCTGACCAAGTGAGTATATATAACTAATCTTACATCAGTGCGACCATAGAAATGGTGGTTATTTCTGCCAAGGATATATAAACAAGCGTTAGGTGTAACAATTCTCGCTCCCAGTGTATTGCTCTGATGTGTGGCTTGTCGCCCTCAGGGGGCTGGCCTACACACCCAAGCGCACGTGTGCCCCTACTACCTGGACACGCAGTCGAGCCTGTCACCTCTCCGCCCTTTCCTCATAAGAACTGGTTTCTTCTGTATGGGACCAAAGCAGATGTCGGAGGCAGACGTAACTGTCGCTCAAAGTGCGGAACACTATGCCAGATAACAGACATTGTTGCGTCTATGCTACCCAGAACTAAAACTGCACTAGCTGTGATTATGTGAGAAACAACCGACCATGTGTGGTTTGCAGAAAGGGAAACAATTGTCGGAACCCACATGGCAGGGAGCCAACACAGGAGGCCACAGTGGATATCACCGGGACCCAACCACCCGATAATATCCAAAATGATAGCAGTGACTCTACTCAACCTGAAAATGTAGTACCAATAAAAGCTGCTCCAATAGTAGCAGATGTCCACGAGGTGATTGAGAGACAGCCACCACAGTGGAATGGCAGGTCGATGGAAAATGCGGACATATGGGTTAAAGAAACTTACTCGGAAATTGTCAGGTGGTCGCCAGCTAACCTGTTTGAACCACCCAAGTGTGCGGCCACCAAAGAAATGATTCGGGAGATTACTCGCCTCATAACTGCGTACACTCAGGACTGCTTCCTTGATCCTTTAGCTTTTCAAATACTGGCAATAGTACCACATCTATTCTGTCAGAGAACACACACAAATACTAAGCGCAAAGAAAATGTAGCAGGAATGAAGAGAAGATTGACAATGTGGCAGGAATGAAGAGAAGATTGACAATGTGGCAGAATGGGGCCCTTGATGATCTCCTAAGTGAAGTAAGAACACTGAAGGAACTAAAATTTATACGAGAGGAAAAGCAAAACACTGATGATGTTGCAAGAAAGTTTGGACACAAAATGCGTGCGGGAAAAGTGTCTTTGGCGGTAAGATCTCTCACAGAGGAATCCTCCAGTGGGGTTCTGCCAATAAACAGACATTAAAACAACTAAAGGAAAAACATCCCCCTGCAAGTGAAGACGAAGGCATCAGGTTCCAGGGTGACTATATCCCACCAAACGCTGCCCTGTTCGAGAAAATAACAGGAGAGATGGTGTGGAAAAAAGGCACTGAAAACTCGGGGAGGGGCCGGCCCTTCAGGTCTGGATGCAAATGGTTGGAGAGTCATCCTCAGCACTAACAAGTTTGACCCTGTACCAAGTGATCTCTGCACTGCCATTGCCGCCTTTACAAGAAAGCTAGCAACCTCGTGCTGCCAACACCTCCATGCTCTGACAGCTTGCCACCTCATTCCCCTGGATAAGAATCCAGAATGTAGGCCAATAGGGGTGGGAGAAGTGCGGAGACGGATCATCGGAAAATGCATAATGGAGGTGGTAAAGGATGATGTCAGGGCAGCAGCAGGGAACCTGCAAGTTTGTGCTGGCCACCAGGCTGGAAGGGAAGCTGCCATTCACTCCATGAGAACGATATTTGACCAGCGCGATTGTGAGGCCGTTCTCCTGGTCGACATTTCAAACGCATTCAACATACTTAACCGCAAGGCCGCACTGCACAACATCAAGATCAAGTGTCCAAGCTTTGCAATATATGTTGAAAACACCTATAGGAATCCATCAGACCTTCATATGGTAAACAACAAGGCTCTAAGAGGGGATACCATCATACAGTCAACCGAGGAAACAACGCAGGGGGACCCTGCTGCAATGGCAATGTACGCAACAGGCCCATCCATGCTCCAACACACAATAAAATTTGAAACAACCGAGGTCAAGCAAGTGGCGTATGCTGACGACCTTACAGGAGCAGGAAAAGCGGAAGACATCAAAAAGTGGTGGGACTTGGTAACATCCCAAGGTCCACAAATAGAGGACCACCCAAATGCCTGCAAGTCCTTCCTCATTGTGAAGCCAGAACATTATGAATGGGCAATGGAGGTGTTCGGTGGATGTGACATTAAAATAACAAAGGACAGCCAAAGACACCTAGGCGCAGTAATCGGCACGACAGACTTCAAGACCGAATACGTAACGGGAAAGGTGAATGAGTGGGTTAGGGAAATCCAAAGCACTGTCTGATATTGCTAACACAGAGCCACATGCGGCTCTTGCGGCATTCACCCATTGAGTCAAGCATCTCTGGAACTACCTGATGCACACTATCCCTGATATCGGACCCCTCCTTCACCCTCTGGAAGAAGCTATCAGTGTCAATTTCATGAAACACCTTCACTTAACACCAAATAAAAGACCACTCCTTGCACTAACACCGAGACTGGAGGGAAAGGGATTGACCAATCCAGATGAGATTGCTGCCACCGAACATCAAAACTCAGTTAAGCTCACGGCAGCCCTCTCTGACCACATAATAGCTATGAACGCAACAGGTGAGGTGGATACCGGTGAGGTAAACAAGATTCGAAGGTCCATTACGACAGAACGACAACACGGCCAAAGTGATAAGTTGCAGCAACTGATGCTGCAAGTACCAGAGCATTTAAAAAAAATGTAGCTATAGCGCAGGAGGTGGGCGCCTCGAACTGGTTAACTACGTTACCGATAAGGGTAAATGGTTTCAGTCTCAATAAACAAGAATTTACAGATGCCATTGCTCTAAGGTACAGTAGGCCAGAAGAAGGTTTGCCCTACCAATGCGTGTGGCTCTTCTTAAGACGTTGATCATGCCATGGTGTGCAAGAAAGGGGACTTCATGTGCAAGAGGTATGACGAAGTAAGGGATCTCACTGCAAATACTCTATGTTGAAGGAAATCTGTCGTTATGTCAGGGTAGAACCGACCCTCCTTCCTTTGGACGGTGAGAATTTCCAACATAGAACTTCAAACACATCCAATGAAACCTTTGTTGACGTCAGTGCTCGAGGATTCTGGAAGCGAGGACAGCAAGCCCTCTTCGACATCAGGATTTTTCATCCCATGGCCGCATGTCATCGTAACTTAGCTCTCAATGCTGCACACAGGAGGAACGAGAACGACAAAATAAAAGCATACGGGGAGAGAATTCAAAACCTTGATCAAGGGAGCATCACTTCTCTGGTGATCACAACATCTGGTGGGATGGGACCAAGTGCAAGATGCTTCTACGCCAGACTCGCGGAGGTGATATCCGAACAGAAGCAGCAGTCCAGAAGTTATGTTACAGCCTGGATGAGATGTCGACTGTCCTTCTCTCTCCTTAGGTCGGCTTTGCTCTGCTTCAGGGGAATGAGAACATCGGCCCCAATTCCGACAACTGCTGCAGATATCGACTATGAGGCTACTGTCACTGAATGCCGCATAAATCGGCGGCTCAACCAACTCAGCACAGCTAGGATAGCTACTTATGTATTAGGATATCTAGTTTTAAGGTAATAAAATGGAGGCGAAGGTGTGGTTATTGGGGGAGGACGAAGGCCACAGAAAAAAAAAAAAAAAAAAAAAAAAAAAAAAAAAAAGGAAAAAAGTAGTACCGTAGCAGTAGTAGTAATGCTCTAAGGTACGGTAGGCCAGTAGAAGGTTTGCCCTCCCAATGCGTGTGTGGCTCTTCCTATGACATAGATCACGCCATGGTGTGCAAGAAAGGGGGCTTCATATGCATGAGGGATGACGAAGTAAGGGATCTCTCAGCAAATATGCTGAAGGAAATCTGCCGTGATGTCAGGGTAGAACCGACCCTCCTTCCATTGGATGGTGAGATTTTCCAACATAAGACTTCAAACATATCCAACGAAGCCCGTCTTGACGTCAGTGCTCGAGGATTCTGGACGCGAGGACAGTGAGCCTTCTTCGACATCAGGGTTTTTGATCCCATGGCCACATGTCACCGTAACTTAGCTCTCGATGCTGCACACAGGAGGAACGAGAATGACAAGATAAGGGCATACGGGGAGAGAATTCAGAACGTTGATCAAGGCAGCTTCACTCCTCTAGTGTTCACAACCTCTGATGGGATGGGACCAAGTGCAAGATACTTCTACACCAGACTCGAGGAGGTGATATCAAAACAGAAGCAGCAGCCCAGAAGTTATGTTACAGCCTCGATGAGATGTCGACTGTCCTTCTCTCTCCTTCGGTCAGCTTTGCTCTGCCTCAGGGGAACGAGAGCATCGGCCCCTTGCAGATATTGACTATGAGGCTACAGTCACTCAACACAGCTAGGATAGCTACTTATGTATTAGGATATTTAATATTACAGTACTAAAATGGTGGCAAAGGTATGGTTATTGGGGGAGGCTGGAGGCCATTTTGTTTAAAATTAGAAAAAATAGTAGTAGTAGTAGAAAATAACAGGAGGGATGGTGTGGAAAAAGGCACTGATGACTCAGGGAGGTGCCGATCCTTCAGGTCTGGATGCAAACGGTTGGAGAGTCATCCTCAGAACTAACAAGTTTGGCCCCGTAGCAAGTGATCTCTGCATGGCCATTGCCGTCCTTGCAAGAAAGCTGGCATCCTCATGCTGCCACCACCTCCATCCTCTGACAGCTTGCCACCTCATTCCCCTGGATAAGAATCCAGGATGTAGGCCAATAGGAGTGGGGGAAGTGCTGAGGCGAATCATCGGAAAATGCATAATGGAGGTGGTAAACGACGATGTCAGGGCAGCAGCAGGAAACCTGCAAGTTTGTGCTGGCCAACAAGCTGGAGGGGAAGCTGCCATTCCCGCCATGAGAACGATATTTGAGCAGTGTGATTGTGAGGCCGTTCTCCTGGTCGACGTTTCAAACGCATTCAACATACTTAACTGCAAGGCCGCACTGCACAACATCAAGATCAAGTGTCCAAGCTTTGCAATGTATGTTGAAAACTCATATAGGAATCCATCAGACCTCTATATAGTAAACAACAAGACTTTAAGAGGTGATACCATCTTACAGTCAACCGAGGGAACAACACAGGGGGACCCTGTTGCAATGGCAATGTACGCAATAGGCCTATAAACGCTCCAACACGAAATTAAATTTGAAACAACTGAGGTCGAACAAGTGGCACACACTGATGACCTTACAGGAGCAGGAAAAATGGAGGAAATCATAAAGTGATGGGACTTGGTAACATAGCGAGGTCCACTAATAGGGTACCACCCAAACGCCAGCAAGTCCTTCCTCATTGTGAAGCCAGAACATTATGAACGGGCAATGGAGGTGTTCGGTGGAAGTGAGGTTAAAATAACAAAGGATGACCAAAGACACCTAGGCGCAGTAATCGGCACGACGGACTTTAAGACCGAATACATAGCGGGAAAGGTGAATGAGTGGGTTAGGGAAATCCAAGCTCTGTCTGAGATTGCCAACACAGAGCCACATGCGGTTTTTGCAGCAATCACCCATGGAGTCAAGCATCGCTGCAACTACCTGATGCGCACTGTCCCTGATATTGGACCCCTCCTCTACCCCCTGGAAGAAGCTATCAGCGTCAATTTCATTCCCAAATTAGTGAAACATTTTCACTTAACCCCAACAGAAAGGTCACTCCTTGCACTACCATCGAGACTGGGAGGAATGAGACTAACCAATCCAGAAGAGATTGCTGCCACTGAGCATCAAAACTCAGTTAAGCTCACGGCAGCCCTCACGGAACCACATAATAGCTCAGAACACAACAGGAGAGGTGGATACCAGTGAAGTAAACAAGATCCAAAGATCCATTACGACAGAATGACAGCACAGCCAAAGTGACAAGTTGCAGCAACTATTGCTGCAAATACCAGAGAATTTGATGAAAAAAAGGTAGCTATAGCGCAGGAGGTGGGCGCCTCGAACTGGTTAACTACGTTACCGATAAGGGCAAATGGTTTCAGTCTCAATTAACAAGAATTTACAGAGGCCATTGCTCTAAGGTAAAATTGGCCAGTGGAAGATATGCCCTCCCAATGGGTGTGTGGCTCTTCCTATGATGTCAATCACGCCATGGCGTGCAAGAAAGGGGGGCTTCATATGCATGAGGCATGACGAAGTAAGGAACCTCACTGCAAATATGTTGAAGGAAATCTGCTGGGATGTCATGGTAGAACCGACCCTCCTTGCTTTGGACAGTGAGATCTTCCAATATAGGACTTCAAACACATCTAACGAAGCCTGTGTTGAGATCAGTGCTCGAGGATTCTGGACGCAGGGACAGCGAGCTTTCTTTGACATCAGGATTTTTTATCCCAGGGCAGCATGTCACCCTAACCTAGCTCTCGACGCTGCACACAGGAGGAACGAGAACGACTAGATAAGGGCATATGGGGAGAGAATTCAAAACGTTGATCAAGGCAGCTTCACTCCTCTAGTGTTCACAACTTCTTGCGGAATGGGACCAAGTGCAAGATGTTTCTATGCCAGACTCGCAGAGGTGATCTCCGAACAGAAGCAGCAGCCCATTATGTTACAGCCTGGATGAGATGTCGACTGTCTTTCTCTCTCCTTCGGTCGACTTTGCTCTGCCTCAGGGGAATGAGAGCTTCTACCCAATGCCGACAACAGCTGCAGATATTGACTATGAGGCTACAGTCACTGAATGCCGCATAGATCTGCGGCTCAACTAATTCAACACAGATAGAATAGCTACTTATGTATTAGGATATTTAATATTAAGGTAATAAAATGGTGGCGAAGGTGTGGCTATTGGGGGAGGCTGGAGGCCACGATTTAAAAAAAAAAATAGTAGTAGTAGCAGTAGTAGTAGCAATCATAATAATAATAATAACAATGATAATAATAATAACAATGATAATAATAACAATGATAATAATAATAATAATAATAATAATAATAATAATAATAATAGTTCATTGAAAAATACAGCATCCATTAGCTTAAGAAATACAAATGACATAAATGGTAAAGGTATAATGACATGGGGAGGGTCACTTAACCAGGAATTTCAGTGCAGTTACAGTACAAAATTGAGATTGGTAAAGAGTGAAGAGACAGGTGATCTGAGAATTGCTAATAATTATTAAAATGGTTGGAATAGGATTGTGCTTATGGCAATCAGTATGTGGTCATAAGGGTTGGTTGAATTTGTGGTATCAAACAGCAATTTGCAGACGGGGACCTCAGGTGGTTGCAGGGCACAGTAGCGAGGACGGTGTAGTAGCTTCATCCCAAACTGACAGATGAGTCGAGAAAGCTACTGTAGTATGAGCACCTCATGAGTGAGTGAATCACCATGTTTTACAGTATATAATATAATATTTCAAATGAATTCATGAAGTATCAGGGCACAAAGTTAATTGTATACCCTGAGTACTAAGAACACCGACTGATTTATGAAAAGACAGGTACAAAAACACCCCTTTAAGTTGGAAACCCCCATAAATCGGATGGGCTCTGGTTTAGGGTGTGTGTGTGTGTGTGTGGGGCGGCAGTTGAGAGAGGAGTCAGTTCCCGCATGTGTGTTGTTGTGACCAGTGCTGCACCTCGCACTTTTTTTTGTGCTTCTCTGGTGTATTATTATGTCCTCTAAAGCAAGTACGTAAAGGCAAAGCACCAACACTGGGGACCACTGGGAGAAAAGGAATGGTGTTCAGAACTCTACCAATTGAGAGAGAGAGAGAGAGACAGAGAGAGAGAGAGAGAGAGACAGAGAGACAGAGAGACAGACTGTAATAACATCCACAAGAACACCAACCTGATAGTCTCCATCTGCAGCAGATGAGTTTCCGCCCTTGGTGGCATTGTTTTGGCCGCCACCCAGGGCCACCTTGCCGTGGGCCACCGTCTTGGCTGTTGTGGCCGGGGCACCGCCTGGAGCCCCCACTTTCCCGTTCTCTACGCCTGAGCTGCTTCCACTGTGACCATTGTGGTCAAAGCACTTGCGCTGAACATAACAGGTAAGGCAAACTTAATCACAGAAAATAAAAAAAAATTCTGTCAGTTTTGATATCTACAGTACATTAAAATATAATATTGTAGGTCTAATCTTCATATGCAATCCCTGTAATATCTTAAACATTCCATTTATAACAATGATATTAGTATTTCTTGAAAGTTTAGTTGTTGTGTGAGTTCTGGTCAGATATCTGTTTTAAGTAACAGGTAACAGAATAATTTTCATTGCTAAAACATACAATACATTTTTTTTTACTTTCCCAGTGAATTAGACAAAGAAAGAGGTTTAGTTGGACTGGTAAGAGCTCTAATATACTGTACATGGGAATTGATTTTTATCTGGGTACATGCCTTCAAGATTTAGTGTTAAGAAATTTTTCCACATCAGTGGTGATGGAAATCACCACTGACGTGGAAAAATCAATAAAACCATCTAGAAATAATAAAAGGCAACAGAAAAATTATCAAACCAATGAAAAAGCCAACCCTCTGCCTAACCCATAACAAGTGAATCAGTGGAAAAAGGAAATCATCCAAGGAGACAAAGCAATAACAATGTAATAAGACTCCCAGAATATTACATTTTGTGAGGTATAAAACACTTACCTTTGTGGAGCACTTTTGATATGGATCTAAGAGTTTGATAGTGGATGCACGTTGTTGCTGCACTGGCTGGTGGTGCGGGTAGGTGGTGGCCGAGCCTGCTGCTGCAATAATTTATGAGAACAACATCTTACTTTACTGAGACCCATTGATTTTTAGCTATGGCTGGCAGCTCTATTTACAATACATATCTGTATTCTTGATCAACTAACTGATTTGACATATTCAATCATTAAAACAACCTTTTGACCAGCCTACATTGGTGCAACTATTAACCAATTCCCTTTGTTTATATATATTATACTGCTGGCTGGCTGGCTAGTAATAAAAACATGAGAGGTATTTGTGGTCGCCTGCAGCATACAATTGATCATTCCATTGAGTAGTGGAAAAAGAATTAAGTAAAAAAAAAAAAAAAAAAAATTAAACGAGGGAAAATAAAATAATATACTGTACACATACTAAACTTACATCAACATCTCTCATAAGGTATGTACAGTACAGTCAGACCATAAGCCTCTCTCAGTCCTTGTAATTCAGTTGCCTTTGAAGATGTCTTGAATAAAGACAAAAGCCAATGTGCTCCATTTCCCTTTTTCCTGTGTGATTTTATCAAGTTTTAGCAAGTTTTAACCCTGGGTACAATGGATTTCAAAATGTTGTCTCGAGAGGACTGGTAATCATGACTGTGAAGTCATTTCCCTTATCTATTTGTATTTTATAAATATTCTAATCACATTTCAAAACATACACTGAAGGGAATTCAATTTCAAAAAGCTCAAATTCCACCCTTAAAGTTAGCACAAATGGTTTTGTATTCTTTGATTTACAATAAATGTACAGGAACCAATTTAGGATTACACAGAAAAAGAAATTGCAGGAAGTGTCACTGGCAGCTCCACAATTCTCATACAGTATAAGTAAGCAGGGTTACCATTGGGAAAGCTTTATAGAATTTTTCAGTTTTTTTCATATTTTTTGACATCGAAGGGTTAAAAGTAATTAGTGGTCTACCTACACAGGATAATAAGTACGGTAATGGCAAGTGTTCCCTCAAGTATGGAAAGAATGTACTTAATATTAAAATAATATGTGACCCACATAAGGTGGCATTCTGCCAAAGATCAAAAATAACTCGATATGATCTTGATATATAATATTAACAATTCAAAAGACTGATGCATTAATAATTATCAGTTCCTCAGACATTAGATATACTGTACACAATTATACTTGCAGTAAATAATCCCTTTTGTTCAGTTATTTGAACATTAACCCCTTCACCAAGGGGATGAAGTTTTTAATATTTTGTTTGGCTAACACCAGAAAAGTTTATTCAGCACAGGGGGGGACCCCATACACAAGGGGTTAACTGATGTACAATCACAATCATTCACATGTAATAAACGTATGTTCAGATATTAAACCCTTGTGCACGAAGACACTGGCGGTAGTGGAAAAATATGGTGATGCCAAATAGACCAACAGCTCAGAGTATCTGTACCTATCCCTGACATCACACAAATGTGATGCTGCTGGGTCAGAACCTTGACATTGTCCCCCAAAGATAAAAAAAAATTATTTTTAATCCGAGTGAAGAACAGGGCTGAAACTTTGCTAAATACAGTACTTGTACAAATAATATCCCCGTTAGCCGGAATAATTGGTGCCGAGCTCCTCCGGAATGAGAGATTACCGGGTAACGAGACAACTCGCTCAAACCTGGAAAAAATCCCCCGAATTTTTCCGGGTACAGTACAGGTTGTACCTCTCTAGTCCGGCATTCTGTGGTCCAGAAACTCCCGTGGTTCGGAACTATTTTAGTTTGTCGAATAGGTAGTTTTTTTTTTTTTTTTTTTTTTTTTTACTTATCTGCATTATTATTATTACAGGAGTATTAAATTTTTTCCCCTCAGGCCCCAATGTGGGTCAGTGACCTATGCCCGGGAGGGCTAATCCCCATAAAAAAAAAAACAACAAAGCCGCGGGAAGTTAAGGTTTGTTTACATCCGGCACTTCGGCTGCTCTCTCTCTCTCTCTGCGTGTCTATACAGAGTGCAACATTTAACCTTTCAATATATATGAGCAGTAAATAAGTGTTGCTTTCATATTCTTATGTAGAGTAATGACGATATGTTTTCACATGTGCGCACTTACATACGCGCAGTCTCACTTTTTTTCTTTACCATTAATGGTTAGCTACTTATATTGTTCCATTTATTACATTAAATAACATTACAGGTACTTCAAACAAGCATATTAATCTTTTTCCATTAGTTTTACTACAGCTACAATCAGGGTCTTATTTTCTTCAGTTTTATATGTAGAACCAATCAGTCACTGGTTTTGTAAGCTTTAACAAAAACAATGCCAGCAGCCATCTCGTCTCCTCGTGTTAATATTCCATGTATTATTAATGAATTGTATTGTTCATTTTGCACACGCAAACATTAATTCAATAAAAAAAAATTCAGAAACATTAATTGAAATATATATGAACGGTAAATTAGTGTTGCTTTCATATTCTTATATAGAGTAATGACAATATGTTTTCACATGTGCGCACTTACATATGTGATATCTCTTTTTTTCACACCATTATCGTTAGCTACTTCTATTGTTCCATTTATTAACATTAAATAACATTACTTAAAACAACCATATTAATTTTACTACAGCTACAACCAAGGTCTTACTTTCTTCAGTTTTATATGTAGAACCAGTCAGTCACTGGTTTTGTAATCAACAAAAACAATGCTGTCTCATTTCCTCGTGTGTTTTAATATTCTACGTATTATTAATGAATTGTATTGCCCATTTTGCACACATAAACATTAATTCAATAAAAAAGACATTCAGTAATAAACAATAATGAATCTTTTGTACATTAGAGAAATGACGCTGTTTACACGGTTGTGCACGTCGTCTGAACGTTGGTGGGCCGTTCAAACACGTCGAAATTCAAGTTTCCGCCGTCAAAATTTTAAATTGTTTTGTTTTTTTGTGTGTTCAAATAAAAAACGTTGAATTAAAAACTCGCGAAATTTGAGAAGCTACTGTATGACATTTAACTCTTCAATATGTCTTCAAAGAAACCATGAAGCAGAGGAAGTGGTGCTAGTGCTTCCAAGCATAAGCACAAGTCACTATCTATCCAGGAAAAGGGTGAATTTCCATGGTCCGGAACCGGTCAGGTCCCGAGGTTGCCGGACTAGAGAGGTACAACCTGTACTGGGAAAAGTTTCTAAGAGTCTAAACTATGCAACTCGCACAGAAAAACACTCTTCCATTACACTTAGACCCCAGGCACGAGCAAAAATATTTACAGCTACCAAAAAGGTGTATAAACCTTAATCACATTAGTGCTAACCATATTAAGAGACGAATTTGGTACCATAATGATCCTGAAGAATTCTCTTCAAGTGTGTTACAATAAATAAAGATCCTTTAACAAAATATTTTGACATGATATAATGATGGGGAATCAATTCTTTTATTGAAATTTTTTTTAAGATGTTGTTACTACTGTAGTCAACAAAATCAGTTTGAAAACACCATTATTTTACCAACATAATCCTGAATTGTTTATCTAAAAGTCTGGTTAAATAAATATATTTAAAAAACAAAGGCTCTATACTGTATACACTTCCCCAAATCTTGATCGTAAACTGTTATAAATATGAACCAGGCAAGGTTATAAGGCCAAGAGAAACACATACCTCTGGCCGAGTGATGATGGTGGTGGTGGTGATGGTGGTGGTGATGCCCAGATGATGAAGTGGTGCTGTTGCTGCTAATCTTATGTGTCTGTTGATGCTGCCCATGCTGCTCCTGTTGAGGCTGCTGTTGCTGTTGCTGTGACTGTTGTATTTGTAGTTGTTGTTGTTGTTGTTGTTGTTGTTGTTGTTGTTGTTGCTGCTGCTGCTGCTGCTGCTGCTGCTGCTGTTGTTGTTGTTGTTGTTGTTGTTGTTGTTGCTGCTGTTGCTGTTGTTGTTGTTGCTGCTGCTGTTGCTGATGTTGCTGATGTTGTTGTTGTTGTTGTTGTTGTTGCTGTTGCTGCTGCTGCTGCTGATGTTGTTGTTGCTGCTGTTGCTGCTGCTGCTGCTGTTGCTGCTGCTGCTTGGTCTGGCTCAGGGTCACGCCATCATTATACAAACTACCAGCCTGTAATGTCACCAAAACAATAAACGTACATGCAGGGACTTCAAGGATATACACAGCTTGTAAATTTATACACAGTAAAGGTATTATTAAACTTACACATCTTATAAATTAATGGGGAAGACTTAAATGCCTGCATCATTCATTACAGTACTGTACTGTATATAACTTCCAGTATGTTTGCTATACTGTACTAATGGTTACCTAAATCCTCTAGCTATTAAATAAATGACTGGTAGTTCCAAGAAAACATTAACCAATATAAATCCTTGAATAATAGACACCAACATCCTAATGTAAGAATAACCCACAGACTAAAACCACAACAATGAAAACTATATTACTACTTACATAGATTAGTTATACAGGGGCCCCCCGAACTCGCGGATTTTTATTTCGCGGTCCTCTATTATTCGCGGATGACACTCTGGATGTACCCAAGAATGTCTGTGGGTAGTTTTACAGTTGCCGGCATTTTCGCGGCTGGGACAGGGAGCCATTCGTTCTAGAGACAGTGATTTCCTTTACCCTCAAGTCCATGCTTTATAAATAAAGTACAGACTTGAAGGTAGACTGTCACATTTGTAATAAATTTGTTCTGTTTATTTGTGAGATTATTTTCCCCTTTATTATTTATTTGTATGTGTTTTGTGTGAGTGTGTGTGTCTACACACACACTCACATATATATACAATACAGGTAAAAGAAATAATTGTCCTAAGGGCAAACACACACATAAAGGGAATATATATTTCTCTGCACACAACTCAAAATGTAAGCCCCCCTCCCCCAACAAAGGTTATTTGCGGATTTGGCGATTCGCGGCCATTTCGAGAACCTAACCCCCGCGAATTTGCCCCCCCCCCCCTCCATACTGTACAATACATCATGGTATTCTATAATCTGAACACCAATTAGTAAAATAGGGCCTGACATAAATATAACAATAAAGTACAATACCTGTATATCTTCTCTAAAGCTGAATATTGACCCAATCACTAGCCACTGGAGATCCAGTACAGAGAAAGTGGGAAAACCTTTTTCTCATTTAGCTTTTTAAAAACATCTTTCATTCCCCAAATTCAGAGTGATGCCCTAACACCCTTATATTACTCTCACCAATTAAACATAAAACCAGACTTCAGGATCTAATCATCATTTTACAATCATTTTCCATGCTTGCTGCAGTTACCTGGTGGCAGTTCTCCATGCTGCAGTTTCTCTTGTCAGGTACATGTCTCTCTTGACCCAATAGTTTCATCCATTCTCTCCACACACTCACACCATCTCAGCCTGCCTCTACACAGAACTTACAAATATTCTCAATACCCAGCCACCCTGTTAGCTCTGAACACATTCACCTTACTATTCTCCTTCCAGCTCACACAAGTCTACCTACGTCGATGTTCCACTGCCCGACAACATGACACTTCTCACAACAGCCACACACGTTCTTCCTTTTGCTCGTAGGAAGGTCCTCTTGCCATCAATAAATGCAGCAGCTCCCTAAACTTCCTCCAGCCATTTCTGACTCTTGCAACTGAGCAGGCTTCAGCGCCCTAACCAGTACTGATCGTGTCACTCTCGTAACAGAACTCCTTGACATAGTCCAGGGACATATCCCCAATAATGAGTTTCTCCAATTTTGCTGTAGGGGCATGGTTACCTGCACATACAGAACACAGAAGCAACATGCAGCCTGCCATCTACTTCACTGCACCCCTTGTGTACCCACCTTCCTCACGCATTGCACATTACTGAGATGCTGCCAACACCTCTCTCATAGATAGCACATGGCCATTTTTCACTTTCTACCATGGGTCCCTCACCTACACCATTAATCAATACTTTTGTTTTCACCACATTCACTATCAGGCAATTTGACTATTCCATCCTTCCATTTCTCCACTTCCTCTTCGATACTATCTGCTATTAGCTTTAAGTCATCAGCATACAACTCCCAGGGCAGCTCAGTCATAAAATACTATGATATTGCCTTCAGCACCATGAAAAGCAGAAGGGGCTTAAATCCTTCACCATTTACTCTCACTAAGGTTTTGAGCCTTCATATATAGTGATACTTTAATCAGTCTAACAGGGTACTCATTGACTCCTAGCTTTCTCATTGCTCACTTTACAATACTAGCTACTTCATGTGACACCCTGTCAAATGCCTTCATTAAGTTTACAAACATGAAGTACTATACAGTATACTGTACTAATGTTTAATATAGCCGTCGTATTAAGAGTACAGATAAACTTTTGATGTAAATTTCAGGTAGCCATTATTTTTTAGCACATAAGATTGTTAATAATTTTGTTATTTACATAATTATTCTGACGAATTTTATATTTATAAAGAATGATAGTGTTAATATAGCAAATTATGTACAGGTACTACAGTACAGTATATGGATAATGGACAACAATAAGTTTATATTTCTAAGCCACAGCATTTATACCAAGTGGAATAGGTGTTAAAAAGGTCTGTTTTTCTGAGACATGAATGAGCAAGGTCAGCCTCTAGAACTGTGCATTGTATAATTTATCAAGGGATCCTAGGAGTGAGTTTCAACTAACTGGAAAATCTTTATCAGGCACCTCTCAATCCCCGTAGGTGTCAGATAACCAGTGTTCTATTGTATAGATACAGATAATATGCCATATGAAGGTGCTGCTGTATACCGGTACTGATCTAAAAGTACGGCTTAACTGACCATCAAATAAGAGGCAGAAATATATAACTGATTACTTCAATTATGTTGATATGGAGGAAGAAAGTGATGTCACACACTTACCAACAAGAACATGGCAATGACCACAACTCATGTCCTGGAGGAATTTGTTAGTGATGTCACACCTGGTAACCTTGATAATAGCCATGAATGTTCCACAAGTGCTGTGTGTTTCATAGGCCCCACACAACACGAGATTGATAATGATAGTACAGTATAGATAGATCCTCAGAGAGTAATGTTTTACATCCTAGCACCACTCATTATGAAACCCATCTGCCACCATCCTGCCACACCATTACCCAAAGCACCAACCACTTTCAGTTACCCATAAGTAAAATACATACTGTATACAGTTGTACCACGAAAACCACTGCATCGCATAACAGATGATTACATACAGTACAGTGAAGGGGAAATACCCAGCAAGTTTCCCTGACGCCCCGGAGATCCAACAAACGGGAGAGGAGCGACAAAGCTGTTTTAAATTTGGCAGGCGGTGGCATGGTGCGAATTCTTGCCACTGCCTTTGACTCATTCCCATGTCTCTGCTCTTATTTGCACTTACTATGTGTCTCTGACTTCTGTTTTTTTTCATTATTTCTGACTTAGTGTGATACTCAATCATGCCTAAATGTCCCAGTAACAGTTCCTCTTGTGCTGGGCAGCTTAATGTGATGTGATAAGGCAAAATAAGAGTGGTGATGGACCAGCAAAGAGTGGTAGACTTGAACTTGCCACCCTAGACTGTTTCTACCATCCTCAACACAGGTAAATCAGTCTCAATTTATGCTTTACATTCCTTATTGAAGGCTTATTATGCTTGCTTTGTATGTCTGCTTATTTTCTTGCTTGACAGTGTGCAGTACAGAAATATATCACTGGTAGATGGGAGTTTTTGGGGGGTGGCCAGACCCTAGCCCCCTGAATTTGTTGTGTTCTTATGGGACTAATTGCTTCGATAACCATTGATTCATTAACCAACAACTTTTCCCAGTCCCTATATGCATTGGTTATCGGGGTACACCTGTACTGTATTCTAATATGGAGTAAATGTAAATAACTTGATACGTACTGTACTGCACTGTTTTATTAACGTTATTATGATTAATACATACACTTAGAACTACAGTTTTGTTCCCACATAAAATTGTTTAGAAATGTGTATTTTTACATTTGGGTAATTTTTTTTTGTAGCAACATATCTACTTCTGTATAATGGGAGTCAATGGGAAAAATGACTTCAATTTACACCAAAAAATTTATACACGAAAGGTTCTTCACTAATGTATCTCTTTCGGAAATTGAAGCTTTCCTGTACTATACAGTACTGAATCCTTGTACCTTATAGCAGACCTACGTAAGCTACTGTACTATATACTGTACCTGTATAGTCTAAGCCAAGTCCCAGGTTGCTGATCTGACTTTCTACCTCATTTACACACAATTCCAGAGTTTCAATTGTTTCTCTTACAATTAACAACACAACATTCATACTGTCATTTCAGATTTATTTCTTCATTTGTTTATTTATTTTATTATTATTATAATTTTTATTTGTTTCATTAATTATTATTATTATTAAATGATTTGTTTTATTAATTATTATTATTATTATTATTATATTTTCGCCCTCCAGGCCCTGATGTGGGTCAGTGATCTGTGCCCGGATGGGCTAATCCCCGTAAAAAATAAATAAATAAATAAGTAAATAAAATCATATCTGTAACTGTAGTAACTTCCAGGAGCTACATCCATCTGTACATTATTATATTAAATATCTTTACAGTACTATAATATTGCACAGTAGTACCCCGATTTACGCGGTCAATTGAACCCATGGGGTACCGGGGAAAGTGAAAACCGCGTAAAGTGAACAACAGAACATATGGGATTAATTCCAATAGAGACCGGCCCGACCCCCAAACTCCAATTTTTCAGACACAATATCTACGTTGTAGTAAAAATAACATCTTAATTTTATGATGGTATGCACACACAATTAATAATTAAGAGAAATATCAATAATATTAGGTCTTTAACACTTACATTAGTAGAAAAGATGGCTGGGCACACGGGGATGGGGGGTTGGTTCCGAGGTAGAGGGCAGATTATTGGCCCTCACCTGTATCACTTGTATCACTATCCACCACATAGGCTTGCAGGGCCTCTTTGTCAAGCCCCTCAATGTCTATATCCTCACTATCACTAACTTGGGCCGGCTGTGATGGGTGGCGGGTGAAGAACTCGGTAATGTTTTGATGACTGGGCGACCTTGTGCGCATCCTGCCCGCGCCACTTAACGCGTATATGAGTAGATGCACCACGTAAAGTGAAAGTCCGGTTCTGGCGAGGTACCGCGTAAATGCGAAATCGTGGAAAGTGAAACCGCGTAAAGCGGGGTAATACTGTATTTACATAAACAGATTCTTTCTTTTTTCTATAATTATTTTTTACCTGACCTTATAACTAGTGAGCTCATTATGAAAGTTATAAGGTAACTTAAATTGTAAAAAAAAAAAAAAAAAAAAATTATATATATATATATATATATATATATATATATATATATATATATATATATATATATATATATATATATATATATATATATATATATATATATATATATATATATATATATATATATATATATATATATATATATATATATATACCATCCATGAAAAATATAGCCATGCAGGAATTACTACCCATAACCAACATAAAAAAAAAAGTACTGTACTGTAAACCACTTGCTCGTGTTAATTCCAGAAGCAACACATGATAACTTAGACAACACATATTTACAATAGCCCAGAGAAGATGTGGAGAATATGTGTGAGGAAATTTGTGGGGTTTAAAACTAGGTTCTTCCTAGTGATCATTTGAAACATTGGCTTGTGTGAAGCACCCTTCACACCTTGGTTGAAGCTGGCTTCATATACCTTAGTTTGGATGGGTGAGTGGTTATTTATAAAGCAATTACAGTACTCCGACCCCAAATAAGCAGTCACGCCTACTGGACACACTTTCAAACTAATCCAATATGACTGAGTCCTTACTTACAATATGTAGACAGCTCCTAAAAAAGACCGTCTCTGTCAAAGGTGTTCACATGCTTGTATCTCAAAAATCACTTGACAAATCACTAAAAAAGACAGACAGATAAGCATAACACTTGGAAAACATAAATCAAAGGTCTGAGTTTATGGTGTAATAAACCTGTTCTAGTTGTCAGCGACCTACCTACCTTTCTTGTACATTAAGCTGCTGTTCCTGAAGCTGTCATCAATTTCTCCCCACTCTCTTCCTCCACTCTATTGTAGTTACACCATAGCTACTGTTTTTCCTATCAGCTACTGATTAATGATGAAAAGATATCAACCCCTGCTTGAGGAATCACAATAAAATATGGTAACTTCTTTCTTTGACCTGTCATGTGGGCTATGAAGCCAGAGTCAAATCTACATGTGATCCTCACCTGATGAGAAAGATGTTTGGCAGCTATAGTCTGGGAGGGTACTGCTGTAGCAGTCACTGTGTAACCGGACGCAGGGCCGGTGTAACCACTGCCGGTCTGGTCCAACTTTCGCTTCCTCTGCAGGCACTGTCCAGAAGTGGCAGGGGCATGCAAGACTGCACTGGGCTCACCTCCCGCCGGAGAGATGAACATGTCATGCATTCCCTGCAACACACCAACAAACACACACACGTTACTGGTTAGGCCACAACACCACACACCAGGCTGGGAGTGTGTATTGTATCCCTGCACCTTCTACACAGGAAAGATCTGGACACACTGAGAAGGAAACAAGTTGTAAGCCGGTGGTGATAATAGTGAGAGGTAAGGCAGCACTTGTTGCACAGCATTTATATAAAATAGTTAGGAAAATACAGATCACACAACAGAAGGATAATTAGAACAGTCACGTATTAAGTGTACAAAAAAGTGGGTAAGGACTACTGCCTCTCTCAAGACACAAAAACCACACCTAAGATACATACATCTGTTAGAAACACTGGTGCAGCCTACCTGGTGTTGATCTGCATTGTTTAAAAATCTGCAGCAATCATTGCTAAAATTTGAGTACTCAGAAGCTTTCTTCAACAAATTTAACTTGTTAACTACTGTATATTGTTATATAATTACCTAAATGTAAGCTTTCATAATTGTCTTTATGACAGTCATGTACAGTAATTCCTTCTGCAAGGTTGCTTTATATCTTTCAGTTATATTCTTAAAAAAAAAAGGAATTTTAATATATAATGTACAGTTTGTCTAGATACATAGATTCTTAACCTTTGTCAAAATTTAAAAAGAGCAGTCAGCATACTGTATCATATCCATTCACCACCTTTCTGAACAAGACAAACTTCAACACCTACAGTACCTTCTCAAGCTTCAAGGGACATAATTCCAGGATGGTGGTATACATTAAATTTAATCTAAAGAACCAACAGCTCACACACTAATGACAATATCAGCAGTACAGCAGATTGTACTGTATGGTACTTCTGTTACTATCTATAAAGAAAATGTACTTCAATAATGTCTAAAGGCACAAACAAACAGATATGTACACATTCTTGAAGAGTCACTGCAGTTCAACCTTGTGCTATGATGGCAAGAAAGTCTCAGTTTATCAACCAAAGAGGTTCTTAAGATTTTGTTTCAGTATAGCTCCACTGAATATCTTCCTTAAATTCATACATACATACTTACGACAGGGTTAGGGACCGACATCCAGGTCATAAGTCGAAATGGTCGTAAGTCGAAAATTTGGGTCTCTTTTTCTTTTCAGCACCACAAAACAGTCACTTTTAAGCTTGCCAGCCATTTTAAAGTGAATTACAGATGAAAATTTTGTCTGTGTACTGACTTTGGGATTCAAAAATACATAATTTGACCACATTTCGGTACGACTGAGGCGGTCGTAAGTGCGGGTGGACGTAAGTCGAGTCGGTCGTAAGTCGGGGACTACGTGTGTGTGTGTGTGTGTGTGTGTATATATATATACAGTCATGCGCCAGTTAACGTCCGACCGAACGTCCAATCGCATATACGTCCGTGCCCCCCCCCCCCAAAAAAAAATCCGTGACGCCTGCTGGACCACCACTCCACGACCCCCTGACGGAGACACGATGATCCTCCCCATACTGGTCAGATATTATGTGTTAAAGGAATATGCTTCCTTGATTAGACTTTTTTTAAACATTTGCCTGCAGGTGTAATGTTAACCTACAGCTATTGAGGATAAAATCTTTCACCCACAAATTGACAATAACACATTTGCTGTAATCAGACATATCTAATTGCCTCAAATTCTGTGTCATTACTAAGGAATAAATAAGTGCACTGCACTCTAAGATTAAGAGAAACGGACGACTCGGGAGTCCTGAAGTGAGAGAAAACGGACTCCTATGACGGGGCACTCAAATAAAGAGAGACATAGCTACATGTTTTGCGGACTACCCGCTTTACATTATCCTTTTCATCACTTTGTAATAAACCTAGCCATGCCTATGTGTGTTTATGATATTTACCATAACATTATATATATATATATATATATATATATATATATATATATATATATATATATATATATATATATATATATATATATATATATATATATACAGTATATATATAATATTCAGAAATTTCAGTGTAAGTTCAAACGCCGCGCCATTGGCGATGCCGAGTTCAAGGTCGTCTGAGGCAAGAGAGCGCTCCTGCACGTAGTGAGAGGTTTTGGAACTAGGCCTATACGATATTAAATGCAGTTTACCGAATTAATAATGATGCGATTCATGAAGTTAGGGGAGTATTATTGAATTTGAAATTGTTATAGATCGTTTATCAGTCTGAATGATGTTAAGGGTGTCCCAAGAAAGTTATTAGTTAGGCGGAAAATATGTCACGTAGGCCTAAGCTAACGCCTTGGGGAGACGCGAGGCTGGTTGGTCCTCTGTCATGCGAAAGCGATCTGACCAACAGGACATCCCTGCACGTCCGTCCACAGAAATAGTCACGTGGTCTAGTCACCTGTGTTGCGCTATTGCAGTATAACAAGTCTCATTCGATCTCAGATAGGGGTTAGATAGGGCAGTGGTAAAGTTATTAAGAGCTAACAGCGAGTTAATTTCAGGGTTTCCGTCAGAACCCACTTGACTGCGAGAGATTGACTGCCGTTGAGGATTGATGATTGGCGATTGTCGCTGTTGGAACGATCAGTGCAGGCTTGTCTCTGGTTAGCGGGGTAGCAAAGGATCTCTTGAGTGAACGAGTGCACCCGACAACTAAAACGATACGGGACCAGCATCAGCATTGGATGATCAGTTCTTACCACGTGGGTGCACAACACCACATGTCCTCAGTCAAATAGAAGTATTACCTACTGGCCATAGTCACCTGTTGGCGTTCTCTCTTCCCGCCCATGGACGCACTGAGAGTACACTGAGGCTATCTGAGTAAATTAATGGTCACACACTGAGACCAGGAGTCTAGGGGATACCTAGAGAAACATTTTATCTCCCTTATTACGGGTGTATGTTGAGTTGGGTGCAGCATGGTTCACGGGTATTGGTGGACCTAGTAACATCTCAATAATAGTGACAATATTTTTGTGTGTAGTTAGTACCATTTTTTCATTTAGATATTATCTTGACGTGTGTAGTAATAGTTCTTAAATGATTTTGATAGTATTGTTTTTTGAATGTTTGTGTCACTAAATGGAACCAGAGTGATACTGTGATTTAATTCCTTTAATGCATTTAATTTTTCTTTATAATTCCAATCTCAGGTATAACCTTTGTTCCCCAGAGTAGTGTTTAAGTTAGGAATTGTGCATCTGTTGGGGTGATATAATTTTGTTGAGTGCCCTTAAGGCCTATTCATTGTAGAGTTATTAATTTATATTTTTTTATACCATTTTCTCAGTGGTTGATATTATTTTGTTGAAAGCCCTTAAGGCCTGTTTCATGTGTGCAAGCAACATTTCTTAATACTTTAAATTTATTGTTGTCTAATGAGGCATTGTCTGAGTTTCTAATAATTTCAATATCATGTATAACTTTTATTCCCCAGAGTGGTGTTTTAAGTTTAGGTTAAAAGGTGCGCATATTGGTGTACCATTATTTGATTGTGTCTGTAGTGTTGGAGGGAATATAAGTGTCTAAATTTTACAGTGTGTCTCATTCATCCCAGTCACAGTCGCTATCCTTCCACGGGTCACGGACAATTAATTTTATTTAGTAAATTAAGAGTTCTTGTGCTGGTTTGGGATTTTTCTCAAAGGGGCGCTTCCACTGCAATTACCATCTAATAATCTTTAATAAACCCCAAGTCTAGTGAGAAATTAAAGTCCAGTAAAATTCCGACCGGTTACATAAAGAATAAATTATCGTTATCTATATTAAATTTTTGGTTACCCTGCAAGCACCGACTTACAAGCCTAATAATGTTTGCTGGTGTTGGGTTAAGAACCTAAACCATATGAGCGTGTGAGTGAATATTTATCCAGTATGTGAGTACAGTACAATGACTAGACTAGATTAGGTTAAGTTCTTTTAGTTATGGTTTTAATTCCACATGTTCCTTGTGCTTTGAAGCCCTGCCAACCTTTGGTGGGGTCAAGATTGACATTGACGGATAAGAAAGGTCATAATTTAATAATACTGTAATGCATTTCCTCAAACTTACAATACTGTGTCACCACTCTACAGATATTCAATAAATAAAAAAATAAAAAATATAAAGTAGTTTTTTACGTCTAAATTATTTGCCAGTGTTTTCGGAATACAGTGGTACTTCGATAAATCGGACTAATTGGGGCAGACCCCAGTCCGAAAAATGCTTAAGTCGAAAGAAAAAGCTAATATATGGGGCCGGGGGGGGGGGGAGTTGGAAATAACACTGCTTATCTGAACTGTTTAAAGAAAATCGGTTGTTGTTACGTTATTACTGCATTTCAACGACTAAGATCTTTAAGTGTATAACAAGGTTATTAAAAGAATACAGTGTATCACATCAACAACAACAAGATATGAAACCGAACTCTCTGGGATGAAAATCAGACATATAAATCTGGTTGTCAACAACTGTTTTCACCGATATGATTGTTATTTACTGTTAAGTGTTATGTGTAAGTTATCAAAGAATTTGTCTCAAGAATAAAGAGAAAACTGTATACTGTACAGTACTATAAAGATAAAAATAAGAACAAATAGTGTAGGAGCATATTGTATGTGGAAGACAAATGTTTATCTGGGAGCAACGGGCAGAGGGGTGAGGGGTAGCATGGGTGGGTGGCTCTCTCCCACAGGATTCATTTAACACTTTTTTATGTAATTCCACCACAATTCTCATATAAATAAGGATCATTTGGTGCCAGGTTGATAAAATATCCTCAACGAATCAGCTTCCTGCAAAAAGAATCCCACACTAAACAAGAGTCATTTCTTACTCATTTGTTTACAAAGAGCAAACAGCTGATTGGTTTACCACAATGTCTGTCTTCAACACTCAGTAAATTAGTACAGTACAGTTGTGTATTTATCATCACTTAATAAATAATATTGTAGTGTATTTATCACCATTTAATAAATACTACAGTATTGTAGTGTATTTATCATCACCTATGTAATATTGTAAAGTATTAATCCCCAGCCTGCTTACATACTCAAGTGTCTCAGTTCTCAGTAGGCCTGTAGCAAATCTTATTAGACCACTGTACAGTATTTGGTAAGTGTTGTTCATTTCATAAGATTTTTATTTAATCTTCCCCACTTCTTAAAATTTTTTGGGGGGATATTTCTGGTTACCAGAGCATCTCAGAGTCTGAAAAAGCAATTTCCAATATTTATTTGAAGTCCGATTATCAAGGTTTTACTGTACTGTAATTATATACCGTACATTAGCTACTGTATACTGTATACTATACATTGTACCAAATTGAGTAAAGTTGCTGCTGCTGTTACTGTTTCTTATTAATGAGTATAAAATAGAATTAAGTAGCATTATTATTAATGGTTATGTAACATTCAGACAACACCACCACCTGATGCTCATGTAAACAAATATGGAAGTGGCCTAGAGAAGGCACCAGTTATTGCTCCACTCAATTTGTTCTTTTCTTGAAGTAAGAAATAAATTTTCTACACACCAGTTGCTATGCTTTCTTAAGTGGCTCATTAATCCAGCTGACTGTACAGATGTTTCATAACACTATACAGTATTCCTAGTTTAGGTGTGCAAGAATGGTTACAGTACGTATTACCCAGTGAAAGTTTTACTCAATTCAACACAAGCAGAGGCTACAACCTATTTGTCATTTCTTAATTCAAAGAATTTTTATTGCACTTCTAATTCGTAATTCATTAACCATAAAGAATTTCAAGTACAGGTATAATAAAATCATTCCATATATACAGCAACAAACACACACACCACTGGTTCAGTGGTGCCCATTATTAGCATTCACCAAGATAAGATAAGACCACAACTTCAGTAAACTGTTACCATGATATTTCTTTCTTTCCATGGCTGGTGTACAGTAACACCTGCCCAGTCACCCAAGACAGGTAGACTTCCTGTCAGATGAGTTCAAAAGTTAGAGGTGCGCCACTTGCCAGCCTGACTGGCTACCTCAATTTTTATTCCATGATATATATATATATATATATATATATATATATATATATATATATATATATATATATATATATATATATATATATATATATATATATATACAGCTCTAAAAACAGACACCTTATCACAGTCGTGTGTCACACTGACAAGCAGCAGCCTGAGGGTGACTGATCATGATTTCAGTAAGGAGGAACATGATCATGATCTCAGTGAGGAAGAACATGAGGACGCTGATCATGATAGTGAGAGGGAACACGAGGACACTGATCATGATCTCAGTGAGGGGGAACACGAGGACACTGATCATGATCTCAGTGAGGGGGAACACGAGGACACTGATCATGATCTCACTGAGGGGGGACATGACATTATAGTCTGCCAGTTATTCTGATAACTAAACTCTCAACACAGTCTGTATGTGTCAAGCAAATTATCCCAAGGAACTTGGAAGATGTCAACACTATACTGTACTGTATATTGTATCCCAGTGACTGTACAGTATACTGTATTCAAGTTATTGCAAGTTATCTTATTTAACTGAACCATTTATTAAGTATGGTATATAAGTAGTGCTTTGCTTTGTTTTGTAATACAGCACTTTATTAGCTACTGTTCTGTAATCATGGGCCTGCTGCTTGTTTTTGCTAGTTTGTGGTTGTGCAGATGTTTACTGTACACACCAATAAATGACAAAATGTGTTTCTTGATTTCAAAGACAATTGTGTGGGCCAAAAAAAAAAAACAGGCCAGTTCACTTTGTTGACTTATTTGCCCAGCTGGCCGGTGAATGACAAATGTTAGTACAGTACAGCATAGCAACTGAACTTCCTTGCCATGGTGTCCCAAATGTCCTAAAATACAGTAGGTATAACATTACCAAGTATCTTATAAGGAAAGTCACACTTTAGAAGATTACCACCACCTGTGTCCTTTCTTAAAGACATTTAAAATCAGACATTTTTTAATCTTGAGTCAGATTTGTTATAAGTATTAAAATAAATATCTCAATGTTTTCATATATAATTGCAAGCAACAAAGTAGTATCCCAGCTTTGTTTATTATCTGAGGTGACCTAATTGAGGTGGAAAGCATCTCAAGGGGCACTACTCAGTCGAGTGTCCTTACTTGGTGCTGGCGGACGCTTGCCCCACAAGGGGTCACAGCTCAAGATTGAAGAAGCCGCAAGTCCAGAAAACTGTGAGGGCAAACTTTTTCGGAGTGATAGTTGTGAACTCTTGGAACAATCTACCAGAAAGTGTTGTGGATTGCACCGAGTGTGAGCTCTTTCAAGACAAGCCTTGACCAACACTGGAGCAGGTTCAGGTACATTCAGGAGCCGGTGCATGCCCAGTACTTGCCAACGGTCCGACTAATTACCCAAATGTAGCCAAATGTAGCCGCAATTAAGTCAAATAATGGTCCTACATGAATAAATCGGACTGCCAATCACTTCTTGACGAGTATTTGGTGTCACAAAGTAAAAAAAAAATTGGAAAACTTACTTTAATCTGAGTTAATAGATTGCGTGCATGTACCGAGGGAGCGAGTAATTACCCTAATGTACCCAAATGCAGTCGCAATGAAGTCAAATGATGGTCCTACAAGCATAAATCGGGCTGTGAATCACTTCTCGATTATTATTTGGTGTCATAAAGTCACAAAAAATTGGTAAACGTAATTTAATCTGAGTTGTGTTAGGTTAGGTTAGGTTAGATTAGGTACATGCACTCGACCTATTAACTCAGATTAAATTAAGATTACCAATTTTTTGTGACTTCGTGACACCAAATACCAGTCGAGAAGTGATTGGCAGTCCGATTTATTCCTGTAGGACCATCATTTGACTTCATTGCGGCTACATTTGGGTAATTACTCGCTCCCTCGGTACATGCACGCGATCTATTAACTCATATTAAATTACGTTTACCAATTTTTTTTACTTTGTGACACCAAATACTAGTCGAGAAGTGATTGGCAGTCCAATTTATTCATGTAGGACCATTATTTGACTTAATTGTGGCTACATTTGGGTACATTTGGGTAATTAGTCGGACCCCTTGCCAACAGTGCGTAACAGAGACGTGACCGATCGCCCAAGCGGCTAACGAGCCGATCAGTAGTGAAGAGGATAAAGGTCAACATTCTAGTAAAGTACTGCAGCTACTGTACATCTAGTCAGAGACTTCACAACTTATGATATACAGCAATAAATTTTACAGTATTGTACAGTATACTGTACTGTATTGATATTGACGTGTATATTTTTTCATACTTTCGGTTAATGTGCAGATTAACGCTGCCAACGATTCTAGCAAGAACACACTGCTTTACCACCATAATTTTAATTGCAAGTGACAATGTTACCTTTTGGGGGAAGTTTCTTTTCTTTTTAATTTATGCTCTAATACCATCGTCAAGCCATGGGAGGGGGAGTGTGTAGTTCATGGTTCGTCTGAATAGCATTACCATGCTATATAATACATGACCCAACACTGAAAAAATAGTGTTTCCCCAATAGGGGAATACGTTATGTTAGGTTAAATAAGGATAAGTTAATACTGTACTGACAACATTTTATAACCACTCATGGGGAGGCGAAGCCCCCCTGTAGGGGTTGAGGTCAGGCTAATGTTTGACCATGATTGATAAACATTAGTTTTTTTGTTTTTCCCCAGAAAAATAACTATCCAATAAAAAAGCAGCAAAACTTATGCAGGAATTTTTTTCTGGCGAAATCGATGGCAGCATTTAAGTAAATGTTTATCACACTTTCTAGAGGTCAACTTGCAAAACGTGTTTATGTGCAGACACAACAAAAATAATACATGCATTACACATACACATTAATTTTAACACATTAAATTGTTGTGCAGTGTCAATAAGCATGTCAAGAGACTTAAGAGTGTGGAATGTACGTTATAAAGCGGTAGAGACGTCACAATGTGTTTATTAGGAGCTAAAATATGTGCTAGAGTATGGTTGTATTTTTAATAACCTCATAAACCCCCAATATTAAACTTGCAAACACATCGAAAGGTGTACAGAAAACATGATTTATGTTGAATTACGCTTTTCCAGTGACAAGCAAAACAAACAAACAAACACACACACCCACACACGTAAGCATGCACACAAACTCAAGCAAGCACAAACATTCAAACAAGATCAGATATATGAATATAGGGACTTGTTAAGAGCACACATAGACCCGATGATAGACTGACATATGTGTGGTAAGGCGGCCACTTGACGGCAGAAGTTAGTCATGAACGCCCTTGATGTCTCCCCTCTAAGCCATTCCTAAGGCACATAATACTAACCTGCTATTCTCACTCCACCTCCTGGCTGCGTCTTGGAGCATTCCGCAGCGCAACTTGTCGTTAAGCTCTGAGCAACTCACGCGTCAGCCATTTTCGTATAGCCTTCGTCAGTTCACCTTCCCCATTTTCCAAACCCTTAACTAGTTTTCATGTTATAACGTTTATGACTACACTCACACATCCCTTGCACAACACTTAAGGGGTTTTTGGTCCCAACACTGACCCCTGTTCATGGTAAAAGACAGGAGATGAACGGGATAACGTATATTTCTTCCCCCTACTCAACCCACTCAAACAGATTTCACCTTACACATCAGACTGGTTCTTCAGGTTCCAATAATGTTTCATCCTCGCCCTGCCAACACTAACATTAAATATTTCCTAATAAAATTTCTTTATATAAATTATTTCTAGTTATAAAATTTCTTAATAAAATTTTTTGGGTAAATTTTAATATATTATAATAAGTAATTTAATGATAGAGAGATATAGTTGATGTAGATAAAAGTGTTTAAGTAACCCTAGGGAGTTAACGCTCAATGGCGGCGGTATTAGCCAATCAGCGACGGAGTTTACGTGAGATACCAAAATTACTCACTTTTACCTGAAGGTCAATATGACAGCACCTCTACCCTGTCACCTTTTCAGTTAGAATACAATATCTTTAGTATATCTATAAATCAACTAAATCCATATTACACTGATAGTTGATAATATATGAAGTAATCTCAGAAATATTATGAAAGAGAGCGCCTGAAAAACGTAGTGTATTTCTTGAACGGGCCATTGCCACAATGCACGAAACAAAATATATCGAATCATCGTAAATTCCAATTAAACTACCTAATAAATAGCATTTATCTGTCCAAGAATTTTAATTGCGTCTTATAAAGAGAATGGCTAGAAAACTGAATCTTCACGTGATGAATAAAAGGAAAAATAATTAAATAACTTTCCCCTTGGCAACATGGTGAAGTGCACGTGCACCTTCTACGTTTGTGACGTCACAATTGTGTCGTCACGACCCAAAAGATGCGAATAAACCACGTATGAGTTGACCTATCTCGGTTAATTAACCTCGATCAATTTGTTATATTTGCCGAGAAGAGATCTTTACCAGCCTTAATGACACATAGTTATACAAGTGACAAAGCCTCAGTCATACACACTACTAACATCACAAAATGTGTGTTTAGTGGCACATCAGATAATGATTTCCAAAATACATACGGCATTAAAGGTGACAGTTTACGGTAAGGACACAATACGCATTTCTTAGGTTATCTACCCAAATACTTGCTGGTAAATAGTAAATAAAAGATGCTTGCATTATCCTCTGAGTTCTGTTATGCGTACAGTGCCAAGGTTAGGTCACTTAACTTTCAAAATTAGATAGTAAGTAAATTTGGAACCATACCAATTAAGTTATGCAAACCCATATCTTACAAACAGCCAGTGTAGTTAATTTGAAATAGCTAACTGGTTAAGTCAACCAATCAGCTTTCTTACTTTTGTGGTAGTCCCTAAAAATCTTTATTCGTAATTAATTGTGATACAGTTCGTACTGATATACCATTACTTACGTAAGTTTAACTGCTGTGTGTGTTGGACTACCGTGTGTGTTGGACTACCATGTGTGTTGGACTACCGTGTGAACATAAGAACATAAGAATAGAGGAAACTGCAGCGGGCCTATTGGCTCATACTGGGCAGTCCCATTTACACCCAACCCCTATTGCTCATATATCCATCCAACCTATGCTTGAAGCTATCCAGCGTATTCGAGTTAATGATGATGGAACATCTAATAGGAAACAACCTTGTAAAGGATTGCCAACACGATTTTATGCCGGGGCGCTCCTGCTTAACACAATTGCTCAAGGTATTGGATATTTGGACCCATATTCTGGAACGGGGTGGTAATATCGATAATATTTACCTAGATTTTGCCAAGGCTTTCGACAGTGTACCCCACGAAAGGCTGAAAATCAAGCTGGAAGGGTATGGAATTTGGGAAAATGTCCTAGCGTGGATAGAAGACTTTCTACATGACCGCAAGCAGTGTGTGGTGATTAATGGCACGAAATCGTCATCTGTACCTGGCACAGGCGGGGTACCACAGGGCAGTGTATTGGGCCCGCTGTTGTTTGTTTGTTTCATAAATGACATGCCTGAAGTTGTACACTCCTCCATACAAACGTTTGCCGATGACGCCAAGTTATTTCGGGAAATCAAGAACCAAGCGGACTGTAAAGAGCTGCAGAAGGACCTCTGTGGGCTCCAGGAATAGTCGAAGAAATGGCTGCTGAGATTCAATGTCACGAAGTGTAAGAGGATGCACCTGGGGCGTACCAACGGCAAGGAGATGTATCATATGTGCCAACGGGATGAAGAAACTGCACTAGTTGAGACTGAATGTGAGAAGGATCTAGGTGTGTATGTCGACAATGAGCTGAAGTTCTCGGGCCATCGCGAGAAGAAGGTAAATCAGGCAAATAAATTATTGGGTCTTATAAGAAGTTCGTTCAGATATCTAGACGGTCCGGCCCTCGTAACGATCTTCAAGAGTGAAGTGCTTCAACATCTGGAGTACTGTCACCCCGTCTGGTCCCCGAGATATGCTAGGGACTGTCAGTTGGTTGAAAATGTTCAAAGGAGGGCCACCAAACTGGTGCCTGCACTTCGGCACCTCAGCTACCCTGAGAGATTGGAGCGCCTGAACTTGTCTAGTTTATACTACAGACGGGCAAGGGGTGACCTAGTTGAGGTGTATAAGCATCTCAGGGGGCACTACTCAGTCGAGTGTCCTTACTTGGAGGTGGCGGACGCTCGCCCCACAAGGGGTCACAGCTCAAGATTGAAGAAGCAGCAAGTCCAGAAAACTGTGAGGGCAAACTTTTTCGGAGTGAGAGTTGTGAACTCTTGGAACAATCTACCAAAATTGTATTAATGTTTTTTGTATCTCAATAAACGTATCAATCGAATCTACCAGAAAGTGTTGTGACGGCACAGGATTGTGAGCTCTTTCAAGACAAAACTTGACCAACACTGGAGCGGGTTCAAGTACATTCAAGAGCCGGTGCATGCCCAGTACTTGCCAACAGTGCGTGACAGAGATGTGAACGATCGCCTGGGCGGCTAGCGAGCCGATCAGTGGTGAAGAGGATAAAAGAAAACAAAATGATATTTGGTAACTTGTTCCAGTCGTCCACTACTCTATTTCCAAACCAATATTTACCTATTTCGCGCCTAAATCTAAATTTGACTAATTTAAAACCATTGTTACGAGTTGGTTGGATAGTTTCAGTACCTTTGTAATGTCCCCTTTGCTCAGCCCTGACTTCCATTTATACACCTCGATCATGTCGCCCCTCACTCTACGTCTCTCGAGGGAGTGCAGATTAAGATGCTTTAACCTGTCTCTGTACTCAAGGTTCCTAATGCCCGGGATTAGTCTTGTCATTCTCCTCTGATTTCTTTCCAAGGATTCTATATCCATTCTGTAATACGGTGACCAGAATTGAACTGCGTAATCCAAGTGAGGTCTCACAAGCGCAAGATATAGTTTTAGGATGACCTCGCTAGTCTTGTAACTAACACTCCTTTGTATGAACCCAAGTACTTTATTAGCCTTGTTTCGAGCAAATACACATTGTTTACTTGGCTTAAGATTCATACTTATCATTACTCCTAAATCTCTCTCGCAGTCGGATTTCTCAATAACATCGTTGTTCATCTGGTATCTGGTTTCCCTGTTTACATCTCCTATACTGAGTACTTTACATTTGTCCACATTGAATTTCATCTGCCATTTTTCAGACCATTCGAAAAAATTGTTTAGATCTTCCTGTAGTTTTGCGGAGTCCTCGTCAGATTTAATTACACGTCCTATTTTAGTGTCATCAGCAAATTTACTTATGTTGCTGTCTATGTCGATATCTATGTCGTTTATGTGTGTGTTGGACTACCGTGTGTGTTGGACTACTGTGTGTGTTGGACTACCGTGTGTGTTGGACTACCGTGTGTGTTGGACTACTGTGTGTGTTGGACTACTGTGTGTGTTGGACTACTGTGTGTGTTGGCCTACTGTGTGTGTTGGACTACCGTGTGTGTTGGACTACCGTGTGTGTTGGACTACCGTGTGTGATGGACTACCGTGTGTGTTGGACTACCGTGTGTGATGGACTACTGTGTGTGTTGGACTACCGTGTGTGTTGGACTACCGTATGTGTTGGACTACCGTGTGTGTTGGACTACTGTGTGGTGGACTACTGTGTGTGGTGGACTACCGTGTGTTGGACTAATTATAACAAAACGGATCTTGCATGAAGAATATTTACATATATATATATAGAATATTTAGTAAGAGAGTAAAAGAGAGGAAGACTTTGGTAGCGTGGCCGTGATAGTTATTTGAACTGGACTCACACTTATCTTATCTTATACGTCAACACACATCTATTACGTCTTAAGGGCGACTTCTCAAACACCGCTTCGTTACAACTCTTTATTAATTACGAACATGACATGGACACATTAATGATACCTTCTATTGAAGTTACTAGGACATTATGTTTACGTTACTAGACACTGATTCTCGGACACGAACATGAAATGAATACACTTCCCACGTAAGTAACTCATCCCATGGAAAGCTCTGACGAAAACTCACGTGACCTAGGGGAGGCCTAGCAGGGACACTGCTTAGCTGGAACACTGGTGTCGGTAGGGCGACTGCTTAGCTGGGACACCGGAGGGAAATCTTGCGTGACTCTCCTCCCGTGAGCGGGCCTGGGCTGTGGTGGACCTCCTCCTCCGATCCCTGTGTGTCTCTCTCTCTGACTCCCTCTCGCCGCTCCCCTGAGGGAGGGCTACGAGCGGGACTGGGGACGTGGCTGCTGGCCCTTCCTCGTTACAAGACACACTCTCTCTCTCTCTCCCCCCTGGAGGGTTACAACGTCCTATATATTGGGAGACGTCAGGTTGAGCTGATCGGGGGGGGGGGGGGGGGGCGGCGAAGGGTCTCCTTACATTTGCCCTCGCTAATGTAGGGTCAGGTCTTTGACTTTTTCAGAGACTTCAAGTTGTTGTAAATTCTGGAGAAATCTTCAGATGAATGCTTGTCTGTTAACATCGTTGGTGGGGCCGTGTGACATGAGAGGCCCTGGTTGATTTGTGGCCCCTTGACTTGGGCTGGAGGGTTACATTTTACCTGGTTAATGTGAGGATAGGTCTGGGCCTTGTCTGAGATACAGTGTAGTTGTGTATATTGGGAGAGAGTCGGCAGGTGGTTTCTTACATGTTTGTTGGGGCCGTGTGACATGGGAAGGGGAGCTAGTTGATTTGTAACTCCTTGAGTGGTTACCCTTACACTTGACCCCACTAATGTCGGGTCAAGTCTGGACTGTTTCTGAGATGTAAGCTGTGGTCTGACAACCCATCACTACAATACTGTGTGTGTTGGACTACTGTGTGTGGTGGACTACTGTATGTGTTGGACTACCGTGTGTGTTGGACTACTGTGTGTGTTGGACTACCGTGTGTGGTGGACTACTGTATGTGTTGGACTACCGTGTGTGTTGGACTACTGTGTGTGTTGGACTACCGTGTGTGGTGGACTATCGTGTGTGGTGGACTACCGTGTGTGTTGGACTACCGAGTGTGTTGGACTACCGTGTGTGGTGGACTACCGTGTGTGTTGGACTACCGTGTGTGTTGGACTACCGTGTGTGGTGGACTACCGTGTGTGTTGTAGTACTGTTTATGTTGAGTACTGTGAATTTGGCCCTTGAGCTCACGAGGGAGCCATAACGTGAATGAATACTGATAGATGAAATTTTTACGCAAGCTTAAATCTCCCAAGTTGATTGAACTGTAATTTAATTGGTCAAAACAGATCATGGAAAGTTCACTTGAAAAATATTTGAAAATAATATTCTGTGGAAATGTCTTGACCACAGATTTTAACATCAAGTGATCGAAAGCTGGAATTTGGTATGGGTCTGTTTTGCATGTGCACTTGACTTTGCCCAGGGAGAGTGAAGTGCATGTTCTGTAGATAGCGGATAGGCCGTAGTGAAGAGGGTGTTATAGTGTAGTGGGTATCGTGAAAATTATAGTGTAGTGGATGCAATGTTGATAGTGAAGATAGTGTAATGGATATAGTGTAGTGCCTCCGCCTCTCCAACAGTAATTAGGGACCTAGATGTTAATGGATGTGTGGATTGTGTTCGGGGTATGGTTAGCCAGCGAGTTGTCCGGTCTGCTTTGGTTATTCCTCAATACTGGGTTATACAGTTCGTTAAATTGGGGTGTAGTTGTTGTGTTGGCGACAGCTTCTACTCTTTAGACAGATTCACGTCTAGGTGGCCCTAGGGCAGGCCATCCTCGACCACGAAGGGCAACCATTATTAGTGTAGATTGTGTAGTGTAGTCACGGACATGGATTATTAGCTGCCCCTCCAACACAAAACAGGCAACTGGTAAATGTATATACAGGTACAGTATATATTCTAGAGAGAGAGAGAGAGAGAGAGAGAGAGAGAGAGAGAGAGAGAGAGGGGGGGGGGGAGGGAGGAGGAGGAGGAGGACGAAATATAAATACCCGCGGGGGCGCTGGTCTCCACGTGGGGGGCGACACACACCCTGGGTTAGTTTGGGCTGGCTGGTGCGGCGAGTGGGGAACATTGTTATTTCTCCTCCTCGCCGCCCCCTCACTCCTGTACACTCCCTTCTGAGGGCCGCTCAGGAGGGTTGTGAGGTGAAGGAGAAAGTGTTTTTCCTACATGTAGGATTGAGGGATCTACTTATAACTTGGTACCAACCCGGAAATTTTCTGTGTAGGTTGTGAGAGACCAACCGAAAACCGAGACTTATAATCACGTACAGTATATGAAACCAATCAATTGAAGTGAATCGTTAATATTTAAAACAAAACTAATATGTGGTAAACTAGTCAAAGGTAGTGAGGCTAACAACAAAACGAGTGTACTGTATATGGCTAGATTAATATAACATGTATGAAAATCTGAATGAGAGCGTGTGTATGGCAGTGTATCGTAAACTAAATGAAAGGTATATTTAGCATTCCAAGCAAGCATATGTGTGGGACACTCGGTATAAACACTACAGGTATGTGACAAACTTACGTCTATAAGACAGGTTGCAGAGAAAAATAGATAAAATGAAAGCTATGTTCTTAATCAAATGACCTCATCTGCAGCTGCGGGAGGATAATACTAGGATAGTGGTTAACGGAAAGAAAGTCACAGGAAAAAAGTCACATGACAGGTAAAGATCTTGTAACTAGACTTAAACAACATAAATATAGTGTTAGGACAGGCCAGGAATCCAATGCTCTGTTTGTTCATTTGAGGGATAATAAGCATTGCATTGACTGGGATAATGCCTCCTCAATATTACCTTGTAATTCAATTGATAGTAGGAACATTATAGAATCTAGTCTCATTAAACATACCGAATCAGTCAACATGAATTTGAGTAATGGTATGTACAAAATGGATAATTTCGTAATTAAGAAGATATGTAACCAGGTGAGAAGGTTGGGTCAGCTTACCCTCTGACCTGACTACCGACTACTGTGGTGCTTTTTGAAGATTAGTAGGGTCATTGCCTAATACCTGACCATTGTGGACTTGATCTCAGCCTCCTCTGTATATATACACCTTGTTTTGTACTTCTCCTTAGTCTGTACTCACCCCTGAAGATGTGAATTACACGAAAGCGCTTGGGAACTTCGTGTTTTCTTCTTTCCTTGTGGTTATTAGCATATACTGTATATACCTGGATCACGCGCACCCACAGTGATTTACTTGCATATATATATATATATATATATATATATATATATATATATATATATATATATATATATATATATATATATATATATATATATATATGGCATTGTGTACTTAGGTTAGGTTAGGTTTTTTCTGTGACTTTTTTTCCTGGATTCAGGATAGTAGCTAATCTATGGTTCGTTGTTCCCGTCTTAACACATTCACTCTTAGATATCGGAAATACCTCTCATACGCCGCCCAGACTTATTTTTTTCCTGACCACTCTTCTCTGCTTAGTTTCATTTCTTTGTCATTGTCCACATATTTCCGGTAACATTGACAAGGTTTTCTGAATCACCAGCCAGGGCAGCGTCATCAGCAATGAACCTATTAGGCCTGTCACTCAAGCTCGTTCTCTGATGTTTGCTCTACTCTCACTTCCACTCATATGTATATTTGATGTAGGTGTGTTGTCATTAGGACCACTTCCCCTATCCCCAACAGGACATTGAACTATTTCTAGTTTTTTACACACATATATTTAGAAATGCCCACATCGATATTCTTTCGGTTTTATCATATGTTTTTTGACGTACGCACAATATTTTATTTTTCAGGTTTTCATTGTTCACATTATTATTATTATTATTATTATTATTGTTATTATTATTATTATCAATCTTCATATTCGCTGTCATAGACTTTGACTGGTTTACTTAAAAGACATAGTCTATAATTTTGCAATTATTCTTCACTTTTTCCTTTTACAGGAGAGCTTTTCACGGTCTTTTCCTTTATTTAGTGCTTTTCTTTCTGGTGGGTATTGCACGTACTGTGTTGTACATTCTTGTCATCCATTCTATCACTTCACGTCCAAACCTTAACGTTTCTACGGTGATTTCATCCACACGAGCGGACAGAAAGTCTCAGTACAGTACAGTATACGTTTTTCTTGCAATTTTTATTCTACCACTTTCCAGACAGGATATTTCTGCCTCTTTATCATATAATACTTTTAGCCACATTTCTGTATCCTAACCTTAGGCTTACATGTGTTCTCTGCAATATTTATTCTTATATTTACTTACTAAAAATATTTAATTCATTCCTATAATAATCTTATCTGTCAATAATTTGCAGGCAATACATCATCTTTCTTCGCTGTCTTTGAAAACGCATAAGACTTCATAAGAACGATATTTCAAGAGAACAGTTAACAAATCAAGCGTAATAACCATAGACCAAAGATATAGTGCAAACAAGCCTAGATCACCAAGAAATGATTAAGGCAATTTATACGAATGAACACAAACGCGAGACGCTACAGATATACTGTAGAGGACCAAAGTGAGGAACAATAGTTATTCTTGGGACCAACACTGTGGGAAGTGACAAGTTCAGGGAACCGAAACAAAGGAGCATCTATTATGTCATCGTCTTCCTCCACGGGTGACGATGATGACGTCACAGTCATCGAAGTGGTAAGTTCTGTATTGGATTAACTTAGTACGTAACTTGTCCTGTCCTGTGCGCATTACACATTGAAAGTGTACAGACGTGCACGTGTTTCCTTTACTTTCTTAATAATTGATTGCAATTAGCAAATTTGGAGTGGGTTTATAAACGTGTGAGACCAAGCCCAGTACTTGTACAGTACCATGGTTGCTTCTCATTACTGAAGCTACAAACACAAAGGGAATATTAATTTCCACAAGTTCCCAAGAATGATGAGGTGAAAGGGAGATGGGTTTACCTCTGCAAGAGACAAGATTCCATTACGTTAACAAGGCAGTAATATGCTTTGAGTATTTTGAACGTACTGTAGTGCGTTTGAGAGACATTTGAAATACCGGTATGAACATTTGAACAATTTTTCAACTAATTAATACCAAATCATCTATCTGGAAGCAAAATGTGTTGTCTAATGGTAGACCCTGCTGCCATTTGGGATCACAAAAATTGTGACCAAGTCCCAGGTTGCTCATCTGACTTTCTGCCTCATTTACACACACTTGCAGGGTCTCAATTGTTTCTCTTACTCTGACAACACAACATACATATATCGTTTCTCACTATTGATCTTTTTTTCTTTTTTAAAATTATTATTATTATTATTATTATTATTATTTTTATTATTATTATTATTTGTTACCGCAAACGGTACTGAATTATAATGACACATAAGCAAACGTTATGTTAGGCTGTAACTCATGTCATGTTTATTGGGTGTGTCTGCCCGTATACAGTTATATAGTGTTGAGATGGAGGCAGATGAGTGACCCAGAGTAGGTTGAGGTGTTGGGTGGTGTAAGGTGAGCTTGTTTGCGGATAATACGCCTGACACAGCGAGTTTGAAGTAGCCAACTTGATCACATGGTGCCCAGCAGGGCACCACCAGCCTCACTGTAGCTATCCCCATCACACCACCAACACCTAACCTGTTTCTCCTGAAGACTTTCAACACGTAAGTTTAACTTGTATTTATTGTGTACACAGGTAGACTGTGTCCATTGCATCATTTATCATTGTGACGACATAAAAATATGGCAAAGTAAGTGCTCATTGTAAGTGCTAAGATTAGACTAATTACATAGCTATGATTGTTATGTAAATATATATTGGATTAGACATTTGTTTGATTGCCTATGTATGATGTATATGAAATACTAAAATAAATTGTATTCAACAGGTTTGATCGAATTATAACGTTCGAGTTTAACGTGACAAGTCTGATTATGCTTTAACCGCTGGACTGGCAGTTACAATTATTATTATTATTATTATTATTATTATTATTATATTATATTTTAATTTAATATATAATTTTTTATTTTTTATTGATTTTTATTAATTATTATTATTATTATTATTATTATTATTATTATTATTATTATTATATTTTCGCTCCCAGGCCCTGGTGTGGGTCATTGACCTGTGCCCTGGGGCTAACCCCGTAAAAGGAAAAAAGAAAAAAATCACAACTGTCCTGGGAGGGGATATAGTGTTCAATGGGAGAGTGAGACGTTTGGAGAGAGTGAAAGAAGGATTGAGGGGTGGAAACATTGGGAGAACTGTGAACTGTAAGGTGAGAAGATGAGAGATCGAGTCTACAAGAAGTGGATGATAAATATTATGATGAATTATACATGGGGGAAGAGTGGCAGGCGGAGTAATAAACGGAGGAAGAGGGACGAGAAGATAAATGGTTGGATAAAGATGGACAATAATAATAATTATAATAATAATAGGAGTAAGAGGAAAAGTAAGCTGATAGATTTCGATTTTTTAGATTGCCCCCTAGGGGGCTAGTTTATTGGGCACCCCCTTACAACCTGTGCAAGATGAAGCGCAGAAGCGTTTACAGAGCCCATCTGGGAAGCATGCGGAGTTCGTGCTTGCCTTTATTACTCATGCATTAAGGGCGCAAAAGCCTGAAGGGTCATGGGTTTTGTCAGCAAGTTACACTGAGAGAGAGGTGAAGGGGTGTGTACCTACCTACCCCTGGTGATAGCCGCGTGCCAGGCTCTCACCTCCCCCCCACTCCATGCCCCACTCAACGGGGCGGGGGCGGGGGCGGAGGAGCTTGGGGTCCGTGGAGGCAGATGCTTACCAGCTGCTTGAGGAGTGAGGGAAGAAGGGGGCGAGGGTGGGAGTGTAAAGGGGGTAGAGATGGTGAGAGGAGAAGAGTGAGAAGTGGACGGAAGGAGAAGCAAGGGAATGGATAATAAAATGGGAGGAGAGAGTGAGGAGGGTGAGAGAGGTATGAAGGGTAATGGAAAAGAGGAGGAGAGTGGGAGGTAGGGTGAGAGGGGAGATGGTACTGTAGAGAGAGAAGTAAGTAGGGTGAGAGGAGAGTTAAGGTGAGAGAGGGCGGTAGAATGGGAGAGGTTGGAGGACGAGAAACGGGAAAAGGGTGGGTGTTGAGGGAGGGAAGGTGAGACAGGAGGGAGGGTGTGGGAGTGGAGGGAGGGTGTGGGAGTGGAGGGAAGGAGGGAGGTGAGAGAGGGGCTGAGGGGGGGGGGAGGTTAGGGAGGGAGGTGACAGTGATGGAAGGAGGAGAGTTATTTTAGGGAGAGATGTGATGTTGTCCAAGTCGTCGGTGTGTCGCGCCTCCCTTGTCTTACCTGGTGTAGGGCGGAGAGAGTATGGTGTATAGTGTATGGTGTATAGTGTATGGTGTATAGTGTATGGTGTATCATGTATAGTGTATCATGTATAATGTATCTTATATGGTGTGTCATGTTTAGTGTATCATGTATAGTGTATAATAATAATAATGATCATAATAATAATTAACGGTTTATTGAAAGAGCAGGGCAGACGGAAGGCTGAAAATATATAGTTATATAATTGGGGAATGGGTCTGTTGATTTACAAATAATATACAAGTAACATAAGTGATACAAATATGATATATAATAACTAGGTGGGGAGAAGGTCATACTACAGGGCATTTCAACATAGTGACAGTGCAAAAAGTAAGATAGACTGGGAGTGAATAAACTGGTTGATTACAAGTTATTGATAATTTTTTCAATGGTTTGGGACTGGGCTGTTCTTAAAGCGATCAGTTCGTGCTCGTATGGGCTAGTTGCGGTTGTGGTGTCGAACAGCAATTCTCGTACGAGGGATCTCGGGTGGTTGTAGGAGTCGGTGTCGAGGATGGTGCAGAAGCTTCTCACCAAATTTACAGATGAGGTCGTGGTGATGGTCAGAGAGAGCCGAGAGGGTCAGTGTGTTGAGCGCTTCTTGATATGTGGAGTAGGAGGGGGAGAGAATAATCTTGCATGCCCTCTTTTGCACTTTTTCTTGGTGTTTACGTTGTGTGGCATTTAGGGAGGAAGACCAGGTGGGGGAGGCATAAGTGAGCTTGGGAAGTATGAATGTTGAGTAAACACTGAGGAGCTCGGGCGCAGGAACTCCGAGGGACTTGAGTCGGCGGAGGAGGTGGAGACGGAAACTGGAGGATTTGACAGCTTCACTGACGTGTGGTTTCCAATTTAGTTTGTTGTCCATGGTGACGCCGAGGAGCTTAGTGGAGTCTACAACCTGGAGTGTGTTGGGACCTAAAGTAATGAAAGGAGGTGGGACAACGTCGGAGGGGAGGTTGATGTGCATAACCATGGTCTTGGTATGGTTGATGGTGACGTGGTTGTTGGTGGCCCAGTTTTCGAGACTGTTCAATGAATTATGAAGGGCTGTATAGTATGGTGTATAGTGTATCGTGTATGGTGTATCATGTATGGTGTATCATGTATAGTGTATCATGTATAGTGTATCATGTATGGTGGTGTCATGTATGGTGTATCATGTATATTGTAATGTGTCATTTATGTTGTATCATGTATGGTGTAGCATGTATGGTGTATCATGTAGTATAGTGTATCATGTGTAGTGGTATCATGTATGGTGTATCATGTATAGTGCATCATGTATGGTGTATCATGTAAAGCGTATCATGCATAGTGTAGTGTAAACACTGGAGCAGGTTCAGGTACATTCAGGAGCCGGTACATGCCCAGTACTTGCCAACAGTGCGTAATAGAGACGTTACCGATCACCCAAGCGGCTAACGAGCAGTGGACTTTGCCATGACTTCGACAGCGTACCCCATGAAAGGCAGAAAATTAAACAGGACGGATATGGAATTCGAAGGAGCGTTGTAGAGTGGATCAGAGACTTTCTTCATGACCACATCCAGTGTGTGATTATCAATGGGACAAAATCGCCATGTGTACCTGTGACTAGCGGGGTACCACAGAGCAGTGTACTGGGTCCGTTGTTGTTTGTTTCATAACTGACATGCCAGAAGCTATACAGTCCTCCATACAAATGTTTGCGGATGATGCCAAGATATACAGGGAAATTAAAAACCAAAAGGACTGTGAAGAGCAATAGAAAGATCCATGTCAGCTTCAAGAATGTTCAAAGGAATGGCTGTTAAGATTCAATGTCACGAAGTGTAAGAGAATGCACATAAGTCGTATCAATAGCAAGGAGGTGTATCACATGTCTCAACTGGAAGAAGAAACAGCATTAACGGAGACCAAATGCGAAAAGGACCTGGGTGTGCATGTTGACAACAAACTGAAGTTCACGAACCATTTTGAGAAGAAGGTAAATCTAGTAACTAAGCTAGTGAGTCTTATAAGAAGGGCGCTCCGATACCTAGATGGTGCCTAGTATATTATCCTTGGATTGTGCGTCCTTCATAACGCTCTTCAAAAGTGAGGACGCCCACCCCACAAGGGGTCGCAGCTCAAGGTTGAAGAAGCCGCAAGTCCTGAAAACAGTGAGGACAGTAAAGTAGGTACCTGTTGTAAATCGAAAGATGCGAATTCGTATTCAGGGAAAGTTGTTGGAGCTTCCAATAACTTGATGACATAAAACCATTGACTCTTCAGGCTTCTACGCCCTTAACTCATGAGACATAAAGGCAAGCATGAACTTAGCATGCTTCCCTGTTGGGCGCTGTAAACGCTTCTGCGCTTCACCTTACACAGGATGTAGGGGTGTGCCCAATAAAAAAAAAAGTGAGGACAAACTTTTTCCGAATGAAAGTTGTGAACTCGTGGAACAACCTGCCAGAGAGTGTTGTGACGGCACCGAGTGTGAGCTCTTTTAAGACCAGACTTGACCAACACTGGAACAAGTTCAGAAACATTCAGGAGCCAGATGCCCAATACTTGCCAACATTGCGTAATGGAGACATGACCGATGGCTCAAGTGGCTAACAAGCCGATCAGTGGTTAAGAGGACAAAAGTATATAAAAAAAAAGATTTCTGAGGGACTCCCCAGGTCTAAATTTGACCCTGACATATATGGATATAAGTTGATAGATAGATAGGAAAAATACGTAATTATCTCTGGTCCGTATGTATAAATCTCATCACTGAGTATAATCAACTATCTTATTGAATTATTTATTTCTTTAAAATATGCTGAGTATCACATATTTCGAATGATTTTACTGAAAAACAAAATATAATAAATTTTTCATGCAGGTAAGAATTTTGTATCAGACATTCAGATTCAGAGTCTAAGCGACCAATGGAAGACTAAGTGGATTGCGGTTGGAATATGGTGAATTTCGTCTTATTTTGCGAATATGTTAAAGAAAATACGGGACAAAATTACAGAGGAGGTGCAACAGACATCGTTAAGACTCCCAGTGTCTGTTCAGCAGTCTGTACAGCAGTTAACACAGGTAGACAAGTGTTGTAATGCTCAAATATGTCTAGCCCTTGTAGTCTGTGTTATTGTTTATATTTTGACAGCTGGTAAAATTCACACCTACTTATGGCAAATTCTCTTCAAGATGGTTAATACAAGAATGAATAGTTAAGAGTGGAATAGAGTTATTAAAGGATAAAATAGGGAATTATATCTGTGTTAGGAGGTAGTTTGTGTTATAAGTTACGTGGGAAAGTGACCCAGTCTTGAGGTGATGATGACCTGATTCCCATTCATGTATAGGGATTTATATGGTGACATCATTTTTTTCAGTTGGTGTGTTTATAAAGTGTCACAGTTGATAGGGCTAATAAAGCAATGTATAGATTTAGTTTCTTACCATAACATGAAACAATATTGTCCTATCAAATTACCCTTTATGAACCCTAACGTTCATATTTTTTCATAAAATATTGTGTAAAATTCAAGGGTAAAGTTGAAGAAGACAGTTAGCACCAGAAGAACTATGTGGAATTGCACCAAATTTTCAAGAGTTGTTTGGTTGATACTAAACACGAAAATCGAAACGACAATACACAGAACCTACAGTATTAGAATCTGACCTAATCTGACCTAGCCTTACCTAACCTTATCACTTAACCAAGCTAACTTTACTTAATCTCCTCCTCCTCTTCCAAGTGTTCAAGCTGGTCTTTAGTAACAAGAGTTGACTTCTTGTGGGTGTCAAACTAGAAATGAAAGATTAATCCTAAAATCTTATATTCTTGCTTAACCTATAGCCAGGTAGTTCAGACATCCTCCTAATCCCTTGTATTCATGGTAAGTCATGTAAGTCATCTAGAAACTAAAACAAATAGGTAGATTTGCCATGAAATCAAAATTTTTGCTTGTATTGGTAGCACAAGTAGTACTGACAAGGCAACTTGACTTTAATTAGACCTCCTGACTCCAGAGGGAAGCCAGCCTTTGTTCCTAAACTCTCTCGTCTGAGGGTAATGTTTGTAATAGGCAATTGTAAAATCAGCCCCAACTGTCAAATGAGAGCAAACCTTAATGACCAAGCCAATAAAAGGGGTTAACACAGTAACAAGAGCTGTCCAGCAATGGACTAATGGACTTTTAAAAATAGGATCTCTTTATCAGTTCTCCATATACAGTACAGTACTGTATTATTGAGAATGGAGTGAAAGACTTGACTCTCCTCCCTCTTCCTGGAGTTAAGAAAAGAAAGCAGCCAGAGAAGTGAAGGGACCATGGCCCATTTGAGGGAAGAAAGGAGTGTGTATAAGTGCATTCATCTATGAATCACCAACTATTCTTCCTTGAACAACAGTAATTGCTGTTTTGTAGGACCCAATGTAAGACTTGATTATGGCTGCAACAGTAGCTGTTTTGACAACCTTTTGCTATTTTATCCACCATGACAGGATGGGCTCTGTTACAAAATATTAACAAGCATTCTGAACTGTAAGATGTTCTCTTGATTCTTGATCGTAAAATGGGTTTTCAGGATTCTGTCTCCCAGAGATTTTTCTTTTAATATGAGGCCATGTTTCCAAATATTACATTGAGCCATCTAACCCTGAAGTATTGTATGAGAAGTACTCACTGATGTTATAAGAAGTATTTAAAGATCAATTTTTTATTGTGTTTTGTATTCAGTGTGTTACTGAAATAGAAACATGCAAGCAGGCAGGACTTACCCAAGCGTCACCAACTAAAGCTTACTCACTTACTTTACAGAAGTCAGCTACGGATCAGTGGCTTGAGGCCGTTAATGAGGGAAGCCAATTGAATGTAAGATTGTCATGTTGATGAGGTTACAGGTTGCAAGGCTTTGGGTGATATACGTAACAGTAGTTGTTGCTGTGGATGGGAGTAATTTGAGCATAAATGAATAATGGTCTGCTGTTTGGACCACTTTATTCTTAAATAAAAGAACCACAAAATTCATTGTAATACTGTGCTTAATTTCAAAATGCTGTAATTCCTATATTATTCATTTTAATCATAATGCAGTATGTTTTGATAATAATATTGTGCTATATTATATGCAACAGAAATTAAAGATTGGATCATTGTGGACAGTGTGACCAGTGTTGTGCTCAGAAACCATCCACACAAGTTAGTAAAGATATTAACTCACCTTCTGCAGCAACCATCTCACTTTGCCTTTGCTTTATTGTCTCCCTTCATCTGCTCACATGTCTATGGCCCATTCTGTGTTGCATACATTCTGCCTGAAACATAATTGGTAAATTTTTCCTGTTATATAATAGAAAATCATCTGCTCTGTTAATTCCTTGTATAGAATGGGTGTTTATATTGGTAAAAGCTATAAACTTTCGCTTTCTCAGGTATATTGATGATCTGAAAATTACTTCCTTATTGGGTTGATTTCTAACATTACTTCTACACGGTGATTGGGATGAACTTAAACTCTTCACAGATTGTTACCAAAATCTTTAATTTCCTTAGTTTTGGTTAATGTAAATACTGGTCAACCAGGGCCATCCAGTTGATTTTGATTTTCAGGACCAGGACTGTTATCATCCAGGCTACAGCTGACCTAAACCTTGAATATTGTGGAGCAGATCAAGTAGAGTGTGGAGGATCCAGAAGATGGTTAACTTCTCTAATATTTCAGATCGATGTCATTATGATCACTAATACAGTTTCTGGGATATGCTAATCAAGCTTAATATTGTATATATGTATTCCTTGGTTATCACTATTGATACTGTATGTCCCTAAAGAATATCTTGCTATGTAGAGTGTGAGATACAAGTGTTGACCGCAATACAATGGATCTACAGTACAGTATATATGATGGATCAGTTTACAATGATGAGCACCATTTACTGCTATGTGATGGTTAAGATAAGTTTTACGATGGTCGCGGCCTCTGAGGTTTGTTTACAAAACCTAATAAATACTAACAAAGTTATTTTATAAGATATTCTTATTAATTTCCTTATCTAAACTATTGCATACTGTGTTATGAATTTATGTGTGACAAGGACATGTATATAAAGACAGCTATTGACTCTGCTTCATGAGAGACATTCAGTGAAATTGTTAATACACTGTACTTCTCAAAGTACAGTATAGTACAAAGAGATATACAGTACATACATAAAATATAATTTGCAACTTGTATGAGATTGCATATTTTCATAAGATGGAATGCACACACATACACACACACACACACACATATATATATATATATATATATATATATATATATATATATATATATATATATATATATATATATATATATATATATATATATATATATATATATATACATATACATATACATATACATACAGTGACCCCTCGGTTAACGAATTCAATCCGTTCCAGAAGGTCGTTCGTTAACCGAAAAGTTCGTTAACCGAAACCATTGTTTCAATGGGTTTTTGGGTACTTGGTTCCAGCTCACCGAAAATTTCCTAAATTCAACAAAAATGGTAGAAAAGTTACACTTACTTTGAGGTGTGTATGTAGAAGGCTCCTGGATGATGATGATGATGATGGGAATTAGAATGGGGGTGGAGGAGAAGGAAGAAGAGAAGGCATTGGGGTGGAGGAGAAGTCACCCCATGGCACCATTTCACCCATAAAATTTTAGTTCTCTTGGTGTATTTCAAGATTATTTTCTTTAAATCAACACTGCACTGCATTATTTTTTGTCAATATGTAAAATATATTTCAAAATGACCAATAATTTGCTTGGAAACACAGAAAAAAAGTGTTTAGTTGAGGAGAGTCTCAAGCAAGATGTTACCTCCACTGAAAACAGAGAGAGACTAATGTCTGTCTGGTGTGTTAACAGGCTGGATGGCACGCCAGAAACTAGTTTCTTTGCCTTCAATTATGCTCAATAATTGTTAAAATGACTAAAAAAAGTTAATATTAAACTTTTAAAATTATTGAATAGTATAAACTTCTTGATATTTACTAAAATAGTAAGGAATTTAAGCCCTAGAACCGATTAATGTATTGGCGGACTGATACTAAAGCTGGTTGCCCAGTCAGTGTAAGCGAAAACATGTTGAGGTCGGTTCGTAAGAAATTCGTTAACTGAATTTTTGTTCGTTAACCGAATTGAAGATCCTTATGGAAGGCAGTTCGTTAACCGAGGCGTTCGTTAAACGAGGGGTCACTGTATATATATATATATATATATATACAGTGTATATATATATATATATATATATATATATATATATATATATATATATATATATATATATATATATATATATATTATTAATTTTTTATATAGCAGGACTGTGCAGATTATATGGATCATTTATTTGTCTTGTGCAAGTGACTTCTGAAATATATTTGCCTGAATATTTTTTTTTACTTGCCCTGACAAATTTTTTTGAGGAAATTTATTTGCCCAGATTGTTCTATGGGAAAAGTTATATAATCATCTTAAAACAGTCAAATTTATTATGTGTATCAACTTAAGGATAACTTGTGTCAGTCTAAATGATGTCGGAGGTGTTAACACTTGTCATGTGATGTCAAAATTCTTTGTCACCTCACCTCACACCTTCAGGGTGTGTGAGGTGGTGGAGGCAGCACCTGTCATTACTCACCTAAACTACCACTCCTACCCTATAAACTGGTGTCAGTGGCATTAATATTTATCATGTGATGTCATAACTCTTGTCACCCCACGTATACAGCCTGTCAGTTCGGTGGTTCCTTTGAAATGCTGACAAGTTGACCGACTGATTAGAGGCTGGTTGGTGGCTTAATGTAGAGATAAATTACTTGCACCTGACATAGGTCACTAATCCTGGTACACCGATGACCTCCCTGGTAAAACATGTATGGTGAGGTGGGATTAATCAGAGCCTAACAAACTCCCGTCTAGGTGCAGTATTGTATTTACTTCCCAAAATATTGGCTTTTCACCAGGCTGCCGACCAGGCTGCTGAGCACTGCTATCTGCACAGCCTCTTTCATATACTGTACAGTGTCAAGTTTTTCCAGCATATAGTGTACAGTCATCCCCTGACATTTGAGAGGTTTCCCGGTATAAAGGTAAATTTTCTCAACCTCGGAAAAATCGCACATCTCTGGAAATTTTCTGGGTTACTGTACTGTACTGGGGAAAGTTTTCTGAGAGTAAACTATGCATCTTACACAGAGTTGTATTGTACAGTATTATTTATACAAACACCACTGTACATGTACAATATACTGTATTGTAAATAAGCAATATATACTGTACTACTGTACGTATAGACTATACTGTACTCATCAGCAGATGCTGTTGTCTTGAGTGTGTCGTGCAGGCAGGCCAAATGGTGATATGATGTTACAGGAATGCCTGCCTTTATTCTGTACCATCTCCTGTAGCAGGTGTTACTAACTGTCACTCTCCTCTCCCTCCATGAAGGAGGAAGTGTACATGCACTGTATACTGTACATACATCCTCTACACACTAGCCAACAGTAGGCTTGCACTGTCCACTCTGCTATGCACAGTACTGTACATATGGTACTTTAACACTTATTGAATGTACAGTACAGTACAGTATATGTAACTGTAATCACCTTTTGTCGTAAAAATGCTTTAACGATATTGTTGGCTGATTATATGCTGGTACAGTAATTTACAGTACAACACAGATTGTATGCAAAAACAGCAGTGAACGAGTGGACAAGCCTGTACTGTACAATGGCAACAGACAATGAACTGAGAGTGTCATGATGCAAGAGTTTGAGGATATAGGCTGCAAGATATATCAGCTAGTCATAGACATCCCATGCAGTCACATGACAGTAGTAAGCCAATCGTAGTTCAAGAGCATTCTGAGCTTACCTACCCATGTGCTCTGCAAGCATTCCCACATCGGAAACATGATGTAATATCTCGGAAATTCGTTCGTATATCCAGAATGGAGAGATTTTTTTCGGAATTTCTTGGAATGCTAAGAATATTCCGGGTATTGGAGAGTATACCATGGATTGAAGATTCCAGCTCACGGGAAGATTGCTACCAATAATGCAAACAATTTTCTCACATAAATCAGTGTGATAAGGGAGGATTAGGTTCTAAGCTGGTCAAATTAGGTTCATTTGTTGCTTAATATGAAATGAAAAACACTTAAAAATGTACTTATTATGTAAATACTGTTCAGCAATAAATAAAAAATCTTATTATTACAGTATATTAAATATTCAGTATACTGTACAGTACATTAATAAATAAAACTTACTGGTATATGATAACAGTACAGTACTCAATGTTCATTCATTTTGCAGTGGAGAAAAACATGCTAAAAATAAGTTTTTAAAGGTTTAATAAATAAATATACAGTGGTCCCTTGGTTAACGAATGCCTCAGTTAACGAAATTTCGGTTAACAAATTACATTCCATAAAAATCTTCATTTCGATTAACGAAAAAATGTTCGGTTAACGAATTCCTTACAAATTCCTCTCAACATGTTTTCGCTTGCTCACCAGCTGGAATATTAGTCCGCCAATACAGTAATCGGTTCTAGGGCTTGAATTCGTTCCCATTTGAGTAAATATCAAGAAGGTTGTACTATCCAATAATTTTACAAGTTTTATATTAAAATTTTAACAATTATTGAACATAATTGAAGTACTGTACAGGAAACTAGTTTTTAGCGCGCCACACAGCCACTTGACTCACCCAGCAGGCGTCAGTTTGTGTCTCTGCTCAGTGGAGGTAACATCTTGCTTGAGACTCTCTTAAACATAAAATATTTTTACGTTTTTACAGTACAATTATTGGTCATTCTGAAATTTATTTTACATATTGACAATATATAGTGCAGTGCAGTGTTGATTTAAAGAAAATAATCTTGAATTACACCAAGTGAACTTAAAATTTTATGGGTGGAATGACGGCATGAAGCATGGGGTGATTTCTCTTCCACCCCCACTTCCTTCTCTTTTCCCTTCTCCTCCACCCCCACTTCTAATTCCCATCATCATCATCAACCAGGAGCCTTCTACATACACACCTCAAAGTAAGTGTACTTTACTGTATTTATTTTTAGTTTGTATGTAATTTTCGGTGAGCTGGAACCAATTACAGTACCCAAAATCCCATTGAAACAATGGTTTCGGTTAACGAACGACCTTCTGGAACGAATTGTGTTCGTTAACCGAGGGACCACTAAAAGAAAGACAGTCATTCAGCTGATGAAAATATAGTTTCCCTTCATGTCATCTGCTTGCAGATTTTTCAAATTATTGTACAGTACATATTAATGCTACAGTATATTGAACATTTTATGACCTCCCATAAATTGTTGAAGGCGTGAATACGAAATATTTTACGGGTACTCGAATAATCCGGGATTATTGTATATGTGTAACTGAATACAGTATGGCATGTGAATAAAAAATAAGCGAATATACGAGTACAAGTACAGTAATGCAGTACTGTACTGTAGTGGGTGTACGAATAAAGTGGACACCCTGTACTGTACAGTTCTTTGTGGTGATACAAAGGAAATTTCTCCTGTATACATTTGGTGAAGTGTTACCTCACTGGTGAATAGTGTAAAAACAGAATTGTGTTGCATGAATGCATGTTAAACAAGGAATACCTGTACAGTAGGGTATTATAATCCAAGTTCTTGTGATATTTTCATATTCCATGGTTAATTTAAGAGTAACATGGTTGTTGAAGATCTAGTTAACCCAGAACCTATGTTAGTGTACAGTACTGTACTGTATAGACTAGGGAATTAATTTTCATGGCTTACCGGCTTACTGGCCTACACTAAGTGGCTCAAGTAATGTGTTTATTAAGCCTGCCAAATTTTAGACCCAGGAGATCCAAAGTATTAATGGCTGCATAATACAGTAGCCATTGATAAGATATACTGTACTCTACCTTGTGAACTGCAGTATCTTATGATTAATTCTTCCTTCCCATCTTAGCCATTTCTCCTTCAAGTTGAGACCAAGACTGAGATTTATTTATACTGTTTGCTGTACATAAGCCAAATTATTTGGATAATTTCTTTAACTAAAAAATTAGGGTCTAGGTCTGGAAAGTCAGTGTAATCTGTGAACTCTCACATATTCAGTGTTATATATATCTATGTTCACTGCACTAGTTTGCACCACACAATGCACAAAATGTAATGTTGAAATGGTAATGAAGTTCTGGTCCTCACAGTGATAATAGAGCGCACTGAATCACAAACTCACAATCGCAGTAATCAGTGTACAGTACAGTACTGTAATGTAATATGCATGGAGTCGGATACCTCGGTTGATCTTAATTTTTTAACTTTGTTACATGTACATATGATCTTTTATTCAGAATGTGCAAAAATAAAATTAATGGTAAAAAACATAAAGGGAATAAACATTTCTTATGTGGGTGGAACTTATCACAGAGCGAAGTAGATACACGTCCTTTTTTTTTTTTTACTGTTACATTCACACACAATCTTTCATACAGAATGTGAAAAAAAAAAATATATATATATCAAATGGTCAAAAACATAAAGGAATTAAACCTTTATTATATATGTGGGAGCTAGTACAAGAGAGTGGGGGAGATTGAGTGGTGTTCTCTCATGGTTCTGCTGGCTTGTGTTCTTAGGTAGCTTGAGTCTGAAATCCCCCCGCCCTCTGGAATTTTCAACCTTGCAATATAGACATTACAGACTCCTGCCCATCCCAGAATTTTGCTTTGGCCAAACAGGACAAGCCCCCCCCCATTAGTCCAGATTAGGCGAAGTTTACTGTATGTGCGTGTGTGTTCTCTTCAAGGTGTACAATACAGTATACTGTATATTACTACTGATTAATGCTGTCTACAAAATATTATGCTACTGTACTTTATGTTGACCTTGAGCTTTTTGGAATATTCTTGATAATTTTTGGGTTGGTGCAGATAAAAGAAAAGCTGATTGTCTAATTAATCTCTTGCAGCTATCACCATTCAGTGGGGCAGCAACCTCACCAGGCGAACAGAAGAAAGAATTAGAGACAGGATCACTCCAAGATGAGGTTTGTATAATACAGTACAATAATTCTCCATACCAGATAAAAGATAACTTGATTTTTTCTCCATTACATTATGTGTACTGTACGAATGATATGCTCTGTTGGACCTGAGTAAAGCTTTAACATTTTAGTAAGTGAAGTAATGAAGGTACTGTACTATAACCTCCTTATATTCAGTCAGCTATTGGCCTCCTTCTACCATCAGAGTGGTGAATAAAGAATGTTCAGTAGATGTGCTTCTTATAAAAATGTAAATTTATATGTTATTGGAAAATTGTCTGGATATTGGAAATGATTTTTTCCTGCTTATCAGAGGAGTCCAGTACCGTATATGCATGAAGATGGGGTATGCAAAAAACCTATTCACTGGTCACTATATACAGTATGCACATTTATCTTTTGTTTTACTATGCAAGTTTAAATGGCAATTACTGAAGTACAGGGGGATAACCTTATTTGATATTTGTCTCCTGGCACAGCTGCTGGTGGACATCTCAGATATTAGGCCAGCAGGACACAATAAGGATCTTTTCAGCATTGATGAGGACAGTCGTGAAGGTGAGTCATGGATCATGCTTGTAGTGCGTCCTCATGTTGTATTACTGATGGAAATCATTTTATGGTAACTAACATCAAGGAGGAATGAAAAGTTTGCACTTTTTTATTGAGCCCTGTAGGTCATTCTTGAGATATGTCTTTTATTGTTAAGAAATATTGAGTGGGGGAGGGGAATACAGTAGATGCCTATGACTGATCCATTCTTAGGCAGTTGTTTGTGTGGGATACCTGGCCTTCATTCAGATTATCAGCCACATGAAAAAGCTCTCCCCCGGGGTGTAGTATTGTTGGAGTTGTACTGTATCTTTCATATCATGTTGATCAGTTCCATTACTGATGCCTGTGTTCAGATCCAGATTTTAGCTTTTCCCTTTGGTAATGGTAAATATTATAGTTAAGAAGAATCATAACTTTGACAAGGAGAAGTCGTGGAAAAAGTTTCCAGCTTTGTGTTTAAAACTTGTTGATTTGGTGTTTGGGAGTAAGGACCACAGTACAACATGTCAGATATTTGCTAATTGTGATGCTTGTAAACTTATATTAAATGACTTGTCTTTCATTTGAAAATTGTAAGGACAATGATTAATAAAAGTGAAGCTTATGTCAGGGTTTCCAGAAGACTGGATAAAATCTTATCATGGAAATTGTCCGAAAATGAGAAGTCATAGAATCTTGTCTGAGGCAACTATTTACCCGCTGATGAAGATCAGGATTATGGCAGTCTCCCAGTTTGTTGAGTTCTCCAAATCTTGGTTTCACTGTACAGTACATTTTTAGACCTAATTGATTTTCAGAATTCTATTATATTCAGTACAGTAATCATATTCTATGGCATTATGGGAAAGGCTGAAATCCCATTTTGTAGTTGGACCGACTTGGGCAACCCAGGTACCTCTCCCCTCTCTGTTAGGGTCCTGAGGTGATTGACTGTGAAATGGTTCTCCGAAGCTGATCACTACAGTTGATAAGTGCATTTGTGTTAGTGTGACAGCAAGATGTGAGGCTTTCAGCCTTTTATGTAGGTATTGAATCCATCAAGTCTCTTTTTTAAACCTGAATATTGTGGAAAAGTATAAACCTATTTTGAGATTGGTTTTTGTCACGTGTCTAGTTCTTGGGAACCAGGAGTTTTAACAATATGGAAAGTATTTCATATTTATTTGACATAATTCCATTTTACTTGTAGACACATAATTACAAGTACAGTACTGCAATTATTATTTTTTCAGGCTCTCCTAGTAAGTCTGGATTCCAGTTAGTGGACTTAAGTGATGCAGAGACCGTCACCCCTGCTGACTCTGGGGGGGGTCCAGGTCACGGGCAAGGAGTGGCTGGGGTGACATTTGACCCTACCATAACAATGAGCAGCAGCCCTACCCATAGAGCCAGACGGGACTCGTCTGGCTCTAGTGTCAGTGATGTTAGTGGCCTCTTCCCCATCTATGAGGTTCCTGGAGTGTCTTTCAATATGCCACAGGTACTGTGTTCATGTGTGTAATGTTCCAGAAGTAAAACAGTTATCTTAGTAGTTATTTAACACCACACCACAAGCATCCCAATAAATACCTGACCATTTTTTTATGTAACCCATGCTGTACCTCTTATTAACAACAATACTGTATAATGTACTGTATGTGGCAAGTTGTAAGAAAATTTTGAGTGTGTTGTATTAGGATTCTGCTAATGGAACCTTCTTGAACCTTTCTGCTGCTTGACAGAGTGACTTGGAATCATCAAGTGAATGGGAGGACAGCAGCAATACGGCCGTTGTGGACCGACTGAGCAAGGACACCGTTTACCAAGCTTACCTCAAAATGCGACAGCGCTACCACAAGTACAAGGGCCGGTATGATGTGTGGTTGTTCATCTGTTGGTGTGTGTCTAATCTTTATTTGTTGAGTTTTAATTTAGCGCTTTTCTGGTCATGGCTGTTTAGTTTTTTGAGGTGAACATTGACACTGACTTCTTTACATCACTACAATCTGTTGCTCTCTTGTTTAGAATCTTGCATGAATTGCAGGAGTCTTTTATGTAGTGATGAAACTAATGAGCTGTAATGAAGTCTCCATCCTTTGCTATACAGTATTAGCATGAGTCTGCATCCCTGCCTCTTATGTTATACCGGTATGTATCTTAACTTGATCCATTAGTCAATCAAGCAATACTTGAAATTATCCAAATTTTGGCAAGGCTTCAGTTTAATGATTCAGACTTCTATAACCCCAGATAATATAAGATTCTTTACAAGCCATGTACAAATGGAGATTAAATTTGATAGACCCAGTTATGGAATATACATTCATAAGTTTTAACATGTACATTAAAAAAAAATTTAGCTCCTCATTATCCCGTTATTGTAATGAACAATCCCTGAGTGGTGGTGGGCAGGTAGGAGGTTCAGGATATTTTGATTACTGTGCTGTATGTGAGAAGAGATTAAAGGGTCCCACCCAGAGACTAACTTGAAGGTACAGGTATCCCTTGTTTAACACTAAGGATGTGTTCCTGAAAATGTAACGTTAAGAAAAATTATCGCTAAATGAGGGATGATAAAGTAAAAACAAATGAAGAAAATTACGTATATTTTCCCGAAATTAGGAGTTGAGAAATAACCGCTCAGGGTGCTAAGTCTGGCATCCATCTCTCTCTCTCTCTCACACTGGTTCAGTGAACACCTCCCAACTTCCCAAGCATTCTCTTGTAAAGTTGGTGCTATAAGTGTTTACAATACAGAATTGTACTGTATATATTATGCTGTAGTGCAGTAGCACCCCATCACCTCTGACACCTACCACCTGGCACCACAAGCTTGAATTATCCTCATCCTTCTCCTGCAGTGCTGGTAAGTGTTAAATTTTGTGTAGGTTTTCTGATTATGGAAGGTCATTAGGACCAAAAGGTTGGGAATTGGGGTGGGACGAAAGACCGGGAGGAAAGTACCTTGATAACTCTGAAAATTTTATAACTCGTAATGGTTAGAGCCCCATGTATTCTGAGTTATCAAGGGTTTACTGTATCCCATCCATCCAACTATCAGCTGGTGAAATCACAGACTCACACTGTCCCAGGCAGGTTGTGGTTGACTGGTGGTGGCACTGGTAGAGGGAGGCCACTCAGGGAGTTTGGGGACAGTAGGAGTTATCTAACTGCGCTCATTAAGGCAACTGTATCCATTATTGAAAGGAGTAGAAGGGGCAACCTATAATGATGAAGGAGGTGTTGGTAATGAGTGAGATTGTGATGAAGAGTTGAGGGAGAGGATGTGCTGGTTACTCATGGTAACTGCTACATGGCCGGGTGTTTGTCATCAGCTGATGTTTACCACCACAATTTATCCTTACAGTATTAATTGTATCAAAACAAATGAATGCACAATCTGGTGGCTGGCAAGTGAATTTCCATACAGTATTTGTAAAGTACAGTATTGTAAAGTACAGTAATCCCGTGTATTTCGTGGGAATTACGTTCCTGAAACCCCTGCGAAAAGCCACGAATACTCTTTTAGGAATCACTGTACCTGTGGCCACCAAATAGCTCAGGTAGGTCACCATGCCATGCTCTCCACTCACGGCCCAGTGGTCACACTGATCACTGATGCACTGTACCGGTATTTACTAACATCATTATTTGAAACTAAACATATTGTAGTATAATAATGGAAAAACGTAAACACAGTTACCGGTATATACAAAAAATGTTTATTTACAAGTAAATAAAAAATGTTATATTTCGCTGAGGTCGGCAACACCTGCATTGCCAGCCTCTCCCTGCTGTCCCGGCGTCTGCCCGCCCTCACGCAGTCACACCAGCCAGCCAGTCCTCTTCCACCCTCTTTCCTCTACTTGAAGACTTGTATTCTGACAAAAGACACAAATGAATTGTCAGTCTTCACCACAGCTCGAGCCATAGCTCATACCATCTCTGAGCTTGTCCAATAAAACTGTTTCTTCCGTTAAGGTCATCACTATTCTTGATCTCTTGGTCACTTTAGAGTCTTTGCTAGTAATATTTGCCTTTGATGAGGCTGGCGTATGTCCCGGAGCCATGTGGAATGCACGTGGAAGGACAACAGAAGAGGTAATCACAGTAGTGTTCACAGTACGGTAGGCACTTGTGGACTGAGGCTTCTCGGAGCAGCAGGTGTCTGAGGCGGAAAAGGGTGGCATCTGTTTGCCGCACCACACAAGGGAATATCGAAAATGGCGCGAAATTTAAAAAAAAAATTTAAAGGATATTTTATATACAGTACAGGTAGTCCCCGACTTGCGACAGACTCGACTTACATCCACCCGCACTTACAACCGCCTCAGTTGTACCAAAATGTGGTAAAATTATGTATTTTTGAGTCCCTAAGTCAGTACACAGACAAAATTTTCATCTGTAATTCACTTTAAAATGGCTGGCAAGCTTAAAAGTGACTGTTTTGTGGTGCTGAGAAGAAAAAGAGACCCAAATTTTCGATTTTCTATGTGTTATTTAAGCATTTCTGACTTACGACCATTTCGACTTACGACCTGGATGTCGGTCCCTAACCCCGTCGTAAGTCGGGGAGTACCTGTATATATAATTTTTTCGTAAAAATATTGCGAATGGTGAAAACCGCGATAAAAAAAGGCAAAAAACACGGGATTACTGTACAGGTAGGTTTACTCTTCCGAATGGGAATTTTCATGAGTAAAATGGGTAACTGTAGTTTCCATGCAAAAGGTGTTCTGATACCTTGTTGTTGACTGAAAAAAATATGTGACCGTCAATCATTGTAAACACACAAGTAAGGATACGTACATACATAAACCAGTTGCTCAGAAATGACACAGCACGAGATATCACCACTTGCATTTTACTTCTAGTACACCATCATGCCAAAGGCTCCTCTTTAAGAATGTGATTTGAATGTTAAGGATAATCTAATTTTAGAAGTTATATTAGATTTTTTGTCCCCAGTTACAGATTTGGGGCCTTGGAGCCTGGAGATCAACCCATGAGACTTACTGGCTTAGCTGAGTTGTTTGATCCCAACTCAGTTCTTAAATGGAATGCCAGAAATAATCCATTATATTTAGTATATGAAGTTTGTAGGTTATGTATCTAAGCTACTGTGCCGAGTAGCATTTATATATGTAATCACGTGGCAACACTGCACGTGTTATGTGGCAACATTGCCCCGAGGCTGCCAAATGGCAAGGCAGTCTCAGTCTGACTCCGTGGGCCGTGCATGGCACACGCTAGTCGCCACTTGTATTTCTCCTATCCGTTAATAAATGGACTTCAGTGTTACCCAGTGTTTCCCTACCCATCACTGCCGTCTTCAGGGAACACTTGGAACCTTCATGGCGCAGTGAGTAGGATCTGTGGACTTACAAGTGTGTGAACAATGGACAGTTAGCCGGCAATGTGCGACTGCCGGCGATGTGCTCGTCGACTCTTAGTGTGTTGTGTTGTGTTGCGTTGCGTTGTGTTTCGCCACGACGTGCAGTGTTGCGTCATCACAGTGTGTTTTAGTGATGGTGGCAGTGTTAGTGTCAGTGTATTATTGTGTCTAGAGCTGAGAATTGAGCATTGGCCTGTCTTTTGTGGTACCCACGGAGCACGCAGGCGTACACCCTTCTCGTGTGACATCCGGGGAAGACACTGACGTTCTTGCCTCCACAGCGGCCACCATGAGCTGCTCTCTGACACACACACACACACACACACACACACATGCACTCACGGACAAAACAGTGGACTCTATGCGTTATTTCTGCGCTGTTTATGTCATATATATGTGGTTCGAGCTGATGAGGCACCACTTTACATACTAAACAGCGCAGTTCAAGCATACTAAGATGGGCGGTAAGAAGGGACAACGTCAAGATGGGAGACACGACTCCCCACCACCATCCCCTCCACCGGGCGCAGACTCTCATCCTCCACCTCCAGCGACGGACATTGCCACAATTCTGAGGTGGATGGACGACAGGGACGAGAGATGCAGAGAGATGGAACTTCAGAGGGAGGAGACACGAAGAGAGGAGGAAAAGGCGCGTTTTGATGCACTATTGGCAATCCTGGCGCTAACCCACCCTCCCTCACTCGCAGGTATCGCGCACCAAGGCGCCAGTACCCTCCCTCCTCCACCACACCAGCGTCCTCCAGGCACTCTTGCTACTCCAACAGTTCCCAAGGCATCTGTTCAACCCCCACCCGCCCTCTCACCAGACGTCACGTTTCAGCTTTTTCGTGAGTGGAGGCGGCGGTGGACAGATTACTCCACGATGGTGGACCTTGACAGCATGCCTCCAAACAAACAGCTCATCCAACTGCGGATGTGTTTGTCGCTGGAGACCCAGAGAGTTTTGGAGCATACGTTGCAAGTGCCTCCTGATTCTACCTCTTCAGTGACGGATGTGCTCGACCTTTTGCAGGAGCACGTTAAGGGTTGGAATAATGTGGTATAAATATCAAGTACAAATGTCACCCCAAAAATATATTGTTGGTCACATGTTTGGAAAAGCCACTGAGGGGTGGATCAATACACCTGTGGGCAACTGTAGCTATCCTTTCTTGCGGCTCCTGGTTACTCACAACAGCCCTGAGTCAAATTTGGTGTTGGGCCGTGACTTTCACATTATAAAAAAAGACATTAGCAACCTAGCCATCTAAAATGTATAAGTCAGTATTTCAATTAGTAGTCTTTAAATTAGAAATACAGTACAGTACAGTACAGTATAGTATAGTATGTGTATTATCATGAGGTACTGTATTGTGTATTATTGCTTTGGGTTTTTCTTGTTATCTTTTAGCTGGTTTACAAGTAAGTACAGTACTGCATGTGTATATGTAAGCAATCTTTGAGTACTTTATGGTTAGGTCATCAGTAGTATCTCAGGTACAGTAACTTGTTTCTAGTTTGAGATCTTATTTTTGGTAGTTTGTCTTTTGTTTAACATTGACTTTATAAAGATGAGGTAATTCTGACCCTTGACTTATCTTTATTCCTTCCTCAAAATGCTTTATATCCTACTAAGTCTTGCATGTGTAGTTTTTATCTGTATTATTGGCTTTTGTTATGAGTCCCAGTATTTTTCATTTTTACCCCATTTGTAATGTTTGACTATGTAAGGTCATAGCATGAAATTACAGTACAGTAATTTCAGAGTAATAACACCTTTTATGCTTGCCAGTATCTGACATACAAAGTGCTTTACTTCTAAGCTTGTTTACTCCAGTATTTTCTTTTGATTAAATATTTTTTTAAGTTACGGTATATAATCCTGATCTTTCATGGTCTGATGTTCATATTAGGCAGTTTATGTACAGTATAACCAAACCTAGGGTTCCCAGGAATCCCAAAATTGTTCACTGAAAATCATTATAAAACTTGTTGACCTGCCTTTCAGAACCCTATTCACTTAACATAAAGATACCACTCAATACAGAAATCTACACGTTTACTCCATCATACTGTACTAACACAAACACTTCTGAACCCTCACATGTCTCAGCTAAAAAAGTATTATTTCAAGGGTTGGTTCTTCCTTTCCAGTCAACTAGTCAGGATGAGTCAACACTCTTGCTTTGTTTCATCCCTGTAATATTTTATTTAGTTCCAGTAACAGTGTTGGGAGTCCTTGAAGTCATTGGTTTTCAGCCCATAGACTTGTTTGACTGTACAGTGAACCCTCACTTTACGCGGTTAATTCAACCCACGGCGGCCCGCGTAAAGTAAGAAACGCATAAAGTGAACAACATAACATATGGGATTAATTGAAATAGAGACCGGGCCGACCCCCAAACTCCACTTTTTCCCGACACAATACGTACGTTTTACTAAACATAACCTCTTAACTTTATGATGGTATTCACCCACACATGATATAGAAGGGAACAGTCAATAAGAGAGGAATAAACTGAAGGTTAGGTTAGAAAAAAACAAGGCTGGGGTTAACACTTACGTTAGTAGAAGAGATGGGTCGGCGTAGGGGAATGGAGGCTGGTTCCGAGGCAGAGGGCAGGCTACTGGCCCTCAGGTGAGTCTTCATCGGTGTCATCCACACTTACTAGTGTCTCCCTGACAAATCCCTCAAAGTCATCATCACTTTCCCTACCTCTGTCACTATCACTGGCTTGGGCTGGCTGTGGTGGGTTGTGGGCGAAGAACTCTGTTATGCTTTGCTGACGGCTGGTGTTTATGTTGTCGTGATAAACCTTGATGTAGGGCTCCATAGTCTGCAACAGCTGGGTAGTGAAGATTTCATACCTGTTTGCGTCAGGGTCATCGGAAAGGATGAGCTTGGCTTTCTCGATACACTCGATGGCACCCCTAACATTACTATGGGATAAGCGGCGTTCTTCTTGGGATGACGCACCACCTGCCTCTTCACTGACATCATCATCATCTACCATGTCGTCGGTAGTCACATCAGGATCCCTTATCACCTCCAGGATGTCGTCGTTGGTGGTCTCGGAGAAGCCTGCAGCTGTAACACTCTGCGCAGCTTCTCTGGCAAGGTCCACTGCTACTGCAACAGTCTGAACCTCACCAGTCACAGATTTACTCTGCCTAACAGCCGGAATGCCTTGCAACATATGTCTCCATGCGTGACGAACAGTTGCTACAGACAGCTGATCCCATGCCTCCACCAAGAAGTCCACAGCTTTCTTGACGTTGAATGTTCTCCAGAATTGTTTTAAAAGTACTTCTTGCTCTGCCAACTGTTGATCCTCGTCGTCTTCGCTCTTGCTATCGGTGTTGGTGTCACTCAGGTTACGGCACTCTTCCTTGGTGTTGGTGTAGTCGTTCAGGAGCTTGAATTTTTTAGTAGAGAATGCAGCTTTTACATTACAGATTAACTCTTGGTTCATGGGCTGTAATATAGACGTAGTGTTGGGAGGAAGGAAGACCACTTTTACGTTGGGATGACGATCTAACAGTAGGGGCGAGTGTCCTGGTGCGTTGTCCAGCAGCCACAAAATCTTGAATGGCACATTCTGTTGCTCACGGAATTTCTTCACATCGGGAACGAAACAGTCATCAAACCAGGAGAGGGACAGTGTAGAGAACATCCACGCCTTACGTGCGGTCAGCCAGTGGACATTTAGTTTGGTCATGTCCATGCTCTTGTAGGCATGAGGCTTACATGCTGTGTGAATCACCGATAACTTGAGCTTACAGGTACCGGAGGCATTGGTGGTAAACAGGAGGGTGATGTGCTCCTTCTGCAACTTCCGGCCCCGACACTTGCTGGCATTCTTCACACCAAAGGTCTTGGAAGGTAGTTTTATCCAAAAAAGACCAGATTCGTCTATGTTAAACACCTGGTCGTCGGTGTACTGTCCTTCCTCCATAATCTCACGTAAAAACGGAGGAAATTCCCTAGCCGCAACACGGTCAGCATTAGATTCTTCACTACCAATGTTGATATTGGTGATCTTGTTCCTCTTAAACCTCTGTAACCACCCAGAGGAAGCATTAAAGGGATTGGGCTCTGTAATTCCCATCTTTCGTGACACTGCAGCATGCAGTTCACGTGTGTACTCCTTAACTGAGCGCGTGTCCACCGCCATGTTCCGTCGCGCCTGACGCACCAAGTAGCTCACAAGTAATTTTTCTGTCTTGAGAAGCACCTGGTTGTGGCAATACTTGATCATAGAAGCACCTGTAGACTTAAATAATAATAATAATAATAATAATTAACGGTTTATTGAAAGAGCTTGGCAGCCAGAAGGCTGAAAATATACAGTTTCATATTTGGGGAATGGGTTTCGAATTACAAATAATATACAAGTAACATAAGTGATACAAATAAGATATATAATAACTAGATGGGGAAAAGCTCAAACTACAGTACATTTCAACAAAGTGACAGTGCAAGAAGTAGTATTTACCGGGAGTGAATACACTGGTTTATTACAAGTTATTGATAATTTTTACAATGGTTGGGACTGGGCTGTTCTTATAGCGATCAGTTCGTGCACGTATGGGCTGGATGCGGTTGTGGTGTCGAACAGCAATTCTCGGGCTAGGGATCTCAGGTGGTGGTAGGAGCCGGTGTCGAGGATGGTGTAGAAGCTTCTTACCAAATTTGCAGATGAGGTCGTGGTGATGGTCAGTGAGAGTCGAAAGGGTCAGTGTGTTGAGCGCTTCTTGTGATGTTCATGTGCTCCTTTATCTTGGCTGCATCCTTCTTAATTGTCCTGATCGTAGACTTGTTAACACCTTGCTGGCGCGCGAGATCAACCTGTCTTGTTCCTTTCTCCAACTCTTGTATGATCTTATACTTAATTTCGTAGCTTAAGGAACATCGTGTCTTCTTTGGCTTAGGGCGGCTGGGTCCAGGTAAGGAAAGGTTTCTCTCTGGGGGCGGTGGTCCGGTGGAAGCCATTTTACAGAACAATGGATTCACGTATACACGGTGTGGCCTGGAGGGATGAAACTGCCGCGGCTAGGTCAAGTGTTGTCTTTCCTCCCTCCTTCCCGTGGGTGGACACGTCATATTGCTTTAAACCAATCACAGCTAGCAGTGGAGGGAGGTAAGGATGCATGGCACAATCACAGTCCGATACGTCATATGACGTCACTGATAACGCAACAAAGACACACTGTGCAACCTACTCGCGCTGCTTACACAACATGGCGGATGGCGGGAAAGGGCGGGAGGTTTGGATCCAAAAATGGCGTGGCTCGCCAGCCGCTCTCCGCGTAAAGGGGTTCACGCACTGCGGAAAGTGAGCATTCCGGTTTCGGCAGGGTACCGCGTAAACGTGGAAACGCGTAAAGTGGGACCGCGTAAAGCGAGGGTTGACTGTACAGTACTTGAAATACCTGATCTGTGTATGGTTATAAGATGAGAGTTCGGATTGAATTCCCCATTTGTACATTTATCTTATTTTTTTTTATCGTTAAATCGATGTAAAAGTTATACTCATAAACTTTTCAGACTTTTATTTCATGTTTGAAGTACAGTACAGTACAGAATAGATCAGTATTCTAACCATGTGATTTCTGCAGGTACGCTGACTTAGCTCGGGCATACAAAGACAAAGAAAGAGAATCAGACAAATTGCGAGATGTTCTCACTAAAACACAAGATAAAGCTCTGCGAAAAGTAAGTGAATGGTACTATTTCAAGGACACTTTATTTATTCTCTTCTTTTGACCATTTGTGTGATGTTACTGTTATTATCACATTAATAATACTTTAGTCTACATAAATCCCCTTATTTTATATTGATATTGTACATCTAATTCAGTCTGAAGAGTTTGATTAAATAATGTACTATATGTTTTCAGATAATCGGCATATAAAAAAAAATGCATTGGCAGATATTATGTATTTTATGTACCCAGAGTTTTTGTGTAGGTACAGTAATAATCTGGTGAAATTTATGGCTTATGAGTCATTTATCAAGTGACTTGGTTAGAACTTCTGTAGAGCAGACCATGACAACTGTCTTAAGTAAACAGGGTGAGGTAAGAACTATACTACAAAGCTGTTTAAAACATACAGCCAGGCATAGAACTCAACTGTACAATACTGTACAGATATAGTAGTACACCCCTGAAGCCACAAGATCAGTTTATGAAAGTTATAGAAAGAGTGATCAAGAAATTACAATTAGGGTTTAAACCAGGTAGAGGGATTACAGGTGCAATATTTATGGGGATCATCTTCTCCCCCATAATTATAACAAAATTTGTACTCGGTCACAAACTCATGATTCTGTTGTGAATTTTTCATAATTAGAGATATATGGTTAAATAAGGATGTAATGTGCAAATATATCAACTTGAATGTTTTGATGAAATATTTTATAAAAAACTTTTTAAATGTGTGTAATTTTGGTTTGTAATGCATAGGTGAGTGAGCTGAAGGAGCAATGCACATTAGAGCAGCAGGCAAAAGCTCACCTGGAGCAGGAGCTTCGCAGTGACTTGGAGGAAAAGGACCACAAGATCACAGCTCTCCAGACTAAGGTAAACTAACTGTCGGGAAGGATGTAAGGTGACAGGCCGAGGTGTTTTGTGGTGTTACTGTTTCTTTTTTTTTTCAATTGTTTCATCATTAGATGCTTAACTTAACCAAGTGAATATTTAAATATTGATAAATGTTTTACTGTACAATACTGTATATGGGTTGTGACTTAATTTGAATTAAATAAAAGAAAATCAGGTAACAAAAAATTTAAACAGGAAATGGTCACAAGCATTTCATTAATATTTCCTCTGGGGTAAAAAAAGAGTAATCTTATCAAATATATACAGTAGAGTAATCATATCAAAATATATGACTATGAATTGTGAGCAAATGATGAGGTATTGTACTCTTTCTTAACTGTCAGATGACTTTTGATTCCAAATGGACAGCGAAGAACCTCTCAAAAGCTACCATTATTAACCCTGTGGAGGCTTGAAAAATTTAGAAAATATATTTTTTTCCACATCATATGTGATGATGGGGGAGTAATGATGACTAATAAGGTGATCATCTGGTGACCTCTGACTACAAGTGTTCTGTAATTGGTTAGTTAAAAACTTTAAGGCACCAGTCGTCATGGCCTTATACTGTATTACCTTACTATTAGTTTTTTTTTTGAGGTGGGGGGACGGGGGAAATTCTAAATCTTTTTATCTAAATGCTTTCAAATAAAAATGGCTACAGGGCACTGAAATTGTGCATGGTTATCGCTTACGCAATTGGTTGAAATGTGGCTATAGTTTAGCTTACGTGAAAAGCCATGGGTAGTTCGGGTAGCGGTATAGCATTAATTTACTGATCTTCTGCTTATTTATCCCCAGATTCAACGATTAGTTATTGGACATTATTTTTATAATGTGCAGTATCAGTACTGTAGTGAATAAATAAAAACAAACTGGCAAATGTGGCAACAGCCAATTTCCCCCCTTCCCCCCACCTCCAGCACGTTTACAGTGTTATCTCTCATACCTATTAGCTCTTGTTAGGCCTATATCAGATCTGATTAGACCACTGTACAGTATCCCCATTAAAGACAATACAGTATATATTTTAATAATTAATAAGGTAATATATTTAAAAAAAATAAATTATTTTTTAATGAACTGTACCACAGTGCTGTATATTACTTTTGTCTTTATTCAAGACATATTCAGGTCATGAGACCCACTGATTCCTCACCCCAACAATGGGTGACCTGATAATGCATCAGGTCAGTAATAGAAGACCACTAATCCCTCACCCCACCTTCACCACAAATGAGAGAAGAGTTTATATACAATGGGTGATCCGATATTACATCAGGTTAGGTCAGTAACACGAGACAATGAGGAGAAATTTACTTTTTCCCACAGACATATCGTGGGTGGGCTCAGTGCGGTTAGTACGCATTAGCCTGTCGCCATGGAGAGTCGTCCCCTAACCTTTCACGATAAAAGTCGTGTAGTTGTAGTGTAGTATTACTGGAAAATATGCTATGATTATGTTATAAATGCATTTATTTGTGGGATTATTATTCTGATAATTATTTCTATGCATTACTTGCTCTACCAAACATAAAGACAGCTAGACAGCATGGCGACAGACTGTGTGTGTGTCGCCGAGCACTTTTTATGAAAAATAGTGCAATTAATATATGTTCTAAATTAATTTGTTATTGGAAATAAGTATTATGATTAGTAAATATATGCATTACTGACAATCCCGGACACAAAGGTAAGCAGAAAATGGCCGCTAAGTGCGTAGTGACCACGAGCGCTCCCCGTCAAAACAAGCTGTCCCCTTATCTCCCTCGCCACTGCGGCCCCAGGGAAGTTTCTAGAGGGTCAATATATATTTTTTTCTTACTTATTTTTTATTGTTTTATCATTTAAAAGGAATAAAAATTATTTTTGGAAAAGTGAATTTTTCTCGATCTACCCCGTGTGGGGTGTACAGCCAGCAGCACCCTAGCCCAGGGCGTAGGGGTTAAACTAACATTCTTTTCTTCCTGCACTTTTCTTAGAGGCCATTATAACATCTTAAAAAGGGTTTGGGGTACTAGAAATTCATATTTTGGCAACAATGTGACTAGTGATTTTAGCAGCACAACTGTTGCTTGGAAACTGAGAGACTGAGGAGTGTGGGGCCAAACTGATGGAGGAAAACTGTGGGAAGTCTGGACGGTCACCAGGTCGAGCAGATTTTGGCCGGAATAACCAAAATACGGATAATAGAGGCCAAAATTATTGAGGGTTTCTTGTATACTTAATTTTCAAGTTCAGTGTCATAGACATTAGTTATTTTTCCTTTGAAGGAAATACCGCACTGATGTATTTAAAATTCCAAAGTAAATTCATAAATAAATACCATCCAAGCTTCCCTTATGGTTTATACTTCTCTGTTTAAAACTGAGTAAACTTTCTTGTGATTGTATCAAAAGTGAGGGACATTATGGATCACATAAAGTACGTACACCCAATTCAAGTCCAAATACTTTTCTGTGAGGAGATACTGTACAAGAATAATATTTCTAACAGTGCTGGTGTTGAGCAACTCTGTTTAGTGAACAATTCTGGGGGTTGAAAAACAAGTTCCTAAGGAAGCAAATTTGTGGTCAAGTATCTAAAGATTGAATTGATTTGAAAGTTAGAAAATCCAATACCATACCAAAACACTGGATTCCAGTAAGGGAGATAATTAGCATGAAAGTACCTTGATAGGACTAGATTTTTTGGGGGTCAGGTGTGTAGAAGCGGGACCGTGTACTTTGGATACATGCACTCAAAGACCCTACTGTACAATATATTTTTTATTCTTAAGGCACACGAGCACATTAAAATGACTTTTCCTCAAATTCTGTGATTACTTAACACATAACAAAGGCATTAGCGTTCGGTCGTGTGAGAGGTAGGGGTTCCCGGGTCAATTTCTGTGGTTCAGCACCAGTTAGGTTCCAAAGGTACCAGACTAAAGAGTTTCTACCTGTACATCAAACTGAGTTTCTACCTGTACATCAAACTGAGTAATCTGCCAGGTTGTTGCTGATGTCGGCATCTTTCTTGGATGTGAATGGGTGAGCAGGGAAGATGGAGCATCCTGATTGACTGATATTTTGTATGACAGGATAGAGGAAGGGTGGAGGAATATGGTGGTATAAATAACTGGCACATGGCAGGTTGTGGTACGGAGCACCTCATATCTTCTCCTATTGGAAGTTAAGTGCTCTCCCAATATTTATATGCACTTTTATCATTGACTAGTGGAAGTTTGTTATATAAATTACAAGATTGTTTACATTTGTCTACCACCCATTTTGGAAGTTGGTGGATGTACTGTTCTATGTTTGCAGGACCATCATAGTCTGGCAATGTGTCTTCCACTCATGATGTGTTGTTCAGTCTGTTAATAGATATTCTGTAGTAGTTTTATCCTGATATGTTGTCTGCATTAAGGCCCAGAAAAGATACTCTTGTGTGTCTAGATATAGTGTTTGTTACTTTAGGATCTTGTCTTATCTACATGCAGTAATCTTCATTGGGGACTTATAGGGTCTTCCTTCATGTCTGTTAATTCTTGACTGTGGACTCTTCATATACTGGTTGTCCCATTGTTTTCTGTTCACTTCTGCCTCACCATATATGGTTCCTCCTTTATGAATAGTTTGTGTTCAGTAGTGAGACAAATACATGAGTGTTGTGACAATTTTCCTCCACGTAGGCAATATTTCTATACAGTGGAGCAGTGATTTATAGTCTTTTAGAATCAATAGGCCGGGTTATGGCAAGTAGGGAAGTAGGTATGTCAAGCTAAACATCATGCTCCCCACACTCTGGTTAGCACACCTTATGATTAGCATATTTCTGAGGAGAAGTCCTGACTAGAAATTTAGGGAGTTCTGTTATAGAATAAGCAAAACGTCCATAAAAAGTAGTTGAATGATCATATGGGAATACAAGAGATAAGTTGATTTTATAAACACTACAGTACTGTGTGTGTGCAAACTGATATCATTGTTGTCACACATTGTGCAGCTATTAACCTTGCCCCCATGATGCACTGTGCTCTCACACTGCTGGCTTTGGCATGCATTTTGAGTTATGTGTGGGCCAAAACATGGACTTTGGTCATTCAGTCTACGCAGTGGTGAATGATCTCTTACAGTTAAAAATTTTTGATGTTCAAAAATAAAAGATTCATTTGCAGTAATGCAAAGAGACTGTAATGCAAATGGAGGGAAGAATGTGTATTTCTCATAGATACAGTGACTAAACAATAAAACAAAGGTAAAAAATATCATAGATTGTCAATATTCCAATGACATACTCTTGCCTGGGAACTAGTTGGGATGCCCTTCTTCAGTTTCCTTATTATTTACCCCCACATTGATGCAGTCTTATTATGGCATAATAATTTTTGTTGAATGTTTTTTATTTTGTTTTTTATATTAACTTCAGTTTCTTTTGAAAAAATATCTTCAAAATTTAGAAACAAATTACTGACATGAAAACATAGGTCAAGTTCATTAATGGTCAATACCAGATTAAGTTCAAAGTCAGAGGTCATTATTGAAGGTCAGTCCAGGGTAGGAGGCTTCTGCAATTATTGGTCAATTGGTAAGAATTTTCACAGGTGAAAGAGATGTCCACTCTCCAGTAATTACTTTACTCCCAGCCATCTTGCTCCATTGATTTAAAAAAGTCAAGGTTAAAGGTCATTGGAATTTACCATGTACCCTGCAGTAGCATCATCAGTTATTAATATGATTTTTACCCAATTTTGCACTTGGTCACCCAAGGCTTAATTTAGGCACATTACTTTTTGGTCAACATTGAATAAATGTCACTGTCAAAGGTGTTAAAAAAGTTTACTTTTCAAACCTTGTTATTACAATTGGCTGTTGGTACATCAAACCTCACAAACCATCACATGTTGTTTCTTCATTCTTAGCACTTAAGTGCTAACTTTTTGAGAAACTGACTCAGAGGACCTTCTAGATGTGTTTTTTTTATTTTAAGGGAAAACATCTTGGCAATAAAACAACAACAAATACAAGGTTTGGTGATGATATATAAGAATCTAGCATCCAAATGCATGCAGGTACAGTACAGTACACAGATGTTAACACTGCCACTAGGATCCAGTACTAGCCACAGCTTTTGGAAACAACATAATGCACGCCATTTTAATTTTCAGTAAAATTTCATTCTCCACAGCTCACATGAAATAGATATTAATCTTTCTGCTGGAAGTGCCAGATACTTTTGAAGGCTGGATAGTCGAGCCACAAATATTTTATTGTATTAGCTACCTCTGTAAATTTTTACCTACACCATTTATTGATATTAAGACAAATCAGGTGACTGGAAATTGGTGTATTTTTTTAGATGGAATATTAGCCAATGTAAATATTGTTATGGTGTTTGGATATTTTCTAGGTAATCGTATCTATGAATGTAGATAATATTTATTGTGCTAATTGTTTGGTGCAGATGTTGTTGTGTTGGTATCTTCTAATTAACTTTGCATGATTTGTAGTTAAGTATTTTGAATATTGCTGTGCATGAACTGTCTTGCATATACAGTATTATAGAATAGATGGCAATCCACAGTCCTGAGATGACCATGCAGCACTTCAGTCACAGGCAAGGTCCTCCCCTTTGAAGACGAAAAACTCTGGAATGTAATTTTGGGGAAATTGTTCTAATGAACCCTGGTGTGGGGATAAGGTCTTTTTTTTTTGTCCTTTCCTCAATCCTGGATCTGTATTGATTTGATGTACCCTCTTTACATTACAGTGATTAGATTCTCTTGGTTATTGTCATTCTCTCAATACATATGTGCTAAATACTTCCATCCTTTAGGGAAAGATACTTTCATGAGGAAATTTATAATGTAGGTACAGTATTAAGTGTAACATACTACTGTACAGACCTATACTAGCAGTTTTTATAGCCTAGTGTGATAAGAATATTTGCTGGATCAGGACTATCATTTTGTTTGTTTCATTTTTTACAGTATATGTTCCTCAAATAACACTGTGTTATCCTCTACCACACCTGGGTCTACTGCCTTCTCTAACTTCAAATAAATTTGGTTATTTTCACTCTTCATATAAACTACATGGCTTCGTTCTATTGTCCTGTCAATATTGTATTCAGCGCTCAACACTCTGGTCAGGGAGCTGGGGCACCAGCCATACCCCTCATGGTCTGGATGTGGCCACCCCACTCACTCACTGAGTCACTGTTACTCAAAAGTGTCTATACATTTTTTGATAAATTACATTTTAAATACGATAGAAACACTTTTTTTTTTACCTCTCTGAGTGCTTGGGGGGGGACAGGTCTTACTGTCTCTTTGGTGCTTGGAGGGGGGGCAGGTCTTACTGTCTCTTTGGTACTCAGGGGGGGGGGGGGGGCAGGTCTTACCGTCTCTTTGGTACTGGGGGGGGGGGGGGGATGTCTTCCACTTTGTGTAGTAAGCCCGCCTTCTACACAAGCTTTGAGTTTTAGCAATTAATGTTTAAATGTTTTTTACAAAAGTTCTATACCATTTATTATTAAGGTTTATTTTACCATGCATTACATACTATATTTGTTATTTTAGCCTTGTAAGCTTTTAGTTTAATTCAATGGATTATGACCTTAGCTGTTGCATCACCAGGTATGTACAGTCTCTCCTCGATTTACGACAACCCGGACATACGACGGCCATGGTCGTATAAAATATTCTTCACATTACGTATTTTCGAGTCCCGACATTAGTGATCGCGCTGTGTACTGACAAAATTTTCGTTTGCAATTCCCTTTAAAATGGCTGGCAAGCCTAAAAGTGAGAGTTCTCGTGGTGCTGAGAAGAAAAAGAGACACCCATTTTTGAATTTCTATGTATTATTTTCGCATTTTCGACTTACGACCAATTCGATTTACGACCTGGTCGTCGGGACGGAACTCCGTCGTAAGTCGAGGAGAGACTGTAATTGCCACAATCAATCAATCAATCAATCAATCAATCAAGCAAGCAAGCAAGCATGTTTTGTTTCATTTCAAGAGTGTATTTCCTCTTTTTGACCTCCTCATGGTAGTCACGCTAGGCATGGGGCTTTCCTTGTTGACCATGATGAGCGTCATCTTCCAGTACAGTATTAGATGAGGTAGTATCAAATAACTTGGCGGGAATGGTGACAGCGGCGCGCAAAGTGAGGGTCATCACCCAAGACACAGGGAAAGTATGTGTGCTTTCTTTTATGTGCCACACGCATGTGTAGTGATTGGAATCGTTTTTAATGGTTCTAACAAAACTCACATGTATCTAGGTCATGTTGCTCTTTTAAATTTGTTCTATTGTTATTAATGTTTACTTTGGGGTCATTCATGTTGGGACACTTGGTAAAATACCAACCAGCCCCTGGAGCCAACTCTTCCTGTTGAGCTAGAAGGCTAAGATATTTTGGGAGAGCTACTGGACACTATTGGAATGGGAAAAGGTGGAGAACTAATTCAGAATGCAATTTTTTTTTTTGGAGCACCCTAATATGCAGTTTTGAGTCCTTTGGGGTTTCTTGATTTATAGAGCTAAAATATATGGAAATTTTGAAGCAGAGAAAATTGAGGGGCAGCATAAGTGTTGTTGTAGTTCCTGTTTTTGTTGGAAAGGAAGCCAATGGACCTTAGGTATTTGTCATTAACAGGTGGTTGCTCCTAGAGATCTTTTGTGTTAGTTATGTTGAAGAATTGACTGTGTTTGGTAAATGTTAAATGTGTACTGAGTAGGGTAGATGAATCATAGTGTGATGAGTGCTGTTGACATACTGTACTATATTTTATGTTGTTGCTGGTTAACAGAAGGTTTGTCTCTCCACAACATAGCCTGGTGAGTTGTTCTCTCATTTCCCTGAGGAGAGTGATTAGGGATTGAGGATATCTGGTGAAGGTTATTCTGTATATTGTCTGGAGGAGGGTGTTTGTTATGGGGTGTAGGTGGTTGATAGAAGAGGTTTTAGCTTCCTATTGTAGTCACAGAGATTTATTAAGGGTTGTTAGTGTATGTAGATGTTGGAGGTAGATGTTGCCGCCGGTGTAGGTGCCAAAGATTGGTGCCACATCATGTGAGAGGAATATTAGGAATGATGAGGTGCTTCTTGGTTTAGGTGGGACAAGATAATGCTGCTTCATTTGTTAGGTGCATCATGGTTGGTGAAATGGCATCAGGATTTTGCTACATATGTGAAAAATGTAATAAGAGGATTTGAGGTGCACCATAGTACGTATATGTATTGTGTGTGTATAGGTTTTCTATTTATGTAGAGTTCATCCTTTTCCAACATTTAGTGTTATCAGGAGATCTTTATTTTGCCGGGTGATTGTACCCATGAATATGTGATGTATTTGTCTCAAGATATATAGAAAATAAAATTAGATAGTTATACCAGAGGTAATTTATTTTAGTGAGTCTGCTGTATCAAGAGAAATGTAATTGAATATAAAAACAAGGTAAGTCACTTGATATGCTGTGGGTTCAGTGAAATTTGCTAGGAGTAATAATATTTTTGTAGGAACCACAGAGATGTGGTGTGATTAGGTCACATCTTGCTCTCCAGGGACCAAAGTCAAGCCTCAAAAAATTTTAAGACCCAGGATATGCTATTTAGAATGAAGTTTGTAACATTCTTTGATCCTGTACAGTACTAACGCCCGGAGTTTTAAACACCCTCTTCTGTTGAAGAGGGTCGTCGTGTTTCAACCCGCGTTTAAAAAAACATGAGTCCTGAAGGACACTGCAGTACTTTATAATATTGGAATTAGTTAATTTTACCGCCACGCCACCACTTCAAGTACTGTACTGCGGTGTCCTTCAGGACTGTCGAACACAACGACCCTCTTTAACGGAAGAGGGTGTTTAAAACTCTGGGAGTAGGAATTATACACTGGAAATACAGTTTATAGTTTATATATTTTAGTGGTAAAGTTTTTAATGGATTGTACTGTATATTCTTGGGATGACACTGGTGAGGGTGTTTCAGTCTAGTGAATAAGCATAAGAGGTCATGACTGGTGGATTACTTGCTGAAAGAATCATGCACCTGAGGCTCACTATCTTCTCAGAAATTATATTAAAGATAAGACATGTACTCGAGAGATTAAACACTTAATTGATGACACTTTCGAAGGGTTTGAAACTTAGTGGGTTAAGGGTTGACTGTGGCTGTTTGTAGGTGAGTGGACTACAAGAACAGTGCGTCCTTCAGCAGCAGGCCAAAGCCCATCTAGAGGAAGAGCTTAATGCTGACCTGGAGGAAAGGGAGCACAAGATATCAACGCTCCTGACGAAGGTGACAGTGAACAGTTAAATGATTTTACTTTATTTGTCGGATCTTTACCTCTAGATGTACTTTGTTGTTTTGCAATTTTTTTTTTTTATATATTGTATGCATGCACTTGTTTGTTTTTATTATGGGAGATACCAAATATACTCATGTAATTTGTTTCATATATTGATTACATATAGAACTAGACATGAATATCTAAGGAGAGGTGGTTAATAGCACTTTATGATTTGTTTAAATTTAGGTAAAATAATTAATTTAACTGATTATAAGACTCAAATACACATAACTAAATATAGAGTGAAAGCAGAAAAACTTAAATATGAGAACTATTGTTAAAGTTACTATGAACTTTGATGTTTATGTTATTTAGGTCCAGATTAGATTTCACTGATTATATAACTACAAACTTAACTCTGAAATTGTGGAGGTATGATTTTCTTTTTTAATGTCCTTAGAATGCAACACTGTATAATGTTGGGAAAGATTGCATCAAAAGGTTTCATAATCAAGCAGGTTCTGTAGTATGCCATCAAGTCTATGGTGTTAAAAACTTAGGTAAACCCCTAGACAATTGCAGCTGCGATTTTATGAGAATTAATTATGGTCTCCTGGTGTAACCAACTTCTTAAAAAGGAGTTTAGCTGCAGCAATAACCACTTGAGGCTGAAGTTGACAAGGCATGATGTCCCATCAGCTGCACCCGCCCTGCTTGGCCAAAACCTACAATTTCAGGAACAATCATTTCCCTGTCAGGGACCTTCCTGGACTGTGCTGATACAGTATGCAGAGCTAATGCATTAGTCTCTGGTTATAATTTTAATAGTAGTACTGTATGTTCAGATTAAAATACAGGGTGATTTCCACTTGTTTATTTCATATCACAGAAATTGTTGTGTGTTAGATAATGATGCACAGTACAGTAATTAGAGACCACCAGTGATCTCAGTGTCACAGGTTAATGTGACCCAACTGTGCCTGAGGGGAATGTGGTTAACAATAAATAACTCGGCTTATCTCATGAAATAACTTTTTGTTCCCCAGATAATGGGTACAGTACAGTACACTACAATACAGTACAGTACAGTACAGTGCAGTATCTGTCTTCACATAATTAAGTTAGAGTTATGATGAGTGGCATATGGTTGTCCTTGACTTACTATCAGTTCTCTCTGAAGTTTGCATTAATATGTTCCAACAGACAGACTAGAACATAACACCTAAGACTAGCCCCAAGGCTCTTAGTTCATTGTTTCTTATTTTTCCTGCCACCTAGAAGGGGTATACTGTATGTACGTATATGTTTTTAAATGTTGATCCTGTTTTGAAGATAATGTAATGCTATAGGTGGATCACATAAAATTTTATTGTTTTACTATTAATTCCTTCTGGTGAGTTTTCATAACTTATGCAAACAGGTACTGTATGTGTTAGGTTGCTCTATACTCTGATAAACTTTGTAATTACTGTACTATGCTACAAGAGATCAGAGGTAGTAAATCATTGGTGACCTTTCCAAGTACACTATGTGCAGTAGTACTGAATGGCTGTTGGACGCAGTGAGGTGAGTGCATTGTATCCGTTTATGCTAAGAGTAGTTTTCTCCCCTAAGGTGGTGCATGTTTCATCAGGATATAGAGCTTTAATTTACTCCCATTTACTGAATGACTTTAGACCAAATAACTCTTAACCCTCCCTCTCACCCCATAGATATGTAGTGATGTCAGCTGGACTCAAAGGATGGCTCTTGGAACTGTCAGTTGTGTTTGAGCACATGTTACAAGCAGGGTGCATGCAGCTGATTTTATGTTAAATTTCATCAGCTGACAACCTAAGTAGTGTCTGCTGGTTTTAAATTCTTATACCTGTAGCTTCATTTATTGCAGGAAGGTGTAATTTATGATTGAATTAGTCTGAGCTACCATTGTCTGTGGGTTTACCTGGGTATACTGTTAACCCCATCAACATGGTGGGATCATACATGTATCGCTTGGTACAAACTCGGTCAGAAAATAGGATTTCCGGATCAATCCTCTTTTAGTACCCAAGTTGTAAGAAATTTTTATATTATTTTATTTCATTGCAGTTTATTGATACTGTATATGTTAAGCCTAAAAAGGCTATACTGTATCACACTTGATAAAAAACAATGATTGAAAGTACTGTGAAGTGCCTCAGGGATGTGTGATGATCTTCTCTGGCTTAAGTTTCTGTGTATCATTGTTGGCACATGTCCTTTTTGGCTGTTTTAAAATTGTTTAAAAATTAAGCTTTTGACAACTTTTGTTTACTCATTGTCAACAACTGACTTGGCATTTTCCCCACAGGTGAAGATTCTACAGGAAGGTGTCACAGGGGATCTAAATATCACAGTTGCACCTCCTCAGAACAATGAGCAATCGGCAGTAATTCAGCAGGATGTGTGTTTCATCAAGAATCAGGATGAAGGTGACAGTGTCTCGGCAGGTGACAATTCATCTGGAGCAGATAATGTATCAACAACTGAGAGTGTGTCTTTGGCAGATAACATTTCCATTGCTGACAATTTGTCTGTTGCATCCCATGGGTCAGCTTCAACTGCAATTACAATTAACACTGAAGCTGAAGAAGTGATAGAGAAACTTAAAGGTATGAAAGGTTGGATGTTGCTTCTTTTGTCTTCTTCGTTTTTTACCCTAAAAACCCTTTTCTGCTATTTCCAGGTGGGACTATAATATAGCACATACCTTCCATTCAATTGCTGTTATTCATTCACTCAAGGCAGCAATATATGTACAGTATATTATCCCTGTTCCAACAGTTAAATTCTGGCTTTTAGTCACCACCTGGTGGCTCTTTGTAATACATTCTGTCATTATTTATGGCAACTTTTAATTATTCAGCCCAATCTCAGTGGCTTAAAGAATCATCCTCAACCTTCCTGGTGTATTAGCAGCTCAAATTGTGGTACACAAGAATTAATGGTAGTTGTGCCTGGTTTATCAGCACACATTATACCAAAAGCTGTAGCTCTGTGTCTGGCCGATCACCTCCTTCAGTTTTTGGAAAGTATCCTGAAGATTGCAGCTGTTTCTCATCTCTGGAAAATCCTCAGAGATTTGGAAGGAAGGTGAGTTTTAGAGGGGCATTGCTGCATTCGTCATTTTTTTTTATTGATTAAGTATTATATTTTGTGATCAGCCTCTTGTGGTGTGTGGAATCATCATGATTAATATAACATCTTCAATAATAGAGAAAAAATACAATAAATAATTTGTAATTTAACTTGAAAATAAAAGGATAAGTTGTATCGGAAGGTATTCACTCAGGATGCTTTCGTGTGAGAGCTTTCAGCAAGTTAGCTTACAACAGGGTCACTATAACACACTGTTTAGCATTTGATATGAAGATACCTCCCTAACAACGTTATTTACTTCCTTTCAGTGATACATGATAGCTCCATTTGGCAACTTGTACACCTAGACAACTGATTAATGAATAAACCAGGGTATTTTCAGATGCATTATACAGTACTGTACACTACAATATTACCCATTAAGTGCTGATAAATACACTATAATATTATTTATTAAGTGATGATGAATAAATACACTACAGTACTGTACTAATTTGCAAAGTGCTGAAGACAGATGTTGTGGTAAGCCTGGGTTGGTGAAGGATCTAAGCTGATCAGCTGTTTCTCACAAAATATTGCTTAAAAATATAGAAATGTATATTTTCACATTTGGGGAATTTTTTTTTTATAGGAATGTACCTCCCTTTATATAATAGGGGTCAATGGGTAAAATGGTTTCAATTATGAAAAATAAATTTTTGAAAGGTTTTTCAGGAACGTATCTCTTTCGTATATATATATATATATATATATATATATACAGGTAGTCGTCGACTTACGACCTATGCGACTTACGTCTGTTCAACTTTACGACCGGCGGTACGACAGTTTTGGCCCCAGCCCCAGTGTAAATAATAAACCAATTGTACTGTAGTATGCAGTGATTTACTTAAACCTGACGACCGTAACAATAATGAACAAAGAAAATGTTGATAAAATATGACTTAAAGATGATTATATTATCATTACACATTACAGTATAATATACGTAAGGTAATTATAACATAGGCCGACTTACGACCAGATCAACTTACGACCGGTCGGCCGTAACCAATCTAGGTCGTAAGTCGACGACTACCTGTATATATATATATATATATATATATATATATATATATATATATATATATATATATATATATATATATTTTTTTTTATCATATTCGCCACTTATCAATTTACAGGTAGTTCTGCTATAACGCGATAATTGTGTTCTTGTAAAATATCGTGTTATAGAAAATCGCATAATAGAAATAACAGGGCTTATGGAGAAAATAGGGTTAGGTGCAGATTACTCGAAATCGAAAAAATTTAGTAGTTAGCCTAACACAAAGGATAGCACAGTCTAAATAAATGTTACATTCATATCTAATAATGAAATCATACAGTAAATGTAACACTTTACCTTGAAAAAATATGAATGTAACTTGATGGGGGAGAAGGGTGATTTTGAGGTTGATAAAATCGAGCTTCTCTTCAAGTGTTATATCCTTTCTTTTACGATCATCACCGGGAATTCTATCACCAGAATGCTTCTTGTTGATATTCTTCTTTGCCATATTCACAGTTAATACCACAAAATTGGAGAAATAGTAAGCAAAAATCGCGTTATAGCAAACAAGCGTTCGCGTTATACAAATATCGTTCCTAATTCATAAATCGCGTTAGAGCAAATTCGCGTTATCAAAACACGCGTTATAGCAGAACTCACTGTACTAGCCATTTGGGCGCTCTATTCAGTGTTAGCACAGGAGGAAACCGGGGATCGGGAGACCTTTTGTGTTTGGTAGGGTCACACTGGATAACACCCTTCTCACGTGTGTCCAGGCCGAAGCTCCAACCCTTGACATATTGGTAAGAGTTATGCGTGTTACCACTCCTGTATTACTTCCCCAGCAAGGATTTGAATCCAATCTCAATGGCTTGCCAGCCCTGTTCTTCCCAGACACCAGTGTCAACACCTCCAGGAGTTTGTTTACAGGGTTTGAAATAATTATTTGAAATTACTGTACCGTACTGTATTAAAATATGAAATGAAGAATGTCATATTTAAGGAGATTAGAGTACAGTAATGTATGTATAGTGTATGATATTCATGTTGAAGCAAATCATGGTATGGCCATTATATGCCTTTCATTATAAAGATGAAGAATTGTTTGAAATGTAATAATTTTTTGTATTTATCCCTAATATTGCATATTTTATGTTGCAGGTGATGTAGCCAAACACAAATCCTTATTGGCACGGTGTATGGACAATATTCGGGGCAACAAGGAACGCATTGCTTTACTGACACAGGAACGGGACATTGCCACCACCCAGCTTCAAGATAAACTCAAACAGATTGACATTCTAAAGGTTCTTATTGCATTAGAAAATTACAGTAGAATTTCAATACAGTAATGACTTTTTATTAATCTGCTTACAGTACAGGAAATAGGAAGTTTGTGTCCAAAATTTAAACTCCATGCAATAATTACAAAAAGCCTTTGCAGTTTCAGAGTTCATTGTTTTGTTTAAACATTCAGAGGTTGTTGGACTTGTACACTTATCCCTTGTTATTCACAAATTTAGTGTTGACGGTTCAAGCTACAGTACCTAAGAGTGGCATCATAAGCTGTATGAGTTGGTAGTTTACACCTGTACTGTTAAACTGTACCTGACTACATGTCAAAACTTCTCCAAACTTGTTGAAGTTCCTCAAGGCAACTTGTGCATCTCAAGCCATCAGCATTTTTAGTTGTGTGCTCGTAAACAAAACACCTACAGTCTGTTTTCCTCAAGCAATTTCTTATTATTCTCACGGCCATGCCTTCCAAAAGAAAATCATATGATGATTAGTAATAGTGATCAAGGAGTGTCAAAGGAGGAAAAAGTGATGATTTGTAAGTAAAACAGAGAATCGCTAGGTAAACTTACCATCGGTGAGAGCACTTTGGCTCTGGATTGGGCATTTGGCGTGGACAGAACTTTAGTTTACTCTTGTGTTGATCATGTATTTTCCTCAGGAGGAACATGTGAAGGAGTTGGATTCACTAAGGTCCAGCATGGAATCATCAGCCTTGAGTATGGCAGAGACAAAGAAACAACTATTTGAGGAGCTGCAGGTGAAGGAGGCAGAGACTGAGAGATGTAAACAAGCAGCTGCAGCAATAGAGAAGCAACTGGAAGACGAACGGGACAGATGGCAGGAAGAACTTCAGATCAAACAGCAGGAATTAGAAGAAAAAGAAACGTCTCTTCTGGTAAAGTGCTTTATATTTGTTTCTTTTTTATTGGTATTGTACTGAAGTACTGTATTTCATAAATTACAATTTTCAATACAAACCCACCAGATATTAAAATACTGTACTTAATATGAATCTAGGCATTACTGCATGTTTGACCTTGCTAGACTTAGTGCAGTTGAGCATCCCAAGTGATATGTAGTGAATACATTTATATTTAAATATATTAATATCTGGTGAGGAAGAGAAGATAATCACAGCTAACCAACACAAGTGTGGAAATTGGCTGTAAAACGTTGTTGGTGATGATGGAAAATGTACTTAGAAGAAATGTTAGTGTAGTGTGTTTAACGTGTAAGCTCTGTGTATAGTTAAGCACCAGCATCAGTGTGTTGTTTGACTTAATACTGTAAACATTTTCACCGAGATATCTGTGCATTTATCCACAATATCTCTTACATTGCCATCTTCCTGCTAGGTACGGTTGATGGTGACATTATGTACATTGCCCATGATTTACTGTACTGTACTGTACTGTACTGTACTGTACTGTACTGTACTATACTATACTATACTATACTGTACTGTACTGTACTGTACTGTACTGTACTGTACTATACTATACTATACTGTACTGTACTGTACTGTACAAGTGCTGTGCTGTGCTGTGCTGTACTGTACTGTACTGTACTGTACTATACTATACTATACTATACTGTAGTATACAAGTACTATGCTATACTGTGCTGTGCTGTGCTGTACTGTACTGTACTGTGCTGTGCTGTGCTGTACTGTACTTGGTACTGGAAGTGAATGACAGACATCATCGCCATAACACTTGATGGGTTAATGTCCCTTATTAGCTGGTAAGATAATAGAATACCGGGTAGATGGTATGAATGAAGAATCACCTTCCATCATTCTTGTGTTACTGGATTTAGAATAAGAAAAAGTCTCTGGTATTTAGACTAATTTAACTTTTTTCGGCAGGAACTTGGGACCAACATTGCAGCACAAGAAGATGACGATGCAGACCGAGAAGAGTCTGTAGCAGCCATCAAAAAAGAGGTAGAGGCCAGGATCCACCAGCTAGAGGCTCGCACTCTTGAGTTTAAGGAATCACGAACTGAACTCGAAATTCAACTGACAGAAATTAACCAAGCTAAAGCACAGCTTGAGGAAAAAGTAGAACAACTAATGAAAGATAATGAAGAGTTAAGAAAAAAAAATGATTTGATGGAAGGTGGCAAAATGGAGGTAGAACAAAAGTTAATAACATTGGAGAGTGTCAAGGTAGAACTTGAGGGTGAGATAAATGATCTCACCAATGTTAAAAATGGACTTGAAGAGCAAGTAAAGGAATTATCAGAATGTAAGATGCAGCAGAAGGAAAAACTAGATGAGTTGAAGAAAAGTCAGTTGGACCTTCAAAAGCAGATGGAAGAATTACAAGAAGCTCACACTAGTTCTGCTGACTTTAATGAGGCTGCTTCCCAGGAGATAATGGCCCTGAAAGAAGCCAATGGACAATTGACTCACAGTTTAGAGCTGAGTGAGAAAGAAAAGGGGGAACTTAAAGCAACTTTGGAACAAGCAGAAATAGATAAAGAGAACATTTTGAAAGATATAAGTGAAAAAAGAATTAATATAATGGACTTAGAAGCACAAAGTGCTGGTCTAGAAGTAAAGTTAAAGACCAGCATTGAGGAAAATTCTGACTTGAAAGATCAAATTTACTGTTGTATTAGGGAGAAGGAATTTATAAGTAAAGAACTAAATGAAACAAGAGACAAAATGGAAAAAGAGCTAAGCTCACTAGCTGAAGAAACTGTGTGTGTAAAGCATGAATATGAAAACACTATAAAAGAATTAGGACAATTAAAATCTGAAAAAGAGAATGTTGACCAGACACTTTTATCTCTTCAAAAGGACATGGAAAGTTTGAAATTTGAAAAGGAGAACTTAAGCATGACACTTACCGAGGCAAAGGATAATGTGACCAAAGTGAATCAGGAAGCCTTTACAGAACTCAATTTGGTGACAGAAAAGATGAATAAACTCAACAGTGACTGGGCAAAACAAATGCAAGAAAAAGATCTAATCAATGATGAACTCAGCAGGAAAGTTTCTGAGCTAGACCAGTGTTTAAAGTTAAAAACTGATGAGAGTCAGCAAAAAATTGAAAGCCTTAATTCCATGTTACGACAAACTGAATTAAATGACAGCGAATTACAGTTGAAAATAGAAAGCCTTCAAAAAGAGAATAAAATATTTTATAAAGATATCGGTGATATGAAGACCAATTTACAGGCTAAAGAGACAGAAATTCTGAATTTTGAAAAGAAAATGCATGCGGGAAATAGTGAACTAAGTGCCCGAGTTGTTCAGTTGGAGACTGATATTAGCAGCCGTGAGGTGGAACTCACAGCTGTAGTCGAAGAGAAGAATAAACTTAATGCACTGATTGACAAACTGAAACTGGAAAAGAGCAAACTGCAGGATGAGTTAAAAACGGCACATGGGGAAGTAATGGATCTCAAGAAAGTGGTTCCTGCATTACAAATAGAGCTCAAAGATAAAGAAGAGCAGAACAAGAGTTTGATGGAGGAAATGACAATGCAGAGTGAGAAGAACAAGTTGACGAGGGAAGAAATGCAGAGAGTTTCAGAATCTTTTGAAACTGAGATGATTAAAGCAAAGGATAGTTATGCAAAGCTGAAAAATAATTATGACAAGTTTATTAAAGAAAAGGAAACAGTACTTAATGAACAGAACAAAGTAATTGCAGAGCTGGAAAAGAAGGTTCAAGAAAGTAAACGGTGTTTATGTGAGCTGCAATCCATAGTGACACAGAAGGAAGACAAAATTAAAAGTTTACTTAATGAAAAGAAGTCTATGCTTCTTGAACTGGAAAAGACTGTTGAGGAGCAACAAAATGAGTTGAAGAATAAAGAGTGTCTTATAAAGAAAAGAACAGAAGATTAT